>CM062933.1:36477500-37727500 GCA_031878705.1 Tapirus indicus | reverse complement strand
AGAATGTGTCCGCGTCTCCCTTTCCCCAATGAGCAGAATAGTTCTAATGAAGGATAAATCAGAAAATATAAATTATTTTTGGCCTCCATATTTATAGGTGACTTTTGTTGCTTGAACACTGAGATGACAAATGATGGCTCAGTTATTCTGGATTGACAAAGAAGTGCCAGATTCTACATCCTGAGTGCGTGACTGAAGGGTTAGAATTGTATCGGGAAGCAATATTTCTCATGATACCTTCTCCTTTAGAAATTATGTTCTGCTTTATATATCATTATAAAGTTTTCACTTTAAATTTCACTTACTGGTTTGCTGTTCCTACTGCTCAGAAGTATAAACAAGTTTCATTGGCTACTGACCTCCAAGTACATGCTTGAGGTGTGATACATGAAAGACAGAGTTGGAACAGGTGCCCAAATTCTTCTACAACCACTTTCATTTAATGCATCATTGACAGTCAGTGCCCAGCAAGGCAAGGCTTTGGAAGAGCTGACATTCTACCTACCTCTTCTGCTGGACGGCATCTGTGAGAAGGAACTTGAACTGGGTCTGGCCCAGAGAGCTTGGATCCACTCAGGCAAAGGCCTCTGATAATTTATCTAGATGTCTGTAAGACTTATTATTACCCCTTTTTAATGTCTCTAAAAGGCAGAACAAACAAGCAAACAAATCCAATGTGGGAGTTGTGGGAGGAGGAAGCTGTGAAAGAATATCATCCAATATGCAAACTTAGAGGAAATGTTCCCTATTTAGTCTACCAAGAAGTCATAGGAATTGTTATAAAGTCTAATAATCTATTTCTGACAGTTCCCTTAAAGCATATTTTCTTCAAACCTTTTTTTCACTAAAAAATTAATATGGATGAATAGACAATAGACGATTGATTGATAGAGGATAAAGATATTGAAGTAAATATATATAAAACAAAGTTTCAGAAATCAATGTTTATATTTTTATTTTAGTCTATTTCATTAAAAAAGAAATATAGATTTTGATTTACTAAATAGATTTCAAGACCCACTAATAGATTGCAACTTGCAGCTTAAAAATGTTGCACTGGGGTTATCGTGTATGTATAGAAAGATATTGTTCATGTTTACTTTCAAAGTTTAAGGGTATAGATCTCTAAGAAATATGAAACTGAAATAGTGGCTTCTGAACTCTTTCTAACCTACATATAACTGCCTGTTAAGCACATAAGAAGATGTCTTGATGCTTTAGCCAAACAAGAAGTAGAGATAACTTTGTGGCATTTTTCTAAACGACATTTTTCTCCTGCTAGAAGGAAACAGTAGTAAATAGATAAGGTTTAAAGCCATACTCTACCTTCAAGGTTTTTCCAAGGGCCACATAGATCTTCCAACAGGAAGATCATGTGTTTATGAGGCACAGCAAGAAATTTCACAGATGGTAGAGCTGTACAGCACCAGAGGTCCCCCACAGCCTAGAAGCCACCAGCTCATCAATGAGAAGGTCCACCTGGATGATCACGAGTTATCAGTTCCTGTGACTGGAAAGGATACTTCCAAGGACTGAACATCCCAGATCACACCTGCCATATCCTCTCACTACCTCCTCTCAGGTGTTTAATAACTAAAGAATAACTCTTCCCCTCAACAAAGCTAGAGACTTTTAAAACCCCTCCTCACCTCCTCCATATATAAATAATTGTATGGTAGTATGCATGCCAACATAGGCTGCAGTCTGCTAGTGTAGATGGTGTCGGTACTCTGATCTCTAAACATGTCCTCTATTGGTTATTATTTTTATTTGTTTTCACAGAGCAAATATCTCTATGGCCAGAAAGAATCAGCAGCAGTAAAAAACACCTATAAGTGATGAGGGAAAGAGGACCGTGATTAGAAATTTTTACTATGTTGGATACAGGGCTTTGGAGCTGGGCAGAGAGGACTTGCCTGCCTTCTGCCAGCAGTGGGGATTCAAATCGACAATGAAGGACTGAAATTGAAAACTATTTTGTGACCTAGTCCTAAGAAAACCTAAAACCAGATTTATTCACATATTCTTATTTGCCTGGGGCATTTTAATTTATTGGTGACTTGGGTTAATCACTCTCTATAAATTCTATACTTGACAGGTCAGCTTAAACCTGAGGAATCCAGAAGGATATACATCAAAATGCAAAGATATCAGCCAGGCATTTCTCCGTGTCTTCACTGACTTTGACACATACACACAAATGGATTTTCAAACATTTTGGGACATGTATATACATAGACCTTAACAGGCTTGGAATCATCCAGGAAAGTAGGTCCCTGGAATGCACCATTCAGACCAGCAAATATTTCTATTAGTGGGGAGGGATTCCAGAAATATATTGGATGTTACCAATAACACTATTTTCTTAAAATTCTCAAATCGTTTATTAAAGCATGAGAGAGAAGGAAAAATATTTTTTGCCTTTAAAAAAAGTCTTAAAAAAGCAAGGCTCTGCTGCTGCTATGTAAAAAAAGTAACTTGTTTTTATGACTAAAGGGCAGGAGCCAGGGAGTGGCTCACCACCCATCAGCACTTGATCCTTCTGAAGAGTGAACTAGTAAAGGAGAAGAAACATTGTTTTGTGGATGCCAGAAAAAACCAGGATGTAGTAAATGTTGCAGGGGGAAAATTATTAATGAATTTCAAAGGTTCACAGTTCTCAATCAGCTAGAAGGTTTGTTTGCTTTTTTTTTTTTTTTTTTTTGAGCCATGCTTTGGAAAGATAGCAAGACCTCACTAAAACCACAGCTCCGTGTGGAGTCAAAACTAGTAATTAATGTGAGATGGTGAAAAGGGGAGACATTGACTTAAAGCCTGAATATGGCTGTTTAGTAATGAATCACAGGATCTGGTGAGCAGAGACCACAGCAGGGGCTGTGAGTGGTGAGCCTTTCCATGCCCCAGAATTGTGGGAACCCTGAACACAGTGTGGCTACTGCAGCTAAACATGAGCAGCATGGGAGGGAGAAGCTAGCACTGGATTGGGATCCAGGGATGTGGGATTCAGGGACATCCTGGCTCTGCCACCAACTCAGGTGACTTGAATAAGTCACTTCACCCACCTGGGTGCTAGTTTCCTCATTTATGAAATGAAAGGATTGTATCATCTACAAGATTCCTTAAACTTTAGAATTTTATGATTCAAAGTTTCTGAGCTGTGGAACAGATAGATGCCTTCTAGATCCGGACTGTCCAGTAGAAATATAATGCAAGCCACACATGTAATTTGAAATGTTTAGTAGCTACATTAAATATCTAAAAAGAAACAGGTGAAATAAGATTTTATAATATTTTTATTTAACCCAATATGTCCAAAATATTGTCATTTCAACATGTCTTTGAAATCTCAAGTAGCCACACACCCTTCAAATGCTCAATAGCCACATTTAGCTAAGTGGCTACCGTCTACCATATTGGATGGCACAGCTCTAGACAGTGGTGTAAAGTTCACAGGATGGGAGCAGGAGCTACATTTCTCTTTACCGCCCTGAGCCATGGATCCAAAGTCTGGCTATTCACCAAAATTACCGGAGGAACTTAAAAAAAATATTTCTGTGCCCACCCCATTCCTTGGGCATGTGTCATATCTTAGAAAATCCACTAGACAAATCTGATGTGCCTCCAGTTCATACCAGTCTGTAGGGCAGTGTTTCACTGACCTAACTGAGCCTTCATGCTGTTCAGAGGTGGGTGGAATGAGGGGAAGCAGTGGTCATGTTGTTAGCATCCTCTCCAGAGACTCTCCAGACAGTTATCAAGAGAACTATCTTCTGTCCACTACGTGGGCTGGAAGATTTCAACACTAATCCTGACAGCATAGGGTGCTTTCAGTTACTGAAGGCAATTTAACTTTTTCAAGTTAAAATGTGTTAAAGAACAATGAGCTGATGTTGCAAAACAAAGGAGGCCAGATTCCACTTTGCCAGGATGTGCCAGCTGGAGACTTGATGGAGCTGCAGCTGCAGCTACAAATCTATTTTTGAACCTGTTTAACATTTGTTTGTAGACTGGTTGCCCTCAATCTAGGACTGATTCTCAACTTCAGTTGTCTTTAATTGAGTGGTAACAGAGTAGTTGAGAGAAGGGAAGAGTCTCATAATACTTTCATTTTACTGAGATGGAAATAAATGGGTATATGCATTAAAGTCTCCCTTCTAGACTTCCAAAATCATTTAAGCATGAAGAAAGGAGGCTACTACGGAATCTTCAGAAAACAGGTAAGTTCCAACTAGATTGAATGAACCCTAGTCAACATTATCCCAAAGAGGAAATAGAGGGATCTCAAATGTGGATGAGGGTATCTGTGGCCTCATTGGAGCAGAAAACAATAGGTGAGACCAAAATGGTGATGTAGGAGTGACCCAGCCTCTGTCCCCCCAAGAAGATCAACAATTAGCTATCCACAAAAAAAAAAACCACAAAAAACAAAAAACAAAAAACAGCTCTGGGAGAGCTGTGGAGTCCACTTAAGAAACTTTAGAACACAGTGAACCAAAAAACCTGAGAATAATCACATAAGAAGACATGAAGACAGCCTCATTTTGCCTGTGTCATCCCATCCCCCAGCCGGCATTGCTCAGCACCAAGAGGGAATTTCAGCTAGAAAGTCTCCCTGCCAGGAAAGGAGCAGTGGGGTGAGTCACAAGCTTCCCCAGTCTTTGGGATACTTCATGTAGCTTCCACTTTGCTTTCACTCTACTCAGACTGGCAAAGCTGAGACATACAGAGATACCTGGAAACAAGGAAGAAAAGCAGGAGCTACCAATAGCAGTCACGCAGCCGGGGCAACCTCAGTCCACAGTAACCTGATCTGCACACAAACCCAGCAGATTTTGCCACCAAAGAGACTAAAGGCCAGCATAGCCTCAATGGATCCCCTGCAGATTTCACCGGCTTTCACCCCACAGGTATTCTCCTTCATTGACCCCAGCCACCTGAGTCCCTCTGTGCTCCCCTGTCCCACCCCACCAGAGCCCTAACAGCACCAGCAACCAGCCTAGGCCTCTGCAGCTGCATAAGTGCTAGATGCCAGCAATGACCCCCCGTAGCTGACCCCACTGCTGTGCACACATTCAAGGCTAGCCCCTCCAGCTGTGCATTTGTACCCACTGGCCTGATGCCTGTCACTTCTCTCCACTGCAGTGTGCATACCCTGGGGGAGACTGTGGAGCCACGGAGAGCAACTGACAGCCAGGGCCTCTGCACCTGCTTGTGGGCCCCAATCAGGCCCTGTCTTCCATCACTGGCCTGCACCACTGTGCTCACCTGCAGCTAGCCCCTCCAGCTGTGTCCCTGCATGCCCCTGGCCCAATCCCCATCACCAGCCTTCCCCTGCTTGTGCACACTTGGCAGGAGGAGGGGAAACGATGCAGTCATGGGAGAGCATACTAACAGCTAGAGCCCCTGCAGATGCCAGTGACCCCATCATTGCCCCTGGCCAATGCTGCCTGCCCTGGTCCCTACCATTGTGTGTATGTCTGCAACCAGCCCCTGCCACTACACAGGCACCTGCAGCTGGACCCACAGCCGAGTGTTTGCACACCACTGGCTCCAGCCACCACCTCTGCCTGCCCTGGTCCCTAGCCACTGGACATGGAGGTGCAGCTGAGGACCCCACCAGTCCTTGCAGTCACTATGGACTCCCTGCAGTGCTCACCAAGCACCACACAGTTGTTGATTCTGTGGACCCCAGCAGCATGAGCCAAAGAGACATCATGCCTACCCTCATTACTGCCGCATCCTCTCATATTTGGCACCCTGCACAAATAGGCCTGGGGTCACAGCAGGCTCCAGTGTGCCCCCATCCACAGGTGAAAGTCTTCCCTTAGTGAAGTCAGTCTGTAAAGTTTGGAAGGGGTGACTGCTCCTTCAAATGCATGGACACCTATGCAAGGCTACAAAGATAATGAAGAATCAGGGAAATAGGACTCCACCGAAGAAATACAGTAAACCTCCAATAACTGGCCCCAAAGAAATGGAGATCCAGGGATTGCCTGACAAAGAATTCAAAATAATTGTTCTAAAAATGCTCTGAGGGCTACAAGAAAACACAGATTAAAAATTTGATGATATCAGGAAAACAATATAAAAACAAAGTGAGAAGTTCAACAAAGAGATACAAAACATAAAAAGGAACCAAACAGAAATTTTGGAGTTGAAGAATACAATGACTGAGCTAAAGAATTGAATAGGGGTTTTCAACAACAAACTTGACCAAGAAGAAGAGCAAATCAATGATCTAGAAGACAGATCAATGGAAATTATCCAATCAGAGGAGAAAAAAGAAAAAAAGCAATGAAGAAAGTTTATGGGGCACTATTACAAGAAATAACATTCACATCATTGGAGTCCCAGAAGGAAAAGAGAGGGAGAAAGGGGTAGAAAGCATATCTAAAGAAATAATGGCTGAGACCTTCCCAAACCTGGGAAAGGATTTGGACATTCATGTTCATGAAGCTAATACGTCACACCAAAATTTTAATCTAAAATAATTTTCTCCAAGAACACTATAATAAAACTAAGATAAAAGACAAAGAGAGAATTTTAAAAGCACCAAGAGAAAAATAATTTCTCTCATATAAGACTATCAGCAGATTTCTCAGCAAAGATCTTGCAGGCCAGGAGACAAAGGGACAATATATTCAAAGTGCTGAAAGAAACTGTCAATCAAGAATATTTTACCCAGCAAAGTTGTCCTTTAGAAAGTAATGTGAGACAAAGACTTTCCCTAACAAACAAAAGCTGAAGGAGTTCATTACCACTTACAAGAAATGCTGAAAGGAGTGAATACACAATATAAAAAGAGGTAGATTTTAACATCGAAAACATAAAAAGAGGAAAGTAAGAGAGTAGAGTTGCTGTATGCAATTGAAGTTAAATAGCTATCAGCATAAAATAGACTACTATGTCTATACGATGTTTTATGAAAGCCTTATGGTAACCACAAAGCAAAAACTTATAGTAGATTCACAAAAGATAAAGAGAAGAGAATCAAAGCATACCACTATGGAAAATCATCAATTCACAAAAGAAGGCGGCAAGAGAGGAAAGAAGGAATAAGGGAACTACAAAATACCAGAAAACAGTTAATAAGGTGGCATAAGTCCTTACCTATCAATAATTACTCTAAATGTAAATGGATTGAATTATCCAATCAAAAGACATACAGAGGTTGGAAGGATAAAAAAACAAGAGCCAACCATATGCTGCCTTCAAGAAACTCACTTCAGCTTTAAGAACACATATAGGCTCAAAGTGAAGGGATGGACAAAGATATACCATGTAAGTGGAAGCCAAAAGAGAGCAGTGGCAGCTATATTTATATTAGACAAAACAGACTTTAAGCCAAAAATGGTAACAAGAGACAAAGAAGGTCATATAATGATAAAGGGGTCAATTCATCAGTAAGATATAACAATCATAAATATATATGCACCCAACATTGGAGTACCTAAATATATTAAGCAAATACTAACAGATCTGAAGTTAGAGAAACAGACAATCAAACAATAATAGTAAGGAAATTTTAATACTCCACTTTCAACAATGGATAAATCGTCCATATAGAAAAATCAACAAGGAAACATTGGACTTGAACCATACTTTAGACCAAGTAGACCTAATAGATATATACAGAAAATTCCATCCAACAGCACCAGAATTCACGTTCTTCTCAAGTGCACACAGAACATTCTCCAGGATAGATCATATGATAGGTCACAAAACAAGTCTTAGAAATTTAAGAAGATTGAAATCATACCAAGTATCTTCTGCAATCACAATGGTATGAAACTAGAAATGAATTACAGGAAGAAAGCTGGAAAATCCACAAATATGTGTAAATTAAACACACTCCTGAACAACAAATGGGTCAAAGAAAAAAATCAAAAGGGAAATCAAAAAAAATCTTGAAACAAACAAAAATGGAAACACACCATATCAAAATCTATGGGATGCTGCAAAAGCAGTTCTAACCTACTTTAAGGAAAAACGTCTCAAATAACAAGCTAACTTTACACCTCAAGAAACTAGAAAAATAAGAACAAACTAAGTCCAAAGTTAGCAGAGGAAAGAAATAACAAAGACCAGACTAGAAATAAAGACCAGAAAAACAACAGAAAACATCAATGAAACTAAGACTGGTTTTCTGGAAAGATAAAATTGGCAAACTAGACTAAGAAACTAGTCTAACAAGCCAGACTAATTTTAAAAAAGAGAAAATACTCAAATGAATGAAATAAAAAACAAGAGACATTATAATTGACGCCAAAAAATACAAAGGATCATAAGAGTCTACTATGAACAATTATATGCCAACAAATTGGATAACCTAGAAGAAATGGATAAATTCCTAGAAACATATAATCTAAGACTGAATCATGAAGGAATAGAAAATCTGAACAGATCAATAACAAGTAAGGAGTTTGACTTAGTAAACAACAACCTCCCAGCAAAGAAAAGCCCAGGACCAGCTGGTTTCACTGATGAATGCTATGAAACATTTAAAGAAGAATTAATGCCAGAAAAATATCATCCTTTCCTCAAGTGGAAAGAGTGAGTTTCTTGAGCTGCTTCCATTCTGACAGAGTTCTAACCGGAGTTCTTGTCAAGCTTTATTGTACACCAGTTCCATGAGCTTCCTGGTTCCCTTATTGTACAAACCCTCCATCCACTCTCTCTTAACATAACTCACTCCGTTTGAGATGGTGGGGCGGGGGGCAGGGGGCGGGCAACTCTGTTTCTTGCAACCAAAAGAGCCTGACTTGAGAATAATGGCTGATCACTAGAGCAGTTGTGAGGTCTACATGAGGTTATGTTGTCTAAGACCCAGGCATCACACAACATACAACAGACTTTCAATAAATATTACTTACCTTTTTCCAACCTCCCTAAATTTTGTTTTATTTATTTATTTGTTTATTTTGGGTGAGGAAGACTAGCCCTGAGCTAACATCCGTTGCCAATCCTCCTCTTTTTTGCTGAGGAAGACTGGCCCTGGGATAATATCCGTTCCCATCTTCCTCCACTTTATATGGGACGCTGCCACAGCATGGCTTGACAAACGGTGTGTCTGTCCGCGCCAGGGATGGGAACCCACGAACCCTGGGCCTCCGAAGTGGAGCACACAAACTTAACCACTAGGCCACTGGGCCCGCCCCCTTAAATTTTCTTTTAAAAAGGATTTCAATCATTAACTTTATATAGTCTGGGTCAACATTTACTTAATAATCCCCAATCTTTGTCTCATATCTCAAGGACAAATATGAGGAAAGAGACTCTGTTCCTGTGTATTCTGAACTAAATATCATCTTCATTCTCTTTAAGAAGGACTATATTTCAGGAAATATCACCTCTAAATATTGCTGAATATTTAGTGTATATTTGGAAGTGTATATTTGGAGGCTATCTGAAGTCTAAATTCTAGAACGTGATGCTACATCACTCTTTAAAAGCAGACAACTATTATGATTCAGTATCTGAAGGCTGCTTACATCTAATCTAAAACATTTTCTAAGAACCTCAGTACATGGCATATGAGTATATTTAGATTAACTCTAAGATTTTTTTAACTTAAAATGATAATTATCAAATTATTTTATATTGGCCATTAAAGCTCACAAAAAAGCAAACATCTTTATAGACAAGCTCTCATCAAGGGATAAAAATTATAAAATAAGTTCCATCTCTATTTGAGTCCCTTTATGTCACAATGGCAAGTGTCCAGAGGCTGGAGACAATCAGACCTATGTTCAAATAAGAGCTGTACGATTTATTTGCTCTATGACATCAGGCAAATGGCTTAGCCTCCCCAAATCTCGGTTTTCTGGGGATGCTAATGCCCATCTTACAAGGTTATGAGGATGAAACATAAAAAATGTAACGTGTTGGACACAATGTCAGAGAGAGTAAATGCTCAAAGGTAGCTATTACTATTATTGAAACAAAGTCTATTTAAAGACCTTGCTGATAAACACTTATAAAATTTTCTGGAAATTAAGAAGGCCCTCATGAAGAAAGATATTTATTCCCTGTAACTATCCATAACATAAACAGGTTTATTTGGAATACTACAAAGGAAAATCTCTAAATTTTCCACCCAATATTACCTAACACACACACTCACACACAGGCACGATGCTGCCCCACCATCACCCTTCGTCGTCTTTTTATTTCTCTAGAGGAAAAGTAGAACATAAAGTTCCTTCTTCTAAACCACAAGTTGGAGGTCATGATCAGTTCATTTGGAAAAATATCCATCAGTGTTTATACACACACAGACCCACACACACATACACTTCCATGTGCACACATACACAAAAACATATTTGCTCATGTGTATATTTGAACTATAAATTAGTAAAGACCTTGATTTTAGTACTTAGCTAACATAAATGAATGAGGTGGTAGGGAAGTTCAAGCACTTATAAGGACCACAAGACTCATGCCTCTGTCTTATTCTTAACTGTCCCTAATGAACTTGTCTGGCAACATTCCCACAAATCATTCTGGAGAATAAAGAGAGAGAGAGAAGGAAGGAGGGATGAAGGAAAAAAGAAAGGAAGGAGGAAAGAAAGGAGGATTCCATGTGTGGGCCATGTGTGTGGGTTGGGTTGGCAAGCCAGGTCAGTTTTGGGAAGCCAATTTTTTGCCTACCCAGAGCTTGTCCAAACTTGTCCTAAGGCTACGTTGCAAAACGGGTAGTGATTTCTCTGCCAGCCATATTATTGGAATGAGTGGAGTCCCAGACCTGACTAATGTTTTCTTCTTGGCCCTCTTACTTCATTAGCACAAACATCTGAGGCTGTGGTGGTTAGAGTGTGCTCTTCAAACATCCCAAAGTTCCTGCTTTTTATTTCTCAATCCCTTCATGTTTACTGCCAATTTAAGAGCTGCTGGCCTCTGCTCTACCCAGCACTAACCCCGTGGATCTTAAGTCCTTTTGCCTTTCAGAACCACCATTCCAAGCACAGCTACCTCCATGCAGAGTCTCGAAATTAAGATTAATGACCCATGACAATTCAGCACTTTATTGCGAGATTCTTCTAGGGCAGGTACTTCACCATTTGAGGCAGCTGTATGTTTGGGGAACCCTCGTGATTGAGAGAAGAGATAGTTCTGACTGGTCCTTTTATTTATTTTTATTTATTTATTTTTTTTGTGGGGAAGACCAGCCCTGAGCTAACATCTGTTGCCAATCCTCCCCTTTTTGCTGAGGAAGACTGGCCCTGGGCTAACATCCGTGCCCATCTTCCTCCACTTTATATGGGACGCCACCACGGCATGGCTGACAGGAAGTGCGTCTGCGGGTGCCCGGGATCCGAACTCGCGAACCCCAGGCTGCCAAGCGCGGACTAAACCGCTGCGCCACCAGGCGGCCCCTGACTGGTCGTTTTAGTTGAACTGATCCTTAGACATAGTAACAGGACAAGCTAAGGTCTGAAAGGATTGGTTGTGCCAAGGAAGCCATGTGTAGACTGATAATAGTTGATTCGCTTAAAGAAACATTCAGTAAGCCACCACTGGGTATTGATACTGATTCCAAGAATGTATAAGCACCTCAAATCATGAAATGTTATAGCTAGACATCTAGTTTGATCCGTTTTGTTTTACATATTTACAGACAGAATTAAATTCTGGAGATCTTAACTTTTCCCAGATGATGGGCAGAGACTGAAATGAGCTCTGGTTACAGTCCAGTGGAAACTGAGTATAACCAAGGAGGTTACACACAATTAGTAAAGGTTTAATGATGGAACTTAAAGTTCTCATAAACTCAAAAGTAGCACTCTGGGATAGGAGAATGGCAGTCACTAGAAAGGCATATGATAAAATGTAAGAGACGACCCTCCAGGTTCTTCCAGAGTTGGGACGAATATTCTTCAAGAACTTTGTCTCCATTCATAGCTAACCAGGGGGCTTTCTGATTATAAATTCAAACTCCTAAATGCCCTGAGATTAGAACTGGAGTGTGCTGGATAACAGAGAAGACTATTCTAATCAGCAAAGACCAATCATTTGAATTAAATTGATATACTTGAGTTTCTAAAATTATATACTTGAGGACTCGGGATTCATGAAAAATAATCTAAGATAGTCAATAACCCTTATTTTTTTCTTTCTTTGTGGAACATTATTTAAAAATTCAGTATATATGTAGTTATTTTATAGTGAGGTAAAAATAATGAAGTCATTAATAAATAACAAACATCACTATAACAGAATGTAATAGAAGGAAGTTGTCATATATTTAATCAATAATATAATATTATGATCAGCTATAAAAATGGTTCCTAGGAATTTAAACTTTTATAAGGTTAATAAGGTGACCAACTTATTAGCAATTTTCTTAAATAAAAAACAAAAGTTTTAAGATGTGAAATAAAGTATCAGTTTTATTTTTCATTTTCTACCATACTCACAGGTACCAAGCAAGAGTTACTCTGTTGCTGCCAGGAGATCTGGGTATGGGATAGCCAAAATAAGATCAGATGACTGTTCTGTTAAAATAAGGATTCTGAGATTGTGGATTCATGAGACTGGGGATTCAGCAAGAGGAAAACATTCACATCCCTGTTATAGGAAAGTTATTATTGGTATTGACTATTTGGAAGAAAAGAGAAAGGTAGATGAAGAAACAAAATAGTGCTTAATTACGGCAAATGTTCTATTAAATGCTATGTAAAAACAAACTATAGTATCAATAATATTAGCCAATTTAAGTAGATTTTAACAAATGAACAAACATTCTTTTCTAAGACTGTAAGTTCTATATAAAATAATACAATGCAGAACAGAGATTGGAATGTTTCATGAAACAGAGGGAGTTTCAAAAGTTTTTTTCCTGAAAGGAAGATATGCCAGGAAAATCATTATACAATGAAACAATCTATCTTCCTCATGTCATGGAAAACACCCAAAAATTGCTCTAGCTTTTTTTCCTTAGTTGGAGGCAGATTATATATACTAGTGCACGTGTTTAGTGAAAATACACGTGTAGAACATAACTCCTCTTTGAAAGGACCATAACAAC
Source organism: Tapirus indicus (assembly GCA_031878705.1). NCBI lineage: Eukaryota > Metazoa > Chordata > Mammalia > Perissodactyla > Tapiridae > Tapirus > Tapirus indicus. Next base: position 37,714,470 of record CM062933.1, on the reverse strand, counting down.
AGTGAGGACTTGCATGATATTTACAGAGCCGTATACTTTGGTGTTTAAGGAAAAGTCTTAAATATCATAATCACCGATTAAATACAATACAATGCTTGACTAGTTCTTTGCTCCCTCAAAGAATAGAAAATTGTGTTAGCGGATTTTTATATGATTAATGGGCTAATGATGGTCCTGTTTAATACTTTACCTAAGAAAATCTGGATAGAAGTTCAAAGACTCTGCAAGTTCTAAATGTGATTTTCAGATTGGCTTATCCAGGTTTCTCTGGAGTAAACTCTTGTGATGTGAAAAGGAAAGATGCAAGTTCCTTTCTCTGAAGAATGAGTTCTGGTGTAATTTTGCTTCTTTAAAATAAGTTTATTGCCACAGAAGTTAGAGAGTAGAAGGCTTCTACTCTGTGAGGAAGTAAGTAGGTCTTGGAATGATGTACATTGGTACTACATTGACGTTCGTACTTTTCCTCAATCATAACCTTTTGAACAGTTTTTATTAAGGCATTTGAAATGGCCTGGTCACTTTTCAATTTTCTTGTTATCCTCTTCCTTTATGACACACAGAGCACTCTGAAATTGAAAAAAAGTAAAGCATAAAATTTGAAAGTGAAACTTAGATTTGGGCTACCTAGGTTCTTAAATTTCTAAGCTCAGATTCATAAACATTATAAAAGGGAAAAGTATATTTAGGTACTCTCTTTTTTAACTTTATGCCTGTAAACATGAAACCGAATTAACACATAATCCATTCTTCTTAAGATAATAAATAGGTCTGGAACTTCTGGTTATGGCCATGTAAGGAGACTGGAAATCTTCTCTCCAAAAAGCAATTATAAAGCTGGATAAAACAGACAAAAACAATCATTTCAGCACTCTGAAAATCGACCAAAGGCATACAACAATCTGAGAAGTATTTAGGATTAAAAAACTGCCAAATTTTCAGTAAAAATAATGAGAATTTGTGGCATTCTGGCCTGAAGCTGCCCACCCTCTGCTCCTCCCTAAGTAAGGACAGAGGTTTTGTAGAGGCAGGGCAGGCCATGAAGACTGGCAGCTTCTCTGTCATGGTTAAGTGTGAGCTCACTCAGTTTGGAGTGGTGGGAGTCAACCACTCCCAGCAGCATTTTTAGTGGAAGTGATGATCTCTTAGGTGGGTGAACAGAGAGAGCAAACAGCTCTACTAGTCTGAGGGTGAGGCATATTCCTGGCTGTGTGTATGTGGAGACAAGAGAGGGCCAAAGCTAGTGACCCATTCCTGGTGAACTCTGGAGCTGTGTGCATGCACAGAGGCGATAAGAAAAGGCCTAGTAGAAAGTAAAAGCTGGAGCGTGAGCAGAATGGAAAAAAGTCTGAACTTTGAATGAGCTCCCCTAGCCACACACTGATTCATTGGCAGAGGACAGAAGCCTTACTGGCTCAAGGTGTTAAATACAACTTCTGTCCTATTACTAAGCCATGCAGATACAGGGAAACCCTTAGGAAACCAGGCTTAGAAATAAAAACAGCCACATGTGTGTGTGTAGATATACTATGTATATATATGTGTGTGTATATATGTACACTCTGCTCAGTTAAAAAATGTATAGATTTATAGAGATATATGATATATACAATATACAAATACATATAGATATATGTATACCTACATATATGTATACATATATCTACATCTATATACTTTTTAAACTGAGCAGAGACATCAGCGCATGCAAACGTCAGGGGAGAAAAATTTCACAAATTTAGCCCAGGCAAGTTACTAAACAAGCAAACAAAAATCAGCAGCAACAATAATCTTCAGAAGTAAAAAAAAAAAAAATCAGAATCCAGACTTATTACAATATATTGTCTAATATATCCAGTTTTCAACAAAATAATTATGAGATGAGCAAAAAAAGCAAGAATGTGTGACCCACATTCAGGAAATAAAGCAGTCAATGGAAACAGTCTCTGATTGCCCCCAAATATTGGATTTTGCACACAAAAAAATACAAAGCACTTATTTTAAAAAGCAGCTATGGGGGCCAGCCCATTGGTGTAGCAGTTAAGTTCACGTGCTCCACTGTGGTGGCCTGGGGTTCGCAGGTTCGGATCCCGGATGCGGACCAATGCACCACTTGTCACACCATGCTGTGGTGGTGTCCCATATAAAAAGTAAAGGAAGACGGGCACAGATGTTAGCCCAAGGCCAATCTTCCTTAGCAAAAAGAGGAGGATTGGCAACAGATGTTACTTCGGGACTAGTTTTCCTCACACACACACAGAAAAATATATAAATAAAGCAGCTATGTAGTTCAAAGAGCTAAATTAAACCATGTTTAAGAATTAAAGGAAAACCAGCAATGAATCAACAAATAGAAATTCTCAGCAAAGTGATAGAAAAAAGAACCAAATGCATATTCTCAATTTGAAAACTGAAAGGAAAAATTCACTAGAAGGGCTCAACAGCAGATTCAAGATGGCAGGAAAAAAAGAGTCAGTGAACTTGAAGACAGATCAATAGAAATTATCCAAGCTGAAGAACACAGATCTGTAGACAATATCAAGTGTCCCAATATCCATGTAATGCAAGTTCCACAAGGAGAGGAGAATGAGAAGTGGGCAGAAAACAATATTTGAAAAAAATGACTGGAAATTTGCCAAATTTGATTAAAAACATTAATCTGTATATCCAAGAGGCCCAATGAACTCCAAGTAGATAAACCTTCTGCATGAAACTCTCCTCCCTGGCTTTCTGTGATTCTGTACTCTCATGGGTCCCCTCACACCTTGTGACTGTCCTTTGTATATTTTTCTTCCTCAATTCCTTTTTTCTCAGTGAGTGTGTTTTAAAATTCCATGCAACTCTTATCTTCCTATACTGCAAACTCTTACATAGAAATTCTATCAATTTTCATAAACTATCAATAAAGAGACTTTCAAATCTTGTAAAATGGCTTCCGTATTTCCATTGCCTGGTTAAATACCTCTACTTGGATATTTCACTAGCCTCCTAACTGCAGAATGGAGATTCTTCTTCTGTTGTTCCATATTTCTGTAATAGCATTAGTTGTAAGAGTGGGCAACAGGCAACCTGAAACCTCAATTACCTTTGACTTTCCTTCTCCTCCAATTTTACTCAGTTGCTAAGGCCTGCCAATTTTACTGACAATTTTCTGGTTCCTGTTCATTTTCACTGCTACTTCCCTAGTTCAGGATTTCATTACCTTCTCACCCAGATTAATCCTACAGAAAAAACTGACTTTCATGACCCTGTTCTTTTCTGTCTTTAATCCATCCAAAACATAATAGTCGGATTAATATTCCTAAAGCATAGCTCTGATCATTTCACTGCCTATTAAAACAACAACAAAATAATGGTTTCCCATGGCTCAAAAATAAAATCTGACTTTGTTAGCAGAACATTCCTTTCTAAACTGTATTTATCACTTCCTTTCACCAACCTCAAATTCCAGTTGTGAAAAAAATTTATAGACTTTTCTCAATTCAACTGAAATAAACCATGAGGTTTAAAAAAAGAGAAAGAAAGAAAAAATGGGGCAAAAGGTTATTACTTGTGGGTGGGTACATGTTCCCTGACAACTTGTAAATGTTCTAAGATTTAGTGTTATGTAAGTTCTTGGAAGCGTAGAGTGGCCACATCAGCTATGAGAGATGAAAAGTTCAGGACACGTGGCCATGGAATATGGTGAGCAGATGGACAGGGTTGGGGTGGAGGAGATCCCACCCTGGACTTTTCCAGCGAGTTACAGACAAGAAGACAAACTAATTTATCTACTCAACAGGAGCTTGTTGCTAATAAATGGTTACAGATGAAAAGAGCTTCTAGGACAGGGCGCGTGAGACAAATAAAACACAGATTAGAGCAAACATTTCTGGAATACTCAGTTTTGCTATTTGGAGCCATAGAGGAACTTGTAGTTCCAGATGGACCTGGGCAAGGATGTCTGGGCAAGTCCTTAGAGGTCCAAAGACCCCTGACAATGGGAAGCTAGAGAATCTTAACTGGCATAAAGCCGCTTTATTTTATAACATGCTGCTGCCTGTACAGTGCTTTGCTGGAAAATGGAAAAAGATTTCTCTTACTCTATAGCTTTGTAAATGGAATAAGCTACATGGATTTTGAAAGTTAGGTAAAAAAACTCTACAGATGCTGGTTGGGTGTGGGTCAAATTGTTTAGCTAAGCTTTCTACTCTCTCTGTACTTATGCCAAAGGTAATCTTTGGTTCAGTCTATGAATTGTAATGAATTCTGAATTCATAGGATCCAAATTTAAAATGTTTCACTCTGAAAGGAGGCATATTAATTAAAGGTAAGTGAAGCCAGAAAAGAAAGGTTAATCAGGACACCAAACAGACATGTGAAGAAAAACAAACCTCTTGTTACAGGAAAGAACTGATGAAGTTTATTCTATGCGGTTCTTGTTTCTCTTACCTGAGAGAATCAAGGTAATTGCAAAATTTCTGCTGCAGTTGCTGAAGGTGTAATCTTCATAGTTATACCAAATTTCATCCTGTCCCCCAAAACTGCCAAGGGTGTTATTGAATGCAGGAGTGAAAAGTCTAAATAAATCAAAGTAGACTTAACTCATATTCAATGTCCTCAGAGCCATTTTTAAAAAACCAAACCACACAGGACATTTTTGCTTACTAATAGTCATTAAGAAGTATGTAAAACTATTTTACTGGACAAAGAGCACATATTAGTGGTTACAAGAGGGGAAGGGGGTGAGGGGGGTGAACATAAGGGGTAAAGGGGCACATATATATGGTGACTGACAAATAATAATGTACAACTGAAATTTCACAATGTTATAAACTATTATGATACCAATTTTAAAAAAGTATGTAAAACCAGTTTACTATGATATATCTGAAACCTCACACTTCGTCAAAACATAATTTTTCTAAATCTTCAACCTTTATTTGACCTCCAGGCTCTCTGTAATCATCAGTAATACCAATGCTTTTCAATTTATCCAGAATAATTCTGCAATTAGAGCATTCCTAATTTTAAATGATGAATAATGATACTATTGCAAAATTTAGCTAACATAAATCCATCTTTTCTTATATATATAGCATACTGCTGCCTCTACAGTGCTTTGCTGGAAAATGGAAAAAGCTTTCTATTACTCTACAGCTTTGTGAATGGAATAAGCTAGATGGATTTTTCCACGTAGATGACATTTTATGTTAGTTTAAAAATAATGCTTCCTGGGGCCGCCCGGTGGCGCAGCGGTTTAGTCCGCGCTTGGCAGCCCAGGGTTCGGGGGTTCGCGAGTTCGGATCCCGGGCGCCCGCCAACGCACTGCCTGTCAGCCATGCCGTGGCGGCGTCCCATATAAAAAGTGGAGGAAGATGGGCACAATGTTAGCTCAGGGCCAGTCTTCCTCAGCAAAAAGGGGAGGATTAGCAAATGGATGTTAGCTCAGGGCTGGTCTTCCTCAGCAAAAAGGGGAGGATTGGCAACAGATGTTAGCTCAGGGCTTGTCTTCCCCACAAAAAAAAATAAAATAAAATAATGCTTCCTTATTTTTAACACAGCTTTCAGAAATTATAACTTACCATTATAGTCAGATAAGCAAGACTTTGGCTAAAATTAACTCTATCACATTATTTAGCATCTTGTGGGCTTGTATATCATTCTCTCATTCAACTGTTTAGATTCTCTCTTATTATGAACCTTTTCAACAGGAATGTATTTTCTGTTGATATACAGCAGGCTGCTTATTTTTAGATTTTTCTTCTATAAAACAGAGATTTATTTATTATGAAGTATAGCCAAAATAAAATTCTGTGTGGATTTCCAAAGGAATTGACACCTGAATACAAACGTATAGCAGGAACATTCACACACCAAACATAATTCTGAGAGATATGTTTATGATTGATTAAGTACACATAGAAGAGATTAAAACAATACCATCAGCAAAGAGAGCCCTACTCTCTGGATATAGTTTGTGAAACTTAGGCAGTATGTAAATTAAGAAAGCAACAGAGAGTATTTGTGAAGCACCTCGAGTGGAAAAATGAAGTAGAATACTTTATCTTTCAGAACATAATTTGGGTTTAATTCTGCTGAAAGGTAGCAGAGTGATTTCAAGCTTTCTTTAAAAGGGTTAAAATGGGGACCTGCTCACTCTGACTCAAGGTACTGAGGATAAAAGCTTATCCATTCATTCAACAGACATTTGTGTGATGTGCTGGGGATATAAAGACACAAAGATAAGAGCTTGCCCTCAAAAATATTAGAATCTAATAGTGAGATACACATGTATAAACAGATTAGTACAATAATGCTCGCTAAGTAAAACACAATACATTAAAATAAAGCAGCTAGGATAGAGCAACAGAGCGAAAAACTGAACTTCTTGCACAGATCACAATATTTTGTAAACTGTGTTGTCTTACTTCTGCGTAGGGAGCAAAATGCGTCAAATAATGTAATTAGAGTGATATTTTTAAATTTGTAAAAAGAGCAGTTTATATATTTATTTATTTATTTATTTATTTTTTGTGGGGAAGACCAGCCCTGAGCTAACATCTGTTGCCAATCCTCCCCTTTTTGCTGAGGGAGACTGGCCCTGGGCTAACATCCGTGCCCATCTTCCTCCACTTTATATGGGACGCCGCCACGGCATGGCTGACAGGCAGTGCGTCGGCGGGCGCCCGGGATCCGAACTCGCGAACCCCGGGCTGCCAAGCGCGGACTAAACCGCTGCGCCACCGGGCAGCCCCCTATATATTTATTTTTTTAAAAGAGGATAGCATCTTAAAAGGATGCTTTTGTGGATATAGTGAAAAGAATATGGAGTCAAGAGTTGGAAAGACCTGACTTCCATGCTGGCTCTTCCACTTTTAGATTTATGGGTTTATTAAAGATCTTCAACTTTCCCGAGCCTCACTGTTCTTATTTGTGAACCAGATGAGGTGCCTACCCTGAAGGGCCTCTGAGACACAATATAGGTCAGTGCTTGCCACTTGAATGTGTGAATTGAGATGAATACATGTTAATTCCATTCTCTGTTTATGGGCAATTTACCAATTTTCATTCTAACAGTGAATGAGAACTCCTATTGCTCCACATCCTCACCCAAACTTGGGATTGTCAGTAATTTTTTTTTTTTGCTTTTTTTCTTTTGGTGAGGAAGATTGGCCCTGAGCTAACATGCCAATCTTCCTCTATTTTGTACCTGGGATGCCACCACAGCATGGCTTGATGAATAGTGTCTAGGTCAGTGCCTGGGATCTGAAACCACGAACCCTGGGCCGCAGAAGTGGAGCATGTTAACTTAACCACTATGCCACTGGGCCAGATCCAGTAATTTTAATTTTAGCTATTCTGGAGAAAATCTAGTGATATTTAACTGTGGTTTTAATTTGCAATTAATTTAATTTGATTTGATTGGGATTTCCCTGATTAGTAAAGAAATTAAAGACCTTTTATTTGTTGGCAGTTGAGGTATCATTTTTTGGTGAAATTCCTGATCTAGTGTCTTGCTCATTTTTCATTTACTTGTTTTACATATTGGTTTGTAGATGTTCTTTATGTATATGCTGGATTCAAGACCTGCATGTGTAATATGTTCCTCTACCTTATAGCTTGACTACAGGTAATTGAAGGAGTCTTTTGATAAAAGGAGGTTTTTGATTTTAGCATAGTCCAATTATCAGTCTTTTCCTTTTATTGGTGCTTTTTGTATGCTGCTTAATATATAGACAATTGATTTATTTATTTCAAAGGTGTGTTTCTTTCTGGACTCTGATCTGTTCCACTGATCTTTTCATCTATTCTTACCCCAATACTACACTGTCTTAATTATTATAGACATATAATAAGTATTAACATCCAGTAAAGCAAATCCTCCTACCTCTTTTCTCCTATTCAAGAGTTCTTGCTGTACCTTGTCCTTTGAATTTTCATATATATTTTTTAGAATATTTTCAAGTTCCTTTCTCTCTCATATATACACACACACAACAAATACACACACACACTTAAGCACACATATAAACCTACTGGGATTTTGCTTGAAATTTTATTGAATCTAAAGCTCAGTTTCAAGAACATTAACATTTTAAAATGTTGAGTCTTCCAATATATGAATGTGGTATAGGCTTTCATTAATTTATGGTTTTGAATGCCTCTCAGAAATGTTTACTGTTTCTTTCACAACTTTTTTATACTTATTCCCTAGGCTTTAAATATTTTTTAATACCACTGTAAACTCTTTTTAGTTATATTTTCTGTTGTTACTTGTCATAGAAATGCAATTTTTCAAATCTTAAAAAGGTTCTTGTTAAACTCATTTAATTCCAATATCTATCTATAGAATTGTTGGGATTTTATGTATATAGTCATATCAAATAACAGCAGTTTTATTTATTTCTTTTAATTTTTTTCTTTGCTTACTGCACTGACTAGGACCTCCAGTATAAGGCTGACTAGAAGTGGTGATAATTCTCATACTTGTCTCATTCCTCATCTCAGAAGGAAAGCTTTCAATATTTCTATGGTGTTTGCTGTTGGTGTTTTGTAGATATCCTCTATTAGATTAAAGAAATTGTCTTCTACTCTTAGTTTTCTGAAAGATGTATTTTAATCGTAAACAAATGCTGACTTGAATCGCCTGCTTTTCCAGTAAGATGAGAATATAACTTTTTCCCTTTATTCTGTTAATATGGCAAATTCTACTGATTGGTTTTCTCATGTTTAACTAACATTACATAAGTCCAGCAAAGTCAACTTATTTGTGACATATTATTGTTCGTACATCTTGTTTGGTTAGCTGACATTAAGAATTTTGGCATATGTGTTCATGATTGAGGTTGCCCAGAAATTTTTTCCTCGTAATTTCCTGTTCATGTTTTGATATCAAGGTTATGCTGGCCTCACAAATTAAGTTGGAGAGCGTTTCCTGTTTCTTCTGTTTTTTGAAAAGGCATAAAGATATTTACTCCTTAAACATTTGCTAGAATTAAATAGTGAAAATATCTGGACCTGTAGTGGAAGATTTTAAATTAGAGAGTCAACTATTTTGGGTTGTTATGAGATATTCAAACTCTCTGTTTCTTCGTGTCCAAATTTCAGCAGGCTGAATTTTTTGTATTTTTTAATCGTACTAAGCTTATTCAAAATAGTTAAGACATGAAGCATATATTTATTAGAAATATAATTATTACCAAAATCTATGGTGGACAAGAGCTACATTTAAGGGTAATTCTTTCTATTTCTTGGTTTCTAAGACTTTACCTTATCAAAATGAACTACTTTTCGGCATAATTTTCAAAAACATGGTTGTGGTACTAAAAAGACTGAGAACGCATTTTATTTGTTTCGAGTTAAAATAAGACAGAGTGGCATACTTAGTGTACTTGACACCTGAAAGGGGCCATTTTTAATACCCCTTCCTCTATATGACAAAAGAATTTTCAGTGATAATCATGAAATGAAACAAATAACAATTATGTCCAGAAAAGAAATGCAGACAGTGACAATTTTCATTTATTAAATTTTGTATAATAATGCTAGTAAAAAATTAATAAAATGCAAAAAAAGTAGTTTTAATACTTTTAAGTACATTAATATGTTTTTTGAAAAAAGGAGAAAAATATTCATACCTACATATCGGTCTGCCATGGTGATGAATAATCCCACTGCGGTTTCTGGCTTTGAGCCTTCACTTCTGCAAATTTGTCAATGGCTTTATCAAATTGATATTCACATATTCATGGTCAACAAAATCAGTACAGCCAGATTTGTCATTCTTATGATGCTCATTCATAGTTGATTGAAGGACACTTCTTATTTACTTTAATTTCAAATGTTTCTTTTTCAAGAAGAAACAGATATGTAATTGGTTAGGAAAGCTTTAAAATAAGGATAAGTTTATCAGAGATTCATAAAAGTCCCATTTCACAGTAAATTCCAGAAATTGCAATAACTGTCCATGTCTTTGTTCTTTGGGATCAGTTCTAGCAGGTTTCAAATGTTTCTGCAGTTGAAAATATTCCACTAAAATACCTTCACCAGAAAATTCACCACAAATTTCTATTATATTTGGTAAAATTCTCCAAAGCTTGTAGTGGTTGTGAATTATTTGAGCTCACTTCAGGCTCAGTTCATATCTCTAACCCCTGTGGTACTATACAATCTTGTGTTTAAACATAGATTCAAAATAAACAATTATAGCACAGTGATTATGAAAATGAAAAAACAGAACTTGGCTGTTTATTCTTGAAATAAACATGTGCAGCTGAGTCCACCGTGCAAGGAAGTTGGAATTCCTTCCATGTAAAATACAATGTTTACTAAAGAATAAGTAATAAAAAAATGGTAATTTTCAGCTTATATATATAGTCAAATTTTAGTAACTGTTAACAGTTGTTTAGAACTTAGACCAACAAAAAAATTTTGTTTTCAGAGAGGAGTAGTATCATTGCCATTGCTTAGAATTGTCAGGGCATAGTTATAATAAAAAGCAGACTGGTGTTTATTATTACTTTATTTTATTCCTTTTAAGTTTTCTACACACAAAGCACTCCCTTATTGCCTACACTAGGGGCAGACCACTCCCACCATCCCATCCTTGGTACACCACTGGCTGGATGAGAAAAATAATGAGGGAAGCTGAAAAGGAACATTCATTTCCTTTTAATCAGCAGGCCAAATAATCTTCTGGAATTAAGAAATTCCAAGTAATTATAAGAATAATGAAGTGGCTTGTTGATTTATTTCTGGAAATATTCGTAATACAAATTACATTCCCTTTCGCTCCTTCACTAGGCTTGTGTAAATCATTACAATGTGCCTCGTTTTTGCTTATCTGCTGTCACTGGCAGTTGAGTAATAGAACTTACTCTGATGTAATGAAGCGGACAACCAACTGATACACTAAGATTAAAATTTTGGTAAAGCAAACAAATCTCTGAAGTACCATTTGAGGTATTTCCTGGCCTTATCTGGCACTTTAGCACCTATCACAAACTGAAAGGAGGTGAAAGTATCCTCCTCAATATATGCACATCCTCCTGGATCTGGAAAGGAAATTTCTGAGAAATTTAATTAAAGTCTAAGTGAATCATAATGCAAATCTCAATAGGCTGCAGCGAGTGATAAGTTTCTCGTTCATAGTTTAAAAAAGAAAAAATAACAAGATATGGTAAAATTCCAACATCCTAAGAATGTAGTATTGCCTAAATTGTAGTAAGTAAAATAACTGGAAAAATAGCATTAAATCTTTCTGCAATCAGATTTTCCACCAACTAAAATGATTACATCGTATATGTTTTCTATGCTTCATGGACAAATTTGGTTGAAAGAACTGCTATGTCTTTCTTAATAGTTACAAAATAAATAGAAGAAATGCCCATTTGCTGCTTCCTGTTTGGTTCTGTTGATGGACTAATGTTCCTCCTGCTGCAGCAATTGAGGATGTTTGTATTCTTCACTCCTCGACAGGGAAGCAGGAAAGAATCTGAACTCTGATGACTTGTTGTACTTCTGGCTTTGATGTGCTGCTCTGGCCTCCGTGGTCAAAGTGCACTGTGCAGAGGAACAGACCTGAACTTGTACTAACAGCAATGAAAATGCCAATCAAGGGTCTGACACTTAGCAATTGCATCTCTTAGTTTACCTGTGTGAGAACATAATTTCTGTAGTAACACTCATAATTGTTTCAACTGTCCTCAAAATTAGGCAGGTAAAATATACAAGACATTTTCTAAAAAATATATAAAAGGGTTAATGAGTTAGGAATCATGCACCAATAATGGGACCATCAGTAACAAATAGAAATATTTACCAGGAGCATTTTGGAGTCGAGTATTACGAGAATACTTTAAAGTTTTGAACTCTCAATACCCTGTAATCCCAATGATTTCAATTCCTTGGACATTAGCTGTAGTTCTTCCAGCAAATCATTTGCCCAAGACCCTGACAAGAAAATCCATTCTCCTCCAACTCCACCTTTTCTGGAAGCCCAGCATCATAAGAGACAGTTCAGGGTCAGTTGGGACCTCCTCAGATCACATGTGGGAGATCAAATATTCATTCTAACTTTGTCCCTTAACCACATCCTCCTCTTTCTTACTTATTTCTTCACATTGTAATGGAAGAGAGGGAGAAATCCATGAAACATTTATTTTAATTTTTCTACTAGGAAAAAACTCCCATAAAGCCTTTGACTCACCTCTTTTTGTACCTAAGGGCCAATAGATTACTCTTTGTGATGTGCTGTGTAACTAAGTAACCAAGAAAAATGTCCTGTTCTGGAGAAGAATGGTGCTATACCAGCTGGAGATACCTCATCGTGATATTACCGGTTCTTTCCTTTCCTCACTCTCTGCTCTGTAAACCCCTTTAGAATCCGCCAACTTCCCTTTACGGGAAACCCACCCATTTTCCCTGGAGTTAGAAGGCATATGTAGAAGGCCTGCATATTTGAAGATCACACAAATGACCCCCACCATCAGCCTCACGGCTGCAGTTTAGTAAATTTGAAATGTTGTGAAAATCTAACAGCCTGATGAATCATTTTAAAGAGTCTACTTAGAATTATATTTTGATTTGGGCTTTCACTCTTTGCAGACTGTTCCACTGGAATGGATCTAGGAAAATATATTTATTTTCTCATCTGTCTAATAATTTTTCTGCTTCATTTTGCTCTTTCACACTAATCCCCCCATTTAGGTTTTGATAAATTTTACTTTCTTTCCATTGAGTCTTCACCCTAATTCATGTTCTGTAGCTCAGCAATAAGTTTCAGGGAGAACCCAATATCTTTACATTTGACAAATGAAGAGAGAACCTAACAGTTTTCTTGGCTCAGCAAAAGAGACATGGAGTATGAGTGTAGTGAGTCAGGATTTGGCTGTCTTGGCATCAGCCAAAAGACACCCAGAGTGCCACAGCACTGGATGGAAGTACACGGCAATGAAGAGGGACAGGTGGTCAAACAGTGTTATGATGGCGTCATTTAAATATTATCAGTAAAATCTGAAGAGGTGAACCGGTGTGAAGATCATAGTAACTGCCGAACAATTTCATCACTCTTGGCACCAGCAGCCTCTGAGATATTTCAAACAGAAAGCTTTTTCTTTCAAAGAAAGAGCTGAAGGGAACCCTTACCTCAGATTTTCCTTTCTTCTCTAGAGGCTCTTACTCCTCCAGCTTCTTGCCGTCGTCTCCTCTGAGTTCCTCCAGGATGAGGACTCTCTCCCAGTTACTACAGTGATGGGCCAGGAAAATATCTGCATGCATGCTGTAAGTCAGACAGCAAATTATAAATGGGTTATGCACTGGAGAAGGCAGAATTGTAAACCAGAGAGTAGTTGTCTTTCCATGGAAGACGGGAGAAAAATCACACAACGTGATTCAGAGCACCACAGTGTGACAAACAGAAGTTGTATAAACATCTTAACTTTGCAGGAGGCCAAAAACCTACTCCAGTTGTAACACAGGGCCTTAGGTTTTCTAAGAAATGATGAAAGGTGCAAGAAATTTGGGGATAAAGGCAAGGTAGAAGGTACAAACAAATTATTTTATACAATTTCTCTAACAAAACAAGGGGGAGAACCCATATATTTACAATTAAGCCTGTCCCTAGAACTAAAGAGCTGATGGGACTTTGAAGATGACATATTACACCAGTACTTATTCAAGAGTATGCATCACAACTTGTGATGGACATTTTCACAAATATGCTTGGCCTGACCCAGACCTGTTAAAACAGTGTCCAAGAGTGAGGCCTTGGACTTCATAAAATTCAGGCAACCATCAATCTCACTCTTCTGGGGTTTCCTTTTGCATAAAATTCACCTCTTTCCAGTGACTTTGGGAGCTTTGGTGTCTGAAGAACTCCTCTGATGCCACCAACAATGATCCTGGGCTGCAAACACCTGGCCCTAGCCTTTCAGGTGACTGGCCACCCCTGGAAGGGTTGTTTGCCATCCTGGGTGGACCAGTAAACTCTGCTGCATCCAAAACCACATAACACTGGAATGGGTGGTGTGTATCCCTACTTGTTCTCCAACTGTCATGCAAAGGGATCACAGGCACTCGTTATTAGTGCCTCAAGGTGCAAATATCAAATGGGATAAATTGAGAGAAAACTTAAAAGCAGAGAAGTAAGAGAGCGCACACAATCTCCTGAGACTTCATTACCCACAGTGTAGGCCAGGCAGACAAGGACTGCACGCACTCTCAGAATGACACCCTGCCCCTGTAATGCTCCACCCATTGATAGGGACGAGGTGGGGGAGGGCAGTGAATATCTATGCAATGGAAGGGCATAGTCGAATTATCAGTCTGTTCTTTCTTTGAGGTAGCTCAGGCTGATTGAGCTACAAATTGGCAACGGAGGTTTGGGGGGAGCAGAGGAGGGGGGGTTATAATGGGTCTCCGGGCCACCTGGATTTGTCTACTATCGGTGTCCAACAAAACCAGGCTGTTTTTATGCTTTATGTATATATCACTGCACACAATCCTCAGTCCTCAGAACAACTTTGTGAAAGTTCCAAAGCTACATAACCTGCAACAACTTCCAAGTAAACCATGGTTTACCTGCCTTTTTGACTGATGAAGACCTGAGACTCACAGGTTGATCCAAAAGCCATCAGGGGTGGAGTTGGGATTAGAATGTGAGTGTAACTCCCAAACTCATATTCTTGTCATGAATCCAAACCACCAACTCCCAACAGGTTATTTGTTCCCAGCTATTAAAGCAGACTAGGGAAAATAGGCAAAATATCCTAATTTCCCTAATCTGTCTGCTGTTGTGTGTACCTTGGAGGCAGGTCAAAAACTAAGGAAAATCTGCCCACCCATCATTGGCAAGATGATTAAATAAGATATAAATAAAGTCACATCAAAGTGATGGTGGAATGGGTAGGAGAGGCCAATAGCAGACATGGATTTGGGACCTATATTTCCTGTGTATAAGAATAAAGAAAATCCCTTTGAAGGTTGGAAGTGAGGAGTGGGAGGGGGATCTACTGACTGCTGAGTTCAGACATAGGGGAACTTTTACTGGAAAGTCAGGGACGGTTACCCAGAATAAGTCATGATTAAATTGATGTGAAGGTGGAGTAGGATTTAGCTATATGGAAAGGTGAGGACTGAATATCAACTGCAAAGGCCTGTGAACAGAAAAGAGAAGGATATATTTCAGAAGCAAAGAGCTCACCAACGTGTCTGGAGTGAAGAAGGTGAAGGGGAAAAGAAATCAAACGTTGAGGCTGTAAAGATGAGTAAGCGCCAGATCAGGCAGAGCCTTACAAGCCATATAAAGATGCTGTATGTATTCTAAGGACCATAGGAAGGTGTTGCAGGATTTTAAATAAGACCAAGATATGATCAGATTCACATTTGGCATTCCCCGTTTTCCCTCCTCATTTTTTCTCACGGGTATTTACCCTAATAAATTTCTTGCACATTTAATCCTGAATTGGTATCTGCTTCTTGGAGAGTCCATACTAGCAAAAACTCACAGAATTTTTAAGAGAAGTAAATGAGTTAAGGTACTTGCATAGCATATTTAAAAAAAAAAGTGGGGGGGATGCTCAATCAATTTCACAGGCATCTGTTCAATACCTTCTTTTCTGTAATTAGTTTTAGGATCAGGAAGTCACCTACAGTACAACTGAATACCAATCTTCCTGGGCTAGGTATTATTTCAGGCCACTCAGCACCATGTTCTATTACATTGTTGTGGTAAAGATTATCTCATGACTTGAAGGGATAATGTGTCACCAAAAAGTATTTTTTAAAAATTCTACTTATCTAGTAGAGCGTGGTTCATTAATTAAGACCTGTGAAAGAAACAATTTTCTCAAGTCCATTCCTAGGGGAGGTTTAGACTGTCTATTTATAGTTAGACACAGATATCTGAAAGGGAAGTATAATCTTGAAATTATTAACTACTATTTTAATGAAAATAATGATAATATTTTCTATCAGAACATTCATTATCAGTTACTCTTCTTCTGAACCTAATTCAGAAGCAGGCTTTAGTCCTACTGTCTTCCATTTGTCCCTCTCTTTCCAGCCTTAATCTGAACTCTTTTCAGGATAAATTAGACAAACTTTAAGCGTTGATTCTCCACTTTAGATGCAAATTAAGTTCACTTGAGAATTTTAGGACAAAAATGTAGTGACTCCAGACTCACTAAAGGAGAATTAAAGTATTTAATGGGGGATAGAGGGGACCAGCAGACATCTGTATTTCCTAAAGCATCAGATATAATTCTGATGTGAAACCAGCATTACTAGTCATGGCTTTGGAAGCCATCTAATGCCTAATTTTACACAATATAACATAGCGCTTTAGAGTCTGAGTTCTGGAGATGAACAACCTGGACCTAGGATCAAGTCCCAACTCTGCCCCTTTACTAGTTTCATGAGTATCAGTAAATTACTTAGTCTCCGTGTACCTCATTGATTCAACACCGAATGTGTATTTATTGAGTGCCAGGGTCTGTTGTAGATGTATACCAGTGAACAAAACAAATGAAAATTCCTGCCCTTGTGACATTTGCATTCTAGAACAAGGACACTGACAAAACAACAACAACATAATAAATTATATATATATATATATATATATATATGAAGGTAATATGACAATACGGGGAAAAAGCAGGGTGGGATGGGGGGATTGAGAGAGTATGTGTGTAATGGATCTTCCACCCTCACAGAGTTGTTGTAAAGATTAACAGATTTTACATATAAGGTGCTTGGGACAGGGCCTGGCACATAATGTTCAATAAGTACTATCTGCCATTCCCTTATTTTACCAACGAGGAAACTGAAAACCAGAGAGGTGGAGGAATCTGCCCAGGTAACTCTAAGAGTGGAGGCAAATCAGGCTCAGGGCTTCCCCCAGGCTTGCCCTTCCTCAGGGCTTCTCACCTGCCTCAATCACTCCTAGAAGAATTTCAGTCTGCAGCTGGAAGACAAATGCTAAAACAATGGGGCCAGGCCAGCCTCTTGACACAGATCCCTGTATCTGAATGCAGCTCTTGCTGGTGCCATCCATCAGAAGCAAATATCGCTAAATGCAACTTTTATTTACATCCCTGAGGACATGGATAAGATTAAGGAACTCACCTTGCCTGTAGCTCCAGCCAACTCCTTAAGCATCTTTATAATAGTCATAGGAGGGGCTATCTACTGGTCTCCATTTATATCATGAATAGGTAAATAATGGCTAAGGAAAAAGGTAAAAGAAAACTATAAAATGCATTTTTGATACAATTTAATATAATAATAATTATTATTAAAATTTCCCTCAAACAAAATAACACTATCTTGTGAATAAAGCAAATCTGATAATTTCCCCAAATATATTTAGGCCAGAGCACTATTTTAAAACATTTTTAGAGTCAGATGGAACTTAGAAAATTTACAGGAGACCAGAAGTCAGGAAAGTAATAATTGAAGAGATTTCCTTGAGAAAATATATTATTGAAATAACTTATCCCTTATGAGATGTCCAAACAATTCTCCTAACCCTTTATTAGAACGACTAACATTTGTTTGGGTTATAAGATAACTTTGAGGGTTAAAACCCATATGACGTGACTAAGCTCAAACTAGTTCCAATGACCCTCAAGTCTAAAAAAAATAAAGAAAAAACTGAATTCAAATTTAATTAAGAATTAAATTTGAGGTTGAGTAAAGGAAGGAGGAACCATCAATTTAAACATGTTGCAATCCACACTAGAACCTCTTTGAAAAACATAATTTGCTTTCTTAGAATCCTGCATTATGATAACACAGCAAAATCTCCTTTTATCCTTATTGTGAAAGCACATGGACCGGAAAAGAAAAAGACAAAACAGCAAATCTTGGTTTAGTATAAGAGATAAAATTGACAGGAAAAAAATGTGGAAAAGGGAAATTATCAAGGCGGAGGCTGAGAGCCTTGAAAACAGAGATAAGTCAAGTGAAAGTTGATGTGAACAGCAAAGAAAATTGCTCTGTGCCTAGGAGGGTTTAAATTTACGTGTAATTCATTTCTTTGTGAATTTTCTCTCTGATTCAAGATATGAGTTAGCAAGATCATTGGAATATTAAGTCCCAAATCTCTACTACCGTCATGATAGTGGGCTTAAGAAATAACTAGACTACAGGCATGTTCATGAACTTAAAGCCAAAATAGTTAAAATCTGTACTTTATAAGAAAGCAATGATTAAATCGTTTGATTAAGTATACACAGCAATTAATACTTCAACTAAGAGAAAAGTAAAAGAAATCTTATTGAAAAGGGTCTATGTCTGATTCTGCTGGTGATTCACTAAGTTTGTGACTTGAATTACTCCAACTCTGCTTGCAATTAATTCATAAAGGATTTATGTGCAAAGCATTTAAACATGCTCACATTTATGGGTGTTATGTAACCAATTATTACTGCTAATCAACAAAAATATATATTGAGAGATCTAGTCAAATTTACCAAGTGCTCCATAAACCTATTTACAAAGCAAAGTGATGGTTTACTTCTGCTCGGCTTCATTTCAAAATTGGGCTGTAAAAGTACAGTCAATGTATTAGTTTCCTTGGGCTGCCATACAAAGTGCCATAAATTGAGTGGCTTAAAACAATAGAAATTTATTGTCTCACAATTCTGGAAGCTAGAAATCCGAAATCAAAGTGTTGACAAGGCTATGCTCCCTCCGAAGCCTCCAGGGAGAATCCTTCCTTGCTTCTTCCAGCTTCTGATAGGCCCAGACGTTCCTTAACAGATAACTCCAATCTCTGCCTATGTCTTTACGTGGCTGTCTTTTTATAAGGACACAAGTCTTATTGGTTTAGGGACCCGCCCTATTCCAGTAGGACCTCATCTTAACTTAACTAATTACATCTGCCACAACCCCACCTCCAAATAAGGCCATATTCAGAGGCATTAGGGGTCAGGATGTCAACGTATTTTTTCTTTTTACACAATTCAATCCATAATAATTTGTGACTGCTGTTTGACTTACATTATCTGTCTACAGAAAAAAAAAAGGTTAATATATTTAAACCAGAAAAATTTAAGAGAGTAAATCTCCACACAGGCTCTAAGGATTTATAGATTAATGTTCCAGTTCCTATTTCCAGAGTAAACCATATTACGGTGACAAGTGATTTCCTGTTAAGCCCTTACAGATTTCTCTTCTCAGTCCCCCTCCTATATCTGGATCCCTCCCACCAACCACTCCTTACTCCTGCAATGCTTTCCTGAGATGCTCCTTCCTCCTCTTCACCATCAAATCCCTTCTGTCCTTTAAGGGCCAGGACATGTCCTTCAGGAAGCCTGCCCTGGCCAGTGACCATGCCCACACTGACTCATCTTCCTCCAAAGCCTCACAGTGCTTGTGCCTGAATTATTTAACTAGTTACCATCCTACTGATATTTTTCAAAATATATTTATATAGTTAAAAAATAACTAACACATTACATACTTCAAAGCTGAAAATGTATAAAAAGTTGTCCTCTCATTCCTGACCCCCATGTTCCCTGGACCTCCACACATCACCTGACCCTCAGCTCAGTCATCTCTTCTGCAAAATCAAGGCTTAGACTAGATGATCTCTAAGGTCATTTCAGCCTAAAGACACTAAGGCCCTAACGCAGAAGATTTTAACGAGGGGTAGCATGTTGTGGTGGTTGTTACACTCTAGAATCCAACAGAACTTGATTTGGAAACTCAGCTCGATCTCTTTCTGTCTCTCATTTCCTATTTCTGCCTTACTCCAACCACTGTTCTAGGCCCTGGGAATGCAGCAGCAAATAAGACTGTCAAGGCCCCTTCCCTCACGGTGTTTACATTCTTGTAGGAAAGACAAACAATTGAAAAATACATAAACATGTGAGTAAATAACGTCATTTTGGATGGTGATGACTACCATGCAGAAAAATAAAGCAAGGCGAAAGATTAGCAAGTGAAGGGATGTAGAAGACATTTTAAATAGTATGTTGGGGAATGTTCTCTGTGAAGTACTATTTGAGAGAGACCAGAAAGGTCTGGAGAAGGGCTTTCCAAGTAGAAGGAGCAGCACGTGTAAAGGCCCAGAGGCGAGAAGGCAGATGGTCGGGGCTCACGTTCTGCAACTTGCTTTTTTCACTTTATTTTAGAAATAGTACATTGTGATCTTCCTCATTCTTGTTTATAGGTGCATTTTATTCTGTTATATGCATGTTTCATGATTGATTTAATAGTCCTCTATTGATAGACATGTGGGTTGTTGTCCATCTTTTGTTGTTACAGGCAAAAAGTTACAGACATGAAAGTGTCAGCACAGCCTGCTGGAATCAAATAGAATCTGAGCTGGAAACACAACTCTGTACTTCTTTTTCTTTTTTTGTCTCACTCTTCATTTCTACTATATTTCACTAATGGTTTTAGGCACTAGAGATATAGTAGTGAACAAGAGGCCCAAGTGTCTGCCCTCAGGGTGCTTATATTCTGGTGGGAGGGAGAGACGATATGAAAATGAACATATATGTAAAAAGGATGTAGTTTTGGATTACAACAAATGCTGTAAAAAAAAATAAAGCAGGACAAGGAAATAGTAAAGGGCAGGGCTTTGGGTGCTCTTTTAGACATGTTGGTCAGGACAGCCTTTCAGAAGGTGGTATTTGGGAAAGATGTGAATGACGTGGAGGGCCAGCCATATAAAAATCTGGGGAAGAGCATTCCAGACAGAAGAAGCGGCACGTGCAGACCTGAGGCAGGAAAGAGCTTGGCGCACCGGAGGAACAGCAAGGAGGAAGAATGGTTGGGACACACTCAGCCTTGTGGAGGGGAACTGGAGCTGAGGCTGGAGGCACAGGCAGGGTGGGGCACAGAGGCCCTGTGGCCATTGAAGACATTTGGAGTTATTCTAAGTGTAACAAGAAGCTGTTGGGGAGGGCCTTTGAAAAGGAGAATTACATGTTCTGATTCATGTTTTGGAAAGTTCACTCTGGCCATGTGCAGAGACGAGACTATGGGAGGATGAATGGAACCAGGGATATGAGTCTTTCTGTAGTACATGTAGTTGATGGTGGCATATCTACATCTATATCTATATCTATACCAATCAATAGAGTAGGTGTGATAAATATGGTGAGAAGTATACAGATTTGGTACATATTTTGAAGGCAGAGCCAAAAGGAGTTGCCGGTGGACTGAATGCCACTAACAAAAAAAGAGGGAAATGAAGGATGACTCCTGAGTCTTTGTCATGAATGACTGGGTGAATGGTGGAGCCATGGACTGAGATGAGGAGAGCTGGGGTAGGAGCACAGTTGGAAGGTGTGGGTGGGAAGACCAAGAAGGATATTATAATTAAGAGTATGAAGCATATTAGGCATCTAGATGAAGATTTTCAGGAATGGCTGGATATAAGAAGAGGACCTCACCAGCAACAGAAAAAAAAAAAAAGGATTCTTCAGCCTACAGATGATTCATCAGCATATTTAAAGCCATCTGAGTAGATGAAGCAACCTAAGGAGGGAGCATATACAGAGAATGGGGAGGACCAAGGCCAAGTCTCGAACCCTTTCATATCTAGAAGTTGGGAAGAAAAAGACTAAACAAAAAAGATGAGAAATAGCTCCTATAAAATAGGGGGAACAACTGGAGAATGTAGGATCTCGAAGCCACCTACAAGTTATAGGATCCAGACTTTGAGCTTTGGCTTCCTCTTCTGCAAAATAATAGTTACCTGTAAGAATTTGGGAGGATTGAATATGATTATAAATGTAGAGTGCCTACTGGAAAACCTAGCCACAAAAAATACTCAATAAACTCTAATAGTTGTCAAAATTTAGAATGTTCCTTATATACACGACTATTGGGCTATTTTCATATTTGAGTTAAGATACGCAAAGGTGAATGTGTTCATGTATAAATATTATCTGAAGCCACATAGAGTGGCAATAATAGGGTTCACTTAAGATGATAGATGATCAATAGGTAATTGAGTTTCAGTTTAGAGTGTTATATGTGTGTTTGTACTCCAAATGACATATACAATGATTAAATACATAAAAAGTTATTTTCTAGGCCATCTTAGAAGAAAGCTCCCTAAAAGAGAGAGTTATGTGTGTAGAGGTTGGGGAGGAGAGAATAAAATGAGTATTTATTGGGTGCTTACTATGTGTCGTGTATTACTGTAGATGATTCTAATTTTACTTAATTTAGTCTTCATGAAACATGAGTTAATATGAATATGCTCAATTTCCTAATGGGTGTACTAAACAAAATTTAAAATTTTGGTAAAAGCAGTAATCAGAGATTTTAATTATCCATCAGTTTCTTATTTTTTTTCTATTGATTTAAAAATTATTAATCCTAAGAACTACTATTTGTTGAATATTTACTCCACTAGAACTCAAATTTACATACATTTTTTCATTTTCAAAACAACCCCACAGAAAGATAGGTATTATTATCACCGTCTTATAGAAGATGTACTTGAAGCCCAATGGGTTTGTGTAAATTCCTTCAAAAACATAGTAAGTCACAAAACAAGAATGAAAGACTCTGGTCTTTCTGATCAAAAAGCTCTCATTCCATCCACTATACCAGGCCATCGTCATAATATTTTGGCATTTAGTCTTCATGCTCAACATTTCATATGTTTTCATTTATATTTATAAACAAATACTTTCTGTCTAAACAGCTCATTTCAAAATATATGAGGACAAAGAAGGACACATCAAGTTCTATGTTACCTTACACATTTACAAGATTTATAAATCCTTTATAAGATTTAAGCCAAGCTTCAAAACAAAACAAAAAAATGGCCTATATAGGAAAAATATTTTTAATAAAAGATGAGCTGGAGTAAAGGTAACAAAAAGAAACAAAGATTCCTATTGTTGTTTAATTTTGTACTACCTAAAGAAAAAGAATTATTCATAATTTATTTCATTAAAAAAAATCTTTCTCCATTAATGTAAGTATGCTTTATATCTAGTTCATGTCCATATAAAGCGTATGAAGGAAAGTTTATTTCTTTTCAGAGTAACAGTTTTCAATTAAATGCATTCAACGTTATTGAGATATTCTCTTGAGGTCACTGAAATGCATCACAGATAATACAGGAACAGGCAGGCAGGGCTATATACAGTGTCTCCTGCTGGATTAGAAACTGTGGCTTTCTCTGTCAAATACTAAAATCGATGTCACAAATTCAAGCAAAGTTGCAATGAATCCACACTCAAACAGTAGGGTTAGTGAATAATTGAAGTGGTCAGGTTCAGATTCTGCTTCATTCATTCAGTAAGCCTGGACTCCAGTGGGTCAGGCACTGTGTCAAGGACAGAAAGATAAAGCACACAACTGCTGCCTTCAGGAATCACTTCCCAGTGGGAGAGAAAGATCCATCAGCAACCCAATATAAGACAGAGTCCTAACTGCTGTACTTTATCTCCATGCAAAGTGTAATGAATAAAGGGAGGAGCTGCATTAGTCTGCTCAGGCTGCCATAACAAAACACCACAGACAGCGTGGCTTGAAAAACAGAAATGTTGGGGCAAGCCCAGTGGCGTAGTGGTCAAGTTCACATGCTCCATTTTGGTGGCCCATGGTTCACAGGTTTAGATCCTGGGCGTGGACTTACATACCACTTACCAAGCCATGCTGTGGCAGGGATCCCACATATAAAGTAGAGGAAGATGGGCACTTATCTTCCATAGCAAAAAGAGGAAGATTGGCAACAGATGTTAGCTCAGGGCTAATCTTCCTTACACACACACACACACACACACACACACAAACAGAAATGTATTTTCTCACAGTTTTGGTGCCTGGGAATTCCAAGATCAAGGTGTCAACAGATTGGGTTCCTGGAGCAAACTCTTCCCCTGGCTTACAGATGGCCACCTTCCCACTGTTCCTAACAACACAGCAGAGAGAGAGAGCAAGTTCTCTGATGTCTTTTATAAGGGCACTAATCACTTCAAGAAGGTCCCACAGTCATGACCTCATCTCACCCTAATGACCTCTAAAGGCCCCATCTTTCAATACGACCACATTGGGGCTTTGGGCTTCAACATATGAAATTTAGGAAACACAAACCTTCAGTCCATAACAGGAGGGAAGTATTAACTCTGTCAAGGGTTGCAGAGGAGGGTATTGCAGAGGAAGTGACTCCTGAGCTTGGTCTCAAAGCAGGTCATAGGAGGTCACCAGAAGAGGAGCAAGGAGGGCATACCATGCAGAGAGAACAGCAGGAACAGAAACACAGGAGGAGCAATGAATGGTGAGCAGTTCAGCATGGATAGAGTAAGGAGTACCTGGAGGAGAAGGAAAGAATGAGGTAAAAAAAACTAAGTTGGGAGCAGATTGTAGAAAGTCCCTGAGTGTGATGCTGAGGGGCTTAAAATGTCTTTATATGGGCAGTGGGAAGCTGATGAAATTGTGTGTGTGTGTGTTTATGTTATAATAAAGTTTGCTGTATGGAAAACAGTATTACAAGTTTAATATTTAAAAATTGAATTTTTAAATTTTTTATGTTGAAATAATTTCAAACTTACAGAAAGAGTGCAAGAATAGTACAAAGAACTTCTATACACTATTTACCCAGATTTACCAATTGTGGCTCTTTTGCCACATTTGCTTTATTATTTTCTCTCTCTCTATGTAACATATATATGATTTATATAGACATATAGAAATAGACATAGATATAGATATGCATGTGTATATATACAAACATATATGTATATATACCCACATATTCTCACATGTATATACACAGATATTATTTTCTGAACTACTTGAGAGTAGGTTCATACATTAATCCCTTTACCCATTAATAGTTCAGTGTGCATTTTTCAAGAATAAAGACATTCTCTTTGACAACCACATTACAGTTATCAAATTCAGGAAATATTAACACTGATATAATACTTTTATCTATTCCAATTTTGTCAATTTTCCTAATAATGACCTTTATATTATGGCAATTTTTATCTTATATTGGATCAAATTCAAGACTGTGAATTGTATTTCATTTTCTTGTCTCTTTAGTGTCCTTTAATCTGGAAAGTTCCTCAGCCTTTCTTTATTTTTCATGACATAGACATTTTTAAAAAAACAATGAGGATTTTTAAAGCAAACGGCGTGTTAAAAATACTTTATTATAAAAAATGACTTTTTACTATTAAAAAAGGTCCGTGAGGAAGAGATGCATGGATAAAAGAGAGCATAAAATAAGGAGCAGAGAAGAAACTTGGGAGACTAAGCTGAGGTGACAAAAGCTTAGTGGGATGTGAGAGAAGGGCACTTGTGTGGGAGATTCAACAGCATTTAGTGCCAATTATGTGTGAAAAGTAAAGAAAATGAAAGTTTGATTCTAGCTTGGGCGCTTCAACAGGTGGAGATAAGGATTATAAGATAAGTAGTAGATTTTGGTTTTGTTTGATTCTAGATTGAAGGAGTATAACCAGTTTCATTTTCGAATGCTGAGTGGATCTGTGTATTACGCAGCTGGAAATCAGACATGGAGCTCAGGTAAGATGTCTAGGATGAAGAAGGATCACTTAAAGAAGCATAAACCTAAATAGCCCATCTTCTGCTTGTCTTTCTGTCTCCTGACTGAGCCCTGAACACAGCAGACACTTAATAAGAATTGTAGCCTGACAACAATCTCACAGTAGCACAAAGAAAAGGCAAGGGGTGGCCAAGCTTCCTTTTGGGCAGATGAGGGCTGGGAGAATTCTGGGGATTTCCCTGAAGAATTGAGTAACCGCTGAGTCAGCTGACCTGGGCAGCTGCCCCCTTGCCACTGAGAATCAGTCCGACAGGAATTAACAGGGCACCAGAAGCACACAACACTTGACCAGGTCCACAATTCCTCATCCAGAATTTTCAAATCCAAAAAATTCTGGAAGTATTTTTGTATCTCATTTGAGCAAAACCTGACCTGAATTGATCTGAGGTTCTTGATGGTGTTTCTTTATCCCACTCACTGTGAATATTCATACTCTTCACTGCATGACTATTGATGCATTTGCTAACAAGTGCTATCTCAGAACTTGCTGGGCATGGTATTTAATTCATGGTATATGCACCCTATCTATCTCCTTTCTAAAATCCAAAAAATCCTGAATTTCAAACTCATGGGACTATAAAGATTTCAGATAAAGAAATGTGGAGGTGTATTTGAAAAGTGGAGGTAGGGGCTGGCCCCCCGGCATAATGCTTAAGTTTGGCACACTCCGCTTTGGCAGCCCGCATTCGCAGGCCTGGATCTCAGGCACAGAGCTACATCACTCGTCAGCTGTGCTCTGGCAACGACCCACATACAAAATAGAGGGGGACTGGCACAGATGTTAGCTCAGGGCAAATCTTCCTTAGCAAAAAAAAAAAAAAAAAAGTGAAGGTAAATACTTTGCAACCTAGACTGGTGCCTTTAAATGAACATTTCACCCATGACAATGTGAGTGGAGCTCACAGAAGGCTCCCCAGGCTTTGGCACCTTATATCTGGAACTACTGAGAGGACCAGTTCTCCCTGTCTGACTCACTGATCCTCATCTCAGCATCTTTGGCTGTTTGCTTCATTCTGTCCCCCAGCAACCATTACAGGCCTGGCTTACCATTCGACCCAAAGCCCTCATTCTTCTTCAGGATATTTGATTTCTGGCCCTCCTGAACTGTAGCTGCCTCTAAGAAAATGGCTTACCAGCTCCCTTCCCCCCACTAGCCCTCCCCTATGCACATTACACTGTGCCCTATGCTACCTATTACCCACACCTATCTCCTGCTGTCCTGCCCCGCACCCTGGTGGTGGGGTTGGGGATGTGTGCAAAAAAAGAACCAGACAAGCCAGCCATTCAACCACCCATTTGGTCATTTCCTGGCTCATCATTTATGCCTTCTTTCAAGAAATACATACTGAATGTCTACAATGTGCCAGATGTGCTAGGTACTTGAAATACAGCAACTGTTAATTGCATATTTGATGTCATCATTGAGTTTACAATCTAGCAAGGGAAGCAGGTATTAAATAAATAATTAACTACAATTGTCGTAAGTGCTACAAATGGGGATGTAGAGTGTGGTGAAAATGTATAAGGAGGAGGAAGGAGCCTAAGCTGGTGTAGAGGCTCAAGGAAGCCTCAGGGGAAGTGACTTTTGAGTTGAGATGAGAAGGATGAGTAGGAGGTAGCCAAGTGAAAAGGATGAGCAGGGTGGGGAAGAAGGAGGTGGAGAGAATTGCAGGCAGAGCAAACTGCACAAAAAGAACTGCAAGGCAGGAAGGAGCTTGGCCTAAATGTAGACGTGAAAGCCATTAAGTATGGTTAGAGGGGAGAAGGGGAGAGAGCCTGGGGCGAGGTAAAAGAACTTTGGTCTTTATCCTAAGAGATAATCAGTCACTGAGGGGTTTTAAATAAGGATGTGACCTAATCTGATACTACTTCTCAGATCACTCTGGCTGTGGAGTGGAGAAGGGATTGAAAGATCAAGAGTAAATGCACAAAGAACTAATAAAACAGTTCTTCCCTCTTAAGACACATAGACATCTAATAAAAGAGGTAACACAGAAACGCACCAAAAGAGGTCCCTGAACAGGACTGGACTCCTTCTCCTGCAACAGTTGGTTACACAGCCTAGCTCCACATGGGTAAGGCCAGGGCTTCCAGGAAGACCTGGCCATCTCAGAGGAGTAAGAGGTAACAAGACTCCCTCTCCAGGAGGGTTGTCAGGACCGCCTTTCACCTCCGAGGGAGAAGCCTACCCCAGAGAAGGTTGCCTACTCTCTCTCTCTCTCTCTTTATGCTCACACATACACTCACGCCAAAACTTTTCAGCCCGACTACCTCAGCAGACCAACCACCGTTCTATAACCAAAGAATGCTCTATCTCTTAGGACCTTGCTCCATATTTTGTGTTTGAATAGTGTCTGAATAAAAATCACAGTTGGGATAATTTCACCTTAAATTTGTTGTCCATAAATGCTCATCATGTAAACTCTTAAGAAGAGAGGGCCATGAAGTTTGCATTAAGAATCCTAATCATATGTTATCATATATAAATGACTTCACTCAAATAGAGTAGAATTTACTCTGGCTTACTTCCATAGTCCAAGTCTTTTATGCTGCCTGCTGGCGTTAGGAACACTGCTGGAATTCATTTTGAACAGAGCTTTTCCTGAACTGAAACTGTACACTAAAAGGCAGTGAAGAAAACTTGTTACCATTCATTTATTTTGGACTTAGATTCAAAGTGTGGGAGGAGTGGGGGAAGGACAATAGTTCTTTGACATTAGCATGAGTAAGTTAGTAAAAGGCCCCAAATCCCTTCATTAGACTTGAGAGCCTGAGGCAGAATAGTCAAGAAAATATTTATGCAAAGCAGATCTTTAGCAGGAGAGGAAAGATAAGATAAACATATGTCATGAAGCATATTAAGCCATTGCCATATATTAGACACGGTCCCTCTGAATTCTAAAAATTCCCAGCCCTTCACTACTGTGAAATTTGATCAAAAAGAGTGATAAAATTATATATTCAGAAGTTAAAAGAACATGTACTTTTGAAATTGGGCTTCTTTCCTTTCATTTTTGCATTTGTATGAAAATAATATTCAAATATCCAGGAAATGAGTACACTGCTCTTAAGGAATATTTAGTATTCCAAAAATAGTAACATTCACCCAAAATGTACTACTTGAAACACACTATTCAAACATGACTCCATTACTTCCAGTTGTTCCTCTAATTGTGACTTGGATCCCAAAGGACTACAGGAACCACCAAAAGTACAAATTTAGTAGTTTAGCCCTGAATAAAGCCTCTTTCCAGAAGGTGTGAAGGGCTGTCTTTGCTTCACTTTCTTAATACTGCATACATCTTTCTATGAAAACTTTATCCTTTTTTTCTGCACTAAGATTTATGAATAAAAAAGTGGTTTGAACCAAAGCAAATTATTAGCAGACTGGCAGTTTATTAAAATTCCACAAGTACATTTCTATCTAATGTTCCACATTGTCGTTGCCCACAACCCACCATCACCAAAACACTGGCAATCTCAGAAAACAGAAAAATGTGTTAAGTAACTTTCTTTTAGGCCATATTAATTTCACTTACTCAACTTCAATTCACAGTACGCTGTGGAATTATCCATTTCAATACTAATAATTGTTAAAGATGTGCACTGAAAGATTATCTTGGACCTCTTAGGTGAGAAAAAAAAAGTTGCAAAGAGTTTTTTTCAAGTTTTGGAGACCCTAGAACCTTCCTCATCTCTATTTCTATCTCTCTCTCAATCTCTGTCTCACTCTCTGTTTCTATACCTAGACCTATGCCTATACCTAATCTATATCTATTTAGATCTATATATTTTTAAAGTATGTCCTCTCTGGTTATAATGTCTTCCAACTCATTTAGGAAAAGGAAGTAACCCACCCACATTCTAAAGTAACTTAAACACACGTTGGCTGCTGCGTTAGCTAAAGGACCTAATAACACCAGAGAAAAGCCCCAAGTAAAAATGATAACATCCCCAGAAGACTAAATCAGTTTGAGATTTTTGTTTCTTCTTTCTAAAAATCCCTGATGGTCCAACCAGTTGTACATCAAAAACCCATCCAGAACTTAGTCTATATTTGGAACTATACTTGGAACTCTGTGCTTACCTCTACTACCTCCTTCCACTACCCACAAATGTGGCACACATTTCATTTGCTTTTTTCCTTCCTCATTCTGTTTGCCACTAAAGCCAGGAAATTCAAAAATGGGGAAGTTCTGAAGGGCAGACTCTACAAAAATGACCCAACTTGGCTTATAATCTTGAAAATTTTGGCCCAGGATAGCCAAATATATTTTAGTTATAATAGATGTTAAGACTTATGAGTTCTAATTCTATGACATTCAAAGTCAAGGAATAATTTTTTTCAATTCAATCAGCCTTTCAGGATGAGAGAGTTTACCTACATTTCTAGTTTATCGTGCCTTTGGGACATCTTGTTCCCTAATAGCTTCTAAACCCATAATTATAGATAACTTTTAATTGGCTCAAATTATTCTTAAAACCAGTAGAGGGAGAAACTGCTAATTGTTCCTCAATATTCAGTCTTCCCTTCTTCCTCCAGGAATTTTAGGTGAGCACAAAACCACATTAGCTGGAGACTAATTTCTCTCTGCCTCCCTTGCAAATCAGGTTTGGCCATTGGCATGTGAGCGGATATGACTGTGGAATTTTTAGGTCACATTAAAACTGCTTGCCTTCATTTCCTCTTTCCCCATATTTATTACTTAATAATACTTAATACTTATTACCTACTTTATGCAAATTGATACCATCCTAGGAATACAAAAGCTAGTAAAAATTATCCTCATGTTCAATGTGTTTCCAAACTAAGAGGGATAAGTAAAATAAATTCACAAATAATTCAAAAAAGGTAAAACAAAACAAGTAATCATAATAGATGTACAAACAAAGCCTAAGTGTTCAAAGGAAAAAGATAATTTATCTAGCGTGAGGTACACAAATTTTTTTTTATTCAGGGGTTAATGACTGAGAAGGGTGTTAACGAATAGATAGAGCAGGAGAGGCTGGCTCCTCTTCCCCTGGCCTGCTCCCAAAATGCGGAAAAGTCAAATGTTTCCTGTGAGTCTTAACACTGGAACTGAGTTAGCTAACAGTATTGCATGAACACCGTATGTCAGGAAATGTGTTTAATGCTTTACACGGTTAGCTTTCTACAGCTGCCGTAACAAGTGGCCACAAACTTAGTAGTTTAAAACAACACAAATTTAATATCTTACAGTTCTGGAGATCAGAAGTCGAAAATGGATTTCACTGAGCTAAACTCAAGGTATCAGCAGTGCTGTATTCCTTTCTGAAGCCTCTGGGGGGAATCCATTTCCTTACCCTTTCCAGCTTCCAGAGGTTGCCGACATTCCTTGGCTAGTGGACCTTTCCCCGTCCTTCAAAGCCAGCAATGCTGGTGAAGTTCTCACATTGCATCACTCTGACCTCCTCTTTTGCTTCCTTCCTTTTGGGTCCACACAGATAATCTAGGAAAATCTCCCTATCTCAAGATCAGCTGATTAGCCACCTTTATTCCATCTGTAACCTTAACTCCTTTTTGCCATGTAACATATATTCACAAATTCCAAGGATTAGGATGTGGATATCTTTGGGGGGGGGTCATTAATTCTGCCTACCACATATGTATAACCTCATTTGATCTTCACAACAGATTCATGAATTTGGTATTTGCGTCAACTCTACTGTATAGATAAGAAATGAGGGAATAGAAAGGTTAGGAATTTTTCTATGATCACCAAGCCAATACATGGCAAATCGGGAATTAGAACTCAAATATTTCTTACTCCAGGGCCTAAACTTTGATAAAGTCACCAATAATTCAGATTTACCTGGGACTAATTAGTTTTAACACTGAATTTCCAGGCCAGGAAAACCCCTTAGGCCCAAGCAAACCAGGGTGGTTAATCACCGTGTCTGAACCCTTAACCCAATTCCTGTGACAATTTAGCAAGAATTCATTGAGAGCCTGGTGATCACAGATCACAACTAAATTCCAGAGAGCTCCACTGTGGTGGTAGATGGTGCCTTAGCAGGCAAAGAGGTGCTAGAGCAACTCCACCTCTTCCTCCAAGTTAACTTTTCCCTGGTTTGACAAAAAATGAATTTGCTATAAATGGTCTATATAATTTACCCTAAGAAAATTCATAAACAGGACCTTGAAAGTAGAGGCAAGAATACACTTGAGGTGAAAATGCAGTTTTGTCATCTTGAAGTCTATGTAACAAATTAATAATCCTAAAAACATTACCTATTAAAGGTCCTCATTGTAGTCCCCATTAATAATTTAGAATTTACTAAAATTAGCATCTTAAACTAAGTTCCCCCAGGAACCAACCCTGGGTCAGGAATTGGGGTGCAAGTAGTTTATTTAGGAGATGATCCCAAGAGACCCTAGTGGGGGACTGGGGAAAGAGATGGAAGGAAGGAAGCCAGTATAGGGGTGATGATGAGCAGGCTACTGATGAGAGCAGGTGAGACCAGAGGTCACTGGGACCTTTGAGAGACTGTGTAGAACATGCATTGGAGTTGTTCTCCACTGGAAAGGTGAGGAAGCTAGGATGTTTATCCTTCAAAACCCTAGCATTCTGACCTGACAATTTACCTATCTAAATTACATCCTGAGTCTTACCGCTTCTCATAATCTCTACCGCGACAGCTCTAGTCCAAGCCAATAGCGACTCTCCCCTGGACTGCTGAAGCAGCTTCCTCACTGGCTTCCTTGCCTCCATTTTTCCTCCGCACCAAATCCCCACAAAACAGCCCATATGACTTTTCCAAAGCATGAATCCAATTACGTTACTCTCACCCTACCCAAAACAGATTCTTGTTACTAGAACCCAGCTTCCTTATAGTCTTCAAAGCCTCACATGATCTGACTACCCCATCTCTCTGACCTCACCTCCTAAATAAAGCTCCTTCACTGCTCAGCCACCTACTCTTCTTGCTGTTGATTAGACTGTCCCAGAGTCTTGGCTCTTTTGTTCCTTCTGTTTATAATGCTCTTTCCGGTGGATCCCCTTCTCACCATTCTAACTCAAATATCACCTCCACACAAAGGCCTCCTCTTACTATTTAGCCCCTGCTCCTCTTTTAACTGACTTCCTTAAGAGCATTTATTAGTCCCCTAAATTATCTTTTTATATATTTTCATATTTATTGTCATTTTATGGGCAGGGATTTGGCATGTCTTGTTCAAATCTGTATTCCCAGTACCGAGAATGGTTCCTAGCACATACTAGGGATTTCAGAAATACTTCTTTATTGAAAAAAATGTTTCCAAGATTGATGAGGTTGAATGAAAGGACTTATCTGTCATATGTTGTAAACATAACTTGAATATACCTTGTTTATTATTTGTTTAAGATAATCATGAAGAGATGGTTTGCTAAGCAAAGGCAAAACTGATGAAATTGTAGAAAGATTTTCATCAGTGGAGTCCCAATTAATGAAGTTCTATTTTCAAAAAGGCTTCTAATAACCATGTTCTAGTGACTTTTAGAATGGAAATAAAATGACAACTTGCAATTTTCTTTTTCCCCTTTAGTAAACCTATTTAAGCTTTGAATTAAAATTATTCTCTTCCAGAGTTTAGTCATGCATGGAAAAATAATTGAAACTAACAGTATTAAAAAACATAATCAATTTTCAGGAGGTAAATTATTGCTTTCTGAAAACCTAGACAGCTCTACTTTGTTTAAACATTTAAATTAAAGCTGTTATATTTTATTTTCCATATTGTGTTTCCTACCTTCCAGATCTACATGTTGGCTAATTTAGTTGTTAGATCACCTCTCATCTTATATAAAGACCTTGAAATTTTAAAATGTTCAGGATAAAGTCAGCACATTTTAAATAGGAAAAAGTAAATGCACGCTGTCAGAGTTGGGTAGGATGCTGATGGCAGGACACAATACTCCACAGTGAGCTTCAAAGCCCTTCAAATACAGTCCAGCCCACAGTCCAGTCGTCTTCCCTCCGCTTTCCTGTCCCTACTCCCCTGCCCCCTGTGCCACCCCATTTTGTCTATACTTGTCACACAAGCCAGCTTTCTCTCTCCTCTCTGCCTTTGCCTAGGCGTTCTCTGAGCCTATCTCCCATCCGTTCCTCTTGCACCTTTCTTCTTCCTTCAAGTCCCAGCTCATGTATACCATTTCTATGAAGCTCTCTGCAAATCCTCCAGGCACTCACTAGGTCTTTTTTTCTGTGCTCAGTGCTCAGATTGTATTTGGTAAAATATGCCTAACATTCCCCTTTTCAAACTGCAGTGTAGTGATTTATTTCCAAATCATCCTCCAACCCTCTAGACAATCTCTCAGGGCAAAAACAGCATCTTTATCCTGGAATCCTCAACACTTACTGTACTTACTACAGGAAGCGCCCGGTAAGTAGTTGGTGAATATTCTATTCATTTCAACATACCTCAGGGTTCTGAGAGGATATGTTCTGCATATATTATTTTGTTCTGCATTGGGAATTGGTAATAAAGATTGGCGAGAGGAGATTGGGGGAGGAATTTATTATGCTCATGTCTCCTCTTTTTCCTTATATTTTCCCTTTTGGCCTCAAGAAGAGGCCAAAGACTGGACTGAGGTTCTGACTTGCTAAACTACCTCTGACACCATGGACTCAGGTATCAGCTCACAGGACTTTTCTCTGACACCATCTTTCCCCCTTTACGAATACTTCTCCCATCTACTCTCCATTCCAAGAGTCCTTGTATCCTTGAGTTTTCAAGTCCCCTATTCAGGACTTTCCCATCTTCCTTGACACTTCTATTAATACATCTAGACCCCAAAGTTTAATCTAAGAAGATTGGTTTAAAGATTAAGTTACTTACACTAATGTATGAATATAGGAGCCTTTCTATTTTAAAAGAAATCTGTTACCTTCAAGGAAATTCTAATAAATAAACTATTTTTAACTTGGAAGCTAGGTGTATTTTTTGCTAACTCCAGCACCCTGCTTCTAAGCCATCCATACAAAATAACTTTTTATAAAAGATAGATATATTTATTAACTATTCCCTAATTACTAACTTGTATATTGTGATGGTTAATTTTGTGTCAACTTTACTGGAGTGACCAGATTAAACATTACATCTGGGTGTGTCTGTGAGGCTGTTTCTGGGCGAGATTAGCATTTGAATTCGTGAACTCAGTAAAGTAGACTGCCCTCCCCAATGTGGGTGGGCATCATCCAATCCAATTTAGGCCCTAAATAGAACAAAAGGTGGAGGAAGGAGGAATTTGCTCCTTTTTTCCTTCTTCATATTTGAGCTGGGACATCTCATCTAATCTACTATCCTTGGACTGGGATTTACACCATTGGCTTCCCTGGTTCTCAGGCCTTTGGACTCAGACTGCATTACACCACTGACTTTCCTGGGTATCCAGCTTGCAGATGGCAGATCACAGGACTTCTCAGCTTCCCTAATCACATGAACCAATTCCTCATAATAAATCTCTATCACTATCTCTATTTCTATATCTCTATCTACCTCTCGTTGGTTCTGTTTCTCTGTAGAACACTGACAATACAGATATATATATATTTCAAAATATACTTTAAATGAAAGAAATACTACCAATTCACCAAAGTCACTTCTAGCTCATGTTTTAAAGCAACCAATACTCCATAATACAGAGGTTCACCTCAATAAATTAAGTTTCTGACTGAGTTTCAGCTGTTTTAAATTACTCTTTAACCTAATATTGGCCCCATCTTCCAGATTTAAGAAGAAAAAAAAAAAAAACCAACAAACCTTAATTCACCTTGAACTCAATATCACATTTTGAGCAAGTGTTTTTGCTTCAGCCTTTCAATACCAGTCCAAAAAGTTATCAAAGCAAATGTGTTAGTTTATGTTGTTTTCTTCTTTTGAATGAATACTAAACTCTGTATTTGATCATATAAACTTAAATTATTTCATCATTGTATGGGAGGGTTTTCTTTAATGTTTGTTTGAAAAATATTTTAAATTCAAAGTGTAAGAGTCATTCCAATGTCACCAACTCTCGTTAAAATTGTAGGAAGCAAGAAGTTAAAGCCCTCTTCCCTTTTCTGATCCCCATGTCCGTGGAAACTGCCACTGTTGGCAACTGGGTTTGCATCCTTGCCAAATATTTTCCATGTTTATACAGGTACATGGGTGTCAATTTATATCATTTATTGAAATAGAATTATGATATACTTATTCATCTACAGTGTTCTTTTGTATCTTTTAATTTAACATTTAACATGGATATTTTTCCAGGTCACTACTTTGGATTCATTTTATTCTTTTTTAAAAGTTATGTGATATTCAATTGTTTGAGCATGCCATAATTTATCCAACCTTTCTTCTACTGACATTTAGTTTGTTTCCAATTTTTTGGCCTGGTACAATTACCTGAATATATGTGTCCCCCTAAAATTCATATGTTGAAATCATAACCCCCAATGTGATGGTATTAGGAGGTGGGGCCTTTGGGAGGTGGTTAGGTCATGAGGGTGGAGGCTTCATGAATGGGATTAGTGCCCTTATTGAAGGGACTCCAGAGAACTCTCTTGCCCTCCTTCCATCATACGAGGATAAAAGAAGTCAGCAGTCTGCAATCGGGAAGAGACCCCTCACCCAACTCAACCACCCTAGCAACCTGACCTCAGACTTCCAGCCTCTAGAACTGTGAGAAATAAATTTCTGTTGTTTATAGGCCACCCAGTCTATGGTACTTTGTTATGGCAGACTAAACTCTTTAAGACATCCGATCTATCCTTACTTTAATTTACATATGCGATTAGGATTTCCCTCCACCCCACTTCTCCTTATAAACTCTCTTACTTCAACCCAATGTCTCCCTGAATCTATCACCTACCTAGTCTTTCTCCTTTTCTGAACTGCCAATTATGAAAGCGCTGACCTCAAATGCTGTCTATACTTTGTTTTTCATTTGTTCCTCGACCCTATAACCCTTCTGTCCCTCCACTCTTCTGAAATTGCTCTCAATAAAGTCACCCAGGCCTACACAGCGGCCCAACTCAGGAACTTCTCTTCCCAGTTTTCATCTCACTCAACATGGCTGCATTCCCATGACTGTACCCTAGTTTCCTGAAGGCCGTTCCTCCCTTGCCTTCTGGGACAAGACTCTCTTCTGGTTCTTCTCCTACCTCTAAAGACTATTTTTCAATTTCCTCTGCTTGTCCCACCTCACCTGTCTCTTTCATGTTGGTGTTCTACAGTTTTATTCTTTGCTCGCCTTTTTTCTCCTTCTACATGTCTTTCTGGCATTCTCATCCACTCTGATAGTTTCCACTATCACCTATACACTAATGACTTCCAAATCTATCTGTAGACTGCACTCTTCTGACCTACAAATACCTGAATCTATCTTCCAGTATCTCCAATGGGCTGCTCCAGATTCACAATGAAACTCTCCTTGTCTATAACTGAATTTGTTCTCTCTCCCCTCCTGGCATAACCTGATCCTCTTCCTATGTTCTGTAACTCACTCACATTTCCACCCATCCTTGTTGTCCAAATTAAAACAAATCACTCTTCTTTAACTCCTCACCCACCTTCTTATCTAGATTTTTAATCAATTCTTATATTATTTCTCTGAAATATACAGTTTGGTCACTATCACATTTCTAAAGACATCTTCATCAATCCTTGCTTGAATTATTACAACACTTCATAACTGATCTCCCAGCCTTTAATTGTACAAACTTCAAGCCATTTTCCATATGACAATTAATGCTATTTTTTGACACAATCCACGTCAGTCCTGTTTAAAAATTTCCAATGTCCTCTAATACTCACAGGATTTAAAAATGTGTATATACTATAATTATATATAATAATATATGTTACACTTACACACATGTATGTGAAAGGCCCTTAGCCATCAGATTCCATTTTACCTAACCATTACCTCCCACTAATTGCCCTATTTTTCAGACATTCCTCAAGCTGTCTGGGCTCCTACTTGCATCTGGGTCTTTGCTCAAGTTGTTTCACCAGCCTGAAATAGTCTTTCTCTCCCTTTTCCTGTTAAAATCCTATTTTGCTATTAGAACTCATCTCAAAATTATCTCCTTTGTGAATTCTTACCCAACTCTCTTTTCAATTATAGGAATACAAACTTCCTGTTCAGTGAATCCACAGCCCTTTGGTCACATCTCTTTTGCTGCATTTATCATCTTGTATTTGTTTCTCTATCTATCTTCTCCACAATGACATAAATGAACCGAGTCTGTGCCTTTCAGATTTTTGAATTCCATCACACAGCTCTGTCTCCTGCATGTAGTAAACACCCACAATGTGTCTCGACTTTATAGGCTTTGGAAAGAACAAATAGAATGGTCAGGTCTCCAATCTGTGGCTCCAATCTACTGTGCCACAGGTGACATTGCAGAGCAGAATGATGGCTAGAAAATCAAGCAAATTTAGATTGGGTGCTCTGTTTACTTTTTTGTATTAGTAACACGGTTGTAGGATCAGCATGTATCATTTTCACCGGAGCTGAACTGGGAAAACTTTCTCTTCTGGGAGAGAAGAATGAAGTTAAGATGATCTCTCTCAGGTTTTGGAATCAGGGAAATGTTTCCAATAACGAGGGACTACATATGTGTAGATGACATGCTAAATGGGAAGGATGCAGTTTGCCTCTGTCTTCTCAGGATGAGTTAGAAAGAATTATTTCCAAATTGGACTTGATGTATTTCCTGATAACAAATTTTTATTTTCAAAACTTCCTCCTGAGTATAGAACAGTAAAAGGTAATGAAATATTTATTGGCTAGAGCTCTTTTATCCTTGAGTTCATTCATCAGCAAATGAAATCTCTGAACCCCAAGTCTGAGAATCTGGAAATGCTGTTAAGTTAGAAATATCAGCGGTAGCAGGAGGTATTGTTTCTTAAATCTGTCCCATATTTAATAAATGCTTCCACTGAGGGCATTTGTCTCCTAAAAGCCATATGTTCTGTTTAGATTAATATATTACAGTTTCCACAGCTGTTTAAGTTAGCTTTCAGTGTAGAATCATTCAATCAATGTAGCCAACACTGCATAAGGATCCTCTGGGTGCCAGGCACTGAAGATATGAACACTGGAAGTTATCAGGCAAGAAGCAACAGGACTTGAGTTCCCTGGTTATTGTCAAAGTTCTCAGCTAACGAATAAAGTGTTGTGACAACCAAACCATCAAGCTAGATACTATAGCATGAACTTTTCATATTGAATTAATTTTTATGTAGAAAGTAGTAAAATGACTGATGAAATTTGCTTTAAAACAAGTGGGCTGTTTTTTATCATGAAAGTCTGGTTATTCTAAAAAGGTTCTTTGCCCTTGGGACTGTACTCAGAAAACATTTCTGATATTTTTGTAAGATTATATGTGAGCTCTGGAGTTCCAACGAACAGCAATAACACAAATTCATGAGAACAATGTTTAAAGGATTTATCTAGAAAATACAAAGAAATATCTTCCCTTGCATGAAATTTCTTAACCTTAGGATTTTGAGATGCTTTCAAACATAAAAGTCATGTTTATTAAATGGCTTGACTGTCAATTTATGTTATTGTACCAAAAAAATCACTATGATTCATAGTGACTTAAAAAATCTATGTAATTATTTTCATTAATTGTTTCACAGATACTAGTTTCTTTTCATTTCAAATTATTTCATCTTACTAAAAATACAGTAGGGGGTTGTCCCACCAAGTATACATTTTATCAGTTATTTAAATGACTCATATAATTACACAAATTTTTCAACTAACAACTCCTGAATTTGATTCATTTAGCTTCATTTCTCTCTCTTAAGGGCTTACTTTTGTAAATTATATAAATCTGTATGTTTTATACTGAAGAAACACATTTGGGTTATCTTTTTGATATTATGTGAGCCAGTAGATAAGTGCTTCTAGTAAGAATACTTACTCTCAATGTAAACACACACAATTTTTGCTCAAAAAAAAAAAGCTAACTGAAAGCATGAATTTTAATACACAATTTTTTTCTTTAGGACCTTCATCAAGTATAGGCCTGCTATCTTTGTGGTATGGCATTTTAGTTCTAGCAAGCCTTCTTTTTTTTCACCACCTGAAGATACTACATGTCCAGAACATCATTGTCCAATACATCTCTTCTGCCATGATGAAATATTGCACATTGTCCAGTACAGTAAGTCACTAGCCAGATGTTGCTACCGAGCATTTGAAATATGGTTATTATGACTGAAGAACTGAATTTTAAATTTTAGCTAATTTAAATAGCCACACGTGGCTAGTGGCTACTATATGGGACAGTGCAGGTCTAGAATGCATGTTGAAATAACTGGAGCAGTGGACAAGAATGATTACTATGTCCTCATGCCCCATCCCTTTCTCAAGTTATTCAACTCTTAACCCATAGTAGGATACAAGTCAAGTCTCATTTCCTCCATGAAGCTTCCCTGACCACTCTAATCCACATGGATGTCTTTCTTCTCCAAACTCCTAGACACCTGACTGTTACAATGGAATTTAGTGCCCGATTATAACTTGTTGAAAAGTTTAATTTTAATGTATGTAGGTTTTAGCATAAAACAATACAAATAATGCTACCATCTTCTATTGACTGGAAACTTATAGTGCTAAACACTTTACACATATTTTATTTCATCTTCTTAATAGGCCTTTAAAGTATGTATTATAATCTGTAGTCTACCTGTTTAGGCTCAGAGAGATGATGTAACTTGCTCAGGTCAAACAGGCAGGAGTGGCAGAACTCAAACTTGAAACCAGGTCCATGACTCCAGTCTACACAGGTTGGGACTTTGTTGGAGGATGTAGGGTCATATGAGGTACTTTGGCCTGATTTGATTATTAGAAGCCATCACAGCAAACCAAAGCCTGTCTGAGAAAACTACTTTGTAACAATTACAGCTTAGTGGGAATAAAAGACTATGATTCAATTTAAATTACAAGAATATTTCATTTATAGTGAAAGACCATTCCAAAATTCTTCCATAATAGACCAAACATATTACTTTCTTAAAGACCAGTTGCTCCCTCTAGTGAAAATCGATGGGAATATCATACCCATTAAGTAAAGGAGAGATTCTCAGCAGGAGGTATGCCTTCCTTAGGGGTCTCTTGGGAATTTGTGGAGGTGTGTTTTGGTTGTTACAAAGAATGGGGGTAGTTATTGGCTTTCATTAGGTGGGATCAGGAATGCTAGATATCAAGCAGGAAGCCCTCATTAACAAAAAATTGCCCCATTTCCAAGAGGGAAAACCCACCGTTACTTATTTATCTGAGCCTGGAATTTAACATCATTTTACATATAAAAACAAAATATGTTTTTACTGTTTTACTATGCTATTAGTTTTCTAGGAAGAAAACTATGGCATTTCATCTAGTTTGACACATTATCAGTTGTAAAACAAAAACATTATTTAAATATCAGCAAGAAAGAAAGAAAAAAAGAAAGAAAAACATATGCCAATTAAACTATGACACAATGCATTCTTACACATAATTTTTATTTTATCTTTATTTAAAGAGCTCTTTTAGGCTTATTTACACATAAATCGAATATCACATTTGGACATATGTAAAAGGAAAAACAAAAGCAAAATAAATTGTTAAGGTATTTCTAAAACTTCTTCATATTCAGAAAATTTTCTGAAACAGTTTTTGATTCAGAGTTGTCAATATCCATGCTTTTTGAAACAATATTATCCTTCCTGCTATCAATATTTTGATGATGCTATATTTCTTAAAACAGTGCTCAACTCTTATGTCTAGGATTTTCTTCAAAGCCACTGATACCAATTATGTAAGTTCTGATGCTGGTACTTTTTTAAGCCTTCCAAAGATATTGATGGAAAGTTTTCAGATAACAACCAGTGGTTATACCCCTTATTCACTACACAAATGACCTTAC
This sequence comes from Tapirus indicus, assembly GCA_031878705.1. NCBI lineage: Eukaryota > Metazoa > Chordata > Mammalia > Perissodactyla > Tapiridae > Tapirus > Tapirus indicus. The sequence goes on along the minus strand of CM062933.1, from coordinate 37,673,027 downwards.
AGTTCTGGAGGCTAGACATCATGAAATCAAGGTGTTGCAGGGCTGCATTCCTTTGGAGGCTCTAAGGGAGAATCTATTTCCTTACCTTTCCAGCTTCTAGAGGCAGCCTTTTATTCCTTGGATCCTGGTTCCTTCCTCCATCTTCAACGCGAGCAGTGTAGCATCTTCAAATCTTTTTCTCTGTTTCTCACCTCTATCTTGGTCATCACATCTTCTCAGACTGACACTCCTGCCACCTTCTTATAAAAAGCATTGTACGGGCCGGTCCAGTGGCACAGTGGTTAAGTTCGCATGCTTCGCTTCGGTGGCCTGGGGTTCGCAGGCCCAGATCCTGGGTTTGGATGCTGGGTACAGACCTGCACACTGCTTATCAAGCCATGCCGTGGTGGCATCCCACATACAATAAAATAGAGGAAGACTGGCAGAGATGTTAGCTCAGGGACAATCTTCCTCAAGCAAAAAGAGGAACTTTGGCAACAGATGTTAGCTCAGGGCCAATCTTCCTCACCAAACAAACAAACAAAAAAATCCACTATAATTACATAGGGTCCACCCAGATAATCTTCCCATCTCCAGATCCTTAACCTAACTATATTTGCAAAGTCTCCCTTTTGCCATGTAAGATAACATATTCACAGGTTCTGAAGATTAGGACGTGAATATCTTTGGGGGCCATTACTCAGCCTACCAAACAAAACAAAGCAAAGAGAAAAAAATGTTTGCCTCTTTTACACTTTGAGTCAACTAATTGCATGCTGGCATTCTGCAAGTTTGTGTTCTACCTCAAGACCATCTTGGTTATCCATTGTAGCTGGCTTTTCTTCATAAAAATGTGGGGGTGGCCCCCCACTGGTATTTCTCTGAAGTCTCTAACTCCCTAACACCAGTTTTCCTTACAAGTCAACAAACTAAAACAACCAGGCACTGGCATCCCTCTTAAATGAACTCTATGAGCTGACTGCCATGAATAGATTAGACCCAACCTTTCCTACCTCCTTGCAGAACTAAATTCGTTAATGGACTAATAGTTTATGTGGCTGGAAATAGCTTTTCTATTTCCTTAAGTAAAGGGCCATGGAGCAAGATTTCTTTTTCTTTCAGTAACGTTAGTGGCTAGAATTGATATTTTTATGTCACTTCTACTTGAGAAAAGGGGAACAACTTGCTATTCATCTTAGTCAAAAAATAAAGAGAAGATTTTTGCTTCTGGCCGTCACGGAGTAATAGGGAATAGATTTACCTTCTTGCCTGAAAAAAGACTGAAAACCCGAAAAACATGTTTTCAGACAATGACCGCAGGCAGTGTAGTAGTGACGCCTACAATCACCCCAGTTTACATGCTAGAGGCAGCTTCCAGATGCATCGCAGGGAGGGTCCTCACTGCCTTCAGTCTCTGAGTCCGATCGTCATTTACTTACTTAAGTCAAACGATCGCTCCTCCCTCTCTAATTCATAGAAGTAAAACTAAGACGTATTGTCGTTAACAGAGCCAAACCCGGGAACAGCGAATTCTCGCGTTACGGGGAGATCTACAGCCCTGACGTCACCCTCACGGAGACGCTCGCGAGACTAGGAGGTGGGTGGTCCGAGTCGCCGGTTGGCGCCGAGCGCGGCTTCTGTGAGGAAAGCAGGCGTTAACGTTCGGTCGGGCCGGCTGCTGCCGACACGAGCGACCCGGACGGGGTCGAGAGGAAGCCTCTCCCCCGAGCCCGCAGCCTCACCGTTCCCGACCGTGCCTCAGGAGAGCCGGACCCACACCTGTGCCCGAAGCTCCGTGAGGAAACCGAGGCGTCCCAGGTGATGGCGGAGACGGGTGAGGGAAGCTCGGAGGCCGTCGCGCTTCCAGAGGAGGGGGGAGCGCCCCGGGACCCCGCGGACTGTGGCCGTCGTCCCCAGGTCCGAGGCGGCGGGGATCGCGGTTGCGTAGCGACCAAAGCGGGGCAGGAAGAGGCTGCGCCTCCCGCGGAGGGCCTGGAAGCGGTGTCTGCGTCCCTGGCAACGGACGGCAGCCTGGAAAATGGCAGTCAGCGTGGAGAGCCGGGCGGGCAGAAGGCCCTAGAAGCCTGTGGCGCAGAGAGGTCTGGGTCTGAGGAGATGGCGGAGGCGAGGGCCGAGGAAGTGAAGGCCGAAGAGTGCCCCGTCTTCTCCGCAGCTGTGGACGAGGAGGTGGCGGAGAAGGAAGGAGTGAAGGAGGAGGAGGGAGTGAGGCAGGAGATGGAGGTAGAGGAGAAGCCGGGGGGTGAAGAAACAGAAATGGTGGAGGAAAATAGAGCGGTAGAGGAGGTGCGGGAGGCTGCAGGGCCCCAGCCGCCGGGCGTGGATCTCCGCATGAACCCCCTGGAGGCCATCCAGCTGGAACTGGACACTGTCAATGCTCAGGCCGACAGGGCCTTTCAGCAGCTGGAGCAGAAGTTTGGACGCATGCGTCGACACTACCTGGAGCGGAGGAACTACATCATTCAGAATATCCCTGGTTTCTGGCTCGCCGCCTTTCGGAACCACCCCCAGTTGTCCCCCATGATTAGGGGCCAGGATGCAGAGATGTTAAGATACATAACCAGTTTGGAGGTGAAGGAACTCAGGCACCCTAGAACTGGCTGCAAGTTCAAGTTCTTCTTTCGAAGGAACCCCTACTTCAGAAACAAGCTGATTGTCAAGGAATATGAGGTCAGAGCCTCTGGCCGGGTGGTGTCTCTCTCCACTCCAATCATATGGCGCCGGGGCCACGAACCCCAGTCCTTCATTCGCAGGAACCACGACGTCGTCTGCAGTTTCTTCACCTGGTTTTCAGACCACAGCCTTCCAGAGTCTGACAGGATTGCTGAGATTATCAAAGAGGACCTGTGGCCAAATCCACTGCAATACTACCTGTTGCGTGAAGGAGCCCGTAGACCCAGACGTCGCCCAGTAAGAGAGCCAGTGGAGATCCCCAGGCCCTTTGGGTTCCAGTCTGGTTAAACTTTGGCTTCGGGAATACTCCTGCACAAGGTCCCCTACCACCACTTGCTGGACCTGTGCTTGGGCAGCAGAAATGGGTATGCCTTCTACTTTTTTTTCTTCCTGACATTTCTGCAAATTTTTTCCTCTGGACATTCAGTTCTTTCAACCTCAAGATTGAGACTTTCATGGCCATGCTTCTCCACTTCCACATAGCCTTCATGCTGTTCTGTGTTACTGTCACATACTGCATGGCCATGATTCACACCACTCCTAAGCCAACCAAATGATGCTGTAGATTGCACACCTTTGTCTGCACTGCTTGGACCCTGTTTGTTTCCAGGGCCTCTGGTTTGGCTCTTACCACTTGGAATTCTAGCTTTGCCTAGGAGCCCATTCTACTCACTTTGCTCTGCAGTGCAGGCATATAGCCTGTGGACAATTTGTGGGGCATTAATGATATCAGGGGAGAGCAGCAGTGGGCCATTTGGTCTTTGTGATTTATGTGACTCTATTGCTCCTCGTGCACCTCTGGTCACCTCCTATTGTTGCCTGCTACTAACTATGCCCACTCCTCTTGGCTGCTACCTGGATGAACATCTTCCAGACCATTGTCAGCCCCACTGTTTGTTTTCTGGTAAATAAGAATCTCCAGAACTGGTGGTGGACCCAGATTTCCTGCTATCACACACAAGACTTCTCCTCCATTCCTTAACCCCTCTTCCTCCCACCCCCATCATCCAGGAACCCTACTAATTGTTAGGCAAGTGGTTGAGGTGACAAGTTAGACCTTGTCTTCATGGCAAGAGTAAGGATAGTGCCCATTCCAAGTACTAGGCTTCTCAGCCTCAACTAGTGACTTTACACAAAACCTAGGTACCTCTTTGTGCATCCTTTCCTCATCCTGAACATGATTAAGTGCCAGGGTGGTAGTACACTTTCTGTCTCTCTCGCCTGTCTCTTAAAAAGAAAGTGATAGCTCAGAAACGTCTGCAAAAGCAGATCTTTTAGTTTAATTTGGCTCAATTCATTATTTGCAGAGACAGGAAAATAGACTGCCAGAGCTCTTATTTCCCTCTGTTCTCCTCCCCAACTTCTCCTCCACCCACTTTAGTAACATCTAGAGGATTTAAAGGGAGGCAGATCTAGATGGAATGAAAAGTGATATTTAGTTCATAGTGGATGGAAAAACTAAAGAGATTGTTATTGGTGCTCTAAGCAGGGGAAACCGAACTAAAGACTATAGGCAAAAATGAGCCAGGTAAAAATTGGGCCTAAAATTAAGACTGGCTGACAGCCTTCAAGGAAGAGGTTCTTTCTCTGTCAGTGGTGATGGGAGGAGAAATACTTTAACTCAGGATTTCTATTGGAGAATCGAAGAGGGTTGGAGTGTTAAATACGTTGCCTAGAGAAGAGTTCTTTCAAGAAACACAAACAATGCAACTTTGGGTGCTTTCTCTTTTGTTTTCATTTGATTTAATTTATGCAGATGATTAATACTGTGTCCTTTATTTCACTAGTATTTAGTAAGATCTGATTATTTTCTCTGTTTCTGCTTACTGGGAAAATTGAGCTGTAAAGCCTTTCTTTTGCTTTCAACTGGGGACATTTGGAAAAATAGCAAGTTTACTTTCCTGTATGATATAAAGACTTAAATGAATATTCATAATGGTTTTCAACTTGTTCTTGTTTCTGTTAAAACTATATCCTTAGAAATATAATTTGAATAACTTGGTCTTGTCAGATTCTGAAGACTGTAGAAATTGTTGTCTTCATAGAAAAATAACCTACAAAAAATGTGTGGCTTTAATTGACTTACTTGATAATTTGCCCCGGTAACAACTCTGTAATTGATGTGTCTCTTTTCTTAAATAGCATTAATGCTTGTGAGATTGCTCTGTCAAATTGAAAGTGTACCATTTGCATATTTATCTTTCCTTGTATGCATGATGGTAAAATAAAAGCATGTTACTCTGCTAGATTTTTTGTTTTTTCACTCTGCCCATAAACATGGTTGAAGAAATTATTCAGGATAACAACAGATTATGGAATTACTAAAGTTCTTAAATGGATACAACAGGTATTATTCCAAAAGTAAGAAAATAGGGCACACTGTTGTACTTTCCAAGGTCAGGAGGGTGGTTGTTGATGGTGTTTTGCTTTAAAATGTTAACAAATGCAGCTGCTTACTCATGATGTTACTTTTCTGCATACAGCTTGTGCAGCACCACCTCCTCTTCACTTCCTTAAAGCCTCCATTTCTATCTCTGTAAATGATATTTTTAGGTAATTCAGGCTCTTTTTATTCACTTGTGCATTTAATAAGCAAACATTCGGAGGGTTCCTTTCATAGGTGGTAACTTCATCTATCCCCATACCTTCTCAGCTGTAAAAACTTGTTCGTTCTTTTCTTCAAACCTCACCACCTTCTATCTGTGTCAAATCCTTCAAGGCCTTTCATAGATAACTCTTCTGCCTTACAGTTTTTCTCTTCTCCTTAGGGAAGATGAAATGTTTCTTTGTGTACTTGGTGTACTTTGTTGGGACCTCTGTTCTAGAAAATAACACATAATTCATTATGGTGAATTCCACAAGTATTTATTAAGGCATTCTGTCAAGCCTTGGGAGGATAAGTATCAGATAAAGTCATTTATTGTTCAAGAAGTGGGGAAAAACTGATATGCAAACAAGTAATTGACAGAATGATTCAGTAAAATAAAATATAAAGATATATTTTCACATGTTTTTCACTCTTTTCCTTTCTTTCTAGTTTGGTAGTTTTGTGAAAGCAGAGATGGGGTGTCTTACATCCCTCGCTGCATCTAGCATAATGTTTTGCACAAAGTTGTTAACAGATAAATATTTATTGAATGACAAAATGAACAGCTCAAATGGAGGAAAAAAAAACAAAATAACCTAGTACCCAGGAAGACTTTTGATGAAATAATGGAAAGAAGAAAATGGTTTTCATGGCATTTGTAAAACTGATGTCCAAAAATTTGCAGAATCTTTCTTAAAAGCAAATTTCTTATTTAAGTAATTAGAAAAGGTCCAAACTATATCATTTAACCTTTGACTTGCTGTTTTAACAGAGCATTATTTAACTTTGGATCAACTTTTATGTGCTTTGTTTTTGTACATTTTATGGTGAGTATTACACTGGAGATAGAAGAGGGTTAGACTCTAGACATGTGCTGTCCAATGCAGTAGCCACTAGCCACCAGTGGCTATTGAGCACTTGAAATGTGGCTAGTCCAAACTGAGATCTGCTGTAAGTATAAAATATACCCTGGATTTCAAAGACTTAGTATGGAAAAAAGAATGTAAAATATCTCAATTTTTTGCACTGATTGCATATTGAAATGATATTTTTGATATATTGAATTAAATAAAATATATTAATAAAATTAATTTCCCCTATTTATACTTTTTTTAATGTGGCTACTGGTAAGTTACATAGGACAGCATGGTTCTAGACTTGATGAATATCTCAAAGCATGCAAAATACCTGTAAAAATTAAGCATGTTAATTACTTTCTCCCCATGAAATTTTTTGTGACTTTAGAACAAGGGTTATCTAGCTAAAATTCAAGATGGGTAAAGTATAGCTAGAGGCTAGTGGGTAAAAAGGGTAACATGAAATGCCTTCAATCAACTTGTTCTCAAGTACCTAAGATACACTCAGTACTTTGCAAAATGTACTGTGTAAAACTATGTTTCTGGATGTAAGTAGGTTAGATTTGGGTGCCAAATTGGCACTGGTAGTTATATTGATTCTTTAAAGTAGTCTCTAAACATTTAGGACCTATAGCTTCATATTTTTTTCAAATGTTCTGTAATTTTTGGTTCATAGATGTACATGAACCTCAGAAAATCAGATTATTTCAGTCATTAAATATACCATTTTGTGTATGTTACACGGCCTCCAAATTGTAACAATTGGCCAGTAACAGAAAAAAAACTCTGAATCTAGCATTGTGTGAAGTCAATTCAATGCTTACCACTTGAAGCAGCATATTTTATTTTTGAAAATTACAGTAGTCTTTGCTGCAAGATTCAGCAAAAAAATTTACTTATTTTGTATTGGATACTAAATTAAGGATTATATGGGATAGTAAAGCAAAGGTTGTCCTTGCACTTAAGGAACTCACTGTCTCCTACCATTCCTTGAATATTTCCTCTTCAGCAAATCCACATACTTAAAACCAGTCATGCACACAAGAAAACTCAGGGGATTAATGTGGCCAAGAGGAGTTGTCAGAGATGATCAGGACCATCCCCTCAGGGCCAACTTCACCTCCCTCAATGTTAGTTGAAGATGTAGACTGTGTAGAAGTGACAGATAAAAGCTTTATCCATTCATTAGTGTGGGAGGTGTTTTGTCTTGGGAGCAGTACTTTCTCCATGTTTGCTTGAAGTGCTTTGTTTCAGCTCTGAAGCGACTCTGCTTCATCAGCGGACCACATCTTCAAGAAATGTGTGCTGAAACCAAGCCCTCAATAAGAAGACCTATATTTACAGAATTTTGTAGAGGAGTACATGAATCTCAAATAAGTTTAAGTTTCTAGATATGTAGTCAATTTCGGGCAATGTTGGGTCTATCTAGAACTGTATGAAATAACCCACTAGCACTGATAACTATTCACAATAATATGTGCTTCCTATTTACCTCCTCTAGTCTTCAATTATAGAACAACCTTTTAAATATGAGTATTTTTATTACCTTGAGGGAAATTGATCAAGACTATCAATTAGGCCTTTGTGCACTTTTGTAGTTAAAAATTTTTTTTTCTATTTTTGATGACTGATAAAAATAAGCTATACATCATTTTTAGTATTTCTCTTTATTTTGAAAAATTTCAAACCCACAAGTTGAAATAGTAATATTAAAATATTAATACTGCCTTCCAAAAAAAAGCAAGAAGAGTGATCAACAGAGGTAAACAAATCACTAAATCATTTCATTTTTTTACAAGGGAATTTGAAAGACAAAGTACATCTACTATTATGGATTGCATCTAGGAGGAATTGGCACACTTTTCTAATTCTTCAGCCTGGAGAGGCCATCTTTCCCTAAAGAGGTGCTGCGTGTGCTTGCCCATGCCCTAGAACAAAGTTAAAATCTATGTATATTCACACACACTAAATAATAGGTGGATTGATGGAAAGATCATATTCTAAAGAAGCTGTGTCACTCTGAAAGGAAGTTTCCTGGGAGAGAGAACAATGACCTGGCTACAGACCAGATTTGCAAATGACATGAAACTAGGGGGTAAAATTACTCATTAGAAATAATGATCCTCCAAATGGGAATAGGTTAAAAGAATTAGCCTAATGGAACAAAATAAAAATTAATACAGATACCTGTAAAGTGTTGGACACAAACTTCAATAAAATGTAAGATGGAGAAGCCTACCTCAGTAGCACATGAATACTTTAAAATTTAAGGGTTTGGCAAATTACAATCTTATTAGAAGGTAATATTTTTGCCCCCAAAGCTAATGTTCTCCCAGGGTCCATTTAAAGAAGTATACTATTTATAACCAAGGCAGTAAGAATACTATTCTATTATGTTATTTGGATGTTTTGTTCAGTTCTGGGCACCAGACTTTAGGAAGAACACTGGCATAATGAATCTTGTTTAATTGACATACAGAACGGATGAGGAACATTGAAGGAATTGATATATAGCCAGGTTGGTAAGGGGAGTGGAGGGGAAGGATATAGTGATAATCTTCAAGTACTTAAAGAGCTCGTTTGTGGAATCAGGCTAATTCCATTCTGCAAGACTACAGGAGTCAAAATGTGGAGCAGATGTGCTGGGAGCCTACTTCATGCCAGGCCCTTTGCAATAGCTGGATGTTATAAGGTGGTAGATTTCTGAGTAAATTTAACAAAACTGGGAAAGGAGTGGGTATTCCCTCACTTGAGTCCAAGGAAAGCTTATCCATAAATTCCAAATCTGTCTGCACCTTAGGGTCTAATTTAATTGGTGTGGGGTAGAGCCTGGGCATCAAGATTTTCTCAAAGCTCCCCAGCTATTTAAAATGGGCACTATTAATGTGATCAAGAAAATGCAAATGGATTCAAACTGGATATGTATACTGACTAGAAGGCAAGTGGAGAATGTACTCATTTTCCAATACTAAACTGCCCTGAACTCTGGAATCAGAGTTTGAAGCTGGAAGAAATGAAAACTTGGAAATGAAGTCACTATCTCAGATGACATTCACGGGCTTATGTGTTTGAATCATGCTTTCGGTTGCTGTGGCTGATACTGCTTCATTCTTTACGTATGTCTTTCATCTTTGAACTTCTATACACTTATAGTTTCATAATAGAATTTAACATCGATTTTATACTGCCTGCACTATTTAGGTAAATCTTAGCATAAAAATAATAAAAACTACCAAGTCAGCCTTTATTTATTGAAAGTCTATTGGGATAAACACTACATATATCTTACTTCATCTTCTCAACAGTCCTGTAAATTAAATTTTACTATGTTCATTTTATATATGAGGAAATTGTGGCTCAGAGAAGTCAAATGATCTGCTCAAACTGAACAGCTAGTAAGTGGCACAATTGAGATTTGAAGCCAGATCTGTCTGATTCCAATGTATGTGTCTTGACTCAGTGTATTAGGGCTCTCCAGAGAAACAGAGCCAATAGGAAGGGATTTATTATGAGGAATCAGCTTGGGTGATTATGGAGGCTGAGAAGTTCCATGATCTGCTGTCTTTAAGTTGGAGACCCAGAAAAGCTGGTGATGGTATAATTCCAGTGTGAGTCCCAGGGCCTGAGAATAAGGGGAACTGATGGTGTAAATACCAGTCCAAGACCTGGAGAAGATTGATGTCCCAGCTCAAGTACTCAGGCTGGAGGCAAAAGAGGCAAATTCCTCCTTCCTCCACCTTTTTGTTCTACTCAGGCCCTCATGGATTGGATGATGCCCACCCACACTTGGGAGGGGCAATCTACTTTCCTGAGTCCACCAATTCAAATGCTAATTCCAAAAACACCCTCACAGGCATACCTAGAAATAATGTTTAATCTGGGCACCCTTTGGCCCAGTCAAATTGACACAAAATTAACCATCACACCCAGCATACAAAGATATGAGGTCATTCATGTCAGGGAACTTGTCTGATTTCCCTTTTGATTGGGGAAAGTAAGGCTGTATGACATTTTCTTGGCTAAACATTATCACAGAGAGCCATCATAACCAAACAAGCTTGTCTGAGAAAATTTTAATTTTGTAATAGTGATAGCCTAAGTATAAAAGATTATGATTCAATTTTAATAATATATAGAGCATCAAACATATGTTGAAAACTCATGCCATAGTTCTTTTAATGAATGTATGGTCTATAAAATTGCCATAAATACTCTCTTCAGAGCATTTTAACACCCAGGGCAGACAAACCAGTCACGTTATCTTCTTAAAGACCACTTCCTCCCTCTAGTGACCAGAAATGGGAATACCATATTTACAAACATTTAAAAAACTGATTCTCAATGTGTATGTGTACCTCCCTCTAGGGAGTGTGTGGGAAATTTGCCAGAGTTATTTTGGTTCTTACAATGAATGTGGGTGCTACTGGCATTCCTTAGGGGCATTAGGAATGCTAGACATCCTGCAATGTGAGAGACAGTGCCCCACATAATATAATTATCCAGTGCTAAACATTCATGTAGATGAAAAATCTATTATTATTAAAGCCTAGAACTTAGCACTATTTTACATATGAAAAAAATTTTTTTTGCACTTTTTTATACACTGCATTTTTGAAAGAAATTTATTTCATCTACACTAAAACACTGATTGCAAGATACATCATTACCTAACACTAAGAATGAGAACAATGTCAAACTCTGACACAAACTTTCTAAGACTCAGAAATTTTATTTATCAACAATCAACACAGTGAAAAGGCAACCTATGGAATGGGAGAAATATCTGAAAAGAGGTTAATCTCCAAAATATCTAAAGAACTAGTGATTCTATAGATACAGCTGTCTGTTTCATCACGTCATTTAGTGTAGGCATGCCCAAGCATTTACAAATTAGATATTCTAAGAATTATTTTCCTTTTATTTCTCCTTTAACTTACAACTAAGAAGTTATATTGATATTTTTTAAATTGTGCATGATGGCATACTGTTTTGAATTTCAAGAAAGGAAAAAAGTCATAACACATTTGTTACAAGAAGGAATGTTATCTGATGGGTTGAGAACTATTAACTTAAGGCATTGAAGTGAGGATCATGAATTCTTGTTTTTCCCTTTAGTAACTGGGCACTTCCGCAACAACTGTCACTATATTTGTGGATGGGGAGAGGGGAATAGGGAGATGAAGGAGAAGATTTAACATTAAATTGGGGTGGGTGGTCATATGGTCTTATTTCTAAGACTGTGCCTTCTCATTTTCTATGTTTTGTAGGGTTGCAGAATAATATAATACAGGAGTGCACAGGTTCTTGAGTCAGATTACCTGGGTTCAGATTGTGGCTCCACGACTGCTGTGTGACCTTGGGTAAGCAACTCTTTCTCTTTGCTGCAATTCCTTCTGAGGTAAAGTAAAATGCAGGTCATAATATTATCACCTCACAGGGTTGTCAGGATTATGTGAAATAACACATTTAAGTGCATAAGAGTCTGGTGTATAGGGGCTGGCCCAGTGGCATAGTGGTTAAGTTCACATGCTCCGTTGTGGTGGCCCATGGTTTGCAGGTTTGGATCCTGGGCACGGACCTACGCACTGCTTATCAAGCCATGTTGTGGCAGGTGTCCCACATAAAGTAGAGGAAGGTGGGCACAGATGTTAGCTCAGGGCTGATCTTCCTCAGCAAAAAAAGAGAGGGGGATTGGCAGTGGATGTTAGCTAAAGGCTAATCTTCCTTACCAAAAAAAAAAAAAAGTGGTGTATAGAAGACACTAAATAAATGTAAGCTGTAATGAATATATAACCAGAAACCATATCATTCTGAAAAAGCAAACTTGCTGTTCAAAAGAGTAACAATAGGTGATATTTCATAAATTTTTCAGTATTTACTGTATGCTTTAGTAAAGTCACTCCTATTTGTCTATATTAGGTTTGAACTTCTGTTAAACTCCTTGTCCTGCAGCAAATGAAAATTACCTCTTAGATTTTCATGGCATTTTCTGTGGATATTTTTCCATAGAATCATAAGTTATTGATGTATCTTTTTTGTGTAGTGAGGTTTATTGCCAATTGCCATCAGAACAGGCTCTGTTGTATACAAAAAAAATCCTATATTCTAATATGTAAAAAATGTAAAATATGATTCATAGCTACAATATATATATCCACCCAAATCGAAATACTCATATTACTCAAAGTCATAGTCATGTTATTCATTTCAGTAAAACCTTTTAAAGTTTTCATTTAAATCAAATTATCAAGTTTCATTAAAATCTTCTATGACAGAGTTGCTGGGCTATATTTCTTCCTTAGATGCTAAGGTCCTTGTTTAGCTGGGATGAAGAGACTGATTTGCACGAAACAACCAAGAAAGTTAAAGCAAGAAGATAAATAAGTACTAAATTGGATGGCAAAGGTCGTTAAGAGCTACAGAAATTCAGAGGACTATGAGAATGGTAAGGTGGTTAGGAAAGGTTATACATGGAAGATGGGAGGAGGCAATCTGCCAATTAATGTATGTCAGGTTATGGGTGAGTTAACTTCTCTGTGCTTCCTGGGTCCTTGTTTACGAAATCAATGCATTTAAAATGCCTAGTGCAATCTACATGAGGTAGGTTTGAATGGAGTTTTAAAGAATGGGAAGGCAGTAATTAGTGGAAAATGATCCCATTTATGGGAATAATCAAAGCTAGAGACAGGGATGTTTCAAGTAGTGGAGATATAAATCTTTTAAAAATTTTGGTATACACAAGAGAAAAAAAGTTCACAGGTAGTAGCTTTATGTAATTTTCTAATTTTCTGCTGCAAATAGAAAACTTTGTTTCCTGTATGGCAAAGTAACTTTCATTCAGCTTTTGCTTCTTGGCTCAGGTTATAATCTAAGAGAATTCATCCTTCAACAGTGCCAAGATTCTTTAGAAAAAGAAACAAGGCAGAATACTGTCAAAGAATAACTCAAAGTCACAAAAATCAATTATAGCACAATGTTTACTTGTTTACAAGGAGAATAAATCAGTAGATTGATTTCATCCCACAAAGGCAAAAACAGGATTTATTAAAAGAAAGAGGAAAGAAGGGAGAGAAAAATAACTGAATTCTGGGAGGAGTGAATCTTGTTTGCACAATTTTTTATGGAATAACTGATTAACTGGCAGCAATCTGGACAGTCAGCCCTTGAGTAGGCTGACTAGCAGTACAAAAAATATCTTCATTGTTTATGAATTCTCTGGAAAACCTGTGTGAGCTAAACTATAAAGCTGTATGACAGACTGTTTCTTGTAACGTCTGCCAGAATCTTTCCATCAGCACTTCCTTCTTAGTTGGACCAGGTCTGCACTACTTCCCTCACTGGAAGTCTCAATATACCTGCTGTTTGTCTCTAAACCCTTTTCCCCTAAGTCCTTACTTCTCGCTGGATCCTCTTCTGACCCCTTATTTGAAAGCGATCATAATCGGGGGTGTTTCTATTACAAAGTTATAATCAGTCATTTTCTAATATGAATTTAAGACATTAAACAAAAACACACAAAATTTAAGTTTTCCTTTGTTCTTGCATTTTTGTAAGGATTAACACCAGTATTTTCACACTCCAACAAACTAACAACAGATAATAGTGACATCACTATCAAATGAATTGTATGAGTTAACTGACTTGAATAGAAAATAACTTTTCTTAATTTTAAAAGTAAATATTTTAACACTAACATTTTATATGTTTCTTAAAATATTTTAATTAAGACAATTAATAGCTCCAGTGCCTGCAAACAGTTGATTATTGCTGCAGTGAATTATCACAGGAGCAAATTTTGGCAAATATTTGCTGGCTTCATGCACATGGGCATTATGAAGCAGGAACTCTTTTCAGATTAAGATTATAACCTGAGGTTAGGCAATATATAATATGCATGTGGGTCACCTCTAAGTAAGGAAAATACAACACTTTGCTACTTATATTAGTTATAAGTTATATTAGTTAAAAGTGAAGAGGAGATATTGTCCAATTGCTTCGTAGGTGTTGGCCAAAGTATATAAACTTTAAAGTCTCCAAGGCAAATTGAAATAATCCTTTATTATGCCTTGTTAGGATGAGAGAAATTTCCCTCTCAGCTGCTCCTATTAACACAGCAACTTTTCACTTTTTTTAAAAATCAAACTCTGCTCATCTCAATTCTTTGGTAATAGCCATGAATCTGTACATTAAAGAAGGAAGGCATGTGAATTGCTGAATCCACTTTACTATACACGAGAAGCCCTGTGAGCTAGCTGACATGAATGGACAATAACCTTTCTTACTTTTTAAGTAAATAGTTTAAGAGACAATAGCTTAGGTGCCTTAGAAATTCTTCCAGACCCTTAGAAATCCATATTAAGACAGTTCTCACATGTGTGAGTTTGTTCTGCAAATATCTGTAAGACAGATCTTTTCCAGACTACAAAATTCACGACACGCTGTTAACACGAAGACAAAGGAATACCTTTGACTGACCAGTGTAATCACAAGGCGCAGCGACTTCTCGCGCGATGTTGACTCTACAGCTCTGACGTCGCCGGTTACCATGGTAACATCCTCCAGAGTGGAAAAGAGGGGTGGTGCGAGGGGCGGAGCGCGGCTTTTGCGGAGGACAAGGGACGCTTTTCTCCTGCAGGCCCGGCTTCTCCAAAATGAGCGGCCTGGAAAAGGGCAGCAACCTCCCTGTCGCTAAAACCTGCGGCCTCACTACTCCGGACCATGCCTCGGGACATCCGGACCTGAACCAGTGCCAGGGCGAGGAAACCGAGGCGACACAGGTGATGGCGGGCACAGGTGAGGGCGGCCTGGAGCTCGCCGCGGAGGGAGGTGCACCCCGGGACCCTGCGGGCTATGGCCCCGCGCTCTGCATTCGAGTTGCCGGGAGTCGCGGCCGTGTAGCCACCAAAGCGGGCCAGAAAGAGACCCCGCCTCCCACGGAGGGCCTGGAAGCAGCCTCTGCCTCCGCCTCGGGAGCAGCCGACAATGGCCAGGAAAATGGCAGTCAGCGTAGAGAGCCGCGCGGCCCTGCTGGGGAGAAAACTCTAGAAGCCTGTGGCGCAGGGGGGTTGGGGGCTCAGATGATGCCCGGGGCCAAGGCCAAGGAAATGACAAAAAAGTGCATCGTTTCAGCGGCAGCGGAAAAGGAGGGAGTAGCAGATGAAGTGGTGGAGGAAAAGAAGGTGATACAGAAGGAGAAAAAGGTGGTAGGAGGAGTGAAAGAGGAGACACGGGCCAGGGCTCCGAAGATCAATAACTGCATGGACTCGCTGGAGGCCATCGATCAGGAGCTGTCAAACGTAAATGCCCAGGCTGACAGGGCCTTTCTTCAGCTGGAGCGCAAGTTTGGCCGCATGCGGAGGCTCCATATGCAGCGCAGAAGTTTCATTATCCAAAATATCCCAGGTTTCTGGGTCACCGCCTTTCGGAACCACCCCCAGCTGTCACCAATGATTAGTGGCCAAGATGAAGACATGATGAGGTACATGATCAATTTGGAGGTGGAGGAGCTTAAACACCCCAGAGCGGGCTGCAAATTCAAGTTCATCTTTCAGAGCAACCCCTACTTCCGAAATGAGGGGCTGGTCAAGGAATATGAGCGCAGATCGTCTGGCCGGGTGGTGTCTCTTTCCACTCCAATCCGCTGGCACCGGGGTCAAGACCCCCAGTCCCATATCCACAGGAACCGGGAAGGGAACACTATCCCTAGTTTCTTCAATTGGTTCTCAGACCACAGCCTCCTAGAATTCGACAGGATTGCCGAGATTATCAAAGCAGAACTGTGGCCCAATCCCCTACAGTACTACCTGATGGGTGAAGGGCCTCGGAGAGGAATTCGAGACCCAGCAAGGCAGCCAGTGGAGAGCCCCAGGTCTTTCAGGTTCCAGTCCGGCTAACTCCTGCCCACGGGAGAATCTTGCGTACAAGTTTCCTTACCACCTCTTCTTGGACCTATGCTTTGCCGACAGCATGCAGTCTTCTATCTGCTTTCTCTTCACACTGGATTATTTTGTTTCTCGGTTCTTCTAAATCTTCAACAATCACTTGCAAGGTTGTCACTTATATGCCTATGCTCTTTGTCCTCTGGGCCTTCATGCTGTTCTGCATCGTGTTACGTGTTCCAAGTGCATGGCTTTCCACTGCTTCCATGCCAAGCACATGATGCTGTAGATATGCACTGCCTTCCTTTGCATGCCTTGGGCCCTGTCTGTGACCTTGGTCTTCTCCCAGTTATTTAAGTGGTTATCTACCACAAAGAAGCTTGATATATCTTGGCAGATAACTAGCTGGGCTTCATACTTTATGCTGGCTGTCCTTCTGATACCAGTGTACTCTATGGCAAGCTCTTTGAGTTTCACTGCTGCAAGATGAAGCTGATCTAGATGATGCCAGCCATCAATCCAAACTGGACATTCCAGGCTACCACTAACTGGTTCTCAGCTGCCTTCCTGGGCCTGTGCCATCCACTCTGCTGGTTATCTGGCAGAATCAGCAGGTGGCTGGTGGGTGGCTAGGCATGAATGAGGTAACTGATGAGATGTGTTCTACTTCTTATGCCTTTGGTCACTGTGCATTGTGACCAGGTACTGGTGAGTATGAAGGCCTGTGCTATGGCCCACCCAAACCTGCTCAGCCTTCTGGATGAGCTTTGCACAGGCACCATGCCTGCCTCCTCATGAACTATCTGTGGACTTAAGTTCCTAGGCAGCACACAGGAATTTTGCCTCTGTGCCCCCCAATGGTTAACCATACACCCAGTTGTCTGTCAGGCAGGTTGGGCAGTCATATGTGATAGTGCCCAAAACAGGGTGGGTATGGGGGTCCCTTCTAGCAGTTGGCCTTTCTGAGCCCTAGCCAACAAACCACCCTTAATCTAGGCAACTTTGTTGGGCATCCTCCCTCCTAACCCCTCCTGCATCCATTCTGAACATGACAAAGTTGCCAGGATGGGGGCACCGAGGAATAGGTATTTCTGGTCTATGGGGCCTATTATGCATCTGTCTCTCTCCCCCTCCCTCAATCCTTCCCCCCTTCTCTTTTCCTCTTCCCTCTCTCTGAAGCAGTTACAGCTCAGAAACAGAAAACAAAACTGGCAAAGTAGGCTTTTTGTTTAATGTGCGCTCTCCTTGATTGTGTCCAGAGGGAGAAAGCTACCATACAATAGACTCCAGATCTCTTTCGGCCCTCTTCTGCCCTCATGCCTCCACCCCACTTCCTTTAGCAAGGTCTAAAAGTTTCAAAGGGAGATCTGTAGGTTAATTGCTTAGTTATAGGCAGTGGGTTTTTTTTGGGCCAACTTTAACAACCCCACCCTTTTTCCCTATCCATTTATCAAAACCTTTTGTGTGTGTCTTGAGCTTTAGTTTGAGAAGTTGGGAGGAGGGCCGACGCGGTGGCATAGTGCTTAAGTTCGTGCACTCCACTTCAGCGGCCCAGGGTTTTGCAGGTTCCGATCCCAGGCGCGGACAGATGTGCACCACTTGTCAAGCCATGCTGTGGCGGCATCCCATATAAAGCAGAGGAGGATGGGCCCAGATGTTAGCCCAGGGCCAGTCTTCCTCAGCAAAAAGAGGAGGATTGGCAACAGGTGTTAGCTCAGGGCTAGTCTTCCTCACACACAAAACAAAAGTTGGGAGGAGAGTCAGAAGGGCCTTACAGCGATGGGTTCAAGACAGACTCAGAGCAAGTTGTGATCTAAAGTAACTGAAACTTAGTTTCACTCCACATTTCTAACCATGGAAATTCTTTTTTGGGGCTTGGACCACTTAGAAATAACCTCAAGGCAGCATTTTGAGGGTCACACCTGTCCTATACTATTTTATTACTGCCCTGATGTCCCAGGGGCTTCCATCCTACTGTCTGGCCTTCTTGGCTCTGTCTTCAGCTTCCCCATTTCCTTCCCTGCTCTCTCCTAGCAAATGAGGGAGCAGGCTGCAGTCTGCATTGTGGGAGATGACAAGCCTCCCTCTTAGGAGGTAAGGGGATGTGTGGAGTCTGCATGGATTTCCAGCACAAGTTCCAGTAGGTGGGACAGCAGCGCTATCAGGGCTCTCTTTATGGAGATGTATGGTGGTTATGACTATCCACCCTTATCCTTTCTCCTTTCTTTTTGAAGGCCTGAGCTCCCCGAGGGCTTGGGAGGTCTGAACACAGAGCAGTGAGGAGGGTGCTCCTGGCTGGGGAACTGAAAGTCCAGTAACAGGAATGAGCTTGCTGTGGAGTTGGCTTGGAAAGGCAGACAGGGAAGACTGAAACCCTGCAGGGAAGACAGGGTGGGAGGGGAGGCCCCCGAGGCTTTTCCCAGGAGAGGTGGGTTAACATTTAAAGAGGATGCTTGGAGGAGTTAGGTTTTCCCTAACTCCTTGAATTCACCAGTAGATTTTTGTACACAAAAGTGCAAGTCTAGATGTTTTCTTTCTGTTATTCTAGGAGTGACCTTTTATATGTGGAACATTAGTGGTATATGTCCTTATTTCACTGTGTTTGAGTAAAATCCTTTTAATTCCTTTCTCCATTTTTGCTTGCTGGCAAAATTGACATTTACAGGCCTGCTTTTTGTTTGTAATTGAGAATGTGTGCAAAAATATCAAACTTATTTCCTGTGCAGTATGAAGACTTCTGTGAACATTCAATAATATATCAGCTTGTTCTAGTCTCTCTTCATATATAGCTCTATTCTTAGAAATATAATTTGAATGTGATCTTTGAAATTTTGCAAATTGTTGGTGTGTCTCATGAAAGAAGTCTCAAAAAGAAAAACATAACTCTGTTGTCTTACTTGATACTTCTTGCCCTAGTAATAATGTTGTTCTTGGACATTTTATGTTCCTAACCAGTGTAAGTAATTGTAGAATTGTTCTGTAGAATTGCTCTGTCAAACTAAACAAGGATTGTTAGTGCTTTAGTCTTCTCTTACGTGTGAAGGAAAAGTAAAATCTGTCACTCTACTGTATTTCTTGTTTTCACCAAAAAATAAAAATAAAGTTCTGTCTGTGTTGTCTAGGCTAATAAAAGGTTGAGAAATCATGAAAGTTATTAAATTGTCACAGAAAGCATCATCTTGAAGCTTAAAAAAAAGGCAGTGGCCACCAAAATTTTTTGCTTGCAAAATGGTAAATAAGCTCAACTAAAATTGCATACTCATGAACATAATTTTTAATTAAAGCACTATATACTGATTTTTGTCACTTAAAATACTGTTTTCAGTGGAAAACTATTCATGCACCATCCTTGTTTACTCCATTTATGTTAACTATGTCCCCACTTGGTCTCATTCTTTTCTTAATGAGCTTAAGATAGACTTTTGGAAGAATTAATCATTTGTGCATTCTCTAAGTGTTATTTAAATTCTTTTCTTACAACAGTGTGGTGCTTTAAAAAAATGAGAATAACAAAAAAATTATGACTGAAATGTCTAGAAACAAATGATATCAGACATCACAACTTGAATTACCAGTAATGTTCTGCTGTTCAGCAGCTATTACACGAAGGTTTGGGAGATAAATACTTCTGCATTCTCTGTAGTAGAGAGGGCTATGGATGCTGCAAGGTCTGTGAAAATGACCAAGTATTTTTAGCCATTGAACAAAAATTTGACACAACGGCCCCAAATTACTGATTTGAGTTAGAGATTGTTAAATATACAGTTAGACTTGCTGACTCTTGGGGCAATTCTTACTTGCAAGTTCTACTTGCTGAAGTATAATTTTTCTAGGCCTGGAAAACATTAAGTATTAGAGAGCTAGGTTTTCTTTTGCAAGCTCTAGACCCATCGTAATCCCAAATTTCCCTTACAATCTTCATTTTATCGTTTCAATTTAGTGATTGATTTCTGCATTGTCAACCACCTGTTTCAAGCGTTCTCTCTTTTATCCTGTTCTGGACATAATCAGAAAATGTCATTTTGTTGCCCTCAGCTTATTATCAGCTTTAGTCTAACCAGTAGTATTCATTTTTCTAGTAAGCTGGTGCCACTCATTTGTTACAGATTATCGTGGTTTCTGTTCTGTTTAGTCTAATAAAATTAGACTCAATTAGGCATTTTCCAGGGTTTCACTTACCAACCAATTGGTTCACTCCTATAGCCCTGCTCCATTTCTTTGCATTGACTTTTTGGTTTTTTTCCTCAATTCTAGACCCAAATTATTCTTTATGCAGACCTCCAAACCAGTTAAGAGGTTCTCTCATCCTCTGTTCACCAAAGAAGTATTATCATTTTGGTTTGCTTAGGCCATATTGTCCTGTGAGTAGTAGTGACATACTTCATAATTTACCTGGTCCCCCCATAACAGAATCTCCTTGGGCATCCTTTTCCATTTCTGTGTATTCAGCTCAGGCAAGACATCCACCACAGGCGGCTTCTCTGACCTTCCTTACTCAGACCCCTTCTCCTCCCCATTACTCCTGCTGGGGCTTTATCTCCAGTTGACTCGTTTCCTTAAATCAGTTTTCATCATTAAAAACAAACCAAAAAAATTACCTATATTCTTCAATTATTGAGTTCCCTGCCCCATGGAGTCACAATTTGAGCTTTGGATATCTGGTTTTGCATCAGATATGCATTCTCTGGCTTGACAATCTCAAGAGATCTGTCAGGCACTTCCACATTTGTTCTTATGTTACCTTCATAATCTTGACACAAGTTTTACTATCTCCGTTTAAATAATTGAGAAAACAGGCTCAGAAAGTTGAAGTAAATTGCCTAAAATGCAAGACACCGACAGATTTTTTGATTTCCAGCTAGGGTACCTTCCACCATAACACAGCCATCTGTACTAAATTTGGTATAAAAACAAAAACCCTATTATGTGAGTATTCAGGACTCAGTTGAAGGTTATTCTTAACCCATTCATGAATGGTCCTTGAAAGGGGTGCTTTTTATCACTTATTTTAATACCGGATTCCATGCAGTTACAGATTAAAACACTCCTGAATTTACATATGTAATCTTGCAGTTGGCTGCATAAATGAAGTTAGCAGTTATTTCTTTTTATCAAAGGGAGTAAATGCACCAAAAGCACTTTAAATATTATATTGTACTTATGAAATTTAGATGCTAAGAACTGTAAAGAAATGTTGCCATCTCTATTACATTTAGAGAATGAATATTTATTTTTTGATTCAACTTGGTGAGTTTTTAACAGGTACTTAATAATTTATTCCTTCTCTTCTTTATTAAACTTTGTTAAACTTTATTAAGCTTTGATCTTTACCCAGAAAGTACCAAGAAAGTAAAACAGTGTTTTTCTTTAGAGTCTGAGGACAGGTG
Source organism: Tapirus indicus (assembly GCA_031878705.1). Taxonomy (NCBI): domain Eukaryota; kingdom Metazoa; phylum Chordata; class Mammalia; order Perissodactyla; family Tapiridae; genus Tapirus; species Tapirus indicus. The sequence continues at coordinate 37,651,648 of CM062933.1, read as the reverse complement.
CATGGTACAAGAACCTGACTGTCAAGCAGTCTATGTGCTGCTGTAGTTGTCATTCTCAGTAATGACACAGCTTCTCCATATGCCCAGATATCCCAGCTCCCACTGTTTACTTGGACCAGTTTTCATTCTTCCTTCTCCAGTTTGGTTTCCTCAGCAGCAGAGAGGGAAATTTGCTAAGTATTCAAGGTGGACATTTGAACCTGAATATGAAGAAAGCTTATTGATGACTATAGCATATGTGGCTTCCAAGAAAAGCAGACTTCATTATACATTTTAGGACCCCCATAATTCTTGGTTCTCTACTTCCCTCTTCCAGGTAAGTTATATGTTACAAATATTTGTTTTAATATTTTTTAACTGAATTATGTTACTTTAGGACACAGCCTGAGTCTTCACTTCTAACCCCTCACATGTCGTAGCACGGTGTGCTTCTTAAGGTGAAGTGTGGTTTTAGACTGAGAATTTGTCCCAATCTAGGTCCAATATTTTAGGACTTTTATGCGTCAGTCAACTAAGAGCATGATTTTTTGGGGTCAAACTTGGGATCATGTACAGACTCTGTTCCTTAGTGCAACTTGGAGCAAGCATGTTATTTAATCTCTATGAATTTCATACTTTCTCATCTGTAAAATTGTAGTAACTATACACACCTCATACAGTTGCTGCAGGGAGTAAATAAGGTACATGAAGTAGCCTGGCGAGGAGTCAGCACTCATTACCATTATTTCTGAGGATGATTCTAGAGACCAATAACAAGAGTCACCTTTTTGAATTCACCCTATGTGGACTGGACCATGCCCAGCGATTTTCAAGGGCAGCAAATGGACCGCACTGGGTGAGTTAACTCTTGAATATATCCCGGTCTTACACGAATCTGGAACCAACTCTTATGATAATCTTGTGCTCAAGAGCTTGAGAAGAGGTAAGGGAATGTTCCTGCAACATCACACATTTAAAAAAGGCTATCCATGTGATTCTAGCATACAGTCAGGGTTATTATATCCAAACAGATAGTTTGACATTCCATTTTATGCTGGTTTGTTATATAAAATAACCATATAGATTTATCTGATTTTCATTCAAACCAGTTCACTAAAAGTGTCTATACATATATGTGTATATACATATGTACATATATATGTATATATATGCTTTAAATATATATATATTTAAAGTTATTGTTGGATATGAACATTGGTGAAGTAATACTTGATTCAATTTAGAGTTTAACAAACTTAGGAGTAGTTGACTTTAGATTGCAATTCATGATTCACTTGAAGTTTCTGCACCAAATACCAAAATCTGACAAACTATTTGACCACTGTGCTGTTCAGATCTTTCCTCTGCTGATGAGATCAACAGTGGCCAGGGAAGAAAATCTCAGCCATGCATTTATTTGTAGGTATCTTTTAGATGATGAATATGTGCCTGTATGCTAATATTTAACTGTCTGTTTACACAATTTTCCTGCTTTCTTATTTCATATAACTTTATTAAAGAATATTCAGCTTTTCTTCTCTAACATCCTCTTTTTAATTTTTATAGTGCCATTTTTGGATGATTATTTTTACTTTTCACATCCAATTAAAAACACCGGCACTTTTTAAAAACAAAGAAATAAAAAATTTAAAACTCTAATAACAGTCCAACAAAAAAAACAACATTCATTAGAAGCAGTGACTGACTCTGCTAGAAAGATGAAAGGAAACTTGGAAATAAACTCTAACCTTCTTTTCTGATCAGATGGAAAAAGCTGAGGTCAGATTGGGTGGTGACTTGTTCAGATTCCTTACGTAGGGACAGGTAGAGTAGGACTAGAACTTCTGACTTGAATTTTTTTCACACTTCAGTGGCCAAAAAAGTGCAATTAACTTCTTATTTTGGGGTTCTCATTTTTCGTATTAACAATAGCAGTTTATAAGCACTTAAAAATGTATTATTCTTTGCCATTGACAAAATGAACATGCATAAGGAAAAATAGCTTTATTTTTAAAAGAAATCAAATGTCTATTGAAAGTATACGAGACAGCAGCTTTCATTTAGCTCTAAGCTTGACTGTGTATGCTCATTATCATATTCCAATGAGATTTTGGAAATCAATTTCAAATACATTACCGTATACTTATTAGTAGATAGCAAACAAAGCTACTGACTTTGAGGAAAAAATTTCAGTAACTGTTTACCTACCCTGAGATACTTATCCTCGCCATATATTTGAGGTTATCTGAGCATTTAAGAAGTTAACAAAATATTTATCTTTTCACTGCATGCAACAGTATGCGAAGTTCTCTGCTACAATCCAGGTAAAATAGTGATAGTCACCAGTGTGTTTTCTGATATTGTCCATGATGGACACAGTGAAATCACAGCATAAAGAGTAGCCAGGAATATATATCATAAACATTATCTGGCTCCAAACACCTTGCAACAAATAGCTACTGATATGACTATACATATGTGCTACACATAGCACATAGAACACAATAATCCCAGATTGTAATATAACTATAAAACCTCTTAAAGCAGTTTTTCTCAACCTTTTTTTTTATCATCCCCTGTCCCAAGGAGAAAAATTAAATTTAACTCAAATTATATTGATAAATTTAACCTTAAATTACATTTCTCCCTAATGCGAGAAATTAATACTAAGGAATAAGATTTTATTGGGTAAGGTTGAGCTTTGGAAGTCCACAATCCATTGCATTATCCAAGATTTTTTTCACCTAAAGAACCAATTTTTGTCCCATTAAGAACAGATGCCTTATAGTGAATGAAAATGAATGAAACAGCTTTTAACATTATCAGGGGTGAAAAAACCCTAATGGGTAACACTGGAGGTTGAAATAGTTGGCTTCTCGTGCAATTCATGGTTCACTTGAAGTTTCTGTACCAAATACCAAAATCTGACTAACTATTTGACCACTGTGCCATTCAGATCTTTCCTCTGATCATCTCCGTCCCATACTGGCTGTGTGAAGAAGAAATCATGTCTCTTTATTTCCTTGTTTTGGAAACACAAGAATGGCATAAATAACTGGACAGCTTGGAAAAACTGTTTAATGTCACTGGGCCCAGTATTGCTGGCTATAAATTGAAGGAACAGGTGTAGATCAGTTGTTCTCAATTCTGCCTGCATTTTCCTGGGACATACAGAAGATGTCAATGCTCATCTGTATCTCCAGACCAGTTAAACCAATCTCTGGAGGTTATGGTCTAGCCAGTGGTTCCCCAACTTGGGTGTGAATCACATTATTATTAAACACAGATTACTTGGGTCCCATTCCCAGAGTTTCTGATTCTGTAGGTCTGGGCTGGGTTCTGCAAATCTGCATTTCTACCAGGTTTTCAGGTGATGCTATGGTAGTGGTTTGGGAACCACATTTTGAGAACCACTGTCTAGGAATATGTGTAAATGCGTGTGTGCATGTATATAAGTATATCTTCCCAGATGAATTCTAGTCTCAGAACTATTGGTATAGAAAATATGAATAAGGTTCTTTTCAGTTTTAAGGTACTGAGACTTGAATATGATGAGAGTTGTTGAGCATCAAGATGATCTATATGGAAAGGAGACCTATGGAAAAACATTTTTTGGTCAATTTTCATTAAGAATTTGTTCCTATAAAGCATTTTACAGTATTTTTTGAAAATTAACACTTTTACAGTACATTTGCTGCATATATGGTGGTTCTTCATTTTTCAGTAAAGATAATTTATTTGGTTGTCAGTGTCTCATTATTTGATAAGACCAATGGAGGGTTTGGATAGTAGCCAGCCGTTTTTGAATTCTTTGAAGAGAACCTGGTAAATTTGTAGTCCAGGGGTAATTCTGGAAAACAAAAAAAAAAAGATTTCATTATTCTGCAGATCTCAAAAGTCCTTTCATAAGTATAAACAAACCAAAATTTGATAGTCATTGATAATAAAACTTATTCTTTAGAGTTTCATAATTTTAATATTTCTTTTGTCAACTGGATAGGTTGTACTTAGGATGAAGAGTGTAGATGTCTTTCCCTTAAAGTTTACAACCATATTTAAATCAAATTACATTTAGAGATATTACAAATCCTCTTCAGAGCTCTAACTAGTAAGTGTAATTTTAATACTCTCTGCACAAAAGTTAACACATAAAACAGGAATGCTCATCTGATTTTTTTTTAATTAAAAAAATCTCTCAGGCCCTATTCAAGAGGATCATGTAACTAGTAAATGAGAACTAATAATCTCCATAGCCCTTAAGTCATGAGTGTTACTAAGAATAATCTTTGAATGCTCGGCTAAATAAGGATTCTAATATGCACAATGTGGTAACTCTCCCCATATCATAAACATTACACAAACACACATAGCAACAAGGTGAATCAGGAGAGAGAACCTAAAATGCATACTTTATTGATGGTGGAACACTACGATGTCTTCATATAAGCATCTCAAAAGCTAGCCTTCTGATATTTTCTTCCTAAATTTCTTCAAGGAAACATTACCAGAAATATTACAAGTGAAACATTATGATATATGTCATGTTATGATATTCATTCCACATGCAAAGACTGGGCAGTAATCATTTCACAAATTTCACAAGTAAAACATCATTTGATAGTACTGAGTATTTTGAAAATGACACTAGCATAAATGTTATACTTTATATTAAATGCCAGTGAGAATCATCAAGGCCCAAGCAGTTAATCCTTATGAGGAGAAAACTAGTGCTAGAGGCTGGGAAGAAGGAACATTGCCTGTCTGATGCCACAGAAAGCTAAGATTACTGTAGACAGAGAACCATTCAGTATTGCTGAATTTCATTGGTCTTCACAGCTCAGTTAACTGGAGTGGATTTTGAGCCATGCCCTAAAAAGGCATTGGAGAGTAAATGGATAAACTGAGTTTCTAAAATTATGCATCTGAGGTCCTGGATTTCTGATAAGCCACCAAAATGATACTGGCTAAGAGTTAAGCCAGCCACCTCTTTCTCTGACTTTCCTACACATTTCCTAAAACAAATGTTTACATCTCTGTGTAGCTATTATTATAGGGTTAAAAATGATTACGTTATCAAAATGCTTATACACCAACCACTATTGTAATGTATATGGCTAATAAGTGCAAACATATAACATCTATAAAAATGGCTTCTATGCATTTAAATTTCAGTGAGATAACCAAGCCTAACAGGATATCCAGGAATAAAGAAACATTAAATGAATACAAAAAGGTTTTAAGAAGCAAAAGGAGACTATCGGGTTTGTGTTTCACCTGCTTATCTCATTTAAAACAAAAATTTTATTCTCCCAGGTAGCAGAGAAGGTCTACTATTGTTAAGAAATCTGAGTATGGAATAGCCAAACTGAGATCAGATGATGGTTCTGTTAAAATAAGGATCACCAGGCTGGGGATTCAGCAAGAGGGAAACACTTGCATCTCCGCTATAGGAAAGTCATTGTTGGGTGCTGACTATATATTTGGAAGAAAAGAGAAAAGTAGACAAAGGACCAAATTCTTGTTTAGAACAACAGTGTTGTATTAATCTCTGTGTACTAAATACACTATAATATCAATCATATTATCTAACAATTAAATGAAGTGAACTAAAATGAACAAATATTCTTAAACAGTAAGTTCAATGTAAAATAATATAGTGCAGACAGAAACAACAACTCTTGGGACTTTCTTTTTTAGGGTATTAGCAGCATAACATTTATACAAAGATTCTATCTTCAATATGTCTAAAGCCATGCCTATCACACTACTTCCAGCCATTTTTCTTACTTGGAGGTAAATTATACAGTAGTATCCAACTTCACTGAATATGTTACTGAAATCATCAATTTAAAGTTATGTGTGAGATATAACTTCTTTATGAGAATGTGATTGTAGCATTAATGAGTGCTAACTTAGGTGACTAACACTTTGCTTTTTGAGGAATTGTCTTGGACATCAAAATCAACAATTGAATATGACAAACCCACTCTCACTCTTTCCCCCCAAATAAACTGGTACTTGTTTAGCTTTGTTTGAATACTGGTAAGTTCTACTTAATATTTTCTCCTGAGAAAAGTCAGAAGACAAAGGACCTGCCAAGTTCTCTTCCAGGGTGCTGTGGAAGAAAGCTTTTTGAAAATGAAAATGGGAGATGCACTGATGTTATTATTGCTTCTTTAAGGAGAGTTGATTACCCTAGAAGATAGAGAGGGGGTTATTTTCCAATTCTTTGGAGAAACATTTGAATCTTGGAACAATGGAGATTCACTTTTCTTTGACTTTCTTACTATTTCACAACCATATCCCATTGAACAGTTTTTATCCAGGTACTGCAGAATAATTCAGTGACTTCCATTATCACACTATCCTACTCCCTCACTATAAATTTGGATCACTTTGAAAGAAAGGAAGAGGGAAACATAAAAAATGAAAATAATAGTTTAATTGTGGGCTGGCCTCTCCCTTCAAGTTACAAGGTCCATTTCTTTAACAGGAAAATATTTTGTAAAAGGAAGAAATATATTTAGGTTATCTTTCTTTAATTTTATGTGTGTAAGCATGGAACAAAATGAAAAACCATTCTTTTGAAACCAGTGAGAATGAGATATGATTTCAATGAGTAGGATATACTGACATATTGGATTTGTATATGCCACAGAGGATGGACCTTTTAAAAGGTCATACATATCTTATGGTCATTGTCATCATCATCATCATCCTACCAATAATTCAGATAAATATCTTGCTTTACTTTCTGTCACATCCATCCTGTGAGGGAGGAAATGCAGCCTGGCATTATCCCCAATTTGAGGAAGAAGAATCTGAGGTTCAAAAAACTTAAGCAGACTACCACTTTTAAACTGAAGTTGAGACAACTAGAAAAGCTGAATAAAATGTAAACATCAGAGTCAAGTCATTGGAGAGCTGAAGAGGCAACTGAGGCCTGAGGACACAATTCCTGGCAAGGAATAAGAGAGAAGCGAGCCGAGCACCCCAGCTTTTTCCCTTAGGCACCTGAATTCTGGCTGGGGGCGGGCACAGTTACTAGCAGCAGAAAAACCAGAAGCATAGCTTTTGGCAGTCTCAAAGGGCTGTAGAGACGAAAATTGAGGGGCTAGGAATCTGCTGTAAAGGAAGGAGTGGAGAACTGGACTCTGCTGGTTTTCTCCTCAAGCCCTTTGCCAAATTCTGAGGGGAACTTCAAGGAACTAGGAAGCAAGCAGAAGCATACACCTCTGTAAAGCAGAGTTGAATTTTCAGCAGTTTCTTGGCACTGAGAAAACAGGGAGGGCTCAAGTTCTGACCTGAGAGAGGAGAGGGGCACTGGTGAATACCTCAGACTTCCAGTTATAAATTTCTGAGAACAGAATTTATTATTATGAAGTGATTCTCTTTCATGTTAATAATAGATTTTTCCCTCAATGTCCACTTTGTTTCACATTAATATAGCTAACTCTCTTGGTTACTGTTAGCATGGTATTATCTCTTTCCATCTTTAGATATTCAAACTTTCTGTGTCCTTATGCTTCAGATGTGTCTCCTATGAACAGCTCATAGTTGGGTTTTGTATTTCATTCAGGCTTTTTTTTTTTGTGAGGAAGACCAGCCCTGAGCTAACATCCATTTGCTAATCCTCCTCTTTTTGCTGAGGAAGACTGGCCCTGGGCTAACATGGTGCCCATCTCCTCCACTTTATATGGGACGCCGCCACGGCGTGGCTGACGAGCAGTGCATCGGCGGGCGCCCGGGATCCGAACTCGCGAACCCCGGGCTGCCAAGCGCGGACTAAACCGCTGCGCCACCGGGCGGCCCCTCATTCAGGCTTTTAATTGGAGTATTTAGCCACCTATATTTAAAGTAATTTTGCAGGTTTAAGTCTATCTCCTTACTAAATGCTCTCCATTTGTCCTGCTTATTCTTAATATTCTTTCTCCTGATTTTTATTTTCTTTTGGATTTTAAAATGATTTAACATAATTAGCTTGGTATGCATATCATTACACTTCTTCTGGTAGTTATCTTAGAGATTACAACGCGCATTTGTGACTTATGAATATCTAACATACTCTTATCCTTTACCATATAATACAAGGATGTTAGAACACTTCAACTCCAGCTGTCCCCCTTTGGGATTTAAATGCCACTGGTGTCAGGTTTTAAAACTTGATCTTTATTTAAACCCCACAGGATTTGTTTTTATTGTTTCCAACAGCAAATATTCATTTTAATATATTCACATATCTATCATTTGTTGCTGTGTATTTCTTCTCGCATCCCCAGTCTTCCAACAGGGATCATTCTTTCTTTTGCTTGAAGAACAATACCCTTTAGTATTTTCTTCATTGCAGGTTTTCTGGGGATACATTTCCTCCATTTTTGTCTGTCTAAAAATATTTTTCTTTTATTCTTTAATGATATCTTTATTGGGTATAGAATTCCATCAAGACTGACAGCCATTTTCTTTCAGTAATTGAAAGATATCATTCTACTGTCTTTTGGCTTCCTTTGTTTCTGGGAGAAGTCAGATGTCAGTCAAACTCTTATTCTTTTGAAATAAATTTGTCTTTATTCTCTGGCTGCTTTTAATATTTCTTAATTATCTTTGATCTTTAGCAGTTAGCTTTGGGTTTCTTTTTATTTATTTTGTTTCAGTTCTTTGGGCTTCCTAAATCTTTGGCTAATTTTCTTTCATCATTTTTGGAAACTTGGTAGCTATTGCTTATTATCTCATCTCCTGGGATTCCAATTATAGAAATCTTATTTCTTCTCAATGTATCTCCTATTTCTCTTAGTCCCTCTTCTGTATGCTTTTTTCTCTTCTTCCTGCTTCATTCTGGATATTTTCTTTTGGCCTATTTTCCAGTGCAATAATTCACTTTTCAATTGTGCCTAATCTGCTGTTAAAATGGTTCATTTAGTTCTTAATTTTTATTTTTTAATATTTCAATTTTAGAATTTCCATTGTTTTTATAGTTTTTATGTCTCTACCAAATTTCTTGTTCCTTTCTTTTTTGTACTCAACCATAGTAAACTTGGTTATTTCTGTTAGTGTAGTCTCATATCCTTGCGTTCTTGGCTATTTTTCACTATGTGATGAACCTTATATTAGTTGTTTTTAGAAATAATTTGAGTCTTAGAATGATATTTTCCTCAAAAGAGAATATTCCTCAAAAGAGAATATGGTTTCTACCAGGTGCCTTGGGACACTACCAATCTAGAATCTTCTCAATCCAATTTTAGGGATTCAGCCTATTTAAAGCTGAGCTTCTTTCCCTGTGAATGCCTACTTCCAATTCATCCTTACTCAAAGGTAGACTCCTTCAGGATCACACAGATTGAGACAGTCCACAAGGCTCATCCCTCCTTTGGCAGGCTCTCCCCTCCACTTTCTACTCCTGTAGGTTCATGAAGCTACTGAAAGGCCTACTCACTTTTGTTGGTGCCCTCTCTGGAATTAGCAAACACTCAGCAGGGAAAGCAGCCCCCCAAATCAGGTTACTTTTCTTAGCCTCCTTAGCATCTTGTCCTGGTAATTTTTCTCTACCTTTATCCTATGCCTCCAAGCAGACTTAAAAAAAATAACTGTCTAGCATTTGTAGTTGACTCTAGCAGACAGATACGTCCTAATTACCTAGGCTGCCATATCTAGCTATTTCCCAAGAAAAGAAAATAAATATCATGGGAAGCTTTTCTTCTTTGAAAAGAAAGAATTCTAGTACTCGAGTTCATTACTGCCCAGTATCAGGTAAACCTTTGTAAGTATTTTCCCACTTACCTGCTATTGCTTCAATACTTGGAATTGCAATAGTGCTGTAAGTACTGATTCTCTTACAAGTCCATGTGTAAACCAAGGAGTCTTCTGTATTTTCCAGTCCGGAAATTGAATCAACAAAAAAAGAACCCCATTTTTTAGATAATATATTTAGAGGCTTTGCCTTTGGTCCCTGAAACAAACGATAGAATAATGAAAACTTTATTAATTAGTGTTCAATCTCACTGTAAGGTTTTTTCCCCCACTAAATAAATCAAAACAGAAAAACTCTAGGAATTTCAGTTGTTTACTTTTAATCAGACTATATGCTATATAAAAAGTAAAACAAAGCTTAGAAGTCCTTTAAAGTATCCCCTTTGGCTTTGTTGGGGAATCCCTACTCTTCCTTTGGGATGTGGCCTGGACGCCATCCAGGGTTTTCCTTGACCTCCCACACTCAGATTGGATTAGGTCTCCTCCTTCCTTCTCCCACACCCTGAGTTTATCCCTAACATACTACTTCTCATACTATCTTCCAATTATCATACTATTTACTTTTCACCCTTGATAGATTATGAACTATATAAGGTTAGGAACTTTATTACGTATTGCTGTATCTCTAAAGCTTAGGGCCTAGGACAGAACAGGCACATAAAAATTGTAGACTAAGTAAAAGACTCACTTAAAAATACTTCTCAGTGTTTTATGGCTATGGCATAAAATTAACAATTGAAAAAATTCGTATCACATCCATATAATCTGGATTATAAAATCTGTCATCCTTTTCTGATGAAAATTTCATTTTGGAGCAGCACAGAGTCCCAAATATGCCTCTAGATTCATGATTATTTGTGCTGGAACTCATTTTGTGAAGCAAGATTAGAATATATTTTTTCAGATAATAGTGGAAATCAGCAAGAACTTACTTGGATTTCACCAAAGGTATTTAAGAGCAGTAAGGAATATGAATATCTATGCCTCTGTGTGTACATTTAAGGTGTATTTAAATATAATTTATCAAAGTTTAAAGAGCAATTTTAAGGATAACTCTTCTTTATTTAGTTCATTATCTTTTCTAAAATAATGAGTCTGAGAAGAAATGACTCACATTACACGTACTATAAGGTAGATTGGTCCTGTAAACACTGAGTGGTAGAATCTAGGCTGCTCCCCATTCCTATGAAGAGGAAGCTAGACCTATCTGCCCTTTCTGGTTCTATATAATGTGGTTGCTGCTACAGTCTAAATGTTTGTGTTCCCCCAAAATTCATATGTTGAAATCCTACCTCCCAAGGTGATGATATTAGGAGGTGGAACCTTTGGGAGGTGCTTAGGTCATGAGGGTGGAGCCTTCGTGAATGAGATTAGTGCCCTTATAAAGAGACCCCAGAGAGCTAGCTACCCCCTTCTGAGGAAACAGGGAGAAGATGGTGGTCTATGAGGCAGCAGGTCCTCACCAGACACTGAACTGGCCAGCACCATGATCTTGGACTTACCAGCCTCCAGAACTGTGAGAAATAAATGTTTGTTGCTTATAAGCCACCCAGTCTATGGTATTTTGTTATAGCAGCCCAAATGGAAGAAGACAAATGCCAATCTTTGTTCATTCTGACACTGAGGTTTTTAATGACTCATTTTCTCAAATATAAAAAATATATATAAATATCAATAATCAAAAGAATCATGCCATTTCTTGAATACATCAACAAGGAGCACTCCTATTTTGGTTAGGGCTTTATATCTCATACATATCATCCTTTAATGCTAAGTGTTCTCACCAAGTTTCTATCCTCTCTTTACTCTTTCTCTCTCGTTTCCCTCCCTTGGATATCTATCTAGGTCCCAATTTTCCTCACTAGTCCTAACCTATCTCCCAAATGCCAGTTTGACCTCATCCTCCAAGTATTTCATAGAAATGGGATTCAACATTAAATCAATCGTATCTCTCTCCTCACAAAACCAGCTCTTTCTCTTGACTTCCATCTTTATATGAGTACACACCATCATTTCCACTTGCCTGAGCTTGAAAACTAGCTGTGTTTTGAGTCCCAACCCCTACCACAAGCATAAGGCTTATCAGCTGTGCCTCCGAACATCTGCTCACATCCTCCCTTCCATTTCTTTCTCACTCCGTCCACTCGTTCATGTTTGTATTACCTCCAGTAAGGGCTGCTGAAACAGCCTCTCACAGCACTTCTTCCCGTCAGCCGAGTCCACCCTTCCCACAGCTGCTACATGCAAGCTTCTACCCTGTTACTCCCATGGCTTTAATCCGAAAACTACCCCAAATATGGTAATCCACAAGGGTAAAACTTTTCCCCCCCACAATTAAAATAACTTCCTAATTTATTATTATTTTGTCTAATGATTATTAAAAAACAACTTGGTCTAATTCTCTTATTTGGTATTTATTTTTTTAGAAGGAAATGAGGACACAATTATTATTTATTGCTTTCAATGTACCTGGAACATAAAGCCAAAAATTGATAGAAAGGTTCAAATTAAAGTTTTTTTTTCAAGTATCTTTCATTTTTTTAGTTACCCGTTAGAAGTAATGAGAGATAAGTAAGTCCACTTCTCCTAGGACTAACCATAGTCCCTGTCACAGATATACTCTTCATTTTGGGAATTCTCAAAGGGTAGTGATTATATTCCAGGTATCATTTTAAATAAAATAGTATTTGTTTCTGACTGAAAAGCCAAATAGCTGTTCACTAAAGATTAAAATTTATTTTCATTATATGGAGTGAAGGTTTAGTGAACCATATTGGTCCCAGTTCATGTTTTTCTAAGTTAACTCATAGAAATGCACCTCAGACTATTTTATTAGGAAATCACTTGACAAATCCAGACTCAGTTTTACTAATCTGATGGCTTTAAGTGGTACCGATATCACCATTGTTTTAATTTGCACTTCATGGGTTACTAGTGAGGATGGGGACCTCTTCTCATACGCAACTTCGGTCAACTGCCTGGTATCTCTAGTCTAATTTCCTACTGAATGTTCTATTTCTTACAGGCTAGATATAAATTCACTGTTGGTTTTATTAAGTTAAACCATATGAAAGTACTGATGTTCAATTGTTTTGACATACAAAAAATGGTAGTTTCACAAGGTTCCATCTAAATGGATGCTGCAAGGACCTTTTTCCCTGTCTCTCACCCACTGGTTAACAGTATTCCAGGTATCCTGAACAAAAATATTTAATATTGGTGCAAAGTCATCAATTTTTCTACCTATTGTTGCCCTTTTGGGTTCTAACTTGAGAAATCCTTCCCCACCCTCAGGTTACAAAAATATTTTCATAAATTTTCTTCACTTAATTTTACAGATATATTTTTTACTTTCAGATCTATAATCCACTTAAGAATTTATTTTTATATATAGGGTGAGAAAGGGACTCATCTTATCTTTCTGCATATACTGAGACCATTTACTCAGTGCTATTTACTGAACTATCTATCCTGTCCTGCTGACTGATAATGCTCTACCACACATCACATCTACATGGAAACTCAGAATGTGACAAAGGGGCCTGTGCCTGGGTTCTTTTTTCTCTGCTCACTGACCTTTTTATATATTTTGTCACCCATACTATATTTAAAAAAAAATTACTGTAGCTTTCTAACATGGTTAGTATCTGATAGGGTGAGATTCCCTCCCTTCATTATCCTTTTTTACAAAATTGTCTTAGCTATTTGTTGGCCTTCAGTTTTCTGTCCAAAAGCAGAATCAGTTTGTGAAGGTCCACCCCAAATCCTCCTAGGATTTTGTAGAACATTACACTGACTTTATAAATTTGAGGAAAATAGGTATCAATATAATCTTAAATCATGCATTCATAAATATGGTATATCTTTCCATTTATTCATTGTATTCAGAATCTTTAACAGAGCCTTAAAAATTTCTCCATTTAAGTCTTATGTATTTGTTACGTTAATTCCTATAGTGATTCATTTTCGTTGCTTTATTTCTTGCTCATTTTCTAAGAGGTTACTGCTGGTATAGAGAAAAGTTATTGATTTTTAAATGCTGATTTTGCTCCAGCATTCTGACAAGTCTCTTATTAGTTATAATCGTTTGTTGATTTCCTATGGTCTTCTATGCTAATGATCATATAACTCCGAAATAATGATAGTTTAGTGTCTTCTAATTTTTATTCCATGTTTCTTTTTCTTTTCTTGTGGTGTTGGCCAGCTCTCTCTAATATGATATGATTAATAACAGATATCCTTTGTCTGGCTCAGAAGCTTTAAAGGGCATGTGTCTCCATGTATGGCTTTTTTTCCTATTACATTTCCCCATTACAGATGACATTCCCACTGGCCGTTTGGTGGATAACCTTTCTCTAATTAAAGGCTGGTCTCTTTTTATTTGCTAAGACTTTTTATCATTAATATATTATTTTGGCACCTAAATTTCATAATATGTTATTCTAAAAAGTCTGAGAATATATTTTTATGTGTTTGGGATTAAAGTGAAGTCACAGAGAAGAACAGTAATGAAGGGAGCTAAAGAGGGGAGCTCCTTTTCCTTTCATATAGGTTAGTCTTATGAAATGAAGACTGTCCAAGTAATGACAAGATTAATGAAGTGACTTCTGATTTATTTCTGGAAACAAAAATAAACTAAAACAAATTATTCTTCCTTAGTCTCCTTAACTAGGCTTACTTTAATCATTAAAATGTGCCATTGTTGCTTATCTGTCATGCTCCAGTATAGTGGAATGGATAATACATCATCTTAATAATCATCAACAGATGTATTAAGAATCTAGAAAAACTTTTCTTATATTTGAAATGCCACTTGAGCTGTTCTTTGTTCCTATTTTGAGGTTCCTGTCATAAATGAAGGGAGGTGAAAGCAATCCACACATTCCAGATGGTTTTATCTAGGATGGAAATTGCTGTAAATATCTGAGAAATTAAATTCAAGCCTAAGTGAAACAAAATGCTAATCTCCATAGAATGTAGTAAATATGAATGTTGTGGTTCAGACCATCAATCTTGAAATGATCTGGTTAATTAGGTTTGTAATTATCCTTTTAAAAGTTCACTTAGGCTGAATAAAGTAACCAGAAATATGGAATTAAATCCTTTTGCAGTTTTTTACTTACCAAAAGATTGCACATTACATATGTTTTGTATATATATATCCTGCTTGACATGTGGTTGCAAAAACTAAACTACGTTTTTCTTAAGAATCACAAAATAAACAGAAGAATCCTTACAGGGTGCTTTCTGTTTAGCTCTCTGTATGGACAGTTTCCCTCCTGCTGTAGCAACTGAGGATGTTTGTATTCTTGTCTCCTCCACAGGGAAGCAGGAAAGAATCTGAATTCTCACAATGTGATGGCAGAAGTGTGCTGTGCAGAGGAATGGATCTGAACTTAAATATGAAAACAGTCTGACTTTTAGGAGTTGTGGTTCTAGGTTTGTGTCAGAAGATAATTCTTGAAAAAAACACATAAGTGTTTCCTCTGCTTTTAAATATAAGCAGAAAGATATATGCTAGAGGATTTTCCATAAAGCAGATAAAATGACTAAGTTGGCCTGAAACTGCTGCTAAGGATGGGCCCATCAATACAAATACTACCTCAGAAACAAACTACAGAAGCATGATGGCATTCGTCTGACCAGGATAATTTTGGAGTCAAGTAGTACAAGGATACTTTGGCTTTTTCAACATAATGCTTTGGGCCACAGCTGGGAATCCTGCTGCAAAACCTTGCCCTGGACCCCAACAGCCCAGGGGAATCCATCCTCCACAACTCCGCTTTTCCTGGACCCTCATTAGTGCAGGAGATTAACTGAGAGTTCAGGGCTAAAGTTGGAACCTTCTGAGGCCTTTATTCTAACCCTGTCAGTTGGCCAAATACTCCCGTTCCTTGCTTCCTGGTCCATGTCCAGTAGAGCAGGGGTGGGGGCGGGGAGGTGGAGTTCCATGGGGAAGGAACTTTATTTATTTCACTTTTATTTTAGACTAAATAAAATCTTTAAGCTGTTGACTCACCATTTCCTGTCTAAGAGCCAATTATTAACTCTTTGTTCACAATGTATTTGTAGTAACAAAAGAAAAAGGGTCTGTGGGAGAAGGATGGGGCTGCTGTTTATGTAATACTAGAGGAAACTTTCCCACTGATTCTTCATTTTCTTATTACTATATCTGCATTCTCAAATCATTTTGAAAAAAACAAATCTCCTAATTTCTCTTTAGTGGAAACCTTCTCTAAGGTCACTAAGGTTAGAAGTTCCACCTTTTAAGTTATCTTAAAGCTTTTCTTTTTTGGTGAGGAAGACCAGCCCTGAGCTAACATCCGTTGCCAATCCTCCTCTTTTTTGCTGAGGAAGACTGGCCCTGGGCTAACATCCGTGCCCATCTTCCTCCACTTTATATGGGACGCCGCCACGGCAGGGCTGACAGGCAGTGCGGCAGCAGGTGCCCGGGATCCGAACTTGCGAACCCCGGGCTGCCAAGCACGAACTAAACCGCTGCGCCACACCACGGGGCGGCCCCTTAAAGATTTTCTTAACTCAAGTAATCCAAAGAAGTTCCAATATGTTGAAGACAATGCTACTCAATGGAATCCTCCTAGAAACCTGATTACTTTATTCTAACATTTTGTTGCCTCTGCTTATAGTTATTTTTTAAAATAAATATACTTTTTTTTTAAAGTTTTAGGTTTACAGATAAATAGAACAGATAGTACAGAGAGTTCTCATGTATACATCCCCCATATGTCCCCCTTCTGTCCCACCTCCAACACTGTCTCTCCTATAATTAACATCTTGCATTAATTAGTGTGCTACATTGTTACAACTGATGAACCGATAATGACACATTATTATTAATGAAAGTCCATAGTTTAAGGTTCACTCTTTATGTTGCCGAGTTCTACGGGTTTTGACAAATACAAAACGCCATGTATCCACCATTACAGTCTCATACGGAATAGTTTCACCACCATAAACATCCTCTGTGCTCTATTTACTCATCCCCCTCCCCCCTGAGCCCTCGAAACCCACTGGTCTTTTACTGTCTCTATAACTTTGCCTTTTCCAGAATGTCATATGGTTGGAATCATACAGTATGTAGTCTTTTTAGATTGGCTTCTTTCACTTAGAAATATGCATTTAAGGTTCCTCCATGTCTTTTTGCGGCTTGATAGCTCACTTCTTTTTATCGTTATTTTTTGACATGTTATTTGTTTTGTGTTTTTTGCTGAGGAAGACTCGCCCTGAGCTAACATCCGTTGCCAACCTTCCTCTTTTTTGTATGTGAGCCCCTGCCACAGCATGGCCACTGACAGACGAGTGGTGTATGTCCACGCCTGGAAACCAAACCTGGGCCACTGAAGCAGAGCCCACCAAACTTAACCACTAGGCCACCAGGGCTGGCCTTTGTTATTTGTTTTTTGACTTGAGTTTTCCCTTCTTTATAGGTTGTTCCACTGGAATGAATTTAGAAAAATGCATTTTATTTTCTGATCTTTCTTCTTTTCTGCTTCTTTTTGCTTTTATATATTCTTTTCCCTGAACTAGATTTATGACATATTTTGCTTTTCTTTCCCTCAAGTCTTCACCTAAGTTCATTCTGGGCAGCTCAGGAATAAGCCTAAAAGAGCTTCCAATTTAGTTATGTTAGATCCATGAAGAGAGAGCACAAGGGCTTTCACGGCCAAGCAAAAGAGACAGGGAGTATGACTATAGTGAGTCAGGATCTGGCTGCCTCAGCATCAGCCAAAAAACATCCATGGTGCCACAGCAATGAACAAAAGCAGAGGGCAGGGAAGACACACAGGTGGTCAACAGCACTATGTTGGCATTGTTTAAAAATTAACAAGATCAACTGTAGAGCTGACAAGGCATAAAAATCACAATGAGTGCAAACAGCATCACTCTTGGCACAAACAAGCACTTTCTAAGATACGTCAAACATAAAAGGTTTTCCTTTCAAGGAAAGAGCTGAAGGGAATCCTTACCTCGTATTTTCCTTTCTTCCCTAGAGGCTCTGATTCCTCAGGCTTCCCGTCTCTGTCCCCTCTGAGCTCTTCCAGGATGAGGACTGTCTCCCAATTACTATAATGACGGGCTGGGAAAATATCTGAATGCATGCTGTCACCAAAATAAACCACCTGTAAGTCAGACAGCAAATTCTGTGTGAGACATGAGAGAGTCATGTGCATTCTACAGAAGGCAGAAGAAAACTCCTCAACAGGTATCAGAGTAAGACAAATAGAAGTTGCATAAATATCTTAAACTTCCTTGAATAATTTTACAGGTGACCATCAACTTGCCCCATTTGATTTGCAACGTGCCAGGTTTTGTTTTTTAAGAAGTTATACAACGCAGTAGCAGCTAGAAGGCAGAAGATAAGTGATTTTATTCAGTTTTCTGAAGAAGTGAGAGTCCATATGTTTACAGTTAAACCTGCCCCTAGAACTGAAGAACTGGTCCAATATTAGAGATGACTTGTTACCGTGGTTAGATTAGCAGGCGTGCACATCACAACCACTTTTCCAGAGTTTCAGGGTCCCACCCAGCCCTGCTGACACAGAATCTCTGAGTGGGGCTCAGCAAGTGGACTCTGGGACGCTCCCCAGGTATTCTGAGACAAAGCTCCATTGATCTAGTTCACACCTCTCAACTGACAGATGAGAAAATGAGGGTAAGGGCATATGAACTAGAACCTTTGAGTTAGGAAGCTCTGTCCACTAAACCCCTCAGGAGTCCCCAGGGGCTGTGGCAACGTGGGAAGCAATGGAGCAGGGCTCAGTCACTCATCTCTCCTGCTCGCAGGGCACCTGGCAAATAGTTTTTAGAAGAAAGGGTTCTGCTGTTAAAAATGCACAATGCCCAACATCAACACGGGGATCAGGATGTCAAAAGCAAGTGTATCTTTCAGCTAGTCTGTAGTGTTAATTTCAGCTATTGTTTGTTTTATATATAAAAACTTTTTTGATGGATTGTTATCAGGATATCGTTCCTCGGGTATCTCACACACTGATCTGGTGTATTCCCTAGATCTGCGGCCTCCTGCTTGGAATCTTTGCTCTTCCCTGTTACAGATAAAGACCCAGTCTACATCAACAAAGGAAAGGCTTATTGAAGCAGAAGAGATAAGAGAAGAGACTGGTAGATAGGCAGAGGCAGATGATTCCCTCACAGATAACTAAGCTGAGTGCATTTGGAATCACGGTTTCAGTTGACAACAGTTTATGTCTGCCAGTGGGCATCAAGGGCTCCACTTCAATCAGAAAATACCTTGGGTTCGGATTTGCCAGTCATTTTCTTCAGAAGTTCATAAAGGTGGACAGCGTTCCCTTGGGAGTACCAGCCAGGTTTATCCAGAGATGGCAGTGCCTCCTGCTCCTCGTCATTCTCTGAAAATACAGTTTGACAATCACATACTTTTTAATCAAGTGAGAGCACCCAGTTGGGCAGACCACACTCAGGTACGGCTGCAGGACACGTACAGGAAAGAACCACATGGGGATGGGAGCTAGCATTCAGTGAGCACCTATGTATTACAAGCACTTCATGGGGAGATATATATATATATATATTTCAAGAATTAATTTTTTTAGAGCAGTTTGAAGTTCACAACAAAATTGAGAGGAAGGTACAGAGATTTCTCATATACCTACCCTACCCCCACATAGGCAGAGCCTCCCCCATTATTGGTGATAATGATGTGTAGGCTCATCAATTGTATCAAAGGTACTACTCTGGTGGAGGATGTTGATAATGGGGGAAGTATATATTATTTAATCCTCACAACAACCCTCTTAATTGGGGAAATAAGGCTCAAGGAAGTTATTTTGCCCAATGTCTCAAAGCTGGTAGGTGATTTATTCAGTGATTAGATAGGTGTCTGCTTGACATCATGGCCCTGCTTTGCAAAATGGTTTATTAAATAAACTACATAATGGAAGCCATTAGGTCCTATCTTTTTTGAATCGGGGTGGGGGAAACAGAATTTTATCGGTAGTCTGTTAAACCTAGACTGTGTAGCATATGTTTTATATATTTTACCCTATATAACCCTCACAATCTGATTTAGGTTCCATAGCTCAGCTGCTGCTATTGATTGTTACCATTTTGTTCTTCTAATTCCACAACCCTTTTCCTGCCCTGCTCAGTTTGTGACTAATGAGGAAACTGAAGCTCAGAGAGGTTTACATAGTTGGCTTAAGTTCCACTAGCGACTAGGGGGCATTTGCACAACCCTGAGAGTGAGCACCCCCATAAATTTTGTACCCTAGGTGTCACAATCACTTTACCCTAGTCCTGGCCCTGGAGGGTAGTAAAAGGAATACTTGACATCAAGGCCCATGTCTGTGGGCTATTCCAAGCTGTTCTCTCCCAGCACAGTGCCGGCCCACCCCTGATAAAGCAGGCCTGGTTGAGGGAGGTAATCGGTCTCTGCCGCCCTGCGTCTTGCCAGCTGTTATATGCCTTGTAGACATATCTGCCCACCATCAAGATGATGAAGGAAGATTAATTAAGGTTTTGTGAAAATGATTCTATATCAGCAGAGGTACTGGTAGCTGTTCAGGTAGAGCTTTGGAAACTGTATGAAAAATTTTTTTTCCACATTAATTTCATGATTTTAGATTTCAACAAGGTTGTTATTGTTTTTTGGTTTTCTCTGCTGTGCCTCTAAGAAGGATCCTAATGTGATCCTAATGATCCATATATCATAAGCAGAGGTGGATCCAGGGTTTGTAGGGCTAGAAGCTTACATAATTGGAGGGCCCTCTTGATGAGAATTAATACAAAATTAACAACACAAAATTCCCATTGTCCTGTCAGGATGTGGAAGGGACAAATGAGGGATCCTGAAGCTTAAGGTTCATTAGCTTCACTGTAAATCAACCCTGGAGTAAGACAGGGAGGAAACAAAGGGTCTAGAAAGAAGGAGATAAAGCTAGTAAATCAGTCATTAAAAATACATCTCTGTATCTGCACTCTAGGCTTATTGCAGCATGATTCACAATAGCCAAGATATGGAAACAACCTAAATGTCCACCAATGGATGAATGGATAAAGAAGATGTGATACACACACACACATACACAATACACACTGGAATATTACTCAGCCATGAGAAAGGAGGACATCCCGCCACCTTGAGCACACTATGCTAAGTGAGATAAGTCAGGCAGAGAAGGACAAGTACCGCATGATATCACTTACATGTGGAATCTAAAAAAGCCAAACTCATAAAAACAGAGAGTAAAATGGTAGGCACCAGGGGTTGGGGGTGGGAGGATAAGATAGATGTTGTTTAAGGGTACAGACTTGCAATCGGTAGTAAATATGCCACAGAGATCTAACGCACAGGATAATGAAAATAGACAACAATATTGTACTATAGTCGTCAAACTTGCTAAGAGGCTAGAATTTAATTCCAACCACTAAAAAGAAAGGATAATTATGTAATGTGATAGAGGAGCTAAATATCGTTACAATGACAATCATATTACAATATATAACTGTATCAAATTAACATGTTGTATACCTTAAATTTACACAATGTTAAATGTCAAATACATTCAATAAAAAAATAAACAAAAAATACACCTCTGGCACTATTAGTGCATTTAACTAAAACTTAATTCTTCCTAAGGAAATTATATATAAAGTTACAGGCAACCACCCTAAATCTCTGCTCAGTTTGTAACATAAATTACCTTGAATATGGCACTGGAGAACTTAAGGTTTACAAATTAAATGTTGGTCACTATAACTGAAATGAAATGTAATTTATTAATCCTAATAATAATATGACAAAAATGAGTCCAACCTATCACAATAATATAAGGTGAATTTCTGCATAACCTCAGATATTTTGAACAAGGAATTCTAAAAACACATTTATAGATAATTAAAGCCACATCATAGCTCTGAAAGATTATTGTTAGAAATATTTATGCCTATTTTGCTGCCATTCCAGCAGCTATTTTTCAATTCTTCTGCACAATCAAAAACCCCACTATTCTCTAAAGAATAGGTCATAAACCAACCATGTATTAGCCTAACATTAAAACAGTCTAAGAAGATGCAGCACATTCCTGGAGAAATACAGTGCAAAGTCATCACTTCTTGTGTCTGTCTGTATTTATTTAGTACAGAATGTCTTACTATGTAAATAATGTGGGTTTGATGGCAATTGGAAAATGAATAACTTACCGAAATATTTTTGAAAGCAGATTTACATTTGATATGTAGATGACCACTCTGCAGGAACAGTGGGAAGGGAATCTTTCTACTGCTTATTAAACACACAAAAAATCTATAGAATTATAATTTCTCAAATGTTGAGACTCAGTAATCTGATAAGAAGGAAAAAAACCAAGTCAAACCAAAACAAAAAACCCACTTTATACAAACATCTCCCTCCCCTCCCTGTTTCCAGCTCCATACACTGGAAGCTGCCCAGCAGGGTAATTAATCCACGCAGGGCAGCTTCAAGGGTTCTGGCAGAACCTCCACAGCTAGGAAGCTGTAGGACTCAGAAAACTATTAATTCCAGCAGTAGAGAGCCACGTGGACTGTGAAAGGAACAGAGCTGAAGTGGAAGCCAGACAATCCAAAGGATCAAACTCATGCAAGTTTCTGTTTCTTTCTTTCTTTTTGTTTTGAGGAAGATTGGCCCTGAGCTAACATCTGTTGGCCCTGAGCTAACATCTGTTGCCAATCTTCCTCCTTTTTTCCTTTTTTCTCCCTAAAGCCCCAGTAGATAGTTGTATGTCATAGTTGTACATCCTTCTAGCTGCTCTTTGTGGGATGCTGCCACAGCATGGCTTGATGAGTGGTGAGAAGGTCTGAGCCCAGGATCCAAACCAGCGACCCCAGGCACTGAAGTGGAGCACACGAACTTAACCACTACGCCACTGGGCTGGCCCAAACTCATGGAAGTTTCAAGCACAATGTTTAGAAACCCAAATACTTTCACACCTCTTTTCATGTTCTATGGGAAACAGTTACATGAACCTCTATTTTCTCATAATATAAATAAACGTGCCCTACAAGCAATACATTGATGACACTGATTTTAAAAAGTTTAATTAAAAAATGTTAGAAGATAACTAGTAGAAAAAAATAAAGGACAAAGGGGATAGAGAGTGACTGTGACTTGTTTCCACAGTTTTAAAATGGGGATAATAAGAGTATTTACCTCACAGAATGGTCACGTAAATAAATGAATACAGAGGAAGCACATGGAACAGTGTCTGCCGCACAGTGTTTGAGAAGTCTTAGCTGCTATCTCTTCAATTTACAGGTGAAAAACCTGATATCTGGAGAAGTTAAGGAATCTGCCTAAAGTTACCTAATTATAACAATCACCCTTCAAAGAACTTCAAATTGGGGCTGGACGACAGGGATTTAAGACAACAGCCCCAGAGACCATCTCTGAATTTGGATTCCTGGACCTGAATATGGCTCATGGAATTGCCACAAACAAGAAACAACCATAACACAAAAGAAATTTTGATCTGGCACCTACGAGAGCACCCCTAACCTGTTAGCTCTACTGAATGGAGCCCCAGCCAACTCCTGGTGACACCTTTATATAGTGCTCAAATTCAGTGCTGTTGACTGTCCTCCATTTATATCAAGAACAGGTAAGCAATGGATAAAGAAGAGAAGGGGGACTTTAGAATGTATTTTGAACTTCATAAAGTTTATGGTTATCTTTACCACCCCCTTCAAATTAACTGATGAAACAGCATTATCTTATGAAAACTGCAAACCAGTATTATTTTCCTAAGATTCAATTCTGTCACAGCTTTAATTTAAAGCATTCTTAAGAGCTCAGTGGAATGCATTAACTGAAGAAATCTTCCTATGAAAATATATATTCAGCACAATTTTCTGTACCAAAGTTCTATAAGCTGTCCAAATTATTCCCCAAATCCTTTAATCTAATGACTAATAGACGTTTGGGTTATAAGATAACGATGGAGGAGAAAAACTCATAGGAGACCAAAGGTCACTCTTGTTCCTATGACTTGCAAATTTCCCCAAAAGTGACTGAATGAAGTTAGGAAGCAACTGAGGGCTGGATAAAGCAATGGAGGAGCAATCAATTAAAGCAAATAGTAAATCAAATGAAAACTCTTTTGAAAACTGTAATTTGCTTCTAGATACAGCTGTTTTTACAATAACCAAGCAAACCTTTTCATTTTCTTATTTTAAGAGCATATGGAAAAGAAAAGTAAAAAAAACAAAACAGTAAAATTTTAGTCAGTATGATAGTGACAAAATTAATACGGGGAAATGATGCAGTCAAGGCTATGGCTGACAGCCTTGAACAAACTTAGGAGAAACTTGCCACAGGAGCAGAACTTGTGAGAAGAATTTTGTGTGTTTGTGTCTGACTGCTGACCTCAGCCCACAGCTGCCTGAATGTGCTCATGGGGCAGCTCACAGCTGCCTCTCCCAATTCCCAAAGGGTTTGGTGTTACTATCTTATTAGTGTCTTAAAAACATGTACTTATGTGATTTTTTTGGAATCAGTAATACATTTACATATTTTTAAAAGTCTCATTTTTGAACTCTATCTGCCATGCACTCACCTCTTCTGCAAACGGTAACCACTCTTTTATACATATAAAAGCAAATATATATTCTTTTCCTTCACTTTAAAAAAATACATTTATCGAGGTATAACTGACATACAATAAACTGCATATATTTAAAGCATCCAATTTGGTGAGTTTTGGCACGCATATATACCTGTTATGGGCTGAACTGTGTTCCCCTCAAATACACAAGCTGAAGCCTTAACCTCTAGTACCTCAGAATCTAACTATTTTTGGAGACAGGGCCTTTAATGAGGTATTTCAGTTAAAATGCGGTTGTTAGGGTGGGTTCTAATCCAATATGACTGGTGTCCTCATAAGAAGGGGAGATTAGGACACAGACGATTAGGGACTTAGGACAGAGAGGAAAGATCATGTGAAGACACACGGAGGAGACGGCCATCTACAAGCCAAGAAGAGAGGCCTCAGTAGAAACCAATCTTGCCAACATCTTGATCTCAGACTTCCAGCCTCCAGAACTGTGAGAAAATAAATTTCTGTTGTTTAGGCCACCCAGCCTGTAGTATTTTGTTATGGCAGCCCTGGCAAACTAATATAATACCCATGACCCCTCTCTTTTAAATGCAAATGTTAGCATAATCTGCGCACTGTTCTGCAACTTGCTGTTCTTTTTAAACTTTCTTTTATAGATAATACATTGTGATCTGCCTGATTTTTTTTAACAGATGCATGTTCCACGATTTCCTTAATAGGCCTCTACTGACAGACATGTGGAATGCTGCCCATCTTTTACTGTTACAAGGAAAGAGTTACAAACGTGAGAGAATGTGCACAGCCTGGTGGGATCAAACAGAATTTGAGCTGGAAACAGCTTATCTTCTTTCTTCACTCCTTACTTCTACTGTGTTTCACAGACTGTTTCAGGCACTAGGGATACAGCAGTGAACTAGACGCCCCAGGTCCTTTCCTCAGAATGCTTACATCCTTGTAGCAATCTCTGACTTGTTAGAGGTTTACTAAACGATCATTTATGATTAAAAATTTATTTAGAATTCTTTTGATTTCTTGGACTACTTCCTATGTGAACTTGACTGAACAGTTCATATTTACTTTTATACATCCCTTCTTTAATTTTGAGCTAGAAATTTTTTCCCCCAACTGTGCACTTTCATACACTCTTTCTCCATATTTTTGGCATGGGCAGTAAGACATTGTTGAAGTATCTGCTAAAATGCTTGTCTGTGTGGGGAGCCATAAAAGGAAAATTATCATATTAAAGGAAATAAATACCTTACCAGCTGGAGCTGGAGCAAATTTAATAGAAAAGAAAGTGAAACCCTTATCTACCTTGGTTTTGGGGGTTTACTACTATTCATTCATAATTCTTTAATAACTAATAGCAGTTAATTCTTTCAAAGTCTCTTCCTTTGGTCTAAATATGTTTAACTACCTAGCTCATTTCCATACCTAATATGATGGGTAGTTCATTTCTTTTCAGAATAACAATCTTCAATTAAATGTACTAACGCTTTCTCTTGGGATCACTAAAATCTGTCTTTGGTGATCGTCTGATAGGTAGCATCTGCTTCAACAGAAAATTTGTTTAGAAATGCAGAACCTAAGACTTCACTCAGCTCCACTGAATCAGAATCTCCATTTTAACATGATCCCTAGGTGATTTGAGTATAAAGTCTGAGAAACACTGATGCAGAGAGAACAGCAGGAACAAAAACCTGATGGAAGAATGAAAGGCATACATTTCAGTAAAGATAGAGCAATGGGCACCTGCAGGGACGTGAGGAGGAAAAGGTAATTTAGCAACCAGATCTAGAATTAGCCTTAGGATGCTGTATGGAGTGGGGAGCCAATGAGATTCTGTGTGTATGTGATTAAATATATTGTGTACCTAACAGTAATGAGTAGGATAAAATAAATTGAAAATTTTAAAGCAAGTGACAAATGGAAATCTGTATCAATGAAAAGTATTTGAGGGCAGTGGGCAAGAGATGGAGGGAAGGTATAAAGCGAGGGCAGAGGGAGGAGTTACAAGCTTTACAGGGAAGAGAGTGATGAAGTCCTACTGGGAAGGTTGGGGAGGGCAGAGATGAGAAACTTCCAAGGTCGATTTAAATAAGACTTGATGCACAACACACTGGATGTGAAAGGGTAAAGATAATGAAGGTGTCTAGCTGGGGGAATTCAGTGGATGGTGAAGTAAGGAAGATAAGGCATACAGGGCAACCAGCATGTTTGGTGCTGTTTGGTTTCTAGGTGGAAGGAGAATATCAAGTTTGATTTCAGAATACTGAGTGGAGCTTGTGTGCAAGAGGAAATGCAGCATGAGGCTCTGGAAAATAGGTCTCAGCTAGGGAAAGATGTGGGAGTCACTGTATTGGTGACAGTTGAGGCCAAGGGACCAAAGATAGCTGTTTGGGCCATGATTCCAAAATTGGAAGCTGGAGGAGGGGCAATTTGACAGCATTGGGGACACAACAGTGAAAAAGACAGACACAGTCCCCCTCCCCCGTGAATTTATAATCCTGCAGGGTAGACAGACCCCTCCCGTGGCAACAGTCCCCTAAGCCTTGGCACTGGGGAGGAGCCGGGCAGCATGCGCATAATGGGGAACAGGGAGATACAGATTTTGCCTAGGTGAAGCTCCTTGCCCCTAAGCAGTCCTCACACGTCGGCAAAGGCTGGCAGAAGGAGCTCGGCCCGCGGGCCCTGGCACCACCCTCCCCTTCTCGTCTCCATGACAACGGCCAACCTCAGGCCTGTGCGACTGCGCTGCAGTCACGCTGAGCTTGGGGATTGGCTTCCCGCGCCTTCCATCCCAGCAAGCCCCTTTGCCTTAATTTTACTTCAGACTTGGAGCGTCTGGAGCAGTGATTTGATTTACATGACACTGGAGGCTATGACCGCTGACTGACAGGACCTGCGTTGTACAATAACATTAACTGCCATATGGAGGATGGTTTGTGGGTTCCAAGGCTGAGAGATCAGTTATTAAGTACTGTAAGAACCCAGACATGATGTAATAGTGGACCAGCTCATACAAGGGGTGATAAGGGCAGTGGCAGGAATGTCTTAGGTGACAAACCAGAGAAAACTGGAGGGTAAGTTAGACGGGATGGGGACAGAGGAACTGAGGATGACTGATTTTCTTAGCTTGGGTAAGATCCATGGTTGAAAACGTTATAATGGAATTATGGAATATGGGAAGAGGAGCATGCTGAGATGGGGGGGAGGGGGTTAATGAGTTGTTATAGGCACATCAAGTTTCATGAGACATTAGGGCTATGGGGTGTGCAGAGTTTAGACAACAGATAGAAACAGACCTCTGTAGGTCAGGGAGAAATGAAGCTGAAAGATAAGGACTTGGGAGTCAGTGTATAGGCCATAGTTAAAACCATCAGAGCAGCAGAGACCTGAAAGCAGCAGGAGAAGAAAGGAGGCCAATACACAACACTGGACAACATCAACATTTAAAGAGAAGGTGGAAGGGAAACCAGCAGTAGAAGTGGGCAGAGCAGTTAGAGGTAGGCAAAGAATCAGAATCAGCAGCAAAATAAACACTATAACAGAACAGAATGAATTAGAGATTCATTAATATGAGCAGTATGATCCTCTTGTTAATAATAGTTCTGGCAATCTTTTTACCCTCTAAATGGGAATAAACTATTTTGTGTTAACTCCAAAAACTGCAGGAGTCACTGTATCTTCCACTGAAAATTTTAAATCAGAGGCCCAGAAAACTAAAGCTGGAAAGAACTTTAGTGATCTTCTAGTCTAATCCCTTCTGGGTATGAAAAAATTGAGGCAAGCTTTTCTATTTATCATAGGAAAAGTATGAAATCCCATATATTCTCAGATCCCTAGGCATTTTATTATAATCACATTATAGACAAGGATGGTGGGACTATGGGTCCTACTTCATCAATCCAGACTTTTCATCTCGAAATTATGAAAGAGAATGAAAAGCAGTAGACTGCCTTTTAAAACAAAGTTTTTGTGAAACCTAAATGTAAAACAATTTTTAAGAATTACCTGCATAATTTTTAAGTTAAGATTTACAACATTTCATACTATAAATTCAGTCAAGATGACTATCAAGTCTTTTAATGAATACAATATTTGAAAATACAGTTTGGACAACCATCATTATTATATCAGCCCTCAAATCCAATCTGATGCTGTATTACCAAAAGAAAATACTGCACAGAAGTCATAAGACATGTACTTCTACATGGTAATAGTTTTTAGACAGTTCACCCTTCCAGCTCTGAAGACTCTTCAATTAAATAGAGAAATACTGCATAAAATGTGGTAACTTGTCAGCATAAGTTAATGCATTTGTGGTCTCCAATTAAAAACTTTAGTATATTTTTAATATGTACTGTTTTCCATTACTGGTGTAAGTATGTGTGTGTGTGAAATTTTAATAAAAAATCTTTGTGGAACAGCATAATTACTACTACAGCTGTAGAATAGGTATAGATCTTTGTGGAACAAAATATGAAATCCTGCAGATAAAAAGAAAAGCAAACAGGGGCCGGCCTGGTAGCGTAGTGGTTAAGTTTGTGTGCTCTGCTTCAGCGGCCCAGGGTTTGCAGGTTCGGATCCCAGCGCAGACCTACACACTGCTTATCAAGCCATGCTGTGGCAGGTGTCCCGCATATAAAGTAAAGGAAGATGGGCACAGATGTTAGCTCAGGGCCAATCTTCCTCAGCAAAAAAAGAAGGATTGACAATGGATGTTAGCTCAGGGCTAATCTTCCTCACACCCCCAAAAATTTTTTTAAATAAATAAATAAAAAATAAAAGCAAACATTTATTGAGTACTTAGTTATGTATTTAAATATAAGTTTGCGAAGAGTAGAAACATATTTAAATTTTTTTCCTAGTTTAATACAAAGAATATTATCTGAATCCTGAATAACAGACTATTTTTTAACATCAAGGATTTATATAAGACATTAAACCGATATATAAAAAACACCATCCATCTCTCCCTTTCTGCTAGACCAGGGTTTCTTAACCTTGGCACTACTGAGATTTGGGGCCAGATAATTCTTTGCTGGTGGTAGTGGGGTGCTATCCTGTGTCATGCAGGCTGCTTAGCAGCATCCCTGGCCTCTACCCACTAGATGCCAGTAACACCCCACCTCCCAAGTTGTGACAACCAAAAATGTCTCCAGACGTTGCCAAATTTGTCCTGAGGAGCAAAATTGCCACAGTTGAAAACCACTGTACTAGACCATTCTCATCAGCACATATGCATATTCTAGTATGTTCAGTTTAAAAAAAATAAAATATGCCCTTGATCCTACATTGCTTTGCAGCTAAAACCTCAAATCTTTGACTATCTTCACAGCTAAAATTCTAAAAACAATTGCCTACACTCACTGGTTCCACCACCTCCAATGAACTCTTCAAGACAGTGCAATCTCCATCGCTGCTCCTCAAGACACCAGTGAGCTCTGCCTTGCCCTCTCCAATGGACATTTCTCTTTCCTTTTTCAATTGACTTTTCAGTACTATTTGCCCTAGTTGACCACTCTCTCCTCTCCTCTCTGTCTGCTGAACACTGTACGCTCCTGTTTCCCTCACTATAATCTGTCTGCTCCCACACTGTACTCCTTCTCCATCCTCAATGCCAGAGTGTGCCAGTGCTTGTTCTGGGCCTTTGCCATCTACGTTCTCTCTATATTTGATCTCATATAAGCCCATGACTTTAAACTCCCCTCTATGAGCTGATGATTCCTTAATTTATATCCTGAGCCCACACCTGTTCCCCTGGACTCCAGGCTCATTTACACAATTTTCTAGTTGATAGCTCCAGTTAGATAACTCACAACCCCCACCTCACCCAAATTTTTCCTCTGTATTCTTCCTCATGGCTGTAAATGGTTCCATCTTTTACCCATTTGCTCAATTCAGAAAAAAGAAAAGTCAACAACCTGGAAGTCATTTTTGATTCCTCCTGTCTTTTCATCTGCTGCTTCTAAAGCATCACCAAGTCCTATGTTTTCCATCTCCACAACGTATCTTAAATATATCTCCTTCTCTCCATTGGCAGTACTACCTGCTCAGACCAAAAAACCACAATCCTTACTTGGGACACTCAATTGCCTGGTCTTCCTCTTTCTCTCTGTCCTTCTCCATATCCAACCCATTCCCCACCCAGCAGCCAAAGAGGTCTCTATGTCACTCTTATACCTCAGCTGAGTAGCTTCAGATTGCCCATGGAATAAAAGTCAAACCCACTTCCACAGAGTTTGAGGCTGCCTGCTTCCCTAACTTCACCCCCTCTCTCCGTAAGACCATGTGCCAGAATCACAGGCCTCTTCTCTGTCACTGGAACTCATCAAGACCACTCTCCCACTGCGCCTTTGCATTTGCTTGTCACTGTCAGGGACACTCTTCCTCTGCTCTTCTTATTACTCATCCCTCAGGTCCCACCTGGTAGGTTACCTTACCTGACTTTTTCAGGCAGGCCTTCCCTGGCCAACCACTCTGAGGTGGCCTCCCAGATTACTCTACCTCATCAGGCAATCATTTCCTTCAGGACAGGTAACACGACCTGTAACCATCCCATGCATTTACTTATTTGCTTTTGTGTTTGTTTTTGCATCCCACGAGGGTAAAGAAGACTTGGTATTTCTTTTATGCCTCCTGTTGCATCTAACACGGTAATTTGCACAGGGTTGTCAGTCAACAGGTATTTACTGAGTAACTGAGTGAACAAATTTTAAGTAGGAGAAGAGACAAACAAGATGTTAACTTACCGAGTGTCCGGAAAGGCCTCTGACTTGGTGAATGGGAGAAGAAACCAGGCTTCAAGGCATTCGTAATCACAATGTCAAAAAGATCTGCAAAATCATTCCTAAAAAGCAATGATATTTTTCATAAATTTATTTTAAGGAATTAGAAAGGGTCCATATAAAAGAGAACTTAATCTTCATCTGTTAGACCACAGCATCATTTCCTATCTTTTGATTAAGTTTTACATGCTTTCCATACATTTTAAGTGGATCTCACACTGGAAATAGAAGGTGGTTGAGCACTAGTCTTCTTGACAACACCTTGAAGTATAAACATAATGGAAAAAAAAGCACATTAACTCAATAACTCTAGGTGCTAAGCTGGCCTTCTCATGATGGGAATAGTTATGGTGGGTGAATCCAATAGTTTCTAACAGCTAAAATATTCATGAGCTATGCCTTCAAATTTGGGGCCTGAAATTTGTCTGGATTTATTAGCATAAAGAATTCTTAATAAATTTTTGTGTTAAATAGGTCCTACAGAAAGCTAGCATTATATCAAGTCAGGTGACATCTTTCAGAGAATGTTCAAAACATGAAGGAGATACCTTCTTTTGAACATCAGTATAGTGTTATAATGTGGCAATTTTTAGGTAACAACAATAATTGTTTTTTAGTCTATATTTAATACATATTAACGATTATTTGGGATGGCAAAGGAAAGACAGTCCTTGTTCCTGAGGGACTCTCTGTTGCACTGGGAAGATAATATTTACCCAACATTCCAGAACACTTTTACAAATCAAAACTACACTCGAGAGAAATGAAGATAGGAAGAAAAACTTTGGTTATCTATGCTAATGAGACAGAAATTAAGACTCCTGAATGTTTACTCTGAAGCACGGTCCCACTACCAGGACAGCAAATGTCTCTACAAGAAGCACCTTTAAGGCATCCAGGACTTCAGCCTTAATTCACTTCAAGGATCCCAAGCCTATTACTCAGAGCAGAAAGTCCACCGACAGATTGTGAGTACACCACAGACCAACGTAAACCCATACACGCTGAGGAACACAGAAATCAGCAGGCTGAAGAAGTTGACCAGGGGTCAATTTTGAGGCTAAAATTTGTTTCATGCTCACAGCAATTCAGTATTTGTGAAATCTGAGGAAACGTTAGGGGAGATCTAATAGCCCATTTTAGAATCTGCTCTGACCATGGGTATTCCCTGGTATCGCCCACAAAATGACATAAATAAGTATTAATACACTGAAACTCACCAGCTACTCTGCCTAATACTTTACCTGCATTAGGCTATTCAAACTTCCCTCAGACCTGTGAAGTATTATTGTTCCATTTTAAAGTTGATGAAATCGAGGCTTAGAGAGGTTATAGAGCCCACCCTAGGTCACAGAGTAAGTTGCAAGGCAGGGCTTGAACCCATGTCTGTCTGCCTAACTCTAAGTCTATTCATTTACACTGCCTCGATTTTCACGGACGTCAATCCCATCCCTGGGTGTGCTAAATGGTGAAGGACATGGCTCCACATTGAAACGGCCACAGACAGGTTGTACTCCAGGCATGTATTAGGGAGTGTAATCTACAACTCAGTGTCCCTCAATAAGCATCCAAAGCTGAGAAAGCAAATTCATGGAAGACTGCCTGAAGAACATGAGGTCCATCCACCTTTCAGAAAATCTAAAGCTCAGACCATCAACAGGCTATGAGCATACTGGCCCCTGTAATAGAGCTTTGCTAAAACATGCTTGGGGGGTGTGTTGCTGTCAGCAGATGTTGAGAGATGTTATGAGAAACAATCACTTGTCATGCAGCATTGTTTAATATAATGATATGGTCACGGTCAAGCACTTTTAAAAAAGCACTGGTCTAATTTGCTATCAGTATTTTATATGACTGTGAAAACGGAATGACTTATCACTTACCCAAGGATATGTTCACAGAGAAGTCTACAATAATCACTGTGAGAACTGGTAATTAACAAAAGAATCTTCCCAGCATTCTTTAGCCGTCGAAGCCACTTTTTTACAGATTCAGGACAACTGTGTAAATATCTGCCTGGATCCCTTTTTACTTCTGGAAAATATTTTCCACAATTTTCTGAAAAACAAAAATATCAAGGAGATTTTTCTTTTAAAAAAATTTTGAATCAGTGTATTCTCAAACAACTTCATCTCTCTCAAAGCTGTACATAAAATTAAAAGATAAAAACTAAGTTTGAACAATCGAGCAATGATGCTATTACTAACTGCTTCTTAAGAATACTTCTTGTTCTTCACTTAAAAACATGATGATTAAAAATGTCAGTTGAGAATATCTGTTGGCTATTTGACAAGAACTGATAAACTATTAAAACAGATAATATAATAAACACACTATAATGAGCATTTTCAAATCAGAGAAAACCTTACTTCATGAAAATGTCAATTAATAAATATTCTCTCAATCATTCAACAAACATTTGCTGAATACAGGATAGCAAATATTCAGATAATGCACCAGGAACACATCTTTGGCATGAAGCTGCCGAGAAGGGAGCTGGGTTCCTCAGAGTCATGGCAGTGTTGTTTCAGATGGAACTGAGACTAGAAGAGCCTGTCTAACACAGTCTCTGAGAGGTGCTGAGACGCCAAATGGAAAAACAAGCCAGAAAAGGCCAGAAGGCACTACAGATGACAGTGAAAGCTGAAGGACTTGAATCACTGAGCTGGGACTGCTGGCTCTGTCCCTTCAGGTCATTAAGAGTCCAAGGGGTCAGACTGAGCTCCAAGGCGGACAGTGGCAACAGAAGTCCTGGTCAGACGTGCCTGCAGTGCTTGACACGGTGCCTTGAAAATTGTGGGTCCTCAGCAGACAACTGCAGATTTGGCTGAAATGCTACTAGACTCATAAAGCATTTTAGAGACACCGTTCTCTGGGCAAGATAGCACTAACAAGCAGAAAAAGAGACCCCAAGTTCTCACTTTCTTTACTGCTAGGAAAAGGACACATGCATAAATGAAACAATAGGTGAAAGAGCTTGTACCAACTGATAAACTCTGCAATAGAGATGGGCTACACCTGCTACTCTGTACAGTGTCATGCACTTGAAATAACAAAAATGAAAGTTAGATTTCAAGAATATCAGGACAGGAAAGAAGAGTCTCTAGGTAAAAAAACAAAATAGGGGCCAGCCTGGTGGTGTAGTGGTTAAGTTTGCATGCTCTGCTTTGGTGGCCTGGGGTTCATGGGTTCTGGGAGCAGGCCTACATACTGCTCGTTAAGCCATGCAGTGGTGGCATCCCCCATACAAAACAGAGGAGGACTGGCAACAGATGTTGGCTCAGGGCCAATCTCCCCCCCCCCCCACAAATAAATAAATAAAACAAAACCAGAAATGGTAGCAAATACTGTCTGCCCACATAAATCTACCCCCCTCTTCTCTGTCAGCAAGTACTCTGATTTTGTTCAAGGTTTTATCCTCCTCTGAGGGGCTGAGTGCTCAGGGAGGGTGTGGATCTCTATCAGTCTAACCAGCACGGCTAATTCCTTCCCCCAGCCAGTGAATTGTTTAGGAAGGTGCAGGAGACCCATGCATGGCCAATGAGACTTGAGGAGAACTCTGCTGGGGGTCTTTGGAGTTATATATACCACCGATAAGAAGGAATCTACATAGTGGGACACGTCCCTTCTTCTATTCTGGACGTTGCTACAACTATATGCTCCAGCTAGAATTGCAGCAGCTATCTTCAACACAAAGCACAAGTCTGACGTACCAGGGATGGCCAAGTGGAAATCTGAAAGGAATTTGGGTTTCTGATGACATCACTGAGTCTCTGATTAAGATACTGAAATAACCACCCCTGGAAGTCCCACCTAAACTCTGGACATCTGGTCATGTGAAATAACTCAGTTTAATAATAGCTTAAACATTAAGGATATCTATTATTTGCACCGTAGAGCATTTCTATTCAGAAAATAATACATTGCAAGCATTAATCATAACCAGACCAAAAAACAACTTAACAAAAGAAAGAATATGTTACACTTTGAGAATAATATTCAGACATCAGGAGACCAAGAATAAAAACAAAGTTGTTGCTCTTGTATTTTGCCGTACGGGGACACTGGTGTGTAAATCTCTAGGATTTCTCAATATCCCAGAAGCTATGTAATGGCTCTTAATAAAATTAAAATATATCTCTGTTTTTCAGGGAAAAGAAGGTACTAGTAAGATAGGACTAAATTTTTTTTTTTGGTGAGGAAGACCAGCCCTGAGCTAACATCCGTTGCTAATCCTCCTCTTTTTGCTGAGGAAGACTGGCCCTGGGCTAACATCCGTGCCCATGTTCCTCTACTTTATATGGGACGCCGCCACGGCATGGCTGACAGGCAGTGCGTCGGCAGGCGTCCGGGATCCGAACCAGCGAACCCCGGGCTACCAAGCGCGGACTAAACCGCTGCGCCACCGGGCGGCCCCAAGATAGGACTAATTTAAGAAAGAGAAAATGACACAATTAACTAGCTAAGAATAGAACAGTTTGATGAGTGACTATGAAAGTAATGGCAGAGGCTGTGTCTCTCTCAGAATTTATTATACCTAAAGGAGTCATATGGGATATTATTTTGTCCAGAAAAATAAAGCTTTTGTAGCAATAGGAATTTTATGGGGTAGATAACAAAAGATTTATAGTATATAATGCTGAACACATTTACATATTTAAGCTTCTGCATTCAGAAACAACTGTTGAGAAAAAGGCTATTTTTTTCCTTAGCTATATGTGCTTAGTGCCATCTAGTGACCAAAATATAAATTACTATTAAAGAGCTACTGCTCTATTTCCAAATGGATTAAAAAATAAAGCATATACATTTAAATACCGTATTTTAAAATTCTTGCCTATATTAATTTTATTAGCATCCCTTAAAAAGCCTAACGCCAAAGAGTGCAAAAATTATAGTTTAGTTGGAGAAAATTACTCTCTGAGGTACTGATGGGGGGTGTCTTGGTTTGTTTACAAGCCTGACTGAAATGAACAAACGAAAAAAGGCAAACTCATACAAACAGATGGTAGATTATGAGTCGCTCTTACTATAGGTCACTGACTGTTGTTGGGGAAAATAATTTTTGTCGCCTTTTAACCTCAAATCATTAGAGGATTAGGAGATATAATTACATAAATACATACTCATTTTTTTAAAATTTATTTTTTTGAGATATAATTGACATATACCATGCAAGTTTCAGTTGTAATTGTTGATTTGCTACATTTATATATTGCAATATGATTTCCACTATAGCGTCAGCTAACACCTCTATCACGTCACATAATTATCATTTCTTTTTTGTGGTGGGAACAAATAAAATCTAGTCTCTTAGCAATTTTGAAGTTTATAATACAGTATTGTTGTCTATAATACACACTCATCTTTTTATTGAAATAAATCAAGCTGTTGAACCAAAGGAAGAGTTATGTTAAACACACTACACTGAATGATAATTCTCAATTAAATTATCTCCCCAAAGAGACTGTAAACTCCTAAATGTAGAGAGTATAACTTTCCACTTGGCAGAGAGCAAGTGTTCAATGAATGAATACCTAAGTTAGTTGGGGGGCAGACACAGGAACACTTATGTTTATTTATACTTACAATAATAATATGATTTGTAACATGTAACCTAACCGTGAGTAACAAAAAAATTTCCCACCAAAGTCATCCTATCTAAAGCACCTTCCATTTTTTTACCCCATTGAAAAAAATGATCATGTTTAATTATTTTATGATACTGATAGATTAACATTGGTTGGACAAGACAGGGAATTTAGACCTAACATGGAAAGAAAGGAATGGTCTTGTTTGTTCTCAACTCACAGAGTAGTCTGTGTTTTCACTTAACCTCAAAGGAATTCTATTTCACTGCCACTTTATAGCACTCATTTTCCTAGCCTTTCTACCCTTCTTATATCCTTAGATGCTGGTATTTTCTGTATCCAGGTGGTATTAAAAGTAAATTTTTTAAAAACTTAGTTCTAAAGAATAAAAGTTTAGCTCTTCTATATTAAAAATTGGTTAAGGGGCCAGCCCAGCACGTAGTGGTTAAGTTTGCGTGCTCCGCTTTGGCAGCCCAGGGTTTGTGGGTTCAGATCCCGGGCGTGGACCTACGCACCACTTATCAAGCCATGCTGTGGTGGCATCCCACATATAAAGTAAAGGAAGATGGGCACAGATGTTAGCCTAGGGCCAATCTTTCTCAGCAAAAAGAGGAGGATTGGCAAGATGTTAGCTCAGGGCTAAGTTTCGTCACCAAAAGAAAAAAAAAATTCGTTAATAATACAGAGTCATGAAAATAACAGCAAAGTGTTGCAACAGTCTGATATGACATAAAATGGCCTGCATATGTTAAACACGATTCATGATTTAGGGACCTCTTGCGATTAAAAAAAAAAGTACAACTTGAATCTTAAAAATATTTTTTTTAGTTTAACAGACAATTGTGCCACACCACTATTTCTATCATCATGGAATAAGTAAGCCTTTTTCTTGTTAACTGTATTACTACTGTTTGCATGATCTGTGGCTGGAGAATTCAAAGCTGTTGTCCCAGGGGACTGGAGATGCTGGGATGCTAACACCTCGAACATCAGCCTCCACTTAAAGTCTTTTGTTGTTTCCACTACAGAACATAACTTAGGGAAGACTGAAACATTTACAACCTTTACAAGTTATAGCAGAGCATGCTAGTGAATGCTAAAATGTTCAGCTACGAGCTGCTTAAATGTACTTGCTATAAGAGATCATATAACTAATTTTCCGAAATATATATAATTTTTCTTTGGCCAAGAGATATCAAAATATTTTTTGAAGGATGAAAGAGATAAACAATAGATTAAGTATGTTCTAAATTTCTTTTGTTTATTTTTAGAGGGCAAAAGATGATACTGAAATTTAATATTAAAACAGATTTCCTGTTTTTGGTCCCTATATGGTTTGTTTCTATCTAATATAACTATATTTGTAAGTAAAGAAATCTAGACTATCTAGATTGAGTAAAGTAAAAATCTATATGCTACATATAATCTTGGAAGAGGACAGTAAGAATTTGGAAATGAAGTATATACTGTATTGAAAAACATAATTTATAAAATTTACATTTGAATAGTATTTGACTTCATTTCTGTATCCATGTCCTACCCCAAGGATTCTGATTTAATTGGTCTGGGTTGCGGTGACGACACTGGTATTTTTTAAAGCTCTCCATGTAATTTTAATGTACAGCTAGGATTAAGAATTATTGCTCTAAGATATAAAAACTAAAACTCTTGTTCTCTGTATATTCTGTCGGCCTCAGTGTATATCACAGGCTCTCAGAGGGCACACATCTGGTTCTCAGGGCTGACTGAGTTCAGTTGGGCGGGTCTCACTGGGATGTGTCAGACAGATGCCACTGGGTCTAGAATCATCTAAGGGTTTCTTCACTCACTGTCTGGCACCTGGGCTGGGATGGCTGGTGAAACATCTCTGCACTCAGCTAGCCTGGGCTTCCCCAGAGCATGCCGGTCTCAGGGTAGCTGGACTCCCTAAATGGCAGCGGGCTTCCCCCAGAGCAAGTGTTCTAAGACACCATGGCAAAAGCTGTAAGGATTCTGATGACCTAGCCTTACAAGTCTTATGGTGTTACTTCTGCTGCATTTTACTGATTATATGGGGTCACCTCACTGTCAAGGAGAAGAAAACAGAAAGGTGTAAATTCTGGGAGGCATAATTCTTTAGGGGCTATCTTTTCAGAGTAGCTACCAAACATACTGATATTGGCATGTGATTCTTGCCAGTAGGTTTTCTATTTATAAGTAACTATGTGGGAATTTTAAGTCTACCACATATAGACTTTTACCTCTGTTTTTGGTTCAGCATCATATCTGAGCAATTTCCCACGGCATTAATATTTATTTTAAAACATTTTAATGGCTTTAATATCAAATTTTATAAATGAATTATTTATAATAGTTATCTTTACTTATAATCATAACTGACATACTTTGAGTGCTTATTTTTGCCAAATAAAATTCTAAGACCTACACAACTATTAATACATTTAATTCTTATAACAACCCTGTGAGACGGGTCCTATATTATTCCCATTAGGCAGTTGAGGAAACTGAGATACAGAGAGGCTAAGGAACTTGCCCAAAGTCACAGAGCTAAAACGTGGCAGAGCCAGGATTTGAATGCAGCCAGTCTGCTTTGATGGCCTGTGCAATACTGCCTCTCCAGTGATACGGCATCTGGGGACCACATAATAATTTCAGGGACGCCATAAATCCTGACTCTTTTTTGGCATATCATGCACTATTACATAGTGTTATAGTTTGGGGCTATTGGGGTTGATCAGAATTCGAATAAGTGAGAGTTTGAAATCTGGACAAATCAAATTAGATTTCTGCAGAGTAAAAAGTATCTATTGATATACATTCTGTCTAATTATAGTCACAGCACCTAGAACTGGAAGAGGCCTTAGAAATCATCTACTTCAACTTTGTCCTGTTAAAGATGAGTAGAGACCACAGATTTTGCTCAAAACTACAGTTAGTAACAAACTTGGGAACGGAACAGGGTGCTCAAGAATCCTAGTCCACTAAATCTTCCGTAACCTCATCACGTACATGAGGTACGTAATCTCATCGCTGACATGTCCAAATCTGTGTGTTTCAGATTTAACTCATCTGGTGATCAGCGGCTGTTAAAGAAAAATGATGTGTTCAGAAGAAGCAGAAGTGAAATGCTTTAAATGGTATACCTATTTTGCTCTGTAATGATTGAATAATGTGCTTTTCCTAAGAATTTCTATAGAACTTCTCTGTAGTGACTGATCTGATGTTATCTATGCTATTATCTGGGACATGAGATCTTATATTGAGACAGGGAAAAAACCAAAATAAACGTCTTCCATTAAGGAATAAATACTATCTCCCTTCCTGGAACGCACTGTCCTCCCCCTGCTGCCTAGGAATGTTTGCTTCTCGTCACAAGGTTACATCCTATGTGGAGCCCTCCTCACCCAGTCACACCATCGCTTGACATCAATGATGACATTCATCACACTACATGATAATAAACACCTGTAATAAGTGTATTTTGTATGTTTCCTTTTCTTGAGATGGTGAGATATTTTAGGAAAGGAACTGTTTTTACATTCATATTTACATTCTTGATGTCAGGCAAACAGCAGAGGATTAATAACTGTAGAAGTGAGTGAGGGGAGAGCTAGAAGACTTACCATGTGATCCTAAAGACCAGAGGCTGGCAAACCACAGCCTGCAAGCTAACAAAGGTTTTCACATCTCAAAACGGTTATATAAGTATCTACATAAAGCTATAATCTTCATCATCTGGTCCCTTAAGAAAAAGTTTGCTGATTCCTGATATAAACACAGTATTTCATAATTACAGGATAGTAATAATAAACAACAAATAGTTATAACTCAGTCTTAGAAAGTGCCAACAATAATTAATGAAATAGTTAATTTGAAAGACTTTGTTTAAAAGGTTATGTAGTGTGGGGGATCAGAATTGACTACCCCAAAATGTGTCTCTTTGGCTTATTTTTTTTATTTTTATTTTTGGTGAGGAAGACCAGCCCTGAGCTAACAACAGTTGCCAATCTTCCTCTTTTTGCTGAGGAAGACTGGCCCTGGGCTAACACCCGTGCCCATCTTCCTCTACTTTATATAGGACGACGCCACAGCATGGCTGACAAGCGGTGCGTCAGTCAACACCCAGGATCTGAACCTGTGAACCCCAGGCTGCCAGAGTGAAGTGCACGAACTTAACCACTACGCCACTGGGCCAGCCCCTGGCTTGATTATTTTTAAGGACAAAAGACTCTGAAAGAAACTTTGACATTCCTCTAACTGTCAAAAAGAATTTTAGAAGGTCTGTCTCCAGGAAGGAGCTATCACCATAGATAATTGTGGGTATGACAGACTGGGAGGATCCTTGCTAAGCCCTTTTTTTTTGGTGAGGAAGATTGGCCCTGAGCTAACATCTGTTGCCAATCTTCCTCTTTTTGCTTGAGGAAGATGGTCCCTGAGGTAACATCTCTGCCAATCTTCCTCTACTTTGTATATGGGACACTGCCACAGCTGGCTCAATGAGTGGTGTGTGGTTCCTCACTCAGGATCCAAATCGGTGAACCCTGGGTCGCCGAAGTGGAGTGTGCGAACTTAACCACTACAGCACCAGGCTGGCCCCTAAGCCCATTTTTAGCAAAGTTCTCTCTCTCATTTTGGTGAGTTACTCAGTTTACTTGGGTTTCTCCCATGTATTCATGTTATTAAACTTTGATTTTCTGCTGTATTCTGTCTCATGTCAATTTAATTCTTAGACTAGCCAGAAGGACCTAGAGGGTAGAGGAATTGTCTTCTTCCCCTACAGTTGTTTCTTAGCAGAATGAATATTAGAAAGTCATTTGTGATGAAACTGACTTCTGGAAGACAATACAAATGCCTTTATGTATTTTTTCATCACAGCGGATCCCCAGCATGACGCACTTGCCCCTCAATTATCCTCTGGCCTAGCTCCTCTAACAGTCTATCCTACGGAGACAGAAAAGGGTTCTCTTCACTCTGCCATCTTGTTCAAACAAATCTAAATCTGACTTTGCCACTGCCTTTATGACTCTGGCCCACTTTATTTTTCATCTCTGAATAAAATGTTTTCAGGCTCTTTGGTCTGCTTCTTGACAGAGCAGTAGCAGGGGCCGCAGTGAGACATTGCAAGCCCAGGGCTGACAGCCAACAGCTTGTGATATTTTCCCTGGTTAATGTCAGAGGAAGTAGAAACATCCAAGAAATGTACATGATGACATCATCAGAAGGACCTAAAAAGCTGTAGTTTGGGATGAATAAAGGCACTATGGCCTAAATGTAGCCTTACAAATTGTCTGCACAAGACACAGGAATGTTTTCCTTGGTACAGCGAATCAAAGATGCCTCTAGGTAAAACCTGGGACAAGTTTCAGGGGCTAGCTTCAAAGGGATACACTGTAAGTTTCGTCTCAAATCGTTAGTAAATGTATTTGCCAGGCACAAAACCATCTTGGAGGGTTTTGTTTTCACCAGAGGAAGTCAGCCCACTGATTTTCCTGACTTGAAACCTCCCACCTCCTTCAGAAGAAAGAAGTTGGAAAAAATGAGGAGAACTAAAATGAGATAGCTTGGGGCAAAGCAGGCTCAGAGATGTGCCAGTGCTTATTCCTTTTTTCAAAAAATTATAGTTGACTTATCTAGCTTTGAGGCACACAGGGACTAGAAACAATAACAGGAGCAAAGGAGTCCTAGGCTAGACATTAGGTTTCATGTCCCATAAACGTCTTAAGGAAACCTGCCTTTCATTGAGGACTCAAGCGCTCAATTATTTAACAATTCTTTAACAAACAAAAAAACCTGGAACTTTCAACTTTCACTGTGTTTCTTCTAACCTGGTTTTTCTTCTGGAGTATGTAGCCTAACAGAATGCCAAGACAGCATTTTAGTATATACACACTATGCGAAATTCAGCTCCCAAATGATAAATATCTAAAACTGATCCGTTATGGCAACCCAGTCCTTCTACAATAATCCGTCAGGAGGCA
This sequence comes from Tapirus indicus, assembly GCA_031878705.1. Classification (NCBI taxonomy): domain Eukaryota; kingdom Metazoa; phylum Chordata; class Mammalia; order Perissodactyla; family Tapiridae; genus Tapirus; species Tapirus indicus. The sequence goes on along the minus strand of CM062933.1, from coordinate 37,608,974 downwards.
CAGAGAAAGCCTGGGGGCACAAGCCTTAGTACCTAATACAGCCTGCAGCCTCTGGAAGGATTGGGCAGGGTCTCAGGTAGAAAACAGTGGGAACCTGCCAGGAAGGGTTCCAAGGTGATAATGCTGGGTCTGGCTAGCTTCCAGAAAATATTCTACTCTAGGCAGGACTTCTAACCTTCTCAGTCTCTCTTTTTTCTTCACTGGCCTGACTCCTTTCCCCTCTTTCACTCTGCCTCCTTCCAATACAACAAGTTGATATATCTTGGGTATTCAGAAATAAACATATGGTCATATTAAAATGACAATCAATCATACGTAAATTAAACTTAAATATGAAAGACTTTTAAAATCAAAAAACAACTCTGCCAGGTTAACAAGAAAAATCTAAAAAATAAAGTTAAGAACTCACTCAGTCTTTATATATTTACATCTGTTTTTATTATTAAAGTTTGGGAAGAATGATATTTTTCTGCTTTCTCTCTTTAGGACACATTAAGTCTACAATAAAAAACAAAACAAAACTTTTACTTGTATAACTGCAGACTCTATTGATGCTAATAGGAAACGTAGGTGGAGGAATATTTTTTCCCACTAGTCCCTAAAACACACGGTCCATTTACTGAGTGCCTACTTGGGGTCAGGCCCTATGTCCTGTGTTGGCACTGCGAATACCAAGATGACATGTGGTTTTTATCTGCAAGAAAGCCTCAATGTTGAGGAGACAACTGCAGTTGAAATGCAGCTGGAAGAATGCTGGGCTAGGCAGACAACCACCGTGCCAAGGCTGCTGGGAAGGAAAAATAACTACTTTTTCCCAGACAGGCAGGGTGAGGATTCAAGAGAAGGTGAGATCTGGATTGGGCCTCGGTCAGTGAGAGACATTTCAGCAGGCCATGAAGGGGAGGAAGGGCAGCCCAGCTACGAGAACACCAGAAGAAAAGGTATAGAGCGTGAACTTGTGGGGAGGTCTAGGGCTGAAAGTCCACGAGAACCCGGAAGGGGAAGTGAAGGTTGTTCTTACTGACTAGACAATAGGATATATTTGTTCCTACTGCCATGCCTTTCTTCAGAATGTTTGCTGTTCAGACCAGCCCACCATCAACTTTAAGCCATTACCTCAAACCCAATTCTTTCTCTGCTTTTCTCAATTTCACCCTGCTTTTTAGGAGTCAGTTTAATTCTCACTTTTTCTAGTTTTCTCTCTTTTAAATATGCCTAATACCATGTATATACTATACATACTATAAATACTATACGTTGCAGTTCACACACTCCAACTCTTGCTCATATATTTTTCTATACAGTTCATTAATTGCAAAATAGACTTTTATCTTCCACTTAAACTTCATAAAAGCAATTTCCTTTGTGACATAGTGATTAGCACCACAGAGATTAGATTCTGGACACAGAACACATTCAATAAAGGTAATGTGATTAACACTTCTCTTAAGGAGGTTAAATATACTCACTTGAAATCTTAGTGAGTATACAGTATTATGTGGCTTAATAAAGCATTTCTTCTGTAGTCAAAGGTAAACTTCATTTCTGCTCAATCTAAATCAGGCCTACTTGTAAATTTTAATTAGGTGGAATCTCAAGGCTAAAGGTCTTGGGGGCAGTAGTGCAAATTTGAATGGTCATGTATATTTAGTGTATATCTTCAATCTTTCAGAATAAAGCAAAATGAATCTTCTATAAACAGAAAACAGTTCTAGTTATGAAGACAGCCACCCTACAAGTTCCAAGAGGACTCAAATAAAACAACACTGCAATAATTAAACTATTCATGGATGGAAAAGCATATTCTGACTTTCTTTTGACTAGGCAAAAATTTGTTAAGAAACCATATGACATAAATAATCAGACTATTTCTTTTTGAAAGGAAAGGAGCTGTCAACATAAATCCAGAGAACCCGAAAGCTTGGAATTACTCAATAACCAAGAAGGAAACATTCAAAATTCAATTTAAATGAGGCAAATATTTTACTCACAGTGTTTGGCAAATGTTACCAATAAACATTAAATGAGCCATGTGTACTTAATGAAGAAAAATGTGGATGAAAAGGAAATTGCACTAGACCACACAGATGACCAAATACAGTTCAATTTATCTGAAAACTATGGCAAAGAAAATGTTTTTCCCTCCCGATAAGAACTCCATTTAAAACTTCAAAAGGAGTTTAATCTAAATGTCTCATGCCAGCAAATTAAATCATTATAAAGCAGAGTAGGAGGGAAGGGAGAAAGGAATTCATGATTTGCAGACGACTTCATTAAGTAATGGTTGTTGCTATTGATGTAAGGATAGCAACTACTCCATTCCTACTGAAAAAACTTCAAAGGAGAGAGCAGCTCTGTATGGAGCAGACAGACGTGTAAGCACATTACAGGATGTGGTCCTGGGTGCTCCTGGGTGGCATAGATCCAAATTGGAAAGTCCTGATTCAAGTCTCAGTTGTACAATTTATTTGGGTTTAGTCATTCAGACACTTTGTTGGCTCATCTGTGAAATGATGATGATAACAGAATCTACTCCACCAGGTTTTGTGTGGATTAAACGCAACAATGTATGTGAAACGCTTAGCACAGAGCTTGGCACCTAGTAAACACTGTGTTAGCTACCCTGGCTTAAGGACAGGCAGTTAATAACTGTGAAACACTATGGGCCCCATTGCAACACGGAATTGCCCTGCATAGGTTCAAAATGCAAGGTTTCCCTTATTAAGAAGACACTTCAAAACATATTTTGAAAAAACCCAAAAAGTTCTACTGAGGGGAAGGCAGGGCAGTCCCTCGTTTTGTCACTTCTAGGGAAAACAGGGCTGGATGGCCCGTTGCTCCATTATGTATCATTTCTCACAGAGCACTGAGCAGAGAACCTTGGGGACCACAACACCACATCTCCTCACTGTGCAGATATGAAAATGACACCTAGAGAGGTGGACTCACCTATCGTCACACAGTGAGGAGAAAGCATGATGGAATGAAAATCCTTGTCTCCTGATCCTTTCATTCTATATTCCTTACTGTCTACTGCTTTAACCTTATTGTTTTATCTCCTTTATTAAGGTATTTTAAAGCCTTTTTGTAAAGCTATGTGAATGCAATTAGCGAAAATAAACACTTTTATGTATCCTTCAAACACAAAATCAGAGCAAAGATGGAAACACACAAATAGCTGGTTTATTCCTAAAGAAATGTGTGGAATCACTGGGCAGCTTTTTTTTCAATTTAGTCCACATATCCAAGGAATTCTCTTTGGGAATGTACATCCAGCAAGCCCAGACACTCTGCATAGCTATGTAGAGGCTGTGGGGCTCCAGAGGGAGAAGCTCCTCACCAAGTACATTTCACCCTGCCAGAGAGCAAGGAAATTGTCTTTCCATAGGAAAAGGTCATTTTCAAATTATCTTGTAATTACCCAAGTGTTAGAAGAAAACATTATCCTTTTCCAAATTTGAAACACTGCAGAAAAGTCTGAAGTCTTCTCTGAATACTATTCCCAAACTCTGGTCCCTTCCCTGTGTCAACTCTTATGGATATCATTGTTGTCATTTTGGTGTGTATCTTTCCAGATAAGTTTTTGTAGATGTACAAACACACACCTGTATTTCACATTTTGGTGTATATCTTTCCAGTAAGTCTTTATGGACTCACACACGTGCATATGTCTTTTGTGGTACACATCTTCTGCAATTTGCTTTGTTTATTCAACATGATTTGGAGATCTAGCTATGTACTTACAAACGCATTTGACTAATAATCACTGAGCACTTACTACCTGCCATGCATTATTCTGGTTGTTGGAGACATGGGAACAAACAAAAGCAAAGTTCCTGCCCTCACAGAACTTACATTCTGAAGATGCTTCATTCTTTCTCACCAGAACATGTAATTCATTGTACGAATATGAAACCGGTAAACAGTTAGCCATTGATGATTAGGTAGCTAGTAACTAAAGTTTTTTCCTTTTTGGCAATTACTGATTATAGCTTTTAGCTGTTTACCCGCCCATTGTTAACTTTGCTGCTTAGGCCGTATGCTATCTGACTCCCACTAGGTTCCTATAGATAACATCTCCCTAGTGCCTGGGTCACCATGGTAATGGGTGTTGGAGCTGTTTTTCAGGAATGAGAACCCCTTGTCCAGTTCACTCCAGTTGAGACCACCGAGCCATCAACTGGGCCCTTGCAGAAGCCTGATAAGTGACCTTTTGATGTCAAGAGGCTAAAAACTTCAGCCTCAGATCATGCTAATGTCACCATTTTGTGAACATGCGTCCTATGAAGAGGCATGAAGTCTGACTACGCTCGCACAGATCATCAATTACCTCACCTCTCCTCACCTCCAACCATCTCCACATTTCAGACCACCTTGTCCCCCTACCCCATCAATATCCCTGAGTCCCCATTATCGGGGGAGGCGGATTTGAGACTCGTTTTCCTGTTTCCTCACTTGGCTGCCTTGTGATTAAACTCTCTCTCTGCTGCAATCTCGTCATCTTAGTGTTTGACTTTCCAGGGCAACGGGCAAAAACAAACCTGGTTCCGTGACAAATATACCACAGATGACTATGCCAGTCTTTCACTGATGAGTTTTTTCGTTACTACAAATTCTGGGATAAACATCAGTGTGTATGATTCCTTGTGGACATGTAAGTATTTCTCTAGGGCTCATACCTACAAATGAGACTGCTGGGTCATTGCATATGCACATTTCTAATTTTAAAAGATACACTGAGTTTCCCTTCAGAATGGTTATAATATTTCAGTAGCACGTATGTACCCCATCCCACACCCTCATTAGAACATATTATATCAGACTTACTTTTTGCCAATCCACTAGGTGAAAAATGGGCATCTCGTTATTTCACCTTGCATTTCTCTGACTACTAATAAAGTAGAGCATCTTTCTGTATCATTATTAGTCACCATCTTTCATTCCTTTTATATTTCCACAACATACAAGGTTGAGAATGAAGCACCCATCAAAAAACGTTTGTTGAATTCAACTGGGTCAATTGAGGGCTATTTATGTCAAATTACTTTATTATAAAAATTCACCAAACACACTTTGAGAGCACTTGGCAAATTCCAGTATTATTAACTCCTCAAGTATTTTTCACCCCACCAAAAGCCTTCAGGCTCACAGTAGTGCATCATTCTCTCCCTTACCCAGCTGTTTCACTGCAGCATCAAACTGCAAAGTATATTGCCCAAAGTGAACTGAGTCAAAGGCCAGAGTCCTCAAGGTGTTTTCTGGATGGTCCACAGAAAGTTGGCAGCGGGCATATTTGAATGATCACTCCGTGTGTGTGTGTATGTGTATGTGTGTGTGTGTGTGTGTGTGTGTGTGAGTGTGTGTGTGTGCCAGGATATCTCTGGCCTGAAACTGTTAAGCTAGATAGTTCCTACAGGCTTTCTCTAAAAGCTAAATTATGATTATCATTACAGATATCGAACGGCCAAAAAAAACCCAACCTGACAATATCAAGTATTGGTGAGGATATTGAGAATATAAAGTATCTGGAACTCTCCTACACTGTACAAGTACTTTGGAAAATTGTTGGGCAGTATCTACTAAAACTGAACACACACACACACTTACCCTATAATGTAGCAATTCCGCTTCGAGGTATAGATCTAAGAGGAACATGTAAATAGGTGTACAAAACACATGCAAATGATGTTCATGAAGCATTATTTGTAACAGTCCCCAAATTAAATTAATTCAAATGTCTATCAATTGTAGAATGGATAAATTGTGGTATAGTCATATAATGGTATACTGTACAGTAATGAAAATGAATGAATTACTGCTACATTCAACAACAGAGACGAATTATAGAAACAATGTTGAGGAAAAGAAGCCAGACATAAGAAAATACATACTGTCTGATTCCACTCATATAAAGTTAAAAATCAGACAAAATTAATCTATGGTGTTAGATGTCCCTCCAGGCAAGGGATAGAGGCTGGAAGGGAAAATGAGGAGGGCTTCTGGGGGACTGGCAATGTTCTATCAGCTAAAAATATATTCATATTTAACAGTGTTTAACAATTATAAAGAATTGACACAATAAGCTCATGACCATAAAAATGAATCCAAGAAACTGAGTAGAAACAAGTGCTAAATCAGAAATGAAAGAGAAATCAAAAGAGAATCTATATAACACATTGTAAGATTGTTCAGAATAGAAGAGCAAGCGTTTGACAATTTAGTTTGTTCAAATTTGCATTAAATAAATCTATGTAACACATTGTAAGACTGTTCAGAATAGAAGACAAGCATTTGACAATTTAGTTTGTTCAAATTTGCATTAAGTAACATTTTAGATTAATTTCACTATTTCCTGTCTCGCAGCATAAGAAATATTTTTCTAACATCATAATCTGGCAGAAAGTTGTCTAATTAAACTTAATTAAAAAGCATTTGTATTAAAAAGTCAAAAGCCATAGAAGAAGAAAAAGTTTCTTATGAGATAGCACTGCTGATTTTTTTTTTGGCATTTCTATATTACTCCTAGTAATATTTGTTACCTTTACAATTTCCTCACTCCTTGAGATTTTCTAGTTAAGGAACTGTTAGGTAATTAAGAACTGTTGCTCTGATTTCTTCCACAGAGCTTTTGAATTTACTTGTCCAATTTAACAACAGTAGTAATGAAAACAGCTGTCATTTTTTTAATATTTTAAGGTTTATCTGCAATGCGTTATGAATTTATAAACCACAGTTCCCCTTTTCCCAGAGTATAATCTCTGAATTCCACTCTTAGCCTAATAGAAACATCATGTGACTGGATTTTTTCTGGCTCTGTAAATATCACTCGATCCTGACTTAAAGTGTCATTGAACTTTGCAGGCATCAAATAGCAGATCTGTATCTGTAAAAGAAAAATAGCCCTTTGTTTTTAGAATTAAAGAAACAAACCTCCTGCCAATAATAATTTTCTAGAGGTTCAGACTCTTAAAGGTAGAATCAAGAACATATGGGATCACCCTCTCCTCATTTCCCCAGCAAGAATACGGTGAACTAAACTTAGTGAATTTTATTTTTTAGTGTTGATTTAAGGTCTCACAGTTTTAAATTTAAGTGGGTCAAAATTTAGAAGGAACTGTGTTCCGCCAATGTTTATATATTCCAAATATCCTAAGTATAAGAAAAAAGGTGCTCAAAAAATAATTTCTCTCTAAAAGAAAGGCCAAGTGTGCACAAGCAATGCTGAGAGCTAACATTCAAGAGGAACCTGCAGCATAATGCACTGTCTAGACCCTTGATGTCTAATACGGTGGTCATTAGCCACACATGAGGCTATTTAAAGTTAAATTAACTAAAATTTAAAACTCAGTTCCTGCAACACTCTAGCCACATTTCAAGTGCTCCACAGCCACACGTGGCTAGTAGCCACCACGCTGGACAGCACAGATATAGAACATTTCATCACTGAGGACGTTCTAATGGTCAGCACTCCTCTAGGTTAACTTCGGTCCATGATTCCTAAAATTATCACCCATGGCTGCATAAAGCTACGGTGTGGCATTTGGATCAAAATAACAAGCAAACATGATTTGGTCCAGAAATAGAGCATTTTAAAAAGTAGAAGTAATAATTATAATGATGAAAATATGCCAAGGCTGCAGTGTGGGCTAGCAGGGGAAACACTGTCGAGAGTCAGGTGGCTCAGGCTGTACACCTGTGTGTCCTTGTCCTCACCAGTCAGATGGTGGCCATGTTCCCTTCCCTACTTCATGAGGGGGATGGATGACAAATAAGCCTTCATGATGAGAGAGGTTAAGCACATGTTGTTTATGTTATTATTTTTATGTTAATCAACACTTTTGGTATCATCAGTAAACCTGACTATGGCAAATGCTCAATTCACTGAGGTGCTCAGAACTGAGAAGTGTTATTGAGGTGATTCCATAAGTCACTGGGCATATTACGGAAACTTGGTTGGTTACTTTATTATCACTAAGAGATTATTATCACTAAGAGATTATAGACCGCTGCTCTCTATATAACAGAGTGATTCTGAATTCAGTTTCTATAATGAACCACGTTCAAATACATACTTTTACACAGTACTATATGCCCACAGTGAATAAATAATACTGTTCGCTGAAATAAAGATGGTGGAATAACTTTCAATTATACAGTTAAGTATCATGGATTAAGCCAGAAAAGTGAGAGTATCATAGAGGGACTAGGTACCCACATTAAACTTTTTTATCCTGTAATATATTGTCCCTTCAAGGTTCTACCATTCTGAAGGATCTCCCCATCTTCCATTTCTAGTCTGCACATCCAGTTGCATTACCTGCTGAGTAGTTCTGTGCTTCACCCCACCACTGTAAAGCGGTGCTGTCATTGTATTCCCCACTTTTTTCTATTCCCCCCGACACCCCAGAAACCAAATAGGGAACCTTCTAGACCTTGGTTACAAGAAAGCACCTGTGAGCTGTAAAGGCAGCTGGATCTCTGACCAGGTTGGGGAAGAAGGGAGTACATGTGGATTTCCTCATAAAAGAAAGTAAACCTGGTCTGCCACAGGACTTACGCCAACAAAGTGAATACTGTTATGTGATTCCCTTTGGCCTCTTTAGTTGGAAACCTAAACTTAGAGCTTCAAGCTAGTAGAAGGAGAGATGGCATACGACTGACAAGGACACTAAACATCACCGTGAGAATGAATTTGGGGAGAGACTCCAGGAATAAACTTTTAAAACTAAGGAGATATATACTAGAGCTTGATGATACCCTTCTGGATAAAATAACTATAACTTATATTAGTGCCTTAACTTTATTTAGCTATGCTTTTTAAAATAAACTTTTAACTTTAGACTAATATTAGATTTACAGAAAAACTGCAAAGACAGTACAGAGAATTCCCAAATACCTCAGGCTCAGTTTCCCTTATCATTAACACCTTATGATACATTTGTCACAATTAATGAACCAATATTGATACATTATTAACTGAAGTCCATACTTTATTCATATTTCCTTAGTTTTTACCTAATGTCATTTTCTGTTCCAGCGTCCTAGCCAAGATACCATATTACATTTACTGGTCACGTCTCCTCAGGCTCCTCTGGGCTGTTGACAGTTTCTTAGACTTTCCTTGTTTCTGATGACCTTGACAGTTTCGAGGAGTACCGGTCAGGTATTTTGTATAATGTCCCTCAATCGGGATTTGTCTGATGTTTTTTTCATGGTGAGGTTGGGGTTATGGGTTTTCAGGAGGAAAAGCACAGAGGTTAGGTGCCATTCTCACCATATCATATCAACGGTACACACTATCAACGTGACTTGTCACTGTTGATCTTGACCTTGATCACCTGGCTAAGGTAGTGCTTGTCAGGTTTCTCCACTGTACAGTTACTCTTTTTTCCCCTTTCCATACCGTCTTCTTTGGCAGGAAGTCACTGTGCCCAGCCCACAATTAAGAGGTAGGGAGTTACGTTTCATCTCCCTGCGGGCAAAGTGTTTGCACAAATTATTTGGAATTCTTTTGCATAGGAAAGTAGTCTCTTCTCCCTGTTATTTATTTGCTCAATCACTTATTTACATCAATATGCCTCATTGATACTTATTTTATACTTTGGGTCTTTGGGTTACAATCTAATACTACTTAATTTTGTTCTTAAATTGTTCCAGCTATGGCCATTGGGAGCTCTGTTATTTGATTCCTGTGCCCCTTTGACATACCCCACACTGTGTGTTTTGTTTTTGCTTTTTTTTTGAGCACTTCCCTACTTTCTGGCACTGCAACATGTGCCAGGCACATCTTGTATATTGCCTGTTCCATCCAGTCCTAGTGTCAGACATTTCTCCGAAGGTCTCTGAATGATCTAGGTGCCAAGATGTAGGTGCCTTTTTGGCTTTCACACACACACACACACACACACACACACACACACACACACACACCTCTCATATCCACAACCTCTTTGACAGATGGGTAAACTAGGGTTCAGAGTATTTAGGGGATTTGTTCAAGATCAAGGTTAATAATGGCAGTGTGGGGATAAAATTCAGTCTTCTGATGATCAGTGTCCTTCCCACTACCTGATGTCTTTTGGACGAGGACACAGCATCAAAGACCAGATCAACAACTAGTAGGAAAAAGGAAAAAAGAAACAGGCATTTCCAGATGATAATCCTTTCAGGAGGGAAGATTTAGCAGGGATATCTGAAAGACTTTCCTATCTATCTAGAAGAAACTGGGGATTTTGTCTTCTATGGAAAGAAGTCTTTATATTATAGTAGTGGTTCTCAACTGGGGGCAATTTCGTTCCCCCTGCTCCCCCCAGGACATTTGGCAATGTCTGGAGACATTTTTGTTGGGGAGGGGGTGTGCTGCTCCTGGCATCCAGTGGATAGAGGCCACGGATGCTGCAAACATCCTATATTGCACAGAACAGCTCCCACAACAAAGAATTATTCAGTTCAGAATGACAATATTGTTCACGTTGAAAGACCTTATAGCCAGAGACCAAAGAACATCATCTAATTTTATGCTGTTTCTATTCTTGCTGAATTATTTTCCTGTTGGTGACTATGAGGGACAGTCACAGAAGATTCTGTATGATTCTGTGACCTCATGAGTTAGTCTATTAGAAGAAAAAAGCCCTCCATTTTGGAATGTGGCTTACAATCAGATAAAAGAGACTCCCCTGGTTCTCACGTATGGGCCAAATAGAAGAAGGGGTGCTCTTTAAAATGAACTGCGTGAGTCAAGCAGGGCATGAACAGAGCAGTAATTTCCTCCAAGGATGAGCACAGTTACAGGTAATCAGCCTGAAAAGGGAAGGCTTATCTCCACGTAGGCCATCATTTACTGGCCATGCTGTCTGCCATCTTCTGGTTCAGGAACAAGTTATGCAGAACAGTAAGGTGGCTTGGAAAATCTGCTGGTGAACTGGTGAACCTTACTAAGTAGATGGCTGTTACCCAGAAACTGTTGTTCACTGCTCAGTGACCTCAATTTGGAGAGGAAGTATGTGACTGAATCTCTGTTTGTTGATGTAGTCAGTGACCACCCAGCAGTTTGACAGAAAAAAAGAATCTTTTTGTTTACCAGGATCTCTCCTGGAAGCTTTAGAAAAAGCTTTCTCACTCTGGTACTAACAAGTCAATGAAGGACATTTTCTGAGCAAAGCAATGTGTGCCCTGGGGCCATAGATGGCCATCGCCCTCTATGAAAAAATGCAGAGATCTTACAGGGGCAGTATAATTTGGGGTGATCCTATTTGGAGAGCTCCTGATGACACAGACATGTGTATGTAAAAGCATTCGGTGCACTATGTCTGGTACACGGTAACTGCTTGGCAATGGTAGCTATAATAAAGAACAAATATTTAGTGTTTTCTGAGTGTCAGGCTCTGTGCAAAGAGCTTTACATATTATCTCATTGAATTCTTTTAACTAGCCTATGAGATAGGTACCAGTATCAGGTTTATTTTCATATGTGGAACTTAAAAATTGTGTCAATTGGCCAATGCTAAACAATTGGAAAGTAGTAGAGGTGGTATTTGAATCTCTAATACTCTACCTTCAAAACTTGGGTAACTTGATCACTGTATTATATTGTCCTTTATCCCCATCACCACCACTAAAATTATTATTAACCACTACACCTGGCTGTTTGTTCTTAAGACTGGGGTGGCAGAGTAAGAAGTGGTGGAGGTCAAGAATGTTGAGAGTTATTCTACCCAGTATTTTCCAAGAACTTGATTCTGGTTAGCTTTTCAAATCAGAGAAGATGGTAACCAGAGAGCTAGCAGGGAATCAAAGCCTTTTTGTGGGCTTTGTAAAAAGCTCAGTTATAAATCTTATATGGACTCCAGCAAGGGGAGTCTCGGTGTCTACAAACTGTGGTTTAGGACAAACCTGATATCCACCTCATTAACCAGGCAAAGCAGACCAAGGCTCAGATGCTCTTGAAGGCTCATGCCTATCCAGCCCCTAGATGGGAAGCAGAAAACAGCGGAGGCGAGGAGGACACCATGCAGACTGAAAATGGAGAAAGGAGGCAGGGGTGGACAGGAGACCAGAAGATGCCTTGTCCTATAGGAAGTAGAAGAGACTGCTTCCCAAGACCCCCTGGCTCTCAGGCTGTAGCTCTAACAAACAGGAGAGTGAGGACCCACTAGAGACCAGGTCTGCCTTTCAGAAATGAAAGGAAAAAGAGCTGATCAGGTGATACTAGACAGGACTCTGGAGGAAACATGGCTACTCCATTTGAGGATACCTCCAATACCAGGATAGGAGAGGGCCAGAAAAGGAAGTTCTCCTCCTAGCCTCATGAAGAACGATGCCCAGCTCATGGCAAGCACTGTGTGAGAGTTTGTTAAAACCAGCATTCACGAGCCTGTGCAATTAGAAGAGGGAAAGGTGGAGAGACTGAGCCAGCACTCCTAACACTGCACAATCAAGAGGCAGCAAACATATCAGAAACAATGGTGAAATCCTCATAAAGTGTCACAGCAGACAGGGATAAATGCTATTTTGTTTGATGTAATAAAGCTATTCCTCCTGTCCCTCTGATCTCAAGCTTCTATATACTAAAATTTGAGAAAATTTTATATAATTTGTCAAATTTTTATATAATTTGAGAAAATAAGATCCAAATGTTTTAAATTTTTTTAGTTGACATCATTTCTTTGTGCTAGTAAAATAAACACCTAATTGAAAAGAGAAAACTGTTTTCTAAATCAGACTAACTGCCAATAATGGCTTGATTTACAGTTTGGGGAAAACATTTAATATTAGAAAAACATTTAAACATTTAACATAAGAAAATATTAAGTACATTAGGAAATATTTAAGTACTATTAAGTACAACAGGCTAAATTCTGACTAACCTGACTCTTTCCCATTGGTTTTTGTTGTTGTTATTAGAGCAATGCAAAAATATCAAAACAATTAAGGAATTTGATTTATATTAAGGAAGTAACAAATGTGATTTGGAAAATACAAATAATCTATCAGTTAAAAATGTAATTCCTGAAAATTGATGCTGGGTAATTTGAGGTCTAACCCATCAAGGAAGTCAGATGCTCATGAAACACGATTGACACGGCAAGGAAAACTGTCCTTCTATGATACAATCTGACTCCTGGAGATGGCATGAGGTCAGGAGACCACAGGGGAAATAAATGTCAAGGTTAGCCCCTTAACATCCTCACACTACCAACCACAGTCCTATAGTAGGCACTGGAAGATGAATGAACAAGTGACCAAAATGCTTGTTATCAAATATGGTAAGAGAGTGGGGAATCTCTCCCCATCTCCACCTTCCCCCCTCTCAAACTATGGTTCAAAACAACTCTTTCCAGTTGCTCCTAAAGTCAGTTCTAGAAAATAACTCCTCTTTGGTCTTCAATCTCCATCCAAGATGCCAGAATCTGCTCTGTGCACATCAAATTTGCTTAATCGCTATTAGTTGCCATCGTTGATGTAAATCTATCTAGACTTTCAATCTCGGTCAATGAATACATTTGGCTGATTAACAACGGAGTCCTGTTTTCTAAAGATGTGCCTTCTTCAACCAGAAATTTGGAAGACACTCTGGTAGCCATTTCTCTAACCCCTGATTATGTCCATTTGGGGGATGGGGCAGGGAAATATTAAAGTAATAATTTCGGATGTGGTCCTAACTAAAGATAGGATATTTGGATTATTGTTGTCATCCCTGTAGTGAACTATTCTTAAACATGAATATTTTAGGAATGATTTGGTCACAATCTCACCACGTCCAAGCTAATCTAGTTCACTACCACTACCTAATAGATAAATATGCTAGTTTAATAAAAATTTAGGGTAAACATAACAGAAATATACAGGAAATAAAATAGTGCTTCCATAAAATTTCCAACATATTGGACAATCAATATTCTCCTCTTCTGCATGATTTTTATAGCAAAATCTTGGTATAAAATCCAAGTATAAGGCAAGCCATTTTCTAAGCAGCAGATATACTGTTTCACTTACTAACATACACCTGCATCATGCATTGAGTCTGTTGTGTTTTACAGAAATTTACCATCTTGACATTTTGGTGAACAAGATAATGAAGAACCTCCACCGGTGATATAAAACATAGCATGACATAGGCTGACCCTAGGCTGGAAAGTGAAAACACTCCATGCTAGCCAAGCATAAGAGGAGGACATAGAAAGTTTAGATGGAGTAGTGAGCAGGAAGGACAGGGAAGTAAGATGACTTTAGCCTTGAAGAATTACAGTGTATCTTCTAGGTTTAGGGGTGGGGGTGAGAAAGGCCACAGTATCCATCCATGGCTTTTTGCTATCAGTACATTTTTTAAAAAATGCTTCAATCACAGTCATACATGTACATGGTAAAAAATATTACAATTAACAGAGTGCCTTATAATGGAAAACAATAGGTTCTAGTCCCATACCTGCTGCACTTCTCAGTACTGTTTTCAAAGGCCACCATCTTTAGCCATTTGTTTTTAACTCTCCTGGTAATTTACATTCACAACTCTAAATAATATAATTATACTAACAGTTCTTAGTTCATAAGCTTTAGACAACATATACTGACTTCCCACTAAGAAATGAGGATTTACTTAACTCATGTTTACTACCCTTCTTCATCCTTCTTCCTCCTCTTTACAATTTTTATAGTTGTATTTAGTTTTATTCTTTTACTGGTCACTTTTAACTTTAAATAATGCACTCAAGCTCTATTTATTATTCCATGAATTTTTAACTCCCCATAACACAAAATAGGCTTTTAGTAACTCTCTCTTGCCCACCAATTCTCCAACCTCCTTATACATCTTAACTTTTGACTGCCATCTTATTTTTTTTAAATTATCAAGTAACCTTTCCATGCTTTGTTTGTAAGTTGTTTCTAAAAATTAAAGGGAAATAATCTATTTACTATACTATGATGTATAAATATTGTTCATAGCAGAAACAAGTTATGTGTTAGAACTACATTTCTATATCCAGAGGTCCATTTTTACGATCTGTCATTCAAAAGACCATGTTACTAGAATAAAGGTCAAATGGATTTCCTTCTCTTAGTTTTCGAAATTGCTCAAAATCATGCCATATTTTTGTTGCATTGTGATTGGACCATGATATCATTGTACAACTTTTAATCTAATTGCCTAGTTTCTAACGGCTAATTAACTACATTTCTAGTTTCTAATTGCCTTTACTTTTTTTATTGTTCACCAAATCATCAAATTTTTACAGCAAAATTATGTGTTTGGGTCCAATAAATAAAGATGAAAAATTCAAGGTTTATTATAGCAGACTTAAAATTAAAATAAACTTTTGAAAATACTATTTTATTTTTAAATACTTAAAGATAACCTTTTGCTTATGTGTCCTTTAGCACAGAGATAGATGTGTATTCCACGTATGTTAATGAGCTCCATTCAGTTGGTACTTTCAGTTTATAAAACACCACTTGCAGTTATTATTTTATGCTCTCAATCCATGAAGGAGGCAATATCTTCTCCATTTCACAAATACAGCAATTTAAGATTAGAGAGTCTGAGAGATTTAGTGAAGATCAGACAGCAAGTAAATTGCAAGGTCCAGATTTGAAACCAAGTTTAGTTTTTCAAAGGCCAGTGTTCTCTGTTTCTACCACAGCTGCCTAACACATGGGCTCTTTCTGCCTTTTGTTTGGAAGTAAAATATCATGATTTTTTGATTTAGATGTTTTGTTATCAATTACAGCACTTCTATGGAATGCAACACAGTACTTTCACTCCTTATTTATTACCTAGATGCTATGGGGTAGGATTTTTGTAAATAAACAATGGAAAAGGTGGCAGAACTAGGAGAAAAACACAAATAAACCAAAAGGCCATTATGAAAAAAGCCACTACAACAACAAATTGAATAGTCAAGGAAGGTCAAAGATTCATAAGCACTAGCTTTCTTAATATGTGAGAGTCTGTAAGGCATTGGGGTTATTATGGACAGCTTTAACAACATAGCGTTCATATAAAAGGGGGCAGTAATCCCAATCATACTCCGACAAACCAAGTATATCTCACACAAATAGCTTCTTAGGAACAACTCCAAGTATTGACTCTGAAAGGTCAAGGGCAACCAAAAACCATGCAGGAGAACAGGGGTCTGGAGAAGGTGCAGTGTGAGAAACCAGGCGAAGCTGAGCCTAGAGAAGTAGGCTCACCTTACAGTAGTGTGAGCACAAAGAAGCAGGTTTCAGCTTAACACCAAGAGGAATTTCTAACAGAGGAAACGTGCCCTCAGAAACAGAGACAAAACATTTAGTGTTTGGAGCAGCTGGATCCTGGTTTGTTGAAGCTTTATACCCTCAACACAGGTATAAGGAAATACCTGAAAATTCAATTTCAAAATTTTGAATTTCATGTTTACCTTTCATAATACACAAAATAAATATTCTTTAATTTTTTGATTTTACATCAAAAAGAAATAGTTCAGGAAAAAAAGCTTTTTTTTAAACAAGAACCTACTTAAATATTAACAGACATATAGAATCCAATTTGAGCAAGAAGAAACGTCCATTTCAAGTCTTCATTTGTATATGCTTAAACTGTAGTGCCAATTTTCTCTTTTTAAAAGAATGTGGGGAAACAAGTATAACTCTCTAAAGCAGGAATGCATTTCATAAGAATATCTGATTATATACAAAAGACGGAATCATGCCTTTTCATCAATAATAATAGTAGCTGATATTTATTGAGAGCTCACTACATGTTAGGCATCGTGCTTAACACATTGGATGCATTATCTCATTCACAATAATACGATTTATCCCAATTTTAAATATGAGCGAATGAAGATTTACAGGCATTAATTAACTTGCCAAAGTCCAAACTTACATCCACCTCTTAAACATCACACACACTACCACTACCTAAGCAGGCGGACTAATAGTCCACGTGACAGATTCTTATCACAATATTAATGATTATCAATTTTTGTCTGAGTAATGGGCAAAGGGAGATTAATTAGATGCATTTCATAAGCCCAAATTCTCATTCTGATGTTTGCTGATAATTTCTACCTCATCCTTATTCTGTCCAAAAAAAGGGCAATCAACGTTGCTCACAAGTAGCAAAACTGATCTGAATTCATCTCTAGTAATGTTTCCTGCTTCCTTGCTGGTGAGGCTATTAAAAAACAATGGGAATCTGGCAGCCTGAAGGTTCAGGGAATACAAATACATAAATACTGCATATCAATATACACACTTATAGGAGTTAGAGATTAGGAGAAACATCTCAAATTTTAGATGTTGATTCCAGAAATTCATATAACCTACATTATTGCAGAAAAATGTTTAGGCAATGTTGTAGATTGTTTTTAGCACTAGGAAGATTTTCTTTACAGGTAGTTGAGCAGACTATGTTCCTACTGCACTTTATTCCATATCCTGGGTGGTACCATGCACGCTGAATAATCAAGATGTGGTTATTCTTATGTATAATTAATCAAATACATAAAATTCTTTTTGAGTTAGACAGTGATTGCTGAAGGCTATTTCATCTTATCAACGAACTATAAATCTGTCAGTAAATACTTATGAAGCACCTACGAAGTAGAAATCACTTGCACTATAAAAGCTTTTTCTTTCCTCTGAATCTCCTCTCACCTTCCCCTTCCACAGAGAAATGGGAGCTCTAATACAGTAAGTACAGCAGGGTTTTTTGTTTACTTATGCTTAATGTTTTTTGACGACCTCAGATGCTCTTCCTTGTTTTCTATCTTGAAGCAACTGGTCCTGGAGTTTGGGTCAGAGGTACAAATTCTTGCTCAACTACAAAAGGAAGGGTGGGAGTTGTTTATTTTCTTTCTTTAAGATATTGACTTTCAGGGCTGAAGAATGTTAAATGCGTAAAAACATTACATTTTTAAAGAGTGGTTTCTCCTGCTCTTAGCATTTAGCTCAGGAGTTCAGAGACCCAGGTCCTGGCCCCAGTTCTAACACTAACTTGCTATGAAACTTTGGGGAAGTCACTTCAGGCCTCTGAACCTCAGTTTCCTCATTTGAAATAAGGAGCTGGAGTTAGATAATTTCTCAAGTCCCTTCCAGCTCTGGAATTCTAGGATTTCCTGGTACTGGTTTTTATAAACAGGTGTAACTACTAAAGGGATTCAGAACAGGCCTCCCCAAGATGTGCCACTTTGGCATGTGGAATATTTTGAGCTAAAGGCAATTGAGACCCTGCAGGCTCGAGAAATTTTTCTCTCTCCCTTAAAGAATTTAAACTGGGGGCCTTGTCCATAAGAAGAGTTATTACCAGAAATAAATTTTTATGACCTATCTGGCAGAGCAAACCTCCAATTACTGAACATCTGCTCTTCTCATCGTCCTGTGAACTACCCTCCTCCCCTCCGAAACCTCAGGCCTCTATCCCATTCCTTAGCTCAAGATGGCACACATACCTCATTTTACCTTTTTGTCTCTGAACCTCTCATTTATGCGGGGGCCCTGGACTTCTCATGTATGTGGGGTTCCCGTACATACGCAATTTCTCCTATTAATCTGTATCATGTCAATTTCATTCCTAGACCAGCCAGAAGAACCTAGAAGGGTAGAGGAAAATTTCCTCCTCCCCCACACTACTAATGAAGACCATGTAGCAGCCCCATACAGAACCCATCCCAGTGAAACTGTAAGAGTGCGTCTCTGGTACCATCTTGAATTATGGAAATTCAGCAGACCTGTCACTTGCTCCTTAGCAGAACGGTTCTTTCCAGCCACTTTATCTACCACATGCTTCTGGCAGTCCAGCTCTCAAGAATCCAGAGACCACGACATTTTTGGCAGCTTTGCAGGTCTGAAGTCTTTCCTGTTTAATTTTATTCAAGACCCAGTAAAGCAAAGAGTCGTGCAAAAGTAAAGGCTTTCTGCTCTGTGTGTTTACCCCACAACCACTGTCATTTTTATTTCTCTTGACTTAAATTTAGCTGTGTAAAAAGAGCAACTAATGTGATGAGGGGGTTTGTGCGTCTTCTTTTCTCAAGATACAATGCCACTAACTCCCTTATCCTCCTATTGTCTCCCTCACCCCGCATCCCTCATCCAAATAGCTATCCATATTTCTCTCTCTTTCCACATCCAGTGACAAAACAATTTATCTTCTCTTTCAAAATAACTGTCAGAATTTATTCCTTTCATCATGTGGCAATAACTTCACTTTTCAAGGAAAAAAATCAGTATTTCGTATAATAATAAAAAGAAAAAAATAGGAAGATGATTTTAAAAAATACTGTTTTGGCTCAAGGAGTTTAGGCTTTCCCTTGGTGAAAATGTGGTGATAGGAAGAGAAAATAAAACATATACTGACTAGCCTCTACATGCCAAGGACTTTATACACCTCATCTCATTTAACATCCACTACAACCTCCGGTAGCTGCTGCTATACCCATGTTACAGCTGAAAAACGCCCTGAGGTTGAGTCAGAGGGATGAAATAATTTGCCCATGTTTAAGGAGAACCCATGCAGTTTCCATTATATTGTGCTGCTCACACTACTCTGCCACTATCTCAAACCTATGAAAAGGACAAAATATATTTCATTTCTCCACTGAGATCAGTTTAAAAATCTTCTTGTTCCAACACAAGTGCCATAGCAATTCAACAGAGAAAAAAAATTTTTCTCATGAAAGGCAAGTGTGCACACATAACATAGTATACAACAATTATGTACTTCCTTTGAAGGGATGCTAACAAGCACTTAGCATTTAACTAAGTAACTGCTGCCTACCATTACTTCATTTGCCCTACCTTCTGCATATGAATGGATTTTTATATCCAACTCCTATTAAGGATACAGTTTTATTAAAATCATTTTCTTCACCCTTAGAATATTTTACCATAGCCTAATATAAATATTTACTCTCTCTTGACAAGAGCCTTTTTAAGGGGAGAAAAACAGTCTGCATAGCTGGGTTAAACTTTTGAACTTTATTTCATCCACTAAAACTACAGAGAACTAGCAGTCTCATAAGCGCAACTCAATGTCATCCAACATTGTGTCATTTGTTTGTTTGCACGTTCATTCACGCATTCTCCTGAATGTAAAAAGGATCTGAATTTACTTGCACAAGATGCTTAGAAATAAGATAGAGATATATAAAGAATAAACATCAAAACCAGAGAAAATCAGAGTAGAATCTCAACACCAGGAAGACAAAAAGTAAAATGCAAAGATAGCAATACTGGGACTAGATGTAAGTCATAAATCAGACTCGGAGCTTACTGGCACTCAAAATGGGGAAAAATAAATATACACAATGAATTACACAATTCTAATGCTCTATGAGAGAAAAAAGTTCTAGTTAATCAATCAAGGCAAAGCTTTTACCACAATTCATACCTGAAAGAAATTTCTCAAGACTGAAACTAAAAAAGAGCAAAATTCAAGTAGGAAACGTATTCCTAAACATTCCATATCAACCAGATTCAATGAATCCTTGGAAAAATCAATTGTTAATGACGAGTAAATTGATAGGTGAAGACTTTGCTATAAATTGAGCATATACAAAGCTACAATTTCTAGGATTTATAAGGTCTGTTTTAAATAAAGTTCTAATGTATGAATCCAACATTAATTAATGTTTTACTTATCCATTGCAACTACAAACTTAGACTCTGTATTTTAAAATGATGGGGATGCTTAATTAATTTTAAACAAATAAAAACAAAATGAAAAACAAGATATTAGCTATGAAATGGACCTTATGTCCTTAAATCAGAAATTATACATGACTCTTTAAAGAAATTATTATAAAAATTATACAGATACAGAAAACACAAAGACCATAAATCTATACTTCAGTGAAATATTATAAAGCAAACATTCATGTGATCACTGAATAGGTCAAGAAGTAGAACTTTTCCAGGATCCCAGAGGCCCTCCAACACCACTCCCCCAAAGGCAACTACAGTCCTGATCTTTATGGCACTCATCCTTGCTTTTCTGGTTTCACCACTCAAGTGAATCAGAGTACGTATTTCTAGTATCTGGCTTTTCCTCGCTCTCATTATGTTTTTAAGATTCGGTCATGTTGTCAGTATAGCTATAATTTGTTCATTTTCATTGGTGAATAGAATTCCATTATATGATACATAACTTATCAACTGCACTGTTGATGGACATTTGGTCTGTCTCTAATTTAGGGCTATCGTGAACGCCAGTAAGAACGTTCTGTACGGTATGTATTGTGGCCTGGAATGGCTAAGTCATGAAGAATGCTCATCTTCAACTTTACAGAATACCCAATAATTTTCAAAACTAGCTCAACCAGTTTATATTCCCACCAGCAGTTTGGAGGTTCACATTGCTCCACATCCACACCAACCATTGACAACACCAGACTTTTGAATTCCAACCACTCCAATGGGAATCTAGTGGTATCTCATTGAGATTTTAATTAGCGTTTTCCTGATTATTAATGGGCATAAGCACATTTTTGATGTTTATTGGACATTTACATTTCTGTCAAGTCTTGTAAACTGCCTGTCAAATCTTTTGCTCATTTTCTACCGGGTTGATGTCTTTTTGTTACTGACTTATAGAACTTTATACTTTTGGATGTAAGTCCTTGTATGGTTAAATGTGTTCCAAACATCCTCTCCTATTCCAAAGCTTGCCCTTTCATTCTCTTAATGATGTTTTTTTGATGAAGAGATATTTAATTTTAATGTTTGTCAAACTTAATTTTTTCTGAAATTAGTACTTTTTGTATCCTAGTTAAGAAATCTTGCACTATCTTAAGATCATGAATATATTGTTTCATATATATTTCTTCTGAAAGCTTTATTGGTTTGTCTTTTATATTAATGTCTATAATCCACATGAAACTGATTTTTGCGAATAATGTGGAGTGGGGATCAAGTATTATGATTTTCTATATGGATACCCAACTGTCAGGGCACCATTTATGAAAGACAGTCCTTTCCCAATTGCTCTTCTGTACCTTCCCTTGTCATCAACCATTTATCTATATATACATGAATCTGTTCCTGGGATCTCTGGTGAACTGATCTATTTGTCTGTTCTTGCACCCAAACCACACTGTCTCAATTACTGTAACTTTACAGTAAGTCTTGATGTCCTGTAGAACAAGCCCTCTTCCCTTGTTCTTCTTCAAGAGTGTCTTGGCTCTTCATGGCCCTTTGCACTTCTGTATAAATTTTAGCATCAGTTTTAGTCCTATAAAGAAACCTGTTAAAATTTTGATTGGAATGGCACTGAATTTATATAATTAGTTTGAAAGATGACATCTTTAAAACACTGAGTCTTCCAATCCATGAATATGATATAGCTCTTCATTTATTTAGGTCTTCTCTTATTTTTTTCTCAATAATATTTTATAGTTTACTGCATAAAGAGTTTGCAATAGGTTTCATTAATTTATCCCTAGGTACTTGATATTCTTGTCATGCTACTGCAAATGATATTTAAAAAATTTTTAGTTTCTAATTAATTGTTCTGAGATCTGGATATACAACTGATTTTTATGTAATGAAAAAAAGTGGTGATAGCAAGTCTCCAGGTCTTATTTCCAGTCTCATGGAGAAGACTTTCACCAAGAGCGTGAAGTTTTGGAGCTACATATCTTGTAATGAGATTAAAGAAGTTCTCTTCTATTCCTGGTGGGAGGGAGGTAACTTTTTTTACATTCTGAGTTTGCTATTAGCTTTACAGGATTCTTTTGTATCTATACTACATTATACTCTAAGTTCTCTTCTATTCCTGGTGGGAGGGAGGTAACTTTTTTTACATTCTGAGTTTGCTATTAGCTTTATAAGATTCTTTTGTATCTATACTACATTATAATCTTTTTAATAGTAATTTAAGTTTCTCATGTTTATGATATTTATCTAATATTCCTAAAGTTGTTACTATTTTTTAATTATTATGGAAATTTTCAGACATATAAAAGTAGAGAGGACAGTATAATAAACTGCTATATCCATCACTCAGATTTTAAAATTATCAATCTTTTCATCTACATATCTCTCCTACACCTCTGTTGAATTATCTTAAAGGATATTCAAGGCACCAAATCATTCATCCATAAATACTTTGGTAT
This sequence comes from Tapirus indicus, assembly GCA_031878705.1. Classification (NCBI taxonomy): domain Eukaryota; kingdom Metazoa; phylum Chordata; class Mammalia; order Perissodactyla; family Tapiridae; genus Tapirus; species Tapirus indicus. Next base: position 37,585,887 of record CM062933.1, on the reverse strand, counting down.
ATATACCTAAAAGATAAGGATTCTATTTAACCATTTGACATCTAAAAAATATAATTCTTTAATATCATTATACACCAATCAGTGTTGAAAATGTCAGCACTGTCTCATAAATAATTGTTTTTATAGTTGGTTTGTTTGAATCAAGACACAAACAAGACTCACAAATTGTATTTGGTTGATATGTCTCTTAAATTTCCTTTAGTCTATAATTTTCCCTTACTCTTTTTCCTTGACATTTATTGATGAAACTGGGTCATTTTTCCCATAGAATTTCCCCCATTCTGGACTCTGCCTATTGTATTTCTACAGTGTCAGTTAACTTGTTACTTTAGTTCTTATATGTCCTATCAATTGGTAATTCAAGAGGTTTGATACAATCTGGGTTTGATATTTTGGCAAGACAATTTTATAGATAACGTTTGTATTTCCTATTACATCCAATCAGGAGGCATATAATACATGACTGTTTCTTTTTTGTATGTGATGTTAAGATTGATTATTAGGTTCAGGGGTTATTGCCTTCTCCATCAGCCTTTCACCTAAGAGTTTTAGCAGCCATTGAAGAGCACTGCCTAGATCCATTATTTCATTAGGAGCTGCAAAATGAGATATTAATGCTATCATTCCTTTCCCATTTTTTTTTTTAAAGCTGGAAGTCTTGTATAAAGAGAAACTTTCTTGCATCAACTATTTGGTTACCCTGCATTAGAATTTGTAAAAGAGAAATAAAATGATTCCCTGATTCTTTCCTTTTATTTACTATTTTCAGAGTTGGTTCCCTTGTACCCTCAAAACGTGATCAATGAGACATTCTCTTCCTTTAAGAGAATATTTTAAGTAAAATACATCTTTTTCAGGCTATATAGTTAAAATGATATATATTAAAATAATATAGGGGCTGGCCTGGTGGTGTAGTAGTTAAGTTCGCGTGCTCCACTTCGGCAGTTGAGGGTTTGCAGGTTCAGATCCCAGGCGCAGACTTACACACTGCTCATCAAGCCATGCTGTGGCGGCGTCCCATATACAAAATAGAGGAAGACTGGCAGGTGTTAACTCAGGGACAATCTTCCTCAAGAAAAAGACGAAGACTGGCAACAAATGTTAGCTCAGGGCCAATCTTCCCCACCAAAATAAATAAAATATAATATGATATAAAATAATCATTTAAAATAAAGAAATATAAACATTTATCCTTTTGGATTAAAGTCCTTTCAATTTTATGCAAACCCGATGGTATTTTGCAATTTAAAAAACCCAAGATTTTATTGTAATTGTGGGCTTCTTGCTATTTTATGCAACTGGACCTTGAACTGCCCATGCTATCTACATTTTTCTAAAATTCTAATAAATGTGAACTTGCTTCAGAGGGATCACTGGCTAACAAACCCTTTAGGATAAGACAGATTTTCATATCACATAAAGAATCTTGCTAGCATTTAAGTACATTCTTGTATGTTTCCAAAATAGAAAAAAAGATCACTCTAAGTAATCGTGGGTATGGCTGGAACAAACAAGGGCAAAGATAGGTATGTCTCGATCAAATCAGAGTCTTATAATATTTATTGAGTTATGCTGAAGTTGCTTTATATTCCAATCATCAAATTGCCAAATGCTTATTCAAAATCTATTAAGCTTTTTGGTGGCCTTGGGAATAATTAAAACAAGTGAATATCAGTATGTTAACTTTTAAAAAAAATCTTTGTGGTTGCTAACATCCAAGGAAAAAGAACGAATGCTAAAACCACAACACTCTGAATGAAAGTATTAACGCCTTCTCAGAAAAAGTATGTTATCCTGCCACGATGCAGTTTTCAGAATTCTCCATTTTAATATTATAAGATGAGGAGTATTTTGACAATAATAGTGAAACACACACACTGGGAGAATACTTATTATGTATTATTTCTGAAATAAATTGCTATTCTCTATTCTCACAGCCATACTACCTCAAGCTAAGTGTCTCCACTTTGCTAAATAAATAAAAAGAAAAAACAGGATTAACATATTTTATTTCACAATTTTTCAACTTGCCTCGACTGTTTTAGGGTCAAGAATTAATCATTTGGGTAACCATAAAAATGAGGATTATGAAAATCTTTTCTTTCTACTGCTGATTAGCATTATGTTCCCAGATTCGTAAGAGAAAGAACTGAAGAGCTAGAAACGCATATCAAGTCAAGGAACTGTTGCTTAAGGCATGATGATTTACAGTGTGAACACTCAAACAGCAAATTTATTGAGAGTTGGAGGCTTTTTCTGGTCTTCACCTAAATCAATCCACGAGTTTTTGTTTTTGCCATTCTGGGATGATCACACTTTTTGGGGGGTGGAGGGGAAAATCAATCAAGGAGTTTTATTGTTAAAGGGAATCTGTTCTATTTTTCCAGAAGTGAGATAACATTTTAGACTATTCAATAAAATTGTCTTCACCAATACCATGGTTCTTTGCATTGGGTTTGAAAAGTTCAATCCTTCCAGAAGGCAGGAGCACTTGGTAATTTGACTTTCACATAGCAGCTCACCCTAGTTATGCTAGCTTTAACAGCAAAAGACTGGAAGTAGGTTAGTTTTCTGCTTCACTGCAGTAAGCCCTTTTAAAGAAACTGGCCAAGGTTTTGACCATCCAATTTCAGGATTCCTATGCCTGGACACAAAACATAGAGATGTCTATGGATTCCTTCTGTCTCCTCCATGAATCAAGAAAGGCAAGACTTCAAGTTAAGGAGTTAAGGAAGGTGTCCTGGGTCTACCCTTAGCTTGTTATAAAATGAGAAGTTTCAAGCAAATTCACTTTCACTTGAATCACGTAATTACTGGTCCCAATTCTACACAGACAAACACACACACATACTTTCAGTATCTATGAAACAATTAATAGAAACTATATATTTAGGATAAAAAAAGTTCCACGAAGTAAACTCACTGGTACTAGAGTGAAAGGTGGTCATGTTTTTATACTGACTATAAAACTAATCTCCAATTCCTAAGGAGTTAAGTCTATCCTAGCAAAAAGCTCATCTCTTTCTCACATTCCTGACCTCCAGGAGGGCTTCAGTGAAATAACCTAGAGTATTTCAGTAAAAAATATACAAATGGAATTTTAAGGTCCTTTCACATGGTCATGGTTTTAGAATATTAGAAAACATTTAGAACATTATAGATTATTTAATAATAAACTTTAAAAGAGTTGACTGTATTTTGATATATCGTATCTCTTATTCCTGTAAATTTTTGGATAAATTCCTTTAATTTAAAAGTCTAGGGGCCACCCAGTGGCGCAGCGGCTTAGTTCGCGCTTGGCAGCCCTGGGTTCGCGAGTTCGGATCCCGGGCGCCCGCCGACGCACTGCCTGTCAGCCACGCCGTGGCGGCGTCCCATATAAAAAGTAGAGGAGGATGGGCAGAGATGTTAGCCCAGGGCCGGTCGTCCTCAGCAAAAAGGGGAGGATCGGCAACGGATGTTAGCTCAGGGCTGGTCTTCCCCACAAAAAAAAAAAAAAAAAAAGTCTAGGGGCCGGCCCGGTGGTGCAGCGGTTAGGTTTGCGCACTCCACTTCTGGTGGCCCAGGGTTCGCAAGTTTGGATCCCGGGCACAGACTAATGCACCGCTTCTCAAGCCGTGCTATGGCGGCATCCCATATAAAGTGGAGGAAGATGGTCACGGATGTTAGCCCAGGGCCAGTCTTCCTCAGCAAAAAGAGGAGGATTGGCAATGGATGTTAGCTCAGGGCTAATCTTACACACACACACACACACACACACACACACACACACACACACACACACACACACACACACACACACACACACACACACACACACACACACACACACACACACACACACACACACACACACACACACCAGTCTAAGGGCACCAGAAAGCACAGGGCTTCAATGCAATTTATAGTATTTTGAAAAGTAGATGAAACTTTCTATCCAAAGGAGATCTCAGGGAAGACTTTGTGTTCTTTATGAAAGGTGCAGCTGGACACGATACTGTGAGACGTAGCACGGTAGGATATATAATAGTATATGTACTTATTTTAATCCTAAAAGTCTAACAAAAAATAGCAAACATTCTTGATGATGACAATTTAAAGAAGGCACAGAAAGGGTTTAAAAGGCTAATACTTTCCTTCCAAATATATTTTATCATCTACTTTTATATACCTATACAGCATTTTAATTTAGCAACAAAGTTCATATTTAACTACAAAATTTATATTACTAAAAAGAAGAAAGATCATCAATATATTTTTAATCCACTTTACAATGAAACAGATGGAAGCCATTTATAATACTGAGAGAGTGGTGAGTTTCAATCACAGAAATCACGACGTCTAGATCTAACGGTGGCACTTGTCTTTGGATATATTCTATCCAGTTTCTCCCTTAAAGTCTATAATGCTCACAAATGAAAGACACAGTTAATTGAAAAGTATGTCATGAATGTTATAAACAGTCAAGGAAAATAGCAAAGGAACTTATTTGTATTGAGACTTTGTTGGAAATGGAAAGCTCACATAATAAAAAACTTAATTTTGATAGTCTTATGCATGAACTTATTCTACAAGACACTACTGAGTATTTATATCAAAACTACTAAAGAAACTGCACTATAAATAGGAACGTCAGATTCTAGTTGTAGTACGCTAGACATTTTCTAAGCACACATGTCCTGGTATTCAATTCAGTAAGATAAGGAACTACATTAAAATTATATCTCAAGTTCCCACTAACTTTCTAAAATTATACGGGGGAAGAAAAGGGTGCTTTAAAAAGGAGGAAATATAAAAAATGTAGAATAATACAAAAAGCAGTTTATACTACTGTCTATCAGTTTATTACTCAATTGCTACAGAAAAGTTAATGACTTTTGCTAGTACTTAAGTCTTTAACAGAATTTTTTATTTATAAACTTTTTTTTTTTTTTTTTGGTGAGGAAGATTCGCCCTGAGCCAACATCTGTTGCCAATCTTCATTTTTTGCATGAGGAAGATTCACCCTGAGCTAACATCTGTGCCAGTCTTCCTCTATTTTGCATGTGGGTCACCACCGTGGCATGGCTGCCAACGAGTAGTGTAGGTCCATGCCCAGGAACCAAACCTGTACCGCTAAAGCAGAGCATGCCAAACTTAACCACTAGGCCATGGGCCAGCCCCAAACTTTCTTTTTAATATATCAATATTTTGAAACAAAGTTTCAAGCAAATGTGGAAAAAAAGTGGGTTACAGTTTTAAATTAAACTAAAAGTACTAGTTGAAGGAAATTGGTGTATTACATAAAAAGGTTTCACTATTCTGTTTAGTTTTGGTTTTTTTTTTTTTTGGTATGTTACCACTTAAAATGAAAAGCCCTAAAAAGAATTGGCAATTTTACACCATTCAGAGAATCTACCATTTATGAGTGGACAGGGAGAAAAAAAAGTATTAGAACCATTGAAGCAAACCAGAAAGGTGGCCAATAAAGGCTGACTGAGATTGATTTCTTTTCTTGAGTGATGAGAATGGTTCATGAGTTTCTACCATTTCCACCAGCTGTGATTCTGAATAAGCTGATACTAGTTAATAGGAGGTGGGATTTATTCTGTAAAATACATATTATTCTCTTATGCAAACAAATTTTGAAACATGCATCTTGTAATTAAAAAAACTTTATCATACAAATTAAACACACACACACGTATATGATTTAACTAGTCAATGATCATTTTCAAGAAACATTTTGGTGTTTCCATTCTGGAGAAAGGAGCAGGAGAAAGGTGGAAGTTCACAGACAGAAAGGTGGGGGTGGGGCTCCCAGTTAAAATGGAAAGAATAAAAAGTGCAGCCAATAGAAGACAGGCATAGTTTCAATTAGTTCTTGCCAGAATATAAATTCCAAGAATGAGCTCTTAAAGAGCAGCATCTGATATTCTAACTCTAGACTTTCCAATCTAAGAAAAAACATGCTGTGCCTCATTTACCAAAGCTTAGATAGTTCTTTCCAGTATAACCAGCTAGACACACATTTCTCTCTTTTCCCAGAAACTGTGTACATGTTTTTCCTTCAGCTGTTTGGAGGCCATGTTCTCAGATGGCTGACAATGTTGTCTTCTTTACATTTTAAGCTCTGTGGGCTGGAATGTCATTATGGAAATTTTTTTTTCTGCACATTATCTGGCATGCCCCATGTTATCACAATGGTGATGATGACATTACATATTAGAGTCTCCAAAGGCTGTGTCAGGATATGTAATAGACGAATGTTACAAAAAGTCAAGATCTTGATTACTCTCTACTTCTAAATCAACTGTGGCAATTGCATCCTCATTCTCCATTTCAATTTCTTTACATTTCCTTTTCTAAAAGTTTACTATATATGAAAGCTAATATACATTTGCTACTGTAACTATTTCCAGTACTACCATTCCCAAAGTGTAAATACTTCACAGCTACAAGATTTCTCAGTGACAATGTTAATCCCTCAAAAAGCCCTTAAAAGGATTTTCAGATATCTATACAGAGCAAAATACGCTCCTGAGACATACAGACATCTTGTCTTAGATAAATGCCCTTATTTAAAAAGTCAAAACAGCTCCAAAGGTATAATTCTGTTTTAAATAACCACTTTAAATATTTAAAAATTCCAGTTCTGTTTTGATTATATATTTATTTCAAGAAATCAAATTTGGAGTCAAAATTTCTAGTTAAGAATGTGTTCTTTTCAAAGTATATCACATGTCATAACTTGGTTACGTGAATTAAATTATGGTTATGATTTCTTTGTTATAACAAATTCTTCCTCCAAAAGAGAGATCACTTTTGTTTTTTTTATATTTATTTTATTGAGGTCATAATAGTTTATAACTGTGAAATTTCAGTTGTACATTATTGTCAGTCACCATATATATATATATATATATGTGCCCCTTTACCCCTTGTGCCCACCCCCCAACTCCTTTCCCCTCTAGTAACCACTAATCTGTCCATGCATTTGTTTATCTTCCACATATGAGTGAAATCACACGGTGTTTGCCTTTCTCTGTCTGGCTTAGAGAGATCACTTTTCTACACTGGTAATTACATACATATTTCCAAAGAGAAATCCCAAGAATACTAAGATGTATAAAAAACATAATTAAATGCTGGAGAAGTTCATTAACACTATGGTGAACCTGTGAGCAAAAGATAAGCTTTATCTCACTACACTTCATGGTGAGAGAACCTTCATTCACACCCATCTTATAGCTGCACTATTATAAATGTTTAGTATAGGTCTAAGAGGATTCGTATATATACATTTCCTATATTAGGTAGTTCTTAAGAAAATATCCAAGGAAGAACAAAAACAAAGCTATGATTCTGTTAACTTCCATAGCTTAAGAATAAAATGACCAGGAAAAAAAAAGGATCTGCTTAAAAAAAAAACCAAACCTACCTCTTACATATTACTTTAGTTTAAAAAAATAAGCAAAACCTAAAAATAACAATATTTTAAAGTAAGTACAGTATAATAATTAATTTTTCTTATGACATATCTAACAAATATTGATGATCAGTAAAATATGGAGGCAGAAACCGCAGGGAGGATGCAAAGATAGCACAGATGAAAGAGCATAAATTATCTTCTTTTATTAAGCCTACTGTGCTCAAATCTGTAAAATTGTTGCTCTTCCCTAAAACACTATAAGTCCTGCAATGCTCATTCATTAGAGGGCTCTTACCCAATTTTAATAAGAAAATTAATTTCACATTGCACCATAAACACTGAACAGATATTTTCTAAGAATTCCCATAATCTGCAAATGAGTATCTTTATATACTAGAAAAACTTCAGGCAGAATATGGAGTAGCTGAAAAATCAACAAGCAAGTCCTGCTCCTGGCATGGATGAAGGATGCAGAAGACCTCCACTCCTGCCAAAAGCACAACAAATCCCCAGGTAAACCTCAGCAGAACACACTTCCTTAAAACCATAGAAGTGCCGTGAACACACAGAAATGTAAAAGAACTAGACAGGAAGAGGTCCCTTTCATATCTTGGACCAGTCGCTGAGCTTGGAGAAGCGAGTCCACCAGATAAAGACAGTTTTCCAGGCAAGAATAAACCAGACAGACTCTGAATCTATCTGGGGGTTCTCTTATCAGATTTAATTCTAAAGGGGATCCAAATGCAAAGGTAATCCTCTCTGCTAAGTCACTGTCTTGCACATGGGATTTTAAGAATGAGCAGAGGTTGGGTATAGGACACATGAACTAGCTCACCTGTGGAGAACATTGGAGAAAAAGGGTCAGCCACAATCAAAGCTGGTAAGAAGACTTTGGCTATAATTTTAAAAGGCTGTCATAAGCCAAGTCTGGGACAGCATGTTAGTCTGAAATGGCTGAGAGCATCTGACAAAAGAGGTCTTTGCACTCACTTGCAAGGTTTTCCCACAGGCATCCACCAGGTACAAGATTGGGGGCAGGGCAGGAGACCAAAGAGAGCCCCCACTGGTGGTGCAGTATGCAAGAGGTGACAGGGTCTGTGAGAGAGTGAGGCACAAAGCCTGGCCAACTTCCTTGAACTCTTCTCTCATTTGAAGAAAGATCTTAAGACACTGGGGGAGGAACAACAAATCCTCTAGGCCACAGGGCTCCAAGGAGGTGATCAGCAGTTGTGGGAAGGGGGGAAGTATCTGCAGGAGACAGGTACAAAGCCCAACCTGCTTCCTCAGACTCTTCAAAGGCTGAAGCAGTTAGAGGAAGAGGAGCAGTGTCCACAGGGCACCAGAAAGGACAAACTGTGGTTGGGGGAAACTCTCTACCCTGGGGAAGGATGAAACAGCTTTGTGCCTAAGATCATATACCATTGCCAAGCAGAGGTCTCCTACTGCTGGGAGATAGGCAGGAAACTCCTGCCCAAGGCCCACTGCAAGTAAAAGGCAGGGTTTGGCTGTCACAAGGAGGAGAGGCAGGAACGCTGAAAAATCCATAAGATCAATGCATATGGCCTCCTTAGACTGAAGCTGAGCCAGAACAACAGAGAACCCACCCCACCTCCACTTCCAACATAAACCTAGCACAGCGTGCTAAGCACCACCAGTCTTCTGCTGGGGGAAAAGCAAGAATGTGGAGATATAGCCTCTCTGTGGTGCAGGCGTGCAGGAACAACTGGAAGCTGAGGGTGGAGCAGTGATACTGATGAAACCCCTCCAGTACAGCAGCCCTAAGTACCAGGCAATGGCAGCCCAGGGCTAGAAGAATTGAAGCCTGTGGTCCACTGAAGGTAGCAAAACCCAAATCCAGCTCAACTCCTGACTAAATCAATTCACCCCACATACCAATAACCCAATAGAAGAAGAGGCAAGCCCATTTTGAGGTATAAACACTGTTTACTTCAGTCTGTAATGTTCACACAACATCTAGCATTCAATCAAAAATTACAAGACTCACACAGAAAAAACCACAAAAATGTCCCAAGCAACCTTCACTGTTAAGAGACAAAGTAATCAACAGAACGAGACTCATAGATGATAGAGATGTTGGAATTATCAGATAGGGACTTAAAAATAACTGGGATCAAAGTGTTAAAAGGTGAACAACATGAATGAGTAGATGGGAAATTTCAGTAGAGAAATGGAAACTACAGACATGCTAGAAATTAAAAAGACAATATCAGAGATGAAGAATTCCTTTGGTGGGCTCATCAGCTTCTGACACATCTAAGGAAATATTAATGAACTTGAAGAAATGTCAACAGAATTTACCCAAACCGAAACACAAAGAAAAAAAATACTGTGGGGGGAAGGGAAACAGAGACTCCAAAAGCTGTAGGAAATTATCAAATGGTCTAAAATACATATAATTTGGAATCCTAGAAAAAGAAGAGAGAGATAATGGGGAAGAAGAAATATTTGAAGACACAACGACCAAGAATTTTCCAAAAAATAATGAAAGATATCAAACACAGATCTAAGAAACTCACAGAACTGCGAGACAAATACTCAATATCTAGCACATCATAGTCAAACTGTTAAAAAGAAAATATTAAGAGAAAATCATCAAGGCGGCCAGAGGAAAAAAATATATGATAATATAAAATAACTGCTTTTCTAAAATTAACTATAGCATCAGAAATAACATCATTGGTGTCCTGGGGTGGGAAGGTGAAGGTAGGGAGGACTGACTCTAAAGGAAAATGAAGAAACTTTCTGGTAATGTTCTATATCTTGATTGTGGTAGCAGGTAAACAAGTGTATACATGTATCAACTCATCAAACTGTATACAAATGATGTACATTTTACTGTGCATAAACTATGCCTCAATAAAGTTGAATTTCTCATGTCTATAAACTAAACTAACTCATTAATTTGTCGAACAATGAATAGATAATCCAGCTCATGGAACTATTCTGTATCCTCCATAAATGATTATGGTGGTCATTCAATAATCTGACCATTAGGAGGAGATGACAATTACAAAACACAACTTTTTTAGATGTATCTTTAAAACCACAGAAAACCTATGCTATTCTAAAACTGCCTATGTAGAGGTTATAGGCAATATTAATAATCCAGTTAGACTAAATTAACCACACCTTATATTACTAGCAGGTTGCAAAGCAGGTGGGAGAATTGGTGACTGAATCTTTCAAAACACAGAAAACAAAAGAAAAATACAAATAAAAAAAAGTAATGGGAGCTACAAGCAGTCCAAATTTTATCTGAATAAAAATTCAAGATGGTGGGGCCAGCCCAGTGGTGTAGCAGTTAAGTTTGCACGTTCCGCTTTGGCAGCCTGGGGTTTGCAGGACTGGATCGTGGGCGCGGACAGACGCACTGCTTGTCAGCCATGCTGTGGCAGCGTCCCATATAAAGTAGAAGAAGATGGACATGGATGTTAGCCCAGGGCGTCTTCCTCAGCAAAAAGACGAGGATTGGCAACAGATGTTAGCTCAGGGCTAATCTCCCTGACACTCACACACACATACACAAATTCAAGATGACTTTCATTAAAAACAGAAAGAAAAACAAAAAAATCTTATTGAAAATCATCAAGGGAAGAAGACAGAATTCTCTAGTCTGCCTAGTCTTCATACAAATTGTTGTTTTTCATTACTTTTATCATGAAAGCAAGCAAGAGTAAGGAATATTTTACTCACTTAATATTTGCACTCTGAATTTTATAATTAGTGGTGAAAAATATATTCAATCTAGTCATGTGCATAATTCAAGTTGGATATTTCACTGAACGTGCATACCATGTTTTGCTTCAGTAGAGAGGGAAAAAATTAACATTGGAGAAGAGTTCTATTAGTAGGGTCAAAACAGTCTGTTTGTAATGTTTATTACAGAAGAATTCCAAGTAAGTATATTTTCCCCTGTTCCAAGCAGGGGAGTTTAATTCCCATCTCCCACCTTAGGCGTGGGCTGAACTTAGTGACTTGCTTCCAAAGAGCAGAGTATGAAATGGGGAAAAATAGTAACTTTACAGTAGAGAAACCTGGCAAATGCTGTGTTGGTTAGGTAACCAAGGTTAACATCACTAGTGATATGACATTGATAGCAATATATCCCTGATATCATGTGATGAGAATACCTTTTCACCTCTGTGGGAGTCTGCCTCCAAACCCTCAACCCCGGTCTAGTCATGGGAAAAAATTACACAAACCCAAATGGAGGGACATTTTACAAAATAGTTGGCTAGTCCGCCTCAAGATTGTCAAGGTCATGGGAAATAAGGAAAGACTGAGAAAATGTCACAGACCAAAAGAGACTAATAATAAGATATGATGACTAAATGCAATGTGGTATCCTGGATGCAATCCTAGAAAAGAAAAAGGATATTAGTTGAAAAATTGTGGAATCCAGATGAAATCTGGAGTTTAGTTCATAGTTTCAATTTTGGAGCCCTTAAAAACAACATTTTCAGAGCTTCGATGTATATTTCAAGTGAGTGGCAATATGCATGCAGCCTCCAACACAGCTATGTAATCAGTTTATCACTCGGATGGACACTTTAGGAGCTGTGGTTTTGACACTTACACAGTATTTTTAGTTATTTTTAGTAAACTGGGTTTAATTTATTCAGATAATGAACCACTGAAAAAAGACAGAAAGCATAAGGACCACAAATTTTGAACTTGAATAAATTATATAAGAATGTAAAAATGACTAATTCTACAGGTTCACCCCAAAACAGTTGTATCTATGAACTGCATTCATCTGATCAAATTTCTTATGCAACAAACCAAGATACCTCTGGTATTTCAGAAAAAAACGTTAAAAGAAACAACATAAAGATGATTTTATCCTAAGTGGTTAGTCACACACCTGCAATGAGAAATTGTAGAAAAGTTCTTGCAAATAGAATCCTGAAACATTCTTATCTCATCATTTAGAAACCAAACAAGAACAAAGAGATTTTCCTAAAGGTCACAATTCAAGAATTCCAAACATCCAGACATAAAAACAGTTTTGACTATTTTTGATGCCTTAACACATAATGAAATATAAACACTTAAAAATTTCTCAACAAATAATTTTCTTATGTAACTAAACAGAATATACTACCTGTTATATAGAGAAAATAGAAAAATTTTCTTCATAAAATATAAATATTACTTTATAATATAATCTTTATAATACTTTATAATATGAAATGCACTTTGTAATACAATCTTTAATAATATACTAATACAATTTTTAACTTAAAATCACATCATATACCATATGAAAATGACAAAATAACTTTCAAAACTTCTATGGGGGAATCATGGAATCATATTACTTAGGAAAGGATTCACAAATTTACAAAAAGTTAGGAAATGCTCAACTAGTTTAATCTCCTTAATTTATAGACAGAAAAAACTGAAGCCCAGCATTTGTTTAAATTCATAGAGTTTGGATGAAAGTGTTAGTGTTAGGACAGGAACCTAGTACTCTTTCTTCCTCACAATCTTTCCATAACACAGTTTCTCCTTTAAGATAGTGCAGCCCTCCTCTGGGTGGCTATCCATCAACAAAATCCTCACCACTAAGCAAAGTAAGTCAGAAAACTCTCTCACCCTCAGACTTCCCTGTATGTAGCAACAGGATTTAAAAGCAACTCCTTAAGCACATCTTCATCATCAAATCATGAGACTTAGAAATTACACATTTACACAAATGGTTGTCCCAAGGCTTCTCGATGCACCCCAAGTGCTCAACAAAGACCCGCTGTTCCTACCACGGAGAAAGCTAAAAACTTAGAGTTCTGGGATAACCTTTAAAATCAAAAGCAGAATAGAAAAAAGCAAAGAAAAGCAGAGGGGTACAGAGGATCTCTAAGGGACAAGTCAGCCAAATCAAATGTGGAATAAGCTGTCCTGCTTCTCCTTCCTGCCATGTCAATGCCCTATTCCAGGTCCCCCCAAAAGCTAGTTCTCAAGTTATATGACAGTATGATTTAAGTAAGTATTTTGTAAGTACAAGTCTGAAATCTGATTATTATTAGGATAATCATCATCTTCACCACCACTAACACTTGCACAGCATGACTTGTTTTAGAAAGTATATTCCAAATTTCTGACAACTTCAGTATAAATGGCCTTTTGGAACAATGCCTATTTGTAATTCCTGGTCTCAAATCCCTTTCACAAAATAATGCTCTTCTAAGTCAGAGCAAAAAACACATTTATTTGATTTTATGACTTGTATTCTTTATAAAATAACGATCTTGGCAAGTAATTAAATAAATCAAGTGATCCAAACATTAAAATATGCAAAACCACTAACTGTGGTGACAATTATATTAACAGTTCATTCACACATTTATTAATTTATTGAACAATCACTTATTGAACACCCACTATGGGTCAAGTATTGTGCTGGGGATAAAAGAAAAAGATGAATGTTCACTACTTTTAAGGATATTATAGGCCAATAAGGAGAGACAGATCTGTGAACCAACAAGTCCAAAGAAGAATGGTAAGGTAATGACAGGCTAAAACGAGGCCACAGAGGAGGAAGGGAGGGAGTCAATCACAGAATTAGGTGCGACAGGATAGGTGTCAGGAAAAGCCTCAGGAGGGGGTGACCCTTGAGCTGGAGTTGGAAAGATAAGTGGCCCTGGTAAATAATGAGGATGGAATATATGGTGGGGAGAGGGGGTTTGCAGGATCTTCCAAGCTGATCAACTTAAGTACAACATACTATGAAGTCTACTGGAAAACAGCAAGCAAGCAGTTTGGTAAGGCTGGATTTTGAGAGAGTGAGGCCCAGCAGCCAGGGCTTAGCTACTGTTATGAAATATGACTCCATCCACAAATTGCTCTTATTGTTTCTGAACATAGACTCTTTTCAGAATTTAAAGGTAACTTAAGAAAAACACCTAACAGCTAAAGTATATTCATCACTTACTATGAGTCAAGCACTTTACATACATTTCTCATTTAATGTTATATTCTCAGCAGCCCTAGGAATAGGAATGATTTAATTGTTTCTGAACACAGACCCTCTTCAGAATTTAAAGGTAGCAACAACAACAAAACCAGTACCTACAGTGTATTGATTACTTACTATGAATCAGGCACTTTACATACATTTTCTTCCTTAATTTTATATTCACAACCACCATAGGAATAGGAATTATTTCTATCAGAAAATGGCAGAGGGGTAATTTGCCCCCCAAGCACACCAATTAAGTGGCAGGATGGACTTCAAACTCAATTTAACTTCAGTGTGTGCTCTAGGCGATCCAGGATGGCTAGTGCCCTAGCTGCCTGCCAGAGGCAAAGGTAAGTTCTCTCTGTAGAAAGTTAACATCATCATCAGGCCTCAAAATTTTTCCATAACTGTTAAAAAATGCAACAGCTGATATCAATTAAAAAATTATCAGACACACAAAGAGACAATGTAACATGAAAAGAAAATAAAACCGAAAGAAAACGCAGAAGGACAAACAGATCCACAGGGGCTCCTATGGCAGGATAAGATAGACTTTTTTTTTTTTTTTGTGGGGAAGACCAGCCCTGAGCTAACATCCGTCGCCAATCCTCCCCTTTTTGCTGAGGACGACTGGCCCTGGGCTAACATCAATGCCCATCTTCCTCCACTTTATACGGGATGCCGCCACGGCATGGCTGACAGGCAGTGCGTCGGCGGGCGCCCGGGGTTCCGAACCTGCGAACCCTGGGCTGCCAAGCGCGGACTAAACCGCTGCGCCACCGGGCGGCCCCCAAGATAGACTTTTTAAAAACTATGCATAATCAATGCAAGGAGCTACAAGATAAAAATCAAGATTTTGTCAGTGAACTGGAAAATATAAAAGGAACTAAATGGAATGCCAGATGAGAAAAATATAATTACCAAAATTAAGAGTTTAAACGGATAGGTTGAAAAACAGATTAGATGTAGCTAAAGAGAGAATTAGAAGAGGCTAGAAGTCAGATCAGAAAAAAAATGACAGATAATAGAAAATACTGAAAAGAGGGTAAGAGACATAAAGGATCAATAAAAATATCTTCTAAAATATGTGTAACTGAAATTCCAGAAAAAGAGAAGAAAGAAAAAGGGCAGATGTAATATTTTTAGAGATAATGGCTCAGAATTTTCTAAAACCAACCAATGGTGTTAGGCAGACATTTGAGAAGCCCTGCAAATCCCAAAGGGGATAAAGAAAAAGAAAACTATCCGAACAAAGATGATAATAAAAGGTTAAAAACCAAAGACAGAAATTTTTCACAGTAGTCTGAACAAAACAGATTACCCTTTAAAGAACAATTAGGCTGACAAGTGACTTCTCAGCATAAAACAATAGCAAGTATAAGATAGTACAGAAAATAACCACTAACCTAGACTTCTATCCCTAGAGAAAATATCCTTTAAGAATGAAGGTGAAATAAAACCATTTTCAGAAAACAAACAGCAGATACACAGAGTAATATTTTTACACTTCAGTTGAGCTAAATAATCATATCTACTCATCAACTTGGGGGCTAGGCAAGGTAATTACTCAACAATGGCCATACGTATTATCTTTTCTAAGAAAGCTCTATGTTCCAAGACACTGAAGACAAATATTGTTTATACACAATTCAGATCAACTTAGAAACCAATGGGAAGGCAGAAGAGTTAATAAAAGAAGGAAAGAGTAATGCTTATCAACTTACAAAATGTTTGAATTTCATCAAATGAAATCAATACAATTAATCAGTCAAAACTATTTATTTTTATTGTCTTAGAAAATTGTTCTATTTGGACAAGTTTTATAAATGCTTTTAAAGAACAAAGTATATCACTTTTACATTTTATGCATTTTATTACACATATACAAATCATCAGTGATAAAAGATGATTCTTAAGCAGTTGAATGCTCTGAATAATCTGAGTGTGATTTAATTTTCTTGAGGGCAAGAAATATTTCTTAACCATCTTTATAGCTCCTATGGCATGTCTAGCATACAATTTTGCATATAATAGGCTCCCCAAGATAATTTACTTGATATTACTTAAAATATTATTTAATACTACTTAAAATTCAGAAAGACAAGATACTTCATCAGCTCAATTCCAAATGAGAAAAATTATTCTCATTCCAAGGTTATAAGTAACATATTAAGGAATTTCAATCCTTTCGTCTTTAAATAGAAACAACTCTGATGAAATTGACTTCAGGGAATCATTTTCATCTTTTGCATATATTTTAGTAAATACTAGATATAAGATGAAAGGAGGTCCCTTTGAAAATTTAGTGGAAGTTTCTCATGAATTTACATTATAACTGAATTACTTTCCAAATATATTATTTACCAGGTTTTAAGAGTATTTTCTATTTATCAGTATGAGAAAAGGCTACCAGTGTTGTGTGTGCTCCAGGGAACATAAGGAAAATAAGACCATAGCTATAGCACCAAGATTCAGTAAGTCGGTAAATTAACAATTTACAGGATATCAAGAAAAATCTGACAGATAGTCATGATGGTAAAAAAGAGTCTCCAACAATTAGGACACTCTATAATTCATAGTACATTTTGACTTGCAGGAAACAAAGAACAAAAAAATGGGCAGAAAAATGGATAATCATATACGTGTAAACTGTCAAATCTGGATAATTAGGAAAAAGCATGTGAGTTAAAAGAAAAGAATAGGACTGATGATTTGGTCTGAAGTCTTTCTAGAAAAAGAAGGTTATGTTTCTCTGACTTTTGATAACAATAAGCAGACAGCAGTCAATTTTAAAAAGGAGTAAGAATAAAAATCAATAAAGCTACAAAAAAGTCACACATAACTGTGTATTTTTAAAAATATGGCTGATCCCAAAAGAATGACATAAGAAGCCAATCTTCTGTGTGATTACCTAACATTGCTGGTTAGTAGCTAGATAAAAAGTAATTTTCCTTCTAAAATGCATACATCATTTAGATTTATTAATTAAAACTACTGAAGGATTTATTTTTTGAGCCATCCCAACGTAAATGTTGGTGCCAAGGTGTCATTCCATTCTTGCATTAACACATGGGATCAAATAAATGAAATCCCCCAATTCCTATCCACATCTCAAAAAGTCATCAACTGCTGGAAAACAACAGAAATTTATTCTTTCCTGGAAACGAATCAAAAGGCAGACCATCAGTTGGTAGCCAGCATGTGATTCAGCAGAGCTTTGTATGAAAAGTTTAAAGTTCAAAAACGACCCAAAAAGGGCTCTGGAAATAGTGGGCTGTTTTTACTCTCCCTGGAATCACTACCGGCAGCACCTACAAACTTCTGACTGCGTGTAACCGAAGAACAGACGGGGATTCCAGAAAGCAGTGACTTTTAAAGAGCAGCCAGCTACAACTACAACTACTTAGGGACCCTTTCCGCAAATACAGGTAGGAGAAACGCAAATGCATGACAACAGGTCTATGTGGCCAATAATGGAATTAAATGAAAAACAGGGCATGAACATGGGCTGTGACTATTGAAATAATTTCTCAGAACAGATAATAAAATGTCTTTACAGAAAACATGATATTTTTTTCTGTATCTCTTTTTTTCTGTGTCTCTTAAGATTGTTATGTTTGTAACTTTCTGTCTTCAAATGATTTTCAATTTCTTTTTCTGGATTTGAAGAGACGTTGGAATAGGCAATTTAAACAGGAGGAAAGCATCCATAACATGAAAGCTAGTGTTCGAAATTTCACGTATCTTCAATTGAAGTATCATCTTCAAAGTACTCCCAGATCTGCACTCAGTTTTGTAATACTAAACATCTCCCACCAGTGAGCGACAATCAGTATTGTTAATTACACAATTATTATGTAATAAAAACTGCATTAGAGCAGTTTGCACTTATCATAGCTATCGAAACTAGAAAGTTCTTGGGAGTTCAGAGGAACTGCCTTCTTTTGAGCTTGAGCGGCCTATACGTGATGCTTTCTCACTCTAAAAAGGGAAAATGTCAAAAAGAAGACAGGAAGGAAGGACTAGAAAGAAAAGTACAAAAAGATTTAATTGAAATATACGCTTTTCATTTTTCTGAATGTTCTTTTAACGCCTGGAAGGCATTCTGCTTCTGCACTTTAAGAACCCCGTTAGGGGTCTAAAAGATGCACAGCTTTGGGCCCCAAGGCTTTCAGAAGGAGCCTCGAATCGATGGGTCAGGTCTGCTACTGTCGTCATGATCACAGCTTATCATTTTCCTCTTAAAGCCTCCGAGCTGAAGTGTGCCTGTCACCTCTCTAACCATTTTCACCATTCTACAGTTTGACTTTTTGTTTTGTTTTGTTAAAAATGCACCCCAATTTGCGGAGGACAGGAAGATACCCTCTCTAGTGGTTTCATATACTTTCTTGTTATTGTCTACTGAAAAGGAATAACTTAAAATGCAATTTCACATACACTTGATCTCTCTTTGGACTCGAATCTCTTCAACAATCCATTTTAATATTTTTCAAATTTAAAAAAACTATTTAGTTTTAAGACTTCAACACTGATTTTTGGCAGATAGCTTTTTCTACATAGCTTCAACTCTTTGAACCTGGCCCCACAGTTCATTTCTCACTGTCTGAGCTTCCAGGATAGCAGTGGCCAAAGGACTGAAATGAGTGTGGAAGCCCATAAAAGTTATTTGTCTAGGGTTCCACTAAACAAGTTATACTAACGACTGACTGGTCCCACACCATCTGACTTAAATTTGTACAGAACCTTAGAGCAGTGTAATTAATTTAATAGATGGCAGAGGGAATCCTCATTCTTAGACCAAATTATTCAAGAAAACATGAGACAGAGGGAAAAGGGGCAAAACATCTGGGATACATATAAGTAAAGTTTCATTCTGTTTTCCCCATTCCCACCCCAAATAATCCAGGCAGTTGGAGTCCAAGGTTAATGTCCTCCCTTCTTTGTCTTATTTGGTTAGAGGAGAAGTGCTACGGAGTGAGTTAGTTTTCTCTCTTAGGCAAAGAGAAAAAAAAAAAAACGAAACAAAACAGAATGAACAAACTGTAATGAGGAAAGATGCAGCAAGCCTTCTTCCGAGAGAGTAAACGGCTCCTCCAGGGACCAGGGTCTAGTTGCATAAACTGGAGCCCCGAGGACACAAGGACTGTGGCACGAGTTGTGTTGTGATGGGAGAGTGGGGTGGGGATGGGGAGAGCACAAAGTTATTGTCATCTAGTCTTTATTATCTTCATATCCATAGAAATCTGATAAAATTTGCAAATGTAATTCTTATTCAAGATATACTGAACTTTAAAAGCAAACATTATGAAAGTGTGATAATATTTTCAGTGTCATCCCACCTGACCTCTTATGCCTGTCTCTACTTGATCAAATTCATCTTTTAAGGCAACTCTAAATTATCATTGCCTCCAGGAAAGTTTCCTTACGCCCTCCTCCATCCCCAATTAGCAAATGTAATCTTCCTCCCTTACTTTATCCACATCTTCTTTATAACACATTCCTTTCTACTTCTTATACATAGCATGGTAATCCCTTAACAGATTATAATAAGCTAATTTTAACACTTTGTGATCAAAAAGCAGAGATCACATAATACATCTTTTCAATTCCAAAGTATTAAAAATAAACAAACACCTAGTTGAATGAGATCTACAACCTTAAAAAGAAAACAACAAAAAGCCCTAAAGTCAAAGCTCATTAATTTTATCAAAAAATTTGAGGGACAGGGACAGAGAGGAAACACTACAGAAAGTAAAGAGCAAAAGCAGGAAAACAAAAGGCAAATGGAAAATATCATTGTTTTATTTTACTTATTCCTCCTCAAAATAAAGGATGATGGAGAACAAGAGGCCAATAATATTTTTTTCAAAGTAAATATATATTATTGACCTTAATATAACTTCAACATTTTTATGTGATGGCACAATCAGAAGAGTATATTTGATGCTATCATGATATTTCATCACAGGAGATAAAAGCTACCACTGAACTTAAGTCCATGTAATCCTTTCCCATCCTATTCCCAAATGCCTTTAGGTAACTGCTTATATTAGTTTCTTCTATATTCTTCCAGTGTTTCTTTGTATAAATACAAAGATATCCTCTTTATACAAAAGATAGCATAAAACATATATAGCTCTGTAGCCTGTTTTTTAAAAATTTACATGTCCCAGAAATCTTCCCATTTCAGTATACGCAGAGCATCCTTCCTTCCTTCCTCCCTCCTTCCCTTCCTTTCATCCTTCTCTCTCTCTTAAGGAGAAGCATATTATTTCTTTATGTGGATGTACTGTAGTTTATTCAACCAGTCTCTTTTAGATGGATATACGCCCTGCTTTCAATCTTTTGCTTTTATGACCAACCTCATTATGAGGTAATGGATAACCTCATTCGTATGTCCTTTCACTGATGCATAGGACACTGATAGGTAAATACATTTGTAATTTTTGATCGATTCAAAGTCATTTTAAATTGCTTGCTTGAGTCTTATAAAGGACAAGTTCAAACTTCTTAAACTGGATTTAATGTATTATATTATTTAATCTCAAAATATGGTCTTGGGCAAATGTTGATTTACAATGGTCCTTTAAGCGACCTAGCAAGTGACATTAATTTCCAGAAGAGGTGTTTGTGCTGGTGAGTGAAAAGATATAAAAAATGAAAACCACTACTATAAAGTGCTAGATGAGTGGATCATTCATAATAAGAAAGATTGTTATCTTTCTCAGATTATCCTAGATCCTTGGGGCAGTTTGGAGAAGTCAGAAAACTGCATAATGTATAACTGTCATGACTCTATGTTTTCTATCAATGCCTATAAGCACTAAAGCCATGTTAAATATTTGTGCCCTTAATTAATCCAAACGGTGAAATTTCAACGTCATATTGTATTCAGTTGGCTACATACAAATTCTACATACTCCTGGTCAAAATGAAGTTCTATTCTATTCTAACAGCCTCAATTCAAAACTACACATAAAAAAAAATCTGCACAAGAAAAACAAAACTGATAAAGAACAATGTAGTTAGATTTTTGTTTTTTAATCCTGAATGATGTTTTCTATTTTTTATCTCATAAAGAAATACTATATTTTATTCGCAAAACCATTCATTATTTTTCCTCATCTACAGGACATTATGGCCAAGTCAAGAAATGTAATAAGATGCCTCTGCTAAGAAGTGTCTCCTAATTAATAATCCCGAAGCATAAACAGTCAAACAGTTCTTTGTTTTAAGTTTGATGGGTGAAATAAAACAGAACAAATAAGGAATTATTTAATTCCCTCCTTAAAAAGACCCAAGTATTTCTCAGGGAGGACTCCTCCCTTTCATAGTCAAATTAACCTGTAAGTTTACCAAATAAACACCGTGAACAGTGTACTTTCAAACCGTTGTAACACTACTTCACTGTCTTTGAATTTTTTTTAAAAAGCAAATACAAAGTTTTGTGTATTTTTTTAATCAATGTCTTACTGGGAGACTTAAAATAAGGTTGAAATAAAAATTCCAAAACACCAGTAAGATCATCTGTAGCAAGGAGTACAAGACGTTGGGTGAATCTGTTGTCAGAGTTCAGGAAAGAAAACAAGTCATAAGCATGCCCTGCCCTGCTCCCTCCCCAGAAACCGGATTATCAGCGACAGTGTTAGGATATAAGAACTGAAAGAGATCAAGGCCTCAGTGACAGCAACTTTTAATTTAGCCAAAAACAACACTTCAGATATTTTGCTGCTTTGTTAAACTATTTACCATATATTTTAAAATTTCACATATTTTAAATGTTAACACTACCACTAAGTAATCAAAAATAAAATGATTAGAGTATTACATTAATGCTATTCCAAAGGGGAAAAATACATTACAAATCATGCTGATCTGAGACCCAAGTTTTAATGTCTTTTTGATCAATCGCTTCCCCGAGCATGTAATCAATATAAGCCTAGAAATATTCTGTTTAGACATGTTTGTATGTCCTAGTTTCAAAGATGCACCCTGCATTTTCTAAGTACAATACATGTAACGTTACACAGAAACGGTATTGGAAACTCTTGGCGTTTAGTAAGACCTATT
Source organism: Tapirus indicus (assembly GCA_031878705.1). Taxonomy (NCBI): domain Eukaryota; kingdom Metazoa; phylum Chordata; class Mammalia; order Perissodactyla; family Tapiridae; genus Tapirus; species Tapirus indicus. The sequence goes on along the minus strand of CM062933.1, from coordinate 37,563,427 downwards.
GTTACCCTGAAGGTTATTTTGCCAAATTCCATTTCTATGCATGTATCTTCCACAAAATCCCACAGAAAAGGTAAAGAAAAAATTCTGTCAGAGTCAAACCTTTACCTTACCAAGGCTTAACAGCCCCCAAATGACAGGAACTATTCAGGCCATTGCATGAAATGTAAAAAATTAAAATTACTAAAACAATAAGGAAGTTATTAGGTTGAATTAAATGAAACTGCTGATATTTGACATACGAAAATGGCAATTTCATGTGGTTAAACTTAATATATTCCTGAAGCCTGACCAAAAACAGAGGTGTTCATGACCAAGACTTGATTCAAGGAGGCTTAAAAATTGGAACAAAACGTTTTACAACTTAAAATTCAAATGAAGAAACAGAGTATTATCTTTTTGTTTCATTCTGAACTCTAGTTGAACAGACTTTACAAAACACTGTGTTTAAAGATAAAGTGAATGTACTCGTCTGACAACAGATATTTCTCTAATGGAGCTAAATTCACCCTCACAGCGTTTGTGAAATTTTTAGAGCTGACGTTGGTGAATATTCTGTGCAAGAATATGATTTTAAAATACATTGACCTTTTATATATCTTATCAAAACATAACATATTTTATAAAGCTAAAAATCATACAAGGTTATAATTTTTACAAGTTTTTAAGAAACAATTCTTAATTCCAATTAACTTGACTATTCAAAGATTAAATTATTTGTGTGTATATATGTATGCATGCATATGTCTAAGTGCACATATATATTTATATATCGGACACATTTTATTAAATGTTACACATTAGGCTACTTCAAGTGATTAAGACTTTACTTCTTTTCCAAACGCAATGTAATTCAGCCATCTAGTGGTAAAGTATAAAACAATCATTTCTCTGTATTACGCTATAAAAATGCTATTAAAAAAAAGACTAGCAGTATGGAGGGGGATTATAGGTTGTTTAAATTTGCTGTTTCTTTCCTCTGGTGAGGTCACAGAGCCTAATCAAGAACTCAGAAGCACTTTCTTTGTGGATCTTGAAAAAGTCATGTTTCAATATTAACATGGCCAAGCATTAATTTTTAAGTTACTTTTTTATTGTACTTTAATGAGCTATATAATTATAAAACATTCCACCAAAAATTCTATTACCTTGACAAATAAGTAGATTTGGCCCTAGACTTGCTGACACAAGTCTTAAGACTATTGGAGATACAGTCTAGTGAGAATGGGCTACACATGTGGGTCACAGAAAAAGGGAATAAGTGCTATCATACAGAATGCCCTGTGGGAGCAGAGACAGAGGGATGCTTAAACCTGACTACAGTTTCTTCGAAGAGATGTTATTTGAGCTAAATTTTAAAGGATAAAAAAAGGGAATTGATCAGATGGGGAGGGGGGATTCAGACACTGATCAATGTATATTAAGACAAAGAAAAAAAGAATATGGTACATTAAGATAATGTCAGGTAATTTCCCATGGTTACAACAAAGTTCACGTGTGTAGATGTGGAGAAACAGTCAGAGAAGAGGTGGGAAATGTGAGTATAGCATTTATGACAAGCAATGACATTAGCCCTTCTCTTCCCCTTCTGTGTTGTCTCTCTCCCATGTCTTCAATGTCCACATATAGATGGGTTCCTTCCAAGTCCATTATCTCTACACCAAATCTCTCTTTGGACTCCATATTCATACAAGTCAAACAAATAACTGAAGTTCAACAGACACTTCCAACTCTACATGTTCAAAGATACTACCAACACCTTTGAAAGTCCTTTGTCTTGTATTCCAAATCTTAATAAATGGAGCCACAAACCTTCAAGTGACCAACCCTAAAACCTCAAAGTCATTCTTTCATTCCCACTACCCCAATCAAATGGCATATAAGATCCTGTAGATTCCACCTCCTTACTATATTTTGTGAACACCTAACTTCTGTATACCCTCTGAGACACCTGAGTTTAGCTCCATATCATCTTTTATCAGGATGATTACAACAGTCTCCTGATTCTTAACTCCCTGTATTTAGTAAATTTCCAATAGGGTGTTGAAAACATGGGTCTGGAGAAGAGACAAGAGATCGTAGGTAGAGACCAGAAAAGGGAGAAATCAGCATGTAAATAAACGGTGAAGTTATGACAATGAGTGTGACCATCCAGGCAGCCCCTGCAGTACAATGAGGAGGACCAAACATAGAACCTTTAGGCATCAAAACATTCATGGGATGAGCAAAGTAGAAGAAAGAAGTAAAGGAATAAGACCAAGAAGAAAGTCAGAGTTGATGGGGAAACCAGGGAGAGAGATGGTAAAAAAAAAAAAAGAGAGAGAGGAGAGGGTTTTAAGAAAGAGTGATTTATAAAAAGGTAGATGTTTAGAAGAATGATAATATGACTACCAAAAAATAGCTCATTGTACTTAGCAAGTTGGAGTTTCTGCCTGAGTTCTTCAAGAACATAATGGTGCCAAGAACGGTATTAGAGTTGTAAGAGGAAATAGGAAAGGATGGAACAATTATCCAAGAAGTATGGCTGTGAAAGGATAGAAGGAAAGAAAAGAGAAGGAACTACAGGGCTGTGGGAAGGTTTCTCTTTCTATTTCAAAGCATTCAACATCTTGAATAAGTTAAGGGGCTAACATAAGGATATGGGAAAGATAGGACAGAGAATAAACAGCAGAATTAAAGTCCCATGTGAGATACCGTCGAGTACACAGCAGCTGGACTGCCTTGGAGAAAGAGCAAGGCATCTCATCCTCTGCCATGGTAGTACAGATAATCACGATAACAGATGAAACCAAAGGTAGAGAAGAGAGGAGGTGAAAAAGTTATCCAATGTTTTCTCTTACTTTCGAAACAAGAGGCAAAGGGATCTATCTCATGGTGAAGAAGCAGGGGCCAGGATGAAGGAGAGGGAAGTTAAGTAGTAAATTCAGTTGAATAGTCCACTGTTGTGTGCAATTTTGAGGTGTTAAAACCCTAATCATTATAAGATGGATCAGAATCAAATAGCTCCTCTATTTTCCAATCATATATTCCCATTTCAAACTCTGAATCTCCAAACTAGTTTAACATTTGCATTTCAGAGGTCGACTGTACTGAAAGGAAAATGAAAATGAAGACAGTGCTTCCTTTTAAAGTAGAGTATGAAATACAAACTCCATCCCCTCCAAAATTTCCATTTCTCCTTCTCCTTTGTAAGGAATAGTGTACTGGAATCAATCAAGTCAGTGTAATTCAGCATCTTAGTCAAAGTAGCAGCTTAGTAAAGTAAAATAGGTGTTTTCAATAAAGTTGGCATCAATTACTCCCCAAATAACATGTCCTTATAAAGCTTCAGAGGCCAAAATAAACGCCTTAGTGTTCCAGAAACAAAAGAATAGCTGATGAGACAAAATTATCAGTTTATAAATGTCTCAATAATCAAGAAGAGAGCTGTTATTATTCACAGGCTATAGTGAAGTATTTTGTTGTTGCTGGGTTTTTTTTTTTAATTCAAAGTTTTATTTGCTATGCTAGACTAAGCCAGAATTTATTATAGAAAACCTAAAATGGACAGATGTATTGCCATTATAAATGGGAAATAGGAATAAAAAATGTTTTCTAACATACTATCTATATACCCAACCCCAAATCTAACAACTCACTATCGCATTTTTCAATATTTACATGTAGTGTTTTCTTGATAACATTCAGAATTTTAAAAGGATTATCAAGAGACCACATATAAATTATATTTGATAGCCCTATATTAACAAACTTAAATAAGGAACAGCATGCAAGTGCTCAATATATTTCAAGTGAATAAATAAATGAAGAATGGAATAAAACTTTGCTCTACCAATGCCTTTTAATCATACAATAATTTTGGAGGGTATAAACCCAAAACAGTACAAGTTGAAAACATTTAGGATTTTTCTTCTGTGTAATTTATCTTGAGAAAAATTAGCCAAGAAAAATCTGTAAAGTAAAAGTGTATTTGCATGTATAAATGGGATTGAAGAAGGCTGATATACCCACCAAAAGGTGCACACGTTCTGATATGAGAGTCGTTAACAATGCGGGGGGAGTGGGGAGAGAAGAGATGGTGCAGGCACTGAAGGCAGTGGGAAGATGGGTGGGAAAACTGTACAGAAGCAAACAAAGGGATGAGCAGGTGATACAAATTGCAATTAAAAGCTGCAAATTCTAATCCCTGAACAAATTCAGAAAGATATGTAAATCCAGAAATGTCAAGATTTCAAGTGACAAAATATAACATTTTTAAATGCCAGAAAAAGTTGTCAAATGTCATCTTATTCATATATCAAAATCATACATAACCTAAAATTGTTTCTATTTATAAAATTGAAATGGCCAATCATAGTACCTAAATCAATCTATATATTTAAATATCAATATTGTATACATTACATATAATTTTAAGTGAAATTCCAAAACTCAACACATTTGATGTTTACTATATATAATATCCCAAGAATCTCCAGTTTCCCTACATTCAGCTATTATATTAAATGACAAGAATATACGACAGAGAGCTACAATAGCAAGCAACATCGAATAAAAATAAGCTTTTCAAATATTTCCAGATTGATACCCCAATCTCTAAAAATTAGTAAAGTATTTAAATATCACTCTTATCCAGCTACGTCATTCCATCCATACTACACCATTCTAGTCCATTCTGGTCTGTACCATTTTCTTAACTGATCTCCCCAAAGTTCCACATATGGCAGCCAGAATAATCTTTTAAAAACACACATCTAATCAGGTCACTCTTCCGTAAACATCTTTTAAGCCTTGGCCTCTCATTGCCCTTGTAAAGACCAGACTCTTTAACAGGGCCTACAAACTACACAATCGAGCTCCTGAGCTTTAAGTCTCATTGCTCATGGCCCACAAGCCTTCTTTCAGATCCTCAACAATAGCCTGGGGGCAATCTTGAAAGGGAGCTATCACAGGGAAGAAAGGTAAGATAACTTTATCAACATGTTCAGCTGTACTACCTGTGAGGGGGAATTCTGGACTCAAGATAAAAAGCCATGAGTCCTAATCCTGATTCTTTGTGTAAATCAAATTCCTTCTCAATTTCCTCATCTCTAAGGAAAGGAGACTGGCGAAAAGATCTCTAAGAAATCTTCAAGCTCTCTGATTGTATAACTCTTTCACCCCTTATCTTATACAGAGATTAAAAGATTCTACCCCATCTCTACACTGATTTAGCGCATCAACATTAAGTTCAACTATCTGTTTTTTAATTCAGTGTCTGCACTAAGCATTGGGGCTCTTTTGGAAAATAATTATTTTTCCAATTTCAAGTCTTCTAGCTACCCTTTTCGACAGTTGTCCTTTGGTTCACCTTTGTTAAAAGCAACGGTGCTATATATTTCACTATTCAAATACCACTCTGTTTGGAAAACTCCATCTCAGACTCAACTTATTTATCCTACTAGTGTAGCCTTTGACTAGGTCACTGTTCTGTCAATACTGGCAAGAAAATAATTTACAAGATTATAATCCTAAAAACGCAAAGTTAGTCTAGTATAGAAACACACCGCCTATCCGATTTCCTGTCATACATAGTGGGAAGAAGCATAAGTTAGTATATAGAAACGGCTTATAATGCTTGGAAATTTTGCGGTGATAAAAACAGCTATTTAATCTATTAATTATGAAAAGTTCTTAATTTAATATTTTAGAAGTCACTTTGTGTTGAATTTACTAATAATATCATCTACACCTTCAAATTCTGAACCAAATGTGTAATTACCCCAAAATGTCCTGTCAGGCAAAATATATTTTGAGAATTTTGTTGGTTTACTGTCCACCTGTGTTTATCCATGGATTATGTACCTGTCTTATAATAAAGAAAGAAAAAGAAACTCATGAAATAGTTTAAAAATCTAAATGTCTAAGAAAGCCTGAGAAGAATGGTCAATTCCCATCACTTAAATTTTTAGTATGTTCTTGCGATAAAAACAAAGGATTGGCTCCTTCGAATAAGCTGTAACTTATAAATCAATGTCATGATACATATTTATTGAAAATATTTCTTTGACTAGATCCTTATTTTCTCTGTTACACTTTCAATTTGATTTACTTATAGAAATGATTACCTGTAAAGTTAACCACTCAAAATATGATTTTAAAAAAGCCAGTGTACTTAAGTATATCTGAATAATAATATTCAGATTTCATTATCTTGCTCATTTGCCTCTCTCATAGAGAAAAAATATATCAAATTTTAGTTAATGACTTTGTTATATAAACCATCTGACTTTTAACCGTTTCCTCCTTAACAAAAAAATTAATGTACTGAAAAAAAAATTTAATAAATTCTATCATCGTTAATATTTCCATTAATTAACATGTCCATATTTTGAGAGTACAATGAAAAACTGATATTCCCAATGATGGTCCTAAGGCAATGCAAGACTCAGTAATATTAGCAAAAAAAAAAATTAAACTTTAGGATTATAGTTAAATAGCACTGTATTCAAATGCTCAGAAAAGCAGGCAATCTTTGGATGGCATGTACAGTAAATTGCAATAAAAACAAATGCTATATTCTTTTCTCTTTTGCTTTCTGTCTTTTTATAAGATGTATTTTGAAATAGATTATACTTGTACATGTTACAACATTCAAAAAGTAAAGATGAGCAGACAATGAAAAGTGACTCTCCCTTCTATCCCATCCCCTACCCACCCAAGCCTCTCAAAGAAAAACCACTCTTAGCAGTTTCTTGGCTATCTTACATAAAGTATATGAGAGAGTCTGTGTTACATGTACAACAATTATGTGTATTTTACCTAACTGCTGTTTGCCATAAACTCTATTCTATACACAATTTTTTCTACTAAATATATTCTGGAGGTCCTTCCATATCAGTCCATAACAAATGCCTCCCTCTTTTTAATGACTAGTAATGTTCCACTTACAGATGTACGAAAACGTAGCTAGTCCTTACGAATATTTGAGCCATTTCCCTCTCCTGGTATTACAAACAACTGTGTAATGAGTAACCCTGTATACGCATCATCTGCACACATACAACTATATCTGTAGGATAAATTCTTAGAGATGGAATTCTTGGGTAGAAGTCATGTGCACTTAAAATCTTTTAAATTTGTATTAATTTACACTTCCTGCAGCAGTTTCTATTTGCAATTTTTATTATGAATGAGACTGCATATCTCTGTATAAATTTAAAGCCCATTTATATTTCCTTCCTTTTTTATATTTCTTTCCTTCCTTATATTTTGCTTGTATTTTTCATTATATGCAGAATGTTTTTCAACGTTGTAAGATCCATATATCTTTTTTTTATGGTTTTTGGGTTTGGGGTCATATTTAAAAAGTATGACTTTCTGACTCCAGGATTTAAAAAAATATAAATTTCTCTCACATATTCTAATGGCAATTTTACAATTTTTTTTTTAATGCTCAGACCTTGGATCTCTGTGGAATTTACTTTGGTGTTAGGTGTGAGGTAGGGCACAAGTTTATTTTTTCAGATGACAATCCATGGCTTAAACACCATTTATTCAGCAATCCATCTTCCACTGATTTAAACTGCTACTTTTATAATATACTAAATTTCCCAGTGCTTTCGGGCCTATTTCTGGACTTTCTATTCAGTTTTAGTACTATCATTCTTAAATGATGTAGATCAGAAAGAGTTTATAGTACACTAAAGCTAAAGAAATATGTTGTGTCATTACTACAGGAAACTATAAGATACAGATAAAATAAATAATTCTCCTGGACTTAACTTTTACTTGTGAATTCATTTATCCTTCCCCTCTTCCTTGGCACATACTTCCTTTAAGGAGAAAATTTCCAAGTGGACAGCTGAGAATTTTCCTGGCTTTAACTCAAAGGGATTTCTTTCCCTCATCTTGAGTGAAGCAACTCTCCAATTATTTACTTATGCCATGTGGCTTCAAAGAAATTCCTTCTTCCTCCTTTTATTTGAACTTGAGACGTCAAGGTATGATCCAATCCATTTTGCAAGCCATTTAGAATCACAGGATGATGCCACATAGTCAGAAAGGACACAGGCAAGGTTGTTCTGCAGCCTGGCTAACTGTTTATTTGCTAGATTTCCTTTTAACCATATACTGGACTCGAATCTCAGGATATCTACATTCCTTTATCACACCCCAGGGACTCTTCCTGCCTCAAATTCTGTCCAGCACAAAGTAAGCAAGTTTTTTCTCATCAGTACTACCTGTAACCATAATCAACGAGTTGGGCTGTGCGACATGTGGCTGGTACCTGTGCAGAGCCAGAAGGAAGGCTTCCCTCCACCCCTGTGCTGCTCTCCAGACGTAAGAAAGGGAAAACTTGCCTGTACAGTGCTCTGTGAAAAAGGCAGATTGTGTACTAAGTTAAAAAATTACCAAACACAGAACTCTGGGCAGGCGTTTGCTGCTCTTAAATACTGTTTGCGTAAATGTTAAAAGAAGGTGAGAAGGTACCAAAAATTCTATTTGATTAGTTTACAAATAGAATCTTCAACTCAGCCACACAACTACTGCTAAAATGAAATCGCATTCTAAATAACAGGATGAATTGCTAAAAACTGAAAATAAACAATAAATTAAGAAAAAAAATGAAACAAACCATTTTCTTATTTTATTAGACGGAAGATACAAATTTGATTTTTAGACCACTGGGAATACCTACCCTAAAGAAAGCTCTGAAATAGTAAGAGTAGAAAATTAGATAACACAGTAAATAAATAAATATTGGGTAAGAGATGAAGAGAAAACAATCAATAAGATGACAATGGCAGGACTTCTAATAAAATAACATAGGATCTATTTTAATATCTAGAATGTAAAGTTTGTGGATTTATCCTGAAGCAATGATATAACCAATCTCCTTACTAAGGGATAATCAATAACAGAGAAAACTGTATTTTGAAAATCAGCATTCCTTTTTCACCATCAATTTAATATTACTCTTTAATTTTTTAAGAATTTCACAATGAAGAGTTATTGAACTCAGATCTTATGATATAGATAATCCAAATATTTTGCTGCCGATTAATTTGTCATACTCATCTTTCAAAACAAATTCATTTGGAAACATTTAATAGCAAGCCGTTATCGACCGTCCTCTATAACATAACACGCTTTGCAGAGGGAGGGGAAGATCCTAAAGAAGCTTCCAGTCTATTACAATGCTTCAAACCCAAAGGAACATTTTATGTCCTATAACTTTGCTCACGTATTGATTTAAAAGGCTCTCCATTTCTCATGTGTCAGTCTGATATAAGAATCAAACCTACGACTGGTTTGTTCATTCACTCTGAGAATATTTCAACTCATACTCTAGCTGAATCCTTTTCGCCCCACATCATGTTCCCACTGCTGGCAACTAGCACATTTTAAAATAAATTCAATAACTTTCAACAAAGTTGCGCAGAAAACAGTCAATGCTGCCAGTCTAAGATCCTTTGTTTTAAAAAGTCTCATTTTGACCTATATGCTAGACAGAGGTCTCATCCTCCTTTCCTGAATATTTGTGGCTGGGATATGGTGACCTAGCTCAGTTGTCAGGGACTGATGCCACTAGCTCACCACTCCTGGTTTACTTTCTGCAATCACACCCAGTCCACTTGAAGACTATATTACTGTTGTGAAGTCTAAGAAATAGTCATCCTCAAGTCTGGTGTGAATTACAAATAAACTCTAAGAGTCCATTTACTAGCTTATTAGAAATCAAGATTAATTTAAATACATCCAAATATTTGAGTTCTAAATTTAGAATCTTACATTTAAAGTAATATAGAAAATTAGGAAAAACAAGTTCAATAAACATATTTAGCAGCTCAGTGTATTTGAATGGAAGTTGGTGTTCTACCCTAAGTTTACATTTTAATGTTGTAACAACAATAAATGTTCACTGTCATAATTTCTGTTATAAAAAGGATTCCAATTATATAAAGCTTCAGAAATCGAAATATCCAAATGCAGAATGGACAAAAGTAGTAACAAATGAGCTCTGGATATCTTCATTATAAAAAAGTCACATGACCATATTTATTTGTGTGAAAAATCATAATGAAAAACCTCCTAATCTCTCTAAATTTTTCTCAAGTTGTCAAAAGGTTTAAGATTCCATTCTCATCTGCACTTTTATAAAGGGTTACAAATACCCTACTAATTATTATAGATTAAAATCTAATAGAGAAAACACATCACAACCGAACACTACTACAAATTCAGCCATATGGTAATTAATGACACTTAGTAAAAACCTTTCATGATTTGATTATATAGAATTACTATAGTTAATTTTTTGGATAAATGATTTATTTCCTAGGCTTGTCTATAAAATGATCATTTGTCTTAAAAAGGAAATTATATATCCAACACCCAAATATGTAGCACAGCAAAATGCTGAATTAACAGCAATTAAAAAAAAAAAGGCACACTTGCATTCCTTAACTGTGGCTAACAAGGATAGTGTGACTTGCTGGCAGTTTTTATAGGGGAAAAAAAAATCTACAAGTAGTAGAATGAATTCATTCTGAGCAAAAAAAATTAAAACAGGTGGGAAAATGTAGCACTATTCCTTCTAATGTTATCTATATTGGTGGAAATTTTCAATCATTACCTATACCAGAAGCAAATTTATTATGAGTAAAGTATCAGGCATTTTGATATTGCCTCTAAATAAATTCAAAAGAACAAAATCTTGTCTCTAGAAATTTCATAGTGATAGCAAAATGTGTATGACAGAACCATAGCCTTTTCCAAATAAGATATAAACCGTAATGTCTTTAATCCACCAACTTTTCTCACCATAAAACAAACACAGAATAGTTCATGCGGGTATTTGGAGGCATTTGCTTGATTTCCACATATGCAGACTGACACATGTGTGAAGAAATTGGGACATATGGAACAAAGGCTTTTAGAACAAAAAAGTTCTCTGTTAGAGCTGGTAAACACAGAAGCTTGCATCTTCAGCAGTCTGAAGAAGACAGTTAACAAAAGATGAAAAGAAACAAGATAACTAGTGTCAAATTATATTTTTCAAGGTTAGAAGAATACTATATTCCTTCTTGCTTACCTCAGAGCCACTGCCATGAACCTCTTTAAGTTATCATTCTATCAAGATGCTAGGGTGCTAAAGACGTTCTTAATGTAAAGACCAAAACTTGCGTTTTCACCTCACAGTATAAACAATATAAACAAAGGATCTCATCTTCCTGTACATGTTTATTTTCAGATTCCAACAAATTTCAATAAAATTATCAGAAGCAAGTTACAAGCTCATTCAACATGTTTTAAGAGTGAAAAATAAGTTTAACAGCAGAACTGGCATTGATGATATATAAAATAATTAAATAAAAAATGTGAAACCTGAAACTAAGCAGGAGATCTTTTTTAGTAGCCAAATTAGGTTACATATGGTTTGGGTTTGTATGTTATTAAAAAAATATTTTTTCAACCCAATGTAACCTCTACTATTTTTTCCTAAGACTATGCCAGGTAACAATTTTTTTTTTTTTTTAGATTTAAAAAAACACAAAAATGTGCTTAATATAACAGAGTTTATGGTATTCTTGTCTTTTAAAATTAAATTACTAAAATTGGTCCTACACATTCTGAAAAATAAAATGGAACACCTGTGAACTGTACTAATATTAATTTATTTTAGAAAGGGTATCCATTTAGCCCCCCAAAAAAGTTTTGTAAATATCAAAGCAATAAGGAATAATATCCTAGCATCAACTCCATTTGTATCACACACTATAAATCAGCTATGAAATGAAAATAAGAGGTAACCAATCTTTTTTGGGTTTTCATCCAAGTAACTTCAAAATTTTCCTACATATATTTTCTGGACTAGAAATATCTTACATTTACAGTGTTTTTCTCAGAAAATCACTTACTGAAACAATTAGGACCCTGCACAAGGATTTTCAGTAATTAAATGCTGATAATTATCCTCAATTGGAAAGATTCTCCTACTGGAAACTCCAATAAAAATAAGTGGTGCTAGTTATTATTGTATGAGAAGAAAAATAACTTTTACTTGAATTCAAATGTTGAATATAAACTTCCATTAATGATTTATGTAGAACCTTTGCAATTAAACCTTGAATTGCAAATTCTATAAAAAGAATGATCACTTATCTCTATTAGAGAAAGAAAAGTCATCAAAAGAAAAATTTAGTGAAATATTCTCTACCATCATTCAGAGAGATGCCAGGTCTTTTTTGAATATACAATGGTGTGGAGTCCCACTGGGAAGTTAGGAAAAGAATACACAACCTATTGTGCCTCAATGAGTTATTTTTAAAAATAGATTCTTTGGGCCAGCCCAGTGGCATAGTGGTTAAGTTTGTACGCTCCGCTTTGGCAGCCTGGGGTTCCCAGATTTGGATCCCGGGTGCAGACCTACACACTGCTTATCAAGCCATGCTGTGGCAGGCTTGATAAGGAAGGAAGGAAGATGTGCAGGACGTTAACCCAGGGCCAATCTTCCTCAGCAAAAAACAAAGAGGATCAACAACAGATTTTAGCTCAAGGCTAATCTTCCTCACACACATACACAAGTCTTTCTTGGCTAGATGACAGCCACAGACAACACATAAGATGCCACACATCTGTAACACATATAACAAATGAAAAATCAATATTCAATATCCAAGAAACCCAATATTCAAAATACCCAATAAGGAATGCTAAAAGATCAACAACAACAACAGTCAACCCAATAAAAAAATGAGCAAGGATTCAAACAGGCATTTGAGAGAAGAGTAAACACAAATGGCCAATAAACACAGGAAAATATGCTCACCATCATTAGAAATCAGCACTACACAAATAAAAATCTAATGAGACAGCATTTTACAACTACTGATTGGCAAACTTTAAAATTTGGATGATATCAAGTGGTTGTAACTCTTAACGTCCTGCTGGTAAACACAAAATGGCTTTAGCAAACAATCTGGCATTAGCTTGTAAAAGAGAAAACGCTTATATTCAGCATTCCATTCCTAGGTATACTCCTTAGAAAAATTCTTTGGCGGGTAGCCAGGAAACATGTTTAAGAATGTTTAAAGCAGCATTATTTTTAGCAGCAACCAAATAATACTAAGCTAACTATCCATCAGCAGATGAACAAATAAATTCTGATATACCATGGGAAACGATATAGCAATGGAAAATGAATAAACAACAGCCACACACATCAATATGGATAAATCTCAAAAACATAATGTTGCATCAAAATAGCAAGTTGCAGAAGCACACACACAGTACAATCCCTTCTAAATACAATTTTAAAACATGCAACAAAAAAATTATTGTGAGATATGTATGCGTTTTGGGGGTTGGGATGTGGGAGGGTATACTTTCTATGAAGACAGAAGGAATAAGAGATACAAAATTCAGCAGAGTTACCTAAACGAGGAACACAGGGAATGCAGCCAGGGAGATGTGCATAGTGGCTTCAAAAGTAGCGGCATTGCAGGTTTCTTTAGTTGGGGAGCAGATACATACATGTTCACTGTATTAATATTCTTTAATGTTCACATAAAAGAATTATATATACTTTATATGTATCAAAGTTTTCCCAATTTTAAATATTGAAAAAAGGGGTCCTTGCTCTTGAAAATTGTGGAAACCAATGATGTAAGGCACAAAAGGGAGATGGGCATGAAGTGGCCAGAAGAACAAAGGAGTTGCTTCTATTCTGAGAAAGTATGTTACCCAAATAATGTAGAAGTGCTTTGTTAGCATTTCAGCTACAATTTATAAGAGATGGAACTCGAGCATAAGTTGACTGATTCAAGTAATAATCAGAGGAAATTAAACAAAAGAGTTATATTTTAAAATACCTGATAACATACTCTTGTGGAAAATGCCAATGTCAATTAAAATTTATGTTGGAACACAACTTTCTATATACACAATATTGAACTTATCTAAATGTGGAGGAAAAAAGATTCTGTGATAAATATGCTAGTCTTAGTCTTAGTTCACAATAGGAAAATACTAAATTTAATATGCATTTCAAAGTTCCTGGTGCCAATACAGTCACATGATACCCGAGTTCTTTGTATTGTTTTTGACAACTTAAATATGCCTTTTCCATCTGAAAGGCAGGAGTGAACTAAAGATGGAAATTATATTAACCATTAGCTCAAAGTTGAGTTATTTTGATGACATTAAATCTAAAGAAATATTAGCATTGGAAGAAGTACATCAAAGGTCACTTAGGATTTATTAGCATGAAAATTCGAATTATAAAATAAACTCATAAAAAGCTCTCTCTTTTTTTTTTAAACTGGGAAAGATTTGCCTTGAGCTAACATCTGTTGCCCATCTTCCTCTCTTTTTCTTTTTTCCCTCCCCAAAGCCCCAGTACATAGTTGTATATTCCAGTTGTAAGTCCTAGTTCTTCTATGTGAGCCGCCGCCACAGCATGGCTACTGACAGACAAGTGGCCTGGAACTGAACCCCGGTTGCCGAAGCAGAGCATGCTGAACTTTAACCACTAAACCATCAGGGCTGGTTCTCTGTCTTTTTTTAAAAAACCATCAAACTCTCTAAAGCTGAGAATCACACATTAAGGTTTCCCCACATAGGGATCTCTTTTTTCAGAACAAATAGTCTCTTAACTTTTACTATGGTTTATCCATTGTTAGGATTAACATATTAGTAATAATTCACACATCTCCCAAAACATGAGAATTTTTTGGTAATGCTACCCTGCATTTTCAACCATTCTAAAAGGCCATGATGTGCTATAAAATAAGCATACTGGACACTTTTTCAGGATAAAAACAAATATATCAATATTAGCACTATTTGCTTTTCAATTAGCTTTTTTTAATTAGCAAATTCTGAATTAATCCATCTTAGAACTGAAACAACAGGGCTCTTTCCATGGTAAAGAATGAAAACAGTTTCCATTAATTTGATTTGATGATCTGGGGCAAGTGTGGTGGGATTAGACTTTCACACAAATTCTTAACAAAGAACAGCCAAACAGTGGTTCGGAATTAAATAGTGCTATACTCAGAATTATACTGGGTTCCTCGTAAATCGCAAGAAGTATATCCATAGAAAGCAGCAACTTTACCACCACCTACTGTGTGATCTTGGCTAGGATGCTTAAACTCTCTGGGCCTCAATTCTTCATGTCTAAAGATAGAGATAATAACAGTACCTATTTCACGGCGCTGCTACAAGGAGTAAATGAAATAATATATGTAAAGTTCTTAAAATTGTACCTAGCATATAAGAGCTTAAAATGTTAGCTATTCAGTTGGCCATTTTTCTAATAGATTTCACAACTTTAAAAGACATCTATTTCTCATACAAATTTGTATATATTGAACACATGCATTTTACAAAAGGTATCTTGGTTCAAGAGAGAAGAATATTTGTAAAAACACGACCAAGTTCGTGTATGCTGATCCACAGGCTAGAGTAGCAACTGAAGCATAGCTAAAAAATATTTTTCAATTCAATTCAAGTATAATGAGGTGAGAGGAAATACTCAGTATAACTTGTGGAAAATACTTTTGGTAATATAAGTTATACTGTTCATTAAGTAATAGAATGGCACATTATCTAACATTTTAATGGGAAAATGTTAATTCTGCCCAAACATACTTTTGCTAAATAACAGGGATAACCCACAGCTCTGTTATTATTATCTGGAGGACTTACATGGAGTAATAAAAAATGGGTTTATGGCTGCTAAGGACAAAATTTAAATATCAGTTTCTGATACTAAGATTAATATCTCCTGCAGCTCTAAAATTCACTTTTTAGTGATACTGAATGTGATTCTCAACTTTTTCATCTTACAAACTCTAATGTTCTAAGATATCTATCCAGTACTCACTTTCCAAATAATAATATCCCCCCTGCCCCTTCAAAGGTCATACATTTCCATTCAGGAGAGAAGATGCTAACAGGTAGTTGGAATAGAGAAAGAATCAATAAATGCTGTCAGTAGTCTATGAGCCCATTTTTATTTCCTGGCATATAATATGTGTTTAATACACTGAGGAGTTGAATGAATTGATATATTAACAAGTAAATGAGGTATGGGTGGGTGAGGAAATCTGGAAAGTGAAGCAAAGGCATGTCTACAAAGTTAGTCATTGCTCTGCAACTGTACAGTCAGGTTTCTGAGACGTTTAAGGAAATCCCTTTACATTCCCAAGAGTCTGGGCTCCTCCCCTTCTTCTTTCTGTCTCCATCTCAGCCCTATATCATGTACCCACCCCCTTAATTCTAAACCCCCTACCATGGCTACCTTGAGAAACACTGTCTTTGGAAAATTTTAACTGATTTCCCAATAGAAGAGTTTAAGGTCCACAGTCACCAGAACAGCAGCCGCAGTTACTCTCTTTTGTGAAAACGACTTTGGGGGGCCAGCCTGGTGGCAAAGTGATTAAGTTCGCGCGCTCTGCTTCCACGGCTCAGGGTCCCCAGGTTCGGATCCTGGGTGCAGACAGACGCACCGCTTGTCAAGCCATGCTGTGGCGGCGTCCCATATAAAGTAGAGGAAGATGGGCACAGATGTGAGCCCAGGGCCAGTCTTCCTTGGCAAAAAAGAGGAGGATTGGCAACAGATGTTAGCTCAGGGCTGGTCTTCCTCACAAACAAAACAACAACAACAAAAAACAACTTTGGGAAGCAGTTGTTAATGCTGGGAACTCTGCATGAATTCAGAGTTATTTTAAGGTTAAGACACGGGCTGAAAAGACCCAGATGCAAACCAGCACTGTGCCAAAGGCCCCACCCCTGGGTGCCCACAAGTGTGCAGAAAAATGCCCACACTCAATAAATATTGAAATCTGGTCTCCTAAGGCTCTTAGTGCCTTCATTCAGCAAATATTTATGAGGTCCATGCTTTGTACCAGGCACTACCTGTGCAGAGTAGAGTTTCAATGATAAATAACCCTAAGTCCTTGAGTTACACTCAGGAATGAGTATAAAGTGTGATAAGAGAACACCATTTGATGATTTGGAAGATGAATTTCATGCAAGAATCCAAGAATTCTGAATTCTAAAGAAACCAGAGTGAAGGGTGTAAGAGGCTGTGTTTGCTATCTGTCCCCTCCATGAGACTAAGATCATCAGTATCTAACCTAGCAACTGGCACACAGTAGAGACTCAAAGTCCAGCAAACACTTGCGAAGACCAGCGCTATAAGGAGATTCAAGTATAACATCAGACATATTGAATCCTTCGACATCAGCACGGTCATCATCATCATTCACATTTATTGAGCATTCCCAAGCACCCTCCTACCACTTTACATATATCTTTTTCTACCTTCCAAGGTTCCTAACAACTAAAAGTAAGAGAAAACAGGATAAGACCATAGTATGTTTACATTTCAGCTTTACTGGCATCAGAAGTGGCAGATTTATTCTGACATAAGTGATTAAAGATCACTGATAGCAGTTTAGCACTAAAAAGGTCATGGGGGGGAACACCAGTATTAATAGTCATTATACCTCTACGGTATATAAATTTTATTTTCTATTTTCTACAGTTCCTCTAAATAGTAATTACCTTTAAAATCTCAAAGCAAGTAAGCAGACTTTAAGGACTTTACCAATGAGGAAACCAGGATGCAAGAAGGCCAGGTGACCTGCTCGGGGTAACTGATGGGCAAGAGGAAGGAGCCAGAGATTACAGGAAAAGTAGTCCTTTAGCATCAGTCCACACTTAGGAGTAGAGGTCTGTTGGCCAGGTAACAAGGTTCACTGATCAAAGGCTAGGTAGACCAGAGCCCAGCACTACTTAAACTGAAAACTCTGGGACATATTTTAATTGTTAATATGAGTAAGTTAAATAGCTGCATGAGCATCATTCTCAAAGGTAGGTTTCTTGGTAGTCTCTGCCGACATCCACAAACACTGTGCTTTGTACCCTCTAGGTACTTTGTACCCGATATGTAGGTGGCAACTGTGGACTTGCTTTAAGTATAAAAATAAGCAGGGGGCAAAGAGATTCAAATAAAAAGTGTCACCCTGTGACTTCCCCAATTAACAGTTTAACTCTGATTTCTCCTTCCAACTCAGCAGAGACTGCATGTGAAAGCTGAACTTGTAAACAGAGGAGGAATGTGTCTGAATGACCAAGAACCTGTTGGGTAGCCAAGATCCCTGAAGATCTTAGGTCAAGGAGCCAAGAAGTTCTATATTTTTAACTTAGCAGGTCACTATGGAAAAACGATGATGTTATTAAGCACCTGACGCATAAAACTATGAGTTCTTTAAGAAATGTAGCAATTTGTATGTAATAGAAAATAGAACATAAAGCCCTTGTTCAAACTTTTTAAATGACTCTCAATTTTTCTTGACCTGGCCTGAAGTTGCAGGGGTTTTCATAAACACCTGTTTTTATGCATGAGTTTCTCCTTTCAAGCCCTCAGCAGGTATCTAACCACTAAACACACTAGACTGTGTATACAAATAGATCATTTTTAGCTCTTGGACTCTGTAATAGCACCTACGAATGTTCTTTTAAAACTTTTTCAAGAGGAATGAGGTACAGTTGGGTGACGGGGAAAGTGATGAGTCTCCAAGTGCCCTAACTAAACTTCTGGGCACTTTTCCCATGCCCACTGCTAAAAGAATGAAGGATTAAACAGACGGGAAAGTCAGTATCCTGCGCGAGTAAGGAGATGAACACGTTAGCTTAGTCGGTGGCGTTTTCTCTCAATGGGCTCTCTCAACAACAGCTCTTCACTTCAGAAATGTAACTCAGTTAAACATTAGGGAAGAAGACATTTATAACAGAGAAGCGAGTTTCCTCATCTGAAGAATGAAATGATTGATCTAGATGACCTTTAATGTCACTTACAGCTCTGAGACTATGAAAGAACAATAATATTCTGAATCAAAAATTTATGCATCTTCAAAGAAAATTTTGCATGTAAAAAACAGTCTCATAAGCAAACTAAAAAGACAAATGCAAACTGGGAAAAATATGTGCCAAGTATATCACAGAAAATAGGTTTATATGATATAGAACACTTCTAGGAAAAATGGGATAGAAATATGGTCTTAACTATCTAAAAAGAGGCTTAACCATGTACTTAGTAAGAAGAATGAAAATTACAACTAGAACAAGATTCCAATTTTCACCTCTAAAATCAGCAAAAATCTTAAAGTTCAACAAAATCTAAACAACATTTCCTGTTGGTGAAGCTGTGTGTAAACAGGCCATTCTCACACACTGCTGGTGGGAATGCAAAATGATACAAACACCGATGAGGGGAATTTAACGGTATGTAACAAAATTACATGTGCATTTACCTTTTGACCCATGAATCCCAGTTCTAAGAATCTCTCCCAAAGATATTCAGGCAAAAATATACATACACACACAGTTATTTACTGCAGAAGTATTGATATTAGCAAAACAGAAGAAATAACACAAATGTCCATCAATAGGGAAACGGTTGAAAAAACTGATACATTCATACAATGGAGTACTATGCAGCTGTAAAAAGGAAAGAGGACATCTTTACATAATGTTATACAATGATCTCAAAGATAAAGTGTTACATAAGAAGAGGTAGAAAAAGTATGTATATCATGATGCCAATTATTAAAGAAACTGCAAGGGGATATGAATGGATATCTATTTTTAAAAATAATAGAAGGATAAACCAAAAATATATTTTTAAAAAAGGTTTCTTATGGAAGGAGGCTGAAACACAGGGTGGATAGGTGAGTAATAGAAGCTAGACTTCTCTGAATCTTCTTTGTTTTGGACATGTGACTTGGGAAATAAGCAACGTGTGCTAGAGCTGGCTTGTACAGGCTCTTAGTACATGTTCAAATATTTTCCTAGCCGGTTGTCTTTACCTTGGTAGCCTGAAATTGGCCATGGTGGGAGTATTTACATCACAGATATCAGCAAACACATTTGCTTACTCCCAAGAGAGTTAAACATTTATCAGCACACGACAGGAAACACAAATATTTTAGGAAAGCAGTAAACAAAATAAAATTTAAAAAGAGCATTCCTAAAAATTGAAGGCAGAATGAAACAAATAAACCTAACAGTGAATTGAGTGGGTAGCATTACTACATTGAAATGAGCCGTTTCAAGTGACTCTAAAGCATGGAAATTTGACTATATGGTTCTACTGGTAACAACAAAAGAATGGCAAAAATAATCCTAAACTGTTTTCAACATTGTGATGTGAGTATTGGAACTGTTATCCTGAGAAATTGCGAGTATTATGGAATAAAGCAAATGAATAACTACACAATTAGTGTGGGACTAAGAAGCTACAGATACAAGTTTGACGTCATTAAGTAATTATCCTGTGGCCCTGAATGTGAACTGGATGTATCAGTACGAAGTTATGATGTCTTTTATATTTAATTAACATTACATGAATGAATTTCCTGGCTCTGTCCATTGAAAAAACCTAGAAACAATGACCAAACACCCCTAGGAATCAGACAGCCAGGTTGTGGTCTCAAACTTGTATTTCCCACAAAAGGAACCAAGACTCCCTGATTACAGATCTGGATCAGGGAAAGTATAAAATACTGGAAGGGAAGAAGCTATAAAAGACTACTGGGATCGTGCCAAAAGAAGTCTGAGCCAACGTGTAGAGGCTCCTGCTGACCCAGACAGGGAAAAAAAATCTCAGCAATAATAAGCAGAATAACTGCCATGGATTGAAACACATAAAATATGTTCAAATACATGAGTTTATGCTACTCAAACACCTCACTGGGCTACCTCCGGAGGATGCTAGGAAACAAGCTGATTGTTTTAAATGTTGGTAAAGGCATTTATCCTGCTTTTTCTATACAAACTGTACTTCAGGGCAACCAAATAGTTGATGAAGGAGTATTTTTCTTTATAGAAGTATTCTAGCTAATAAACAAAGGAGGAATGATAGAATATCTAGGTAATGATCATTGCTTAGTAACATCACAAAAAGAGAGACGACGAGCAATGAAGGGCCTCCTGATCAAAACTCACCACACCCCTGTCTCTAGTGTTATTGCCAAAAAATACTTGTGTGTGTATCTCAAACCTGAATCAGATCAAACCTAGATCTAACCACTACCAATTCACAGGAAATACAGGGTATAGGGAAGCATTTAAGTGACAACAAAATCCCAAATTGTAGGAAATTGTATAGAACTGATGACCCAATTTTTCAACAAATAAACTGCAAAGGCAAAAAACGGACATGGATGCGGCCAGCCCGGTGGCGTAGTGGTTAAGTTGGCGCACTCTGCTTCAGTGGCCCAGGGTTCGCAGGTTTGGATCCTAGGCGTGGACCTAGGCATCGCTTATGGGGCCATGCTGTGGCAGAAGTCCCACATATAAAGTAGAGGAAGATGGGCATGGATGTTAGCCCAGGGCCAATCTTCCTCAGCAAAAAGAGGAGGCTTGGCAACAGATGTTAGCTCAGGGCTAATCTTCCTCACCAAAAAAAAAGGGACATGGATAAGAAACCTACATTAACAGAGGCATATCAATTAGGGGCAATTCATGAACCTAACTGGAACAAACAATAAAAAATCAATAAAAAATATATATGAATATGTATGTATGTGTATAAATGTATACTACATATGTGCAAGTATATCTATATATACATTTGTGTGTAAATATGTGTATATATGTATACTTACATATATATGAACGTTTGTGTGTGTATACACACAAAAAGATAACTGAAATTGACATTTGAACGTAGACTAAAGCATTTGATAGTATTAAGAAATGGTTAATTTTTTAGGTATGATGAAGATACTGTTTTAAAGAAAAGGGACTCATCTTCTGGAGAAATATACTGAAACGTTTACAGGTGAATTGGTACAATGTATGGATTTGTTCAAAATAGTAGGGGGTTGGTGAATAGAAGAAGAATTGAGTGACAGTGACTTGAAATTAGTTTAAGTTGAGTGGTGAGTACATAGGCATTCATTATAACTAGTCTCTCTACTTCTATGGATAAGACTAAAACTTCCTATAATAAAGTTAAAAACTATATGAACAAAAACAACAAAAAATTATGTACTTAATTTAACAAGCTGGTAATAGAACACTGATATGAGACCAAGACATTCCAACTTAAGAGTCCACCCATCATGATCACCTGAGGAGATTTTTCAAAACATGATCTCTGAACCAGCACTATCTTAATGAACATCAAAAACTGAAGGAATTATGTCATATCCCTCAGGACTGTGGGAGTATGGAAAAAATGTTTAGAACCACTGTTTAAACACCACAAGGGTGGGGACTGTACATTATTCCCCCAGTTTTTATCTCCATGCCTGATGCATGAAGAGGTATTCAAGAAATATTTGGTGAATTAATGAATGACCTTGGGAAGTGAAAATGAACAGATGAACTTAACAGCAGCTAAATGCTAGATGTGCAAAAAACATCATGCATATATGACATCAAAAAAATCACAGGTGACTGAGTTTAAGGAGCATGGCTTTCTGGTTTAAATGGAATGGGTTTCATCATAAAGCCACAGACTAGTCACTTGAAACAGCTACAAGTAAACTCCCAAAATAAAAATAGTTTTAAATACACAATTGGGTGGGGTGTGGCTAGCAAATATTCTGATTCTACAATCTGTTTTGGACAAGACAGTGCTTCTTATGTGACTAACAAAGCAAACAGCAGTCAGAGTCCCTGTGCTGAAATAAGTACACTATTTGCAAAAAGGGCTGAACGTCCAAGGCTTATTCAACAAAGACACCACATTTTCCCAAGTTAAAGAAGAATATAGAATGACAAATACCCACATCTATTTACATATCCCAAAAGAAGGCACCTGACCACCTGGTATGGATTTTGTCTCTAAAAAGTACTGAATGGAGCCAAGCCGACTGTCTCGCCGTGGGGAACAGCAAAATACCTCAAGCACAAGAATAATCTAATTTTAAAGTTGGGAGGAGCTTAGAAACCTAGACCAACCTCTTCATTGTGTTAATGAAAAAACAGACACCTAGAGAGGTTAAGGTGAAAAGCTCTGAAAATAGTTGGAGCAGCCACAGATGTCTACAGCAGCCACAAACGGTCTACACACACAGGTGCACAGTCTGAAGAGATGACACTCTTCTGAACTTTCACATGAATGATATCTAACAGGGTATCAGTCTCAATTATAAACAAATAAGTGTGTGTGTGTAACCATATACACACACAAAAATACTAGAATATGTACTTCTAATAACTCCTTTTAAATGCTACAGCCTAACATTCAGGAGCATCCATAATGTTACCTCACCTACTTTTTCAAAATCTTGTCCAAATGAACCATGTAGAAAGGAGGCAGCCATTTCTCTGACTTATCTTTTGTGGATTCTTACAG
The DNA here is from genome assembly GCA_031878705.1 of Tapirus indicus. Lineage (NCBI taxonomy): Eukaryota > Metazoa > Chordata > Mammalia > Perissodactyla > Tapiridae > Tapirus > Tapirus indicus. Next base: position 37,540,065 of record CM062933.1, on the reverse strand, counting down.
ATGTAGTAGAGAAAATGTTGTAATTGCAAAAGCTATTCCACTATGCAGATATAGAAGTATAATGATGTACACCTGAAATTCATACAGTGTTACAATCCAATGTTACTGCAATAAAAAAAAGCTATTCTGTAATTTCCCAATGATGAAAGAATGATTAGCATATAAACTTTCCAATTCTCCTGTTAATCTGAGCTGATATAAAAGCCGCATTTCATGTGTATCTATGAGTATTACAGAGAGACATATAGGACATTGTAGATTTTTAAATATGGCACCAACAAAAGATTTAAAAGTGAGAGTTAGGAGAAAGAGGCAGTGAGAAGAGTTATCCATTTACATTTCTGCAAGGCTTAGTTTAAAATACATACAGAAAATTGTATGCAGGGGAGGAAGAAGGGAAAAGAAAAAGGACAAATCTTTATTTTATCCACTGGTCAAACATTCAATTATTTCAATTATTGATCAATCCTGAATCCATACTATAATTCTACAGAGATTTTAAAAATGATGTTACCTAAGGCTGTTATGGAATTTTCCTTCTCACTTACTTCACCTGTACAGTTGATTTGATTTAGTTCCAAAATTACAGAATTAAAAAAGGAACAAAAGTCAGCCTCTCAACTTCTTGTTTTTATTAGATTCTATAGGATCTTGAAAATGATTTTAAGATCATTTAAGATAAATAAGATCATTAAGAAAATGATATTTAAGATCATAATATTGTTAAGGAGAATACTAACCGCTAAAAATGACAATGATAATGTTTACTTTCATCCTCGGGAAAAAAAAAATGTTTCTAATTGGGCTGATTCAAGATCTTTGAAGGAAACTGCAAGGTAAGCCAACGATATTTTTAAAAAGCTGAAAGCAAAGTTTGAAGAATTTTTTTCTTCTGAAATGAACACAACAACCTTACTGAAATAGACATCATACTACATCATCAAGTTAAAGGTTTTTGCAATCTCTATGTAACTCTAAAGTAAAATCCAAAATTAAGCAATAAAATCTTCAGCCATGTACTACACATAATATAGTGTTGTAAATAAAGAATCTAAATCCTTCAGGGTAATCATATTGCTATCTCTTCTACCAAATTCATGGATGTCTTGCCTCTGAAAAGTTGAAAATACTTAATATGCAAAAATTTGAAATACTTATGTGCTAGCATATTTAAAATTTCACTCATTAACTTCTGATGACTTATATTAAAATCCTGAAGTACAAAACAGCATACCAACACTTTCACCATTTTGTTTCTCTCTAGCCTCAAAATAAGTAAGAGTTGGGGTAAGCTATTTTCACAAAAATTTAGGAACATTAATGGACACATTGATGGTTTTATGTAATAACTGAAGAATTTAGATGACGGTTTAAATCCACTCCCCCCCCCCCAAAATTTCTTCTCCTACTTTTGTATACTACCAAATATTTTCAACTAAATAACACAAGAATGTGCTTTTCAAAAATACAAAGGGGGTATTATCATTCCCATAATGAACCAGCCTAAACATCTGAGTAATAACTTCTAAAATAAAATCACAGAAAAAGATGCTACATGGTTAAAACTATTAATATATATTTAAGACAACGAGTTTATTTTTCAATAAGAAAACAAGGAGAAAGACAGCCCAACCTGATCTTGTATGCCTGCCCAATAGAACTTTCCACCATAATTAGTGCTTTCCACCCCTGGAGGGAGGGGCTTAACCCTCAGGGTAACCTCATGTAGTCAGGAGAACACAGTATAAATACTGCAGGACAGCTCTGGAGAAGGCATCTTCTGCACCGCTCACCTGAGCACAGGAAGGCTCTGGAAGCCGGCAAGAAGCCATCCCCAGGAACTCCTAGCACCAGGTAAGCCTAGGACTCCATGCTCACTGGTGAGCTTCCATGTTAGCTCATTTGGAAACAAGCTTCGATAAATTAACTGTTTGTTTTCTTGTGATTTAAAATAGTGGTTTTCTACTAAAATGCACTCAGCAAGTTGAATTTGTATCAGCCTATATAAAATATAGTCGTAATAAAACTACATTTGTAAAAATAAGCCCTAATCTGACTTCCAGTGTATTTTGAAACTACTGCGTATTTCCGTCTATGTCGAAGATCTTGAATTATCTAATATAGACATCCAGTTATGGTTGCTGTGTTTCTTTTTCTAAAATCACTTCATTTTTACTTGATTAATTGAATGTGGTTTCCAAAAACAACTAAGACATATATTCATATATCTAAAAAGTTATAACTCCCATTAATTTCTGGAATATATTCAAAATATATAGGATAAGGTAAAAAAAATAGATGAATGTATAAAGAATTCATCTGTACACCAGACAAATAAAACAGGTCAATAACAAAGCTGTATGAAATTATTCTTTTCTGTTTTTCAGAATCCATCTGAGAACATGCTGCCACAAATAGCCCTTTTGCTGCTAATATCCTTGAACTTGGTTCATGGAGACTTTTATACCGAGAGATTCCAAACACCTACAGGCATAAAAGGGCCACCACCCAACATCAAGACACGCATCTTCCTTCCCTATGCCATAAGGAGTAAAGGTAAATTGAACTGTATATTTTGCTCTATATTTTGCTCTATTTTGTTGGTGTTTTCCACAATCTTAATGATCTCTTTAACAAAATGCTTTAACTCTGCTTGGTGTTAAATTATTTTTAAATGCCTGAATTAGCCCAAAATATTACAACCAAATGATTTAAGGAAAAAGTAGGTCTATTCAAGAACATTATCCTAATTTATACAATAAGTATAATAGAAAGCTATACTTGAAGAATATTAAGAACGTTTATGTGTGGAAATTTTTTCCCTCAAATGATGCTTTTGCACAAATAACTACCTATAATCTAGAAATACTAATCAAATCAAAATTAATCAATTTTAAAATGTTTTCACTAAAAATAATTGCCAATTGTACAAACAGAGGAGCAGGTTTAGATATCTAACTACTTAAATACATTTACTTTTACAACCTATTCAGCTAGCCCACATGTATATATAAAATTGAGTCTTAATTATCAAATAAAATCTAGATGCCTTCGAAAGAAATTTAATAGGCAAATGAAGTAGCAATTCTCACAATTTTTATATATTTTTGTATAGTTTAGTGGTCAAGTGCACAAACTTAACTGCCTTGTACTAACCACGTGACCTCCAGTAAGTTATTTATCCTCTTGCATTTTAGTTTCCTCACCTGTAAAGCAAGGAGCAGCTACCTCAAAGGGCTGCTAGGAAGCTTAAATGAGTTAATATTGTAAAGTGCTTAAGCGTTAACTATTACTAGTGCTACTCGTACTTTGCCTACTACTTCTATTACTTCTACTTCCATTTCTCCTCGTCCTCCTACTGTAGGAGTACTGGTTGTGTAGCCTTGGACATGTTTTAACTTTCTTCTTGAATCTGCCCCTCATCTGTTCACCCTTCTCACCTACTATGAAGAGTACTGAGGTAATGTATGTAAGTACTAACAGATCCTCAAAGAAAGGCAACTCTTGGGTTTCATATCCACTAATTACATTTAATAGCCTGAGACAAACTGCCTGTTAAACATCTGCTGAATTAAACTGAATAATCTGAACTGACTGCAGAATTCAAATGTCCTTTCTATGGTATTTTTTCATTATAGTTATTTTATCCTGTAAATAAAGCTAAGGATATTTGCCATAAACTTGAAAAATTATGCTTTTGCAGGCAACTATTTTGAGCAAATTAGATTATAGGATTGTCTTTTTAAGAAGAAAGAAGAAATTTAAACTATTTCATGAAAGGGAGCTTAATGTTTAAAAATAAATGCACATATACATTACAGATATTTTTGAATGTCTCAAAATACATATAAGAGAAAGAGAAAAGTTAGGAAAAAAGAATAAAAGACAAGGAAACTCACTACTTTACTTGAAGTAACAAATGCAATTTGAAATGCTATGATAAGCAGCACTGGGTCATATTCTCTATGATCACAAATTCAGAATTTCTGTAGCTTACCAAGATCATAAGAACCATTGCAAATTCAAAATAAAATGCACCACTTTTAGGTGAAAATGTTTTTCTATCTTTCCACCTTAATGTACTGCATCATCTTATTTTTGCAGAATAAATGCAAATATATATCTTGTTAACAAATGAAAAGTCTTAGAAGCTGTATTTTAACTATTAAATCCACCTTGGTCTCTACTTGATAATACAAGATGGAAACTCAAATACATTATTACTCACTGGCAGTCAAATGAAGACAAAAGCCCACAATTTATACAAGTAAAACAGTGAGTTGATAACAGAAATACAAGGAGTTTGTATGTAATTCGTAGACATACCTGTTCAACACAGGCTAACAGACAGCTCAGCCAAAATACACTAAATTATGCTGCAAACGGTTCCACAGCTGCTGGGCACGAGGGTACCAAATTCTGACACAACCAACCCCTATTTCAGTTTGTGGGCTTAAATGAAACTTCTCTACTGCATAATCATTTCTCCTTGAGGACGGTGTCACCCTATGAAGCTACAAACAGGGGCTGTCCTCCAAGGATCCAACAGAAGTCACCTTCTTTCTTGCACTGAGAGGTGGAGGACCCATTAGGGAAACATTCCAAGTGACAGAGATCACTCAGTTGTTGGAGCTCTAGTCTCAAATGATGCTCAATGCAGTCATTTTCAATAAGACAAGTTTTTCCTACTTTAACAGTTAACAGATTTCCAACCAGACTAAGACAATTATTTTTAGTATAGACATGATCTTTACAATAAGATTCAGAAGCAAATCTCAATCTAACACAGTTTACATTTTTAAAAATGTGCTATTGTACTCCAAACCATTAAGAAATCCTTTATTTATTCATCTATTCTATTTGCAATGTATCAATAGCCATTTATTCATACAGATATATAGGTACAGTAAAGTCAACCAAGATATGTGTTAATATATGAAAATCTTTTCCACAAATTAATTTTTCTTATAGCCTTTTCCTGATGTCCATTTTCTGAAAATCCCTGGGTAAATAAAACTCCACACTTGTTTTATTCCCTCTTATTCACACTGAAACTCTTACAGTGTGCATCCTGCGCTTTCCCACACTTGTGGCCCAACAGCACTTTTCATGCCACAGGCACTGAATAAGCGATTTTTGAGTTTATTAGTAGAAGTATTTAGCTCAGATGAACCTGTAGCTCTATGAAATCAACAATTTATCTGCCTTAATTAAAGACTACTTTAGATAAGCACTTTAATACTATTTCACGTACCTCACACATCAGGTCTAATTCTCTAATTCTTTGTTTCAACTTTAAGTCAATTATGGAGAAAGTACGAGCTCACAACATGCACAATATGCAAAAAAAAAAATCAACCTAAATCTAAACTGTGTTCAGCAGGACCATGGCTGATCTAAATTAGAATTAACTGCATTTCTCATTTATGTCTTACAGGGTAGCTTTTCCGAGAGAAAACTGTTACAGTTCTTAAACATTTTCCCATTTATTCTGCACTTGTCTTTTTCTTCCTTTTCTGCCAAGTATCTTTTTTTTTAAAGTTTCCTTTCTAGGTAGATGATTTTCTCAAAATAAATGATAAATGTACCTCCACTGCACTCTTATTCTAGATGAATTCTTCAATCTCAGCTTATTTTCATGGATCATTAGGATGTAATGAAAGTATTATGTTAGCCATGGTCTTATGAAACCATCTTCTCTAGCAGTGTTTTTTAAAACAGTATAAAATGTATTGTCTGAAACCATTTAAGACCAGTCTGCCAAAATGGATTGACACTGCAATGTTCTGTCCCAATCATATTTCGAGAAGCAATGATTATCCTTAATGTTCCTAATCATCCCCTTCCCTGGGTGTGCGTATATGTCTTTTAGGTGTATCAGTAAGAGGAGAACAAGGTATTCCTGGTCCACCAGGCCCCACTGGACCTCGAGGGCACCCAGGTCCATCTGGACCACCAGGAAAACCTGGCCATGGAAGTCCTGGACCCCAAGGAGAGCCAGGGTTGCCAGGACCACCGGGACCATCAGTCACCGGAAAGCCAGGTGTGCCAGGACTCCCAGGAAAACAAGGGGAGAGAGGACCAAAAGGAGACATTGGACCAGCTGGTTTACCAGGACCACGGGGCCCACCTGGGCCACCTGGAATCCCCGGCCCGGCTGGAATTTCTGTTCCAGGAAAACCTGGACAACAAGGACCTACCGGAGCCCCAGGACCCAGGGGCCTTCCTGGAGAAAAGGGTGCACCGGGTGTCCCTGGTATGAATGGACAGAAAGGGGAAACAGGATATTGTGCTCCTGCTCGTCCAGGTGAGAGGGGCCTTCCAGGCTCTCAGGGTCCCATGGGACCACCTGGCCCGCCTGGAGTGGGAAAAAGAGGTGAAAATGGGTTTCCAGGACAGCCAGGCATCAAAGGTGATCAGGGCATTCCGGGAGAAAGGGGACCAGTTGGCCCACCAGGTCCCCAAGGTCCTCCTGGGGAACAAGGACCAGAAGGCATTGGAAAGCCAGGAGCTCCTGGAGCCCAAGGCCAGCCAGGGATTCCAGGAACAAAAGGTCACCCTGGGGCTCCAGGAATAGCTGGGCCCCCAGGGGCTCCTGGCTTTGGGAAACCAGGCTTGCCAGGCCTGAAGGGGCAAATAGGACCTGTCGGCCTTCCAGGAAGTCCGGGTGCCAAAGGGGAACAAGGTCCAGCAGGTCATCCTGGGGAGCCAGGTCTGAGTGGACCCCCTGGAAATATGGGACCCCAAGGACCAAAAGGCATCCCAGGCAACCATGGGATTCCAGGCCCTAAAGGTGAGGCAGGGCCAGTGGGGCCTGCAGGACACCCTGGGGCTAAGGGAGAAAGAGGGTTCTCCGGGTTAGATGGAAAACCAGGGTACCCGGGAGAACCAGGTCTCAATGGTCCTAAGGGTAACCCAGGGTTACCAGGCCCAAAAGGTGAGCCTGGAGTTAGAGGACCTCCTGGTCTCCCAGGCCCTCTGGGCCCAGCAGGAGCTAAGGGAGTGCCTGGAAATGATGGTGAGGCTGGTCCAAGAGGTGCTCCTGGAATACCAGGTACCAGAGGTCCCATTGGGTCACCAGGCATTCCAGGATTCCCTGGATCTAAAGGGGATCCAGGAACTCCAGGTCCTCCTGGCCCAGCTGGCGTAGCAACTAAGGGCCTCAATGGACCCACTGGGCCACCAGGGCCCCCAGGTCCAAGAGGCCACGCTGGAGAGCCTGGCCTCCCAGGGCCCCCAGGCCCCCCAGGCCCTCCAGGCCAAGCAGTTGTACCCGAGGGCTTTGTAAAGGCAGGCCAAAGGCCCGCCTTTGTTAGTGCCAACCAGGGTGTAACAGGAATGCCCGTGTCTGCTTTCACTGTTATTCTCTCCAAAGCTTACCCAGCAATAGGTGCTCCTATCCCCTTTGATAAGATTTTGTATAACAGGCAAGAGCATTACGACCCAAGAACTGGAATCTTTACCTGCAGGATACCAGGAATATACTATTTCTCCTACCACGTGCATGCGAAAGGGACCCATGTTTGGGTGGGCCTGTATAAGAATGGCAACCCCGTAATGTACACCTATGATGAATACATCAAAGGCTACCTGGATCAGGCTTCCGGGAGTGCCATAATCGACCTCACAGAAGATGACCAGGTGTGGCTCCAGCTGCCCAATGCCGAGTCGAATGGCCTGTACTCCTCAGAGTACGTCCACTCCTCCTTCTCAGGATTCTTAGTGGCTCCCATGTGAGCACATCCCCATGGAGCTAAAACAAATATGCTTGAAAAGGCATTCCCCAACCCACCCCGCCCCCAAAAATGCATATGGAGGTAGGCTGGAAAAAATGCAACTGATTTTAATTTTCCAAAATACAGATTTGAGCTTTCAGAACCAATTTTCCCCTTGCAAAAGTGAGCGGCAAGGCTAAAGAACATGTGAAGACCCTCTCGATTCCTAGTCAGCAATCTTAAGACTCTCGAAAGTTTCCTGTTAATGTCAGTATTTAAAAGTTTCACCATAAAAGTCCTGCTAAGCTAAAAAATAGAATGATCACCAAAAATCCTGAAATATGATGCTAAATTAGATCTCAGGAACTCAGCATTTCCTTTTAAAATAAGCCTGTTTCTAACCATTAACACGAGAATTTCTAGGAAACATTCAGGAGGAAACATATATCTTTATAGAACTCAAACACTTGAATATTCAAATTCACAAGATACTGTATACTCTAAAATATTTCTGATGGTGCATTACTCAAAGCCTATATGGCTCCTTTCATCAAGATCTATTCAAATATATAGGTGCAGATAGACTTTATATAGCTCTTGTAAAAAACCAAAATATTCTGTTAAAATTAATCTGAAATGCAAGGTGCTTTAGTTATGAACTTTTTCAAACTTTCCTGTGACTGCAGAACAGCTTTCTGGATACCCTTCACAACTCAGAAACAGGTGTCTGATCTATTTTATTTATTTAATGCAAGTATGATGACTTTGATTTCTTTAATTCCTTACTGAGTCTTATGTCATATGATTTCGTGGGTTTACAGAATATTAGTGTATGTACCTTGTGCATCCCATTCCAGTGAAATTATAAGTAATGTCAAGGGTTTCAAAATCTGACAAAAACGAAAAGACATTATTTATTGATGCTCTGTACTGTATTTTCATGTTGCTGTCTAAAACTTTTAAGCTGTGCCTCACTTATTAATGCACAAAATGTTTTACCTACTCCTTATTTACAATGCAATAAAATAACATCAATAGATTTTTATGTTGAATTTTTTTCGTCAGCAGCAATTTGCGATTCTCAACCATTCTTTTAAGGCTTTTCACTTTACAGGGTTTTTAAAAGTAAAACAATAAAGTAGAGGGTGGGTTTTACAGTTGTCAGGGAGATGCCCCTCTATTGGAGATGGGCATTCCCACACACCCCAGCCCTCAGTGTGGACTGTGAAAAGGTACCCACAAAACCACTTGCAACCTACGAGCCAGGGTGAAGGCTGGTGACTGAGCATAGAAAAGTGAGACAGTCACCCAAAAGCAGTGATTTTCTTCTGGGAAGGAAAGCAGCAGGTGGCAGAGAAACATGGAATTTGAACAAATATTCCACTGTTACTATTTATTGCTTTGACATGTTTCAGTCATAATATTTAGGATTATTTGGATGGGTTAAATTACATTAAAAGGAAGGCAAGCAATTTTTACGTCAATCAAAAGGCAACATTTCTCTAAGCTGAAAAATCCTGCTCTTGAGCATCCATCAGCCCACTGGTTGAATCAGGACAGTTGGGTTCAAGTCACTGGGGTAACATACTATAAAGCCATCTCTTTATTCCTTACAGGTAATCACTGTGTAACCCAGCAAACCTGTGGATGAACTATGAAGCCCTAGGCACAGGTTAGCAATATCTCTGCCCCCATTCTGGGTCAGCCAGTCCTGTTTTTAAGCAACAAGAATGGAATTTTCACTTTCCCCACCTGTCTACAACTACCACACTAATGGTTACAGGTGTCACCAACCCTCATTCCCAAGCCAGGAAACAGCAAAGCTGGAACTTCAATTCTGGGGAACCCACAGAACGACCCTATTGGCAGGCATGTAAAGACAGCACAGCTCAGAATACTAGCAATTAGGGCCATGAAATAGGCTCAAATAAAAGAACCTCTTAAAATTAAGCATTATCAACTTTACAGCAAAATTTAAGATCAAATTAAATCCTAATTGAGGAACATAGCAAAATAGCTAACTTCTAAGTAATTCACAAAACACACAGCATTTAACAAACGTCTATGAGAAAGTCTCTCTTCACATTACTCACCCTTAAAAGCTGACATTTTATAATTGTGTTGTATACCAGCAACTACATCCTTCCAAAAATCAAATGTTTTTTGACCACTGTTCTGCTAAAAAAAAAAAAATTTCCAAATGTAACACGTGAAATCATGCTGTTTTTAAGCATAATAGAAAATACTTGGCAAACAATGACAATACTACTGTATTCTAAAATAGGGACTGGTGTTTTAGAAAAAATAATAGACTAAACTTTTCATTCTTCTAAATGCGATTTTAAAAGAGAAATCTTCCATGAAAATCACTGGTACTAAGAAGCCTGAAGCCCTAAAGGCCCCAAAGCTGGTTACTTTAGAATTCAGTGCACATTTACCCGAATTTCAATACAAAAGAGCAGCAAGTCTCTATAGGAGAGATGAAGGAGGTTCCAAATGTAAAATGTAAATCATTTTTCCTAAGATTTTTTTTTTTTTTAACCAGAAAGCAAAAAAACATTACAACACACAACCCTACAACCCTTTGCTTCCTTGGAAACATTAACCAGTGTCCTTCCATCTAAACAAAGACCAGCTACTAGGAACTTGTATCTAATTACACAGACTCTAAAACACTTAAATATATTTATTTATACATTAAGTATATATTTGCTTGTAGTTACTACGAAATGAGAAACTGACTCCATCTCACGTTAATAACTTCTATAAACGTACCAGAACTATTGCTCAACAGAAACTTTCACAAACACATGACTGTAATTCTGATCCAAAAATAAACATTACCTACGTTCTAGTATAAACATGATCATTGTGATTTTAAAAGACAACATATACAAAAAGGAAAGCAATTTTGACATAAAACTGGTTTATGTTCATAAGTCTTAAGTATAAACTGATATAACCAGAGATCTCTTTAATCTTGATATATAGTACTATATGCATTAAATTATGCTCAAAATGATGAATTTAAAAGTTTCATCTCATTTTTTTGGTTTTATATTATTTAGAATGCTTAAAGACACACAGAATTTTAATTATCTTCACTTTTCTTTTTTACTCCGCTAATAAAACCAAGAAAATATTTTTTCCAGAGGCAATTCTTTATTTTCTTTTTCTAGACTTTTGCACCCCCTGTTGGAGAATAGGTTAACTATCCCTGGGGGAAAAAATGGTCATTGCCACTTAATTTTCCAAAACTATTTCAACCAGATTCTCTATATTTTTCTTCCTCAGTCACCCCTGAAATCACAAAGGGGAAATTGAGTAAAATCTCAACTCAAAAGAAATATATAATTAAGTCCTCTGATTTATGACCAAATGCATATCATAGTTTCTAAAAAATGCATCCCACTCACCTTTGTTAGAGAGTCCACCACTCTGGCACACAGAAGAGCTCCTGGCAGGTCAAAGTAGTTATCATAAAAATAATATTTTCCTAAAATGGAACAAAATTTTAAACTGAAAACAAGATAATGCCTCATTTATGAGATATATACAGAATGTTGGCTGAAGAGGGGCTCGATTTTCACTTTGTTACTTAAAGGAGCCTCCATCTCAATTCAAAATGGTGCCATCACATGCTACCACTGTCTTTTAAAGAAGGGTTAAGCTACAAGAAAGTTAAAATATGATATCCATGAGTTAAGTATTTTATTAAAAAATATTTTTTTTAAATGTAAAAACTAAAAACAGACTATATCCCAAATATAAAATGGATTACAAAAAAGCCACAACTTATGTTATCAATGCTGCTGAATTTGAAAACAATCAACCTAACACTGAGTACCATGAAGTGCTCCACACAATAGTGTCTCTCCATATCTGTGGGGGTTGGTCCACCTGGAGTACTGCATTCAATTTTTATGCAGTTTCACTACAATGTGAGACTAACCAGGGGGAGAGGATTAAAAAAACAAAATCACAGCACGTGAGGACACGCTGTGCTTATCTTAGAAAAACTCAGGAGCACAGGACAGGCACACTCCAGGGTGTCAGGGAGGAGAAGGATTTGATGTATCCTTTTAGTCCTAGGGTAAAATTAAACTAGAGCCATTCCGTGGCACAGAAGTCACTTTTGAAACTGCTGTCCCTGGGCAGACACTTTTGCTGACCCCAGTCACAAGCCTTGGCCCATATCTGATTCCAGCCACAGCTGTGCTGAACAGCATCATCCCACCTCAAGCACACCTGTGCCACTCACTCTCCCTGGAAGCCTCTGGAGCTCGTGTGCCCATGTGGCAAGCCTCAACCAACAGGGTCAGGAGCCGGTGAAGGAATGCCCTAGCCTCCTGTCCCCGGGATTGACAACTCTGGGAGGTATTCTCTGTGGTTTTCCTCAGTGGACTCAGGCCCCCATTCCTTCCTTCCATGTCACCCTCTCCACAATCCCTCCCCCGCTTACTGGGATCAGGAGCAATCACTCTGCTTTGGGGGAATCCCAACCTCATTGCATCTTCTGGAGAATTCAGTAAAAAGAGGAATCAAACAGAACCAATAGGAGCCAGATTTTAGTTTAATGTAAGAAAGTACTTTTCAAATGGTCATAACTCCTCTTGCACACAGTATTATAACTGTCTGATTTTGAGTCCCCCTGCCTCCCATTTGTAAGCTATGTATAAGGTTATGGAGCACAACTGTTCCTTAGTGTCCACTAAGCACGTCCAGCATACTGTAGGCACTCAATAAATGTTTGCTGAATGAATGATCTAATAATAGAATGGATTATTATTTTGGAATGAAGGAGCGTCATAGGTAAAAAAGGAGAACCTTCTACAGAGACTAGATGCCTATCCCTTCAAATGTCATTTAATGCCCCTCACTTCTTCATGTCAAATTAGTACGAATGTATAAGAAGTAAAGTCAAAGTTCTCCCTCTGTTAATTAAAACGCTGCGTGGGCTTGTGTGTTGTTTCCCTCAGTTAAAAATATTTTGGTTGGCATAGTCTTCCTGTTTTTTCCTCTTTCACAGCTGAAATTGTTGGGGGAACATCTCAGATGATTTTTCATTCCTAAGAAAGATTAGGATGGCTTGTCAGTGTGAGGAACCAAGAATTTGGAGGAAAAGGGAGATGACATCCCATGTACATTTCTGTTCATGCTCCGTTGTGCTGTAAGACCACACAATATTCCAGGGTTCCCAGGACCCAGGACAGTGGACACAGCTTCCCAAGGCTCATTAACCTGCACTTTACCTGATCGCTTGGCCTGTAACGCCAGAGTGACCTGCCTGAACCTGATGGCCAGCCGTGCTGGGCGCTGTGGGAGCAGGAGGCATCTCATCATTGCCAGTTATATATTCTTGCTTTTTCCCTCCTCTTCCTCTCCCTTTTTGGGTATTAATAGAAAAAATTCAGTTTAAGAGTTGAAATATTGATTATGAGGCTTGGTTGGGATTTAATCTAATATCTCAGGGGTTTAATGAGAAGGGCTCATTGACTCCCACCCACAATGCAAGGGGCTGACATCACTTGACAGTCACACATGAGTTGAATGACCACTGTGTGGACACAGTGAGCTTTGTTCAGCCTTGGCCTGTTAACTGGGCCAGGCTGCCCTCAATGCCTCTCCCAACACCAAAACTCTGAGACTGTGCCGTATGAAAGCTTCAACCCCTCTCCTCCCTATGGAGCAGGCAGCTCATTGGGAATGAAGTGATTAGTGAGTTCAGTTCAATAAAACAAGCCTCTGAATCAAGTCCTATAATTATTAAGCTTTACACACAGAAAAAACGTTCCCCAAGAGCTCACTGCCAACACTGTTTGCAAACTACGTATTCCTAGAGGACGGAACAAAGGCACATGAATGACTGAGGGGAAGAGAACAATCTATGTTAGCATAAGTTCTCGCCTTGCCTGCAGAGGAGTGACAGTACCTCCATTTAAAGACGAGGAAAGTGATGCTAAGAGTGGCTTAGTAACTGACCAGATCACTTTACCCAGCAAGTAACAGAGTTAACATGATCTAGGACTGTCTGGCTCCAAGCCCCTTGTGATTTCCACTATACCAAGCTGTCTCTGCACAATCTACCAGTCTGGGGAGAAAAAAAATCAAAACAACTTGCTCTCTGGAAATCGGCTGCTAAGGAAAATCATACTCACGCCAGGTCAACAACCTGAAAAGGGATTATCAAATAAATTGTCATTAAAATGTCTACACCCAGGGCCAGCCCGGTGGTGTAGTGGTTAAGTTCGCATGCTCTGCTGTGGCAGCCCGGGGTTCTCAGGTTTGGATCCCAGGCATGGACCTACACACTGCTTATCAAGCCATGCTATGGGCAGCATCCCACATAAAGTGGAGGAAGATGGGCACAGATGTTAGTTCAGGGCCAATCTTCCTCAGTAAAAAGAGGGGGATTGACAGCAGATGTCAGCTCAGGGGCTAATCTTCCCCACCAAAAAAAAGAAAAAAATGTCTGTATCTGTCAATGCTTTAAATGTCCTAAATGGACTGGTAGGGAATGCCCGTTACAACTCTCTACTTAACTCGAGGATGAATATACTCAGTGTAGAAGGCAACAGCATATAAAGAATCAAGTGGAATTCCTGAAAATAAAGGACTTATTTGGCAATAATGATCAAAATTTTAAACCTGCATATCCTTGGAACTATGGTACTTCTAGGAGTTTACCCTGGATATATTTACAAAAGTGCAAAATATGCATGTATGAGAACGTCACTGCAGGCTTGTCTGTAATGGTCAAACACCAGACACAACATAAATGTCCACCATGCAGGGACTGATGACATAACATGATACAGGACTGGACGGCCGAGCACGCCAGCACTTAGGAGAGTGAGGTACACCTGTGTGTGTGCTAATGTGATAGGATATCGAAGATACAAATTAAAAAGAGCTAAGTCCAGAAATGATCCCTTTCGTATACTTAAAAAACAAGCTTTGGGGAAAAGGATATTCTGGGGGACAGGGGGTGGAGAAAATTACTCTTCATTTTATTCCTTTCTGTAATATTTAAATTTCCTAACCATATTCTCACATTATTTTTTTAACGTGGACAAAGTTTAACTGGAATCACAGGCCAATTTTTTTCTTCTTTTATACATCTCTATCTTAAAAAAATAAATAGTAGTATTTTTTAAAGGCATTAGCATTCCCGTATTATTTTGCAGAAACAGGCCTCTATTATGTGTCACAGCCTGACCACTGGGCACCTGGAAGGGAAACACCTCCTTAACCAACCCAATAAGGAGTTAAAAAAACTCCACAACCATCCTCAGGGAGCTCCAGGGTAAACGAAGCACCAGAGGGAAGCTGTTGATTCCAGGAGGCAGCGCCCTCTAGTGGCGGAGCAGTGAATAAACAGGTGTGGCATACTGGGTGACTGCTCTTTTCACAGTTGGGAAATACTTTACTTCTTTAAAATACTCCCGATTTCTGAATGGATGTCAGAGTGAAACACTTAGCTGTGTGTCTAGCTTTTCTGGTAGCAAGGAAGAGCTTCTTTACAACTGCCTACGTCTGCAAAGACAACAGCAGTTCTCTATCATCACTTGAGTAAAAGACTATCCACCCATTTAACTTCCACTAGCTATTCTGCCGTGAGCTGTGTGAAAGCATTCTAGATTGAACCCCGAGGTGTAATCCCAGTTTTTTCCTGTCAACTTATTGTATCGAGAGCACTCAATACTTCCTGACATTTTCATGTCACTGCAAAAAAACAAAACAAACTCTCAAAAGACAGCAAAGGTAACAAGCAATAGCACAATAGTAACAAAGAATAGCTCCAACTATTTTCAGGTTACTACATTTTCTAAAGGAGAACAGGTGCATCTCAAAACTAGTGTGGGAGAAGATGGCAAAAGAAATTTAGAACAAATGAAAAACAATTATGACTTTTAATAAGGTCAGTTTATAATGTTTTAATCATCACTCATTAATTTATGCACATCTATGTCTATAAATAATTTTTGAAAAATCTTTTCATGTTTACCCATGGTGAAGCTCTTTAAAGATAGTGGGAAAAAATGTCTAAAATCATTTAAAATAAAGGCAAGGAAAAGACGAAGGCAGAAGATACTAGGACTAGCAATAAAGAGAATTCTAGAAAACAGGAGAGGTGGGTCACACGAATGTGGGGAGAAATGGGAGGGTGTAGAAATCAAAGTAAGAATGGAGTATTAATGAACTGATAAAAATACAGATGACTAAGGGATGAATTATTCCTAAGTGCTAGTCTTCTTTACTCCAGGATAAGTGCAAGTAAAAGGAGAATCAACAAAACCTCAAATAAAACAGAACCAACTGCCAAAGAGAATTCAGACACGTGGAAAAAATATATCCTATTCCTATAAAACTGCAAGTGCTGCCCTGTGCATCCTGCCCAGCAGGCAGAGCTTCTTTGTGTGCTCAGGTGGCAGGTTCAGAGTCCAAACACAAGAGGAGGACATGGCAGCACTGTCCCACGTGAGTTATACCTGATCGGAACGCCATTCCACTGTCCGACACGAAGTGCTTCCACTCCTTCCTGCCGTACTCCTCTGCCAGCGCCTCTGGAGCCATCATCTTGGTGCCGTGGCTTGCCCTGGTTTTGGGGATGAGGTACACTGCTCATCAGTGGTTTCCTTGCAACATCCCTTCCTCCAGACTTGCTATTGTTGATCCCCCTAAGACTAATAAAGGTTTCTTTATTTTTCTTCCTGTTTTCAACTGGGTGACTTCCCCATTTAGGATGCTATAAGGCACTTCCCTTGACAGCTCTAGTTCCTCCTCCATTTCACCCACTGACAAGCACGTGATCGGGAGCAGCTCCCTCTAAGGGCCACACGGTGGTAGTTGCTCTGGAGCTATAATATATGGACTATAAACTGTAATTTCTCCAGCAGAAATACGACTCATCACCCTTTCCTAAGAAGTTGCCATTTAGCCATGAAGATAAGATTAACCTGACTGGACCAATTAGAAAACAACTGTGTGGACTGGGTGGTAAGTTGGTCTGGCAGCAGGCAGGAGAGTGAGCGTGGGAGCTGCATCAGGCCCTTGGTGGGGGGGGGGGGGGGGGCGCCGGGCACCAGGGGGCGGCCCTCTCTGAGCTCAGGGGACTATGAAGATGGGGCAGCAACCTGCCCACCCAAGGACACAACGTAGCTAAAGACACAATGGGTAACAGCAGGACAAATGTGCCAAAACTTAGAACAGCAAGACAAGAAAGTAGCAATTTTCTGTCCTCAAAATACTGCTTTTGAATCAGTTGGGCCTGGTTAAGAGACTATTACCCTGTAGAGAAACAGTTGATATTTTATGCAGTTTATTATGTGAAAATATAATGCTAGGGAGGATCATTATTCTTCCCTTGGTGTTATATTGTGGTAGCAAAGCAAAATGAAAGAAAAAAAGAAATGAAATAAGAAGGGCAAACAGAGGAAAACTCACCAACGGGCTCCTTTTTATAAGGAGGTTAATATTTTAGACAGTTATACGTAAAGATGGAGGAATCCTGAGTGGGCAATGTGATCAGACATGGAACCTCCCATACAGATGAAAGCAGGCGCCAAGGAGACAAGCTGGTCAAGTCAGGAGAGACTGCAGGCTAGCTAGAACTTGAATGGAGATGGTCAGACCTCAGGAGAGGGGTGTTGAGAGTGGGGACAGACAGACAGAACAGTGAAAGAAAGAAGCAAAACTTTGGAATGGTTTCTATTCTTTTAAGTGTGATTGAAGACAGCCAAGTACACTGTAATAATCTGACAGCGGAGTTAAAGGTCACGGTCAAAGCTGCACTGTGTACGTACATACACACATACATACAATTGTACACATACGTACACTCTATCTCTTGTTGCCCAAGTAAAAAACATGCAAATGAGTAACAAAATAATCAGAAGTGGGGCCACATCTGCTCTAGCTAGCTGCACCTCACGGGAAAGTCTAGGGGAGAGTGTGAGTTTGTACAACCAAAAAGAATGATCTGTCAAAAGGGAGACTATGTACATGGGGTAACTGCTGAGCATGCTCTCCTTGGACTCTGATCGTATGAGTATAAATAAATTGCACAGCTGCATGGCCATGATGACTTGCCTGTACTATCAAACTGGGGGAAAGATGGATGCTCACTCCGTGGTGCCCTCTCTAAGACTCAGAGCAGGGATGGCAACTGATTCTCAATTGCTGGCCCTACACTTACCAACACTCACAGTGCTGGGCTCACCCTGAGAGGAAAAGGAAAGGGAGTCGGCAATGAGTGTGGGAGAGGGGAGAGACTGATGAAAGTTGGAATAGTCTAGAAAAACTTCTAGAGGGAGCTGGGACATAACATGAGTCCCACATGATGGGAGCAAATTGGATAAATGGAGGAAGAAAGAGAGGTGTGCACAGACCACCAACCCCTACCCAACATCCATTCTCTCCTTCTTCCTTAACAAAAAGAACTCTGATTTTATGCCAGCCAGCAACATGCCCACCTAACACAATATAATTCCCAGGCTCTTGCAGTAGGGGTGGTCACTGAGATGAAGCAAGTTATTAATATTCTACTGTATTTCCTGCAAATATTTCTGATGAACTAAATTTAAAGAAATTAAAACTTTAAGACCAATACTCCCAGATTTGTATTTAAATAAATAGCTCAAACGATTCATACAAAGATATGCAGGCACACAGATAATTTGTCATCTGATTGACTAAAATAATAATCTTATTTAACCCATACTTTAATGATCAAATGCTATACAGTAATAAAGTGTCCTGGAAAGAGTTAAGTTTTGAATTCACAACCAAATTTCACTACCTGAGCACAGTGCCATCATCTGCAAGTTTAATGAAGTTTCCCTCTTCCAGATCCAACGCCAAGCCCTTGCAACTAAAATAGAAAAGTTTGATTATCAATCAATCTATATATTTAGCTAACCAAGAAATAATGATCTATAGTTTTAAAAAGTCATAATGCTAAAAAGGGATTCTCCCACCCAGGTGAATGATATGTTCATCAAACGAACAAGAATATCCAAGAATTCTAAAATTAAGTATCATCCACCGAGCAAGTATATGAGGAAAACTGTTGTGTGGGCAAATGAAGGACATGTTCAGTCTGTAAAATCCTTAAGCTTTTAAAATGAGGAATCCAAAACTCTTTGAGAAGAAAAAATGAACATCAGTGCATGCCTCTGTTAAAATGTGTAAATGTTTTCCATCAAATAAAACACATGCGCACACACATACACGCATATGCACATGCAGGCATTCATATTCTGCAAATTAAGATTTTAGCCAGAGTCTTTTCTGCACTCTTTAGAATTTGCCTCAACTTAGGTCAGGTTTTGAGAACTTGCCCCCTGGGCAAGGCATATTATTAAAAATCACTAAAAGAAAGTCAAATACTAAGTTTTAGGTTCTTCACTGTACAAGACTTGTGGGTTTGGGGAGAAAAGTGGGTACAGATTATCACAAATAGTAAAAGCAAGGAGGTATAATGGCGACCAAATACCAAGAGAATTAAACAAAAAGTGACAGCTTACTTTAGAAGCATTATTATTTACTTTGGTCCACAGTAAAATTTCCAGAGCCAGAGCTTTCACATAGTAAAATGTTTGCTTCTTGCTTTTACAAAAGGGATAAATTAAGAAGTCCTAACCAAACATTGGAGGACTGTATAACAGATGAACATCACTGCTTTAGAATTACTTCTGCATGTATTTTTCATGTGTTTTAGGACTATCATTAATTTTCAACTGAACAATTTAAAGTGCTTTAATAGCAATTTTATTTGTTTTTGTTGTTTAAATGAGGAAGAAAGACAAAAGAAGACTTAGAAAGTTGAGAATCCTAACCCAGGAAGGGAGTCAACAGCAAGAGTCTTAGGCGTAAGAATGTCTATCCAAATTACAGAAAATCAAATGTCCTAATTTAGACACTTATTCAAAACATAATGATTCCTCCTCTTCTACATTTTTTTATGTGAAGGGCAATAAAACAAACTTTTTTTTTAAAGATGTACATTTTCAAGACAGTTTTTAATAACCTCTGAAACTCTTAATAATGACAAACTTAAACCATACAAAAATATCCAAATTAGTCACATAAGCTCTTAGCTTATTTTCACATTTAATTAAGCAAGTCTAAACTTAAAGTAGAAAGGACTTTAATTCATTAAACATTAAACTTTTAGTATAGCAGCCATTTTGTCCTTTGACTCAATTTAAAATTTCACTTTCTGCCTCCATAGAAGATGAAGCATTAAAATTTTATCAGAAACAATTAAGCATCAGAAGGAATGCACAGCCCTTAAAAAAAAAGAACTTACCAGAAATCCCAGTCTTCTGGAGTTACAGTGAGCAATTCCTTGTCATACCCTTTCTCCTTGACCAGAAACTGAGCAAAGCTATTATAAATGAGCTGCAAATAAAGAGAAGGAAAAAAGAGATTAAATATAAAAGTCACCATTCATTTTTAGTTTCACATTTGTGAAAACCTAATGGAATCACTAATGGGGCAGGTTGGAGGGAAATATCTGTAACTGGGAAGTTCCGCAGTTAAATTCTCCTTCACAAGCAATTTATCCACCCCTGAGAGCCCCAAGTAGCTGTTGTGTCTCTCTTACACTCCAAAATTATACCATCAGTATACACTTATACAACCAAAGACAATTATTAATCTTACTCCTAAATTCTAATGGGTTAGGGATCATTTAGACTTGACAACGCTTTGTAAACTTATTTAACACATTTTAACACACCAGGATGATAAACATATCAACCACTCCATCATTACACCCATGTTTGGTCCATCCTTGCTTGAAAGGCTCTGTGTCTCAGTGGAGTCTCAGTGGGAAATACACATGGGGACCAGCAAATCCTAAAGAAGGAATCACGGAGCCTCCATCAGATACAGAAAGTATCTCTTATCTCTTCACCATAGGAAAAACAACTGAGGAAAAAGGACAAAGGAAGCTTCTGGAAGCAGGCACAAAGATAAATGCTCTGCTGATTGTTGACAGATCTTCCGATTTCTCAACAACAACAACAAAATCACAGGGTTTTGAGTAAAATATCTTTTATTTTTTAAGAGCTGAGTCAATTTTTAAAGAACTGTGCATTCCAAACCAAAAGTAGGCAAAGGGCGAGTGAAGGTCCACACTGGCCCTACCCCATTCTCCTTCTAAAGAGTGTTCTTAGGGCAGCATCAGATACACTTGAACCTGAGGCAGAATGGTAGTCTGGGCTCAGACTGAGCAGTGTCCAAGAAGACACAGCGAGCAACCTGACCCTTCTCCAGGTGTTCACCCCAAGCAGGCTTTGGTAGCATGGGATGGCACAGGGGGGAAGCAGGTACAGACACAGCAAAAGGAGTGTGGGAAGGCCTCCCTGAAGTGGTGATATTTACTCCGACACCTGGAAGATGCTGCAGTTAGGTGGGTGAGTCCAGAGGGGAGGGGGCAACCCAGGTCTAGAAACCATGTGCAGGTTGGGGTGTGAGTGAAAGGACATAAATGTCAAGAAAGCAAAGGTTTCTTATCAAATAAAGCTGTTCTCTATCGTAAAGTGAAATAACATCACTCTACCCATACTCCCACACAATACAATGTGACCCTGATCCAGGTCAACTGTTAATAGACTCACATTATGTCAACACTATATAACAACAGTTCTTAACCCTGGTGGTGATTCAGAACCACAGGCAATGGTTCTTAAAACCACCCAGAAACTCCAAGCCTACAGGAGAGGGTGGGGCCCAGGTGGGGCTCCTACAGGATTCCTGAAGCCCAGATATGACTGAAAAGCATTGATTTATACATTATATGGATTTTCATTCAATCACAAAAAAAGACCTAGTAAAAATTTGTTGAGAAGTGAGTGATGTCAGCACCATGGTGGAGTGAGCTTTTCCCCTAAACTCTCCGCCACTACCATACAACAAAAAGGTCACTCATGTATCAACAGAGGTCTTTCACACTACATATAAGATGACTGAAAGACCCACGCAGCCTTATATCTGACAGCAGTGGTGCTGCAAACTCCAGAGGAAGTGGAAGGAGGTAAGGAAAGCTCTCCTCCTTCCCCAGTGACAGTGACACTGACACCAACACCACATGGTTCTCAGAAAGGCGGGGGAGGGGTGGCCCTCCATGGGAAAACCTTCACTCTCCAAGTTCCCTCACAACCCATGGAGTACTCCCACATGGAGGGAACGGAACACTTGCAGGGGTGTCCTCATCAAACTAACACCCCAGGAGAGCAGATAGCAAAGGAGGAACGAGAAGCCCCTGGGACGGGGGAGGCAAAAGTAAGCACCCCCCCCCCAGCATCCCAACTCAGTTGTGCTGAGCACCCCAGCTCAACTCCCCAGCTCAGTGCCCCAGCTCAGCAGTGCTCAGTGCCCCTTCTCAGCAGCACTCAATGCCCAAGCTCAGCGACCCAGCCCAGCGGGCTGTGGTGCCCCATGTCAACCACACTTCAACCCAGCTATGCTTCAGTCCAGGCAGAACGCCTGCAGGTCTCAGCAGACACATGGAATACAAAGCTATTGACCCCCACCTAGTGGTGGCAAGTGGAACCTGCGACTAGATATCTTCAGGATGCGGAAAAATAAAACCACACCCACAAGTACAATGCAAAAATATATTAAATCTCCAGACCAGAAGGAAAATGACAAGCATCCAGAAATCAATCCTGAAAACACAGAAATTTATAATGTAAACGACTGAGACTTCAAAATAGCTATTATAGAAAAGCTCAATGAATTACAAAAAAATACAGATAGACAATTCAATGAAATTAGGAGCTACTTCACAAAAGAGATTGAAACTATAAAGAAAAACCAAACAGAAATGTTGGAGATGAAAAACACAATGGAGGAGATAAAGAAAAATCTGGAATCTTTAAAGAACAGAGCTGACAACATGGAGGAAAGAATTAGTATTGAAGACAGGAATGTAGAAAGTCTCCAGATGGAGGAGGAGAGAGAGCTAAGACTAAAAGGGAATGAAGAAATTCTCCGAGAAATATCTGACTCAATTAAGAAATGCAACATAAGGATTATAGGTATTCCAGAGGGAAAAGAGAGGGGAAAAGGAGCAGAGAGCTTGTTCTAAGAAATATAGCTGAGAACTTCCCAAACCTGGGGAAGGAGCTGAAAACACAAGTGAATGAAGTCAACAGATCTCCTAAATCTATCAACTAAAAAAGGCCATCTCCAAGACATGCAGTAGTAAAACTGGCAAAAGTCAATGACAAAGAAACAATATTAAGGGCAGCAAGAGGAAAAAGATAATGTACAAAGGAATTCCAATAAGGTTCTCAGCAGATTTCTCATCAGAAACTCTATAGGCCAGGAGAAAGTGGAATGATATACTCAAAATTCTCAAAGATAAAAACTTTCAGCCAAGAATACTCTATCCAGATAAATAAAAGCTAAGACAGTTCATTGCCACAGACCCCCACTGCAAGAAATGCTCAAGAAGGCCCTTATGCCTGAAAAAAAAAGAGAAAGGGGATACGAAGCTTTGAACAAGGAGAAAATAGGTAGACAAAAATCAGATAAATTGCAGCTCTCTATCAGAACAGGTTAGCAAATACTTAATTATAACATCAAAGATCAAGGGAAGGAAAACACCAAAAACAAATATAACCTCATCACTTTAAACACAAAATCACAACACAAGATGGAATAAGTTGAGACAATAATAACTTAGAAGGGGAAGAGGAAAGGGACAGAATCGACTTAGTCAAAGGAAATAAGAGGTCACCAGAAAATGGACTATCTCATCTACGAGATCTGTTATACAAAACTCATGGTAACCACTAAACTAATATTAAGAGCAGAGACAAATATGATGACAAAGAGAAAACTATGAAAACCATCATACAGAACGACCAAACTGAATTGGTAGTCTGAAACACACGGGACAAGAAACAAAGCAAATGCAAAAGATCTGGAAAATGAGTGATAATGTAGCAACATTAAGCCCTCATATATCAATAATCACTCTAACTGTAAATGGATTGATTCCTCCAATCAAAAGACACAGAGGAGAGGGATGGATTAAAACAAGACCCAATAATATGCTCCCTCCAGGAAACACATCTCAGCTCTAAAGACAAACACAGGCCCAGAGTAAAAAGATGGAAGAGAATACTCCAAGATAATGGCAAACAAAAAAAAGCAGGTGTTGCCATACTTAGACAAAGTAGACTTCAAGATAAAAAGTGTAATGAGGGACAAAGAGGGGCAATATATGATGCTAAAAGGGACACTCCACCAAGAAGACACATAACTTATAAATATATATGCACCAAAGTACATAAAGCAACTATTAACAAACCTAAAAAGAGATATGAACAACAACACAATAATAACAAGGGACTTCAACACCCCACTCACATCAATGGATAGGTCATCCAGACAAAAAAATCAATAAGGAAATAGTGGACTTAAACAAAAAGCTAGATGAGATGGGCTTAATAGATATATACAGACCACTGCATCCCAAAACAGCAGATAACACATTCTTCTCAAGTGCACATGGCACATCCTCAAGGATAGACCATATGTTGGGAAAAAAGGCAAGCCTCAATAAATTTAAGAAGATTGAAATTATAACAAGCATCTTTTCTGACCACAATGCAATGAAACTACAAATAAACTACAAGGAAAAAACTGGGAAGGTGACAAAGATGTGGAGGCTAAACAACAAGCTACTGAACAACCAATGGATCATTGATGAAATTAAAAGAGAAATCAAAAAATAACTGGAGATAAACGAAAATGAAAATATATCATATCAACTCAATGGGATGCAGCAAAAGTGGTCTTGAGAGGGAAACTCATAGCAATACAGGCCCACCTTAATAAACAAGAAAATCCCCAAATAAGCAACCTTAAACTACATCTAACAGAACTAAAAAAGAACAACAACAAAGCCCAAAGTCAGCAGAAGGAGGGAAATAATAAAAATTAGAGCAGAAATAAATGAAATTGAAACAAAAAAGAAAGTAGAAAGGATCAATGAAACAAAGAGTTGCTTCTTTGAGAAGATAAACAAAAGTGACAAACTCTTAGCCAGACTCACTAAGCAAAAAAGAGAGACAGCTCAAATAAATAAAATTAGAAATGAAAGAGGAGAAATTACAACAGATACCACAGAAATACAAAGGATTGTAAGAGAATACTATGAAAAACTATGTGCCAACAAATTGGACAATCTACAAGAAATGGATAAATTCTCAGATTCATACAACCTACCAAAACTAAATCAAGAAGAAATAGAGAACCTGAATAGACCAATCACAAGTAAACAGATTGAAAGAGTAATCAAAAATCTTCCCAAAAATAAAAGTCCAGGACCAGATGGCTTCTCTAGAGAATTTTACCAAACATTCCAAAAAGATTTAATACCTATCCTTCTCAAACTTTTCCAAAAAATAGAGGAAGATGGAACACTTCCTGAGACATTCTATGAGGCCAACACCACCGTGATACCAAAGCCAGACAAGGACAATACAAAAAAAGGAAAACTACAGGCCAATATCACTAATGAACATAGAAGCAAAAATCCTCAACAAAATATTGGCAAACTGAATACAGCAATACATTAAAAAGATCATACACCATGACCAAGTGGGATTTATACCTGGGACACAGGGATGGTTCCACATTTGCAAATCAATCAACGTGATACACCACATTAACAAAATGAAGAATAAAAACCACATGATCATCTCAATTGATGCAGAGAAGGCATTTGACAAAATCCTACATTCATTTATGATAAAAACTCTCAACAAAATTGGGGAAGGAAAGTACCTCCACATAAGAAAGGCCATATATGACAAACCCACAGCCAACATCACACTCAGTGGGGAAAAGCTGAAAGCCATTTCTCTGAGAACAGGAAAAAGACAAGGGTGCCCACTCTCACCACTCTTATTCAACATAGTACTGGAGGTTTTGGCCAGAACAATTAGGCAAGAAAAAGGAATAAAAGGATTCCAAATAGGCAAAGAAGAAGTGAAACTCTCACGATTTGCAGATGACATGATTTTATATATAGAAAACCCCATTGGAAAACTATTAGAAATAATCAACAACTACAGCCAAGTAGCAGGGTATAAAATCAACTTACAAAAATCAGCTGCATTTCTATATGCTAATAACAAACTATCAGAGAGAGAACTTAAAAAGACAATTCCACTTACAACTACAACAAAAAGAATAAAATATCTGGGAATAAATTTAACCCAGGAGGTGAAAGACCCATACAATGAAAACTATAAGACACTATAGAAAGAAATAGATAATGACATAAAGAAATGGAAAAATATCCCATGCACATGGATTGGAAGAATAAACATAGTTAAAATGTCCATACTACCTAAAGCAATCTACAGATTCAATGCAATCCCAATGACATTCCTCATGGAAATAGAACAAAGAATACTAAAATTCATAAGGGGCAACAAAAGACCCTGAATAGCTAAAGCAACCCTGAGAAAAAAGAACAAAGCTGGAGGCATTACAATCCCTGACTTCAAAATATCCTACAAAGCTATAGTAATCAAAACAGCATGGTACTGGTACAAAAACAGACACACAGATCGATGGAACAGAATTGAAAGCCCAGAAATAAAACCACACATCTATGGACAGCTAATCTTTGACAACGGAGCTAAGAAAATACAATGGAGAAAGGAAATTATCTTCAATAAATGGTGCTGCGAAAATTGGACAGCCACATGCAAAAGAATGAAAGTAGAGCACTTTTTATCACCATACACAAAAATTAACTCAAAAGACCTGGATCAAAGACCTGAAAGTGAGACCTGAAACTATAAAACTCCTGGAAAAAATATAGGCAGTACACTCTTTGACATCAGTCATAAAAGGATCTGTTCGAATTCCATGTCTACTCGGACAAGAGAAACAAAAGAAAAAATAAACAAGTGGGACTTCACCAGATTAAAGAGTTTCTACAAGGCAAATGAAACCAGGATCAAAATGAACAGACAACCCACCAGATGAGAGAAAATATTCACAAATCACACATCTGACAAGGGGTTAATCTCCATAATATATAAAGAACTCACACAACTGAACAATAAAAAAACAAACAACCTGATCAAAAAGTGGGCAGAGGATATGAACAGACATTTTTCCAAGGAAGATATACAGATGGCCAACAGGAACATGAAAAGATGTTCAATATCACTAATCATCAGGGAAATGCAAATCAAAACTACACTAAGATATCACCTTACACTTGTTAGAATGGCTATAATCACGAAGACAAAAAACAAATGTTGGAGAGGTTGTGGAAAAATAGGAACCCTACTTCACTGCTGGTGGGAACGCAAACTGCTGCAAGCTTCAGGGAAACAGTATGGAGATTCCTCAAAAAATTAAAAATAGAAATACCTTATGGTCTAGCTATCCCACTATGGGGTATCTAGCCAACAAACCTGAAATCAACAATCCAAAGAGGCTTATGTACCCCTATGTTCACTGCAGCATTATTCACTATAGCCAAGAAGTGGAAGTAACCCAAGTGTCCCTCAACTGATGATTGGATAAAGAAGATGTGGTATATATACACAATGGAATACTATTCAGCCATAAAAAAGACAAAATTATCCCATTTGCAACAACATGGATGGACCTGGAGAGTATTATGTTAAGTGAAATAAGCCAGAGAGAGAAAGAGAAACACCACATGATTTCACTCACATGTGGAATATAAACTAACACACAGACAGAACTGTTTGGTGGTTACCGGGGTAAGGGAGGGGGTGGTGGGCACAAGGGGTGAAGAGATGTGTTTATATGGTGACTGACAAACAATAATGTACAACTAAAATTTCACAATGTTATAAACTATTAAGACATCAATAAAAAAAAATTTGTTGAGTCACTCTGAGGTACAAAGTACTACAGACAATAAAAAATACACATCATGATCCTCCCTGAAAGGAACCAGTGCTGTGGGGTTAACGGATGCATAGTGTTTTGAGCAGTGCCTGACGTACAAGTAAATTTAATTTAAGTATTTGCTATTATTATCAGTCATGTGCAGGTTAAAAAAAAAAAGGCTCTGACTTGTAGTGTTTGCCCATTTCCAAAGTATAAATACTCCCATGGCCAGTTTCAAGCTACCAAGCCTCTTGTCAAGGTACTTTATTCAGCCTTGGACAACTGGCAGGTCTGACCCTTGGCATTACTGATTAAGATATGGGCATGTGATTCCAATGAGGTCAGATTCCTTCCTGAGAGAAAGGAGCCCTTTCCAGCAGGCCTGCCAACAGGGGCGTCCAGAGCTGTGTTCTTACCTTGTAGAGGAGACGTTTCTGTAATAACAGGAAAGAACAAAGTCAATGTGCAATGAGAGGCAGAGAACTTCGGTGCTGAGAAAAGCAGGGAAGTCTGTGCCTTCGAAACCCCTGTTCTAGTCCCAAGGCCTCGGTTCTTGGAGCTTCTCTTTAGATAATGTTGAATCACCCCAGAAGCCTTCACGGCACAGGGTTTCCGTGACCAGCCCCCTTCCTCTCCCAGCCTCCGTTGCCACTTACTCCCTCACAGTCTCATATGACTAATAATAATGCAAATTGGTGCCCTGTGGGCCATATACAGGCCACAAATTATGTCTGGTTCCCACTTAAGTTTGCCAGATAAAATATGAAATACCTAGCTAAATTTGGTTTTCAACTAAATAATGAATAATTTTTTAGTATAAGCATATCACATGCAATATTGGGAACACACCTATACTAAAAATATTTTTGTTATTGAAAATTCAAATTTAACTGGGTGTCCTGTATTTTTCTTTGCAAAATCGGGCAACCCTATAATCCTGCTATGTTTGAAAATGAGCTAACATGTAAAAATTGAGAGACTTCTCACACAAGTTGAGACTTCTAACTTGTCTTAAAAGAGTTAGATTTAGCAAGACTGAGCCTCTACTCCTTATGGCAAATGTTGGCAGGAGTTGAGCATGGCTGAGCCTTTGGAAGGGGCACACCCTCTCCTGGCTGCCACAGGCCCCACTCTCCTACTCAGGCATGTAGCTTAACTGCCTGGCCCCATACACTTCTGAGTCTGCAACCCCAGGAGAGCACAGGTGTCATCACTTCTAGGAAGCCTATCCTGAGCCCCGAGGCGGGGTGACCCGCCCAGTTCCATGTTTGCACAACACTCTGTACTTATTTAATGCCTCTGAGACTGGAGTGAGAGGCACTGACAGCCTTCCACAATGCAGCTGCCACTGACTTCTCCAGCATCTTCTCCTGCAGCTCCCCACCTTCTGCTTGACAGGTGCTGTTTCACACCTCCAGGTCCCTGCCCTGGCTACATTTCCTCTGCCCAAAGTGTCCCTCTCTGGCTCCTCACCCGCCAACTCTAACTCCTGTGTTGGGCCTCAGCTCAAGCCTCACTCACTCCAGGTCTCTCCTCTGGGCCTTGCAGCACATAAAGCATGGTGGTGGGGTCCAGAAACCCGCCAGCCAGACTACCTTGCTGGTGACCCTGGATAAGCTATTTATCCTCATCGTGCCTCGTTGTCCTCATCTCTAAACGGTGACTGTGATGATGATAACATCTACCTCACAGGGTTAAGGATCGACCCAGTTCATATAAGCAGAATGCTTGTTAGAATAGTGGCTGTAAGCGCCATATTCAGTTATTAAAATACCTATTATTTATTCAATCATTCCACAATTATTTATTGAACTGAGTCTGTGCCGAGCACTCAGTTCAGCACACAGAATACACAATGAACTGTCAGAGGTACTGATGTCAAGGAGTCATGGCTCTAGGGGAAGATTCCAAGTAAACAGGAAAATTTAATACCCTGTGTAAGTGCTATGAGAAATTAAGGGTTTTATGGAAAACTAGGGGTGGGATGGGGGTAGAAGGGTAAACTCTAGGGGGCTGGGAAAGGCTCCCCGAAGGAAATGCTATTTAAGATGAAACTTGACAGATGAGAAGTTAGCGTGATGAAGGGCAGAGGGGCCCGGGCACAAGTAACACTGCCCTCACTACAGGGGACTGAACAAACTTTTCAGCATCTGTGCCCATTACAAGGCTACTGGAAGGCCTGTGTGTTATGCCTGCATCCCCATCTCTGTGATGGCACTCAGCACACTGCTGGTACTTAATAAAAGATTTCTAAACCAAACAAGATCCAAAATGCATTAGGTTACTGTTTTCGACCTTTGAACATCACTTATATTCCAGGCTCGTAGTAAAGAATCCTTTCCTTTGAGGATCTTGTATTCTGAAATTTTATGCTCACACATGCACAAAATTGGCTCTAACACAACAGTAGTTTTAACAATATTTCCTCCAAATGAAGGTGACCAGAGAGGAGATGCAAGAAAATGTGAACCAGGAAAGGATTTGAAAGGCACAGAGGAAAGGAAAGTATGAATCCAAGACCTAGAGGAAGTGGTACCAAAGGATCAAGAAGTAAAAAGCCTTCTTAACTCTCAGTATAACTAAGAAAACACCTGCATAGTAGGAAAGCAGAAAAGGATAATAGCAGGAACAATACCCAGTACACTTTTTTTTAGCATCTGTGCATAGTTACTCAGTAATTCAGACACCGCTTTGACCTTTGATGGAGTACCTGAACTGGGGGCACTGACCTCACCATAATGAGTAGCAGCCCTGGCTGATGTCTGCACCAGTGGCCTAGAGCTCTATCCATAAATGGTGAGGCTTCAAAATGGTTTGGGTGGTAACCACAAAAGCAAACATGGTATGTGTCAGACACTGCTCTAAGCATTATACACCTATTACCATTTAATCCTTGTAACAACCTTTTGAGGTAAATCCAGTTATCAGCCCCATTTTACAGATGAGGAAACTGAAATAGACAGTTGTAACTTGTCCAGCGTCAAAGGGCTAGTTAAGGAGGAGCTAATGCCCTAAGCTATGCAGTCTGGTTGTGAAGTCCTCGCTTAGACCACTGTGCTTATAACCAGCTTTCTCTGCTAGGATGCTTAGATCTTGGACTAAAAAATTTGTTAATTTTTCACAATTAGTTTCCTTGTGAAACGAATGGAATGAGGGAGGGACAACAATTCATTTGAGCATACAAGTGTGGAATCATACAGATTCCACTCTCCCCTTCCTCCCCGAGGGCAGTGACGACCCAAACTTTGCAGGCTGCTAATACAATTAGAACTTCCTCAAAGTGCACGGAGCACGTAGTAGGTGCGCAACAAATGTTTATTTCCTTCTCCTGGTAAAAGGCAACACTACGGCTAAGATCTTAATGACTTTTTGGCTAGTGTTCCTTCCAATACAACACACAATCTCTCCCCGACTGCAGTGTTTAAAAACTTGACATGTTGTCGCATGGACGTGGAAAAGGAAAAATGCAGCCAAGGAAAACACAAGCCCCTAACCAGGTGGCTGTATCAGCGCGCTGCTGGTGCCCAGAATGACTGGCAGAGAAGTTCCAAGGCCCGGGATCTGCAAAGGACACCCCCAGGGCCTCCGGCCCCGCCCTTCTCCTGCCCTAGGAACTGTTTCCCCAGCCCAGTCTTGCACATCTGCCCCTCCTTCGCCTCTTTTCTCCCCCATCCCTCTCTCAAACTTGGCTAATGGCTGGGCGAAATAAGCCGGTGCTCACGCCACGGGCGGGGACCGGAAGATGCACACTTCCGCCCAGCCTTGCGGCGGGAGGCCGAGTTTTGCGCAAAGGCACGGCGGCTGCAGGTCCCCGGCAGCGCTCGCAGCCGCCTAAGCCGGTAGGAAACTCCAGCCCCAGCCGCCACGGAGGCTGCACGCCGTGCGCCCTGGGCGGCCCGCGCCACTCACCGGGGCGCTCTCGGGCAGGTTGTAGCGACAGAGAGTGTGGTCCAGGTCGAAGCCGACCACGTCGCAGCTGGCCAGGGAGAAGTGCTGAGCCATGGCTGTGCAGGGAGCACCGACGAACGCCTCGACCAGGGGAAGATGCGAGGAGCGCGCGGACAAGACCCAGGGGACGTCACGGGGCGAGGCGGGACTGGGCTGCAGCTGCCCGCCGGGCCCGGTGTGGTGACCTCTCGCGCTTCCCGCGCCGGGGAGCCCCGCCCCTGGCCACGCTTTGCCCCGTCCCTGGCCACGCTTCGCCCCGCCCCTGGTCACGCTTCGCCACGCCCCTGGCCACGCATCGCCACGCCCCTTGCGCGGCCGGCCCTCCCGCGCCCCGCCCCGCCTGCTCGCCCACCTGCGTTCAGCCGACGCCCGCATGTAGGCTCACGCTGCTCTGGCACCATCAACACCCCTCTTTACCCCCCGCCCCCAGCCCCTAGTCTGCAGGGCCGGCTGTGACAGGGGAGGTGCTACTACTGCAGACATTGAGGGGCGCGGCCAAGCCCCTGTTGGCACGTAGCCCATGCCACAAAATTAACCGGGGCTCCCCTTCGTTCGCAAGGCGCCAGGGAAATCGGCAGATTGTAAGGTTAGACCTGACTTTTTACTCTTGTATGCGGAATAATGTAAGATTATGGAGAAAATTTTATCTACTAATATCCTTCTGATCCAGTTAGTCTAGAATTTGAAAGATCTTTTTGCCCGCGTGATCTCTGACCACGGGTTGAATCAAAAACTTTATATTCCGTAGTTTCCTAGATAGTAAAACGAGATCTTTCACCATTTCATTCCCTGGAGTGCGTCAGAAAAAAATTTGCTAGAAATCGTGAAGAACCGTCTTGCAAAATGACACTGATTAAGGAAACCAATGTTGGTTGTTTTGTTATTTAATTATTCTATTTTTTATTGTAATGAAGTTTTCTATGAAAGGACCAGAAACTTCATAGAACATACTACAGAAGACAGAACTTTATGCAAACAGAAGGTTTTAAGGTTTATAGAATGCGAAATGATTTGAGTGGAAATTTTCTCAGTTTTCTCAAGGACTGTGTATAGCTAGTATCATTTTAGATGCATTGGAGAAAAGTTAATTCATTACATACAATGGCTGATTAGGGCATTTAATTCTCTCTCAGAACTCCTGGATATGAAGGGCTAGGTCTTTGAGATCTTTAAAATCATTTAAAAGAGAAAATACAAATCTTATTAAAAAGAGAAAATATAAATCTGTTATCATTGTACTGCTTCTGTTTTAAATTTAGGGGATGCTTTGTCCAATGGAAAAAAAATTAATTGTCATGACATAATGAAAATATAATTAAGAATTACATTTAACCCTTATGAGGCTAATAGATCAATCAAGGGATTAATTTAGTGCAATAAATAGTTCAATCTGGTAGGACACTTATTACACCTAGTGGACCCATTTGAATAGATTGATAACTCGTTCCATTATAGCCCTTAAAAGCCCCAAACAAATCTCTCTGGAATAGGAAGAGGAAAGAATCGTCAAGAAGATGAGCTGTTCAATAAGAGCCCAACAATGTCTTTAATGTCTGTGAATCAAGAGAAAAAGCTGGGTTGTTTCACAGCTTGTCCCTATTTCCCTTGCATGATTCTGTTGGCCGTGGAGCATTAACCTTCGCATTCCTCTTTGCCTCTTGCAGTAGAGTGCCTGCCAAGGTCAAACTTCCAGGTAGAGTCCACATTGAAGGCCACAGGTCTCCTTGGAGGATATCTTGTTTTATTGTGGGAATAGGCACTTTAGGAACTTCCCTTAGTGATGTAATTGTACAAGTGCATTCATTGCCAGAGAGAAAAATACGAAAGGATTGCTTTTAAATGGCCCTAAGACTAGAGATGGCCATTAGACCTGAACGTGCGCATCAACTTACTGAATAACAACTGTTATATTGCTTATGTTCCTCATATCCACTCTAAGTGCCCTCGTGCTGGAGTCCAGACACTTTGTGGGAGAATTTAGCAAATAATCCAATCCCATCATCTTGTAGGATCTTCGTCCTCCTTGAACTCCACTCACCTTTCCTGGCCAGTTTCTCACACCTCAGTCTAACTCTTCTAAGAACAAGTGGGATGCTTCCTATCCCTTCCCCTACTCCTTACATGACACTGAACTTAGCTACAACATTCACTTTGTTTCGTAAGGCTTATTTTCAAATAAAGATATTTCCTATACATGAAACTTCTATCACACGTACTGATAAAATACCACAGTTGAACCAAAAGTTCAATGTTCTGCTCAGATACTAATTATTTTCTGTCTCTTTGAGTGATATATTAAATATGTCAGTGTTATGGACTGAAATATGTCCCCCTAAAGTTAATATGTTGAAACCTTAAGCCCCAATGTGACTATATTTGGAGATAGGGACTTCAAGGAGATAAGTACTATAGTTAAGTGAGGTTGTCTGAGTGGGGCCCTAATTCAGTATGACTGGTGTCATTACAAGAAGAGGACAAGACACCAGAGATGCACCTGCATGCAGGAAAGGCCATGTGAGGACACAGGGAGAAGGTGTGGTCTGCAAGTCAAGAAGAAAGACTTTACCAGAAACCAACCCTACTGGCACCTTGATCTTGGACTTCCAGCCTCCAGAACGGTGAGAAAATAATTTTCTGTTGTTTAACTCACTCAGTTTGGGGTATTCTGTTAAGGTAGTCAGAGGAGAGTAATATAGTCACTAAGATTTGACTCTGATTGAAGTCGTTGTGTCAAACGTAGCAAATAATATTTGTCACTTCTAAGATCCCTGAATGACATGAACTTTGCTTAAGTTTTTTACTTGTTTGTTGGTTTTTAAAATTTTGGTACTTTTATTTGTGTGTAATGTTAATACTGATACCAAACCTCTTAATCTCAAGGTCATGTGCCTGATGCACAGTAAGCCAATCACTGAGATGTCTGTGCTTGGAGATGGAGAAAGTTTTATTCTAATTGGCCAAAATGAGAAGGCGGGAGGATAGGTTCTCTCAAATCTGGCTTAACAAGAGAAGGCAGGGGTTTTATAAAGCTAAGGGACTTGGCAGGAGGAGTTTCAGAGAAACAAAGGAGTAATCCATGTTTCTTTCACTCCAGATAAGTCCTTGGGCAATCTGATTTCTGGGCTTCGATGGCAGCTGAGGGCTGGTTTTCTGGTGATCGTAACTCCCTTCAAGGCATTCTTTTTCTTCTATAAAACAAGTTCAGGGGCCGCCCGGTGGCGCAGCGGTTTAGTCCGCGCTTGGCAGCCCGGGGTTTGCGAGCTCGGATCCCGGGCGCCCGCCAACGCACTGCCTGTCAGCCATGCCGTGGCGGCGTCCCATATAAAGTGGAGGAAGATGGGCACGGATGTTAGCCCAGGGCCAGTCTTCCTCAGCAAAAAGGGGAGGATTGGCGACGGATGTTAGCTCAGGGCTGGTCTTCCCCACAAAAAAAAAAAAAAAAAAAAGTAAAACAAGTTCATAAATCCCTGTGACCCTTGAGTCATCCCTCAGGATAAGCAAGAAAACAGCAAGTTGACAAGATTAACTTCTTTTCATTTGTGTCTGTGTTAGGAACAAGGTCAAATGGTAATCATGTTCTTATCGAATATTTACAGTACCCCTCAGGTACCCAGCTTCAATACCATGCTGTGAAGTTTTAGGGTTTTTTTAGTATTCCATGTACTGAATTTTTTTGTTATAAATTTTTTTATTTTTTTGTTTTTTGTTATATAATAATTATTAAATAATTCAGAAATGCTCAGAAATAAGAAGTTATGATATTTATTGCTGATTTTCTGTAATTGAATTTCCTCATTACAGCTGACCTCCATTTTAATAAAGATAATACTGTAATTTAGCAACTTTAACCTTAGGTTTGCCTTTTATTTTATTTATTATTTACCTAAATAATAACTTTGAGATCAACTAGCTTAAGTTTTAGCCTCTAAAATAACTCACTAAATGATCTTTTGTGGATTTATAATACTGTATTTTAATATCTACATTGTAAGTGTTATTTACCAAACTGTTGTTTCGAGGAGGGAGGAAATGGCGTATTTGTTTATTCTTTTATTAGTTTAAAATGTGCTTTTCTAAATACTCCAAAGTAAACATTGCAATGTTCAACCTTTTATATAATCTAAGCCAATCTACATGTCTTCTCTGGATCATATAATTTGTATAAGGGGGAACAATAAAGTTTATTTAGTAATTTGAAAAAAATGATAAAATATACAAATGCTTAAAAATTAATCTTTATAGCACTTAAATATTAGCCATTTAGCTAACTAGAACCAAAAGATAGTTTGTAATACTGGGCTGTGACCTTAAGATGGCAGTAGTTCTGCATTAGGAATATTTTTCATTTGCCTTCTTTAGTAATCTTAAAATCCTTAAATCTCGTAGTAAAAAAATGTCATTTTCTACTCTCCATTTCTGCTCTTGCCACAGAAGAGAAGCCAACCTAGAAATTTCAATGTGGCTTGTGTGTGTGTGTGTATGTGTGTTTATTTTTGATGGTGGAGAGGGAGAATGTGATGGGACAAAGTCCTTTCTTTGGTAGAAAACTTCTTATTAAGGTTGTGTCTGAATAAAGAACCAAATGTTTAAAACATAAAATGAGTTCCTCTTGGAGAGTGAGCTAAAATACTAAATGACAGAATTGTGATTTTATTTTTTATTTTTATATTTTTTGCTGAGAAAGAGTCTCCCTGAGCTAACATCTGTGCCAGTCTTCCTCTGTTTTGTATGTGGGTTGCCACCACAGCATGGCTGCTGACGAGTGATGTAGGTCTGCATCCAGGAACCGAACCTAGGCCACCAAAGCAGAGCACACCACACTGTACTTAACCACTAGGCCATGGGGCCAGCCCCGATGGCAGAATTGTGATTTAAAAAAATTGCAAATGATGTAGCAATGCATTGAAATTTAATTAGGACAAATGTTAAGTTTGGAGGTTAGGTTCAAATAATCAACTTTAACATATATTATGGGGAATCTTGATTTACTAGCAGTTATGTTAGAAAGAAAATATGGATTAACTCAAGGTAAACTCAGCTAGTTCCAGTTTAAACTCAGATTTCTTCAATTGACTGTCACTTCGCAATACTTCCCTTTGCCTCAGCTGTCCTTCTGGGGCTTACAAATTGCAGAAGGGTTAACATGTTATCAAGGAGTCTGGGAAGAGCTTCTGTCCTTGGTTAATGGCACCCATACAACTACTTTTCCTCAGCTAGACCATCCAGGTCATCCAAGAAAGACCATGTGAGGACACAGAGAGAAGGTGGCCATCTGCAAGCCAATGAGAGAGGCCTCAGAAGAAACCAAACCTGCTGACATCTTAATCTTTGACTTCTAGCCTCCAGAACTGTGAAAAATAAATTTCTGTTATTTAAGCCACCCAGTCTGTGATATTTTGTTATGGAAGCCCTAGCAAACTAATACAGCATTCAATACTATTTCTCTACTTTAAGAGTCTAGAGTCCATGCTGGAAGACAAAACCAAAAAATTGTCTCCTTTTCTGCTATAGAAAATCTTTTCTTGAGGGCTGGACTTTAGGAAAAAAAACTATTGTTGCTTTCTGAATGGTGGGGAAAATTTGAAACAAAGAAATCTCAGTTAATATTTTAATATTATACTAGTATGGGCAAAATCTATAAACAAAGAATAATAGATATATTTAAGCCAGGCCATTTTATCTAGGGTCTGGTATTCCTAAGGGATTATGGGAAATTTGTGAGATGGTTTTGGAGTCTGGTTAGCATTTTGGAGGTAATAGCAGCAAATAATATGTGAGCAGAGTGAAACGGTTGTTACATCCATGGCCCTCTTTCCTCTTTTTCCACTTATGTCTTGATTCAAAATTTTTGAATATTTAGATGAGTTAAAGCTTTGAGTCTTCAAGGGCAACCAAATATGAACATATCTCAGGAATCCCTTATAAACTGTAATCCAGTTTATAGTTCTGCCTCATGTTAGGAGTACTAGTTAGAAATGGAGTTGAGTAATAAGAAATCTTCCCACCTCTGTAATGTACAGATCTTCCGATAATGTTTAGACTAAGATAACATGTATAGTTTGAGAACCAGGGCAATGAGTTTTCACTCAAGGAGAGCTTATTAAAGGACCAGTTACTTATTTATAAATTCTTATTGAATATGTCAGATGTCCCCGGCTTTGCTTGCTCTGAGCACCAGAATTCCATCTGCAATATTAGCTAGATTTGAGAAATTGTATTGTGACAAACTTAAGAGGAAATCTTGAACTGGGGACTTTAGGAAGCTTCCAACATTTTAGCTGAAAATGACTTAATTCATTTTATATACTCTTTGTTGTTATTAGTGCCGTCAAGTCGATTCCAACTCCTAGCGACCCTGTGTACAGCTGGGCAGAACCCTCTCACCTCTCGGTGCCTTGTCAGGCAGTGCTCCATGGCCATTCATAGGGTTTTCATAGCCACTTTTTTCTGAAGTGAATGGCCAGGTCCTTCTACCTAGTCTGCTTAGTCTGGAAGCTCTGCTGAAACCTGTCCACCCTGGGTGACCCTGATGGTATGTGAAATACTGGTGGCATAGCTTTCAGCATCAAAGTAGCATGCAGCTGTCATAGTATGACAGCCAACAGACAGTGGTGTGGTTCCCTGACTGGGAAACAGACCCAGGCCACTAGCCCACCAAGGCTGGCCATTACATACTCTATGGGGCACCATTATACACATGAACATATGCAACCAAATAGAGATGATATATGGTGATTTGTGACATTTGTTTCCAACTTCCTTGTCCTTAAAAAGTTATAGGAAACTTTTTTGTTATGGTAAGAGAGTGCTCTTAGGTCAAGCTTCCTCTTCTTCCAGGTTGAGCTGGTTTTATGGTTCTTTGTCCCACATCAATATGCACTGAGATGTTGAGTTCTCATATCTGTCCCCTTACTACTATTTGCAGGAAACTTATAATTACTCAAAGGTTACTATAAGTACTGCATCTTTCTCATGGATGGGATGTCCTGAAAGTAGAGCCTGAGACAAAGACTTGGTTGCAGTTGATTTATTTGGAGGTGATCCCAGAAATCAGCAGTGGAGTAGTGGAGAGAGTAAGAGCCAATAACAATATAAATGGACAACATCAAGGTCACGTTGTGAGCAACAATGGTTCAGTTCCTCTGGGATATTCCATGAAACTCAGAAGATCCCCCTCAGAATTGTCCACCAGAAGGGAAGACTGAGTGTTTATCCACTGGCTCCTGTTCTGTCATAGTTGAGGGTTACCCACCTACCAACTTCAGGCTGTGTTTGAGCTCAAGCTCCTGTGGCCTCAGAGAAGGCCCTCAGGCACAAAGGAGAAAGACCTTGAGGAGCTCTGTTGAGGTGGGACACTATTAGAATGAGCTCTCATGAAAATGACCATGTGTGAGTTGTGGCTAAAATCAAAAGTGGACTAAGGGGGTGTGATACAGAGCACCAATGCCACCTGCTACAATGGCTGTTCTTCTAAAAGCTTATTCACTTCAGTATAGTCAGTGAAATGTATTCCCTTCTGTAAGAATTTATCTGGGGATGGTGTCTTAGCCTGTTGGTCAGTCTGACTCCAATCAACTGTTCATTCTGTATTCTCTCTTTCTGTTCCATTTGTGACCTACTCTGTGTATTCTCTGCCCTAATGCAAAGTAGTAGAACTTGAAGGAAACTACCACAAATGTTTTAGTCCAGTGCTTTCCAAATTGCTCACATGATGGCTCATGTAGAAAATGGTAATGTTTATTTAGCACGCAAAGAATCTAGCTGAGGTAGGTGGGGCCACTTGGGCTCATGAAACTCTGGGCCTCCTCTAAGGCCCACAGGGCAGAGCTGATTAGTATCTTGGCACAAATATAATCAAGTATGTTCTGGGCACTCTATTGGTTGAAATGCTCTATTGAATCAGACTTTTTTTTTTTCTTTTTTTAATGGTAGTAAACTCTTGGCTTCTTAGTTCGGTTTAGCAAATGTTTATTGAGAGTCTACCATGTGCCAGGTACTATGACAGATACCAAAATACCAAAGTAGATGGCACCTTCCCTAGAGGGGCCTTCTGTTGAGAGAAGCAGATGACACATAATCTGACAAGTATAATACAACACTGTACATAAAATAGAGAGAAGAAGCAGCTAGTCTGACATGGCTTCTTCAACTCATGCTGTCCATCTTGCCCCGAATGTTCTTTCTTCCTGTATTAGTTAGGGTTGTCCAGAGAAACAGAACCAATAGGATATATACAGATATGTGTAAGAGTAGATTTATTACAGGAATTGGCTCATGCAATTATGGAGGCCAAGAAGTCCCATAATCTGCCTTCTGTAAGCTGTAAAACTGGGAAAGACAGTGGGATAATTCAGTCTGAGTCTAAAGCCCTGAGAACCAGGAGCACCGATGTCTGAGGCCAGGAGAAATGGGTGTCCCAGCTCAAGCAGAGAGAGCAAATTTGCCCTTCCTCCACTTTTTTGTTTTATTCAGGCCCTCAACGGATTAAATGATACCCATTTGCATTGGTGAGGGGGATCTTCTTTACTCAGTCTACTGATTCTGAATGCTAATCTCTTCTGGAAATACCCTCACAGACACACCCGGAAATAATGGTTTACCAGCTATCTGGGCATCCCTTAGCCCAGTCAAGTTGGCACATAAAATTAACATCACATTCCGTTTTGTTTCCTGATTTCCATTCCTATGTAAGTTCTCTCTCATATTATTCTTGGAAATAACATTAAGTATTTCATCTGGCTGCAGGAACCTGGAGATATCTTTTCTTTCGAGTTGTTTTATTATCTTATTTTGTGTCAGTCTTCTCTATTAGATGTAAGTTATTTCAAACTGGGAACTGTGTCTTGTTCATCTTTGTATCTCCGTCCCTAGCATACAACCTGGAACATAATGTCCATTGAATGAATAAATGATTTAATGAATTTCCTTTTCCCAATTTCCATCTTTATCTATTGTGAAGTTTTGAATGGATGCAAGGAAGTTTTACTCGGAGGCAGGAGGTGCTATATTTCACTGACACTCTGAATCCATGTTCTTAGTAATCAATAAATCAGGATTTATATTTCACAGATTTGTAATAAAGATTTTAATTGCTTGGAGCCACAATTTCAGGCAGTGTTCTGACAGCCATTAATTTTCAGTTCTGTCAAATACTAGTATAAGTGTTTCAGGCACTGATTTTTCATTTGACCTTTGGTAGACTCTTCACTAGCCACACCAAGAGCCCACATGCAGGCTGTATAAATAATCACAAGATAAGAATGGCCTATGCCAACATCTTGGGAACCTAAGAATTAACTTACCCAGTGATACTTACTTTTTCATAGTGCATCATGTAGAAAAATACTTATTTTGGAAACTTTGGTTTATATATTTTATTGTGAGTTTCACAGAATTCTCCTAGTTTCTAGCGATAGATTCTGCCTGTATTGAGATAATACTGCCTACGAAACTCTCTTCATTATGAATGTTGACCCTTGGAAAGTAGTACTTTTTATCCCCTGCAATTTATTCTTGTTCTTAAAGCTATATATATATATATATTTTTTTTTGTGGGGAAGACCAGCCCTGAGCTAACATCTGTTGCCAATCCTCCCCTTTTTGCTGAGGAAGACTGGCCCTGGGCTAACATCCGTGCCCATCTTCCTCCACTTTATATGGGATGCCACCACGGCATGGCTGACAGGCAGTGCGTCGGCGGGCGCCCGGGATCCGAACTCGCAAACCCCGGGCTGCCAAGCGCGGACTAAACCGCTGCGCCACCGGGTGGCCCCTTAAAGCTATATTTTTAAAATGTCATTTGGACTTGCAAATAGTTCTTAATGAGAATGGTTGAATAAGTGCTGCTTATGGCTTAGAGTGGAAGTATAAATATAGTCATAATTTATTATTATTAATCTCTTTTGGAAATTAGCCAGGTAAGCAATATAAACAACAACATGTCCATAGTATCATTCAAAATGGCCCCAAACTGAGAATAACCCAAAAGTTTCATCCCAGTAGAATACACAGTTGTATATCCACACAAAGTTATACCATGCAGCAATGAAAATGAATGAACTTCTGATACATGTTGCAAAATGAATGACTCTTAATGACATAATGTTAAGCCAAAGAGGCCAGACACAACAGAACAGTTACTGTATGATCCAAAAGACAGGCAAAATTAAATGATACTTTTAAGGATGGCTACTTAGGTTGTGAAACTATAAAGAAATGGAAGGAAGTTGAATTCCATAAAAGTCAAGAAAGTGTTTGGCTCTGGGGGTGGATGGGGCTATGATCTAGAAGAGTCCTGCAGAGATTCTGTCCATGTGCTGGTAATATTCTGTTTCTTTATCTGAGTAGGTGTTACATGTGTATTCATTACCATAATTTGTTAAGCTGTAAACTTAAGTTTTATGCACTTTTCTGTATTTTTGCTTTATTTCACAATTTTGAAAGTTTAACAAAATAAGATATTTATTTCACGTGGAATGTTGTGAAGATTAAAACACCTAATACAAAGCCTGGCACCATAAAAACTCCTCAACCAACATTAATTATTAGTAGTCTGTGTATCTATCCCAAACTCTTTAGAGTCCTTCTGTATCCAATAACTGGACTCCAGGCTGGTTAGACTCATTTTTCCAGATGGTTAAGGGGCCTTAAAAGCAGAACAGGACAGTCCCCATGGGAGTGTCCTATTGTCTTCGACCTTGAGAATAGACAATAATGTTATCCAGCAAGTTAAATACCTCTGTCTAACAAATCCTGGGATGCCATGTTTGTAATTGCTGGAAGATATTGAGGGTTTCCAGAAGTTGTGATACTTTATTCCTGGTCCCAAAAGCCATTTTCTTCCAGTTTTCATTCTCCGATGTACATTGTCTTGTAAGACACATCAGTGTCCAGCTTTGCATAACTGCCATAAGAGTATGAGTTGATCCGGCAGAGTCAGAACAAATGAAGGCATCTGGTCATAGGCAGTGTTTGCATCGAGATCTATGACCAAGCAAAAGTGATTCTCCATCTTCTCTGAAAGAAAGAAGCACAGGCTTCCTCCAGTGCCTGGTATAGTCCCTGGCATATAGGAAGTAATCAAAAATGTTTATTTAGTGAGTAAGGGAATGTGTAAATGAATACAATGATCAGGAAAGAAGTTAAGAGGTAATTATAGTTTTTTTTTTGTTTAGACTTTACTCTCTTTGGGTTTTATTTTAATTGAGGTAACATTGGTTTATAACATTATATAAATTTCAGATGTACGTCATTATATTTCTATTTCTGTGTAGACCACATCATGCTCACCACCCAAAGACTAATTACTATCCATCACGGTACACATGTGCCCCGTCACCCCTTTCACCCTCCTCCCTCCACCCTTCCCCGCTGGTAACCACCAATCTAATCTCTGTATCTGTGTTTGTTGTTGTTGTTTTTATCTTCTGCTTATGAGTGAAATCATACAGTATTTGACTTTCTCCTTCTGACTTATCTTGCTTAGCATAATACCCTCAAGGTCCATCTATGTTGTCACAAATGGCAAGATTTCATCTTTTTTTTTATAGCTGAGTAGTATTCTATTGTGTATATATACCATATCTTTATCCATTCATCCATTGATAGTCACTTAGGTTGTTTCCAAGTCTTGGCTATTGTGAATAATGCTGCAATAAACATAGGGGTGCACATATCTTTACATAGTCATGTTTTTGTGTTCTTTGGATAAATATCCAGAAGTGGAATAGCTGGATCATATGGTAGTTCTATTCTTAATTTTTTGAGAAATCTCCATACTGTTTTCCAAAGTGGCTGTACCAGTTTACATTCCCACCAGCAGCATATCAGAATTCTCTTTTCTCCACATCCTGTCCAACACTTGTTATTTCTTGTCTTGTTAATCATAGCCAGTGTAGTTTAACTCAGAGGAGAGAGGCGGAAATTTAGAGAAAGATCAAACTGAATCAGCACTGTGAACATACCTATAAGAATCAAATTATGAGTTTGAATGAGGTATGTGAGGAAGCCCTGGGATTTAAAGACCACTTTGCCTGAGGAGCAGGCTGAAGATGACGGGAATCTTTGTGAAAGGAAAGGCAGCAGTCCCGGGTGCTCCAAGGTGGGGAGGGACTGGAGTCCTAGGGCTGCATTTTCACAGTCAAAGATGAGTCCTGTGGGAAATGCCCCTCCCACTGCCATGTCAGGAACCAGGAATTTGGCATCAGAAGCCTTGGGAACTAATTCCTGCTTGGCCCACGCTGTTTGACCTCAGGTGAGTTACTTAAAGCCTCTGAGCCTCAGATTTCTATTTTGTAATAAAGGTAAATACAACATCTACGTCACAGGTAAAAGCACAAAAAATAGAATGCATAATGTGCCTCTATTCTACATGAATTGCTTTATTAATCTGAATGTGGTAAGCACTTAAAACTTT
The DNA here is from genome assembly GCA_031878705.1 of Tapirus indicus. Lineage (NCBI taxonomy): Eukaryota > Metazoa > Chordata > Mammalia > Perissodactyla > Tapiridae > Tapirus > Tapirus indicus. Next base: position 37,496,076 of record CM062933.1, on the reverse strand, counting down.
TTAATTTTCATTCCTTTTACTTTTTAAATAGTCAATCTGAGGTATGGATAATTCGGAATGATCCTTGGGTAGCTGAAAGTATATTTATTAATTGGGAGATGAATTTTTTAAGAGAATGCAGGTGCAATATAATCAAAACAATTTGTAATATGTCTTCCTACTTTCCTTGCTCTGATCAATACCTTTCTTTCTCTGACAAGTTCAGATTCAAATTGCTGGCAAAGTGAAAAACACTTAAGGTTGTTAATATTATTATTTTAATTTAGAGAATCAGTGCACAGAACACTGACACGACAACAAAAGTATAAATACTGCCTGGGTCTGTAAGGCCATTTGCGCAGCCAGCTCACCGCACCACATTAGTCAGAGAAAAACACACGTGAGAGTTATCTGCCATGTGTGACCTTTGAGCAGTTAAATTCACTTATTAGTTTTCATCCTCAAAATAAATGCGACAAAGGCTTTAGACATGTCAGTGACCAACCAGAGACAACGCAGCGTGGTGTTTATGAGTTATTTCATACTCTTTCCTTCTTTATCATTGCTGTAGCTGTACAAAGACTAAAATAGATGAAAAACAATAACACGTTCTCGTTTGTTAAAAAAAATGATAGCAAAAATCTAATAGTGGAATCATTTTTAAAATCCAGAAAAAGATACTACAGTTGAAAATAAAACATATGAAGCACAAATTGCTTTAGAATAGAATGCTTTAGAATAATTTAAAGGTAATTAATAATTTACCTTTGCTGTAATATTTTTAAATTTGCATATATAAAAGGGACACATATAAATCTGCATGTATGCATATATATAGATACCCATGATAACATCCTGTAAGGAAAAAATGAATACTTTCAGAAAAGTCTTGCATATTTGGCAATAGTCATAAATTTTTGATGAGAGTATTCATAACAGAAACAGATATACAAGATATTTAGGAGATGGGAATATATAAGTGAAGTAACTCAATTTAAAATAGTGAAAAATAAAGAGTACTGATAAAACAATAATAGAGGTAAGAAACTATGTTGCAGAAGGAATTTGTTAAGGAATGTTAAGGAATCTATGTTAAGTAGACAGTTGTTATGTGCCATTTTCACATTCTAGAGTCTCCAGGGCCCTGCGGAGCTGGCCCCTCTATCTTTCATCCTCACCTCTTGCCACTCTCCTCGCTTTGTTCAATCTAGCCGCAATGGCCTTTAAGCATTTAGAAAGTGTGAAGTTCCTTCCTATGTCAACACTTTGCACACGCCATTACTCTGTCATGAAAAATTTAAAAATTTTTGCTCAAACTTAATTTTGCCCGATGTATATCTGATTATCTACAGAAATAAGACAACTGGTTAAGTTCCTTTCATCAGTCACTCTTCTGCCCTCTATCCCAGCTCATCTTACTCCCCCTTCTAGTCTCAACATAAATGTCCCTTTCTCAGGAAGACCCCCTGACCAGGTTGAGGTTCCCTTTATAGCTTTCATCACGGTTGAAACTACCAGATTTGTCTGTAATTATTGGTTTAGTCTCTCTCTTTCACACGAGGCTGTAAACTCAATGAGGACAGGGACAGTGTCTGGTTCACATTTTTACCTCCAGGACCAGACAAGGTGTCTAGCATGTAGTACTCAATAATTTTTATTGACCGATTTACTCAATCACTAAATTATTATTGTCCCTGTTTCATAGATGAGGAAGCCTGAGACCCAGAATTTAAGTCACTTGCAAGGCCACATAGCTGCCAAAGGACACTAATATCAACCTGGTATTTTTTCTTCTCCTTACTGCTTAATTTGGGGTTGAGGGACATCCCTTTCACCGTTAAAAGGAGAGCATAAGACTGAGGTCTAGGTCCCCAGGGAGAGAAGGGCACAAAAAAACCCTAAATGAAGAGAGTTAATTTCTCACCTGAATTTCAAAGTAGACTTTTGAGTGTCTGCCAGGAGTAATAGTCTTACAAAGAAAGGCTTTCTATTGTAAGAACCAGCTTCAGGGAGAAAAAACAATTATTATGACAATTTTTGTAGTTTAAAGTTTGAATTTAAATAGTCACAACAAAGTAAATATTATTAACTAACTTTTATTGAGGGCTCATTTTGTGTTAAAATTTTTATGAACATTTACATCTATTAACTCGTTTAATCTTCACAACAATCCATATGATGTAGATATGATAATTATCCCCATTTTTACAGATGAGGCAATGGGCATAACAAGATTAAAAAAAATCAAACTTGCTCATGTAGGTAGCCATAGAAGAGCCAAAATCTGGGGGACTTGGAGGTCTATTCCACCCACAGAGGAGAGATGATGGATGATGATGTAACAGCTGGTTTCTCTCCCAAAAGGAAAGAAGAGTTCAATAAGCAAGTGGGAAGAACAGAATCAGAGGGGCTTTCATGAGATCTAAGACCCCTCGCCCCAGGTGATTGCAGTGATCCTGATCTCTGCTCCTCTCCTTCTGGCTGAGCACTCACAAGGGAGGGGCAAGTGGGGAGACCCCAGAGCAGGGAGTGTTCCTTACTTCCCAGGTTGTAACCAGCAAGGCTGTAATCTCAAAGAGAAGACCTCTTCTAGCAGGGGAAGGAGCCATGGCAGATACGACAAGGCAGCCACTCAGATTCTCTCAAGTCCTGGAGAACATTAGGAATATTCCCATGTCCCTGAACAGGACTCTAAGGTAGGATGGCTGAGGGGCACATATGAAAAGAGGCCTTGGAATGGGAGAGTTAGACCTCTCCAGATTGACTCGTAAGCAAGGAAAGAATCTTAAGACAAGTTTTCAGTATGGATTTTTATATGTGTCAGTGGTCCTCCCCATGGCAATTTGAATACAGTTTAGGAAGTTTTACCATCTATGAAAATTTGGCCATCACTCATTAAAACGTATATTTTTTAAAAATAAATATTTAAAAAATTTTTGCTCAAATTTAGTTTTGCCCCATATGTATCTAATTGCCTGCAGAAATAAGTCAACTGGATAAGTTCATTTCATCAGTCACAAAATAAACAAAGAAGCACTGACATAGTTCATTACCCAGAGGTAAGGTGACCAACCATTTGGATTTTCCTGGGAGTTCCCCAGTTTTAACACAAAAAGCGCTTTGTACCAGGAAATCCTCAGTCCCTGGTAAACTGGGACAGTTGGTCACCAACAGCTACAGACAAACCACAAGCTCCCTAACATTAAAAGTATGCAAACAAAGGTGTTAGTCACTAAGAATTCAGATGAATCAGTCCCAGTATGACTGGTTTTAGCTTTGCAGAATGCTCCTCCTTGAGCTCTTAAGTAGACTTCTCTCATTCGGACTCATGGAAGACTTCTTGAAGCAGGTCTCTGAATTGTAGAATTGAAAATTCTCTTAGGAGAAGTGACATACTTAACTCTGTGAAACACCAAGAACTAGGCTGGAAGAGGTATCTGCGATAGCTCCGCTGACCACACAGGGGTAATGGAGGAGTGGGTGCTTTTGAATCCTGTGTCACTGTGGAGGACAGGAGTCAGGACAGGACAAGAAAGCTCTCTGACAGCTCCCTTCACCCTGGCAGCAGCCAGGAGCCAGGATTTTGGACTCTGCTGTCAGCTCTTTTATTAATTCCCTCAGCAGTCCTTGGCATCATAGCCAATCATCATTTTAAGCTCTCAGTCTGTCATCTCTGGATAATTCTTAGCTATCTCACAGTGTTGTTGTGGGAATTGATTAATATTTATGAACACATTTAAATGGAAAGGTGCAGTATAAATATTATTGCATGAATTGAAAAATTGTTTCCTACATAATATTATGCACAAAGGAAAATAAGCCATGGACTGTAGTGTCTTCTTGGAACAGTTTTAAAATAATGATCAGTTATCTGCCGCTTCGCCTTTCATCTTTAATAAGTTTAGTGTGTTTCTTATTTAATGTTTTCAACAATGATTTCTAATAAATTTAGTTTTTATTGTTGTGATTGTACTGATGCATTTTGCTTCCTGTTAAGTTCAATACATCTCTTTGTTTCCAGTTAAGAATGTCTAAATCATCAGCTATGATTTTCCTCCATTGAAATTTGTCCAGTATACTAGGGACATTTGTCATTACTTAATAATTATTGAAACCCATTGCTTAAGAGCATAGATATTTCTCTAGTCAAGTTCGTTGCACATCAAATTTCTGTTACATAAATTCTTGCTCTGTGCTTGCATTCTTATGAATAAAATTAAAAGTATGTTTAACTGGTAGAAAATGGGATTTTGAGCATAATAAAACTGTATGTATTTGGTTAAGCTTACGAATCATATAAAATAGAGAAATAATACCTTTCTTGTAAAATAAATAATGTATTAGTAACAATTCTCAAAATATTCATAATGGTAATACTTTACAAATGGTGAAAAATAAATACACTAAATGTCAAAGACTGTCTGGTTCAGAAAGATTATTTTTAAAAATTTTGCTTCATTTGTTGTGACAGCAGGAAGGTAGCAGTCATTTTAACAATTTAACATTTAACAATTTAGCTTCTGTATTATTTCTAACTTTAAGCTCAAGATTATTATTGTAAATGTTTCTCTTATTTCTCATAACTTCAACCTACATAACTCTTTCTAGCCATAACTGCTATTTTAGTTAGGACACTGACAATGTTGTCTTCTGTCACCAAATGTGTCACATGAGGCTGCCAGCCATTTCAGACTGAGTGTCTTGGGGCTTCAGTACCTTAGCAGAATCAACACTCATGCAGGGCCTGGTTCCCATGAATGCATTTTTAGGAACTTTTAAAAAATCAAATTGTAAGTGAACATAAGTGAGGCCATCTTGTTACACTAAATGGCCCCAGCCCCTCCTCTGTGTGACTACTCGCTGCTTTGCATGTACTCTAAAAAATTCACATGCTCTCCTGACTTATGGCTTCTGCTTACGTATGTGCTCCCCAATATCTTGATAAATCAAAAACTTTGTTCTATGAGTTTCTCTCCAGGAATAGGCTGACCAGAGGCAGGAAACACCTACAAGGTATCCATCACAGCTGGCAGAAAAATGGAACAATGTGATCCCTGGAGCCCATCATGCCTGGAGACCAACATCCTTGGACCCCTTCCTCACTGCCCATTTTCCCTATAACTGCCTCAAGATTCTGTAATCTTTGAAGTGGGTTTTTTGAGACATTAATTTGCCATCTTTCTGATTATGCCAGCTAATCGAATTAAAACTTCCTTTCTCGATCCCAAACTTGTTGTGATTAATTGGCTCAGATTGTGGGGAGCAGAGTGAACCCATTGCTCGGAAATAAAATTACCCCAACATGATCAAATATATAAAATATATTCTAGTCAATCAAATTCACAGGAGAATGATTTATCAAATATATATCAAATAATTAATTCCTAATAACAGGTATAGTTGGCAGAGCTAGTAAGACACATTCAGGAATCCAAAACAGAGAAAATTGCTTTAGTGAATCCAGAATCTGGAAAAGGAAATTGAATGTTTCCAAGCAGATGAACACTTCACTCTAATATGTCCTATAGTGGGAGTGAAGCTGGGTATCTGAGGGGGTACTGTAGATATTAAACTACTTTTCCTGTTTAACTTGAGAGGTGACTCAGAGGTGCTGATGATTTGTGAAGATTTGTGAGCTTGTTTTTCAGGAGAAGGAGAATGCCCTTAGGGAGGTTGCAAGGCCCTCAGCAGCTGTTGAAGCACAGAAGTCAGATTGCCAGGAGCTTATGGGAAGTGATCCCTTTGTTTCCCTGAAGCTCCTCCTGCCAAGCCCCTTAGCTCTATAAAACTCCCCTGCTTTCTGTTCTTGGGGAGGTGGATTGAGTGAACCCAGGCTCCCATCTACTTGTTTTGGCCAGTTCGAATAAATCTTTCTCTATCTCCAAGCACCAATGTCTCAGAGTTTGGCTTGCTGGGCATGGGGGACATGAACTTGAGATTAAGAGGTTTGGTATCAGGAGGTTTTCTCATTCTTACCAAAATTCTGTAATAAGAACTGGTAATTAAAATTGGAGTACAGTGGAAACATGTTAATACATTCTTTTTGTCTACTCCTCTCTTTCAGTACTTCTTATCAGTCACATACACACAAAATCCTTCTATAATTACATGCAAACTTCCTTATGACAAACATATTACATTTTCTAGGATCCACCTCAAAGGGATACTTCCCTTTTCAGAGAGTACCTTAAGTCTTTTGCTGAGATCTGAGAAGCACCCTAACCTTACCAACAGTTTACATATTTTATATTCTTCTAGATAATCCAGGCCCCTCCCCCCATCCTGTTATACTTTCCATGGATGTCTAACTTTATGTGGGTTATCAGTCAGTTAGGGCTAGGTTAAGCTCTACAAGAAACAATCCTTAAAATCTCTGAGGCCTAAAACAAACTAGGTTATTTCTCAATTAGGTTATATGTACCTGTCTGGTCAGTGAGGCTCTGCTCCATGTTTTGCTCAGCCAGGGAAGTAGGCTAATAGATCACCCCTCATCTGGAACATTGTTGTCATGGTAGGGGGAGGAAACCATGTAATTGCACACTTCCTCTTAAAAGCTTTTACTTGGAAGTGATACACATCAGATCTAATAACATTTTGTTGGTCAGAGCAGGTCACATGGCCACGCTTATCTTCAAAGAGATAGGAAAGTACAATTCTACCAAGTGCTTGGAAGAGGAGAACTGGAAATATCCTTGAAGAGCAATAATAGATACCACATCTAGTCATTTTAATTAATATTTTCATTTTTAAGGAGTGATATTTTCTGACCCAGTTCTCAAATTTGGGGCTCAATCATTCAACAAAAATTAACTTAAGTGTCAATTTTTTTCAATGTACTTTTCCAAACTCTGTGCATGATACAAAGATGAAACAAGTATAGATCTAAAGACTCACGTGTGTAAAAAGTACTATAGTCCTCTTATAGCACTTGGTATTTCTGCTTCATAGCTCTTAGCAAATGGTTATTAGTTATTTCTATAACTATTTATGTCATGTGGTTTCTTCTACTAGTTAATGGATTCTATGTAGGATGCAGGCTGTATCTCTTTTCATGTCTCTGTTCTCAAGAGCAAACCCTATGCCTGGTACCTAGTAGGTGATGTTTGATGATTATGTGTTGAATACATTATAAAAGAAGAAAACAACTGTGGAAGTCAGAGAGAGACATTACTTCCAAACAAATTTATGTCTTATTTAGATCTCTATCTCCCTTCACACTGACAGTATTTATCGGGTTACATTTTTAGTTTGCCATAATGTCCTTACACAGGAGAGACTATGCTTGTTTTATTTAATTTTATATCTCCAAGCACTAGCTCAGGGCCTGTACATGGTAGGAGCTCAGTAAATATTTGTTACTCAGTAAAGCAAAGGAGGTAAGCCCCAAGGGCTACTAAATTAAATTGTCAGTAGACAGGCCACTGTTTTATAATGGTCACTAGGGTATGCTTCCTTCAATTGGACCATTAATAACATATGGTTTAATCTTCTAAAACATGAGTGTTGCATGCGAGTGCTTCTGATAGACTAGCAGATGAGTGTTTTTGTAATCGGATAAAATTCTGTTTGCATCTGACACTACCTGGGCAATGGAGTTTTAGCAGATGACCTCCAGTGGCTAGAGACAGACACTCTGCTGGAGGCCAAAGTGAAGAATGGTAACAGGCAGATGTGTGATACTTTTGGGGATAGATTTTTAGAATGGATTTGTAACTCAATTCATATGTACTATTTTAAAGTTTGATACTCTGAAATTTCTAAAGAGTCTTTATTATTTTTGGAAGTTTATTAGAGGTATTTATCTGAAGTTAACCAAAATATTTCTTTAACCTTAACTTTAAAAAGTAGAAATTTATGAGGATAATAAGATTTGTTTTTGTTTTAAATCAAGAAACAACTGAAAAGAAATGCTTAAAAACATGAGAACAGTTAAACAATAACCATTGATGTGAACAGGAGAAATCTGAATGTGGTTACTTAGAGATAGTCCAATATCAAAATAAAGAATTCCAAGTATACTACTTATTTATCAAGAGACAAAAAAAGGTCTAGCTGGACAAGAAATTCTTGAAACTCTGCCCAATTACTTGGCATGGACATTGGAAAATTCTAAATCTGGGAAGTTCAGTATAAGACTTTTTTTCTTTGTTTCTATATAAAATCATGTATATGTAAGTAAGAACCAGTACAGTTGTTGTTGTTGCTAATGACTAAAATTTTTACATGTTGGGTAACAGAAATAAACCTATTTTATATCTCTTTTAATTGGAGAATACTGATTAGACATACGGCACTATTCTTTTTTCCCTTTGGGTTAGGATTTTGTTAACACTATTGGAATTTTGCCAATACTAAAAATGCTACTGGGATTTATTGTATCATAAATACAGCATTATAAGAAAGGAAGCCTGTGGTTCAGGTTATATGATTTGCAGACATCACAATTAGAAAGATACAAAATAAATTGCCTAGAATGAGAATCTTGAACCCAGAGTCCTACCCCAATTCTAACATAACTCAGTTCTGGGATCTTGGATAGGGTTGTCACTGACTAGGTGCCTCGAAGACTCAAGGTGGGGTTTGGGAGCATCTAACTGTTTTTCCAAATTGTTTTTTTCCCCTTTTGTTATGTTAAAGAGATGCAACCACTCACCACCCTGAACCAGATCAGGCATCACCACAAGAGTTATGCCCATGACCTTTGCCTTATTTTTAATGCAAAGATCTCTTCAGGAGGAGCTTGGGCCTCATTACTGTAACCTGCAGTACATGTGGAAGCATGTTTTTTTACTGAGCCTGCGCAAGCAAATGCCTACGTCTCCCTTTTGAATATTTATTACCCATCCGAAATAAAGGCCCCTGCTTCCCTTTGTTCGATGATACAATGACTTTGGAAATGATTCATCATGGCCTCCTATTTGCTGCAAATACACTTTACTTTGTGAGACAACTTCCACTGGTGTACAGTCTTATTTAACTCACCAGGAGGTGAGCCCACTTGGTTAGGTAACAGGGTCACATCAAAAAGATCCTTGGCCACATCTTTTTCTTCTTTCACTCTCTGAGTCCTCTTCTCCCAACTATGCCAATCAAGGATTGTGTAGAATTTTCTTTTGACCGGACTTCTTGAAGAGGGGCGGCTGTGTGTTGGAAAGGAAGGACCCTCTGGGGCCACAGTGCTGGGAATTCCTGACTTTATCATTGATACTAGCTCTGTGACTTGAAGCAAGTCACTTCTCCTTTCTGCTCTGTTTCCTTCATTCTAAAATGAGGCAATTGGACTAGATGATCTCTAAAATCTCTTCCAGGGTAAAAAAAAAATCTGAGAGACTAGATAATAACATTACTTTCAAAGGTAAGTGATTGATAGTTGAGGATTTGCTGATATTCCATTCAGAGAAACAAGCTTTGATTTGAGTCACTAAGCTCTTGCTACTATCAGCAAAAATCTCTGGAATACAAGAATTTAGTTAGGAAAGTTTTATTGCTCATAGAGTTTGCAAAACGGGGTGACATGGTCTTTGGCAGCAAACTGTATGCTCCAGGGGAACAAAGAAAGGGGGCTGCCTTTATAGAAAATGTTCCTGCCCAGGTTCCCACTCAGTTCCACTTAAGCAAATGAGGAAAGCAAGCCAGGTTAGTCCTGATTGGTTGGCTCAGGTCACAGTTTTATTGGTTAGGTCCAGGTGACTGTTAGGGGCTTTTGTAAAATCAGGAACTTTGGCAGAGTCAAAGCTTAAGAGTACATTCTGTGTTTTTTCCAAGAACAGAGCATGTGACTGCATACCAGTCCCATCACGCTGCTTGACTCCATTTTGTTTTTAGGTCCTCGTTAGCCACGCAGAGTCCATCCCGTTCTCAGGGGTCTTTTTGATTTCATTTTGTTCCACACTACATAAACTGTGGTCCTCAGATCAGCAGCATGGGCATGAGCTGGGCCCATGTTAGAAATGCAGACTTCTAGGCCTCATCCCAGATCTACTGAATCAGAACTACACTTTTACATGATATCCAGATGTTCATATTGTTAAAAAAAGAGAAAGAACAGGTCCCAAATGGAGTAATTTTGCTCCCATGACAGCAAAACCAAGACTTAATTACAGTTTCAGCCTCTTGCAGGAATGTGACCTTTAGACTGAAAAGTTTAACTGGGCAGTCAGTTAATCTGAAATTTCTTGACTAGCACTAGTGAGGTAATCTGCATGATAAAACTCCTGTTCTTGCCTTCCCCCCAAAAGAAGATGTCCTGGCCTGAAACAATCCTTTCTTTTATTTTGCATATACCTTCTGTGCCATCCTCCTTCTGTCTATGAAAACCTTCCATTTTGTACAGTTCCTTGGAGCACCCTTCTAGTTGCTACATGGGATGTTGTCCAATTCATGAATTGTTTAATAAAGCCAATTAGATCTTCAAATTTACTTGGTTGAATTTTGTTTTTTTAATAGATTTGGTGGCAGTGTCAGGATCCAAAGTGCACTTCTGATGGCATTCGGGGACAATAAGAAACACAGGTGTGGTGCCCTGTTGACCCTTTTGAGTTCACTGTCTTTCTCGCCATTTCAAAGGCCATTGGTAAGCTCCTCTAAGTTTGAGCTCTGCTGTCTTTTTGCATTAGAGCTCCCAATCTAATTGGCTTTCCTTTACAGGCAGGTCAGTTTGAGCTACTAGGGATTCCTCTAGAGCCCAATTGAGCTGGCAGATGGTTCTGTCCAGAGCCTGTCAAACCTCAATTCCCCAGGTAGAAAACCCCAGGCCTGAGCTCTGTCTCTGGATTCCACAATGGGAACTGATTATGGCTTAGTCTGCAGCTTCCCATTTGTTTGGAATCTTTCTCCAGATTTCACATTGGGAACTGCTGGTGGCAGCTGTAGTTCTCCATTTTGTTTGGAATCAGTCCACAGTCCCCACTCTTTGGGGTTTGCTGGTCCAATCCTTTTCCATAATCCAAAGTTCCACTGGAATTGGTGGTGGTGGGCACAGGGCCTTCTTTTGGCCAGGACACAATAACATCTCTTGGTTACTGCCAATCCATTAAGGTGCATGTGTGTGTTTGTCTTGTTTTGCATAGATAAAGCCTATTGCTAAGTGGGTTTCTCAAAAGCAAAAAAGAAACCTCAGCCCTTTAGTTTTGTCTCCAGATTCCCAGATTCCACGTTGGGAACTATTGGTGTCAGCTGAGAGTTTCTTTTTGTTTGTAATCAGTCTGCAGTTCCCATGATTTGAGACATTCTGGTTCAGTCCTTTCCCCACTCTCCAGATTATTAGTGTGGCTCCAGAAACCCAAAGGCCTAGCTAAAAGAAACGGGATTCTTTATAGTGAAAGAGTTGAGTGTGCCACCATCTGGCACACCTGCTTATTTCACATCCAGGAACTGTGGTCCCGGAAGCTGTAGATATTTACAAAAATGGCCATTATGGGGAATGTTCCAAATAGATAAGATGATTTTAAAAGTGCACTTCAAAGGAAGGACTCCCAAATCCAACAAACAAAATGGGCTGCATTTGTAAATTAATATACAGAAGCCTCAAAAAGTTTTCAAAATTCCAAAATAGCTTCATTCAAAGATTTGTTGCAAAAGACTGATAAAAAATTAGAGACACAAAAGCTATCTGAAATAACACCTGGGTTTCCCAAATTACACCCTCCTAGGGATCCATTATCAAAACATTGGTCAAGAAATCAATGTCTCGGGGCCGGCCCGGTGGCGCAGTGGTTTAGTTCGAGCTTGGCAGCCCGGGGTTCGTGGGTTCGGAAGATGGGCACAGATGTTAGCCCAGGGCCAGTCTTCCTCAGCGAAAAGAGGAGGATTAGCAACGGATGTTAGCTCAGGGCTGGTCTTCCTCACAAAAACAAAAAAGAAAGCAATGTCTCAATTGTAATCACCTGGGACACTGGACAAGCGATTGCCTTAAAGGCCCTATGCAAATTCTTCAACATCAAGTTGAATGCCACTTTATGGGCCCCTCCCAGAGTTGACAAATCTCTGAGGCATTTTTTGGTAAACTGCTACATTATTCCCTTAAACAGCTAGGGGAGAATAAAATTATTCAGAGCCCTGTAGCAATTTTTTTTTGGCCTTCTCCCCTAAGCTAAATGTACTCAGAGAGAAACCCCAGCTGTCCTTGTTTTACAAATCAAATCTTTACAGGGCCAAAGGCAAGGCTCTAGAAAATGGTTTGAAGCTCACCTGTCCTTTTTGCCAATCTCCAAACCTCCCCTATTCATCTCAAAATACTTGTAGATATTGTAAAAGTTCAGGATAATAGAAACAGAATTGCCTTGCACTTAAAAATTTAAATTACCCTACACTTTTGATAATAGGCAAGTATGCTCCAAAAACTCCATCTTAGAGAAAACTTGGATTCTTTCTCTGTGCCTTTGTGATATAGATTTTCTTCCCCCATCTTCTCTAGGAACTAAGTCCATTCTTTAAAATGAAAGCTTTAGGAAGAAGGAAGAAAAAGAGAGAAAGTATTTGGAAATTGAGTTAATGAGAATTCTTAAGTGTCTTCACCACAAATATTAGTAACTATAACGTTTCTGTTTGTGTCTCTCTGTATGTGTATGTTGTAGATATGTAATATATATTTTTTTAACCTCAGGATGGTATTACTAAACTTAATTTGTAAAAGAGCTCTATTTATTTGGGTTAAAGTTCAAGCATTTGTAAGGATTGGACACTCTAAAATTCTCAGAAATACAGAAACTAACTCAAATGATTTCAAGTTCATGTGATCTGGGATAATCTTCAGTAAATACAAGCTAGTTTAAGTTCATTGGATTAATTAAAACAGACATTTTAAAATTTATCAACATTGAATAATGCCATCTTGATGTCCTCGTAACATGGCAACAGTCTTCTCCTGAATCAGAGAAATTAAGATGGGTAAACAATGGCTGTAAATTAAACAAATAATTGGGGCTATGGGAAACTCAAGATGGCCACTTGGTTCTTCCTGGCTCCCTGGCAAACCCGATTTTTTGGTTTTTGCATTCCTTCACGCACCATAGTGCATTTAAGAAAAACAATTTTCGTTCCCAGAGACCTCAGACTTACTCCCTCTGGACCCTTTGAACACCTGCAGCTGGATTTCTTTCAACTGCCACTTAGTGTGGGCCATCAATATGTTCCTATTATTGTATGTGTGTTTTCCAGATGAGTTAAAGCCTTCCCCTGCCGCAAGGCTAATACCCTCACAGTGGCAAAGAAACTGTTAGAAAATGTGTTTCCCGCTTGAGGTATACCTTCCATGATCTCCAGTGATCAAGGCACTCCCTTCACTGGGTAGATCATGCAAGCCTTAATGAAAACCTTGCAAACTTCTTGGAATTATCGCTGTCCCTATCACCCTCAATCATCACTCAAAGTTGAGAGAACTAATGGAAAAACTAGATTCTGATTTAGAATCACTAAGCTCTTTGGAAGGGGCTATACCTGGTCCTCCTCACTACCCAGTTGGCAGCCAACCTTCATGGACTTAAACCTTGGATATATATCTCACAACTGAAGAAGTCCCCACCCAACACCTCGTCCTGTACAAACACTGGAGCCCTCCGAATCAAATAGACTTTTTCTGCTCAGGACAGTGGATCAAGACTTCATACTTTAACTAAACATGAAACCCTTTTTCCCCCTCTTTCTCTCCTTTACTCTGGCATTGACCTGAAAAGATAATGCCATCCTCTGTATCTCCCAGGCCATTGCTAAGGGAGGTAATCTCTGGAATTTAGAGCAACCTTATATTTCAGGCTAGGAGAAACTCTGACCCCTGGCTTGAAGAGGCAAATGCAACAATTCTGTGAATTAATCCTTTAACAGTGCCACCTTTGTGAAATGGTTTGTGTCCCAATGGGATATATCTTTAGCTGTGGTGATTCTTCTTCTTCTTGGGCTTATGAATGCCCAGAAGCCTGGCACACAGCTGGGCACTGACTCTTAGGTTATCCAACTGTGCTCCTAACTGTTCTAGAAAGGACCTACCAGGAGGATTTTCATGATTCAGGGTTTGCTTCCTTTGGCAGGGCCCTACTTTTCCCTGGTTAAGAGTAAATGTAAATGAGACTATAATGAAGAAACCTCTCCTTAACTCTTGAAGATATTGCAGATTCATTAGCTGCCAAAAATCTTTGGACTCTTTGGTCAAGGTTGTTCTTGATTATAGGATATCTCTTGATTATCTTTTAGCTGACAAGGAGGTGTCTATGCTGTGGCCAACACCAACTGCTGTACCTGGATCAACACTTCTGGGGAGGTTGAAACTCAGTTACATAAGATCACAGAGCAAGCCATTTGGCTTAAAAAAGTGACTCCTTCAGTGGGGCCTTTCTTTGACTTATTTGATTTTCATTGGTTTGGGTCTTGGGTACCACAGCTGTGACGTGCACTCTCAATGTTAGGAATTATTCTGCTTACAGTTATAATAAAAATCCCCCTGGTGCAGTCTTTTTTCTCAAAAGCTTTAAATGCATGTTTGCAGCCACTAATTGCCGAACATATGATCTCCCTAAGACTGGAACATCAAAAAAGGAATGAAGAGAAAAGCCAACTAAAAATTTCTGAACCTGAAGTCATGGCCTGATGAATATCACACAGAAAATCAATGAAAGCTAGGAGAACTAGAAAACCATAGCTGACAGTGGCACTAATGCCTTAATTTTGTATCACATCTCTCAGTTATGCTGAGAATTTGATCAGAAGGGGTAATTGTGAAAAGAAAAGAAAAGAAATAATAGGCCCGAAAGGGAGTCATTTTGCCCCCAGGACAGCAAAACCAAGACTTAATTACAGTTTCAGCCCCTCCTTGGAATGTGACCTTTAAACAGTTAATCTGAAATTTCCTGACTAGCACTAGCAAGCTAATTTGCATGATAAAACCCCTTCCCCCCAAAAGAGATGATGTCCTGGCCTGAAACAATCATTTCTTTTCTTTTGCTAATACCTTCTTCCCCGCCCCCCATACTTCTACCTATAAAAACCTTCTAGTGCCTTTTTGGTTACCATATGGGATGCTACCCGATTCACGAATCATTTAATAGAGCCAATTAGATCTGTAAATTTATTTGGTTGAATTTTGTTTTTTAACATCATGTACATTAAAGTTTGAGATGCAACTGGGCTAGATCAGGTTTGCGAATGTCGATGCCACTCAGCTATGCTTTGCGTCAAAGGTGAGAGGGACAAGAAGCAGCCCAAAGCCCCAGTGAGTCTCCCTGACCATCTGCAGGTCTCCCAGCCTGAATCTTTTCTTGTTTGATGTGAGAAATTAAGCACAGTTGAACCTGCTTGTACCTGGATAAGACCTTCGTGGAATACCAAGTGAGGTTGGCCTTTAGTTCTTCAGACACATCAGCTTTTCTGTCGCCTCTGAGTCTCTACACTCACCTCTCTTCTACCTGGGACACTTTCTGTCTTTCACTCCCTTTTTCCCTTGGGTAACATATTCTTTCTTCAAGAGTCAGTTTAGAAGTCACTTCTTTCTTCTAACTGCCCCATTTTCTCACATGCCAATCTGGGACAGGTTTCTCTTCTATATGTTCCAACCTCTCTCATTAACTGAGAAGTTGTGGATCACACACACAATCTATTTGTTAATGATGCTGTCAACCCACATGGCTCATACAGACCTATTCTCAGACATTCCAGAGGCCCTTCCATATTGAAAGCAAGAGCAAGAAAGAGACTCCTCCACTCTGCCCATGGAGCTAGGGCACATCTACTGCTTTGGAGCCAAAAGGGTCTGGGAAAAGGGAAACCTGCAAAAAGTAGGAGGTGCCAGAGTTTGTAACACTCTTACAAGACAGAGACACACATTTTTAAGTGTTTCCCAGACACTAGAGCCCCTTCTTCTTGCCCTGGCATGAGGTGATCGCTCCCTGGAGGATAGTATCTGACTAACAACATATCATGGTCAATATTGAACCTACCACAAGCATCCTTCTACTTTGGCATTCTAGTAGGTATGAACAAAAGCATTCTAGTGTTCTATAAAATTATTTTACCCTTTAAAATTATATAATGCATTTTGGTATTTTGGAATCTTTTGACACCAAATCTTAATAAAAAATATGATTGAAACATATTTAATTGATCTACTGGAGTTAGTGCAGGTGTAAGTTTTATTTTAGTTCATACAAACTAATAAATTGATATTTCATGAAAGGAATATGCAGATGAAGGAATGAGGAGAGAGGTACAGCTGGGGAGGCTGAGGACTGAGAAATGATGGATGGGATAGTAATTATATGGTGAAAAATTCTGGGGAAAAGCAGTTATGTTTAGAAGGGATTTTTAAGGATATTTTTCATGCAGACTGCAACGTAACTGTCTTCTTTATGTGCTCACAGAACCATAGTTTTAGCTATGGTGGCAGTGCTTTTGGAGTTGGATATGTGGTGTGCATTTTGCTTTTGTTTGGAGGAGGGAAGCGAGCTGAGAATATGATAATTTCTTACAGCTGTTCTCAGTGGTACATGGAGAGGGCAAGGGTACCCTGGCATGACTCAGTTACATATTTTCACAATAACAACTAATATTAATTGGCACCTACTATATCCTAGACAGTGGGCTAAATATTTTAATACATTTTCTCATTTAATTCTCATAACATCTTTATGAGGTACATATTACTGTCAAGGAATTGTCAGCATTTTATGGATGAAGAAACTGAGGCTAAGCAGTCAATAATTTATCCAAGACCACAGAGCCGAAGGGTGCCAAGAGAACAGGAATTCTCACCCATAAGCCATGTTGCCTCTCTGTGGCAGTGCATGAGAGGCCCCCATCCGGAGGACACCGATTAACAAGCAATGCTTTTTGTGTCCATTTCTTCAGCCTGTAGTGATTCTATCTAACTTTACTATTATCTAAAGTACATCTGAAAAATCTTTCTCATGACAGTATTGAGTAAGAATTAATCTTTTGACAGAAATTTATCCCAATAGAGGCACCGCTCTGCTAACCTTACGTTGCATGTGGAATTTGGAATTAGCCAAGATACTTACAAGATTAACAGTAAGAAGCATACTATTATAGTATACATGCTCATGCTCTGTCTACCCAGTCACAAATTTTCTATCTAAAGCTTGTCAAAACATCAAAAGAGAAGGGTTTAAGGAAAAAAACCCAAAAAGTAATCAGAGATTTCTAGGTGCTTCAGTTTTCTATCATTTTGGGGAATTGTGATGGTCTCTAACAGACTAGAGAGGCTCCTCAGGATTACTAAAATAATTTTGCAGCTACATAGATGAAAACCTTGATTAATAAAGTATCTGTCTAACAGGCAAGGACAAACCACCTGGGTGAACCATGGATACCTATCTCTCTTTTGGAAAGCAAATTCTTTATCTAATCCCCTTTGCAGATATCTGTAGAATATTTTTTCAGTATTTTGCTGAAATCTAGATATACTATGCCTATTTCATGTCTTTGATAGTGCCAAAGAATGAAAGAAAGAGCTGTAAAGAGTTTTTTCTTTTCCGAAGCTGAATTGATTTACCTGCAAACAAAGGAACTCGTATCAGCAAAGAAATTCACTGAATAGTTCATGGAAGGGAAAAGTCATGGTTTCTGAAATGTGAAAAATGGGGTTTCCTGGTTCTTCTCTTTAAGTATTGAAAATGCACCTTCTGGGTAGGACTGAATGAGTTTAGTGTTCACTGTTGCCTGGTGTTTAAAATAGTCCATCGTCATTGGTCAGGAAAGGTGCTTCAGTTATGGACAGTCAGGATCTGGCATGCGAGGGCTCCTCAAAATTTATATCCTTCAAAGTTTTAGCTGGTTACAACCAGTTGTGGTGAAACACAGCATCTGCTTTGATATCTCCTAAGTGCTGCTGTAAGTGAAAAAATTTTCCATTTTAATAGCAATTCTATATGAAAAAAGAGATTGAGGTTAATTTGACATCTTTTCTTTTCGAGTCCATGTTGGCTTCTAATAATCATAGCTTTTTCTTAAGTTTCAAGTTTCAGCCAGATATATCTGGTCTTCTTTTTCTTCTCTGAACATTATACTCCTTGGCTGAGAAAACTGGGATAAATGTAGAATTAAGTTGTTACCGTCTGCTTCAAATATTAAGGCTATCCCTTCATTTATCATCATCATCATTATCACAGTCATTTTCCTCTGTATATAACTTATCCTCTTCATAATATATGTCATATCCTTTAGCTCATCTAATAGATTCTTGTCATTTCTCCTAGTGTCAGGCTAGTGTTTGTTTCCACTGGAGATGACTAAATGAGGGATTGATGAAGGCTAGGATGAAACAGATAAAGGATCCCAAGGTACCAGTCTATGTTAGAGCCAAAGGAAGAATCTGAATTTTGTCAAGAAGATCCTATTTCCAAATAAGGTCATATTCTGAGGTATATATTTTTGGGGGGACACAATTCAACCCATAACATATGCAAAGAGCGAAGCTTGTTTTGGTAGTTTTGCAGACAGAGTGGTTAGGCATAACCTCTTTAAGGGTATATTATCAGGCTGAGAACAGAAGGATCCATCTGCATGAAGGGTCTGAACAAGAGTGTCTTTGGCTGGAAGACTGGTGAGTAAAAGGTCATTGGTCAGAAGAAGGCCTTGGCTATTGCCTCAGTGAACAGAAATGTGGCCACTGTGGCCAGACCACGGACAGCCAAAGGGGGAGAAATGTGAGATGAAGTAGAAGGGGTAGGCTGGAGACAGGCTGGCAGAGCTTTGAACCTAAAGATAAGGAGTTTGGAATTTCTAAGTGATTGAGAAGTTATTGAAAAACACAGATCCGATTTATATTTTTAAAGATTAGTTTGGCTGCCATTTGGAGAATAGATTGTGGTAGAGCAAGAGTGAAAGCAGGGAGATCTCTTATGCACAGGATGGCATTCTAGATTTTCCTTGAGATACAATGAAATATGAGACATAGACTTACCTTCAAGGACAGAGCAGTGTGCTAGGGGAAAATGACACAATTACACATAAACACTTACTAAATTACTTAAGATATTACAAACTATGTGTTTGATGAATGACATCCATTTGTTTTCTCTCAACATGTATTTATTGAGTACTTAGATGTTAGGCATTTTGTCAGTATTGGAAACAAAAGAAGGCTGAAGTAAGTGTGTAAAGAGATTAGAATCAGTTGGGTGAGACAGATATGAGATAAATGATAAAAGTGGGTATAGGGTATGGTGGGGGTATGAATGAAGAAGTAGTCAATTCTATTTAATAAAGTGGTGAGGAAAGAATTAATAAAGAGGGAGACAGTTTTTCTGACTCTTAAAAGATAAACGAGTCCCCATATTTATCTGGTAAATAAGTTGGAGGGCACTAAGGGTAGGAAAAGGGAGAGGAATTAGGGGAAGCCATGCCAGGCAAAGTGGAGGCTTAAGCAAAGGTCAACATGTGTGAAGAAGCAAGGCATACTGGGAGACTTTAAGACTTATGTGGGTCCAGAGAAACAGTTTGGAGGAAACCTAAATGTGGTGGACATTTTTATTTTTATTTCGAATGTCTTCCTGGGATGTTTCTTTTCTACGTGTGGGGAATCTGCCACTGTGTGAGTTGGGGAGACAGAGACCCATCTTCCACTATGAACGCTTTCTGAACCCTGGCAGCTGGAGTCGGGGTGAGACCCTCCAGAAGGGACAGTGTCATCCAGTACCCAGTGGTGGTGGAACTGGTGGTAGAGCCAGGCGTGGAGCCAGTGGCAGTGCTCAATGTCCCTTGATGGTAGTCCCTCACTGAACTGTTGAGCTTGTGACAAGACTCTGAGCATGATTCTGGCCACCTAGCTTCTCTTTACTCCTACTGGCCTTCCAAGCTTTGTCCTTTAGCTTTCCTACTGTTTCCGAGAACCACTTGAATTATTCCGGTATATTCTTTTTCAGCGTAAGTTAGCCAGAGTTGGTTTCTTAGTTTGCCCAAGAACTCTGACTGATATAGAGTGGAATAGACCGGAGTTAGGCAGGACTGAGATGATGGAGGGCCTTGCATGCCATCTTAAATATGGCCTTTATCTCAAGGCAATGATAGCTATTGAAGAGTAATTTTTTTAAATTAAGCTTTTAATCTTGAGAAAATTGTATATTTGTATTTGAGAGAAATAATACAGAGAGATCTTGTGGACCCTTTACCCTGCCTCCCTCAATGATGACACCTTACAAAACTACAGTACAATATCACAACCTAGATATTGACATAGATACAGCCAAGACATAAACATTTCCAACATCACAAGAATTCCTCATGTTGTCCTTTTATAGTCGCAGCCACTTCCTACTCACCTCCCCCAACTTTAATGTGTGGCAACCACTAATGGAATATCCATTTCTATAATTTTGTCATTTCAAGATGTGTTATGTTGTTACATAAATGGAAGTATACAATACGTAATCTTTGGGGATCAGCTTTTTTCACTCAACACAATTCCTGGAGATTATTCAGGTTGTTGTATATATCAGTAATTTGTCCATTTAATTGCTGAATAGCATTCCATGGTATGTATGTACCACAGTTTGTTTAACCATTCACCCTTTGAAGGATATCTGGTTGTTTCCATTTTGATCTATTATGAATAAAGTTGCTATAAATGCTTGTGTACAAGTTTTTGTGTGAATATAAGTTGTCTTTTCTCAGGGATAAATGCTCAATAGTACAATTGTTGCTTCACATGTTCAGTTTCATAAGAAACTGCCAAACTGTTATCCAGAGAGACGGTACCATTTTATGTTCCCATCAGCAATGTATGAGTGATCCAGTTTCTCCATAGCCTTACCATCCTCATTTGGTGTTGTATTATTTTTTATTTTAGCCATTCTGATAGGTGTGTAGGGACATCTCAATATGGTTTTAATTTGCCTTTCCTGATGGCTAATGATGCTGAACATCTTTTCATGTGCTTATTTTCCATCTGTATATTTTCTTTAGTTAAACTTCTATTCGTATCTTTTGCCCATTTTCAAACTGGATATCTTGTTTTATTACTGTTGACTTTGAAGAGTTCTTTTATATTCTAGATATTAGTCTTTTGTCAGATATGTGACTTGCAAATACTTTATATATTTTCTCCCAGTCTGTAGCTTATATTTTCATCATCTTAACAGGGTCTTTCACAGAGCAAAATTTTTAATTTTGATAAAGTCCAACTTATCAATTTTCCTTTTATGGATAGTGCTTTGGGGCGTAAGTCTAAGAACTCTTTGTCTAGCTCTTGATCCTGAAGATTTTCTCTTACATTTTTTTCTAAAAGTTTTATAGTTGTGCATTTTACATTCAAGTGCATCATTCACTGTGAGTTAATTTTTGTATAAGGTATGAGACTTGGGTCAAGGTTCATTTTTTTTGTCTGTGGATGTCCAATTGCTCCAGAGCACCATTTGTTGAAAAGGCTATCTTTCCTGAATTGAATTGCTTTTCCATCTTTGTCCAGAATCATTTGGGGATATTTGTGTAGGTCTTTTTCTGGGTTCTCTATTCTGTTCCATTGATCTATGTATCTATTCCTCTGATGATACCACACAGTCTTGATTACTGTAGCTATGTAATATGTTGGATGTCAGACAGACTGATTGCTCCCACTTTATTCTTCTTTTCATTAAAGCACTTTTAAAAGGGTACAATAGGGGCTGGGCCCATGGCCTACTTGTTAAGTTTGGCATGCTCTGCTTCAGTGGCCCAGGTTCTCAGGTTCAGTTCCCAGGTGCAGACCTACACCACTTGTCAGCCATGCTGTGGCAGCAACCCAGATACAAAATACAGATGTTAGCTCAGGGAGAATCTCCCTCAAGCAAAAAGAGGAAGATTGGCAACAGATGTTAGCTCAGGGGGAAGCTTCTTCAGCAAAAAAAAAAAAACAAAAAAAAACAAAAAGGGTACAATATTAGCAGGTTTATGCTCTAGAAAGATCTCTCTGCCTACAGAGGAGGATGGTTGGGGGAGAATGGGACTGAAGAGAGGAAGATTAGAGATTATTAAAGAGTCAGAAAGAGCCAAGATATCTTGAGTTAAGGCAGTATCAGTGGAGTGGAGAGGAAGAAGATAAAGAGAGCAGATGTTAAACATTTTGAATTCATAGGATTTGTTCACTGATCAGCTATAGGGAGTAAGGAAAAAAGAGGAGTTTAGGGTGCTTGTTAAGGTCCTAATCTGACATGACTTTGACTGAGGCAAAGAATATATAAAAATGAAAGGCTCTGAAAGAATCATGATGAATGTTATTTTGGATCTGTTGAATTTGAAATTGAGGTTCCTGTGGGACATTGTGTACAGGCTATGATTATATAGGTTGGGATCTCAGCAGATCAATCTGGGATGGAGGTGGAGGTTTGAGAGTTATCAGCAGTTGAAGTTGTAGATGCAGAGGGTATGACCACCCAATAGTGTGTATAGAGGAAGAAAAGAACCCAGCCAAGGGTTCCAGCCAAGATTCCCAGTTAACATCAACTCTGAGGAATAGACAGAGGAAGACCAACCTGCAAGATGCTGAGAAGGATTGTCAGAAAAAGGGGAAAATCAAGGGGATAGCACTGTGGAAGGTTTAGAACAACTATCTTTGTCAGAGAGTGAATAATGGTCAAGTTGAACGAGGAAGGAAAAGAAGTTATTTGATTTGGCAAATGTCAAGGTCTTGGTGACATCAGGTGGGCCAACTTCAGTGTTGGTGTCCATATGTCCAGCCACCTCCATATGTATCCAACCATCTCAACTGAGTTCCAGGCAAGAGGAAGAGAAAAGAGAGAAGGGAAAAAGAGTGGACATCCCAGTTGAATCGCCTCCTTTAAGGCAATTTCCTGAAACGCCCCAATGAATTCTGCTTATTTTTTTATTGGCCATTTACAGCTGTAAGGAGGGCTGAGAAATGTAGTCTCAGTTGTTTTCTTCTATAAAAGTAAGGTTCTGTTAGTAGGGAAAAAGAAACTGGACATTGTGTAGGCAAGTAGAAGTTTTTGTCCCAGGAGGAAAGAAACTGCAAGGATTTGCATGTGTAGATACATTATTTTTTATGCAAGAAAAGGAAATTGAATTGGTTAATGTCAAATAGATTGAATTTCTGTGAGTTTCTGTGACAAGGACATCATCAGAGAAAGAGGTATCCGCAGAGACCCTGAGAAGAATGGTGGATGATTTGGAACGGTGCTATGAGAAAATGAAGAGAAGGCAGCTGATTGGACTGGCACACAACAGAATGTGAGCAGTATGAAGGGCTTAGCCGGAGTTAGAGATCATGAGTTTGTCCTGTTATAAAACTGAATCGCTATAGAATTTTCTGTTGCAGTATTCAGCAAATCAGATATGGGAGCATGGTTAAATTCATTTAATGTGTGTGTGCTGGGTGTGGGGGTTGCAGGAGCTAGAAAAATTCAAGGAAGAGAAAAATTATTTTGGCAGAAATGGACAAGGAAGGCCTAAAGAAGGTGTGGGATATTTATTCAGACCTTGAAATGCAGCTGAAGTCTGTTGGAAGGGGAACGAATCCCAAGCAAAAAATGGCAAAGGAGATAGGATCAGTGGTGGGGATGGACAAGACATATTGGGAGACACAGTACACCAATTTGGCTGAGTGGAAGGGCTAATGTAAGGCAGTAACGGAAGGAGGGTGTTGAAAGGGTACATCTGATAAAGATCGGATGAAGTACAAATTCTTGAGCCTTGAATTCCAAGCCATATCTTCCAGGCAATGAGGATCTGCTGAAGGTTATTGTGCAGGAGAGTGATTTTAGATTAATGTTTGGCAGTTTGCTACAAGGATGGGAGAGAGAGGGCTATAGGCAGGAAAACCTGATTAAGAGGCTGCAAAGGAATCCAACTTTCAGGAAACAAGAAGAGAGGAAAGAAGTGGACTGAGAGGCAATGGACAGAAAGTCACTCTCTCCTCTGTACTCCCAGCACTTTTCACACTATATGTCTTTTTCTCTCAATACTTGCGTAAGCGTTTATCTCACGCCAGTGGCTTCTTTCTTTCTCTTCCTTCCTTCCCCCCTTCCTTCCTTTCTTCCTTCTTTTTTTCTTCGTTCTTTCCTTCCCTCCCTCCACTCCTTCTCTTTCTCTTCCTTCCTTCCTTTCTTTCTTTTCCTTTTGTCTTTCTTTTCTTCCTTCCTTCCTTCCTTTCTTCCTTCCTTCCTTCCTCTCTCCCTCTTTTCTTGCCTTCCTTCCTTCCTACCTACAAATACTTCTTGAGTATTTACTACTTACATACTGGACACTGTACAAGGCACTGAAGATTCAGAGAAGGAAATTTTATTCTCGGGGGAAAGCAAACAAGTAAGGGAACCAAGTGGAATTCAATAGGTAGCCAAGTAGAAATGTGTGCCAGGTTTTAGGGGTGCACAGAATAGGGACCTCTAATCTATTACAGCAGAGAAGGTGCCACTTGAGCCCAGCCTGGAAAAATCACAGGGAAATCACCAGGGGAGCAGATAGAGGAGGACACAAAGGTGCAGCAGGAAAGAGGGCCTCGGGCCTCCAGAGTGGCTGGTTGCTTGGTGAACCCACATCACAGGGTGCATGTGCAGCAGTGAAAGGCCGTGAGGTTAGAGAGTTAGCAGGACCTTGTGTGCCCTGCTGAAGAGTTTAGCTTTTATTCCAGTTGTGCTGGAGGTCCCTGAAGGATTTTACACAGAAGAATGGCATTAGATTTTTTCAGAGTCATTGACACTGTGGACTTACGATCTCAGGCTCTGGCGTCAGAAGGAGACCAGGGTGTTAGTCATGGTTCAGCCATCTGGCGGCTGTGTGACCTTCAGCAACTTGCCTAACCTCTCTAAGCCTCAGTTTCTTATTCTCTAAAAACAAACAGGAAATACTTCCTTCCTCATAGGTATTATTGTTTTTAATTTCTGAGAATTAAGTGGTGTATCATTTATAACATTCTTAGCACAGTGCCTGGCACATAGAACGCCTCCAAAACTGATAGTCGCTCTTACTAGTACTCACATCACCTCCAATATTGTTACTGTTATAAAAACTGCTCTGGGAGGGGTGTGCAAGATGAGTTAGAGACAGGAGGATAAGCTGGAGGAAGGGAGACTAGTTAGGAGGCCTCTGGTATAATCTAGGGAGGAATATTCTTCTATTTTTTTGTCCAATACCCAGCTGTTATTAAGAAAGAATAAAAAAATTGTGGAATAAATGAAAAGGAAGAGGGAGCAGAATTTAGTGATTAACTCAAAGAAACCAGGGAAACAGTAAAAGGTGACTGCAAGGTTTCAGGCTTGGGTGACTGCAGAATTCTGGTGCTATCGATACAAGGAAACCCTTTGTCTCCCCACTCCTTGGCTCAGCTTTCTCAGGCTTTTGCTTGCCTGACATCTTTGGATGGTCGGCCGCTTTTTCGACTTCATCACTAGCCCAGTGACTGTGCTCTGCCACTTTGTCTTTTTCCCGAATGCCTTGTCATAACCATAACACAGGCATAGCTGAATTTAGAAACTTCACATTTTTGAAGTCTCAAACTCCACTTACAAATCGGTTTCAATACATCTCTCTAGTTGCTTCCAAATCTTATTTCCAGATCCTGTAGATGTCTCTGGAAAGACTTTAGCATCTATGCCTCTGATTAGGGGCATTAATAGAATCCTGTACTTTTACAGTTAATATTGTGTTTAGAACAAAATATTCTATGGCTTCTCAATATTACTATTTTCTCTTCTGTTTGTATATATATTTGTATTGTATTTTAGGTCCCTTATCACAAATAAACAAACAAACCTGGCTCAGCTTTTGGCTTTTCTATTCCTGCCAAATTGGTACTTCTGCTCTGACTCTGAAGACGACTGGAGAAACCTGGGCGTATGACATGAGGTCTTGCTCTAACCAGTTGATCTGTCCGTCATGAATGCCTGATTTTGGTACAAGGTAATAGCAGGTGCGGCTGA
This sequence comes from Tapirus indicus, assembly GCA_031878705.1. Classification (NCBI taxonomy): domain Eukaryota; kingdom Metazoa; phylum Chordata; class Mammalia; order Perissodactyla; family Tapiridae; genus Tapirus; species Tapirus indicus. Next base: position 37,470,244 of record CM062933.1, on the reverse strand, counting down.
CACCATGGTTCTATGGTTTTCTTTCCTTTTTTTTTCACTTGACTTGGTTATTCTAATTACTAAAAATGGCTTGCTGTTTGACAAAGAACAGGAATTTTGCAATTGTACTGGGGCTAAGTAGCCAGGTTCAAGGCTCCGCCAACATTTAAAAAGATGGTTTTGAAGAGAGAAACTTTAATCAATGTCTTATACAAAAACAACTGACACATCATAACAAGTTTGCAACTCTCTCTAATGAAATGGCAGTGCCGTTCATCCTTCTAAACTCATAGCCCAGGTGTTCTTGGGATCCAGGGCACACATTTGTAAGACAGCTGCCCGGAACTAGAGGAAATAGAGCAAAACCCTGCCTGTCAGGATCGCGGTCCCGATCTTCATTAGTTCCTGAGTTCCTGCCAACAGCATTAGTAAGAAATTGTGTGGACCTGGAGGTCAAAGTTGAACAGAAAGAGCCTCCACAGCAGCCCACATGCAGGCAGCACTTCTACTCTTTCTCTCCTCTGATCACCTAGTCTGTGTGCGTGCGTGTGTGTGTGTGCGTGTGTTTCAGAAATAGTACACGAGAGATGGGAAACGAAATGTCTCTGTGGGAAAAAGCAGTGTTTTGGGTTCTCAGCGTTTTAGTCAGCTGCCCTCGTATTTTTCCAGACTGTAAACATACTTTGAAGCTATTCATATCTATTCACGAGGATGAAAAAGGTAGGGACTCAACAGTTCTTTCCCAATTGCCCTGTGTCCGGTAACAAATACCTAAACACTTGAATTTGCCTTTTTATTTCCTCTAGTGGTGGCAAAACAATCCTACTCATCTTTGTGGGGGAAAAAAATCTCTGCCCTTAGTTTTTGTGCTGGGAGCGTGGCAAGACAAAAAGCTACCTGGGTTAGCCTGTTTGTCCAGGAGTATCGATTTTGGCAGCTGCTTTAAGAGTTTGGCTCCCTGGCGAGGGCGCTGGTCCATCTCGGGTGTGGGAGAAGGAAGCGAGAGAGAGGACGGGAATCTCATTTAGATCAGACAAAAAGAAACCAGGAAGTAAGGAGAAATTATCACAGTCGGTTCATAGCTCAGGATGTTAAAGGGAATAGCCTGGGCTGGTTGGTTATTCATTAGCAAAAAGGAAAGAGCAGTGGGGGTCAGGACTGGTCAAACTACAGAGCCGGACTTGAAGCTAGGAGAGAGCTCCTGGCGGAAGCAAGATGTGACCTTACCTGGAGTTAACATCTTTCTCTTGTTAACTTTTCCTTGGGACAAAAGGCAAGATGACTTTTTCTGTTTTCAGACGTTTGTCTAAATAAAGCCCTCTGATTTTTATTTTTGTTGTGGGATTCCTAAGCAGACAAGAAGAAAAGGCATCTTCCCACGGAGGAGCTGCCCCGCTCTCACTCGCTTGTGCTCTGGGGCAGCAGCTACGGCCACAGAAAGCGAGCCAGCGTCTCTCCAAGCAGGACTTGCGGCAGCCAGGTCTGCCGGACTGTTGCAAAACAGGGCTTTGCACACCCTCCAAAGCCTGGTGAAGTGGTGCTGATTTCAAAGTTGCTTGGTGGAGGAAGAGAAAGTGGATCTGCAGAGACTAAGGGGAGAGGGAGAAGCCCCTCTCTCCTCCTCCCCACCAGTGCACCATGGGCAACGTCTGCCTGAGTTTCCGGGCGTTCTTGGAGCCCTATCTCCCCTGCTTGTCCCGGGAGGCAGACAAGCCGGTGGTGATTGAGAATCCAGGGGCCAGCCGCTCCCCTGATGCTCCCCGGCCACAGAGCCAGGAGCCGGAGAGAAGCCATGGCCGCTATTTTGTGGCTCTGTTTGACTACCAGGCTCGGACTGCAGAGGACCTGAGCTTCCGCGCGGGCGACAAGCTCCAAGTCCTGGACACTTCCCACGAGGGCTGGTGGTTCGCCAGACACTTGGAGAAAAAGGGAGACGGCTCCGGCCAGCAACTGCAGGGCTATATTCCTTCCAACTACGTGGCTGAGGACAGGAGCCTCCAGGCAGAGCCGTGAGTAGTACAAACCCACAATTTATCTCTCAACTACCTGAGGGCGGGTAATGAGTTTTCCTTCCTACCTGTCTGCAACCCCCTAATTTCGAAAGAGCTGCCTAGGAAGTATGAGGAAGTATACTGGCAAGAACCTTCTAATTGAAACACACTCCCCTGCTAAGTGAGAGTGAAACTGGCAGGTAATTGTTGTTGAACTAACTTCTATCACAGTATGTATACCCACAGGCCCTGGGTGCATTTTCATCAACATAAACAAACGGTGCGTTTAATACCCTACGTTTTCTTTGGTTGTGAAATTAGTCATGCCTCACTTGAACAGAACTGTACTTCATTTAAAGGTATATCATAGATCTTCCTTCAACCACATTTTTAAATCTAAATCTAATCTCTCTTTTTTTTTTTAAACTTTTGAAACTTCAACTCCAGCCCTAACTCCAAGCTTAATTCCTTTTCATTCTGATAGGCACGCACAGAGCTAATATAGACGGTAACATTTAGAAGTTGCTAGTTTTTCACTACATTTTCCCAGTGAAATCATGACTAGATGTTTTTCTTTGAATCCCAGATCTGGACTTATGCTACCCAAATTATGATATCTTTTGGTTTTTATTATGATTAGAAACTGTCCAGCTACAGATATGTAGTAAGTTTTAAATAAGAAGAAAATGACAATATTTCCCTAGAGGAGACAAAGACTTTACCCTGATATTTGAATAAATCCTATGAATTATAGTGGGACAAAAGAGGAAAATCTTATGTACTTATTCACTTATCCACCCATCCATCCATCCATCCATCCATCCGTCCATCCATCCATGCAAGTGCCAGGCACAGTCGTGGGCATGGTGAGTGGGGAAAGGGGAGGGGAAGGTTACGCTGTGGTGGTTGAGTATAAAGTAGGTAAAGCATGGTTTGACTCTGGATACTTGGGGTCTGGTGAGTTGAGAAGCAAGTGGAGACTGTTATTGGCACTAAGCTTGACACTGCCTGGTTCCAGTGCCATCCCAAACTGGGAATGTCTCTCAGTAAATGGACTCATTTTATAGAATGAATCCTTGGTAGAGGCACCACTGGGGCTTCACTCATTTTCTTGTGTAAGGGTTTCTTCTTTTTATGCAAGCTACAGCACAACTTACTAGCCCGGGGAATACAGCGGTAAGGAAGAGCCATGGAGCATTGTGGCGGCTTTCCAGACTCAAATCCCAATATGAAAGACAGTTTGGTGATTTTTGAGATTCTTTCCAACACCAAGAGCCTATAAATGTTAAGAAGGGTCTTATTTTATGCCTAAATAGAAATGAATTGAAATCTAGACTTTTGATGAATGAAATTGATCAGTTCTCAAATGAGAAAATTACTTGTGTGAACATTTATTTTCTGTGATAATCTATAGGAAATATCTACTTATTCATTGAATGTTTACTTGCGTGCATTTATGTGTTTTCACTACGGTATGATTTCCATGTAAGATATGGTATTATGTATGTTTTATAGTCAGCGTAACATATGTATATTGTTAGAATAAATACTATAATATTAATATTAGTGCCTTGAATTCATAATCTACTAGTTTTAAATATATTCAATTCATTTAACTGCTTAGGGCCTCGTTTCCTCATCTGTAGGGTCTCTGGGGTCACCTAGACCTCTGGATTTCCTGGTTATCTGGGAACCTGAGCTCTTATGTTTCATATATAGTGGTTCGCCTACATTCATACTTGACAGAACTATAAATGCTGAAGAAAGCAAGTGACCTGAAACAAGACAAGCCGTTCAAAAAGGGATACCATTCTGGGTAACAGGCTCAAGCACAGTGTCCTTACTTATTTAGATTCTCTTTGCCTAACAAATATAAGATAAGGCAACAAAGTATTGTGGCTGTTTTTTGATTCTCAGGGGCTGTCGGTAGCCGAGAATACTTTTTTCCCTCAGCACATAACTCCTGACCTTTCCTCATGGAATTGGTTCTCAGTAGTGTTCCCACGTGTCACTACCATCCTAGATCTCTACAGCGGGCTTCCCTTGGGATCTTCACATCCCCTGGAATAGAAACCTGACGCCCAGAAGATGCTGCTGCTCTGCCTCCTGGTCAGTACGGGCTACATGTTTCCTTTTAAGTGCGAGCCATGGCCTTCACTTGTGAACCCAGGTTACTAATGAGGGTTCTTGCCACCAATGGCTAAATTGCTGCAATACTTTTAGCGCAGGTAGCTGTAGCCTCCAGAATTCCACTCCATTTCAACAGAAGTGATTTTAACTTAGTCTTCTGAGTGAGGGTGTCCAAGTGGCCCACACAGTGCCTTAATACCCAGGGAATTATACAAAAACAACTTCTTTTAATATCTTCCTTGAGTGAGTTTTTCAAACTTATACTTCCTTTTTTCTTTATGAATATTGTGAAAATTAATGTAGTTTATTTTACAATGAGCTCATATATAACGTTAAGTGAAGATTATTGTTTATAATCACATGTGTGAGATGAGAGACAATGGGAAACCAATGAAAATGGAGTCATCTAATTCCTAATTAGACCAGTTTAATGCAATATATATCAGTATTCATCTGTTTGTGTCTTTATTCTTGATTTGCATTAATTAGAAAACTGCAAATACTTCTGGAGTTATTAGTGCCAGGGCAAATCAGCTGAAGGTTTTAGTGTTTGGTTTGTTCGTTGTTTTTTTTTTTTTTTTTTTTTTTTGTGGGGAAGACAAGCCCTGAGCTAACATCTGTTGCCAATCCTCCCCTTTTTGCTGAGGAAGACTGGCCCTGAGCTAACATCGTCCCCATCTTCCTCCACTTTATATGGGATGCCGCCACAGCATGGCTGACAGGCAGTGCATCGGCGGGCGCCCGGGATCCGAACTCGCGAACCCCGGGCTGCCAAGCGCGGACTAAACCGCTGCGCCACCGGGCGGCCCCAATGTTCGTTGGTTTTTTTAATAGTAGGAAGTAGAGATGTTAAGGAAAAGAACTAGACTATTGTTAAAAGATAAATTTAATAATTGATTATTATTCCACTTAGAAATGGTTTACCTTTTCTAAATATCTTGCATTAAGTGATATAATAAACATATTCTTAATGATTTACCTTATCTCTGGGAAGAATCATTGTATTTATCTTATCTTCAGTTTGAATTTTTAGATCCTTTCATAGATGAGTGTTTTTCTTCCACATCTTCAACATGGAATCCCTCAAAAACCTTACTTTTAGGGTTTGATTACTCAGAACTTCTCTAAATTTTTTATTCACAGTGTTTTTAGACATATAATTCACTCAGGAAATAATGGTATGGAAATTACATATAAATCTTAGATCCAAGAGCAATGCTTTAAATTCCATTGCTTTTATTATAAAAAAGTTCAAGTAATGCAATATATTGATGAGAAGCAAAATGATCAGCAATAGTATAATTTACACCTAGCATCATTTATCTACAAAGGGTTAAAAAAGTTGTTTGCCTAATTGTTTAAGTGTGCTTTAGGTGGTGTCCACATACTTTTACACTAAATTGGACTACGATTGGAAATATTTTGTGGAAAGCTTTTTCTCCTCCTCTTATTACCACGTAAAGGTAGATTATTTCCAATTCTTCTCCTATTCACCATTTTACAGCCTGCCTTGAAAAAGAAAGCAAGAATAAATACATGTAACTTGTAATTTTCTTGGTAGTTTGTGCTTATGGTATAAAAGTGTTAGAAATATAAAATATAAAAGTAATGGAATTTCTCTCCATCTTTTTTGGGCATATTTCCCTCCTCATGCTCTTCTTTAATGTGTCAGGCTAGAATTCTGGCAAGATTTTATCTAATTTAAGGTCATTTCCATTGTCTAGCTTGAAGAAAGTAGCATGGAGAAATAAAGTGGTATATTCTCAGATAGATTCACTACCATTTTAGAATAGAATTGCGGCTTCACTGTTTGGTGATTTGAATACTGCTAAATTTAATAACTATCCAATACAAGTTGTACACACTGTTCCCAGTTATTTTCAACCTAGATGTCAGTAGATTTCTTTTTCAGCTGGGATATGAAGCCAGTTTTTGAATCTTAAAAGTAATTAAAGTTAGAGGAACAATGTGGCTTAAAAATAAAATTGCTGTTAATAAAGAAAGAAAAAGGCGTCAGGATATTCACAAACCAATCTGACATAATGGATTTTGCTACTTTGAGCAGTTTAAAACACTAGAAGATCACCCATGGGCAAGCAGTCCCCCAATTGCTCTTTATTCAGATCATTAATTTCTTTCCCTTTGTGCTAGTTTCCAGGGAAGACTAACTGCATATGTATGGAAAACGAAGATAATGAATTTCCAGTTTCTTTCCCCTAAGACAAAGTATACTTAAATACCATAGTTTTAGAAACTAAGTAAAAAAGAGGTTTACATATATAAGTAAAGTACATTATAAATATACATATGGTTGTTTATCAAATTAATTGTTTTGGATAACTCCAAGAGGAGAATTTTAGGACAAATAATTTAAATTAACAAAGCATATTTAGATGCCCTGAGATTAATTAAGAAAATCTATAATTAAATGACTGCATTACCTATAGAATTATGATGTATTATACATTCCCTGTCCTTTGATGTCAAATAACAATATGACAAATATATTGCCAAAATAATTAATCAAAAACTTTATGTCTCAGGTATAATAAAATGTGATTTTTTTCATGTAAATATAACTGTACAATGTTTATATAACTGTTTACTCAATTTGTTATATAATGAATTTTTATATAAATTGTCATTATTTTTAAGAAAAATGATAATTAACTGCTAAATTAAAATACATTTTATAAGAATAATGGCAAATTCATAGAAGTGAGGAAAAGAAGAATCAATTGAACTGAGTTAAAATCGCAGTTAAAGCGTTAGTTAATAAAAATTTAACTAATTGATTAATACCATTAAACCTGATTCCATGCATCTCAAAGTGCCTTTGAGAAGCAATGAAGTAACATAGTATGGAGTCATTAAAATAAGTCAGTAGTCATTCTTAATCTTTTCTAGGAAAACTGATAATACTTTAAAAGTTTCAATTGCAATATGCTATTCAGAACTGCTCTCTCTAGTAAAAGTATTGATTATTTTTTCTTTTCAGGTTTTCAACAAATTGCTAATGATGGAAAAAGTTTTATGTGAGTGAAATAACTCATAAACTACTGTGCTTTAGTCCTAAAGATTAGAACCTAAATTTTAACTTGATCAAATTCACTCTTTGAAAAAAAATGATTCTCTTGGTTTGTTTTTTTCAAATTGGTTTGTTTTTGTTTAAGTGAATTCATTTAAATGTTTGATTTGTTTCTGTAGATACATCCCCGTGTTACTTTTTGATGAATGAAAGTCAAGCATCTCACCAAACTGACATTGTCAAAGTAGACACAGCCTTTTATACTGTAAAGTAGGACTAACTTTTGTTAAGCAACTTCTATGTCCTGTGCACTAGGTCTTGAGGTTCCCAAGAGAAAAACAGACAGGACTTTGCCGCAGTTAACTCTGTCTGTTTATTAGCTCAGAAAATTCTCTTTGGATTTTTCAGCAACCAATACCACAGTGAGAATCTATATGGTAAATAAAAATCAGAGCAATCTTTGGGTTCTTCTGGTGGATATTTTAACTAGGTCTGAGCATTAGTGGTCTAGAGTTTTAATTGAAATATAATGCTGGTCACCCTTTTTGATCAGGCCTGTGGTATGCTTAAGGACACAGGCTATGGGCCCAGATGATTTGGATTTGAATCTGGCTATGTCATCACTTAGCTCTGTGACCTTGAGCAGATTATTTGACCCCTCTACCTCAGTTTCTCATCTCTAAAACAAGAACAATAATGACACTTATCTCAAAGGATTGTTATGTGACATAAATGAGATTATGTGTGCAGAAAGCCTGCAACATAGAGAACTTGACATATAATAAGGGCCTAATAAACGTTACCTGTTATTTAGTTGGGCAGCTCCTCCTTCACTTCTGTCTAAATGGATCATACTCTGTACACCACACTCTAGTCTCAGCTCACAGTGGTGGTCTTTCCCTCTGACACGTCTCTCACATGCTGTGCATCTTTCAGTCTTTGTTCCATACTCTCCCTGGCCCGCAGTCTTGCGCTTCACGTGGTCGGAATGTTCTCTCTGCCTGCAACCTTCTCCCTCCTCTTTTCCTGACCAACTCGCATTCCTCCTTCAGGTGGCACCTTGTTGTTCCTCTCTCTGGAGTCTTTCCTGACATTCTAGGCCATGTTAGGAGTTCCTGCTTAGAGTCGTTAGCATCCTTTGTCGTTATTGCTTATTTATTTTATGTGAGACTATAAGCTCCGGGTGTGGGAGAGGGGAAGGGGAGCAATTGCCTTGGGCCCCAGAGTTAAGTGTGCTGCCTATGTATAATAAGTACTCATAAATATTGATTGGGTAAATGAATAATTAAATGATTTCTTATCTACAAATCTTAGGTCTTTTAAAGAGCAGCTGACAGAGCCACCTCTTTTCTTCAACTGTTTCTCTCTGAGTTGCTTTTTTACCTGCCAGGAAAATCTACTGAATTTCCTCATTAAAGGCATAGAATATTTTGCATTCTTTTCTCAGTGAGTTGTTCATGCCTTAATTTTTGCTTTGACTCACAGTCATAATGGCATAATTTCCGGGATCCCAGAAATTAGTGGCTCCAATCCACCCCTGCAGAAAAATACTTAGGGGTCACAGACTGATTCAAATATTCTTTGTAATGTAGAATGAATATCAAGCCAGGAACAGATTGTGAATCTCATTGAAGTGATATCTAAAAATCACATATATACATATTAAACTGTACTGTGGTTATATGTAGGGTAAGGGAATTACTGGCCTGAGCTTATAAATGGGCAGAAAACCAAAACCCAATTTATAAAATTTATGCTGTGGGGTCAGACTTGTAATTTCGGTTTTTATGCTTAACTTACATAATTTCAAATTATTATGTATATATAATATTTTTCAGTTTGTGCTGAAGGTTTGACTCTTACTGAATATTAATGGATTTTCATCGTTACTTTCTAAAACATTACCAAACAAAATAATTATATGTTCTTTTTACTAATTTTCTTACTAATTAGCTGCTAATTTCTCTGTAGCATTCTCTGACTCCCATTTGTAATGGGGATTCTTAGAACTTCTCAGTACTGGAAGGATTGGACCAGTTTCTCTGGGGAAGGTAGTTATGCAGATTAACAACAGCGTGGATGGTATTTCAACTTTCTTATGGCTATTTTCCTGAAGACTGCAATTTTAGTATTCGTTTATGTGGATGTTTCTTTGAAGATTAATGTAACAGAAGAATTTTGCTAAAATCCATAGATGCAAATGTAGAGCTGTATTACCCACCTTCTTGCTTGTTTGGCTAATTTCAGATGCTATAATAGACTATTCCTACGTAGGACCTTTTTCTCATGATGTCATTTTTTTCTACAAAGTTCTCCAGTTAGATTTTTTCCTATTTAAAAGTTGAATTAGGGGCCTGCCTGGTGGCATAGTGGTTAAGTTTGCACGCTCCACTTTGGCAGCCCAGGGTTCGCAGGTTCGAATCCCGGTCACAGATTGACTCACCACTCATCAAGCCATGTTGTGGCGGCATCCCATATACAAAACAGAGGAAGATGGGCACAGATGTTAGCTCAGAGCCAATCTTCCTCAGGAAAAGGAAGAGGATTGGCAACAGACGTTAGCTCAGGGCCAGTCTTTCTCACCAAAGAAAAGAAAAAAAGTTGAATTAATTTTATTGTTAGATCCTTCGTTGCTTTTCTTTCTGTCTTCTTTCTTAGTCATACAGCATACTTTATAGTGCCTTTTACTTCAGATTAAATTTCTCAGAGATATTTTTCATGAATTTTTTGCCTTTTTAATGGTAAAATGAGAATGCAATTCAAGAAATTCTATTACTAAGAACTTTTGAACTTTATTTTAGGTATCTAATTTGAAAGGCATTTAGAATCATATATCAAGATAAATACACCAGGAACACACCTGTAATTGTTTATTACTCAATGTAGTGAAGGAAAACACACGCCAAGGAGCACAGCGGAGCATCTCAGTAAGATGTCAGAGAGGATGCATTATAAGATTTGGGGGTGTGACTTTGGGGAGGGTTTAAGGTAGCAAGGCTTTGCTCTGGATTGATTGCTGTCAGGAAGTGGTGGCAACTGTATGATTGTAAATCTTAATAAATTTTGTTGAGAAGGAGGGAAGATTAGTTTGAGATTAAAGCTGTAATTGGTAAAGAAACAGCAGTCACTTGTATAATCCAAGGTAGGGGAATGTTTGGGCATTTTTGTGGTTGCACAATGTCCATGTTTTTGTGGGTGTTCAGACATGGTTAAGAGTAATCTGGTCTTGTTTTTGTCATGATCCATCATGGTCACAGAGTGGCCTTGTCTGATGTTGATGTTCTGCGAGATTATTTATGTTCAAGGGGAACACCAAGGCCTCGTCATAAGTGCCAGGCCAGCTCCTGGATGTCAGGGGCTACTTTTCTCATTCTCTGCTGACATAAGACAGATACGGATAAATGCCATAAGAGTAACAAACTGTCTATCATTTAGCATGCACTTAAGAAGATCACTGTTCAATGGGTGAATGAAGAAACAATACATGGATGAATGTGTGCAGAGGTAGAAGAGATCAGTCCTGGTTTGGGGAAAATCACACCTTACTTTCAGAGTTCAACTCATATGACCCTCTTCCAAGAAACTTTTTCTAACCTTCATAGAAAGAATTCATAATTTGTTCTTTCTGTGATTTTGTATGTCTTGTTAGTAGAGCAACAGTTAATAATAAGTGACACTTATTGAGAGCTCACTATTGTGTTACTCACCACATAAATAACTTCTCTTGCATTACCTTATATATTACAACCTTATGAGGTAGATAATATTATTATCTTCATTTACAGAGGAGGAGAGTTAAATAAATTGCTCAAGGCTATACAGATAATAAATGATGGAACTGAGATTTGCCTGCTTCCAGCCTGTCTCCAGAGTACTTTTATCATATAATGGCTAGTTATAAAACTTGTATCTTTCACATGAGACTGTGAAGTCTTTGAGGGCAAGATACTTGTGTTATCTGCATCATGCCTGGAAAACTATTTCAGACAGTGTTTTTGCTCCAGAGAATTTATAATTTCAGGAGGTGAGACTATCTATTTCGCCCTGAAATTGTAAATTCCCTGTAGTGGAAGCATCGTCTTGTTCACTCAATGCTTATTGATGGGACAATTCACTACAAGTTGTTGAGCATGGAGAAAGGGAAGTAAAAGTATATCCAGGGAAGGGCAAGTTGTATAGTTTAGCTGAAACATTCATGGAGAGAGCAATGAGAAATAAATCTGGAAAGAGAGGTTGGGATGAGTCTTTGGAAAAGACCATGTGTGCCAGGTTAAAAAATTTGGGTTTTATCTGATAGGAAATAAATGGAAAGCAGGGCTTTGAAAAGATGGTGTGGGAATGGTTTGGAGAAGAGAGAAGCTAGGCAGGAAGGGAAGCATGAGATTAACAGGGCTTAATTTCAATTTGTGGCACTGTTAATAAAAGAAGAGTACTGATATTTCATGAATAAAAAATCAAGAGACTCAGGGTAAGGGACATAATTAACACTTTCAAGTACCTTTGATGTGCTAAGCACACAAAACTATATGCACAAGCTAATTTAATCTTTATAATAGGCCCCGCAGGGCAAGTTTTCTCGTCACTACTTTTAGGATGAGAAAATTGAAAGTAAAATTTAAATAAATACAAGAGAATTCTTATTTGGTAAATAGTAGAAGCAAAACCACAAATTAGATATGGGAGAAGAGCAAGAGAGAGAATTAAAAAATATGTGATTTGGGACCAGGTGAAATATTAAGAGAAATATGCATTTCCCAGTAAAGTAATTTTTGTTGAAAGGGCATGGTTGAAACAGAAAGGAGACAGCACATTCACTTTTAGTCATTTATGTCAATGAAAATATCCAGGAGAAATTTAGAAATACAAAAATTGAGGTAAAGAGACAAATCTATTTTGTAAAGATGGAATTTTGAGGGCATTCATGCAGAGGTGTTACAGATGTCACAGAGATGTAAGAATCACAGAGTATTGTAGACCTCACAAGGATTATAAGAACCACAGAGTGAGAGCCTAAGAAACAGAAGGGGGCCAAAGACAAATCTTTACAAATGCCCATAGTTTAGGGGAGTAAGTGCAGTGTGTAGATTGTGGTAATGGCCCCATGTGTTCACACCGTCTTGCATCCACACTCTTGGGTAGTCTTCTCCCACACTAACTCTCTGACCAAGACTTGCTTTGGCCAATAGGTCAGTAGCAAATGCAACAAAAGCAGAGATTGAGAAGTGCTTGCACACTGGGGCTTGCTGTCTTTCTGTTCCTGGAGTTCTGCAACTGCCATGGAAAACCCAAGCTAACCTTCTGGAGGATGAGAGACCATGTGAAGAGAGGCCCTATTTGTCCCAGCTGACTCACCAGCTGACCAGAGACTCATGATCAAGCCCTGCTAAGAACAGCAGGGCCCATCCCAAATTGCTCACCTTAAGGTTTGTGAGTTAACTAAATAGTTGTTGTGAAGCCAAGTCTAACTAATACAGGGAAGAAGAAGAGCCATTGAAGGGAACAATGAAGAAGAATCCATAGAAGTAGATTAAAAACAAAGAACATCTTTTTCAAATTAAGAAGACGGAATGTTAAGAAGGAGGTTTTGGGTCAAATGCTAAAGAAAGGCCAAAGTATGGGGGCTGGCCTGGTGGCATAGTGGTTAAGTTTGCACACTCTACTTAGGCGGCCCAGGGTTCACAAGTTCAGATCCCAGGCACAGACCTATACACCACTCATCAAGCCATGCTGTGGCGGCATCCCACATACAAAATAGAGGAGGATGGGCATGGATGTTAGCTCAGAGCCAATCTTCTGAGCAAAAAGAGGATTGGCAACAGACTTTAGCTCAGGGCCAATCTTCCTCACCAAAAAATAAATAAATAAATAAAAGAAAGGTCAAAGTAATGAGGAAGTGGTAAAGGCCATTAGATATGCTGGAAGATTACTGGTGACACTAAAAAGCAATATCATAAAGTAATTATAGATCATGGCAGGCAGTAAAGAGAGAGAATTATAATGGGGAACTTCACGCTCTATCTGGGACTCTGCACTGGGAGGTTTTATAGGTCATATAGGTCATTATAGGTCATGCCAGGCAGTAAAGAGATAGTTATAATGGGGAACTTCATGCTCTATCTGGGACTCTGCACTGGGAGGTTTAGGCTGGTTGAGCTATAGAAAAAGTATTGCGTGATAGGGCTCTAAACATGGGACTTGGGTCCATCCTGAGAATCAGAGCTGAGGGAGAGCGAAGCAAAAGAAGCAGTGGAACCCAGCTACCTCCATCTCTAAACGGTGTCCTAAGGACTCCGTCTGTTTGGTTGGGATTTACAAAAGGTTTCACCCTCTCTAGGGCATCAAAGTTGGTAGCTTTTCAACGTCCTCTAATGGGTTTGGACAGCTGGCATTTGGAGGTTGGGGCAGGGTGAGAATAGGTTAAGGGTACATCTTTAGCTCAGTCAGTTTGGCCTTCCCAAACTTGTTGGAAAAATTAATGAGTTTTTCTCTTGGTGCTATACTCCCAAGTTTTGGGGTCATGTGAGAAGATTAAGCTCAGTCCTAGGTCTTAAAGTAGAGGCAGCATATATATATATATATATGTATGTGTATATATATATATATTAACTTTTAAAGAAGTTTGCCTGTGAAGGAAGGTAAGAGATAGCACAGTCTATTAAGGAGGCATCACCATCAGAACTTACTGGGAAATACCGAGTCATGTTAACAGCTCCTTAAAAATACTTCGATACTTAATTATATACCTTGCATCTACATCATTAATACTGCTTTCCTATGGGATAGTTACAAAATAAAAAGAATGCACACCAATCCACCTATTCCAGTAATGTTTTAGACACAACAAGCAATACAGGCTCCTCTGCATTTTCCTAAGAGACAGATGGGGAGTGGGATAAGTAAGCCCTGATTGTCTTCTGCTGTTTACTATACTTAGAGGATATTCCTCTGTTTAGCTTCAGCCTGTTATAATAAAGTGAATACAGTGATGTTTCAGATAAAAACAATACAAATATGACTCAATATCTTATATCTGTGTTATGCGATAGCTTATAGGAAAACAGGTGGATACTGGTTTTGATGCTGAATCACTTTGAACTCTGCTCTCTTATCAAGGGCCTAACTTGAAGCAGTAGTTTAAGAAAATGGGAAGTCAGCCTATTGATTTAGTAGGTCCTGGTAAAATGGTAGAAAGCAAAATAGTTACGTAATAATTAGAGGAGATCAAAGTATCCCAACAGATGATTTTTCACTTATGATAATTTTGGTGCTTAATGAAACTCCTGATGTCTTGTAAAGCACAATTGTCCATTTTTCAAAAAATTAATATTACAAAATATTCTAGTTTATCAATGGCTATTTTTTTACTTTATACTTTTAAAAATATATTTAATAAATACAAAAGAATGTGTGCAACTTTAAGGTAAGTTTTAAAGCATAATGATTAATGAATATCCATATAACCAGCTAGCCCATGACCTAGACTATTACTAATAATGGTCTTATGAGTTCTTTCTCTGCCTCATCCCCAGAGTAAAACCTTTTCCTAGAAAATCTTGATAGCAACTCAATTTCTAATAGCAAGAGACTGGACTCTCTCCAAATGTCCATTAATAGGAGGGGGATAAATTGTAGTTTATTTATTCAACGAAATATAATAGTGAAAATAATGAATTGAGTGGCATGCAACAGCATGGATGAATTTTGGAAGCATAATGTTGAGTGAGAAGATTTCAAGAGATTGCATATAATATGATTCTATTTTTATAAGGTCTACAAATAAGGAAAACCAAATATATTGTTTGGGCATATATATTAGTAAACTATAAAGTAAAGTAAGGGAATGATAAACATAACTATTCGATTTACTCATCTGAGTACTGTAGATTATATACTTCTGTAAAACATTTAAAGAAATGATTAGAAGTCATTTATGCTGTGAAAAATAAAGGGTAGCAAATATGTAGGCCAAAAGGTCAAATATAAATATTGTGATTGAACATACATAGTTCATGTCTCTACCTTCCTCACAAAATGATTTTCACCATTATCCTTTAATATTATCCTCCTAACATAAATAACAAAGATATAAAAACATATGACTTTTGCAATTTCTGTTGTCATTGTCCACTATGACTTTTAAGATACTCTTCCCCCAAATTCCAGTGACAAGGATGCTTAACCTGTAGATCGTGGACTCATGGAGGTTCCAGAGGGAGGTTTGAGACAGTACATGAACCCTCTGAAATTATACATAAAATTTGTGTGATGTATATTTGTGCAATTTTTTGGCATAAGGGGTTACAGGTGTTATGATATTCTAAAGAAATCATGCTAAAAAAGTGTAAGAACCTGTGTTATAAAATTAGCACAGGCAAAGTTTGTTTGTTTCTCTTGAAAAACTGATTTACTTCTTTATAGCAGATAATAAGAATGTATTACACATCACGTTTTTCTTTATTCTTAGCTACCAGGAAGCTCAGTCCAGTTCAATGCTTGCTCACAATAGCCATATTTGACCTTAAGTCTGGCTTATTTTCTTCCTTCTCTGTCTTTCTTTTTTTGAATTTCTTTTTACTCTTATTCTATAGAACCTATATTGAATTTTGTAGGGGTCTCTTATTATATAACCTACTTTGATACATAAATAATAATTTTCAGTCTAAACATGTTTGTGTTTTAGAAATTTAAATTATAAAACTTTTATATCCTAATCTATGTACTATTTAAAGAATACATTTTTTTTTTATTGTCTTTCTGAACTTGATTGAAAGACTAATTCTAAGCCAAACATGACAGGTTGTTTGATAGAACACAATTAATGAGTATTCGCCAAAAACCTACCTAGCCACTCCCTTACCTTGCTCCCACTTCGCTTTCCTGGCTCTTACACTGGTTGGTGCTCTCTCCTCTGCCTCTTACCTTGTTTGTTTCATTTCTTTTCAATTTCAACTGGGCACATATCTTTGTCTGCTGGAGAATTTGACACTACCTCCGCCCTTTCTCCTTGTTTCCAGGATCACAGTATATGTGTGTTGGTGTACACGTGTAGGATTCATTCTGGTTATCGCTTGATCTGCAGAGCTAGGCAGGAAAGCCCTCCTTAGGGCCTTCAACCCTGTGTGAGACCCATGTGCATTGGAGGAGAAAGGCAAGGAGCCGAGAAAACAGTAGAGACAAAGGGAAGGAGGGGATAAAATGGTTTAAAATGTGGTTAAAAAAGGCAGATGAATTTTTAATAAACATCAGAGAAGAAGATGTAAGGAACATAAAGAAGATCCTATAAGCAAAAATAAAAGAAAAGGAAGATGATGTTTAAGGAAAACAAATAAAGTGAGAATGTGTGAGAAACTAAAGAGATTAAGAAATGGGATTGATGAGCAGACAAATAATAGCATGGCTTGGTTTGTGGTTGAGGGAAGACCAGATAAGGATACAGTGCTAAGTATGGAAATAAATCAGACAGATGTGGGCATGTAGAGAAGTTCATGATTCTAGGCTTATATTATTTTAACTGTATTTAAAACAATATCCCTGGAGTTTTTGCATTTGTGTGACATAAGCATTTATACTAAGAAGACTATAACCAGATGCAACTTTTCAACTCAGGCTTTACTGTTGGGTCCATAGTGAAGAAAATAAAATGCTGATCATTGTCACTGAAAGTAAATTCAACCCTTTTCTTCCCTCATTCTACCCTCTTTATACCATTCAAATGATATATTACACTTTAGAGTTGATTATCTTTTACAATGTGAAAAGAAAACTGTAGGAGAGGAAAACTTTTTCCTTCCTCCCTTCTAGGTTCTTTGGCTGGTCTAATCAAATTGACATAAGACAGATTAACAGGAGAAAAACAAATTAAATTTTGTACTTATGGGAGCTTATAAAAATATGATACTCAAAAAAGTGACCAAAGCAGACAGCTTTTATACCTTTTAGATAAAGAAACAATAAATTTGTGAAGAATTGACAAGACAAAGAAGTTTGGGCTTGGGGTAGTAAATTAGTGTGGAAGTAACAAGGTTTATTTATACAGCCTTCCTGGCCCTAAATACCCTAATTCTGGTGATAAGAATGCCTCCTACTCTCCTGATACAGGGAGGGTACCTTTTACATGGGAAATTTATTTCCTGCTTCCAGGGGGTCAAAGGAGGGTCAGTCCTTCTTGCCGAAGTGGCATATTTTAGGGTGGCATATTTTGCTCTCCTTCAGAACCCAGAAAAGTATACATACCTATCGTACAGACAATGAAACCAAGGAAGTGACTTCAGGGACCTAAAAATGAATTGACCTCCTATACTGTGGGTAAATTGGGTTAAAGCTACTTAATAGTGATATAAGAAGTCTTTTACATTTGCCAGTGGACATTGGCTGTATAGGCAAGGTGGTAAAACAAAAGACTTCTGTAGGGAATTAGGGGAAGTTAATAGCCTTGCTTGGCTCCAAGTGACTCAGAAAATCTCATAAAGAAAGTACTGACACATTTGGGTGTGTCTGACATTCTCCATTAGGGCAAATCTGAAGAATTTAATAATCAAAGAAATATGTTAATAATAATAAAGACAACTTTTATTCTGATGACATGCTCACATGTGGAATATGAAATTGCTTTTTCAGGAGTTTAAAGGATAAAGCTGAACATATATGGGGGAAGATTTACGTAAGCTTCTGCACAGATCCAATGATGACTTTTCCTAGGACAGAGCTTACATTTTGCTCATCTTATCTATACATTTCCATTTGCAGTTAGACTAATATTTATCTGTAAAGCTATTTCATTTATTTAATGGACAAATTAATATTATTTTCCTTTTCAAAGGGATGTTTTCAGTTTATTTGACTTTGAAAATAACAGAAGTTAGTCTTCTTCAAATGCAAAAGAACACCTCCCAGAAATCTTTGCTCATCCATTCTGGAAAGAGAAAATATTTCAAAAACCATTTTGTTTCAACATTCGAACTGCATTGTTGCAACTGACAGAGATCATTGAACACAGTGATTTAGTTTTGTCCAGGGAGTACTATAAGAAAAATGATCCCAACTTGTTTTTCAAACCTGTGTTTTTATCCATTTGACATTTTTTAGCCACTTTTGGTTGCTATAATTTGTGCTGTTGTAAAGAAATAGGAGTATAGATAATGAATGGTTTAGTTGGATCTAACAGAAAGTAAGTGTATTTGCTGAGGGCAACCCTAGTCATTGGCAAGGTTCACCGCATTCCTGCAGCTTACCGTATCTGATGGATTTCAGCCCCTGCTGAAAGAGGGAAGCAAGCTATCCCTATTACTGGAGGATTTGTCACGGAAAGAGGCTTTGTTCAAGCAAAGAAGGAAACTTTGTCATTTCTTCTTAAATTGCTGATCTATTTTCAGAAACAAAGTATTTGATCAGACAAACATTAAAATAGAGCAGACAGATCTCCTACCGTATGATCTTTTTCTGTCCAGACACTTTTCCTAGGGTGGAAAACTGAAACAAAGTCATGTTTCATGGAACTTACTACTCAGCCATAAGAAACGATGAAATCCAGCCATTTGTGACAACGTGGATGGACATTGAGGGTATTTTGCTAAGCGAAATAAGTCAGAGGGAGAAGGTCAAAAACCGTATGATGTCGTTCATAAGTAGAAGATAAAAATAACAACAAACACATAGAGACAGAGATTGGATTGGTGGTTACCAGAGGAGAAGGGGGGAGGGAGGAGGGCAAAAGGGATGATTAGGCACATGTGTGTAGTGATGGATTGTAATTAGTATTAGGGTGGTGAACATGAAGTTATCTATGCAGAAATAGAAGTATAATGATGTACACCTGAAATGTATACAATGTTATAAACCAATGTTACTGCAATAAAAAAATAAATTAAAAGAAAAAGAGGTAATGGTTATTGAAAAAGAGAGCCAGATGAAGAGAAAGAAACCGGTGGAATGAGGACAAGATGGAGGAGAAGGAGGAGAGGAATAGGGAGGAGAAGGAAATACTTAAATTTCTATTACAAAGGAAAGTAACAAGTGTCAAACAATCTCTGTGAATGGTCTTCTCTACTGTAAATAGAAACCATAGAAACAGACATTCACCTGCTCTCTATGTATTCGGGAATAGTTGTTGCAACACCAAAATTCAGTACCTGTTAGCTTAGCCACCAATATTGAAAAAAAACAAAAACAGTAGAGTGGAGAATTAAGGAAAACATTTAATAATAACTCTATGATGAGATGAATGACTTGGAAAGTGTGATATTAAGCAGTAGCTACATGAGTTATATGACAGTTTTCCTTGCTTCTTTGTTGAATCAGGCATTTGTTACATTTAATCCAAATTTATTGACTATCATGCACAATACTTTGCTAATCAAATATATTAGCAGATTATAACTTTGAAACAGAATTGTCAATCCGTGCTATTAGGTAGAAGGTTTCTGAAAGTATGTTTTTGGTGAATGGGTAGGAGTGAGTAATGGTCGTGGTCATATTGGAAAAAAATAAGAACATTAGCAAGTTTAGAATGTGCCTGATTCTTAAGCATTCTGTGAATTCAACTGAAACTGAATATATGGATATTGATTTCTTATAAAAATTCTTAAGTTCACCATGGTCATTTAAATTTTAGTTAGTAAAAAATTAAATGATTTTTCAGAATTGATTTCTTCTAGGAAAGCCATGCAGCAGCAAACAAATAAAATCAACATTCTTGACCAAAAACAACTCAACTCCTCTTCTCTGGCTATTGCATGTTAATCTCCTCTTCTGTAGACCAAACCTTTGAAAAAGTAGTCTATACTCAGGGTTGTGTTTCTTTCTTCTCTCTCTCTCATTTTTAGTTTTTTTACTATGGAAATTTACAAGCATTTACAAAAATATAGGAGACAGTACCCCATGTACCATCACTCAGCTTCAACAATTACAAACATATGGCCATCTTATCTCATCCTTATACTTCTTTTTCCCACCCTACCCCCAACCCACCACTGGGTGATTTTGAAGCAAATCCTAGGCATCATATAATTCTATCTGTAAGTTCTTTTGTAGGTATCTTAAAATACATGAAATACTCTTAACAAACAATAAACAAATATAATTATGATATGATTACTCCTAAAAAGTAAAATAACCCTAATATCATCAAACATCCAGTCAGTGTGAAACTTCCCACAGTCTTATACGTCTTTTTTTACGCTTTGCTTGTTTGAATCGAAAGTTTTGTGGATTTACTTTGTGGTTTGTTTGTGAATCCAAATAAAGTCCATACATTATAATTGGTTGATTTATCTCTTTTAATCTCTTTTAACATGGATTTCTCCTTTATGTTTATTTCCTTGAAATTTATTTATTTTTTTTTGCCTATAGGGTTCCCCCAATCTGGATTTTGCTGACTAACTCTCTCTTGAACCCACCACAATTAGACTTTTACTCTTACTACTCCAGGAAACTGCTTTTATCAAAAGTCAGCAAGGAAATTCCACATTGCATAATCCATTGGTCAGTCCTTAGTCGTCATTTTAGTTATCTTATCAACACTATTTAACACACTTGATACCTCCACCATCCTTGATATACTTTCTTCAGTCTCCAGGACGTCACTCACCTGGTTTCCTTCTGCATTACTCTCAGACATTTTCCTGATTCATTCTCTTCTCCTTGACCACTGAATGTCAGAGTGCCCGGTCCTCTAACCTGGCTCCTCTTCTCTATCTGCCCTCACTTTCTTGGTCATCTCAATCAACTTGAGACATTTATATTCAGTGACCTACTTGACATCCCTATGTCCAAATGGAAGTTTCCAAATTCCAGACATTGCCAACACTTCCAAAACTGAGCTCCTACATTCCTCACATGAACCTATCCCACAAAGTCTTCCCCAGCTCTGTCAGTAACAACTATGCCTCCATTTGCTTAGGCCAAACATCTTGGAATCACCCTGACTACCATTTTCCTTTCATACCTCGCTTCTAGTCAATCACATCATTTTGCCTCCAGCTTCAACGTGTATCCACAAATCAACCATCTCTGGCCAGCCCCTGCCACCATCTGGTCCAACCCACCTTGATCTTTCAATCTGGCTTAGTGTGATACTCTCCTAACCGGCCTCTCTGATTCGACTCTTGCCCTAAATATAGTCTATGCTCAACCCAGCAGGCAGAGTGACTCTGTTAAAATGTCAAAAAATTAGAATTACTTCTCTGCTCAAAATTCTCCAGCAGCTTCCTATCTCACTCAGAGTTAACTCCCAAATCTCCTTGCAGTTATCCCGTTTCCGTCATTACCTCTCTGATTTCATTCTTGTTTCTCTCCCCTTGGCTTCTGCTTTTTCCACAAGACTTTTTTTTTTATTTTGGGGGGGTGGTGAGTGCAGGTCTAACTGAAAATAGTTTTGTAAAATATTTTTAGAGCCTGGAATTTGAATTATTATTGCTCAGTAAACATGTAAGAAATAGGGAGAAAAATAATTTGCTCAAATAGAATTAAAAAGCTGAAAAACTTTGCAGGTGGTCTCACAGATGTAGTACCTCGTTCCATCCTGAACCATTTATCTATAAGGTGTGGGCAAATTACCCCTAAATCATTTATTTTGATATTAAAGGGGAAAATGTCATTCTCGATCCATGTATAGGTACATTCATCCCAAGAATATTAGAGGACATAGCCAGTTTCAGGTCTGTTGACAGTGTGGGAAAGACTATTCCTTTCACTCAGACTTTGGAATTGAAGAGTGGCCTTTTAATTAGCTTGTGCTGATGTTTCAACTGAATTTGGCATTTCAAACTGATTCTCGGTAATAAGTGGCAGTGATGTTCCATTGTACAATCTTGAGAACACAGACTTTCTTGCTCAAGGATAATGAGTGCAAGAAAGGAAAATCTGGGAGTTGAACAAAATAGTCTCTTGTGCTTCTAATAATATCAACAAAAGGCTGTGTTATTAATAAACAGGTATCTGGATTTCAGTCTTAGGCATTTCAAAATCTTTGCATTGTTTTTCTCTTATTTATATCTTTAAAGAAGAATTTTTCTTAATGAATTCAGTGTAATATATGCACATCTTGAAATAGCTCTAAACACAAAAAAATAATATGAGTCGTTTGTTGTCATCACGTAAAATTACCCTCTGCATCTCAAATATGTTTCTCCCTCCCCTAAGAAATTAAACACAGGCATGAAATATAAATGAATATGTGTGTTGCTGTAATGCCACTTGACATTTTAGTGGTAATTAACAGGACTTCTAGTATTAACCAACATTAATTAACAATGTAAAGTGCCTTAAACACGGAGTGTAAGAACAATGCTGAGTAGATTAGGCACATTCATCCTCATGCTTATTCAAGATTTCTTTTTGAATGCTGCGTTATTAAACAAGTTTATTATGTCTACCACATGAATCTTGAGTTTTCTGCTATACTTGTTTTATAAATATTACTCCTTCCTAAGAATATTGTGGTGCTGGGGACAGGCTCCATGGTCTGAGTTGGCAGGGTTGAGAGAGGTACCACCCCCGGGTGAGAGGTTGATTGGAGGTGTGGTTCTGGGAGAAGCAAAGCTGCCTTTTAAAAAAAATTTTGGTTATGTTAGTATTTTACTTTTTCAAAATGGACATAGATTTACTTCTTTCTGATTATGAGAACTAATAAATGCTCACTACAAAATGTTTCAGACAACACTGAAAAATTCCCTCTCATCTGGACATCTAGAGATAGTAACTGTCCACATTTTTGACGTAGATCTTCTTTTAGAAATTCTTCTTTTGTTCCATATCAGTCTTTTAGGAATTCTCTCTCTCTCTCTCTATATATATATACACACATACATATAGATGAATTGCATATATATTATGTAGGAATTATATGTATCATGTGAGAATTATTTATATATATGTATATGTGTGTGTTAGTATAGTTTTTTTTTTAAGAAAAGCAAAATCTATTATATATACTATGTGTACCTTCACCCCTTCACCACATACCTGCACCAGGACTTAGTATTATTTTTCCTTTTCATTTTTGCATTTCTATTAGGTGAAAAATAGCATCATCATATTAATTTGCATTTTTTTAAATTACTAGAATTGAACATACTTAGAATGCCAATTGGTTATTTCAAATTTTCCTTTTGCGAATTGACGTTTGAGTTTTGCCCTTATTTTTTCTTGGACGTCAATCTTTTATTATTCATATGTAAGAGAATATTATAAGGAAAGCATGCTTTTCTTCTCACATATGTTGCAAATAATGTTTTTAGTTTGTAGCTTGCCTTTTGATTTTGGTTTTTCTTGCAATACAAAATTTAAAATTTTTACATAAGATTATTTATCACTCTTTAACTTTATGATTTTTACCCGTGTTGATTTTCTCAGAAAGAAATTAATTGTCTGCCTTGTGCTCAACGTTGTGAGTGAGTCTGAGGAATGAGATGTGGTCCTTGACGCCCTAGACCATAGAATTCAATAAAGGATTCCTTTTAATCCTCTTCCCTCAAGATTCTTTTTATTCTCCCTCCCGAAGGAAGGAAACTTACTTTGGAAATTCCTCTATTACCTTCTCTTGTATATATCTGGTTGTATCTCAATTTAGTTATAATTTTGGAATTATAGTGAAGCTCTATTAGAATAGAGTAATGAAAAAAATCAATATCTGCAAATCTGGAAAGAATGGAAAGATTGGTAAATTTTAGAGTGTTCAATTTACTACTTTGTTAGACTGACGTCTTTTACTAAATAGTCTATCAGAAGCCACAGTGATCATCTTTTAGAAATATGTATCTGGGATTTTGGGAAATTTTTCATGTGAATCATCCTGACATTTCTTAAAATGAATTTTATTCCCAATCCATTGTAGCAGAATTTGTAAATAAGTGGTTAAATATAATCATGATGTATTTTTGTGACAGTTTCGTCTTCTAAGGATCAGATTGAAAGAAACCTAAACTGAATCTACTACTAGCTGATCTTAATGCTATTTGGATGATGGAGATAGAGGTCACATGACTTTATGGGACTCTCTGGACCCTAATTCTGATTGGCTTAGATGTACGTAGATCCATTGAGTGGGTTCCTTACTTCTCCAAATGAGTTTCATGTGGAGGTTGGAACAGAAATTAAGAGTTTTCTTCTGAATGTCCTTTTCTTGTTTCTCTGATTTCAAGTAAAGGGTCTGGTTTAAATCCACTTGCTACAGTACATCTCCCGTTAACTAGATGTGATTTTCCTCTTCGCTGAAATTCTCTTAAGTATTTTTGGCACTTAATTATATGTTGTCTTATGTTGATATTCTTGAATATTATCAAAAACATTTCCCAAGTGATATGCATATATAACAAATATGCAAGTATCTTCTTAGTTTTCATATGCATATGTCTTCTGCATGAAGGTAATCAGTGTACATAGTCTGGTTTTTTTTTACTTCTATGCATTTTATGGTACTATACATTCTTCATATTAATTTTTCTAATTTCCATAATACTCATGTCAGTGAATGCTCCAAAATTTAACTCTTCTCTTAATAGTTAGCATTTAGGTTTTCTTCCATTTTTAATTTTTATAGTGTTTTGAATAGTATAGCAACAAATATCTTTCTACATAAAGATTTTTCCATATTTTGTATGATTTCTTTAGGATAGATTCCCAGAATCTGAATTACTGAGTCAAAAATAATGAACAACTTTAAGGCTCTTAATGCTTATTAACAAATTTCTTTTAAAAGGATTCCACTGATACTGTGTAGAATGATTATATTCTCAGAAAACCGTTGTCACTACTCAGTATCATCATAATTCTTTCTATCAACAAGAAATCACAAATGTTTTTTAAAAGTTTTCTCTATACTTACAAATTTGAACTTTCCCCACATGTTCATTTACTAACCATACTTTCTTCTAATGAGGTTTCAGTCTTTTGACGATTTAAAAATTGGATCTTATTTTTTTTCCTTAACATCGTGTATGGGCTCTGTCAACAGAAAACATTCATTCAGTATATTTGTTTGCTAGGGTTGCTGTAACAAAGGACCACAAACTGGGTGGCTTAAATAATGGAAATTTATTGTCTCACAGTTCTCGAGGCTAGAAGTCTGATATCAAGATGTGGGCAGGTTGGTTCCTTCTGAGAGTTATGAGGGAGAACGCATGTTCCATGTCTCTCTCCTCACTTCTCCTGGTTTGCTGGCAATCTTTGGTTTAGCTTGTAGACACGTCACCATGATCTCTGCCTTCACATTCACATGGCATTCTCCCTGTGTGTGTGTCTGAGTCTCCAGATTTCTACTTTTTATAAGGACACTAGTCATATTGGATTAGGGGCCCATTCTACTCCAGTACGACCTCATCTTCACTAATTATATCTGAAATGACCCTATTTGTAAATAAGGTCACATTCTGAGGTACAGGTAATTAGGACTTTGACATATGAACTTTAGGGGGACACAATTCAACTCATAACATTTGGTTATTTATCAATATATTATCAATTTATCATCAATATATCAATCAATTTATTATCAATATATCAAAATATTATTGATAATATTTTTTGATGATTTTTAGGCAATGAACATTTATGTAGTGATTCCTACAATGTTAAGCCTCATGCTAATCATTGGAAGTAGAGATGAAAGATACAATTCCTGCCCTCATGGAGCTGAAAGTTTAGATGTGGACCCTACCGCTCTCCCTGTCTCTCACTTTGCTCCAGCTGCACTGGTCTCCTCCATGTTCCGGGGTACAGTAGGCATGCTCCTTCCTTAGGGACTTTGCACTTCCTCTTTCCTCTGCCTGGAATATTCTTCCACTAGATGTCTGTGAGGCTCTCTCCTTCCCTTCAATTTTTTGTTCAAATGTCATCAACTCTGTGAGGCCTTCTCTGACTATCCTATTTAAAGTGGTGTCACCACCCATCTTGTACTGCCTAGTTCTCTTTTCTGCTTTAACCATCTCAAAATTTCTTATCAATTTCTAGTTTGGTCTATAATTTACTTATTTTATTATTGTCTGCCTTTCCACTAGAATACAAACTACTTAAAGACAGGGATTATTGTCTGTTTTAGTCACTACTGTATCCCCAAGCTGAAAACCATGCTCAATCAATATGAATGAATGAATGAAGAGAGAATCATGATGCAATGGATTAAGTTCTGTGAGATACTATAGTGTTAAGGTTTTATTATTATTATTATTAAGACTTCAACTTTTTAGAGCAGTTTTAGATTCACAGAAAAATTAAGGGGAAAGTACAGAGATTTCCCACATACTCCCTGTCCCTACACACGTGTGTCCCCCATTAGCAACATCCCTCACTAGAGTGGTCCATTTTTTACAATTGATGAACCTACAGTGACACTTCATAATCATCCAAGGTCCATAGTTTAAATTAATGTTCTCTCCTGGTGGTATACGTTTTATGGGTTTGGATAAATGTACAATAACATGTATCCATCATTATGGTATCTGTAATACAGAGTATTTTCACTGCCCTAAAAATCCTCTGAGCTCTGCCTATTCGTTCTCTTCCCCCCAACTACTGGTCTTTTTGCTGTCTCCATATTTTTGCTTCTTCCAGAATATCATAGAGTTGGAATTATACAGTATATAGCCTTTTCAGATTGGCTTGCTTCATTAGCAATATACATTTAAGGTTCCTCCATGTCTTTTCATGGCTTAATAGCACATTTCTTTTTAGTACTGAGTAATATTTCATTGTCTAGATGTACCACTGTTTATTTATCCATTCACCTACTGAAGGACATCTTGTTGCTTCCAAGTTTTGGCACTTATGAGTAAAGCTGCTATAAACATTCATATGCAGGTTTTTGTATGGACATAAATTTTCAACTCCTTTGGGTAAATACCAAGGAGTGTGACTGCTGGATTCTATGGTAAGAGTATATTTAGTTTTGTGAGAAGCTGCAAAACTGTCTTCCAAAGCGGCTGTATCATTTTGCATTCCCACCAGCAATGAATGAGAGTTCCTGTTGTTCCACATCCTTGCCAGCATCTGGTGTTGTCAGTGTTCCAGATGTTGGCCATTCTAACGGGTGTGTAGTGGTATCTCGTTTTAATTTGCATTTCCTTGATGACATTTGATGCAAAGCATCTTTTCATATGCTTATTTGCATCTGTACATCATCTTTGGTGAGGTATCTATTAAGATCTTTGGACCACTTTTTAACTGGGTTGTTTGTTTTCTTATTGTTGAGCTTTAAAAATTCTTTGCATATTTTGGGTAACAGTCCTTTAGCAGATGTATCTTTTGCAAATATTTTCTCCCAGTCTGATTTATCTTCTCATTCTCGTGACATTGTCTTTCACAGAGCAGTTTTTAATTTTAATGAATTCAGTTTATCAGTTATTTTTTTCATGGATCATGCATTTGGGGTTGTATCTAAAAAGTCGTCACCATACCCAAGGTCATCTAGATTTTCTCCTGTTATTTTCTGGGCATTTTATAGTTTTGTGTTTTACATTTAAGTCTATTATCACTTTTGAGTTAATTTTTGTGAAGGGTGTAAGGTCTGTGTCTAGAATCATTGTTTTGAATGTGGATGTCAAGTCGTTCCAGCACATTTGTTGAAAAGACTATCTTTGCTCCATTGTATTGGCTTTACTCCTTTGTCAAAAATTGGTCAATTATATCTATGTGGGTCTATTTCTGGGCTCTCTATTCTGTTCCATTGATCTATTTGTCTATTCTTTTGCCAATACCACATTGTCTTGATTACTGTAGCTTTATAGTAAGGCTTGAAGTTGGTTAGAGTCAGTCCTACAACTTCGTTCTTCCTCGGTATTGTGTCAGCTCCCCTAAGTCTTTTGCTTCTCCATATAGACGTTAGAATCTGTTTGTCGCTATCTAAAAAAAACTTACTGGGATTTTGATTGGGATTGTGTTGAATCTATAGGCTAAATTGGGAAGAACTGACATCTTGACAATATTGAATCTTCCTATCTATGAACCTGGAATATTTCTCCATTTATTTAGTTCTTTGATTTTGTTCATCAGAGTTTTGTAGTTTTTCTCAGGTAGATCTTGTGTGTATTTTGTTAAATTTATACCTAAGCCTTTTATTTTTGGGTGTGCTAATGTAAATGATATTGTTAAGGTTTTAAGTTCAATATTCCTTTATTTTATAAATATTTATTGAGCACCAACTTAGGTACTACATGTGTAATCATGACTCATACTTAGTTCAATTCTTTGTTTTTTTGTTGTCTCTTTCTCCTTTAAGACTAAAAGCCTCCTAAGTCATGAATTTACCTCTGAGTATTGCTTTTAGGGGTCTGGGAAGGGACCTAATGTTTTCTTGCATAAGAGAAGAGCCAGGTAGTCTATAAGTTATTGATCTATTTTGCGGAACAACCATGTGAGGTAAGCATTGTAATCT
Organism: Tapirus indicus; assembly: GCA_031878705.1. Taxonomy (NCBI): domain Eukaryota; kingdom Metazoa; phylum Chordata; class Mammalia; order Perissodactyla; family Tapiridae; genus Tapirus; species Tapirus indicus. The sequence continues at coordinate 37,441,752 of CM062933.1, read as the reverse complement.
TCGCTTTGTAGACAGGGAAACTGAGAAGTAGCAAGTCTTAGGGCTGGAGTGCAAATCCAGATATGTTAGTCACCCCTTTTGTTCTCTGGGGATTCTTCTGCTTGGCATCATTCTCCTAGAAATCAAAATACTCTGCTATTATAGTCTTAACATCCTCTTTAACCTGATTTTTCTTGGGAAAACTTTTTATTTTCCAATAATATTGTATTTTTATTGTTTGTTTTAGTTTAACTTGATTAATTCCAGGTCTTATTTTCTGATCATTTTAGAAAGCACTGTGTAATTCTTACTCTTAAACTTATTGAATCTCAGTGGCCTACCATGATCAGTTTTTATTTATGAACTTAATTCAGATTTGTGTGGCATAGAGTTGGTTTCCCTGCCTCATTGTAGTAGAGATGGAGTGTGAGATGATAATGAGCCAACCACTCCATTGTTCAACTCCTTTCAAAGAATTTCTCTTAAGTATCAAAGTAGGGGAGTGGGGAAGGGAGAGAAAATGACCCCTTAGGTGTCCCCACACGTTGCTATTTCTTTGGTGGTATGCCTGGCCACTTGATGGTATTGCTAACTTACTTCCAATGAATCCAAGAACTCAGCCAAAAGTGTTCCCCAGATAGTGCTGTTTGTGTATTCTGCCCATTCATAATATCTGTACCATTAATTTTTGTTCAAGCAACTTGCGGCTGGAATGACTTTGTGCCTTAGCCGACCATCTTCTCATGACTTTACATTGCATGGTCCCTGCCTTGGACATTTTTTATGAATATTATAAGATTTTCAGTTTTCCTTTCCTGTAGATACTGGCTGGCTTCTCTCTTGAGCCCCAATAAGTCTGAACAGTTCCTTTTGATCAGCATCTCTAACTATTCGGCCTCACTCCTGTATGTTAACATTTAAAAAAACTCTTAAAGTTCTTGTTTTATTTTGAAGTTTTCACCTAATATCTTTTATCTTAATCTTTTTAATCATATTCTTTTTTCCTTCTTTAAGCCATTAAACAATTTTGGTTTATTGAATCTGTTTAGACCTATAATACTGGATTAAAAATCTCCTGTTTTCCCTTTTAATTTCAAATAGTTCTTGCTTTATGTTATTTTGATTGATCTTATTTTGTATATATTAACATATTTTAATTTTTAATTATGACTGTTATTAATTATAATGACCTTCTTTACTTTGATGCTTTTAAAAAAACTCCAAACTCTACTTTTTCTAAATTAATATTGTTTTTTCTAGATTAAAAAAATTAAATTGATAAGTATTTATCTAACATTTTACTTTTATTATTTCTGTATCTTTCTACTTTTGGTGCCAAATAATAAGCATACAGTTAGATTTGTTTTTTTAAAACAGTCTTCAATTCTATGACTTGATGGGCCATTTAGTCTGCTTGTATTCATTATACATTGCATTAATATTCACTTGCTTAAATAATATTCATCATTATAGGTATTATCATCTATCATCCTATTTGACACTTTAAATATTATGCTTCCATGTCTTTTTTCTGTTGAAGGTCTTTATTTGGGACTGTTTTTGTTTTGCTCTATTAAGATGATGGAAGGAAGTTATTTCATCTTAAACAGTGGAGTGTTTGAACACTGCTAGATGATTTAAATATGTTCTCTTATTAGTCCTTGCAGTCACCATGTGAAGTAGTTAGTAACTATTATCTTCAACACATCTAACAGTTTAGGATGGTCCATGGTCAACTCTTCAAGGCCTGATCCTATCCCTTTGGGAGCACATCGCTCTACACAAAGCAAACGTGATGGCCAGTATCCGATACTATTTGGGATTTATTATCAACTCCTATCAACACTTCCTTACTCCATCCACTTATTTCTTGCCCCATTTTGACACATCTTTCTCTGTTTCTTCAGGTCCCAATTTATGGCATCATTCACTTGCATGCTGCATTTCCTTCCTTCTGGTAAATCATTTGTGAGGATTATCTCGCTAATAACTCACATTTTGGCTTCTCAAAACTTTTTTCTTTCCTGATTACTCTTGTGAGAAGGCAGCCAGCTCTCTCCAACTTGAATCCCAAAGATCTTGGCTCCTTGAAGGATGCCTTATCCACATTCCTGACACTGTTTCATCAGTAAAACAAACCTAATAGGCTGTCATCTATCTATCTCTTATGTATGTATATATGTATGTACCTATCTATCATGTTCTTATAGTAGATGATGTTTGATCTATTTTGGCCCCTCTAATTGTTCCTATTATGCTTTGGCCATGGATGTGGGGACTACTTAAAAAAAAATCATCAAATTTCTGGGCACTATAACTCAAGAACTACTCTAGGCTCGTCTCTTCTTCAGTCATTTAGAATTTCCATACTAATCAGTGTGTCTTGTTCATCATCTCACTGATTTCAAACTTTTTTACTGGAAAACTGGGGCACAGGGATTGAGGCCCTGTGGCTTTTTTTCTGCCATCTTTCTAGAAGTGGATGTTTATCTCCTCTTTGTTCTTCTTCTTCATTTTTTACTTTATCAGTATATGTTATTTTTGCTTGCTATTCAGATTCTCTTCCTTGAGGATAATAGAAACTCAATTACAACTAATAATTTGAATACTTTTAAATACACAATGCAATTGACATTTTGCCATCTCATGCCATAGTAGTTCGTAATTGCCACAACCATTAATGCCTGTAGCATAGATAAAATAAACCTCAATTTCTTCTTTCTAGCTCTTTTATTTCTCAAACAAGAAAGCACATTAATATATAAACAAGTGGAATAACTGATTCCATTCTGAGTTTTAAGAGAGTGAGCAATTTGTAGACATCAGTCTTTAAAAACCTTAAAAAGTCTTTAATTACACTTTTTATTTTGAGATAATGGTAGATTCACATGCAGTTGATAGAAATAATACAGAGATATTTGGTGCACCTTTTACCCCCTTTTCCCTGATGGTAACATCTTTCAAAACTATACTGCAATATCAGAACCAGCATATTGATATTGATATAGTATGGAGATTCCTCAAAAAGTTAAGAATAGAACTGTCATATGATCAAACTATTCCACTTCTGGGTATTTATCCAAAGAACACAAAAAACATGAATGTGTAAAGGTATTTGCACTCCTATGTTAGTTGCAGCATTATTCACGACAGCTAAGACTTGGAAACAACCTAAGTGCCCATCAATGGATGAATGGATAAAGAAGATATGGTATATATATACACAATGGAATACTACTCAGCTATAAAAAAGGATGAAATCTTGCCATTTGCCCACAACACAGAGAGACTTTGAGGATGTTATGCTAAGCAAGATATGTCAGAGGGAGAAAGTCAAATACTGTATGATTTCACTCATAAGTAAAAGATAAAAACAACAAAAAACACATAAATACGGAAATTAGATTGGTGGTTACAAGTGGGGAAGAGGGGAGGAAGGAGGGCAAAAGGGTTGATAGGGCACATGTTTACCATGCCGGATGGTAATTAGTCTTTGGGTGGTGAACATGATGTAGTCTATACAGAAATTGAAATATAATGATGCACACCTGAAATTTATAAAATGTTATAAACCAATGTTACCTCAATAAACAAAAAAGATACAGACAGTTCCATCACCACAAAGATCCCTCTTCTACTGTTTTATAGTCAACCACTGCCCTGCTTCTCACCACCCCACCCTCAGCCCTTCCAGCCCCTGGCCCTGACTCTTGATAAGCACTAATCTCCGTTTCTTTAATTTTATTTCAAGAATGTTGCATAAATAGAATCATACATTTTGAGATGGGCTTTCCCCCCATCCCCCCATTCAGTATAGTTCTCTATAATTCATTCAGGTTGTTCAGTGTATCAATAGTTTGTTCCTTTTTATTGCTGAATAGTATCCCATGGTGTGGATGTACACGGTTTGTTTAACCATTCACCCATTGAAGGGCATATGAGTTATTTCCATTTTTTGGCTATTACAAATAAAGCTTCTGTGCACATTCTTATATAGGTGTTTGTGTGGAACTTAAGTTTTCATTTCTCTGGGATGAATGCCCAAGAGTGCTATTGCTGAGTATATGACAGTTGCACGTTTAGTTTTATCAAGATCTGCCAAACAGTTATCCAGACCTATTATCCAAACCTGTACCATTTTATATTCCTACCAGCAATGTATGAGTGATCCAGCTTCTCTGTATCCTCATCAGCATTTAGTATTGTCATTATTTTTTATTTTAGCCATTCTGATAAGTGATAATGATATCTTATGATTTTAGTTTGCAATTTCCTAATGGCTAATGACGTTGAACATCTTTATTTACCCTCTGTATATCCTCTTCCATGCAATATCTCTTTATGTCTTTTGCCCATTTCCTTAATGGATTTATTTTTTCTGCTGTTGAGTTTTGAGAGTTCTTTACATATTCTAGACATTAGTTCTTTGTCAGATATGTGGTTTGCAAACACTTTACATATTTTCTCTCAGTCTGTAGATTGTCTTTTTATCCTCTTGACATGATCTTTCACAGAGCAAAAAATGTTAACTTTGCTGAGGTTCAATTTATCATGTTTTCCTATAATGAATCATACTTTTGGTGACAAGTTTAAGATCTCTTTTCTTAGCCCTAGGTCCTGAAGAGTTTCTCCTTATTTTTATATCAGTGCATTTTAATTAGAGAATTACTTGCTGCTCTCTTCTCAACTAAAATCAGTGTCTTGATTCCGAAGTTAACTGTGTAAATGAATACATGGATGAATTAGCCATAGTCTATATAGCTGGAGTCTTTAAGAAATATTTTTGATGGCTCTAGCATTATATAGAAACACAAAGTGCCTCTTCTGCAGGTACTGTCACGAAGGAAGGAAGAGTGTGGAAAGATAGGACCCATGTTCTCTGTGCCTTATAGTCATTGGTAGATTACTAGAATGAGGGGCATCCAACAGAAATGTCAGGGAGGAAGCTGAGGTCAGAGGTCATTCAACATTTGAAACATACTCATTTACAGAGAGTAAATGGCAGACTTTGGAATCAAGCATAAACAGAGAAGTGTAGCTTGTTCTCCTAGGAGTGTTTATCATCCATGGAACCAATGGTAGATGACTCATATTATTAACAAAGGATTATAACATACAAAAGATTAGTAATAGGTAAGAACATTGTTGAGAAATAGACTATAACAAAGAAAGATATAATCAAATACCTTGGTGTGTGGATGTTCTAACAAGTGTGGTCTTTTAAAAGATCAAAACTATAAGGATGTGGCTTCAAGCTTTATTATTTCTAGAAAAAGGCTTGCTTACTTTGAAAATATATTTATAGTCCAGGCACAAGTTCACGGTGACTTCACCAGTAGTGGTCGGCGTTTCCTTTGGGAACTGAAATTTGAAATAATTTTTTACAGTTAAATACAGCGTAGATTCCATATATCGATTTTAAGATGAAGTTTATAGTCATTTTTTTAATAAAAGTGAAAGCCAACAATATATTTTTGTTTACTTCCCAGTCTTAATATTTCCTTTCTAAAACAACTAGCTAACCAGAAGCGTAACTTTGCATAACATATTAGATTACATATTTACTTTCTTGACTCTGGGCTTTGAACCTCAGCTAGTCCTCTGAAAATGGTGAATACGTCTATACCTTTATAAACAAGGAAGCAGTGGCAGCCTATGTGGTATCATTTGACAGATGTTCTGGAACCTCACTAATCTCAATTTCTCCTTTTCATGGAGCCTGACATTTTCTCTGTCCTTTGGGTTAAAGCCTCTCTCCAGAAAATCTTTTTTAAAAAGGTAAATATCTTACCAGGGAAGCAGATATTAATATCCTCAAGTGACTCACATTTCTATACACACCCCTTAAATGAGAATGGAACCTAAGGAAGCAGGAGCCAGGAGTTCTGTTCGCATGGGATGGTCCAATAAGTGCAGGAGGGGAAGGGGGACAGTCTCAGGTGCCCTGGCAGCACGGACACAAACTTTATGAAAGGGAAATTTCTGAGGTCAAACCTTGCAATTGAATCTTTTTTGCAAATGGTAACCTACTTGTTTTCTAGTCTAACTAAGAAAATGTTGAGGTTATAAAAATGACATAGTATAGTTTTTAAAAATTAACTTTATGAAGTACAGTTTGCATACAGTAAAATGCACAGATCTTAAGCTTAAATTTTGGTGAAGTTTGATAAATGTGTTCATCCATGTAACAATACAACAATTAAGATGTAGAACATTCTCATCACCTCAGAAAGTTCCCTCATAGTGCCTTTCCAGACACAATCCTTCCCCTGCCCCTGAACAAACACTGCTGTAATTTCTATCACCATATCTTAGTTTTGCCTATTCTGGCACTTCATATAAATGCACTCAGGCATTTACTTTTTCATATCTTGCTTCTTTGGCTCAGCACAAAGTTTTGGGACTCAACTATGTTGTCACATATATCATTAGTTTGATTTTTAGTGCTGAGTACTAGTTTATTGTATGAATACCACAATTTGGTTTTTCATTCCCTGTTGATGGACATTTGGACTTTTTCCAATTTTTGCCCCTTATGAGTAAAGCTGCTATTAACATTTTTGTGCAAGTCTATTTGTGGACATATGTTTTCATTTTTCTTAAGTAAATACCCGAGTGAAATTGCTATGTCATAGGGTAAATATATGTTTAACATTATAAAATACTGCCAAATAGTTCTCCAAAGGGTTTGTACTATTTTATACTCTTACAACAACATATCAGAGATGCGTCATATCTTGCCAATGTTTGATATTCTCAGTCTTTTTTATTTTAGCCATTCTCTTGGGTATGAAATATCTCACTGTGGTTTTAATTGACATTTTCTTAATGACTAATGATGTTGAGCACCTTTTCCTGTGTGTAGTGGCCAGTCTTACATTTCCTTTTGTCTGTTCAAGTCTTTTGTCCATTTTTAAACCCAACATCTGGGCCCACTTGGAGTTAGTTTCTATTGACTGCATTTTTTCCTGAGTATGGAACACACTTTCCTGTTTCTTTGCAATACTGCTAGTTTTTGGTTGAATATAGGACATTGTTGTAGCTACTCTGGATGCTGTCATACTCTTCTGAGAATTATTGGCTTTTTGTTTTAGTGGTTTGTTAAGTTGCCTGGAATCTAACTGCAAACTTTGTCTCCTTCGTCCAGTATATAACTAACTGCTTTTATCTCTAGTCTGTTTTTATTTCACCCTTATGTATGACATCGGGTGAAGCTTTCTCATTGTTGCCCCTTTTCAGATTGAGGGAATTTTCTTCTCGTTCAAATTTGCTAAGTGTTTTTGCTTTTAATCATGAATAGATGTTGAATTTTTCAAAAGATTGAGCATCTATTGAGCTGAATATGTAGTTTTTATTTTTAGTCTGTTAACGTGGTCAATTACATTGATTTTTTAAATATAAATAAACTTTCTTCCTAGGATAAACCCCACTTGGTTGTGATATACTTTTTATTTTATATATTCTTGGATTTGATTTACTAATATATTTTAAGGATTTTTGCATCTGTGCTCATGAGACATATTCATCTATAGTTTTCTTTTCTTGAAATCTCTTTGGCTGTGATGTCAGGGAATTCTGGCCTCATAAAATAAATTAGAAAATATCTTTCTTTTTTTGTATTTCTGAAAGAGTTTATGTGTAATATTAATATTATTTCTTCCTTAAATTTTGGTAGAATTCACCTGTAAAGCCTGGGGATATGGAGTTTTCCTTGTGGGAAGATTTTAAATTATGAATATGATTTCTTCAACAGATGTAAGGTTATTAAGATTTTCTATTCCTCTCTATGTTAGTTTGGGTAAAATGTATTTATCAAGGGACATATCTATTTCATCCAACTTGTCAGATTTATTTGCATATAGTTGTTAACAATACTCCTTTATTGTTATTTTAATGTCTGTAGGAATCTGTGATGGTCTCCGCTAATTGCAGATATTGGTAATTTGTTTTTGTTCTTTTTCTTGAATAATCTTGGTAGAGGCTTATTCCTTTTATTAATCTTTTCAAAAAATCAATTTTTGTCTTTGTGGATTTTTTCTATTTTCTGTTTTTTATTTGACCAAATTCCACTGTTGCTTTTATTATTTCTTTCCTTCTATGTCTTTTGGGTTTAATTTGTTCCTTTTTCTATCATTTTAAAGGGAATATTTAGTATGGTTTTGAGAAATAATAGAAAGATTTGCATTAGAGTATGCTCAGAAAATTTATGTTGAACAGATTTTGAAATCTGATTTTTGTTATCAGAAGATTTTCTTTTAAATGACATGCTCACTGCTGTAAATTTAACTTCAATTAATTATGTACAATGGGCATGAAGACTGTAGGCAGCATAGAGAAATCACGAGGCAGAAAATCCTTGTTCTTTACTTGTCAAACGAAACTCCTAAAAATAGCACTTTAATTTGAAGGTGGAAGAACAGTTTTGTATTTTAGGCAATGATATTGCACAGGGCTTTTCTTCATAGTCCTTGCCTTATCAGCCGTTATATGTGAAATTTTGCCTGCACCATTGACATATTGATCATACATGTCAATTATGAAATGTTTCTTTTAAAATATATTTCTCCAATTATCTGACATGAAAATGATGTATGGTATGGTTAGATAGCTTTTTTTTTTTCACTTTTTTTCTCTTTTTATACTGGTCTATGTGTGTTTTTTTCCAATTATAATGTAAACTTGTAAGCAAGCACAGTCTTGTCTCTTTTTTAAATTTCTATAGCTCATAGTAGGCCTCACTACATGCTTATCTGTTTCAATATTTTTCCTTGTAGATATTTCTCAGCATTTAAAACATTTTAAAATCTATCCTTTTAGTTTCTAAAGAACAAGAAGAATCTGATTGTAAAAATTAATCAATCATAAAATATCACTTTTAAAAGCTAACATGAAACCATTGAAATTTTAGTAGTTCTTTCCTTCATTCCAATTTTCCAACCAAATTTTGGAAACCATTTTTATTCAGATTAATTAAAAATATACTGCAAGGAGGGGCCGGCCCGGTGGCGCAGCGGTTTCGTCCACACTTGGCAGCGCGGGGTTCGTGGGTTCGGATCCCGGGCGCCCGCTGACGCACTGCCTGTCAGCCATGCCGTGGCGGCGTCCCATATAAAGTAGAGGAAGATGAGCACGATGTTAGCCCAGGGCCAGTCTTCCTCAGCAAAAAGAGGAGGATTAGCAATGGATGTTAGCTCAGGGCTGGTCTTCCTCACCAAAAAAAAAAAATATATATATATATATATACTGCAAGGAATAAGATTAGAAAAAGGTTATAATTATTGAAGTTGGCTGTTGGGTAAAAGTGGGTCATTATACTATTCTCTCCACCTTGGAATATGTTTGAAAATTTCTCTAATGCAAGGTTTAAAAAATGTCTATTATGAGTGCATGTATGGAAACTCAAGGAGATGGGAAAATTCTGTCTTGTCACTGAGATTCCTGTCTAAGAAAATATTTCTGAACACAGGTGAATCTAGGTTTTGTGGGCCTGTAGCCAATACAGTTTGGAGGGAGGTGTTCTCTTTAAGAAAATGAGTGCAAAACTGTATGGACAAAATTTGGTAAGAAGGGGAATATATATCTAGAAAAGAAGATATCACTACCAATTGTTTAAAGAAGCTTACAAATATAGTAAAACAATAATGAACTACCTTTACTATAAAATTTTCTCCTACAGTTTTTCACTTCATTTGCTTTGATTGACTCTTCAGGTGACAATGATTTTGTAATACAATTTTCTATAGAAAGAATAAATGATAATTTGGTTTTACTTGTGAAATATTTCATCAAATTTTTTTGTTGATAGTTTAGAAAAGCTTCTTGAAGCTTCCTAATTCATTATTTGTAATGTTATCTACAATTTTAAGATTGTTTTACTTATTTAAATATTTATTTGAATCTTATTTTGTGTTCCATTTTCATAATTTTGATCCTTATGCAACCAAACCTACCTATAAAGAACAAACGAGAATTATATTTAACTTTGTAAAAGTATATTCTGTTATTCTGTGGAAACGTTTTTAGAACCCGAAGTTTGGCTCTTAATAAGTCATAACTATTGAAATTGATTGATCCTTTGTGTTGTGCATAATATTTTTTCAGGCAGAATATCAAAGAGAATAAAGGGTAAATCTCCTCATGAGATTTTCTTTTTTTCTGGAAACTCAGTGAAGTTGAAGAGAAGTTTAAAAGTGAGAAATGAAAATACATGACTTGTTACTCTAATCCAAAATGGTTTACCTTGTTTAACGTTCTCTCTGGGAGAGATCATAAAAGAGAGCTTATCTACTCACAATGAAAGGGATGTGCCCCCAAACATCCTATTTTTTATTAAGGTCACATTGTGGGGCAGTTTTCTGTGAGTTTAGGTGAAAGTTTTTTGATACCTATTTACAATATTTTCAACCTGGTGTCCTCTTTATGCAATGGTTTTTTTATATTTCTGACCCACTCTGTAGAGTGGAATTATGATTTGAGGACAAGTCCATATCTTCTACTTCATATTTTGCACAATTTTAGACAGGTCACATGTAACTGCTTTGCACATCCACCAACACACTGGCACTGCCTATTATCTTCTGCATGACTTGAGTAAGTCATGCAATTTCTCTCAGCTCTGGTCTCTTCATCCACAAAATGGGGATATGAAAGCACCTGCTCTGACTACTCCAAGATTTGCCATGAGAAAGAGTGCCATAACATAAGTGATGACACTGTGAGTTATAAAGTGGAATCCAAATGTTCTTATCGTGATTGTTATTATTGTCACCTTGTCTATAAGACTGTGATCATCTGATTGGCTATGAGGATAGTTATGACTGATAAAATCTGACTTATTCTTTTGCTCTCTCTTCCAAACCTTCAGACTATTTTCTCTTATAGTCTTTTCCTATTTTTTGAAGTTATTTGGTCAGCTTTAACTTTTTTTTTAATTTTTAATTTTTTTATTTTTTTGTGAGGAAGACCAGCCCTGAGCTAACATCCGTCGCCAATCCTCCTCTTTTTGCTGAGGAAGACTGGCCCTGGGCTAACATCTGTGCTCATCTTCCTCCACTTTATATGGGACGCCGCCACGGCATGGCTGACAGGCAGTGCGTCGGCGGGCGCCCGGGATCCGAACCAGCGAACCCCGGGCTGCCAAGCGCGGAGTAAACCGCTGCGCCACCGGGCGGCCCCAGGTCAGCTTTAACTTTTAACGGTAAGACTCACATGCTCAAATAGTCATTTGTTAGTTCATTCATGTATTCATTCAAAGGTGTTTATTGAGAGTATATTGAATACCAAGTGCTATGCTAGGCTCTGAGGATTGCAGTGATGAGCAAAAAGATAGAGTTTTGCTCTCTGGGGCTTACAAATATAGTAGGGAAGTAGGAATTAATCAAATAATACCAAAAAAAGGAAACCAAGGAAAGGGGCGGGAAGAAGAGGAACATGGTGGTCTGGAGGCAAAGATTTCCTAGCACAAAGCCTTTGAGTTGCAGCCCAAAGGATGAGTAGGAGTTAAGTGGGAAGGAAGCTCTCTTATGTGATGAATCTACCATCACTCACCCTTGCAAAAACCTGCTCCTCTGGTCTACTTGGGGTCCCAGTTCTCAGTCTCTAGAGTGTTCCTGTCCTGTGCTCACTCCAACAGCAGGTCTTTTCAAGTCTATAGGATTTAGAAATCTACTTTGTGGGTCACAACTGACAGGTCAGAGTTAACTATACTCTGTGTATTTCACTGAGTTCTTTCTTCAGTTGATTCCAGGCAAAGAGGTTAGCATGGTGTTTTAGTTCTCAGAAAAGTCTTTGTGTCACCAAAATTATGGAATCAAACCTTATTTAATTGCAATTTGCTAATTATTCAAGTGGCCATCCAGGCAGGGCATATTTCAGTTTCTTAGAACACATACTTGCCTACAAGTAGTTTACATGCTATTTATAAATAATGTTTACAATGTGTATCATTAGAGTTTATCCTCTTATGATGACACTTTGAGAAAGCAAATATTTTAACCTGGTTCAAGAAATTCATCATTTTAATGAAACTGCATTATTTAAAACATAAATATAACTGAAAGAAACTCTGCCCCTTCACCCTTATCCTCAGGTGTGGACTTATTCTTGACAGCAACAGAATGCATAATTCTGTTGCTACCCTCTGCTGTGGACAATGGTGTGAGAGGTACTCTGCCTAAGGGTTTGATGTGCTAAAGAAAATTCTGTTTTCAGAGCTCTGGCCATTTGTGCTGTTGAGAATCAAGACCTGCGGTGGATGGGCCTTTAGTGAGCAGAAAACTTGAACGTCTGTTGGAGTATAGGGTAGGAGGCTCGGAATCTAGTTTGGAATGCGGGTGAGGTAGAGAACCAAATTGCTTTCATACAAAAGCACAGGGTATTTTGTCATAAAAGCCTGGTCTGGAGGAGAGAGGAACAGGAGAGGGGCCTTAGCAATCTGGCAGGGGACCCTGGTCCTGAAGGAGAAGAAAGTTTGGGGAAATTCCCACTTCAGGGGAAAGGATATTAAATTTCTATGAGGAGAGATTTCTGATATGTGTTTGAACTTGTTTTCTGCTCTAGATTGTACATAAATCTTTGCTCTCCACAAATTTTGCACAAAACTTAGACTGAATTTGTGATGTTTTGGATGGGTTGACAATAAGAGAGTGGGGTCCAGTGTGCGGCAGAGCGGTCCAGAGAACAAAATTTGGGGGTTGGTGATAGCAGTTGTAAGAGTAAGTTCCTCCACTCACAGAACAGGGCTGTGCTTTTCCAAATGTGGTACCAGGTTCCCTGCCTCAAAATTCTCTGCTGCATGTGGGAACCTGCAGCCGCCAGAGTTCCACCTCAGACCCAGGAGCATTTGTCTCGCATACACTCTTCCTGGGCATTCTTGGCCAAATGCAGTTTGAGAATTGAGGCCCTAGAGGAAGTTAAGTAAGCACTGGTATATGTGGTGGGGTGGGTGGGGAGGGACATTTTCCTTCTCTCAGACAGCCTTTCCCCATGACAGTACTGAGGAGTGAGGTATAATATACTTGTGCAACTGCCTGTTTCTCTAATTCTAAGCAAAAACAAGCAGAAAACTAATTTTCAGGTTTCAGAAAAATCCACCAGTGCTGGCAGAACCTTCCTTTTGTTTCCTCACAAATAGCTTGTTGACACTGAAACAAAAGGTGTATTTTCTGGCACTGCTTCTGGCTTTCCTTTTGACAAGAACAAGCTGCTTTGTGGACGTGTTCAGCCTCTACCATTTCAAAGTCCAGTGGGTGGCATTTACATGGGTTATAAATAACCTTCAGTTATTGATGCTGGTGTTATTTTTGGTAATTATTAATGGTAGCAATGTTTAGTGGGTAGCTGGGTGCACAGGGCCAAATTATTAAAAAAAAGAAAAGAAAAGAAAAAAAAGAGAATGTGTGCCCATTCTGACCTTTAATGGACTCTCTGTCTCACACCTTGTCGACTTGGGAACACCTGTTTAATTTTACCCCCCCAAAAAAACTGAAATGAGTGCATATCTGTGATGGTAGCTATGGCCACAAACACACACACACACGCACACACAGACATCCACATCCATGTATATGTGTGTGTCTCTGTGCCATGTGTGGAGTAGGTTTAGGAGATCCTTGGAGGATACTTGTAGCTTCTAGAGTTTTGCATTTCCGTAAACACCGTGATAGAAACCAGTGAAGTTGATGGACACTGTTTATTTCTTAATTAGAAAAAATGCTAATAGATCTTGGCCAAGCTGCCATTGAGAAATCTGGATATTGGCTTCCATCCTAGAGTGGATTATGGTCCTCACTCATCTGCTCCTCTCAAAGGTTCTATCCAATTTTTATTCCCAGCTCTATTTATTCTCCTGATTCTGACTTCAGGAACACACAGGAAAACTCTGGAATGTTACCTGCTACATACTGCTGCCTACTAAGAGTAATTTTAAAAATCCATTCCCCCTCTTACTTTGTTCTTTTTTTCTCCTTTGCACTTATCACCTTTGAACACACTGAATAATTACTTATTTATTTTGTTTGTGGTCTGTCTTTCCCCATCAGTATGTGAGCTCCACAAAGGCAAGACTTTTTCTGTGTTCCATTTGCTGCTGTATTTCTACCAACTGAGGCTGTGCCTGGCACCTAATAGGTGCTCAGTAAATAATTGTTGAATGAAAAGTGTATGAATGAATGACTCTTGTGGTGGCCAGCTGTAATTATGCTTTGTCACCAACTCTGTGTGCACTTGGAAAAAACACCTTATTGAAGGAAATGGGTAGTTTCTGTCACAGGAATCATTGAGAATTTAATGAAACAATGGATTCTCTTCCCAGAAAAATGCATGTACTCATTAAACACATTAACAATAAGTTTCAGAGGTTTACCCATGGACCCTCATGAAAATTTCTTTTTAGCTCTAAAATTCTGATACACTTTCCTGTGTTCCTCCCATAGAAAATGTTTTCCTTGCTCCCACCCTCCACAGCTTCACCTCTTAAATTTGTTTATTAAATAATTTTTAAAGAACAAATCAAATTTTCCTTTCATTTTGCTGGTGTACCCAGAACTTAAAATTCTTTTCTGGGTTAAATCTTAAATGGAATATCCTACTCTCCTCCTAATGTACTTTTCAGATTTTGCTGAAGATCTATTTCTTCCATGCAGTTAGCAGTTTCCACATGGAATTGCCTATAAACATCAAAGGACTGGTTTTCTTTGCTTCTTCCTTTAATGGACCTTCTTCCGCCCACCATTGCCCACCAAACCAATCTGCTCAGAGACTCCTTATTGGTTCTTCACCTGCGCACATGTCCTTGTACTTCATATCTTTGGATTTCTCATCTCTTCCAATCTTTATTCATAGTGTATTTTTTTTTTAAGAAGGCTTCCATCATTGACACACTGTTGGTCATTCATTTCTCTGACTGCACAATCTTGGCAATTAACTGCTCATTTTGTCTATGTTTTATCACTTTCTTTTTGATCTGTTACTCAGTTAAAATGGTTTTTTATTCCTCCTTTGACACTCAAGATTCTCAAAGGAAAAGAAATATACCCTTCTTTTGCTCTTTTCCTTTTCCATCTTTTCTCTATATAGTTAGTATGAAATAAATGTTATTGACATATTTCAGCATATAAAGCACATAAAAAACTATGTCAATATTACCCTGTACGCTAATAAGAAATTAAGATACCTTTAAGGTGTTCACTATCTTTTATTTAGGATAAAGGATTTAATGAAGGTAAGTGATGACATAGTGCATCATTTATTGTTAAAATGATAGGTACCATGGCTGAAACTTAGACATAAGCCCCTGGATTTGCTGGTGTCTGTTCTGATGGTGGATACATGTACTGTATCAATCACAAAATGTTTTGAATATCACCTCTGGTATAGGCAAAAAAAAACACAGATGCTCTTTTTTTCTTTTTGTAAGAGAAACCTGGTTCCAGGACATGCAGTGGGCTGTCATGTCCAAAGTATGATGTTATTAACCCATCTGGAGCAGGATACACACACAGACCACTAGCTGATAGACTCAACATTTGATCTTGTTTATTCCGTTAAGGTAATTCCCCAAGAACAGGTTCTTTTGTAGACTTTTAAAGAATATTCAGTGCTTTAAAGTGGGATGAGATAATATCATTCATGACACTGGAAATTAAAATTCGTTAAGTAATTTCAAAAAATTCCTTTTATTTTTCATTCTTGGGATGAGAAAGGAAATGATTCATGAAAGGAGATAACTGGTTTTTCTTGGTAGAAAACTAGATGGGGCAGTCACCTCTGAAATTAGTGCCCCATATAACTAGTAAAAAAACCCCCACTACTACCCAAAAGCTTATTCGTGTAAAGAATCAGAATGAACATTTGTGGTGTTTTGTGAAGTAAGACTTTCAGGCATTATAAGATTGATTGCATTTACTTTCTTTGGATGTGACAAAGATAGAAACTATTTAATGATTAATGCTTTCAACTCTAACCCATATTCTTCTAGCTTCTAGGGCAGACATCACAAATGTACAAAAACAACGTATATAGGTTAAAATTTACACTTTTATTTCAGGCTTAATGATTGGAAATGCCATTATATATGTACTCACTTTGCTTTTTATTTTAAAAGAGAAATCAATATTAGTTCCCATTTCCTTTTACACAAATAGGGGATGGTTGCAAAGCAAAAACAACCTCTGTTGTGAGATTGAATGCATATCTGAACCTTGTTGTGTTCTTTGTAAACATTTTGTGAGGCATTGCCTACTTTTGATTACTAGACTCAGGGAAGTGGGTTCAGGTTATAATCAGATTCTTTCACAAACACGCAGCACCGCATCTTCCCCAGGAGGAAAGTACCAATTAGTCCACCTTACTTCCTCTCCAAAGAAGTTCCTTCAAAATTCCCTTTCTCTGATGACTATAGAGGTGAACAACAGCAACAAAAAAGCTTTATGAAATGACCCAAGCAAGGAGCTTCCTGGTTTCTATGTGACCGCGAGTCATACCTCAGTTACTGGATATGACATTGTCACTTTATCGCACATTCCTTACAGGTGTGCCACCCTGATATGCTTGTGTTTTGGAGGACAGAAAAGTCAGCTTCATTTTTGGTCTTTATACTCAAAGGCAGATGTTCTCTTTCAAGAAGAGAGTGGTCAGATTGGAATCTGTGGTCTGGGGCCAATTCACATTGGAACCTGTGCAGCAACTGGCCCGGAGCAGATAAGCCTTCTCCCTTAAGTGCTTTATACTCCAAGCTATGTGGCAAGCACAAATAAAAGATTACATGAGAACACAGGCATTATCTAAAGTTCAATATCCAGTAGGAACCAAAAGACTATATATAATATGCCCACACTGAGGTACAGTGTATTAATTGTTTCGTCAATAAGTATTTATTTAACTGCTTCAAAAGGAATGTGTGGTGTTATCAGGCTCAGTCTTTGCAGGAAAGTCTGCAGCCCAAGAGAACACGGAATAACCTCAAAATAAAAATAAAAAAAAAATGCAGCACTAGCTTTTGTATGCTACATGCCAAACCAGAAGGGTAGTCACTGAGAACTGTGGGAATTCTAGGTGGGCAAGTGTAAGTAATGCCACTGCAAACAGCGATAAGAGTGAGTTCAGCTGGAGCAGAGAGTTGATGCAGGGAAGATAATGTTGAAGAAATGGCTAGCGTCCAGATGGAGGAGGGCCGGAGATTCCAGGTTAAAGAGGGTTTTATCCACAAGCAAAGGGAATCCTTAAAACTTACTTATGTGTATGTATTGGTGAGATGTACCAGGTCATACTTTCAGATGATCAATCTAGAGCTGGTGGTGTGAGCAAGGGGGAGAGACTGAGATACTGTATGTCAAACTCATAGCATCAGTGCCTGGGTCCTTGTCCGTGATCAATAAGCAGAAGCTATTAATATTAAGGAGAACAGATAGTAAAATATTACTGTAATCCAAATGGTGATGATGAATTGGACGAAGATTGTGGTGGAGGAAAGGAAGGAATGAATAACAAAATACATATGAGCATTATTATTATTATTTTTTCTTTGTCCTCATCATGCTGTGTGAGTGGGAAAAGAGTGGAAGGGATAATATAGTGCCAGCCAAGGGAGAATGCTGAGCCTAAGGAGATTTTGTAGAAGGGGAGGGAAGGGATTACCTGGATGGGGAAGAACTACACAGAGGCTTTCCTGGCAATGTTGCTGAAACAGAGAGAGAGATGCAGGTGAGTCACATAGAACCACCAAAGCTCAAGGTCCATGATTCCAAGCCTTAATCAGGTACAATAAATGGCTCAACGTGATGATGAGTGTCCCGTGCAAACTGTAGGTGTTGTGCATATGTTAGTGCCCCTGATGCAGCCCAAGTCACACTGGTGAGGACGATAGGTGGTTTTACTGGTTATAACCTGTGTAACTGTGATGACAACAATAGACACCCCTCACCCTGAGTCCCCACCAGAGGAGTCATCTAGGTGGTTATGCCAAGTTGAGCTACCCACTTTCCTTTCTGCAGTTTCTGGGAGGATTCAAGTGTTTTTCTGGGCCAGTTTTAGGAGTCATCTAGGTGGTTATGCCAAGTTGAGCTACCCACTTTCCTTTCTGCAGTTTCTGGGAGGATTCAAGTGTTTTTCTGGGCCAGTTTTAGGAGCTTATTTTATCAGGGTCTGTCTACTGTGGTTTAAGGACAAATGTCTTGGTTTTTAGGGAGACACTGGGAAAAGAAATTGTATGTTAAATTTTGTAAACCTTAACCAGCAGTTACTGGGGATGGGTTTTCTCTTTTAAAAGCTGTAGGAGGAAATTACCCCCATCTGATTGGAATTATGAGTGTCTTAGGCACCTACTTTGTGCCAGTCACTGAGGCAACAGAGTGGACAGAAGACTCTGTTAGATAAAATGAGGAAACGTTAATGGAGATACCACATCTATTTACATGTTGATTTCTCTAAATTTTGATCAATACCTGTATTATTTAAACATTGATATTCAGTAACACAGCATAAATTCTGTTGTTTTTTTAAAGACTCATTTTGTCTCTTTTGTAAAGTACCTCGGGTTAATCACACTATAGCTTTAGTTAGCATTTTTGGGTTAATAAAATGGTCTACTGCCACCTGGTGGCAGCATGTCCTAGTCAAAAATAGGCAGGTAGGACAGAAAAATCACTTGGAGGAGAATTTCAACATAAACCCAGAGAAGTGAGATCATGTTCACATATTCACTCACGTCCCATCATTGACCTCAAATCCAACATGTTTAAAAACAAATCTATAATGTACCCCTTAAATTAGTTCTCTTAAAATAGGTGCTATTTATTGAGCATGAATGTGGCCAGGCATCATGCCCTTCACATATTTTATTTTTCTTAGTCTCAGAACAAGCCTACAGGGTAATTATTATTATTATGCCCACTAACGAATGAGGAAATCCAAGGAGATTAAATAACTTTCCCAGTGAGATGCCGTATAACCGTGATTATTCTCTGCCTTCTAAAGTGTTGCTGAGTATGTTGTCCTTCAGTCACGAAGATGCAAAACCTGCTGGCATGTTTGATCTTCCATCCGTTTCTCTGCTCATGCATAATCACTTGTCCCATTTTTTAAAAAATTAATTAATTAATTAATTTTTTGTGAGGAAGACCAGCCCTGAGCTAACATCCGTTGCCAATCCTCCTCTTTTTGCTGAGGAGGACTGGCCCTGGGCTAACATCCGTGCCCATCTTCCTCCACTTTATATGGGACGCCGCCACGGCATGGCTGACAAGAAGTGAGTCGCGGGTGCTGCTGGGGGTTCGAACCTGCGAACCCTGGGCTGCTAAGCGCGAACTAAACTGCTGCGCCACCTGGCCGGCCCCGTGCCATATTTTTTTGAGATTTTTCTTGTATCTCTCAATTCTAACTGACAAACTTTCTAGTCTGGATCTTTACAACATGTCGATTTTGGTAGCATATTCCTGATTGACTTCTTTCAATTTTTTATGTTTAAATAAATTGTAAAATGATATAAAACCACATCTTATTGTAAATATCCAAATGATAGAGAATGCAGAGTAAAAAGTGAATGACCACTGTCATCATTTTTGTCATCCTCACTAATCTCCAGAGAAGTAAGCACATATAATTTTTGGTTTGTTGGCTTTTTAAAATATAAATAAATCTATAATATTCCTATTACTCTGTAGTTTACCCTTTTTCATCCAACATTATGTCTTGCAGATCTTTCTAAGTCAGTTCTATAGAATCTACACACAGTAGACACTCAGATGTTTGCAAAATAAATCTTAGACTTCAATCATATATTCCTTTCATCCAAAATGGACACTATATTTTTTGCTCCATTTTCATCTAATTGTGGCATTTCTTTCTCCCAGGATATATGGGTTATGATGGATCTCCTCTCCTTTTTGGTTGTTCTTAATTAAGACTTTTTTGTGGCAAATATGACATAGCAATAAAGATTTTTTTCTTTAAATAACAATAAAATGTGTACGTGTGTGTGTGGTTTCATTCACTGGATAACTTTTCACATGTAACTGCCAAACTCTAACTTACTCTCAGTTGTCTTGTATGAATTTCTAATTTCTTTACTATTTTAGTACCTTGGTAGTTCTCAAACTTCAGTGTGCACCAGATTCACCTGGGGACTTATTAAAACCCAGATTGCTGGGCCCCACCCCCCAGAGTTTCTGATTCAGTATGTACGGAATGAAGTCTGAAATTTCCCATTTCCAACAAATTTCTGTGTGCTGCTGATGCTCCTGGTCTAGGGAACCACACTTTGAGGATCGCTGATCTATGACCCTCCCCTGATGCTTCATCCCTCCTAGGATATCCTGATCCCTTCTCAGCATTCACTGTTTACTGCACCAGAACCACAGCTTAAAGAGAGAGTTGAAAACAGATGTGGTGGACAACCAGGCCTGGAGTGTGCAGGCCCTTCCAGAATGGGGCCAGCAGGGGCTCAAAAAGCAGAACTGAGGAGAATGACAGGTCGGCCAGAGGCTCAAACCTTGCCTTGTAAAGTGATTGTACCAATCCATTATACAAGAATCCAGAATTGGTGAGACAGAAAAGGATTAAGAAAAATTACCACAGGACTCCTCTGATTGTACCAATCCGTTATATAAGAATCCAGAATTGGTGAGACAGAAAAGGATTAAGAAAAATTACCACAGGGCTCCTTTCTACAAATGTAGCAAAATTACTAATCATTTATTAGAGATATAGTAATTTTGATTTACAAAAACTGCTTGCTTATACATATATTGGGCAGAGAAAATATATCATTCAGAGACTTGATTATCCAAAGTACAAATGTAATGTATGCACATAAAACATAATGGAGTATTTATTCTTGAGATGTAATCATATTACTAGGAATTTAATCTTGTAATTCCTGTAAAGGTTTGAATATTTACATTTTGATCAAACATTTTAATGTTGGTGCATGCTCAGTGCATCAGAATCAGGAAAATGTGTGGGGTTGATCAGTATATTTGGTCCATGTTGCTTCTTTGCTTGAAATGTTTGTGTGAAGAAATTTTGCCATTTCTGGAAATGAAGTCTAAAAATTGCCCAAGGATTTTAGCTGTTAGCTTTCACTAAGCATGCTTGTATATATAAAAACATGTATTATTTTTTCTGTCTGCTTAAACTTCATATAAACGGCATTATAATGGTATATATCATTTTTCAATTTCCTTTTGTCTCTCAACAGTTTGTTTTAATTGCTGTATAGTATTCTATTTTATATTCATAACTAAGTTTATCTGTTCCCCTACGATGGAAATTTAAGTTGTTTCCAAATTTTTAATACTAGAATTCTTCAGTGAATGTTCTTGTGGTATATTTCCTTGAGCACATATAGCGTATAATCTAGAAGTGAAATTGAGTTATATACAAATATTCAGCTTTACCAGATATTGCCAAATTGCTCTCTGAATTAGTTGTACCAAATTATATTGCCACTAGTATTGTATAAAGGTTCTTGTTTCACATTTTTCCCAATACCTGAATGTGAGAATTTAAAATTTTGTCCAGCCTGAAAAGTGTGAAATTGTATTCCATTGTTTTTGTATTTAATATTCCTAATTACTGGCACAGATAGAGGCTGTCTTTCCTTATTTATTTTTTTTTGTGAGGAAGACTGGCTCTGAGCTAACATCTGTTTCCAATCTTCCTCTTTTTGCTGAGGAAGATTAGCCCTGAGCTAACATCTGTGCCCATCTTCCTCTCTTTTGTATGTGGGATGTCTCCACAGCATGGCTTGATGAGCAGTGTGCAGGTCCACGCCCAGGATCTAAACCCATGAACCCCAGACCGCTGAAGCGGAGCACATGAACTCAACCACTATGCTACTGAGCCGACCCCCTTCTTTTCTTATTTTTATTAGTTATTGGAGTTTTCTTTTCTGTGAACTGTCCAATTACATACTATGACAATTTTTCTGCTATGTTGTCTTTTTTTTTTTAAATTATAGATCTCTTAATAATCTGAATACTAATCCTATTCTTGGTTATATACTTAGCAAATATTTTCCTCAGGTCTGTGGCTTGTATTTTAATTTTATTTTATGGTAATCTTGCTGTTGCAGAAGTTTTTAATTGTGGTATAATAAATATTATCAATCTTTTCCCTTACAGTTCATATGTCTTTTTTTTTCTTTTCATCTTTTCTAAGAAACCTTCCCTAGTCCAATATCAGAAAGTTTTAAAGTTTGCCTTTTACATTAGGTCTTTAATCTATGTAGAATTGTTGTGTATGCTATAGGTAGCATCAATTAATTTTCTTCATATGGATTATAATGGTACCAGCGACATTTACTGAATAATCCATCCTTTCATCACTGATTTCCATGTTTGAGTCTGTTTGAGTTTTTTATTATGTTCCATTATTCTATTGACTTATTTCTGCAGTAGTAGAAAATGTGCATTTCTATTTTTCAGTGAATTCATTACATGGCCACTTCGGAATGTTTCCACACCTTCTGTAATTTCAGTTGGACAAACAATAGTCTATGGACATCAATTTGGCTCCTGATACTGAATCAATGTGGTAGTCGTTAGTGTAGTCTACCAGATGCTTCCAGTTCTCTGCCTTCTGGGAAACAGTGGGATTGCATTTTCTGTTCTCTTTGCATTTAGGCACAAACGTATGATTTATTTGCCAGTGGGTTCATTCTTGAGCAGAAACTTTAAATAGAAGCTCCAGGAAGCATCCTGTGATTTGCCACATTTTCCAATCCTGCCTTGGTGATCATGGAAGCATGGAGATGGAAATTCCCTGGTAGACATAGAGACAGACTTAAACCAGAGCCCCAGATGACCTTCAATGGACATGCAACTGAGTGAAAAACAAATCTTTGTTGTCTTAAACCCCTGAGCTTTTTGAAGTTGTTCATTACTCCAACATGACCTAGCATATCCTGACTAACATAGTTAAAATCGTGTAATTTGCAATTTGATGATTGGGAAAATGGTAAACAAACACCTTGCATTTGTTAGAAGGTAATATTTGTATCTTAATGTCTCTTTTCTATTCCTTCCCCTTCTTCCTTCCAATTGTGTCACCCTTAGTGCAACTCATATTCCCCAATACAATGACCTGTCAACCAATTGGAGCCAATTTTTGATGGCCTGTATTTCCTCTCCAAGCCTGTGTTTCTTCCCTCAAGCTTACATTTCCTCTCTTTGAGTGTTTACGTTCTAAAAGATGATAACTGAAAAGATAAATGTTTTACCTAAAATCTAATGATAAAGATCAATTTTATGACCCTGTGGTGTGGGGTCCTTAGTGAAAAGCAGGCTTTCTCAGCTTCCTCTTAATATCACATTGGTGTCTACCGACTTGATACACATTTTAGACTGGTTCTGATATTAAAATCCATAATTCTTTTTGGGGTTGATTACATTCACAAACTTGTGTGTTCGGTATCTGATTCTTATATTTCTGGAATGTTAAGGATAAGAAGGTAAAGGTAAGAAGTGGAGGTGGCACTAAAAAGATGCTTCCCAGGCAGAAGTATCTTTTTAACATAATCTCTCCACTGATGAAAATTTACTTTTTATTAATGAATTCTTCCTAAACATGCAAAATCATCTCCTATTATGGTGGGGTTGGGCAGTGATGGAGGTAGGAAAAGAAGGGAATTAATATTTAGAGAACTTCAGTTTTAATTGTTCACACTTTAATGTGAAATATATGAATCCATGGATTGGAATATTTGCCTCCTAACACCTAGGAGGTGCCAGTGAGGCAGTGGACAGTTGGATGGTGATGAGCAATTTTAGAGCATGGAACACAGCAGGTTTATGTGGCAGGCCCACCCTGGTGGCTTTGGATTTGACAGAAGGAGGACACAGGACCTCTCAGACAGAGTGCAGGGGTGAGAAGGGATGTGGAAGCAGACATCAGCCAAATTCCTGTTTCGTAATTTTTTAAAGACTCCTGGTGAGGGTTACAGACATCCAGAAAAATCATGTCAAGTATCAAAACTACCATTTATACCAGTAATAGTTTCACTAAATAATATCAAACATTTCTGATATTAGAATATGTTCTTGCCAAATTTCCTGCTCCTTAAGAAATGAGCGTTGATTGGTTAATTAAAGTTTACATCTCTCTGTTTTTAGGTGGTTCTTTGGAGCAATCAAGAGAGCAGATGCAGAAAAACAACTATTATATTCAGAAAATCAGAGGGGTGCCTTTCTAATCAGAGAGAGTGAAAGCCAGAAAGGAGATTTCTCCCTCTCAGGTATGGGCATTGTTTTGTGTGATTGAAGTATGGGCTTGAGAGTCTGTTGTCATGAACCTGCTGTGTGAACATGGATGTGTTAATTTTAGATTCATCTTAATTCTGATCTTCACAATAGCACTCAAATTAAATCTACTGAACCACCTAAGAGTAATACAGAAATTAGCAAAAAATTTCTGCCTATGGCTAGAAGTCTCTATAAACAAATACGTGCACTCTAGATATGAAATGAGAAACATATGGATTGGCTGCGTTTTCTCACTTTTGCATTATCTGAGAGCCTGTCCTTGTAGGGAAATGATAAGAAAAAGCAAAAACTATCCCGGGGGTAAAATAGATCTTGCCACAGTACAATTTCTTTTTTTGCATTTCATTTGTCTTTGCCTGGTAAATAGAAAATGAATTGAAATGCTGCATGCAAATACGTTTAATTAACCCCATGGCATATAAAATTTGGTGGAATGTAGTTTTCCAGCTAAGAGTCAAGTACATGTTTACTTTGCACTGCCCTAGGAAAGAAGCAGCACGGGGGACCCGAGATTGTCTTTAAGAGTTACAGATGCTTACACGCATGTCTCTGCTTTCAGGAATCTATGTTTCTCGGTGTATGTGGCAATGCTGCAGAATGTCCTTTTGAAAGTCTCTACTCCAGTCCATGTCTCATGTTAGACCTCCTCTCTCCTTGCCATGCTCGGCTCTCTGTATTGTCCAGGCCCATCATTTGTGTTATTATCCCCTTTAAAGCATGTACTCTGTTTCTCCAACTAGATGTAAACCTTTTGGGGGAAGTGGTTTTGCCCCCCTTTATCCATGTTGTCCTGCAACAATGTCTGTTAAACACGGTGCCCAAGCTCCTCATCGTGTCTGCCTGGCTCACTCACTAGAAGTCAGAACAGCCTCCATGGTGCGATATTGAAGCAGGTCCTGAGACCACATGTACTGGGAACTCTGACCTGACCTGAACTAGGCCAGACTGTATGTTTGGTACCCATTTTCCTTCATCACACCAGGAGGTCCCGAATATCAGGGCAGTTGGGTTGGAGCTGGAGAGAATCAAGGGCAGTGGTGTTGAGGCGGGTTTTTCAGAGGGTCCATCCTTCAGCCTATTCTAGCACCGAGTCAATATAATATTCTAGAATCGCTTGGCTTCAACTCTGCCTCCACCTAGTTAGAAAATGTTGTTCTGATTACCATTCTTGAAATGTGCTCAAATATTATGTGCTACTGACCTTTCTAATCTTGTTCACACCCAGGGTGATAACCAAAATACTTAATGATTGATATAGGATGGGTGTTAGCCACTCAGAATTGATGTCCCACCAGGCAGTGACTTCACACCATGTCACACCTGTATACACCTAGGTGACATAAGTGAATATTGTATTATATATAATAACCTTTTTCTGATTATGAAAGTAATATAAATACTTTTATATAAACAGAAAACCTCAAACAATAATAATCTAGAAATCACCTTCTGATGATACATTTTTAATATTGAAATATCTTTCCTGGCAAGTTTTTTTCTATGCTTAAACTATAAGTGTATTTATTTAAACACACACACACACACACTCATACAAGGGAAAACAAAATTGAGATTATCTTGTAAATAAAAAAAATATGTAGGGAGCTGGCCCGGTGGCGCAGCGGTTTAGTTCACGCTTGGCAGCCCGGGGTTCGCTAGTTCGGATCCCGGGCGCCTGCCGACGCACTGCTTGTCAGCCATGCTGTGGCGGCGTCCCATATAAAGTAGAGGAGGATGGGCATGGATGTTAGCCCAGGGCCAGTCTTCCTCAGCAAAAAAGAGGAGGATTAGCAACGGATGTTAGCTCAGGGCTGGTCTTCCTCACACACACACACACACACAAATATATATATATATATATATATATATATATATATATATATATATAAATATATATGTATATGTGTAGTATGGATCTAGACTCCATTTTTATTTCTGTCTCTTGTAAGCTGTGAACATTTTTGCATGTCCTTTAATATTCTTCTTCATCATTATTTTTAGAAGCCACAAAACTTTCCATTGAATGGGTGTATCATAATTTATTCAACCTATTTCATATTCTGTATATTTTCATTATCTTTAGTAATTCTGCTGTTATAAAATATGATGCAGTGGACATTCTTGTAGATAAATATTTTAAGATTTTCATAAGAATATTATATTCAGAGGAAGAAAAATGAATCTTTTAGAAATCTCTATGCTTAATGATAAGAGATGTAAGAGAATTCCTTGATTAAGTGCATCCATGTTTGTTTATTAGCCTTTGCTAACATTTACATATCAAATTAGGTAGTCATTATTTAGCCAAAAGCTAGATTAAATGTTTTAGATTAGCGTTAAAAATATAGAAGAAGAATATTTCCATGAGGAAAACAAGCTAAAAATTGAATTACCTGAGTCATATCTTTGGATAATGCCCAGGCTACAGTGACTTTTCTGAACCCTCTCTAAGCAAAATACCATGGAACAAACAGCTTTACAGGCTTAGGACAAAATTACAAGGATGTTGGCTGTTATGTACTGAGAATACTCTAGCGCTTGCTTGTGGATTTCAGAAGCTTTGTAGGCCTTACTCGGAAACCAGCATGTCATTATAAATTCTTTTTCAATGAAGTCAAATAATTTAGAGTCTTTCAAACAAATTATCTGATTGCTGTGCATTCACTCGGGGACAAAGTAAATACAGACCATTATGTTCAGTTGAGAAGAAAATTTGCTTATTAGCCAGAAGGAGGGCTATGCAGGAAAAAAATGGAAAGGAAGAGGTTTTCAATATATCTACACTAAAAAAACAAACAAACAAACAACCCAATTGCTGACTGTTGATTACCACTAAGCATCCTCAGATATGCCACTCGTGGATTTATTTCTTTGAGTAGTTGTCTCCTGAATCAGTCAGAATTGATGGTCTTCAATTGTGCTGACTGCTGCTAAAGGAAGGCAAATAATATCCCTTTTCTCTCTCTGTCTTTCCCACATGAGTTTTCCTTAGAATTATTGTCTTTATTCCTTGGGCGGCACTGGCTTGCAGCTGTCAGAGAGGAGCTTCATGAGGGAGCATGATTTATTGATGCTGGGGTGGGCTCCGAGAAGCAGCAGCCCAAGTTTGGGGTGGGTGCTAATTGGCTTGTTGTGATACTTGCATGGCTGTCGGCTCCTGTGAGGTCTGAGTAGATCTGGAAAGAGAGTTAGGGCCATGACACCTCTCATAACGGCGAGACACTAATTAGCTGTGAATTACAGTAGCGCTTTTGGATATTACATACTGTATGTGGGAGCCAGAGAATCTGTCTTCATTAGATGCATGACAGGTAGTTTTAGTGGCCCTACTGTTATTTGTCATTGGTAGTGAATTGTTTTTCTGATGAAAAATATAAAATTCTGACTGCATGTCAACTTTAGCTATTTCTTGACTTCAATCATTTACTTTAAAGGAAATTATTATGTTATTACTATTGATGTTAATTTGACGCTTGGTGTTCTATAAGCATTTGTATTATTGTTTAAAGTACACTTTAAGGAAAATGCACTTTGAGGACTAAAATTGAGCTGCAGGTGAGTTTTCCAGAAGAGATTCTGCATTGCACATGGTAATTTTACTGTAGGCAACTCTGTGTATAAAAACCTCCAGAACAGTAGAGAGAATTACAATTACAGACTCATCCTCAGTGAAACCCTTTCAAGAGCAAATGATAACAGATTGAAGATAGTTGAAAAATGACTACATTGAGGACATGAAGCAAAAAAGCTCATCAGCAATATTCAGGATGACGTATCTAGGAGTTCGTATCATTTATTTACACATTTATTTCTTCAGTGTTCAAGGTGCCTACTATGTGCCAGGCCTTTGCTAGAGGAAGGCCAGCAAAGACGGCAAGTCACTGTCCCTGAGCTCGGTCTGCAGGAGGATTATATTACAGCTGTCTTCTTGTGAGACAGGACAGGGCAGGGCTGAGTCTCTGAGTGGGAGTCAGGAAGGTTCCACGGGGGGAGGGGGGCATTTGTGTTCTGTACCAATTTGTGTTACAAGGTAGCAATGTGGGAATGATTGTTCCTGGCAAGACAAGTGCACAGAGTTGTGAATGTCTGGTGTTTTGTGGAGTGGAGGGTGGGAAGGGTGGAAGATAGCACAGGTGTGTGTGTGTGTGTGTGTGGATGGGGAGCATGGATGGAGGAGGGGATGAATGGCAGAAAATGATCCTGGAAAGGGAAGTTGGAGCTAGACTCTTCAGGGTCTTGCCTATCACACTGAGGAATTTGGACGTTATTCTACAGAGGAAAGTTTTAGGCAAAAAGTGACGTGGTCTGAGCTTTGACAGCAGCGTCGGAACAGATGAGAGATTTATAGATCATAGTCTGGGGAGGAGTGACAGGGACAAGCCCAGTGGCATCAGTTGCTGCCGTCTGAAATCCCAGGTGTGAGGCAACAGAGTTGGTCAGCATTCTGCAGAGAGGGGCAAAGGGACGCATGCTCAGCTGGCTGCACTGAGGCTCTGCTCCAGCACAGGGTGTCCCCGCAGAAGGCACAGGCCCCTCCATTGCTCTCCTTTTTTTATGGTGCAGGTGTGGGAGTGGCCCTAGGACAAAGATAGCAGTCTTTGCTTTGGTGCAGTGTGAGTTTGGATATCAACTGTTTGCAGGGTTGTTCGGAAAGCCAGCACCCATGGGCTTTGGGTGCTGTGGAAATCGCAGCTCCTCTTCCATGGAAGAGGAAACCATGGGACCTGTGGGAAGTTGAGTTCAGGGCAGCCCCTCTTGCTAGGCGTAGGGAGTGATGGTGGGACAGGCCCAGTGGGCCCTTTGCCATGCAATCCAGAAAGAGCTCCCAGGGTTCTTTACTGGACAGTCCTCTCATCTCCACAGATGATGGCCTCAACCAGGGCAGAGGCATGGCAAATAGAGTAGGGAATGGAGGTGAGAACTATTTAGAAGATAGAACCAACAGAAATCGGTGGCTGATCAGAAGTGGGGTAAAATAAGGGAGAATGCGGAATCTAGGATGACTCTCAGACCTCTGACTTCAGTGATGGGGGATAGTCATGACTTTAGCCAAGATGAGGTATAGAAGGGGACTGGAAAAGAGGGGAGGGAACCAAAGGAAGTAAGCTCAGAGGTGTTTGAGGCAATTGCAGTGGACATGCAAGTAGTCATTATCTCTTTTTTGACTTGTTTCTGCTGATTTTGAGCAGAGTACTTATTATGATAAATTTCCTTTACAGTGAAGATGTAGATCCCATGGAATATGCACAACTTTTGTTATAATTCTTTGGGATTGCTATGAAGTCCCTTTCTGAGAATATAAGATATGCCTCTATAGCGGCATAATTTAATTTTAAAATATACTAGAATTTTTAGAACCAAATAAATGTTTTATGCTTCAAGGCAATAGATTGCCGTTGCTCAAAGTACTGCACAAATGGTAAAACTCTCTTTACAGAAAGGACATCACTTTGTGTTAAAGGCCCTCAGCTGGGACAGTTATGTGTTCACTAAGGGCAGCTTTGATTCTTGAAAGTGGCCAGAATTATCTGAAGCAACTTTCTGAATAATATGGATGATTAACCTGAGCGATACCGTGGACTTACAGCTTTGCAAATGTTTCTGCATGCCATATAAATTAATTCTGAAGGCAATTCAAAAAGTTATGAGGATAACAGCAGCTTCATTAGAGAAGGTGTCTACCCTTTCATGTCGACCTTGTGTGTATCCTTCACGTTGAACTTACATATTCAAAGATTCATTTATATTTACGAGTAATTCTTTCACTGCAGGAAAAAAATGTGCTTCTCAGACTAGATTATCAGCTCCTTGAGCAGAAGAAACATAATTTTATTGCTTCTGTTTCATGCTTCTTCTATCTCCATTGTTTCCAGTATAGTTTTGGAAAGACAGTAGGTGCTCCAACACGCACTGCTTTACCCTGGAGTCCACCAGGAGCAAAGATAAGCAAAGCCATTGTCACTCTCTTAAACCTCCGAAGTCTGGACCGTGTGAGATCAAAAATCCTCCTCCTATTTGCTATGTTTCAGAGTTATTTTAGAAAGATGGCTTCTCACCTTGACAGGTTAGTTGTTTCCAAGTAATAAGACCTTTGCAGAGGAGACAAAATTGGAACAGGGTATCACTTGCAGTGTGGCCCTCTATCTCTGCCTGGCACAGGGTTGAGACTGAAACCCACTTTGCACCCACCACTGAGATACCATTATTGCCCCATACTTTTCGAGACCTGCTGACTCATTCTGGTCTAATGCTGGCCCAATGGCAAAAGGCTGTGTGTTTCATTATCAGTCCCCTGAGCCATCCATTCATTCTTCATTTAAAATTAATGTGGGCATAGTGGCCACAAGAGTGTGTCCGTAATTCTATTACCATTAACCATGAATGTAAACACAATTGTACATCCCAAGTAGGGGCAAGTATTTAATGGCTGGAAAAAATTGCTCCTTGAATTTATTATGCAATGAAACGTCTATGGATTCTGGTAGCATTCTGATATTGGTTAAAGATGTTTTGCTTTTTAAAAAGTGCACATGTTGCAGAAAGAAATTTTTATGTTAATAACTCCAGTATCTTATGCAAAATGTATTAAATTTTAAACTTGTTGGTGCCATCTTAGAAAATGCCTTTTAATTAAAGTCATAATTTAGCTGCATTCAGCTTAATTGCAAATATCATTGCCTGTAATAGCAAGTGACTTTTTTCATGAGTTATGGTGTATGCTGCCTTTTCTTAACATTACTACTGATAAATTATATTTCAAATGTTTTAAATACTCTATAAACTTAAATTAACATTTTATTATGTAGTACATATATCTGTGTTTGTGTCTGTATACACACATACACACACAGATGCACAGGCAAAGAACCTTTTTCTCTAGGGCACTGGCTCATGGAGAAATCTAATACTTGATCAAAAATCTATGACTAGCATTTCTAGAACCCACAGTACTCTTTAGGGGGTTTGCCTTCTGTTTTTCTTCCTTCTTTCACTTGTCTGTGAACATCACATATTGACTCATCTAAATTTTCTCTTCTGGTTTTGCTTACCTTGTTTTTTTAATTAAAAATATTTTTTTTCGTATGAGTATTTTGAGCTATTTGGGGGAAAGCACAATAAAGAAATGATGCATATTAGTGTCCTTTGAATGTAACTTTATAGTAACCAATTCCAGATGTTAAACAAATAAGTGAGAACTTGATAAGTCATGTGGAGGTCGGTGAAATTGCTATCTTTTTTGTAATTCATGGCATATCCCATTCTGTTATTTTTTTTTTCATTTTATTAGCTGCCAAATTAAATTGATCCTTTATGTGCATTTTGACCCATGTTGTACTTCTAGATGGAGATGGTGGCTAGCTAACAATCACTGGAGTTAGCGTTCCCCTACTTTCTACTCAAGAACATACATAAGACTTTCAGAATCAGAGTAGCCCTGTAAACTGAGTCTATCCGTCAATGATATTTTAGAGTCTGGGTAAACACTCTCCTAACTTCAGTGTGAATGTAGGTGAACTGACATATTAGGCTGGGGCAGATTTCGACCTGTGCATCAGATCAGGGCTAGTCATGAAGAAGGTGGGAGGATGCCTTGACCTCTGTTCAGCGTGTGCACCTGTCTTAGACAGGCAGGACGTGCAGCTACCAGGAAACCAGGCAGCCACTGCCCTCGGGTGAAACGGACACAGTGATGTGGGCCTTCCCTAGGCATCCAGGTGCAGCCCCCTTCTTTTCTATAGAAAATGCGACAGCAACTTCCAGCAGAGCAACTGTTGTAAGGATGGAAGATGACAGGCAATGATAGTGTGTTACAAGCTGGGTGAAGCTGACCTTATAGAAAAGAGGAAATAAGAGCACTGCTGTCTTGTGATTGTGTTTTACACACATTCTTCTGGTTAAACAAACTAACAAAACAGCATTACTGTCTTCGTCTGTTCCTGCTGCTATAACAAAATACCGTAGACTGGGTGGCTTAAAACTACAAACATTTATTTCTCACAGTTCTGGAGGCTGGGAAGTCCAAGATCAAGGTGCCGGCAGATTCTATGTCTGGTGAGGACTCTCTACCTGGTTTGCAGATGGCTGCCTTCTTGCTATATCCTCACATGGCAGAGAAAGAAAGCTCTGGTCTCTTCTTCTTCTTATAAGGGCACTAATCTCATGATGGGGTCTCCACATCATGACCTCATCTAAACCTAATTACCTCCAATGTCCCATGTCCAAATTCCATCACACTGGGGATTCGGGCTTCAACATATGAACTTGGCGGGGGGACACAAACATTCGGCCCATAGCAATTACAAGGGACTGAATTCTGTTTCTCACTGTCAGCAGGTGTACCAGGAGAGTAGGAGAAGATCCACCATTCCTCCAGCAAAGCCATGGGGGCTGAACATTTGCTAGACATTGGCAATATGTTTAGAGGCTTGGTATGTTAGCAGCCCTGCTGCTGTTTATGAGCTAAGAAAGGGAAATGTACATTTATTCAAGTGGGTCTACAGGAGGACAGGGGCAAATGTTTTTTTCCTAAACACCAAATTTCCTTTCATTCAAGGATGAGTATAGTGATAAAAATGAAGTCAGGAGATTCTGGAAATGCAATAACAGCTTATGTTCTAGAACGTGGCTTCTTTGATAAGCCAGAAGTGTTCTAGAGGACAGAGGATTCAGGAGTTAAATGCATTTGAACACCTTATGTTCATTCTCTCTGCCCTGACGTGACAAAATACATTAAAGTCTCTGAGAAGTCCTATGCAAAGAAATTTAACTTTTCCAACCCAAACTACTTGGTCACAGAACCATTTCTTTTTCTATAAAACATGGTTTGGGAAAAAATAATATGAGATGATAAACAATAACCTGAAGATGTAGAGAAAACTCATACTTTTGAGACCTATTTCCTGAAAGGAACAGAAGAAAAATTTTGAAAGCATTTGATTGAAATGATAAAATACCAGAAAACACAAATTCTATGAAATTAGTTGTAAGAAGCAGCATGAAAAGGCAATAGATGGGAGACAACACACAGTGAAATTGTCACTTCAGGGATGTAAAGAGCAAACTTCAGATGCTCTCTGGAGAGACAAGATAAATAGATGAAAATTTATGAGGACAGACGATGCACAAACAGGAAATATTTATTTGAAATTTATTAGAATAATTAAATAATGCATAATAGGAGATGCATAATAAATAATACATACATACATACATAATAAATAAATATATAATTTAAATAAATGTTTAATAAATTAAATAAAAATATATTAATTTATATCTACAAATATAAATTTATATACAAAATAAATTTATTAAATTATTTAAATTAAATATATACTTTAAAATATATAATAAATAATACAATACATGCATAATAAATAATACATAGTAGGGGAAAACTTTCCTGAGCTTAAAAAAAAAACAACCCTGTGTTTGTAGATTGAAAGGATTCAGTGTTCCAAACAAAATAAATGAACAGATTGATACCTATGGTATCTTTTCAATATCAAAGATAAATGAAAAAATTCTGTGAGCATTAATTACAAAAGGATGAAAATTGAGTTGGTCTCAGAATTCTTCTCCACACCATTAAATACCAAAACTCAATATAAACATGTGGAGTCTTCCTTTTTTCCCTAACTTTGTTGATAAAATTGAAAAGATAACTGTATACCTTCACCTAAATTCTCCAGCTGTGAGCACTTTGTGACATTTTCTCTCTCTCCATCATTCATGTATCTATATATGTCTCTCTCTACAGAAGTAAATATGTAAGTTCCAGATATCATGTCACTTCACCTCTAAAAACTTTAGCATTAGTGTGTATGTCCTAGGAATAAAGACACCCTCCTACATTACCACAATGCCATTTTTAAACCCAAGAAATAGAGTTTATGCTCAAATCTCTCCCAGTGTCCTTGCTAGCTCTTTGTTTATTTGCTTTTTGATACAATAAAGGATTAAGCATTGCAATTGGTTACCATATCTCATTAGTCTCTTTTATTTAGAAGAGTCAAAAGCCTTCAATAACTCTCCTTTGCAAACCACATAAATTCCTATGTACCTTGACATCTCAGCCCTTCATCGTCTTGCTGAAACCTATTTTCCAGCCTAATCTTTTGCTTCCTGTAAGATGAGCATCAGCTCTTACATGACCATGTCTTGTACTTCCTCTTTTCATAACCTTTGTTTTTACTTTCTTTGAGCAAGGTTCTCAGGACTTAGCATAGTGTCTTGCATGTAGAAATTTTGTTTGATAAATGTTTGTGTACTGAAGGTTGAATTGTTTTAACAGAACACTACTGACTTTTTGTCTTGCCTCACCTAGTCTTTATATAGAAAAGCAATTTTCAAAAATATTGGGGGGAATACTTTGAACTATTTTTTAACCATTTATTTATTCATAGATTCATTCATTCACCTGTTCATGATAGAACTTTCATCTGTGTTTGCTATGTGGCATAGTTGTGTGAGCAACTAACTAGCTCACTCTATAGCAATATACACAAAGTGCTTTAAGAACCCAGAAAAGAGCACAATTAATTTTCTGAAAGGGATTAATAAAGGGGCACATTACAGGGAAATGAGACAAGGGTCAACACTATACCTAATAGTGAATGGAAGTAAATGGAAATAGTGTACACAAAATCCTTTTTTTTCTGTTCGGATAATGTCCATTCTTAGGAACCTTTCTTACTTTGAAAAATCAGATGATGCTCCTTAGATTAAAAATGGGGAATTATTTTCTGGGATGCACTTTTGAACCTTTTAAGAAATAAAATGGAGATCTATATATTGTTCACCCATTACCACCAATATGCTCGAACAACTAAGTACTCAATTGTATATATTAAAATGTAATCATGATAAATTCAATATAGGTTATATTTTTGGATAGCAAGACAGTGCCAGAACTGAGATTTGAACCTACATCTCTCTGGATCTTGGGCTCAGATAACACAAACTTAGTGATCTCAAACTGGGAAAAGGGCGAAGGATTAAAAGAAGAGTTGAACAGTGGAAGACAGAGGGAGGCAAAGAGAAGAAGGGAGAACATTTGAGAAGGCATGGTGCTGAGTTTTAGATTGAACAAGAAATTAAGACATCTTAGCTCTGGAAATGAAAGTCAGTGACCCCACAGATATGCCAATTCCTCTCCACTGGTCTTGAGCAATTTAGTCAGTTTATTCTTCAGAGAAATAATAACTAAATAAATATTTGCATCACAAGGCTGCCTGATTCTTAAATCAAATAAGATATCTAAGCAATTTCTTTTTGTTACTCTAAGCAGCAAAAATGTATTATTGAAAAAATACTGTAAAATTAAGCCTAACTGGCATATTTCATATGGTGTTTACACAAACAGGGACGTTGTCTACAATGCTGAATGCTATATGTGTACCTCCATTTTAAAACCAAAACACCATGCAGGCTCCTACGTTCTGCTCCCCGTTCTTTACAACCGGAAGCCTTTGGAGGGCTTTCAATCAAACACTTGCTCCCTCTTGTGGCAAGTCAGGAAATAACATGCCATTGTGGAAACAAAATACAGATTTCTGTTTTGTTTTTAGTTTTCATGACCTATTAATTTATAGGAACCAAAAGAGTATCAGATTTTAGTTGAAGATAAGTGTATAATTAAAAAATATCTCTAGAAACCTGTGTATAAATGGAAACACATCAAACCGGCAATAGTTTTACTTTAGTAATGTCAAAAAATTGACCAAGATTTAAATTTTCTTAATGATTCAGGCATCTAGTTTCTGTGTGGTGGTGATAGTTATACAAAATATGTTCATGATGTAAAAAGTGAATGAAATGAATACAATCCAACTTAACAAATTAGTAGCTCTGATTTTAAACTATATATTTAAAGTGGTACATGCATATTAGCTACTTTATAACTATTTATCAGCATTTCATCAATCAGGAAGTCGTTTCTAATGCATTTTAGAAATGTGCTTTGCGTTAAGTTATTAGAAACTTTGGCACAGGAACTATAATCTAAGAAAGCATTCTGTTGTGTTAAAAGTGTATGCATGGCAGGGACTAAATTTATTTTCCTATTTGTTTCAGCAGGGCAGGAACTTTCTTTAAATCTCTCTCTGCAAAGCTATCTCCTTATCACCTGTAGATGCTTTTAAAAAGGTTTTGTGAGAAAATATGGAAGAGGCAAAAGCATAAAAGAAAAAAGCAAAAATTATATTCCTGTTTCCATGTAATTATAGTGAGCATCATTTTCTGTATATCTCTTACCTGCATAATCCTGAGCAAAATGATGATCCAGGCCTTAAAGAACTTGTGATTCATTCATTCATTCACCAAATATTTATTTAGTGCCCATTATGTGCAGTTAATATTCAGAAGACTGGGCCACGATGGCAAACAGGGCAGTCCCTGCTCTCATGAAGTGGCCATTCTAGTTGGCAGTGGAGGGGAGATGCCAACTGAATAGAAAAGACACACTGTATAGGAAAGATATCTATTTATTTGTTGTGTTACTCTGGTTTTTATAAGAGTGAGAAAATAATCAAAATCAAGGAAAACGCTTTGTTTTTCTATGCAGAAAAATGATGGGTTGGCATAGCAATGAGGAGTGCTTTCTTACATTGGGAATTCGAAAGAAATATGGAAGCAGAATTTTATGCTAAGATTATCTTGGTTGGGAAGATGAGGTCATCAGAGCTTCGGTTGGGTGCTCCTGTGAACAGTATTGCAGTTTAAGATAAGGGACTCTGCAGCCTGGTTGCTTGGGTTGGGTTCTTCCTCTTATTAGCAGTGTGGCTTTGGGCAAATCACTTAGCCTCTCCACGCTTCAGCAAAATGGAGGTTCAAAATAGTATTTACCCCTTGGTGGTGGTGTTGGATTAGATGAGTTAATATGTGAAAAGTGCTTAGAGCACTGCCCGGCACAAAGCAAGCAATAAAAATATTTGCTATTGTCATTAGCATGCAAACCTGAGCAATAATGAGCCTTTAGGGAGCTTGTCCCATGATCCTAGCTTGGTGTCATGGCATAATGAAGGGACTGTGAAACTGCAATGATTGCTTTGTGGGAGGGAAGGAAGAAGACCCTGGTTTTATTCTTTTCTCTTTGAAATTTGTGGTATAGCTTCGTTTTGTTTTGGTAATTTAGGTTGCAAAAAACAGGATTAGGTACATTAATGGAGATGCTAGTAGAGGTGGGAGGAATGCCCAGTGAACAGAGCAGAATTCCAATGTCAAGCACATCACTCCACGTATAACCCACCATGTTTCCCTGGATGTGCCTCTGTCACAATGATGAGTATCCAGGATTTTCATGTTTCATCTATCTGCTTAAACTTAAGTTGTGTCTTAGTTTTCTCTTTCAGAAAGTAGGAATCATAATTTTTCTCTACCACATTGGAATGTTATGATGACTATATTTATTTCTGTAAAGCTCCTTGCTTAATAGTAGAATTAGGGAATTTGAACTGGAAGGGACTTTCAGATCATCTAGTCAAATTACTCATCTTATAATTGAGGAATTGGAGGCGAGATAGGATAAGTTACTCATCCAAGGTAACATGGTGAGAGGTGAGCATGGCTAGCTCTAAAACTGGACCTTTTGACATCTTTTAAATATTCAGAAGTCACACTGCTTTCTTTAAAATGTCCCCTATTAGTAAGCTTTTGCCTCTAAATCTCAGCAGTTTACTCATGTTACATGAGGGCTGTTGGTTAGTTGTGCTCAGCTGACTCTGTCGGGGGTAGGCAGGCCTAGGCTCATCTCCATGTATCTTTCCTTTTGGAACTTGGGTCAAGGAGCCACTGCTGTCTGGGGAATTGTGCTCTCATGGCGGAGAGCAGAAGATGGGGTGTGGGTGGAGCAAACTATTCAGACTATTTAAAGCTTCTGCTAGGATGTACCATATGTTGTGTTTGCCCCCACTCCAAAGCAAGTCACATGGCCACATCCTAAGTCAGTGGGATGAGAAAGGACGTTCCACCTATTAGAAGTCATGGAAAAGTCTGAGAGAATGGTTCATTGACCTTATGTCTTATATAAATAAATGCAATCAAAGGGCTTGAAGTCCAGGAGGAGAGGTACAGTGTAAATGTGTAGGAGCAATACTGTGGAATGAATCCAATAGCAGAAGTCACGTACATGGGATATGAAGGAGCAAGAGAGCATCTTTGCTTGCTTAAGCCAGGAGGCTTAATAGAGGAGGAGATGCCTGAGCTGGACCCTGAAAAATGAATTTATCTGTAATATGTAAATAAAATGGCATTCTAGTTGGAGTTAATAGTCTGTGCAAATGCACAGAAACAGGGAACAGCATTTAACAGCATTTCTACAAATGCACAGAGACCGGAGAACCTCAGATAAGCATTTAAACCTTGAGGATCCAGTGCAGCAGAGAACTCTGTGAAGGTATCTGAACTTTAGGCAATGGGAAACCCTTGAAGAACTTTAATCAGGAGAATAACAAGTTCAAATTTATGTCTTTAAAGACTTCTCTAATGACTGTGGATGATGATGGAGACAAGGAAGGCAGCATATGAGCTTACTGCAATACTCCAGGAAAGAGAAACTGAGGGGGCTCTCCACACAGTGGCGGCAGTGGGGACTAGAGATCAGATCAATGGAACATAATGTGCAGTCAGAAATGAAAAGTCTAGAAGAGAGAGGAATCACGGGTGTGCCCCTGTTCTTTAGTTTTACTCTTTGGGTTTCAGGATGGCAGTGCCATTCACTGAGATAAAGTGTTTAAGCTGGGGAGGAAACTTGGGGAGTAAGATACTGTGAATTAAAATTTTGATGTGGTCCACTTGAGGTGCCTGCAGGGATCTAGAAGCCAGGAGTGAGGGCAGCATCGCAGAGGGAGAGCCTGGGGAGTCATCACATGTTCATTACAGTTGTTGGAAGCTGCATGTCTGCACTGGTACCAAGAACAGGTTGTGAGAGGTTACACGATGTCCCAGGTCAGAACCGATGTGGAAGGAGCAGATGGAGAGGGAGAAGCCTGAGAAGGAGCAAGACTAAGGAAAAGGGAATCACGGTATTAGATGGAGTAAAATGTTTCAAGCAAAGAATATTCAACCTATATTTCCCTTAAAAAGGTTGCAGTTGCAGAAATAGACATTATCCACTGCATTATCATCATCTCATTATTAAATAGTAGCAATAAGTTTACCTCCAGATCTGTGAGCAGTAACTCTTGGGAGCTGCCTGAAAGCACTTGCTGTTTGGCAATGGAGGGAGAGTGTTGGCGTAGGGGAATCAGAGTCCCTTTGCCTGGTTTTGAATCACAGCACCAGTATTTACCTGCTCTGCATCTGGGGGTGAATTACTTAATCTCTCTATACAATTTAGTTTCTCCTCTGTAAAATGGTGAAAAACAATCCATATCCCTTAGGGTTGTTATGAGGATTAAATAAAATATTACATAGAAAGCACTTAGCACAGTGCTTGCTTTAAGGCAGGTGCTCAGTAAAAATCCGATAGTTTTTATTATGATGCATAAAGAGTGCTACCTTTTGCACAGAAAGATCGGAGTGTTGGCCCACATTGCATTGGAACATGGACTTTGAACTATTTTTCTGGGGGTAGTGATGAGTCATGCTGAGTATTCATAGGTGTTCTCCTGGTTCACCCTTGGACTAGTAAGAGTCATTAGGAAGATGATTGGCCAGCTTTTGAAGTGTCAGCTGTGACTATGAAATGGTTTATCTTTATGTGAAGTGTTTGCCTGAACATGACCTGAACTATGTTTGCAGTGAGCTATGACAAACGAAATTAAATCTAAATAGACAGGCCCTGCCTTGTGTAACCTTCATCTATTAAGTATCTGAAATAAACAGCAGGAACGTGTCTTATATCATGGGCCCTCATTTAATGTGAAGAAATTTCCAAGAATGAGAGCTATCTGCTTTTGGAAATGTGAATGAATAATTACCAAATTGCCAATAGTTGTCTTGCATATGTAAAAACAATGAAAAAGATGAAAGGAGACAATATTCTGCTATGAAAATAAATTAGCTAATACACGAGAAGGCCCTTTGTATTTTCACAAGAAGATAAAAATGAATTTCAAGGTATTTAAATTATCTTTCATTGCATTTCTCAGTGACTTTCATGTTCACTCTGTTTAACATGTCGGATAATTACCGAAACTGGGTGGGGGAAGGAGAAGAGGAATTCAGGGCCTGAGTTCTCCTTCATCCTGGAGAAGGCTTTCTGAGAGTTTTGGGAGAGTTTTGAGAGGGAGAGGAATGGTGGCATTCGGAAAGCTTTGAGACCTAAAATATTCTACTGAGAAACTAGTAAATTATTACTTTTCTTTTTTTTATAAAACAGGAAACAAGAAGTAAATAGTTAAAGGAGTTTACTGTTCCTACTGTCATTCATATGACATCCTAGATAGCTCAACTTGGAGTCCAGCCCCGCAAACAATTAGTAGTTTATTTCAGACTTCAGCAGTAAAAGAGGGATTTAGATTAACTCGTCTTTAAAATTTCTTGTTGTTCACATATCGTATTGTCTTTTCGTTGATGGAATAGTAGACTTTGCAAAGAACATCTAGTCTAACATGTTCTTTCTGAGTGATCTCTTATAATTCGACCCTCCTAGGAGGAGTGTCAAACCTCTCGTGAACAGAAACCCCATTGAACCAGCCTATTCCGTTGTTGGACAGTTCATTTCATTAGAAATTCTCTTATGTTTAGTGGATGTGCCATTTCATTCGATTATTTATCATTTCATTTGTGCATGTGTTTACTTCTACAAAGGTTTTAGGTTGGCTTACATTGCTGAGACACAGGATAAAATAAAGCTGAACATAAAAAAGACAAAATCAATGAAAAAGAACAGAGAAATAGATCTTGCTGAGCCTGTAATGGGAGATAATTATCACAGATTAGAAATCAGTGCAGCTGGGGGTTCTCTGGCAGATAAGGCAAAAAGGGAGACACACTGTGGTTTCTCACTGGTTTATGTAAGAAGAGATGGCTTATGATTTTAAGCATTAAGTTCAAAGAGAAGTGAGTTCATGGAGGTCTTTACATTAAGACTATCAAGTATCATAATAGACAGGGTCTTGAGCAATATGTGTAGACATTGTCTTAGGTGGTTAATTCTTATATTGCCTCTCTAAAAAAGCTGAAAGTATTATGTATATGTTCTTAATTTAACCTCACTGTATCATTATTACAGTTGGTTTGGAAAATGGAGTAAGATACTCACAAATCTGCCAATCTGATGCAACCATTTTCGTGTTGGCAGATTTAATCATCTTTGCCCTTATGCAATTAAGATTTTCACAAGGAACCTCAGCTGGGTTCCTTTAGCAGTAAAGGGCCCCAGGGCACGTAAGCTGCCAGACGTATCCTCATGTTTGCAATTCTCTTAATTTTGCATCCCTCTTATTTCACTTAACACATTATATGTTTTTTCTTGTTACTACGTAATTTTTATGACTATATTTTTAACCCTCAATTTTCAGATTTACTACAATTTAACAGTCACTTAGTGCCATAAAAATGCTGTAGTGAACATCCTCATACATATTGCTTTTCCTATTTTGGATGATGAACTGTGCTTAGTTTCCCATACAAATGCTTTTATTGAATTTCATGTTGGAAATGGGCCCACATTAATGGACATTATAAGAACCAGCACTTTGCAGTGTGTTGGTGTATTTAATATTAAGAATGTTGATGATGATATTGCTCATTACATTTTCTGTGATTGCTTTATGAGGACCTATGTGAGAAATTTCTCTCATTTCAACACCAGGAATAGTTGTGGGTTTTTTCTGAGTAACAGTTTGTTAATATTTTCTTTAGGCAATCAGGTAACTGAATGTGTTTCCCTCATGGCTGAGAGCTGCCAGAAATGCAGAGAGCCAAATCTTTGGCCCACATGTAGCAAACATGGATTGGAATCTAAAGAATATCTTACATTAAGCATCCGGGTCTTGTTCCTGGAGGCATCATCCTTTCCTTTCCTTTTGGTCCTATTTCTTTCATCCACTTATTTTAAGTTTTATTTTGATAATTTATGCAAGCCTTTGGATCTTTCTGGAACAAAGCAGGGATATAACTAAATGCATGTAAATATTTGGATTACTTCCTTAGGGAAAGTTTTGAAAAGTAGAAGCTCTGGCTCTCATGTCATATTAAATATTAACCCAGTGGAAGATTTTCTGTAGGAAACTGAGATAATATAATAGAAGTATGTAAATTCCTGGTGATTTATTGCAAATATAATACCGAGCGAGAAGTTATAGAGTCCTGAGAGGAATAAAGAGTTGTTTCCCAGAGACTTTCTCTGCAATATCAGATGCTGCAAATGCTATTTTCATGTGAAACTTTGGTAGATGCTTTTAAATTAAATTATCTGACAAAATATTGGATGTTACAATTATGTATTGTTGATTAAAGAGATACTCATCTTCTTAAAGTATCACATGTATAAAAAATAAAACTGTTATTCTGTTCTGAAACTTTAAGAGCCAGCTTTGATAAGGGGTTGGCTTATTTTTATGAGTTAGACCATAAGGGTCCCAAGGATAAGAACAATATTTCTCTCAAAAATAGCATAAGTATTTGGACAGATATATGGTTCAGGCTCATGATTTCTATGCTATATAATATGGAAGAGGTGGTTGATTTTTGTGTGTAAGAGTAACTGATTCTGTCATCTTTGACTATAAAGGTGCCTCAGCTGGTCCAGGAGACCAGGAACGATCCTGGAAGCCCTCAGGACATGAGTTATCAGATATATCCTCAGATAGCTTTTTTTAGTAAGTTTTATTGCATCACGTAACATAGACATCCTCTCAACGGGTCTTCACTTAATTCAACCTACCAGTTTAATAGTCAAACTTACTGACGGTGTCCACAGCACACTGAATATGCCTGGCTGGGAGGCAGATGCCCTTGGGGACCCACTAGTTGAGTTGCATGTATAAAAAGAGTCAGTTCTGTTTGATCCTTTTGGTTTAGTGGATTTTTTTTTTCCCAGAAAAGGAGAGAACAACTTTTCTATATGATACCACTTTAATATTTTACGACAGATGTACTTTCTCCTTTCAAAACTACTCATACTAGAATCTTATACTAGTTTTTGTAGAATAAAATATAGTGAGTGTGTGTCTTGAATTCTATTTTAATGGGGGATACAACACAATAACTCAATTAAATGTTATTTACTTATAGGTGTAGACCTATCTTAGCATGATTCCTGAGGCAATGGTATAGGAGGAGTTATCATGATTATCCTTGAAATAGTTTTGAAAATATTGAATATTTGAAAATACAAATAAACCTTCCAAAGAGAAACCAAATAAACAGATGTTTACAAGTGCAGGAGTTCTCTCACACAGTATTAATAGAAATTTCTTCCCTTAATATGTTTGGAAGTCACTATGTTATGTAGCCATTATTGTGTAAAGAGTGGAAAATCTTACTTGGAAGTGGCTCTCTTGTTGACAATGCTATTTGATAATACTGATATTCTAATATAATACTCACACATCGCACATTTAGAAATATCTATCATCCTTTGTGAATAATGACACTTAAAACTATCCCTGTGGGGGAATATAGATAAGATCATTATTCTCATTTTCTAGATAAGGAAACTGAAATGAAATTCCTTGCCTAAGGTCAAAGAACAAATCACTGGCAGAATAAGATTAGGGCAGTGAGTTCTTGATTTTCAATCCTTCGCTCAATCATCTAAGTCATAATATTTTACTCAGTATGGGAACAGATTATTATCAGTCAGTAGGA
This sequence comes from Tapirus indicus, assembly GCA_031878705.1. Classification (NCBI taxonomy): domain Eukaryota; kingdom Metazoa; phylum Chordata; class Mammalia; order Perissodactyla; family Tapiridae; genus Tapirus; species Tapirus indicus. The sequence goes on along the minus strand of CM062933.1, from coordinate 37,397,758 downwards.
ATAAGGCTATGCCCAGATGATGCCAGAAGACTAGCTGAAAAATGAAAATCTGCTCAATCAACCATTTGTTTATCTATAAAATGCAAACCTACTCATTATACTGGTATTTTTCAATGAGCCTACTAGGTTGTCTTTGTGTTTTGCAAACACAGCCTCTAACTTTGTGTTTACATTGTATTCTAAAGTTAATTTCTGGAGATTCTGTCTTTTTTATTTTATTTTATTTTTGTGAGGAAGACCAGCCCTGAGCTAACATCCGTTGCCAATCCTCCTCTTTTTTTGCTGAGGAAGACTGGCTCTGGGCTAACATCCGTGCCCATCTTCCTCTACTTTATATGGGACGCCACCACGGCATGGCTGACAGGCAGTGCGTCGGCGGGCGCCTGGGATCCGAACCTGCGAACCCTGGGCTGCCAAGCGTGGACTAAACCACTGTGCCACCAGGCGGCCCCGATTCTGTCTTTTAAAAACTGAATTTTGGAATATCTTGGATTTCATAATTATTTAATATATTCTGAATAATACCTTAGTGGTGTGGTAGATTGGGGACAGAGCTCTTTGAAAGTGCTTTTTGATGAAATTTCACAGCACTCCTCTGTGTGGTGTCAGACAAACTCCTTTCTACCATCAGAGATGATGCAAAATAAGATCTTGCCATTAGGAGAAGCTGTGCTTCTACATCTGCCATCAACTACTTAACAAAAGCATTTGGGCCTGGCTAATAGGACTGATGTCATAAGACTCAATCTATATCACATAGATTCTCCCAGAATCAGTTCCTCTGGATGTGAAGGTGGCCAAATAATCAGGTAACCTGTGCATGGTCCTTGTAGAAGTTCATGGGCAGAGATAGTTGAATTTGTTCAACGTTCAACAACCCTTTATTGTACTCCTCACACATGCTTACCTACATCTCTGCAATATATCCTAATTCTTAGACGTGTTCTGGTAGATTAATCAGTTGACAGGTGAAGCATTTTCCCCTAGGTCAAACAGCATAAATGAGAGTCAAGATGTACACTCTGGATGCCTGGCCTTTTAGCTCAGTTCATTCAATCATGATGCTACTGAGTCTGTTGATGGATGATTCTATTATATTTTATAGTTAGCCTTATATTTTTTGTAGTTGAACTACTAAAATACTTAACTAATCTGAACTCAGAGTAATTCACACTAAGAATGGCACAAGCATTATCACTCACTTACAGTCCGTAGAATTTGGAATAGGTTTAGGTTCAATAATGAAGATCACAATGAACCAGAAAAGAAATAGAAAATTAATTTCTCACTAGTTCTGAGACCACCTGAATTCAATCTTTATTAGGAATGACGATTTGCAAATGTGTGGACTCACTACTAACAAATTAAAACCACTTTTAAAAAAATCATATTTTGGATTTGATTACTCAGTTTTCCACTATTAAAAGTGCCTTCAGCCTGGGGCCGCCCGGTGGCGCAGCGGTTTAGTTCGCACTTGGCAGCCCGGGGTTCGCAGGTTCGGATCCCAGGCGCCCGCCGATGCACTGCTTGTCAGCCATGCCTTGGCGGCGTCCCATATAGAATGGAGGAAGATGGGCACAGATGTTAGCCCAGGGCCAGTCTTCCTCAGCAAAAAGAGGAGGACTGGCGAAGGATGTTAGCTCAGGGCTGGTCTTCCTCACACACACACACACACACACACACACACACACAAAGTACCTTCATCCTGACTGCTGTGTATTGAATTTCCTTGATGTAGCTTCTGTGGTCTATTTTTTAAATTCTATGTATCTTTCAGTCTTGTTTAGATTGAAAACTTGAATGAACCACGTATAAATATCCATCATGCCAGTTAGAGACAGTAGTTATTTTTGCCTTATGTTGCAAAAATAAAAAAATTTAGATATAAACATGAATGACTGTCCTCTAATAGTATTTATATCCTGTGGCGAAGTTTGTTTTCCTCCCTTTAAAAATAAAATTCCCGGGAAGTCTTGTCTTGATGTGTTTGTATAATTACATATTTAATTTTGCAGCAGACATTTCAGAAGCTTACATTTCACTGCAAATCCAAGAGTTAGTGACATCATTCACTCATTTAGCAGATGTTTATTAGTTGTTACTCTATGCCAAGCTCTAATTAGGTATTGGATCAAGAAAGGAGCTGGGGAGGGGTCCATTCGAAAGGATGGTTGGGGAAGGCTGATTCTGAGGGTTTAAATTGAGACCTGAAGGAAAGGGCTGGCTACTAGAAGATTCATAGGAAAAACAACAGCCATGAGAAATGTTTGACCACTAAGGTGGAAATATTTGGAAATTTAGAGATTTCTTAAAGCCCGCTCTTTTATTTTAACAATGAGGAAACTGAGGCCCAGTGAGATTGACATGTTTTTGGTCATATACTGATTAAATTGTAACCTGGACCTCTCATCTCCTAGTTCATAGCTTTTCCTATTAAACAAAATCACTTTTTTTGTGCTTGACAGCTCTAGATGTATTGCAAAGTATTGGTTTTTACAGTTGAGAGTTTAAGCCTTTATCTACAAATGGTTGGCAAACATTTATTTAGGCTTTCTTTATAATCAATAGCAATTGCCGAAGCCATATCAATCATTGCGATTTGCATCCCTTATTAAGAAAATCACAAGGAGTACTTTAACCATTCAGTCATCTATTGACTTTGGTCTCTAGCTTGGAAATCATTAGATCTTTTGTGGCGCATTGAAAAGGAATTCCTAAGTTTATGTTTAATTTCCCTGTAGTCCACTTCAGTTTGGAACTGATATGGTCCATCTTGTTAAAAAAGGGTATTTTTTTTATTGCTTCCCATCATTTCCAATTATAGACCTATTGGTTTGCCAGACATCTGAGCTATAATTTACGCACTTTTTGTTTTGATAAATGGCAAAGCTTGAATTTTCAGGCCAATAATTTAGATAAATTGTAAGTATACTTTATATGTAGCTGCCTCTCTACTTCTAAAACTTTTATTACTTTGTGGAGAAGTGAATTGGGGCAAATACTGTTTATGGCTCTCTTTGATTATTTTGTTAGCCTTTTAATCCATATACAGGAATCTGTTATGAGCTTAGCTCTATGTTCTAATAAACCCCCTCTATTTGGTAATGATTATACAGGGCAATTAACATTGCCCCAAGAGTCATAGTCAGTGGGAATATAACTTGACAGGTCAGAGATTACAAAAATGTGTTCCAGATACTTTAAAAATTATGATTTAAGAAACTTATATTGCTTTTGGAGGTGCTAAATATACTCCTGTCCTCTGTTTTTTAATATAAAAACTGAAACTGAAGTATTTTCTCGTATACAGATGACATGATTTTTTTTCAGTTTTATTGAGGAATAATTGACAAATGAACTTGTAAGATATTTTAAGTGTACACTGTGACAATTTCATTGTATAAAATCATTGTATATGTTGTGAAAGGTTTCAACCCACTGATTTAATTAACACATCCATCACCTCACATATTTACCTCTTTTTTTGTGAGAACATTTAAATTCTATTCTCAGCAAATTTCAATGATACAGTACAGTGTTATCAACTATAGTCATATGTTAACACTACATCCCCAGACCTTATGCATCTTATAATTGAAAGTTTGTGCCCTTTTACTAGCCTTTCCCTATTTCCCTCACCCCAACTCCCCGCCAGCCCCTGGCAATCACTTTTCTACTCTCTGTTTCTATGAGTTCAACTTTTTTTGTGTGTAGATTCCACATGTAAGTGATACTGTACAGTATTTGTCTTTCTCTGTCTGACTTATTTCACTTAGCATAATGCCCTTCATGTTCATACATGTTGTTAGCAAATGACAGGATTTCCTTCTTTTTTAAGGCTGAATAATATTCCATTATATCATATTTTCTTTATCCATTCACCCATCGATGGGCACTTAGATTGTTTCCATACCTTGGCTATTGTGAATAATGCTGCGATGGATATGAGAGTACAGATATCTCTTCGAGATGATTTCATTTCCTTTGGATATGTACCCAGAAGTGGAATTGTGGATCATATGGTAGTTCTAGTTTGTATTTCTTCAGGAATCTCCATGCTGTTTTCTATAGTGGATGTACTAGTTTGCATTCCTGCCAACAGTGTGCAAGGGTTCCCCTTTCTCCACACCTTGCCAGCATTTGTTGTCTCTTGTCCTTTTGAGGATAGCCATCCTAACAGGTGTGAGGTGATATCTTATTGTGGTTTTGATTTACATTACCCTGATGATTAGTGATGTTGAGCACCTTTTCATGTACTTGTTGGCCATTTGTATGTCTTTTTGGAAAAATGTCTACTCAGATCCTTTGCCCATTTTTTAATTGGGTTGTTTGCTTTATAAGTTGTATGAGTTCCTTGTATATTTTGGATATTAACCCCTTATTGGATATGTAGTTTGCAAATATTTTCTCCCATTCCGTAGGCTGCCTTTTCACTTTGTTGATGGTTTTCTTTGCTGTGCAGAAGCTTTTTAGTTTGATATAGTCCCACTTGTTTATTTTTACTTTTGTTGCCTTTGCTTTTGGTGTCAAGTCCAAAAATCATTGCCAAGACTGATGTCAAGGAGCTTTCCACCTATGTTTTCTCCTAGTTTTATGTTCAAGTTTTTGATCCATTTTGAGTTAATTTTTGTGAGTGGTACAAGACAGGTGTCTAGTTTCATTCTTTTGCATGTGGCTTTTCAGTTCCTCCAACATCATTTATTGAAGAGCCTATCCTTTCCCCATTGTATATTTTTGGCTCCTTTATCATAAATTAATTGACCATGTATGCATAGGTTTATTTCTGGGATCTCTATTCTGTTCCATTGATCTTTGTGTCTATTTTTATGCAAGTACCATACTGGTTGATTGCTATAGCTTTGTAGTGTAGTTTGAAAACAGGGAGCACGATGCCTCCAGCTCTTTTCTTCTTTCTCAATATTGCTTTGGCTATGCAGGGTCTTTTGTGGTTCTGTATGAATTTTAGGATTGTTTGTTCTACTTTTGTGAAAAATGCCATTGGAATTTTGATAGAGATTGCATTGAATTTACAGATCACTTTTGGTACCATGGACACGTTAATAATATTAATTATTCCAGTCCATGAGCATAGAATATCTTTCCATTTATATGTGTCTTCTTCAAATTCTTTCATCAGTGTTTTACAGTTTTCAGTGTACAAATCTTTCACCTCCTTGGTTAAATTTATTCCTAAGGATTTTATTCTTTTTGATGCTGTTATAAATGGGATTGTTTTCTTAATTTCTCTTTCTGATAGTTTGTTGATGATGTTGGGAAATGTAAATGATTCTGTATGTTAATTTTGTATCTTGCAATTTTACTGAATTTGTTTATTAGTTCTAACAGTTTCTTGGTGGAGTCTTTTGGTTTTTCTATATATAATATCAGCAGATGACATGATTTTATTGTCATGAACTGGAGGTGTCTTGTTAGACGACTGGATCTACTATCTGAAACCTTCTGGTTATAGGGAATCCTGGAGTCACAAGTCCCCAAGCTTGAATCCTGGCTGTACCACCTACTTGCTTTTACAAGTTATAAAATGGGCCTCTTAATACCTACCTTATATGATTCTTATGAGGATAAAAAAAGATAATGTAATATAGTGCTTAGCATAGTGTTTGGTTCAATAAATGTGAGTATGACAGAATGTTAGATAGAATTTTTGATTGAGTCTGTCATGATATAATAGAAGTAAAGTTCCAAAGCCAGGTCCCCATACCTAGAGTTTACAAAGACAGGTACTTACAGCTCTTGGATCCCTCACTTGTTAATTATTTAAAAAGGGTGCTTGCAGTAGAAAGGAGGAAGGATTTGGGAGGGCATTTTGCTTTTGGAGACAGCTATTGGCACCCTATGAGTTTCTCCTTTCTTCCTAGGGGGATGAGTAGGACTCCAAACTTAGTGAAGAGAGCTTCAGGAAGGCACTCTGAGAGTTTGCTCTCTGCTCTCTGCAGTTGGGAGGATAGAACACTAGTGCCTGACAGCGTGAGAAGGCTAAAGCAGCCTGTGGCAGTGGGATAGATGTGTTTCATGGCATCTACCTGTCCTCCCAGCTACAATCAGGGAAAGGGATGTGTGAGTATTACCTCAGGGCTATAAGTGGAGCTCCTACATGAGCAAAGTGCCAGGGGCCATAGGTAAATTGTCTGAAGGAGTTTTGGATTCTTCCCAAGAGAGCTTCTGCCAGAGGATGAGGGGAGACGTATAGGAGAGAGAGTGGTGAGTGAACTGCCAAAGAAACAGAAGCTGAGAGGCACTTAGATGTAGGCATCTAGGAAACACTTGCATCTTAGAAAGTGCAGTGAGAGGTCCTGCAGAGATGGGAAAGCCCCGAAGGGCCTGCGTGAGGGTCCTTGAGGGAAGACCCAGCTTGAATGACTGCCAGGCAGAGTTTGAAGCCAATTTAGATTGCTGTTGGTCTAAGTAAGACCTTCTCCATCCTTTATCCTCTCCTCTGCCTGCTCCTACCTGGACACTCAGAAGCCAGCTGGCAAAGGGACAGGGAAGGAGCAAGCCTAGGCAGAAAAACAGAGGAAGCCACCCACATCTACCTGTCTCCCTATACTGCCTTTCAACCTGAAGCAGGCCTGAGCTGTGGAAGGGGAGAAGACCTGACATTAAATGAGGTAGTAGAGTGACTGGGCATTCTAAATTTGAGTTGAGATTGTATTTGTGATTTTAAATGAAGGTAGGACTATCTGATACCTAAAGTGAGAAGAAAAGCTCTGCTGAAGGTTTCATTGAGGGGCAGGGGAGTGTCATCCTCACTGAGTACAATTTAAAGAGCAGTGGGAAGAAGAGGAAAGGTGCTGTTACATTATTAGTTGTGCTTGTCTGGTGTACTGGTTACATTGCTGTTGTTGATGCTGTTATAGAAAGGCTACCTTCAAATTCAGTATTGTACACTCAAAGTCTTCATTTTTGTTTGATATTCCTCTTCATTCTTCTGGCTTATACCAAATACCCCTATACCACAAGTCAATGCACTCAGTTACTTAGGGCGTTTTATAACCATATTTCTCGCAATGCTTATTGGAAAATTACTTCCCTTAAAGTTAAAGTTCTATGAGTACTTTACTGAGAAAATTTGATATCCAAGGCGAGAATTGGGTAGCATTTACCTTAATAACTTTCCAGACTGAAATAATTCAGCATGCACCATGAGGTAGCGCTTTGGGGACTTGATCTTCCATTTGTCCATGAACTAGAGCAAATAACCATGTTTTTCGGTATTCTTTTAAATTCTGGCACATAATAAAAGTGCACAGCTCAAAACAGTTTAGTTTGATGAACATTCATAAAGTAAATACACTCCTGTAGCCAGCATCCAGTCAACAGTCAAGAAACAGAATATTACCAACACCCTAATCTGACTCCTAATATCAATAGTTTTATTTGAGTTTTTAAGTAATGGAACCATATTTCTGTGTTAGTGAGATTCATTCATGTGATGTGTGTATTTACAGTTTGTTTATTTACAAATTTGCTAGTTTCCACTGGACAATTTTAAGACACTTTGTCCATTCTGTAGTGGTGGACATTTGGACTATTTCCATGTATAGGCTGTTACAAATAATGCTGCTAAAAGCATTCTTACACGTGTGTTTTGGTGAATATATTGTGGATTTTTGTTGATTATAAACTTTGGAGTGGAATTACTATATTATAGGTATGACTATGTTTAACTTTAGTAGATTCTGACAGTTTTCCAAAGTGGTTGTAAAAATTACACTTCCATCAACTGTGTATGAGAGTTCCAGTTGCTCCACTTCCTTGTCAACACTTGATGTTGTCTTTTTTCATTTTAGCTATTCTGGTGTGTGCCAATTATTTTTTGAGGAAAATATTGTCTTAACCATTGGCATGCCCTCGGTAGACCTCCATGCTGGGATTGACATGTCTTCTACCCAGTCTTCTTTCCTTTCATGAGGGCATTGCTCTAGCTTGACTGATTATTGAAGCATAGTTTCTGTATTTAGCAAGGAATTCAGAATATCTGTATTCCTGATAAATGCTGCTCAGTACTTATCAATAATTTTGCTAAGTGAAAGAGTAGGTATGAAGTGCATTAGTCAATAGTTTGAATACAAGTGCAGAAAACCTGATTCAAACTAATTGAAGCATAAAAGGTAATTAATTGACTCATAGCTGAAAAGCCAGGCTTGGCTGGCCCCAGGAGCTAAGCTTCTCTTTCCTTATCAAGACTGCTTTTCCTGGTCTGCCTCTCTTCTCAGGCAAGCTCTCTCCTTGCCTGGGTGTAAGAATTTTGCCAGTAGCTCCAAACTCCCAGCAGTTAAACAGAAACAAAAACAAAGCAACAACAGTAACTACAGACTTCTTGTCTTCCTAGAGCTCTCTAATACAAGTCGTGAAATTAAGTCTTCTTGACTCTGACTGTGCCTTCTTTGGCTTGGGCTTGGCACCAGGTCCCTCTGGGCCACATGCTCGTAGACTAATGACAATTTTCTGAGGAAAATTGGGATGCCATTACCAGAAGAACGGACAATGGTTGGTGGCAGGCAAAAGCAACAAAGTATCCCATGCATGTCAGATAACTTGAAAAAGGTTATGCAGTCTATTTATTCCTCTGCATGCTATGGGACTTATCCTTGGATTAAGCAACACTGCTGGAAAGTTGTGTACATGGACTGCATCGTTTTAGGCCCTGTGGGATTGCTTTTATTGAACTGTGCTAGGACGTTCTGTTATCAGCGTGCCTTGAGAGACAGTATCATGGATGGCCTTGTAGAATTCCTTATATCATTGTAAGGTAGTACTGAAGACACTATTTTTTTTTTTTTTTTGTGAGGAAGACCAGCCCTGAGCTAACATCTGATGCCAATCCTCCTCTTTTTGCTGAGGAAGACTGGCCCTGGGCTAACATCCGTGCCCATCTTCCTCTACTTTATATGGGACGCTGCCACAGCATGGCTTGACAAGCAGTGTGTCGGCAGGTGCCCGGGATCTGAACCTGTGCCACTGGGCCGGCCCCTGAAGACACTATCTATTCTATTTTAGTGTCCACGTTATAGGATTTCATGAGAGAAAATTCTCCCTGGTTTCTGTACCAGGAAGAGTTGAACTGTTTCTAAACACCTTTTGCGATTTTATCTTATGAACGCTGTGATTTCTGAAACTGATAATGTTTCATTCTTTGCATTGCTAGAATGAGAGTCAATTTTATGCTTTGTGTCAATCAAGTACACTAAGGCCCTAAGCATAGATTTTTTAGTGCTGACCTCACTCCTTTATTTTTATCTTATGTTTTCTTTAATATAATTTCCTAATTATTTTTCGTTTTTATTCTGCTATATGTCCTTTATAAACTTCCTGAAGTCTTTTCTGAAACAAAGTTGAGAAATAAATAGAATTCGTGAACATTTTATTCTATGCGCACAAAATAAATACATCTGCTTGGCTTTGGCAAGAAGTTTCTTAACAGGACTTATTTTGGGTTCCAGTTCTAGACGAAGGGGCTGTGAAACACTACAGAATCAGAAGACTGGATGAAGGGGGATTTTTCCTCTCCCGAAGACAAACCTTTTCAACACTGAATGAATTTGTGAGCCACTACACCAAGACGAGTGATGGTCTGTGTGTCAAGCTGGGAAAACCATGCTTAAAGGTGAAATACTTCCAAGTTGTGTTATTTATTTTTGAAGTTAACCTTTTTTCATTCAGATATTGGAGTATTTGTCATGGACACTTGTCAGTTAAGAAAAAAAATCATTTGATTACCTAAGGTGTGGATAGGCAAACTACAGCCCATGAGCCAATACTGTCCCACACTTGTTTTTATAAATAAATTTTATTTGAACATAGACATGCTTATTCATTTACAAATTGTCTTTGGTTGCTTTTGCCCTGCAATAGCAGAGTTCAGTAGTTGCAACAGAAACTATATGGCTCACAAATCTGAAAATATTTACTATCTAATTCTTTTCAGAAAAAGTTTGCCAACCCTGAGCTAAGAGAGAAAATATTCATCCTTTGCACTAAGACATTAATATGGTATCTTGCCTTTGAAGCACTTAATGATATGGCTGAAGTAAAAAAAGTGCCAGAATATAATTCTTACTTAGATCTGTGTTCAAGAATATTAATATGAAATTACCAGGTTCATTCTGGCTGAGTTGTCTGCATATAGATATCACTTAACTAACTATTCTAATAGTTTGATTGTTTGGCCTGGCCTATTTGGAGGGAGAAGATAACGTTAATGGAATTTATCTACATCTATCCTTATTCAGTTGTTTGCATGTTTTACTTAAATGTATTTAAAATTATATAGTGGTCATACACTGTAGTGGGGCAAGCCCTCAGCTCCTGTCAGAGTTCAGGTCTCACGTGCTGTCCATGGGACAGTCAGCCCTGTGGTTTTTATCTGAATGATCAGTGAAAGCTTCCTGGTGCTGCCTGGCCAGAATTTTATGGACAAGTGGAAGTTGAAGAATTTTGTGCAGTATGGGAGAATTTATTGACTTAAATCCTGCCAAGTGAATATGCAATTTTGGTATAAGCATGTACATCTTGGATGGTACATGAGTGATCCCACAAGAGCATATAAGCTCATGCTAAGAAATAGCTTACCTGATAAATACATGGCTTAAAAATACTCAGTTTAACCAATGTTGTTGAATTCTGGTGGTGAAAATGGTTTATAAATAAGTTTAGGCAACCTTCTGTGCACTCAAGATGCTGATGACTTGGTGGAGGAGATAAGATAGATTTCCAATGGTAGGTGGCACACTAGACTATAAACTCTAGGAGGGCAGAAGCATTGCCTGTTTTGTTTGTAGAATGGCACTTAGTTGGTGCTTGAAAAATATTTATTTACTAAATGAATGAATGAATAAATACATGAATTTGAAAACTGATGAAAAATTTAATTATGCAAACATATACGATACATATGGTAAACGTGATAGGTCAAAGAGTTTGGGAAGTAATTGTGGAGGAGGCACAACTTCAACTGGGCCTTGAAATTGGGAAGCTTTAGTGAGGCAAAGAGGCAGAGAGAAATCGTACCAGACCTGTGCAAGGGAAGCATTGGCTGTGGCGTGGGGCAGATGGAGAGCAAGGTGCCTGATGTAGCAGAATTTGGGAAGAGATAAGCTTGAAGAAGTAATGACACAGATTCTGCCACAATTGCTTTCCATTTTAAAGTAATTAGAATAAAATTTACAATATTTTGTTTTTAAAAACAATGTCTTTTTTAAAAAGTACCTAGACTATTATTTTCAACTCCCAAAATTGTTAAATCCAATTTTTTTCTTACAAGTATTCTAATTATTCTGTGAAACAGACACAAGTCCCAGCTCCTTTTGATTTGTCCTATAAGACTGTGGACCAGTGGGAGATAGACCGCAACTCCATACAGCTTCTGAAGCGATTAGGATCCGGTCAGTTTGGCGAAGTGTGGGAAGGCCTGTGGAACAATACCACTCCAGTAGCAGTAAAAACATTAAAACCAGGTATGAGAATGAGAATGTCAAAGGTTAAATGGTATATGTTGATTTTTATAAGCTTGGCTTGCCAGTGTAAATATCCAAGAGGTCATCGGGAAGCCAATGGACACCAAGTAAGTATTGTAATCACTCTTTCTAGCCCAGGTGACCATAACCTGTGGCCAAGTCTTTAGAATGTAAAGGCAAGAGCATACTCCTGGAATCAGCTAAGTTTTTTTTTTTTCCTCCCCAAAGCCCCGGTACATAGTTGTATATCCTAGTTGTAAGTCCTTCTAGTTCTTCTATGTGAACCGCCACCACAGCATGGCAACTGACAGGTGGTGTGTTTCCATGACCGGGAAGCCAACCCAGGCTGCTGAAGTGGTGAGAGCACCAAACTTTAACCACCAAGCCTTCAGGGCTGGCTCCAACTATGCCTTAAAATGTCCCCAATGCAAGATTTCAACAGGGCATCTCTTCTCTAGAGTTAGAATTCTACCCTCCAGTGTCCCTCTCCTCTTTGTTCCCTAGCCTTAGGTAAAATATACTGTCTTGACTGAAAATACTTAGAAAGAGATCAGTAGAACCTTGGAGCTATTCAGAGAATGACTATTTTATTAAATATTAATTGTGGATGGTTAAAGGTAAAATGGTCTATCAAAAAGACTTCATATTTGAAAGTGTAGGAACTATTTTATCTTCCATCTTCCCTTTTCCTGTAGTAGAAATTAAAAGTATACTAAAATCCATATTTATTCAGCCAGGCATTATTCTTTCCATTTTAAAGGTGGAATAAGAGAATTTAGAGAGATTAAGTAATTTTCCTGAGACTTAGTAGTCATATGATCTTGAGTAAATTTTTAAACTACACTATGCCTCAATTTTACCATTTGCAAAATAGAGATACTAATAAGGCCAAACTAGCAGAGTTGTTATGAAGATTCAATTAGGTCATGAGTGGAAATGCTTTGAATAATGTCTGGTTCATAGTAAGTGACCAATAAAAACTATGATTATAATAATAATAATTATTATTATTATACAAAGTCAGTACATGACAGAGCTAGAATTTGAACTCACGTCTCTGAATATTGCATCATACCCCAGGGAAGTGACATTCTACGAAAGTGCAACGTTACTGTAGCAGCCTCATATCTACTCCTAATAACATAGATAAGAATAATCACCAGAGGCTAGAATATAGTTCTCTGGGAGACCTCCATTATCTACCTAGTCTAGAATTCTTAGAGGTTTAGAAAGCCTCCTGGTGGCAGAACTTGAGCACTTGGGTGCTACTGGCTGGCATTATAGCGTAACACCATGGTTCCCAAACTGCATGCCAAGGCACACTGGGGCACCACAGTGAGTTCACAGGGATGCTGCAGGATATTTAAACATTTTGAGGTAAACATCTTTTAGTACTGCATCAACTGCTACACAGTAAGGTAGTTGGTAGTTTCAGGATTAGATCATGTTACATTCCTTTTGCTGACACCATATCTTTGTGGAGCTGAGTTTTTGGTGGCTGCCGTGATCAAATGCAAGGTCCACACAAAAATCAACGTGGAACAGGAAGTGTAGGTAGCAGTGTTCTATCTGTTTCCAAGACTTGAGAAATTGTGCAGTGCCTGGTAGATGCTTTTGTCTCTTAAGTAAGTAGCTGTGGTTAAGAATGCAATAAAAATTATTTTTTCTTTTGATTTATCTGTATTACTTTTTTAAATGGATAAATTGTTAGGACACAAATATTTCTTAAGCTGTTTGGATTTAACCAAGTAATCAATAGAACTTTTAGGTATTCATTTTGGCTTAGGGGCATCATGAAAATTATTACTGAGACGGTGAGGGTGCCATGAACTGAGAAAGTTTGGGACTCTCTGGTGTAATAGCTAAGAGCATAAAGTTTGGTGTAAGATAAACCTGAGTCCAAACTTGGCTCTGCCCTCTATGACTTTGAACACTTTATTAACCTTTTTGAATCTCTTCATCTGGAAGTGGGAATTATATTAGTTCCTATTTCATAGGGTTTTATAAGGAGAAATTGAGTCAATGTACATAAAATATATGCAGTGAGTTCTTAGTAAATATTAGTTTCAATAGGCTGCTGACTGATGTCCCTGAAGTGCAGGTTTCCTAGTGCAGGAGTCCAGCCTCGGCCTTTACTCCTGCCACATGGAACAATGGAGAAGCACTTTTAAGTGGCCAGATGCCATGTGAGTTCTCCAGGTGAGGACAGTCTATTCCAGCACCTGGGATTTGCACAATCACTGCATATACACGATTTTAAATCCCAATCGTGTTGACAATTGAGACTGAACTTTATTGTCTAATCTAATCATTCTTTCCTAAAAAGAAGGAGCTAGCTATCCATCCTAACATTGCTCTCTAAGGAGAGCCTTCTGGAGGTCAAAAGAGAACAAAAAAAAAATCAGATTTCTTATATTAAAAAATTGCCATGATAGTTTTCTCTCCAACACGAATAATTATTATTGATTTACAGTGTAATAGAAGCAAACAGCTTTGGTGATTGGTTAAATGTCTTCACTTCACTGGGGCTATTAATCAATCTTAGCAGCTATTTATTGCTTAGCAGACTACCATGCAATAAAGATAAGCCTGAAATCAACTCCCACAGTAGCTTTGACAGGAAAAATTAATATTTAATGTTGCATTACTAGCTGAGATTGGGTCTCCTTTGCTGTGCGGCTGGTCAGCTGTCACCTGCGTAGCCAGAGTGCTCTGAGCAGACTTCACCTGCAGGGGCTCCTGACGTTCGGTGGTTTCAGCTCTTATGGTCTGATTTGGCAATGACTTGAGTGTCCTGCATTCCATGAATCTGACGGCCACCCAAAGCATTAACACAGAAACATACTGTATATATAAATTGTCTGAGTGATGGTCATAATTGATGCTATTGCTGGAAGCTTCATGAATTAGAATATATTTTTAGGGGTGGGGAGAATCCCATTATATCCATATTTGACCATAAGCCAAATGAATTGTAACAACCAAGAACAGTCCTTTGTTGTGGTTTGCAGGCCTCTTTTATTCTCAGCTCCATTTTGCCACTATGATCCAAGACTTTAATCCTGTTTGATTATGTGGAGCAAACCAATGGTCGAGACAGAATTGAAGGAGCTCAGCAAAAAGTGATTGAAAAGAGAGTAGACCATTTCCCTCTATTCTCTCTCTTTAGGTCCTTGCCCCATCCCCTCAACCTGTGAAAAAATACTTGCAGTTGATCTGTTTGCTTTTCCTAAGAGTACACATATTAATAATAATAATAATACAAAAAATGGTCAGCAGTCATTGACTATTTATGTGCTATGAAGTGCTATTATCCTGATCATGATTTTTGATGTCAGCAGGATTATTAGCTACATGTTACAGATGAAGAAACTAAAGTTCAGAGGCGTTTGGTAACTTGTTCAAGATCACACAGCGAGCTAGGATTTGTCCAGAATCCAGTGTTTGATCAAGCTTGGGTTCTGAACTTCTAGACTCTCGAAGGGTTTACCAAAGGATAGACTGCCTAAATGCTTTATGTGAAATGATCTGCAGGTCACATGTAACTCTTCTTAACTGCACATTAATAAGCAAGTCAGAGTGTTGGCTTAGAATGTCAAAG
Source organism: Tapirus indicus (assembly GCA_031878705.1). Taxonomy (NCBI): domain Eukaryota; kingdom Metazoa; phylum Chordata; class Mammalia; order Perissodactyla; family Tapiridae; genus Tapirus; species Tapirus indicus. The sequence goes on along the minus strand of CM062933.1, from coordinate 37,382,680 downwards.
CTTATCCATACCTAGGTTCAAATATTATGTGTGAAGTCTTCAAAATGAGAGAAGGATGAATGCAACAGTCTCTCTGAGCATCAGTGGAAATGAGATTTGTGTTTTCCATAGTGAATACTGAGGTGTGAACTGATAGTATTCCTTCAATTACAGTAATGCCTATGAAACATCATATCCTAAAAGAAATGAAAGATTTTAAAATTACTGATGAAATGTAAAGTCCAGGTATCCTTCCTCCTCTTAGATTTTATTTGATGTTAACTACATGGCACCTTGCATGGTGAGTCAGAGTTGGGCCATTTAAATACAATTCAATTATAGATAAGCCTCTAAAATAGCCTCTAAGACTGCCTCCCTTATCATTTGGTCAAGCTATTAGGACTCTGACTGCAGAAGTATTAATACAGGAGAAAATCTTGAATATTAATTTCAAGTTAGATATATAAGACTAGTGAGAAAAACACTAAGTTTTGGGGGTGGCCCTTGAATGTTTTCTACTTGGCCTATACTGTATGTCCCTACAGAATTAAGGATGAAATATGGCAGAATGTCATTGCTTTAGGATTGTCATCCAGCTCTTTCCACAGTGGTTACCAAGGGCAGGGCAGCTATCAGCCTTCCCTGGATCCTGGATCCAAAAGCTCTGGCTGCAGTAATTAAATAGTCAGTGTCTTCCAGTGTTCATGTTAATAGAATGTCTTCTCTTTGTGTTCTTAAGATGCCTGCCTTGTGTTATCACTTAAACTGTCAGTCTCTCCCTTTTTCCTTCCTTTTTTCATGTGGACCTGAATCAACCTCTCTTCACCTACAGGTCATAACACGTGAGCTGTGCACCCCTGATGCACCAACACATCAGTTATTAGGTTGTCCTGGCTGAACTGATTCTCTTTGATAAATGTGAAGGTTTGTGACACCGATGCTCTTACTTTACTGAGAGGCAGGAAGCAATCTTTGTGATTCCCACCAGGCTGCTGTGAGGATAGGAGTGCCTCGATAACGGAAAGTGATTTCCCCCTCTTCTTGTTTCAGGTTCAATGGATCCAAATGACTTCCTGAGGGAGGCACAGATAATGAAGAACTTGAGACATCCAAAGCTTATCCAGCTTTATGCTGTTTGCACTTTAGAAGATCCAATTTACATTATTACAGAGTTGATGAGACATGGAAGTCTGCAAGAATATCTCCAAAGTAAGCTAAAGACTTAATAAAAGGAAAAAAAAGGAATTTAGGTTAGCTGGTCCCATAAATGTCAATTTAGCAAGCCTTTCATAACCCAAAGTGTATTTACCATGTGTATACCTGTGAGAACGAATGTCTTAGCATTGAATTGCTCAACTACTCTTTAATAGGATATACACTAAGTACCCAAAGGGAAGAAAAATATTTATGTAGTGGAAGAACAAAAATTGTTTACAATAGACACATTGGAGTACTTAGTGTAACGTGGAAAATTGAAGAATAGAGGCTTTGCATGATGCTTTGTTCTCTACGATAAGTAATTGAACACCATTGGTCATTGACCAATATTTTCTATGGCCTAGAATTAGGAGACATGGAATACTTTTGGGGAAAGAAAGGGACAGGTACCTTTATTTTTTTTCTTTGCTAGTGTTTGATAACATTTTACTTGTTGGTGTTTAACATGCTTCCACTGCAAGGTAACATTAGAGTTTTCAGATGGAAAAGCAGAAATATACTATGGCTTTATTTCTACATCTGTTTCCTATAGTCAGAGAAGACTTAAGGGCATTGTGAAATTTTGATGTTTATTACAAATAAATACTTAATAGGCAACAATATAATAAACATTAAAATTAGATGTTCAAAGTAGTGGAGATCAAGTACTGAGAGAATAATGCATGCTTAGAAAAGAGACTTTTTCTATATGAGTGGGATTGATAGAATCTATAGAGGTAAAGAGAGGTGAGAATAATCAACAAAGATATCAGAAAGATAAGAGTTTTCTCTGATTTCAGGGTGGCTTGTGAAGCTGGTGATATTAAATCGCAAAACTAGATAAGAAGAGCGAAGAACATAGGCTTGTTAAATGCCCTTAAAAACAAAAATATACCTAGGTCCCTTGCATAAACAGCTTCAGGATACGTTATCCACCATAGAAAGACTAACCTTGGCCATTGACCCCTTTTGCCTTATTCCTAGGGACAAAGGTACAGGAGCCATCTTGGGTCATCTCTAACAAAAATGCTTTGTCAAGGTCACTTATAACATTCACATTGTTAAATCTACTAGTCAATTCTCAATTGTTAGACCTGTCAGTGGTATGTAATTCAATAGACACTCCCTCCTTCTAGAAACATTGCCTTCGTTTGGCTTCCAGGATACGTCACTGATACGTCACTCAATGGCTTTTCCTCCTTCCTTTCTTGTGGGTTCTTCTCAGTCTATGTGATTTTCCTGATCTCCTAGACCTCTCAATATCTTGGAATTTTCCAGGACTCTTTTGCAACATCACTAGTTCCCTTGCCAATCTCAACCAGTCTTATTGTTTAATAACATTTATGTATTAACAATTCCCCAAATTATATCCCCCCATTACTTCAGAGTCATATATCCATAAACTTCTCCACTTGAACATTGTATCAGTCTGGATAATGTAGATATGATGCAGTAACAAACTCCTCCAAATCCTAGAGACTTAACACAAGTGTTTATTTCTTGCTCATGCTACATGTGCAAAATAGATTGGCTGGTGGCTCAGGCCTTTTGATTACCTTGGCAGGAGCAGAGGATATGACTAATCTCATTCTGGCTCTTAAATCTTCTAACCAGGAGTGACAGGGGTGACTTCTGTGCCCTTTTCATTTGGCCAAATCAAGTCAAAGGGAGTAGGGGAGTACAATCCTCTAAAGTACTTGAAAGGAGGAAAAAATAAATTTTTGTGAACAGCCCTAATTTAAGTTACATATGTCTATTAGGCATCTCAAGGCAACATGTCCAAAAACTGATCTCTTATTATCCCCAGTAATCTGCTACTCTTACGGTCTTCCATCTTTGACAATGTCAACACAGAGGCCTAATATCTTGGAATCATCTCTACTTCTTCTCACACCCTGTATCTGACCAACCAGCAAATCCCATTGGCTTGTTTTCCAAATATGTCTAAGATTTTACCACTTCTCAACACTCCCACCCAAGTCTGAGCCGTCATAAACTCTCTCCCGGATTCTGCAATCACCTCCTAATTGGTCTCCCTCTTTTGGTTCTTCAGTCTCTTCTCAACACAGAAGCTGGAAAGAGCCTGTTAAAATGTAAATCAGATCATGTCCCTCCTCAGCTTAAAACCTTCAATAACTCCCTTTGGTTCTCTCTGTGTAACCCATAAAGTCCTGCATGACCTGGCTCTCCATTACCTCTGACCACATCTCCCACAGCTTTCACCTTGTTCACCCTGTGTCAGCTACACAGCCCTTCTTTACTGCTCTTTGTATTTTCCAGATGTGCTTTGCTTCAGGCCCTTCACACTTACTGTTTCCTCTATCTGAAAATTTTTCCCGTTACTTATCCACATAGCTCACTTCCTGAAAGTCTTTACTCAGACATTTGCTTTGTGGTGAGTGCTTCACTGGTCACCCTCTAAATTCTAAAATTTAATCTCCCTCTACTGACTCTTTGTATTCTTCTTTTCTGCTTTTTGTTTTGTTCTCTTAACTTTTAAGCATCTTATACTGCATGACTTATTTGCTTAGCTTCTTTTCAGTATCCTCTAAACTACAACTAGCCAGCCCTGCTTCTCACAGCCATGGCCCAGGTTCATTTCCATATTAGGGAACCATACACCCCTCTGTTGGTTGTAATACTGTGGTGGCTGCGTGTTGCTGTGATGCTGAAAGCTATGCCACCAGGATTTCAAATACCAGCAGGGTCACCCATGGTGGACAGGTTTCAACGGAGCTTCCAGACTAGAAAGACTGGGAAAAAGGACCTGGCCACCCACTTCTGAAAAAAATACTCCGTAAAAACCCAATGAATAGCAGCAGAGCATTGTCTGATATAGTGCTGGAAGATGAGAGGATGATGCAAAAAGACCAGGCAGTGTTCCACCCTGCTGTACACAGGGGTGCTAGGAGTCAGAACTGAGGGCACTAAAAACAACAAAAACACAACTCCATGAGCACAGAGATCTTTCTTTATTTTAGTGCTAGAACAGTGTCTGGCACACAGAAAGTGTGCACTAATTATGTGTTGATTGACTGAAGGAATAAACTGATGGATAGACTAAGTTGGGACCATCCTGAATCTAATACAACTGGGACTCGGGGTTGAGTTTACTTTGAGACTCTTGGTATCAGTTTGAAAAGATCCACTTAGTACATTGCAAACTCCTTTGGCTCTGAGGATTTCTGTGGCTTGTTGATGTGTTTTACTTGGGGCTAAGCATGAATCCTGTTTTCTGGGTTGGGTCATCAGGGTCAAGTTTACCAAGGCTTTCATCTGCCAGGATACTTAGTAGCGAGCAGGAGTCATGAAGATATGCTCATTACAGACAATCCCTCCCCAATCAAGAGGGTTTAAATTCAAAGAAGTTATCATAAAATGAATTTGCCACTCTTAAACAGCCCATCATGATAAATATTATTAAACTGAAAGTCTCTTGAGTAATGGAACATAATTGAAAAGATGTGAATTGTCACAGGTCTATGAACCTTTATATCAGTTTTGACATCTGGCCGTTGTATTAGAAGTGTGCTCTGAGGTTTATATAGGCAGTTCCTAGACCCCTGTACTCTTTCAGGGTAAGAAATGTGTTATTACTCAATTTCCTTCACTATTGTGCCTGTCAGTGAAAACCTTTTTATATCCACTCTAATAGGATTAGATGTTGTGTTTGATGGTTGAAATAACGCACATATTTTTTCTACAGAACTATCTTTGTAGTCCCTAAGCTCAGCTGAATATTTTTTTGTAATAAATTTCTCCAAAATGGAAGAAACTTGTCAAAAACTTTAGCATTGAGGGTAATTGATGTCCAGTATTTCTTACTGAAATTTAAAGAGGATAAATATCTGCATTTTTTTTTTAGTTTAGTTGGGCTTGTTTTCTTTCCAATAAATACTTATAGCACATCTAACATACGTCAGTATATTTTCTTTTTTTAAAATAAACCAAATCCTAGCATGTTGTTCATCATTCTCATGGACAGTTCACTTAAGTGGATTGAAGCAGACAGGAATATTTTCACTGAGATATCCTGTACAAATATTAACTTAGTTCATTCTTCTAACAACCCTATGAAGTAAGTAGTAGTATTAATCATCCTCATTTTACAGTTGAAGAAACTGAGGTATGAAGAGGTTAAGTAACTTATCCAAGGTGGTTGACCAGAATTCAAACCCAGGAAATCTGGCTCCATAGTCTATGCGTTTAACCATAGGCATAGCACAGATGTTATTTTCCTAACGTCAACCTGTACCTGTTATCTATTGAAGCACACCAAATTACCCCAAAACTTAGTGGCTAAAAGTGGCAAACATTTATTATCTCATGGTTTCTGCAGTCGGGAATCCAGGTGCAGCTGAGCTTGGTCTTCTAGCTCAGGGTTTCTCACAGGCTGCAGTCACGGTGTCGGCAGGTGCTTCACTCATCTGAAGGCTCTAGGGGAGGTTGATCTACTTCCAACCTCCCTCACGTGATTGTTAGCAGGAGTTGGTTCCTTGGGGCTGTTGATTGAGGAAGTCAGTTCCTTGCTGGTTGTTGGCCAGAAGCTGCCCTATATTCCTTGTTACATGGACCTTTCCATAGAGCAACTTGTAGTGTGGCCACTGGCTTCATCAGAGTGAGCAAATTAGAGAACAAGAGAATGGACAGTTCCAGCAAGATGAAGTCACAATCTTTGATAACTTATCTTGGAAGTGATACCTGATCACTTTTGCCATATTCTATTTGTTAAAAGTGAGTCACTAGGTCCAGACTACACTTAATGGAAGGAGATTTCATGCAGCATAAATACCAGGAAGTGGAGATCATTGGGAGCCATTTTAGAAGCTGCTTACCACCCAGCCTAGGACTAGTCACCAGTTTATCTTAACTTTCTTTTTTATTGCTGTCTTAATAGTTTATAACATTGTGAAGTTTTAGTTGTACATTATTGCTTGTCAGTCACCATATGAATGCATGCCTTTACCCTTTGTGCCCGGCCCCCCAACCCCCTTGCCCCTGGTAACCACCAACCAGTTCTCTCTGTCTGTGTGTTAGTTTATATTCCACATATGAGTGAAATCATGCGGTGTTTGTCTTTCTCTCTCTGGCTTATTTCACTTAACATAATACCCTCTAGGTCCATCCACATTGTTGCCAATGGGACTATTTTGTCTTTTTTTATGGCTGAGTAGTATTCCATTGTATATATATACCACATCTTCTTTATCCAATCATCAGTCGAGGGACACTTGGGTTGCTTCTACTTCTTGGCTATAGTGAATAATGCTGCAATGAACATAGGGGTGCATAAGCCTCTTTGGATTGTTGATTTCAGGTCTATTGGGTAGATACCCAATAGTGGGATTGCTGGATCATAAGGTATTTCTATTTTAAATTTTTTGAGGACTCTCCATACTGTTTTCCATAGAGGCTGCACCAGTTTGCATTCCCACCAGCAGTGCATTAGGGCTCCTGTTTCTCTACAACCTCACCAACATTTGTTGTTTTTTGTCTTGGTGATTATTGCCATTCTAACAGGTGTAAGGTGATATTTTAGTGTAGTTTTGATTTGCATTTCCCTGATGATTAGTGATGTTGAGCATCTTTTCATGTGCCTGTTGGCCATCTGTTTATCTTCCTTGGAAAAATGTCTGTTCATATCCTCTGCCCATTTTTTCATTGGGTTCTTTGTTTTTTTGTTGTTCAGTTGTGTGAGTTCTTTATATATTATGGGGATTAATCCCTTGTAGGATATATGATTTGCAAATATTTTCTCCCAGCTGATGGGTTGTCTATTCATTTTGATCCTGGTTTCATTTGCCTTGTAGAAGCTCTGGAGTCTGATGCAGTCCCACTTGTTTATTTTCTCTTTTGTTTCCCTTGTCCGAGTAGACATGGAATCCGAAAGGATCCCTTTATGACCAATGTCAGTTAGTGTACTGCCTATGTTTTCCTCCAGGAGTTTTATAGTTTCAGGTCTCACTTTCAGGTCTTTGATCTATTTTGAGTTAACTTTTGTATATGGTGATAGAAGATGGTACACTTTAATTCTTTTGCATGTGGCTATCCAATTTTCCAAGTACCATTTATTGCAGATACTTTCCTTTCTCCATTGTATGTTCTTAGGTCCTTTGTCAAAGATTAGCTGTCTATAGATGTGTGGTTTTATTTCTGAGCTTTCAATTTGTTCCATTGGTCTGTGTGTCTGTTTTTGTACCAGTACCATACTGTTTTGATTACTATGGCTTTGTAGGATATTTTAAAGTCAGAGTGAGGCCTCCAGCTTTGTTCTTTTTTCTCAAGATTGCTTTAGCTATTCAGGGTCTTTTGTTGCCCCATAAGAATTTTAGTATTTCTTTTGTTCCATTTCTGAGAAGAATGTCATTGGGATTCTGATTGGGATTGTATTGAATCTCCAGATTGCTTTAGGTAGTATGGACATTTTAACTATGTTTATTCTTCCAATCCATGTGCATGGGATATTTTGCCATTTCTTTATGTCATCATCAATTTCTTTCAATAGTGTCTTATAGTTTTCATTGTATAGGTCTTTTACCTCCTTGGTTAAATTTATTCCCAGATATTTTATTCTTTTTGTTGCAATTGTAAATGGGATTTTTTTTGAGTTCTCTTTCTGTTAGTTTGTTATTGGCATATAGAAATGCAGCTGATTTTTGTAAGTTGATTTTATCCCCTCCAACTTGGCTTAGTTGTTGTTTATTTCTAATAGTTTTCCAATGGATGTCTTAGGGTTTTCTATATATGAAACCATGTCATCTTCAAATAGTGAGAGTTTCACTTCTTATTGCCTGTTTGGAGTCCTTTTATTTTTTTCTTGCCTAATTGCTCTGGCCCAAACCTCCAGAACTATGTTGAATAAGAGCGGTGAGAGTGGGCAACCCTGTCTTGTTCCTGTCCTCAGAGTAATGGCTTTCAGTTTTCCCCAGTTAAGTAAGATGTTGGCTATGGGTTTGTCATATATGGCTCTTATTATGTTGAGGTATTTTCCTTTTACACCCATTTTGTTGAGAGTTTTTATCATAAATGGATGTTGGATCTTGTCAAATGCTTTTTCTGCATCAATTGAGATGATCATGTGGTTTTTATTCTTCACTTGGTTAATATGGTGTATCATGTTGATTGATTTGAGGATGTTGAACCATCCCTGTGTCCCTGGTATAAATCCCACTTGAGCATGGTATATGATCTTTTTGATGTATTGCTGTATCCGGTTTGCCAATATTTTGTTGAGGATTTTTGCGTCTACGTTCATCAGCAGTATTGGCTTGTAGTTTTCCTTCTTTGTATTGTACTTATCTGGCTTTGGTATCAGGGTGATGTTGGCTTCATAGAATGTGTTAGGGAGTATTCCATCTTCCTCTATTTTTTGAATAGTTTGAGAAGGAGTGGTATTAAATCTTCTTTGAATGTTGGGTAAAATTCTCTGGAGAAGCCATTTGGTCCTGGATTTTTATTTTTTGGGAGGTTTTGATGACTGTTTCAATGTCTTTACTTGTGACTGGTCTATTCAGATTCTCTATTTCTTCTTGTTTCAGTTTTGGGATGTTGTATAAGTCTAAGAATTTATCCATTTCTTCTAGGCTGTCCAATTTGTTGTCATATAGTTTTTCGTAGTATTCTCTTATTATCCTTTGTATTTCTGTGGTATCTGTTGTAATTTCTCCTCTTTCAATTCTAATTTTATTTATTTGAGTCTTCTCTCTTTTTTCTTAGTGAGTCTGGCTAAGTGTTTGTCAATTTTGTTTATCTTCTCGAAGAACCAGCTCTTTGTTTCATCCATCCATCTACTGTTTTTTTGTTTGTTTGTTTCTAAGTCATTTATTTCTGCTCTGATTTTTATTATTTCCCTCCTTCTGCTGACTTTGGTCTTTGTTTGTTCTTCTTTTTCTAATTCTATTAGGTGTAGTTTAAGGTTGCTTATTTGGGATTTTTCTTGTTTGTTAAGGTGGGCCTATATTGCTATGAGTTCCCCTCTCAGGACCGCTTTTGCTGCATCCCATGTGAGTTGGTATGGTGTATTTTCATTTTCATTTATCTCCAGATATTTTTTGATTTCTTCTTTAATTTCATCAATGACCCATTGGTTGTTTAGTAGCTTGTTGTTTAGTCTTCACATCTTTGTCTCTTTCCCAGTTTTTTTTCTGGTAGTTGATTTCTAGTTTCATAGTATTATGGTGAGAAAAGATGCCTGTTATGATTTCAGTCTTCTTAAATTTATAGAGGTTTGCCTTGTTTCCTAATATATCCTTCAGAATGTTCCATGCGTGCTTGAGAAGAATGTGTAATCTGCTGGTTTTGGGTGGAGTGCTCTGTGTAGATCTATTAAGTCCATCTTGTCTAGTTTTTCATTTAAGTCCATTATTTCCTTATTGACTTTTTTGTCTGGATGATCTATCCATTGATGTAAGTGGGGTGTTGAGATCCCCTACTATTATTGTGTTGTTGTTGCTATCTCCTTTTAGGTTTTTCAATTGTTGTTTTATGCAACAATTGTTTTAAGCACTTCAGTGCTTCTGTGTTGGGTGCATATAAATTTATAAGTGATATGTCTTCTTGGTGAAATGTCCCTTTTATCATCATATATTGCCCCTCTTTCTCTCTCTTTACCTTTTTTATCTTGAAGTCTACTTTGTCTGATATAAGTATGACAACTCCTGCTTTCGTTTGTTTGCCATTAGCTCTTATTATTGTCTTCCATCCTTTCACTCTGTGTTTGTCTTTAGAGCTGAGATGTGTTTCCTGGAGGCAGTTTATTGTTGGATTTTCTTTTTAATCCATCTGCCACTCTGTGTCTTTTGATTGGAAAATTCACTCTGTTTACATTTGAGTGATTACTGATATGTGAGGGTTTAATGTTGCTATTTTATCTCTCATTTTCTGGTTCTTTTGCATTTCCTTCATTTCTCATCCCATGTGTTTTGGACTACCAGTTCAGTTTGGTAGTTCTGTATGATGAGTCTCTTAGTTTTCTCTTTATTTGTCATATGTGATTCTGTTCTGATTATTTGTTTAGTGGTTACCATGAGGTTTGTATAAGAAATCTCATGGATGAGGTAGTCCATTTTCTGATGGCCTCTTGTTTCATTAGACTAAGTTGATTTGATCTCTATCCCCTTCCCCTTCTAACTTATTATTGTCACTACTTATTCTATCTTATGTTGTGGGTGTGTGTTTAAAGTGATGAGATTATATTCATTCTTGGTGTTTTCCTTCCCTTAATCTTGATTTTTATAATTAAGTGTTTGCTAACCTATTCTGATAGAGAGCTGCAATTTTTTCTGGTTTAGTCTCCTGATTTTTCTCCTTGCTCAAAGCTTTGTATCCCGTTTCTCTCTTTTTTATTTTTTCAGGCATAAGAGCCTTCTTGAGCATTTCTTGTAGTGGGGGTCTTGTGGTGCTGAACTCCCTTAGCTTTTGTTTATCAGGGAAAGTTATTGTATCTTAACTTTTTAATGTTTCTTTTCTTATTGAGTGAATTTGATGTCAAAAGGCATAGCTATTTTGGCCATCACAGCAGAAATACTTTGCCATTATGCTGCACACTAAGTTATATTTTGTCTTTGCTTATCTCTCATTTTAGACTGAATAACTAATATTAGCTGATATACAATTCAAAAATCTCGGTGACATAAAAAATATGCATTTTTGGTATGCATCAGACTGGTCTTTTAGGTGGCTTTCTTTAAACAGTGACACAGGGATTTAGACTCCTTCCATCATGTGACTCTGCTGTTTCAAAATTCATCCCTTCTAGCTACAAACATGTGGAAAAATTTAAGAATCAGATCTTAAGTGATGAAAATCTCTGCACACATTGCACTGCACAGAACTAGTGACATGGCCCAACTTAACTGCAAGGGAAGATGGGGAATAGTCTTCTGTGTATGCCAGGGGAAAAAAAGAAAAATGGGTCAGTGAGCTGTCAGTTTCACTTCACATCCTATTTAAATATGCTGCTTGATTAAAAAAATATGTATATGTACACACACACACACATACACACACACACACACTGTGCACTGTGCTTAGGTCTTTCCCATTTAAAAATTCCCCTTGACTCTATTTATTTATTTCACATTTTAATTAAAAAAGATAGCATACATGTAGAAAGTACATAAATCATATAGTACAGTAGTTATAAAGTGAGCAAGTAAACGACTATGCAGCCACTGCACAAATGAAAAATGAGAACATGGCCAGCGCCAGAAACCACCTGAGTACCTTGTCAATGACAACCCCTCACTGTTGTGAATTTCATGATAATTGCTTTCCCATGACTTATATTTTCCTCTATCGGCTCCTTGTTGTCTTCCCTTGTTGACTAGGTTTTTGAAAATTGACGTCTCCTCTCTTGCTGTCTCCAGGTCCTTAATTCCCATTCAGCCCTCAATCCCTTATACTCCATCTCCAGTGAAACGGCTCTTCCTGCCACCAAAGTGACCAATGACTCCCTAATTATTATATTTAACAAACACCTTTTAGTCTTTATCTTGCTGGACTTATTTGTGGAATTTGACAATCGTAGTGACTTTCTCTTCTCAAAATCTTTAACTGTTATGATGTTCTCTTCTGGTTCTCCTCTTATTCATCTGGTTGATTCTTCTCAGTTTTCTTGCAGGTTTATCTTCCTCTGCCCACCCCAAATGTTGGTGTTGCTCATGATTCTGTCACTTTCTAGCAATCTGTCCAACTTTTATTGTTTAATTCCCACTCATAAACTATGACTGTGAAATTGTTATCTATAGCAGCATCTTTCCCCTGAGCTTTAGATCCATAGCTTGTCTTCTTTTAGGCATTTCCATTTGGGTAATCCATATGCATCTCTAGTTTAATGAATCCTAGACTGTTTAATTCTAATTAAGCAGCAGCAATGGTAGTCATAAGAGGTAGAATTTACTGAGTTTTCCTAGGAGCCAGGCACTGTGTTAAGTGCTTTACGTGTATTAACTCATTTTAACTTCCATTTTATTAATTCTCATTTTAACAACTAATACCATAAGGTAATTACAACTATCTCCATATAGATGGGGAAATTGCAGCACAGCAGTGTTAAGCAGCTTGCCCAAGGTCAGGAAGAAATGTGAGCCAGAGCCCTGGTCCAAATTCTGGCACTCTAGCTTCAAGCCAGTCTTCCTGACCCCTGTACTATAGCTTCCTCTCAAGTCAGGAGTTGTGTCTAAGACTGTTGACCATGAGTCCAATCTACTTTTCATGATATTTGGCTTATTCAGACAGGGATAATAATAGTTTGTATTTATATGAGATCTTTTTAATTCTCCAGAAATCTGGAGACATCTGCTAACAGTGTGGCAGCTAAACACTATCTAGGGATGGCTGATCCCATTTCACAAAGTCACCACAAAATAACACTAACCTCTCTACTAATGATCAAACTGACCCTACTACATAAATTTCTTGTGCTTAATTATACAGGATCAGCAGTAGGAGAAACTATGTCTATTAAAGGTATGTCCATTGCCTGGAGAGATGTGCAACCTGTTCTAAGAATAATAGGCTAAGAAAGGGAAATTAAAAAAATGTGTCGAGTTTAATGGAGTATTGATGTAATGTACACATTTTATAACTACTGATAGACCCTTCATTTTGGTTGGTGAGCTAGTTTTTAAGAACAATATGATGGAAGAATGAGAACTTTTCATTGACTCGGCCACGCAAATTAGCATTATTTTATAGTTTTAAAGACTAAAACAAACTATACAATGTTTGGAAGAAATCCAGAGGCAACCAATTAAAATTTCCACGAAGAGATGAGTCAGTGATGTGTGGTACTGAAAATGGCAGTAGCTGGACTCTTTCAGATATTAATAGCTGTGTTTGGATCATGTGACGCTATTGCTTCTTTCTCTGTGTAATGCTCGTTCAGAGGAGAGAGGGCCCCAGCCTTGTGTTTCATATCCCAAACCCATGTGTTTAGACTCTGAAAATTGTTGCCTCATTAACCCTTCACAAGAAATGAAATGGTTTGTATTGATTATATTTCTTTGCTCAACAGATCAGTGCTACGGCACTTAAACCCACTGATGGCTCATTCATCAAAATTCTCAGAATTCACTTCAATAGTTCAAATGTTCTCCAAAGTGAATCTCTTATTTTCTCTCTTTGTCTAGATGATGCTGGATCAAAAATCCATCTGACTCAGCAGGTAGACATGGCGGCACAAGTTGCTTCTGGAATGGCCTATCTGGAGTCCCAGAACTACATCCATAGAGATCTAGCAGCCAGAAATGTCCTTGTTGGTGAACATAATATCTACAAAGTGGCAGATTTTGGACTTGCAAGAGTTTTTAAGGTGAATTTGGGTTTTTTAAAATTAGTTTGTAATGGGTCAAAAGCCTAACAGACCAGTAGACTAATAGATTTACTGTTATTTTTCAAAACAATGTTTTCTCCAAGTTCTGTGGTCCGTAGACCACTTCAGGAGTCCAAGGCCTTACAGATAAGTTACCTCCTGTTTCTATTTCTTCACCAAAGAGAAAGAAACAGAGAAAATGATGACGAACCAGACGGGAAAGTATGTCATTAAGTTTGTGATTGAATTAATGATCTGTTTTTCAGTACCGGTAGCCTCTGTTTGTCTGCCTATTTCCCTTACAAAAGGCAGTACACTTTGTACAGGGTTACCCTACCTACCTTTCCTCACTTTATGCCAGACTAATATGCATGCTGCTGGAATTCTTCAGCAATCATTGGCTTTTTAATTCCTGCCTGCCCCCCTGCCTTTTCTGACATCAGGCCAAAAGACACTAATATAGAAGATATAATATTAGATATTTTTCTCTGAATTAAGTTTTTAATTTCTACATTGTACCCTAAAAATATGGGTGTGGGGCATGAAACATAACAAATAAATGATTCTCGTTTGATCTTCATGAATTCATCATATTTTCTTTTTGTAAATTAATTAGAGCCCCAGTGAGTTGCTCTATTAATTTAAATCATAAGATCCTACTTTTCAGTATTAGAAAGTGGTTACATGGTAATTATCAAAGTCAGTGGTTCTTCAATACCTGCAGTAAATCAGAAAACAGGCTTTGCTTTCATTTTTTTATTTGCTAAAGACCAAATATAAAGCCAGTATCATCACACATGGATTCTCTCATATGTGGTAGAATGCTCCTTCCAGTGCTATTTTTGGCACATAGTAGGCTCTCAAATAATATTTTATTAGTGACTTCCCATGAATTTTTCAGTCTTGTATGCCAGATTTGGAATTTGCTACTGTAATTATCAATTGAACTAAGCTCATTTTGAATCTTTTCCCTCTAAATTTTAATGTGAAGCAGGTTACAGATGAACGAGGGTGGTAAAAAAAAATATCACTTTAACTTGGCTTGATTCCTTAATGTATTAACAGGTAGATAATGAAGACATCTATGAGTCTAAACACGAAATAAAGCTGCCAGTGAAGTGGACTGCACCTGAAGCCATTCGTGCTAATAAATTCAGCATTAAGTCCGATGTGTGGTCATTTGGAATCCTTCTTTATGAAATCATTACTTATGGCAAGATGCCTTATAGTGGTGAGTAATTAATTCTGAAGTGGGCCTTTCTGCTGCAGGTCACTTACTTAGGTATGACTTTAACTGCTTTGCCCAGACTTGGAGGGCAGAGTTATGAGGCTGACCACACCGTGTTCCTGTGGGAGCATAACAGATAAAATTTGATGATGATAATTTGCATTAATGAGGTGGTTTATTGCCTCCTTCTCCTTTGCTCTTGAATTGCAGTCTTACAGACATTACTTGCTGCAGGATTTAGTTTAATCTCTGCAGCCTGGGAAGGTGATGGTAGACCTCATAATGTAGCCAAGGAAATCAATTTGCTTTGCAATCTACAGCATAAGTATCTATGAATTTAAGACTCTGATCTTTAACTTGTTTTTTGTTGTTCCATTCAATGTTTTTTAGGTATGACAGGTGCTCAGGTAATCCAGATGTTGGGTCAAAACTATAGACTCCCTCAACCATCTAACTGCCCACTGCAATTCTACAACATCATGTTGGAATGTTGGAATGCAGAGCCTAAGGAACGGCCAACATTTGAGACACTGCATTGGAAACTTGAGGATTATTTTGAAACAGACTCTTCATATTCAGATACAGATAATTTCGTAAGATGAACACTGAAGAACATCAAATCATGAAGTAGCAATAAAGTTCAATAATCAGCCCAGAAATAGAACCTTATTAGCTAATTGCAAAATGAGTTTATCTTGACATATTCAAGTGGTGGGGTAAATTTGACCATGTATTATAAAAAAGATTATTTCTGCATTTTATTGACTGGGCAACACTGCAGAGCATTCTACGATGATATATCATTTCCTCACAGCCTGACAAAATGAAATGCACTAAGCAAAGTCATTTTTCTTTTTAAAAGATACTTACATTTCTATTTATTGTTTGAAATGCCGATCAAGAGGATCAACAGATGATAGTCAATTTTTACTCAGTGACTGTTGTAGCATTTTCCTGTTTACTGATTAAAGTGGTTATTCATTATCCCTCGGATTGCTGAATCCCATCAGGCTGTTATTATGAAGGAATTTGATTGCTTTGCTGCACAGCAGGACCTGTGCTTTGAGATTTCTTTTCTCTTTTAAAATATCCTATAACTACAATGATGGTAAAGCCATGTTAAATGACTTGATTGTACTTGGAGTAATTGCACATATTTTTTTTCCTATGCATAAAAAAATGAAGCAGCTGTTGAGAAAAAGAATTAAAATCTCTCTCATTTTGTAGAAGGAAATGATGGAATTTTTCTATACCTCAGTATGTGTCATCTGAGAATCATCTAAATTCGTTTTAATCTCTTAATGTTAAGAATCAGATTGTAAAGCTGATGAGTTATTATCTATGGAAATATGCAAGAAACATCTAATAGTCCGCAAGATCTGAGAAATACGTATCAAAATACTTTAGGAAAATGAGAGGAGAGCAGTAGGATGTTATGGCCTAGGTTTTCTGAATAATTAAAAAAATGTACCTTTGGCATATAGGCCAGAGTTTTAAATTGACTACAAAACAGATCAAGCTCTGGTTCAGATCTGGAGGAATAATATCTGACCTTGGTTATGAAACTGTATTTTTTGTCTGAAAGGACAAGAGGATTTTTACTCATCTTAAGTTTGCATTAACCTTTGTAAGAATGTTACTGTCTTCTTAAGCAATGGGTGCATCAAATTCTGTGTCTCGTTAGATGATTAGGGAAAGTTCTCAAAGGTGGTTTCAAAATCAAATATGTAGTCAAAGATCTTCTGATGTACAGCAATATGAATGAAACAAGTCACAAGAAAACAATATTTTGAGTATAGTCTCTCATTTTTCTTTAAAGGGGAAGAAGAACATATCTTAACAGTTACAGAAACCCTAATTCAAAGTGGATTAAGCACGAAGTAAATTTGTAAACTCTCTAACTGGAAGACAGGAGGTAGAGGGGGCTCCAGGCATAATCCATTAGCAGTTCATTGATGTTAATGAACACCCCAGTTCTTTCCTACCCTCCCCTCTGCCATCAGCATTGTCCTCATTCCCATGGTCACAGATGGCTGTCAGTAGCAAATGGGACACCCTCTTCTCTTCATCTAACAGGAGAAAATGTGAAACCTCTCTCTTTGCATTTTCAGCTTGCATAAAACTCATTCTTTTTCTGTTCAGGTAAATTGGGGTCAAAACCCAGCCCTGGACCAATAATAGACTTAATGTGAATGTTATGTGCCGATTGGCTTAGAATAAATTTTGCCACTGAAGCTGGGAATGTGGTCACCTTTCCTGGAGACAAGTTGGGAGGTTGCTTTATCTGAATAAAACTAGAGAAGATTAGATACTGGATAGGTGTCCATTTAGGAGAAAATCCCCTGAGATGAAGCAGCTGTACTATACATATATAATAGGTAGGTGTGTGTACATACACTCAAACTTTTCTGCAACTAAAATGGGTCGTGTGGAGCTAATGAGTATAGAGTCCCTTGATTTGTTTATAAACAGGAAATATTTATAAAATAAGGTCAACACTAATCTTTTCATTTAGTTTACTATGTACAGGACAATTTCAATTATTTATTTAAAGTCATTGAGTCTAATGCAATCAAGGAGCAAATTATGAAAAATTAAAATAGCTCATTTTCTATAAATCCTTTTCTTGGAGTTCAATCCTGCTTGAACATATATAGAAATGAATTGAAATATTCCCATTTAATTGTGAAAATTCAACTACTATATAATTGTCTTTTTTTAGCAGCTAATAATAATAAATTTTTTAGTAAGATTTGATTTTGAAATGTAAAAAGAAGGTTATCCTTTCTTGTTTTAATGTCACCTGAAACCCATTTAATTTACTACGTTTGATTCTTGGAGACATTTATGTTCAAGATTTTGTCAAAGCAATCTATTATTCTTGTTTTTGCCTGATGGATCATGGAGAAAAATAATGGATTCAGTTATGAGAAGCAGTAATAGATTTTTTTTAACTGACATAAATTTCTTTCCCTGTGTAGAATAAAAGGATCAGGAAAAGATAAGTTGAATTTTCCTACAACGAGTCAGCTCTTGTTAAATTTACCTCCCATAAATTGTAGCAAAGCACTTTCTATGTAATGTTTTATTTATGTAATTCAGTTATTTGGAGGTGGTGGTGAGGGATGTGAGTACATCATTTCATGTGGTATTTCAAATCTCTTTTGACAAAAACCTGAGAAGTTTTGCAATAGGAAAAATTCAAAATTCCATTAAGCCTCTTTTAAGAATGTTAGGAAGGAAACAGGTCTACATTACCTAAGGTCAAAAGAGAGACAGAGTGTACTCCTAATAGTTGCAGAACCTGAATATTGTGTCATCAAGAACAAAGGTAAAGTCAAAGTGATCAGCCACCTGTAAAGTGGCTGTGGGAGTGGATAACCTTAAAGGACACCACAGAACAACAAGCCATGGGGAAATATCAGACTGGGCCCATTCACTCACTCATTCTACTCACAACACGTGTCTGCATAGTGACTGCATGGACCTACTGAACCATAAAGGGCCCAAACTATTTTGATTCTCTGATGGCCCAAAGGGAACCATTGCCCTTGGAAGGGTGCTGACTGTCACCCAGCTGGAGCTGTCTGGAGAAAGCAGTGCTCAGCTGGTGGTCCATGGCTTTGCCAACCATATGCCCCATCTGCAATAACGTTTTTCATGGTGTAGTTGAGCATATGATTTCTGGACCAAACGGCTTGTGACTTTTCAGGACTCTTTGCAAAGATACATTACGTGAACTAGAAGGGTGATAATTTGTGTACTTATTCAAATTGTGTCATTGTGTTCTCCCATTGAGAAAGCCCACTTTAAAAAAAAGTAAATGAGGTTTGTATGCATGGGCATTTGAATTGCCAGTGGGCTCATCTGGAGATGTATTGTATTTCGTTTCATCATTACAGAGAAGTTTTAGTCTATAATCTTCAACATGATCCAAAAATTCAATGCCATAAGATTAAAAAGAAAGCTGGGAAGTTTGGTGGAGAATACTTATAAATCTGTTAATTCCATGACCCCAGCAATATTTTAATTTTCACAGTGTCATCCTTTCACTGCCTACATTGCACCATTAAACTCCTTCAGATTTTTCCTTTTTTATGTTAAGGAAGTGATGGCAAATCTCTTAAATTATCTATTACATTTAGAAATAAACTGGAGAATAAAAATAGTATGCAAACCCTGAATTTTGGGGCCCTTAAGTTTAGCTTCAATCTGTATTCACATGGCACTCTCTACATAGGAGTTAGAAGATTAAGTTATAAGGAAAGAGACACCCAATTATTTCCATTTAGTCTTCTTGCCTGGGTAGTCAGTTTATCCATTAGTCTTGGAAAGCAACAGACTTCAATGTAACATTTTTTGATCCTCATGGAAAATAATCAGCTCTTCCAGAAAAGGGCAGCAAAGCTTAAGCATGTCTAAGTATCTCATTGTGTGTACTGCTGTGCAGGGGATTCAAGTCATATAACACAACAACCATGGAATCCTATGTTAGGGAAAATTGGTCAAAAGCAACTAAAATTGCTTGATTTGGAAGAAGCAAAACATTGTCTAGTAACAACTTCCTGAGATTTTAGAATAAAGGCTTTGATTGAACTATTTGTGAAAGATAAACTTGCTTGATATTAACCAAATTATGTTTAATTTTTTTTTGTCCACTTAATTTCAGGGTAAAATATATCATAGCTTCTAGTCATTTTTCAAAATCTACATTTAATTATAGATTCAGAAAGTGGGAAACAAAGCTGATTAGCCAGATTACTATAATAATATTTATAATTGTAATAATATTTATATTGTACAATTACATGCAGATGTATATTACACATGATTGATTTATATATGTAGTTAGGATAAAAAAACCTCTTTTAATTGTACCACTTGTTATAATGCTATTACCTACTTTGGTTCAAATGCAACTATTTAATTTTTAAAAATATTTCCATTTCTGTGTTCCTTAAAATACTAAGGAAAAGCCTTTTCTTGAAAATATATTCTGCCCTAAGACTTCTATCTTTATTCACACTGGATTTGTTCATTATGCTGGTTATTTCAAAATGATTATTTTTAACTTGAATTTTAAAAGCTGTCATCACTCTTTCAGAGGTCAAGTTGGTTATAGACATAAATTTAACGTGCTTCATAGTAAGGAAAATGTTTCCTCAGTTGACTGTATTAAAAGAGTGTGCATTTGTATATCAGGGAAAGTAAGTCTGTGAATCCAGGGAATATGATCTTGCCTCTGCCACATACTCACCGCAGGTCAGCTGCATCATGTCACCTTTCTCAGAGACCCAGGCTGATGGAGAAACCACCAGCTCCTATGTTGTTGATTATTCTGGCAGTGGGAATGGGAGCTTGGTGGGTCTCATGTTGGTGGTTAAAAACCCTTAGGCCCAGAAGACAGACATGTCACTTCCACTTACAATTCTACAGCCACAATTGCATGGCCTTGCCTAGACACAAGGAGTGCTGGAAGTGCAATCCCATCATGTACCCAGAGGTAGGGCACCAGAAATACTCAGTAAGCAGCACTAACACTATCACAGCACATTAAAATGTCCAGTAAATTTTAAGTGATGCTGAGTGGCGGAAGGCCATGTATACTCATTTATCCATTCCTTTTCCTTAATTATTTTATTCATTCATTAAGCAAATATATATCGATGGCCTATGAGTAGCAGACATTGGGCTAGATGCTTGGATAAAATTGTGAACAAGAGAGAAATAGACCCTGCTTTCTGTAAGTTTACAATTTATCAGGGGAGGCGATTTGGGGTATACGAATCTCTGCTCATAAACCTACAAGCACAATTTACATTCTTGTTTTCTCCCTAAGAATTAACGTATTGTCTGCAAGCTGCTATCCGGTATCCATTTTCTCCTTGCTCCTTAACAACAGAACCTATTTTATTGGAGCCCAGCTAAGAGATCACATTTCTTAGTCTCTTTTGCAACTGGGGGTTATCAGAGCTATGTAAGAGAAACTTGTTTGGCAGGACTTCTAGGAATATCCCATAAGAAGTGAACAGAGAATTGGTATGGGCCTTTTCTTTTCCCCTTTTGTTCTATTTTAGGTCTGGAACCCAGTAGCCATCTTAGATTGTGAAGAAGTCTTATAGATTGAAATCACTTCTCAGTAGGGTCTGGGTCCTTGATGAGAGGGAAGCTGCCAAGTCTGCCTTGGACCTCTGACCTCAGAAATTCTACTACAGGAGAGAAAGAAACATTATGCTATTTAAGCAACTATTATTTCCAATCTCTGTCTCTAGAGATTGGAACACTCAATATCTGAATGGTTCATTGTCTACTTAAAACTTCCATTCCACCAGGTTTTGGAAGATAAGTTTCAATTATTTCTAGGATTTTTTCCTAAGTACTGGGTGCTTATGATGTGTTAAGGCTTTGGAGGAGTTGGAATTGTCTAGTGCTTATATCAGATCATTACCTGTCCCTGTGGGCATCCACTGAGATATCTTCTCTCCCATCTGAACTGACCTCTTGGTCTCAGCTCTTGATCATTTATTTCCACATTCTTCTTGGGTCCAAAAGAAACATTTGAACCTTATGCTTAGATGCTTCCATGGCCATGAGCTGCTCTCCCCTGTACCAGGCCACATGTCAGGAAGGACTCTGAAGTGCTCCTCCTTTTCAGGCTCTACTTGGGAATACTGCCCTCAGATTCTCCAAACCATCTGGAAATCCCCCCATTCTCCCTCCTCACATCTCAGAATAGGGCCCTATTGACCTTGTGTGTATCCTTTTGGCTCCATTCTGCCCCTGTCCTTGGAATATTTCATCTTTTAGGATGGTAGGGTTGAGGAGAGGAGACCAGAAGACTGATAACTGCCTTTCAAAAGGCTTGGATTTTAAAAGATAAGAATTTGACCCTTGTTTTCCTATTTTCTACTGTAATAATCCATCCTTTAGATAATAAATGCCTCCTTGTCTACTAGCCTGATATGGGAGGACCAAAACATAACAGAAAATATCTGGGGGAAACATCAATTAATATCTTAAAATAGTATCCTGCCACACATGGAAATTCAACAAAATTACACAAATAATTATTAATTATGGTTGCACTGAGTATTATGAAGGAGAAATGTGGGACACTGTGGGAGGGAATAACAAGTACCCAAAACCAGGTCTGGGAGTTGGGGAGAAATGGAGAAAGTGATGTTTAACTGTGGTCTGAAGGAGAAGATGTTCACTAGCTCCAAGGAGAAGGTAGGCACAACAAAGATAAAGACTCTGCAAAGACAAAGACCACGGCACAAGTGAAGAAATGAAAGAAATTCACTTTACTTGGAGTATGTGGAGTGAGGGGGAAAGGCACAAGTTACAGCTGGCCAGCCAAGTCTTGTCCCAATCATGAGGGGTCTGTGTAGTCCAGGTTAGTAATCTTATTCTTAATCCTAATGGGCAGACATTGAAAGTCTTTAAATGGGTAGCATGACCTAATTTGAATTTTTAAAATATTATTTTCACTAAAGTATGGAGAATGGATGTGGGAAGACAATTTAGGAGGACCAATTGTTTGGGGAGAGATGACAGTGTGTCAGATGAGTGCAGGGCAGGAGATATAGAAAACACTGAACACATGTGAGATATCTGGAGGTAGAATCAGCAGCACTTGATAACTGGTTACGTGGGTGAAAAATAATTAGGAATTAAGGATGACCTCATGTGTCCCCTAGGAGCAACTAGATATGGAACAATGGAAAAGAAGCAGGTAAGGGGGACGATGATCATAGGATCTAGTTAGCTGATCAGTTGTCATGAAACATCCAACTTGAGATGTTAATTAAGGAGTTGAATATTTGCACCTGGACCTCAGAAGCAAAGTATGAAGCCAACTGAAAGTTTAGGAGGAATTGGCATAAGGGCGCCACGTAAGGGAAGGGGACCACCAAGAGAGAGCAGAGAATGAGAAACAAAGAGGGC
This sequence comes from Tapirus indicus, assembly GCA_031878705.1. Lineage (NCBI taxonomy): Eukaryota > Metazoa > Chordata > Mammalia > Perissodactyla > Tapiridae > Tapirus > Tapirus indicus. Next base: position 37,360,016 of record CM062933.1, on the reverse strand, counting down.
CCAGCGTTAGTCCCTGAGAAGATGGAGCATTTAAATTTGGGTGAAGAAGAAGAAGCCAAGGAAATGGGTGGGAAATCAGGAGAGCGTTATGCGGAAACTAAGAATTAAGGAGAGCCACGTGTACTGAATGTGAATAAGACGGCAAAGACCTTGGAAAGTGAAAGTCTCCCATTCGTTTTTAGCAACACTGCGGTTCTTAGGAAGTGCATTTTCACTGGAGAAGTGGGATGAAAAGTGACACTGTAGTGGGCTGAGGCACAAGCAAGAGGTGAGTGGGGACAACGCCTACGGCCCGGCAGCTTTTCCGCATATGTGGTTGTGTCTGTAAGAGAACAGGCAGCAGCTGACAGTGAATGTGGGATTCAGAGGGTGGGGGTGTGTTTCTAGATTAGATTTTGTTTGAATGCTGCTGGGATGGTTGCTGGAAGTTATTTCAGCAGGAGGACGCAATGTAGGAACATTTTGTGACAAATATGAAAGAAAAACTGCTGTCTTGCTCATTGAATTTCTGTAGATTATACAAAATGGATATTTAGTTGTTAAACTAAATATTATTTACCTTAGGGGAACTAAGGCCTGAATGTAGTAAAAACATATTTTGAACTGATACATCTCCTATTCCAGAACCATTTACTTCATTTTAATGAAAATTTCATGGTGAAATTTTCTTACTTGTTTCCCCAAGATTGATCTAGTTTGCTAATATTTTGTGAGTAGATAGGTAACTTTTCTTTAGAAAAATAAGTTTAACCTGGATTAAAGAAATAGGAAAAAAAAAAAAAAAGAAAAAAATTCAAGCATTCCAAGTAAAATATCGACTCATTTTCCTTGAATACGGATGTCAGGTCTAATTGTTCAAAATGAAACAATATGGCTCATTGCAGGTGAATTATGAAATCCATTTAAGAGCACGCTAAAATAGTGTCAAGGAGAGGATAAAAAGCTGGAGTTTTAATATTTCAGGGGGAAGACATTTGAACCACTCCCAAAGAATATAATAATAAAAAAGAATAAAAGGTAAAAAGAAAGGAAAATGAAAACAAAGAAAGATAAAGCTATTTTAACAAAACATATCATCAAAGTCCTAGGAGAAATGTTTCTTCCTTTATCTGGTTAATCAGCTTATGAATAATGCAGGAACATTCTTATTTGGGTTTAAAATATCCTTAGTTCAAAGTTTTAGGACCTGAGTCAGACAGAAGTGATTTTGCAATAAAATCTTTCTTGGGTATTATTTTCATCAATCTGTTTTCATAAACTGCAGAATTTTAGAGCTGGTAGGAACCTTGGAGATCATCTCCTAGTCGATCTCTCAGGAGTTCTTCCCCTTCTTTTGGAAGGAAAACTCAGAAACAAAAATAATGAAAAGCAAGAGAGATTTAGTTATTTGAGAGATATTTTCCTTCAACTGAAAGTGCTTCATAAACTCTTTAAATCCTTGCAGAATTATTTGCAAATCTTCAAGAAAAGACTTGGCATAAATAAGATTGTCTCAAGTTAATTGTTTTTTTCTTTGTATTTTAGAGAAACTTATGGCAGTTAGTTTAGAGAATAGCCAAGATAAAATTCAAGATTTGATTCTGTGGCTGCACATTAAAAATATTTTAAAGCATGCAAGATGTGCAATGTTGTGCAAATGAGAATGGGTGTCAACATCAAGTGATAGCAAAAATCAAAGCAATGGGGTAAGTTAATTTCATGAGTTCTCTAGCTGACCAGCAGATGGGGGCCCAGATTGCTGCCAAAGAGCTTATGATTAGAAAGAAAAAAGAATAGGACCTTAAAAATAATCTAAAATATTCCTAATATTCAGTTCATGTAAAAAAAAATACTGGAAGTCAGCTCCCTTGATCGTTAGTACCTATGCTCAGACCTGCAATAAAGACATTGATTATAGACTACAATGCAGTGCTCTACAGTTTTAGAGAAATACAAAATTACGTAGTTCACTTCTCACCAAACTTTAATTATCCAAGTAATTTTGAGCACTTCTCGCCAAAGTAGAGTTAATCGCACATAGCCCTCGTGAATGTTCCTGTTTTGAAATATAGATTCTAATATTTCAGCTCTTATTTATATATATATTTTTATGATGCACACTGAATATCTTCCCACATGCCCAATTATATTTTAAAAGCATTCAAATACTTTTTATACATCTTCGCTTGCTTTCTTTGCTTATTCACTCTAACAAAGAAGTGTGAATAGACCTCTGTGAAATTAATTTTAAAAAATTACAGGCATTTGGATTGTCATTAATACAGAAAGTAAAACATTTTCAATACTAACTCACAAAACTGACAACTAATCATAGTTCATTTTTTTGATCATAGGAGAGTTAAATTATTATTATACCAGTGAAAAATCGCACATTTTTTTCCCCACTGTGCTTTACAACTTTAGTTCAGGAAACAGTGAAAATGATATGTTGTTTGTGGCATTAACTCTACTTAATTTGGAACAGCAGAATAATTTTATTTTCTTCCATTAAATCTTTAATGCATTTTCAGCATAAAATTTAAACATATTAAAATGTCAAATATTGATTTTGTGTTAACATTTTAAGGCTGTCTAAATCATATTGATACTTCTTAGTGGATCTGAAAACCAGTTGATTTGTACTTCATTATCTGCTCAATATTATGATTTTAAGGTAATTTGTTGACTAAAGAAGAATTATGTCCTTCAGGTTCATTCTATTGTGATAATCAGATTTCTAATACTATGAAGAAGACTTAGAAAGATTCATGCACTTTTCCTGCAGGGGTGACACAATTATATTTTCTTTTTCACTTTTGACATGACTTGGTTAAATTCTGGCAGCCTCTTACATAGTGAGAGGGTGTTAAGAAAAGAAATCACTACTTAGTTCATGCTGGAAAAATGCCAACTGAAGGTTGACTTTACATCATGTTGATCATACTGTTTCTCAGGTAAGAGGGATAAGAAAACAGAAAATGTTAGAATTTCAGTATGGTTCTGACAGACTGCTGTGCTAAGAGAAAATTTTGCCTTTGGGCCCACTTAAGAGAACACTTGATGTACCAACAGAGCTAGCTTTCAGTAACACCATTATAACTAGTAAGTCGTTTCAGGAAAAGAGAAGGGTAGCAGAAAGGGAAAGAGTGGATCTTCTCTGAGGAATTTAGGAATTTTCTTCTTTATGCATCCCATGGGTTGATGTATTTTTCCTACTTCACACTTCCTACATTTGGCAGAGGGTGGGAATGAAATAAGAGAGAAAGGAGAAAAAAAGGGAACCAGGAAGAAGAAAAAAATGTAGTTAAACAGTGAGATGGTGAGCTAGTGGGAGAAAACTAGTTCTTCCCTCTTGAGACTACATAGTTAGATTTATGGTAAGTATTTCAGTCTTGGCCAGAGATTTACTGACAGATCTTTGCCAAATCAAACCACTTAATTCTATCAGCCTTTTTTTTTTTTTTTGCTCTTGGTAAAATATTATTGTTAGTATTTATGAATTGCAATGAGGGTTTCATAAACATAAAGCCATGAATATTTCATGAAGATCTTGAGATATTTGGATCTAAGTATGTGTTATCAAATACAACCAACTCTCAAATACCACTTAGTGGGTTACATGTGGAGAACTTAGTTCTGGACTAACATTCCCTTGCCATGTAGTATATTTCTAAGCTGTCTCCCTTCACAAGTTAGTCAGTGTGTAGTTAAGGAAAGCAATTTGATTTAATTTTAGTCTTGGCAGTAAATCTTCTGCTATGAGGTTGAGATAGGAGTTGGGGGAGTGGTGGAGGAGGAACTGCTTTGGGTTTTCATTCAATCATCAATCCAACAGTTATTGAGCATCTGCTCTGTGCTAGGGACTGGATTAGAGTTTGGGAATAAAAATATGAATAATAGAGAAAGCCTGGTGTGGTTACATGGTAAGGCTTTGGAGCTAGACTTACTGGATTTGAATTCTAGTTTTGGGTTACTAGTTGTCAGCGTTGAGCATGTTACTTAATCTCTTTTACCTGTTTTCTTATCTGTAAAATGGGGATAGTACCTAGGTCACAGACTTGTTTTGAAAATTATGTGAGAAAAGCACTTTGAGCAGTATCTGACATGTGGCTATGCACTCAATACATGTTAGTTGTGAAGATCCAGTCTGTCCTCTGAGACGGTCATGTATGGAGAATATGGATAAGTAACCAATAATTGTAACATAGTGTAAGTGCTGTTACCCAGACATGCATGGGCCGTTATGAGGGGCAGGAAACACATTGAAGTCAGACTGGAGGGTTGGTCCAAGTCGGAAGAGGATGTCAACACCGGATTTTGGAAGGAATTGCATGCTAAGTCAAGGACCTATATTCTAGCCTGAAAATATATTGGTATACAATGTATAGGCTTCTAGCCTGAGTTTCAAGCTCAGGAGATCTCTGTCCAAGAAACTCTAATTAGGGTTTTCAACTTGTGACCCCTTTCTTGAGATGTGAAAGAACTTAGTTTTACATCTTTAGCTCTGGACCCTTTTAGTCCATCAAAGATTCAGTTTAGTTCTTAGGGATCCCTTTATCTTATCAAAATTTTAAAAATTAGTTTGTGTTTAATCTATTCATATTTACCTTCATTAGCCATATTTCTCAAGTTACTAAATTTATTTTTTACATTTTATTCTTATTTAAAAATTTTAGGAGCCGGCCTGGTGGTGCAGTGGTTTAGTTTGCGCTTGGCAGCCCGGGGTTCGCGGGTTCGGATCCTGGGCGCCTGCAGACGCACCACTTGTCAGCCATGCTGTGGCGGCATTCCATATAAAGTAGAGGAAGACGGGCACGGATGTTAGCCCAGGGCCAGTCTTCCTCAGCAAAAAGAGGAAGATTGGCAGCAGATGTTAGCTCAGGGCCAGTCTTCCTCACCAAAAAAAAAAAAATTAAAGTCTTTCTTTAGAGAATTTTAGAATTTCTTGACCCTCATAAAATATGTTTATTTGCTTCACATTTTTCTTCTTGTCTGGTATATATTAGGGGAGAGAAAATGCTGATTTGGGGGAGCTGGTTCCAGGTAGTAGAGGCAGCATATAGTGAGGTTTGGTAGAGAGAACTTAGTATGTGAAGGAGGAGGCCTGTTCCCTAACTCTATGACCTTGAGCTGACTAATTAATCACTCTAAGTCTCATTTTAAAAACTTCCTAAAATAGAGATATTACATGGAATAGTGAATATGGAAGTGGCCAGCACACAGAAGTTTCTGAACACTCTAAGTTGAATCTAGTTCATGCTCATGAACACAACCCCCTTACAGTTTACAAGGGTTTCCTTGTCCTAGAGGGAGCTGGCCCCACACCACAGGTGACCAACTCTTAGCATAGTGCCGGTGCATGGTAAGCAACAAACACATATTATTTACGTGAATAAATAAAAGAATGAGACAGCCAAGACCTCCACAGCTAAAGTCACACCTACAGGCTCTTCAGCAGGTGGCAAGTTAAACATTGCCCGAAGGGCATACTGAAGACGGTATGGTTTGCATATATCCAGATCAGCCGGTGCCTGGTGGCCAAGTGGTGTAACATTCTGCTTCCAGTTAATTAAGACAACTAGTAGTTGGTAACATAGGGTAAATGTGAAGAGTGTAGCCTGTAAGCCCAGTCAAAAGACATTCTCCACTAGTCATCTACTCACAACTGTTTCTACAAAAAATCAAGTGGTGCTGAATCTGTCCTTGAAAGCTTTCTACGGGGAATGACAGGATGGAGTTCCTGATTCATTCATTAGAAAACTTGCTTCCAGGATAAATAAAAACCAATGGATTAAGTTCATTGTCCTTCAGGGCTGAATATTACAAAGATTCTTTATCTCCATTCCTTTCTCTCAATGTGAAATCAAAGAAGTTACCTGTAGTTAGGATCAATACAGACAGAATTTAGCATGCGGATGGATCATCTCGCTTACACAAACTAGATAAAAGAAGAACTTTTGTTGTCTCCATTTTTACCCATGCTAAGAACAAAAATTAAGTACACGTGAAGCCTGCTGTGGTTGATATCAGTTTGTCAGGCTTGTGACTTAATAATTTGAGGAGACTTGAATGTCAGCATAGGAAACCCTCTGTCAAATGTTAGACTGAGAAGTTTCCAGTCTAACTGGTTGGAAACTGTGCTGATTCTATAAGAACAGCTTCCTGAATCCTAAAGGAAGTTTTCAGGTCAAACAAATTTATCATCGTAATCTAACTCAGCTACTCTTAGGCTAAGTCTTCACTCAAGGTCCCAGGATGATTCACTATTAGTGCTTTTCTCCATTTCAGAGATGGATGTTTTAGATCAGGTTAAAGCGATCATGCGTTCATTTGTTTTCAGTCAGGAACTATTTATTGTGTGTTTATTATGTGCCAGGTATTTTCGAAGTCCTGGGGATAATGGGGCAAACAAAGCAGACCACATCTCTGCCCTATATTCTAAGGGTGAGTTAACGGCTAACCTTACTCTGACCCAGTATTCTTGCCTGAATCCTGCAGTTTCCATCACCAGCAGGGCAATATTATGGGGAAAAAAATGTGAAATGGAGCTAAAATGCTTCTGATTATGTAGTTAATCTTCAAAGTTCTAAAAGACTCTAATTGTCTGCCCACACTGCCACATGGTTGAGCTTCTTCTCAAACCAAATTCCAAGGGCTTGATGATTATTTAAAATTATTCTCAACTTCCCTATGCCTGAAAAACAGAATTGACAATCGTACCTCTTAGTTAAAAAAAATTACCAGACTTTTTTTCATCCTTGAAAATTTCGAGAGACATTTTAGATAGAAGTAATACGAAATGATCTAAGTGCCTGTGCTTAAATATTTTTGCAAAAAATGTAACATTTCAAAGTGTAGGTTATCATAGTTTACATTGGGGAGCTACAAAAGGACAATGCTGGCAATTATGTCTTTTTAAAGAGAAACTGAAATACAAATCCTGTTGATGCCTGGACAAGCATTTCACTCAGTTCTGCTGTGAGGATCTATCTGAGGTTTGTTGATTGCAGTGTTTCTGTTGCTGTAACAACAGCAACAAAATCTCCGTGCTCTTTTAAACATTGATCAATAGACCCAAGCTGAGGAGGGCCTTATGAGACCTCTTGTTGCCAAGAAACTTCGATCGTATCTTGGATTGTGAATCTCCCAAACATTGCAGGTGTTCTAATGAACTCTGTGTAGGTATTGTAGTCTGGAGAGTAATTGTAATTCTTAGGTATAATTCCCCTAGAATGGTTCGGTGTGTGGCCTACTCCATTTCCCAGTAGAGAGCGTCTCCTTAAAATCTTCAGGTTTGAAATTGACCTCCCTCTTTTGTCTGTTACGTTTTTCATGATTTTTCACTCCCCTGCTTTTCTGACTTCTCTGATAAAGCAGGACATTTGATATCTACTTACTTCACCCTTTTCAAATTTGCCTTTAAAGGCAGAGAGAGTAATTTGCTTAGAGATATGGTTATTGCAATCATTTGATTTTTCTTTTTATTATATTTACCACTTCTTACCAGTGGACTCAAAGGCAGAACTCTACATTCTAATAACGTCAAATGACCACCATAAGCCTCAAAATGGATGAGAAACTCGTCTCAGTTGAAATTGAGATAGGAAAATAGGTTATTGAAAACACTCACTAGTAAAATTATAGACTCAGCACATGAAAAATGGCAATGAAAATATGGGGTGGCCCTCAGCAAATGTCATGTTTCTTCTTTTAAACTTCCCTTCATTTTGTCATTCCCCGAAGGTGGGCATTCCTTAAGATTTGCTCCTGGATTTTCTGTGCATCTCTAAATGCTAGAGTTCCGGTCCACTCCTTTGGCTTTAACTATTATCTCTTCGTAGATTTAACAACTACAAGTGTTTTCTTTCACTGAGCACTGTACAGGTGATTCTCTGCTTGCCTTCAGGTTCTTCTCTGCCCTGCCTTGTGCCACGGGAGGTGGATTTCCATGGACTGCATCACCCTGGCTCCCTGCCCTGGCCTCTGGTTGGATTTGGGCAGTGGAGGGATGGGAGGAAAGTGAGTTAGGGTAATTATTTCTCTTCCCTCTTCGCTGCTGAACTGCGATTCTGGCTTCAGCGCTTCTTGGCTGCCCCCTTTTCGACCACCGCAGCTCTCACTGGCTCAGGTAACACCACTTCCTCCTCTTGCTCCTTTGTATCTTTCTTTTGCTAGTTTATGTGACTCTCTATCCCTTTCGAGTCCCTTAATTCTGCCCACACTTCTGATTCTGACAGACGCACCTGTTCATTTGGTCCCAGGGATCACGTTCAGTGCTAGAGATTCAGTGGTGAACAAAACAGATAACATTTTTGTCTTTGTGGAGCTTACTACTTAGTAGTCAGTAAACTAGGAAACTAACAATTACTATTTGTGGTAAGATTTATGATAGCAATAGGGTGGTGTAGAAGACAGATGTAGGGATTTGGAAGCTGAGCTAATTTAGACATGGAAATACTTTCCTGTGTGGATAACAAATGAGATAAGACACGGATGATTAGAAATAAGCTAGCCATCTGAAGGACAGGAGAAAAAAATCAGCAAATACAAAGGGCCTGAGGCAGGAAAGAAGTTGGTGATATTTAAATCTACGTCTGAGAAGAGGAGCTCATATTTAAATTCCCTTTTACATCTGAAACTGCTTGTAGACACATATTTGTATATTGACCAAAGACATAGATTGCACTTGCCACATGCCAGACACTGTTCTAAGTGCTTTAGATTATCTCACTTAAGCTTCATTAAAATCTTAAAAATGGATACTGTTTTCTCCACTTTAGAGAGGAGGAAATTGTGGCACAGAGAAGGTAGGTCCTATTGTCATCTCAGACTTGGCAGATCCAGGACCAATTTAGTTATTTCTAATTCTATCAGTCTTATTATTATCAACAGAATTCTCATTAGCTCAATCCTACAGGGTAGAAACTTTTATATTGCCCTTGATTATTTTTCTTCTTTCTTGTTCCCTTTATCAGGCACGATCCTTGTCAATTCTCCCTTCAAAACATCTCATATATGTTGCTATATTTCTGTTCTCATCAGCAATGCCCTAATGCAAACCCATTTCCTTCCCCCTGGATCACTGGATTACTGCATCATCCTCCGATTTTCCCCTTGCCTCAGAAGGGGAGAATCTGAAGAAGCTGCCAGATTATTTCTTCCTAGAACACCAATTCATCATGTTAGTCCCCGTTTCAAAAACCACTGACGTCCTCACAATTTCCACAAAAAGGACAATTCATTAGAGTGCTTTGCAATCTAGCTCTGTTTTTTTTTTTTTTTATCCTTAATCTGTTTTTCCAACATAAGTCTTCTGTACTTGGTTTTCTGATTTCCCCACTATTTTCTGCATATGGAGGAATCAGAAATTCCATGTCTACCACTGCCTCAAGTATAAACGAGGTGAACATGTTAGTTGTAGGGGAAACATGTTAATTTAGGAATCTATTAGTATTTGGAAAATTCAATTAATATATATTACAAAGGGATTATGCACACATGACTGAGAACACATTTATAAATATGAGAATTGACTCCCTCCTCCCACATCCACCATGCTAATTAAATAACAACAAGGTAGGGTGTTTTAACTGTTTTTGTGTGTGTGTGTCATTATCTATCATAATTTCATTTTCTTTAGTCAGCAGCCCTTTTGCTAACTTGAATATTGTATTCAACTATAAGGAATATATTTAAGGAAATTAAATCCATTCATTTAATATATAGTTATTGAGCCATTATTATGTGAAAATCCTATTTTAAGATCCATGTGGAATAGAAGAATATGATATGCTTTTTCCCCTAAAGGAACGTGGAGTCCCCCAGAGTTCAATGTGTAGCTTATATAAGTTCACCTGGGGGGGTTACTGGTGACAATGGAAGGAGGTGCTAGAGGAACCAGGCACCTAGGTAGGTAGCAAACACTCATTAATTGCTTCAGTACTTGGATTCAACACTTTGTAATGGAGTTTGAATTTTTTTCCCTTTAGCCCAAAGCTGCTCTCTGACTCAGTGCTTCATCTTCACTTATGCCTCTTGGCATTAAGGAACAGCCAATAATTGTCTGAAATTAAGGACTGAGAAATCAATGTTTTAAAAAAGTGCATAGTAACCAATCTCCTAGTATATTTACTCACTTTCAGAATCACTTCTATTTCAATCAATGCAAAAGCTCTAGGATTTATTGTCTTGCCTCAAGATCTAGTCCCTTTCCCCCAACATGACATGTTCTTGAGTCTGTGTAATTCAGTCTAGAGTAATGCCCCAGGAGTTCCAGTAAGACAGTCTGTGGTGACTTTTGCTACTGTCTGCATCTCAGGGTAGTCAGTGGGTGGGAGAAGGGATCTTGACATTTCAAATCCGTTAGAACTCATTGGGGTTGCCATGTGCATCCCAATTTCAGTTCTTCTTTGAGGTCTCTCCATTTATATAAGTTGTGTATATGCCTCTTACTTTTTCTTATTGTCTAAAATAGCTATGTCACCACACATACACACACACACAGACACACACACACACAGAAATACCTCCTAAAGGCCAACATCATATTCTCTCATAGACAATACAGCTTAAATTAGGGGGTCTCAAATTCAAGTGTGTGCTGAGGCCAGCCAAGAAAATGAAGTGAGAGTGGGAGCACAGTGTCATGGGGAGAGATGGGTATTGTGACGACCTCTACTTGTCTCCATATTTTTGTTAATACACGGGCATGAGTCTTCAGTGTTGCCATACAATTTGAATTACATCAAGAGGAGCCAGAAATCCACATTTTAAAAATGAAAATAAATGAGTTTTAAGTACTGTGATAGTTAATTTTATGTGTCAATTTGACTGAGCCACGGGGTGCCCAGACATTTGATCAAACATTATTCTGGGTATGTCTGTGAGGGTGTTTTTGGATGAGATAAATATTTGAATCAGTAGACAGAATGAAGCAGACTGCCCTCCCTAATGTGGGTGGGCCTCATCCAATCAACTAAGACTTGAATAGAACAAAAATACTGAATAAGAGGGAATTTTTCCTGCCTGGTTGAGCTGGGACATTGATGTTTTCAAACCTTTGGATTCACACTGAAAAATTGGCTCTTCTTGGGTCTTAAGCCTGCTGGCTTTCAGACAGGAACTTACATCGTCAGTTCTCCTGGTTCTCAGGCCTTTAAACTTGGACTAGAACTACTTGGTCTCCAGTTTATCTCCATAATTGTGTGAGCAGCCAATCATATATATATATATATATGTAAAGTGCCTTCATTTCATACTTTATATTAAATCCATAAGAGAACAGATAAACATTTTTCTAGCTGCTCCATACTTTTCAAAGTTCATTGTATCTCACAATGAAGATATGATTTCAAGTTAATACATATAGCAGTATCAGTGCCTTTTCTTTATACCTGTCTCCCCTTTAGTGCTCTTTCTAGATTCTCCTAGGGCCTTCTGGCAATGAGAATTACCCCATTACCTGGCCATATACTTGTCAGTGAATACTCCCTTAGCGACACAAAAACCATACCAAGGCTTATTGGGACTAGTAAATTCTTAGACCAGAGGCATCTTTCTCCTCAGTTCCCATTAGATGTGGTATAGGGAGGCTGGGGATGGTAGTTTCATTATTCCAGGAAGGTAGGTAAAGGGACTTCATTTTCAAACAAACCAAACCATATACATTATAAGTGTTGTTGATCTTCAAGGTAGTCTTCTTAAAAAACTATGCTTATTCTAATAAAAATACTGCCATTATTGAAATAACATTTTATATTCCTCTTTCAGAATTGCCTTCTAAGACAATTATACAAGAAAATTTTCTACAATGTAAATCAGTTACTCTTCCTTTTTGACTAAAAATATGATTAGCCAAATTAAAATATTCACCTTTTCAAATAACTTTTGGTTAAAAGGTGAATTTAAATATACCCTTCAAGAAAAAAAAGATTTGTTACCACTAAGATTACACAGAAGAATGCACCATAGACAGGTTGCTAAAATATTTTAAGCAATGGCCATATGACTGTAATAAATGCATATTATGCAAAGATGACTGTTCTGAAGGTCATGTGGAGTGGTTTTGGTGTATTTGTTTAGAACTCAGTCCTGTTACCTCAAAGCAGCGATCACAAACTCATTCAGTGACTTGGGTCGGAAGTAAGACAATAGGAAGTGAGGTGAGTTGAAGAACGAGGCTCTGTCCAGAGCAGGCAGTTGCTACTCAGCAACAGCCAGATGTCAGGAGGCATCTGAGCCCCACGTTGCTTTCAACATCTGTGAAATATGCAGGGGAGTCTGGTGACATGGGGTGACTGATACCGTCGGTGGTCATGTTTCAGTCATGTGGTGGCCAGAACAAGAGGGCAGGAAGTAGAGACCCCGAGTGCAGATCACGTAGTTGAGCTGTTTACCTGTGAAACTTCACATGAATTAGGATGCTAGTGAGGTCCAGTGGATTTTCTTTAGGGTGGGTATAAGAGGGAAGGGAAAGATTCTGAGGGTAGGATATGAGTAATGTGGGTGGAGAGGGTGCAGTGAAGGTGATGTGGAGAGCTGGAATAACTGAGGAACATGGAACCAGGGAACTTGGAAGGAATGAAGCCTACGGTCCAGGAAGAAGGGAAAGTTATGGGAAGGGGGAAGGAGATCTCATCTTCTGGGAAAGAGATTTACTGTAGTAGAGTAAAAAGATCAATTATTTGGATAAAAATAGAAAACACACATCAAATTTGTGCATGCTACCAATCTTTGAGGAGTAGCTAATATAATTGATAATAGAGTTAAGATTCAAGAAGTCGTATTGGAATGTGGGAATGATGAATTGAAATAAACGAAGTTTAGCAGTGATAAATGCAAAATTTTCCCTTTGCACCAAAATAAATCATTTAAAGTACAGAATGGAGGAGAAATGATTTAATACCATTTCATGTGGAAAAGATTAGCATTTTACTTGCTAAAAAGCTCACATATTAATAATGCCAGAAGGGTAACATGATTGCTTTAAAGCTAATGCAAACCTAGGTTTAATGAATTGGCAGAGTATAGGGCCCAGCTCAGAAGAGTCTATAATCTGATATGTGAAATGTCTAAAATTGGGTCAGAGGGAACAGTCCATAGTTGGGGCACTGATTAAATAAACTGTGACATATTCTCATAATAGAATACCCTGTAGTTGTGAAAAAGAATAAGGAAGCTCTCTGTGTACTAACCGGGAAAGATTTTCAGGATATATTATTAAACAAAAAAATAAGTTTGCACCGTAGTATGTACAGCATGCTACCCTTTTATCTACCAAATGGAGGAAAGAAGACATGTAGTCATATTTGTTTTTATTTGCATAAAGAAATTATAAAATAACAAAAAAGAAATTAAAAAATGTAGTTACTCATAGCGGGGAGAGTGGGAATGGAGTAGACAGGGATGAGGTAGGAATAAGATTTCTCAATGTACCCTTTAAAATTTAATTTTATTTTGAACATGTGCCTGTATTTCCAAATTAAAAAAAAAATATTTTTTAAAATGAGACTGGTGAGGTGGGTGGTTCAAATTTACAACAGAGAAGATAAGATCCAGGGACACTATCCAAAATTATATTCTTCGTAATGATAGGGTTTACACTTCGTTGATCTGTTCTTTTCCATAGTATCTTCAATAATACTTGTCGTGTAAAAGGCTATCAATTAAATATTTGCTGATTAAATGAACAAATGAATGAATATGTGAATGATATGACATGAGAGAATGTCTCTCCTCAAATGTACGAGTGACTCTTGCGTCAGAGAGGAGTTAGCTCTGTTTTCAGTTCTACATGATCAAAGTAGAACAAATGAGTGACCGTTGCAGGAAGGAAAAAAAATCAGTTTGTTCTTCCAACAAGCATTTTTGAGAGACTATTTTGTAGCAGGTACTAGGATTATCAAGTGGAATAAGACACGGCTTAAGCTTTTAAGAGGTTCACGGTTTAGAACGAGGGTGTCGGGCAGAGAGATAATCACAATATAATGAAATGGACACAGTGCTAGAGACAGACACAGGAAGTCTGGAGAGTGTTGAACAAACCTGGGCGAAGGTGTATATGTGGGTTTGGGGTGGTCAGAGTTAGCTTCCTGGAGAATGGCGTGCCTGAGCTCAATATTAAAATAAAGAAGGGAAGGGAAGGGGAGAAAGGAGGGATAATCCAGGGAGGGGGGGGGCGAGAGCAGAGACTTAGGGCAGAGGAGAGTAGACGGTGAGGTGAGGAACACCAAGCAGTGGATCTGGGTGGGATCGCCAAAGTCAGAGCAGGGAGGGCAGGACAAGTGACAAGAAGAGTACCCCAACAACCTTGAACTCAGTACAGGAAAGATGTTTCCAGCAGGCTGCCTCTTCTAAAGAGGGAATGGCCTTAATGGAGGTTTTCACATTCAAGCCCAGACAGGTGATGTGACACTTGTCAGTGCTGTAGAAAATAAAAGAGCGTGGGCTCAGAATTTAACACAGAACTTGGTCTTTTAAAAGAACTGCATTGCAGGAAGAAACGAGGGTGGGGCCCATTACACCCAAGTTCCCAGACACATCAAAATTGCAGGGTTTCTTTTATGCAGGTACTACATACAATCACCTCCTCCGTTGCCTGCTGGTTATAGGGAAGGAGAGACGTCATGACACTCAGGGACAGGAAAGACCTCATGATACTAAGCCATGGTGGGAAGGTGGATCTTGAGTTAGTAAACTTGAAAAATGCTGTTTGCAAAGGGTGTTGATAACATACATTTGAAAAGAGCCTCGTAACCAGCAAAGCATTAAGCCACTATCATTTTGCTGAAGCTTGAACTTGCTCTAAGGACTGTCATATAGAGCTGTCTTATTATGGAGGGGCTGATTTTTTTTTTTTCTTCAGTAAGGACAGTAAAGAGAACGAAACTAAGCATAATGTAAGAGGTTGGACCAGATGGTCATTTCTGAGACTTTTCAGTCCTGAGTTCAGTCATGTGAAAGATTGCTGTTAAAACCTGCCTTACGACTGCATAGCCTCACGTCACTCCTGTAGGAAGAATCTCTTTGAGAGGAAGGAAGGTTTTTTGTTTGCCTTTGCTTCCCAGGGCTTATTACAGGGGCTTGTTACCTCGTAGGGACATTAAATGAGTTCTTTTTATGAATGAATGTGGTAGAGGAGCACCAATAGTTCTCTGATGTCTTTTGTCTTTATACTAATGGCTAACAGTTCTATGTGCTAAGTAGCTTCTGTGAATCTTTGTTAACACACACACACACACACCTTTTACAGATGCAAAAGCTGAGGAGTAGCAAGGTTAGGTAACTTGCCTGAGATCACGCAGCTAGTCAATGATGGAACACACAAGTCTTTCCAACTCCCAAGCTCATGGTCATAGACAACTTTAGTGAAAGATTTATTTGGCTTGTTCTATTATTCATTCTCTTTCTATGTATTTTAGATTTTAAATTGTTTTTAAAAGCTACACAAAGGAAACAAGGTAGGATTTTTTCCCCCTTAAATTAAACCACAAGATCCCTGTGCTTGTTAAGAAGGCATCTCAGGGTCGCAGCCTGCATTTCCCATGGGAAGCCCATGTCTGCTTGAGATTTGTCCTGTAATTTGGAGAACCGGTAGAAGCTGACAGTGTAGTGAAGAGGGTATAATCAGCTTCCTGACGTGGGAAGAAAGCCTGTGAAGAGGTCAACTCCCTGGAGACCCCGGGCGCCAACTGTGGGACAGAGCTAACAACTTCCATTGGGAGCTGGGGCCCGCCTTTCCTCTCCAGATGGCTCATTGCGGGATGGAGAGCCCCACAGTGGGGGACTGTGGAAGAGGCTGCCCTGGAGGCAGGGACAAGCAGTAACAATGAGGAACCGTTCCGATGCCAACTGGGGCACTGCTAACCCTGAAAAAGAAGGCTCCAAACTACTGTCACCTCACAGCGGGATGCTGTCTCTCACACAGCTCGGCTGGACTCACCCGGGCCTCCCTTTGATGTGAGTTACTGTAAGTACAGCAGATACAATCTTGCATATGTTTCATTCTCTGGCAAAAGTGGTTATACTAATTACTCGCATTTTGAGGGTGTGTCATTATAGTCAAACTCTTGAGGTAAATGCTTTTTTACCTCATAAGAAAAGCCACAACACCCAGCACATATGGTACTGTATTAATGAGCTATTGAGAATGTAATTTAACCAATTTTGGCTGTTTTCCTCTTATGTATGTTATTTTCTCCCTACTTACCTGAGTGAGTGTGCTTGCAAGGTCTGCAGCAAACGTAACCCTGTAGTCATCATTTCTTGGACTTCTCTCTCAAACAAATGAAGAAAAAGCAAATATAAAACCCACCAAGTTGATTTTGTTTTACATAACTATGATTTTCCATGATGTGTCTTCCTTCAACAAATAAAATCTAAGCAACATTACATTTCAAGAACTTTTATTTCAGATTTTCTAAGATTTTAATTATGATAACATTCAGTTTTATCTTTTGTCGTATTGCTAACCTCGCAGACGTTATACAATTGCTAAGGCATTAAATTTAACACATTTGGAAACTACTGTTTGACTCATCACTTCATTATTGTTAATTTGTCAAATTGCTATAACATTATATACTTTTAAATTTTTTTTGCTGAGGAAGATTGACCCTGAGCTAATATCTGTTGCCAATCTGTTGCCACCACAGCATGACTGACGAGTGGTGTAGGTCCACTCCTGGGATCCGAATCTGTGAACCAGGGCTGCAGAAGTGGAGTGAGCCGAACTCAACCACTATGCCACGGGACTGGCCCCAACACTGTACACTTTTAAAAGAGATTTTAACATGTAAGTTATGTGCTCATTAAAATAATTCATCCTATTTTATAGCTAAAATCTTTACTCAAGGAAGTTGAGCAACTTGCAGGTTGGCAGATGGTAGACTGAAGCTGGCCTTTGATTTTCAGTCTCGGGCTTCAGTCGTTGTGTTATCTTGCTTTTCTGGGGGAAAAATTGATCTCAGTTACCAGGAACTCTGATACAGGCCATTTTCCTTTCTATTTACAGCTGCTTCATGTACAGCTATTTAAAATAGGAAGGAGAAGAGAAATAAATGAATCCTGTGGAGGGTGAGAGTAGATGAATATCTGGAGAGGTTGTTCCTTGACTGATTTCTCTGCCTCCCAAGAATATTTCTCTGGTCACTGCTATTCAATTGGAAGCACCATTTCTCTTAGAGTGGCTTCTTTGGTTGCTTCAGAAGAAATGATAAGGATCAGGAGAGACTGAAAGGTCAAACAGGTCACCTCCTAAATGAAGTGAGGGTGTGACAAGACAACTTTGCTCAGGCTTCCAGAATTTCCTGCGTCTCTTCTACCATCATCTCTTCTACTCTCTCCTCCCTCTCCTCATTCTCTTTTCCCTTTCCTTGAGTGTTGATATCCATTTCTCTCCTTCACCACTTCTGTGAATCTCTTGCCCTTTCCTTTTTCTTGTCAGTCTCTATGGTACTTGGAGAGGGTATGTCATTGGCTCTAGGAAGAATGAAGGATCTTGGTCTTTGTTTAGCGTATAGTTAAGGAGCCAAGAGCTTAGTGGCTACAATGTCATGTCATGCTTTTCCATGTCAAATGATAACATCCAGTAGTATCTCCTCCTTTTACCAACAGCTTGTTTAGCTAAAGTGGACAAAGTAATCAGGGCATATCTCCCTATCTCCACCTCCATTTCTATCTCCATCTCCATTTGCATCTGCATTTCCATCTCTATTCTATTTCTATATCTTCATCTACGTATCTATGTAGTCATGTCTCTCTCTCTTTCCTCCCTCCAAAATGGAAAAGTGAAAACTCTCAGTTATATTTTAGTTTTACACATCTAAGTAAAAATTATTTTCTTATTTTTCCTAAAGACTTGTAAAACAAGTGTCACATAATAACACTTATACGCAATATGTTGACATAAAAAAAGGCAACATTAAATATGAAAATTTGAAAGTCTTATGTGGGCTGGGGATGCTGAGAGATGTCTGATTCCCATTAGAAAAAATTCATCTGAGGAGACATTTAATTATAAAGGTCCAGATATCTAGTAGTCACTAAACTTGAAACTTTGCTCTCTTTTATCAAATTTTCTGTCTAAATTTATGGAAAATTTCCACAATATGTAGTAATATTTGTTATTAAAAATCATTTAAAAATTCAGTAGACAGTAGTATGACAGTTTCCCCTATGTTTTTTATTAAAGGAAAATATCAAACATTTGTGGCAGTTAAGCAATTAAGTAGGAGTAGGAACAAAATGCCAAATGAGTGAAATAAACTTCAACAAGAAGTCAACTGGCCATATGAGTGGGAAAAATGACTGTTTAGTTCTTTGTGTGAATGTTAATGCTTTAATGTTATTATTAGCTAATTAATGACAACATTTTTAAGGCAATAATTGGAGGAAAAACCCCCCACATACTTAATACTAAAATTTATACTATTTGTTTAAGACTCTCAGGGAGAGGGGAGGCTAAGAATAATTACAACTTTATATTGAAACTATTGTGGCAGAAATTGTTAGTTGTCTACCCAATATCCACTTACCCTTTCATTTTTCACTAAAAGAACCTCTATATCAATGAGTGGCTATCAACCCAGCTGAAAAAAAATGACATTTCCTAGCCTCCCCTTAGACACAGGTGTTAATGAGATATAAACAAAGATCTTTACCAAGGGGGCTTACTCAGCTATAGGTGCCTTTTCTGTGCCTCTTTTCCTTACTTTTACTTGGAATGTAGACATAATGGATGGAGTACAGTAGCTGTCTTATGACCATGAGGTGGCCTTGAGAATTGGGGCCATGAGAAGAGCAAGCAGAAAGAGAGAAGAGCCTGGGGTCTTGATGACATCATGGAGCTTCCTTACCAGCCCTCTGATGCCTTCATCTGCATTGCATCAGAAAAATCATCCCATTTACACATATGTGTCCCCGCATAATATGTGTATTTCATGTAGCATATATGTGTATATCATAATCCTTCTAGTTGATTCCCTCAATATTTCTTCCCCATCCTCCCGCAGTCTCAGTAATGTTATATTGTTCTACTTTTTCTGTAGCACTTATCACTTTTTCACATATTCTATAATTTCTTTTGTATTATGTTTATTGTCTCTCTCTCTTTGCTAAAGTACCAGCTCTACAAGGGCGTGGATCTCTGTTTTGCTCACTGAATTATCCTAAGTGCTTAGGACAAGGCCTGGCACATAGTAGGTGCTTAGGAAATATTTGTGGGATGAGTGATGTACTGCTACATACAAAAATCTCAATGAAATACTTGGCAATACCTATTAATAAATGGTGAATAATAGAGAACATAATCTTCTATGAATATGTGAGATGACTGTCCCTGGATTTTATGCATAATGTTGATTAATAAAACTCAAGAAAGCACAGGGGAATTGGATAAGGACTGCAAACAGGCAGCTAATGTGCCAGAGGGCTGGATGTGAAGATGGACTTTGAAAGAGTTAGGATTGCTTAGTTTGCTCAGCCAAGCTGAAAGGAGAATTAGCTAAATTGCAAAAACAAAAAAAAACAAAAAAAAAACCAAAAAAACCCACAAAGGAGAGGAAGAAGAATTGTTTGTCAGATTCCAATCTCGGATATAAGGAGTTGTCCATTTTAACCTGATGGAGGTGAGTTTCACATAAATATAAGGATATAATGTAGAGATATCAGTGATATCATTATAGAACTCATTGCCCTAACTGGCATATGCGTCTCAGCACCAAATCTGAGAAGGCTGGAACTCAGACACCAGAGGCATCCTCTCAGATAGGACAGAGAGGAGAGGAGGGTCCAGCAGGACGTACAAGGTGAAATTGTAGCTGGGTGAACTTAACCAAGGGGCTGCTGGCAGAGGGGACACAGAGAATTATAAGAACTGGGGTTGAGAAACAAGACTCCAGTGCCAGGACAGAACTGTGAGGGGGTGAAGGGAGAGAATGGAGAGGGAGGTAGGGAGCTGAGAAAAGGACACAGGGAGACCCATCCCTGGACCTGGGTTACAAGGCAAGAACATCCTGCCACCAGAATATGAGGTCAGAATAAGAGGGTGGATTAGCTGAGGATCCAAATATTGGTGCACTGAGGTCATATCATTCCTGCCTTGGGGGTCAACTATTCCCAGGGATTGAACAGGACTGAACATACAGCAGTAGATGGCCAACTCTAGCTCTCAGCGTGCCATTGTGGCAGGAAACCAAAGACTGGGAATGTCATGGACACGTCATCCTGAATGAAAAACATGGCGCCATCTGCATCTGTCATTGTGAACATTTCTGGTTATTTATGATTATCAAGGAGAAGAGAAAACACGAACTATAAATAACTCCACATCAAATCTACATAAGTTAAATAATTTCGGATTCCTAATAAGTAATTTAAGGGAGCTAGGGCTATTTGGAGTACATCAATGGAGCTTTTGAACTGATTTCTATGGAACAATCACATCTGCCATGAAGCTATCTTTGTGCCACACTCAGAAAAGTGTACTAAAATAGAGGAACCACGAGTCTAATTGAGTTTGTCAATTTTATGTTTTTAATTAAATGAGTTTGCAAAACACTCCAAAAAGAAAATAAAATTTCCCCTGTAGAATGTTAGCATTGAGTATCATAACCATTACTAACCCACTTATTTGTAATTTAGCTTTCTCCTTTGACTCACTTTTTGTATAAGGAGAATTTGAAGAATTGCATTGCTCTGTTGACCACTTTTATGCCAATTAGGCAAAATATTTATTTATAAAATTATTTCACCGTGTCTTGAAGTTTGCTTCTATAAATGCCCCGATTTTGCATTTTTATAGGCAATATTAAGACGATATTTTGGCATTAATAAAACTATTATTTGAGAAAGTATAACATGTTGGGTTTGTACATATGTGCATAGATTATTTATATAGAAACAGGCCTAGGGACCACTGAATTCACGCTCAGAGCATTGTGGTATGTTTACCACACAAATATGCTGTCAATCAGGATGGGGACTTTATGGAACCTCAGTGCTTACATCCAAAGAAGCGATTCTGGTTTCTAGGGATGTTTATTTGGTGGAGGACACATTCTCTGGCAGGTGGTCCTTTGCCAATATCCTACATGATGGCTTTCTGCAAGTAAGGTTGGCCCTGCTATAAGCCAGGACTGTGAAACATCATTATTAGAAAAAGGAATGATCCTTTTGCCAGCAGAGGAAACTAACACTTTTTAATCCTTTATCCCCCTCTAGTCATGATGTATAAACACATTAATTCACTGTGTACAAAGGACATGCACTCAATTATTTACTAGAGGCATAAATTAAATGCTGAGCATAGTTCAGGCAGCAGGGCATCTTTCTTTCTTGAGAAAGTAAAGGGGAGAGAAAAACCTTAGATGTTTCTAATCCTGCCTGTTCATATTATAGTGAACAAATCGTTTAACCCATTTCAGTGTTGGACTTTAAATTTTCGTGCTTTCTTCCTGTTTTTCAGCGGAAGCAGCGTGCAGACCAGCCACAGTGATTGTTTTTATCTGAACAAATGTGTCCATTCCCACCAAAGAGCTTGTGTATTCTTTACCTTTTCTCTCCCAAACAACCTGTCCAAACCCAGAAATGTCATGTTAATGTTTTGTGGAAAGACTATCCGAGATGCTTTGGGAAATGGCAGCACCACTTCAATAATACACATTGTGTTTCTCCTCTAATTCTTCTGGTGTCTGTATAGTCCCGGCAGTGAAAAACCAAACAGCAATGGGGCTTCTAGGCAGTGTATCTGTCTCGAGAGCTTTGTCTCCTAATCCTGTTTTTTTCCCCCTTAAATGAGAAAGTCAAACAATTTCCATTTC
Organism: Tapirus indicus; assembly: GCA_031878705.1. NCBI lineage: Eukaryota > Metazoa > Chordata > Mammalia > Perissodactyla > Tapiridae > Tapirus > Tapirus indicus. The sequence goes on along the minus strand of CM062933.1, from coordinate 37,338,219 downwards.
CAGTGTTAGTGGGAACCATCAATCCATTCTTACACAGGAGCTCTGTTTCAAGTTCATTTTGTGGATCAACTTTCACAGTTGTTTTTACCTTTTGGGTTTATTAACTGTACTTCATAATTAGCAACTTATTTTATATTAACTTGTTCATTAAGGAGTCCATCCATAAATATCTTGGTTCCTTACCTCAATAAAATGTCCTGGCTGAGAAGAGAATGCGTACTTCTTCTGTGCCAGTTTGATATGACTATATCAAACTGGCACATTAAAGACTCTTAAGTATTTTTCAAGTTTAAAAAGTATTATCATGGACAAAATTTGCCTTTGGTTTAGGTATGGTGTGGTGGTAAGAAGAAAGGTTGGGCAGCCAGGAGGTGTCGAATTGAGTCCTAGTTTTGCCCCCGGCATTTTTTGGAATCACAGTCAAGAATCCCTGCTTCTTCTTCTGTGAGGCAGGAGTTCTAATACTTGTCTGACATCTCACAGGACCTGTGTCAAGAGCAAGCGAGATGCTGCACGTAAATGTTTTATAAATAGAAGATCTTGAATGGGATCCTCCCAGTCTGTAAGTGACTCCCGAGTTCTCACACATGTTGGCCTCTGTCTCAACCTTTCCTGGCCTTTGTGCTGTGAATCAGCAGACGTCCGAGTGGCACTACCTATCAGAAACAACACAACCTCGTGGCTTCTGGAAGTGTTAAAACAGCTCCCAAACAATGATAATCAAGCAGGATGAGTGCAGTTTGATGTAGCCCTGTGTCAGAGAGCGTGAAAGGGATTCTGTAAGAGAAATCCATTTCTGCTGGTGTCCTTCCATTAAAAGAATGTCCTAAACCAAGGCCTGGTCATCTTTTTCTAACCTCTCATTCTGAGGTAGTAAAAGGCACATAATTTTTTGAAGAACCTTAAACTTAGAGGATCTTTGGTGAAGATTTTTTAAAATAAAAGCATACACTTTTCTTTAGGGATCAAATTCCAGGGCAGGTTCACTTCAGTGCATAATTTAAACCCTTGGAGTTTATAAAACAAAAATGCAGCCTCCACCAAGAGGGACATATTTTCTATTTTGAAAATAAGTATTTGGAATTTTACTTTACATATAGATTATTGTTATATATGGCACTAAGTATCTATAATGGAAATGGTATATAAACGTGAATACGTTATCTTGTGATATATTTAATTGACCTGAATCTAAACAGTTTGTATGCAGCAGAGTTTCCGAGATTTCCCAACTTTATTTCACATATTCTATTATCCCCCTTAACAAACGGTCTATTGCCTTATTGCCCCGATACGGGGATGGTAAGTAGTGAGGTTTAACTTACATCCATCTTGCGTTTATAGTCTGCCTTATATTATGGTTATTTCAGGGCTTGTCTTATCTTTCCTTTGATGCAAGGGATTCAATCATGTTTTCATAAGCCACATAATTACTTGAACTATTAGTTGCTCAGTAGATACTTCTGGAAGGAATGAATAACTGTACTATGTACTGTCTTGACAAAATGATTTTTTTCTAAATGATTTTCATAATATTTTCCTTTCAGCTGTTACTATGGCATAACTTCAAAGAGTCCAAACTCTTGAGCCTGTTCAGCGTGAGTTCATGAGGCAAGTGATTGATTTCGCGTCTCTGGATGTCAGTTTCCTCACCTGTAAAGTGAAGATGCTGACATGGACAATTCCCAAGTTACCGTAACCTGATCCCTTTGTCTTTCTCATCACTCAACCCAATGCCAGCTCCCTGATTTATATGCTATTACTCCTACCTGGAATCTCTCATGCACATTGGTGCACACACACAATCGTATGGAACTAGTGACATTCTCATTCTGTGTCTAGTTTCCCTAGAATTTCCTTGCACTTTTGATGTAGAAATTAGGTGGAGGCAGGAATGTGTGTGTCCCTGTGTGTATGTGCATAGAAATGATAAAATGTTTGTAAAAATAAACATTTTGTCTATAGGTGGATTGATTTTTCTTATCTAACCGAAGAAAAGGAAATCATTTATTGCACCTGCAAAGGATAATTTGCAGAGCTCTGTAGAACTCTCCTATCCACAAATTGGCACATTGAGACAAGGAAGACCCACAGCATCTTGGAGAAGATAGTTGCAGAGCACAGGGAACCTGCATACAGTTCTGCAGGAGGATATGCTTCTCAAAAATATGTGATGCAAATACTAGTCTTTATTCCAAGGAAATTGCTTTTATTAGCTTAACATAAATAATGTTAATAAGTAGATGCAGTGCCACAACTCGAGTTTAACACTTTTATAATGGAATATATAATTATACATGGAGTTGATTGTTTTTCACTGATGGTTATTTTTTGCTCATGTAGTCCAAGGCGGTGTCTTACAGCAGCACCCTCCTGCTCACATTATGGTGGAGAGAGAGGCGTCCCTGGCAGTCATCACAAGGATGTTTATCCTAAAGTGTATGGGTGCCAAGACTCTTGTGCTGCAGAGTTCCAGCTGTTCACGCTCAATTTTGGTCTTGGCTTAAAGAAGGACCATCCCCCTTCTGCTACTTGCAGAAAAAAATGAACCGCTTGTCATTGCTACACGTCACCAGCCAGCAGATGTTACTACTATCTTTAACTGGGCATGAACCATAAAAATAATTTAATATACCAACTAGTAAAATAGCCTATTATTTGATTTTCTATATTGTGATTTATTAAAGAAACAAGCAAATGAGAGACTTTGCCTTTCCAAAAGGAATTAAAGTGGATACAGTTACCAATTTGGGTGTCTGTTATATTTTAAAAAAGCTAAACTGAGATGAAGAATATTAATGGTCACAGTTACAGAAAGTGGGGCATAAATATTAAATATTGAGTCCTTCTTGGATGCTAAAACACGTAGTTGTGACATCTCCCTTTTAAAGGAAGCTGGGCACTAAGAAATGTGCTGTGCTTTTGGCAGAAAGTCGCTGGCTCAGTCACTGAGCGATTGGGTCCCAGCTGCAGGTTGATTGATGGCACCACATCGGAGAGCACTCTTAGGGGAGCTGTTTACCCCCATCTTCCATCTGGAGCTGCTGGGATATAGTTCACTGTGATGATGGCCACTGAATGAGCTGCACTGGCAGGACCTCGGCAACAAGGAAGGATGGTGGCTGGGGAGCCGGCCCAGAATCAAAGGATGTCAGGGAAATGAATGGAGCTAAGCACAGAACAGCCAACTCTTCTCACACATGATGGGGAGGCAATTCAAAACGAAAGACGGCACACAACTTTTAAAACTACAAAACGGGGAAATATTATGTTCCTTTGTTCTTTCACTTAGAGAGGTTACTTTCTAGAGATTTATTTCAAATCAAGGAAACATGCTACTTATGCCTGAAATATAACGACTTCTTTGACAGCTACCTATTGTTTAAAACACATTCGACAATATTAGATTATAAATTTCTTTTAGGGAAGGCATCCAATATTTATCTGGGCACATTAACAACCAGTACAAGAAGTGCCTTCTTGGTTCACAGGTTCTCTAGGAATCTGTAATTATTATGTATTAGGGAAATGACGAGAGGCAAAATTGATATATATGTTTTATTTATAATATAATATAAATACAATATAATATATAAACATATTTTATTTATAGTATAGATTTTATATTTGTGATAAATATAATATAATATAAATATATGATTTATATATATATATTTTTCTATTTAATGGGAGATAAGAAAAGTCCATAAGACTAGTAGAGAAACGCACCTGCAAGGGATGGACACATGCAAGCTCACACATTCCGCTAACCACAGACATAGCCGGAGTGAGTGCTCACTATTGCAGGGGTGGGAGGCTGCCGTAGAGGTGAGGGCATGTCTGGGAATGCAGCCAGCAGGAGAGAGCCTGGAAAACCTCTGCGGAAGAGAATTCTAAGCAGAACTTGAAAGGAGGAAGAGATGTGATTTTCTATTTTGTTTTTTTTTCGGGGGGTGGTGTTTATGCTGCTGCTTATGGCTATGTATTAACACGTTGGCACTCTAGTTTTGCAGTATTATAAGGCTTTCATTTTTTATAATAAAATCCATTTCCTAAACTATGCTGATAGTTACAGAGCACGGCATGTAAAATATCCCAGAGATGAAAAATGGAAGGCTTTTAAGAAGAATAACTACTTAGGCTCGATCCTGCATTGGGTTAGAATTGGGGCAGTTTGGCTGGTGGAATAAGATCTGTGAGCATTACTTGTAATTTTGTACGAGATAATTGCAGTGATGAGACCAAAATTGTAGTTAAGGAGGGTGGAGTTAGCCGCACTGAGTTTCTTAGGATGATTTTCGAGAAGGAGGTTCTTTGAAGGAGGGAAACGTAAAGTAGTGAGAACACAGCTTAAGTATCTACACACCTTGGTTTGAATACAAACAAGGAAAGGACCAATCTGCAAGAATATATTTGTCAACACATTCTTTTATGAAAGTTGTTCATTTTGCTATATGGAGTTCATGGATTGATTCTGTGATTCTCAGTATCCTGGTTATGCTATGTATTGTCAATTTCCTGCCTATTTTTGCATGAAGTTAATATAAAACTTTCCTTTTTTTTGCAATAAAATTCATTTCTTAAACTATGCTGATTAGATAAAAGGAGGTACTCTTTGGAAGCAAAATTTCATTGTGTATTCTTCTGCTTTATAGGCAATATTCTTTTAAAGGCCTGCACTCATAGACACTAAGATTCTCGTTAACTGAGGCAAGTACGAACAGGCTTGAAACAATTAACACTTGAAAATCAGTAGAAGGTACCAACTAGGCACCTAATTTGCGCCCATTGCTTTGTATTTGCTTGCTCTTGAAACTCTCCACAGCAATACTATGATGTAGGGATTGAACTGCATTGAATAACTTGCCTGAGAGTAAATAGTTAATGAAAGAATGAGCAGGGACTTGCACTCAGCTCTCTGAGGGGAAGCCCATCCTTTTTCCATTCCTCTATTTTTGCTTGGATTTTTACTATGCTTGATTATCTAGAGCTTGAGTTTCTCAAATTTTTGACATCCTCCCAGCTTCTTTTGAGCTACCTGCTCCAGGGAAAATGAAAGAAGGTAGAATATAAAATTCATTAATCTTGTTACTGAGTACAGCTCTTGTAAAAAGTTTTGCTGAAGAGGAAATTGAAACAAATGCCTAAAATTAGAAATGCAGTTAATAACTATAATTTTAATTTTTAAAATCTCTCTCTGATGTAGAGAATTGTAACTCACAAACAGGAGTCACTATGTAAAACCTATGCATCTAAAAAGTCAACATTTTACGGGAATGGAGGTTTTCCATTCTTCCTTATGCTCTCATAAAGTGTGACCAATGCTATTTTATTAGCTGCAAATACTGCTAGATATATTAAAGATTATTCTAAAGCATTTAGCTCAAGTTGCAATGCCTTTTTTTAAGAAAGAGATTTTCCTTTTCAAATGAGCTGCTATTTCAGTTTATTACTAACTTCTGAAAATTTTATGGAAAATTTTTTCTGAGAAAAATTATGGACGAGTTTAAATTTGGGGTTGATTTAGTATATTTGAGTCAGATATTGTGGTGGGCTGAATCGTGTCATCCCAAAATATATGTTCATGTCCTAAGTCCTGGTACCTGTAAGTGTGACTTTATTTGGAAATAGGGTTGTTGCATATGTAATTAAATTAAGGTGAGGTCATACTGGATTATGGTGGACCCTCATTCAATGCTGTTGTCCTTATAAGAAAAGGGAAATTTGGACACAGGCACAGAGAGACACACAGGGGAGAGATGGAGGCAGAGATTAGAATGATGTGTCTACAAGCCAAGAGACCCAGGATTGCTAGCAACTCCTAGATCCAAGAGAGAAGAATGAAACAGACTCCCACTCAGAGCCTCCAGGAGAAACCAACCTTGTCGACACCTGGATTTTGGACTTCCAACCTCAGAACTGTGAGAGAATAAATTTCTATTGTTTTATGACACCAAGTTTGTGGTACTTTGTTCTGGAAACCCTTGGAAACAAATATAGCTATAAAAAATCAACAACAACAAGCACATCTTTTTTCTCCAGTGGGTATTTCCTTTTTCCAGTTTATAGTTTTTTTCCTCAGGTGTAGCTCATTATATTTTGATTACATCATGGTCACCACCCAAAGACTAATTATAACCCATGACCACTCACATGTGCCTAATCATCCCTTTTGCCCTCCTCTCTACCTCCCCAGTTTATAGTTTTTCCATATGGATATTGATAGACTCCTAATGTTGAACAACCAAAAAATATACATAAATTCCTTTTTAAAAATTTTTTTGAAGGCAAAACATTTCCAAGTATAAAGGCATGTCCAACTTCATAGTTCTGAGTCCATCTAGAATACATTTTTTCTTACATAGTTACAAAATTTTTTTCTTGTGATGAGGACTTTTAAGGTTTACTCTCTTAGCAACTTTCAAATATGCAATACAGTATTATTAACTATAGTCACCAAGCTGGACATTACATTTTAATTCAGAAATGGCAAAGGAAGTTTTCCTGATTCAAGGTAAAAGGATTCAAACCATTATGTGGATTCTTGGGCATCAAATAACATCTACACAATAAGACGCAGAGGATGTGCTACTGTTATGAACCAATGTGTGGTCCTATCTCTGAGATAACAGGAATGTGTTTGGATAAGAGATGTGGGCGTGCACTAGCAAGGAGACACACTCATTTTGAAAAGTCTGAGTCCCTGCACAGAACCAGCTTCGTTCATATTTTGCCATTTATAACTGGGAAAAAGATCCTTCGTTTCAATATCTGTTTCTTGAATAAACAACTACAAATAAAACTCAAGATAACTATTAAAAAGGAGAAAGTCATAAAAATCATTTAGAAAACCAAACACTAATAAAGTGTTATATTCTCAGTGCTTTTGCATGTGTGATCTTGTTAATCTTTCAGTAAATCCCATGAGATATAAAGATCATGGGAAATTTCCCCTATTTTTTTCAGTCAAGAAAAGTTTAATGACTCAGTTGAGGCCACACAGCTTGTCATTTGCAAGGTCAGGATCTAAACTTGCAATCCAAGTCTTCTGACTCAAGTAGTAACCAGTTGCCTCTCTTATAGCATTGAAATGACCTTCTATCCACTAATCTAGAATATAAAATTTTGTGTTATGAAACACAACATATCCAGACTGAAATAAAACTCAAAGAAAGATATGCAGAAGTGGTTTCTTATCTGGAGAAGAGAAGCTTGACTCTGAAGAGTCAGAAGAGGTCTGTGTAATTCAGACATTTATATGTATTACCTTGAACATTTTACAAAAGGATCTGTTTTGAGTGCCTGAATCTACATTCACTAAGGAAAAGGAGAAATAATCAACAGACACATAAAATGAACAAACATGCGGTGGGTTCTGATATCAATCTTCTGCTTTCAACTCGTGAAGAGGTTGCTGATAATGCTTCACTTGTGGCTGAGATTTGTCTGCAACTGGTCCCGTGGGATCCTCCACAGTTGTACCCCAGGGAATTCCACTCCCGGCAGTGTGGTCTGCACTGCTCCAGGGCATTTTACTAAGTCTCAGTATTGACTTTTGCAATGGACTCTACTATAGAGAATTGAGTACTGGGTCGTGGCCAATTGACTCCCACAGTGGTGGCATAATGGCAAAATGCACTTATTTTCAACCATGCCCTAAATTGTGTAGGTTCATGTTCACAAATGCCCTTCAGCCCTCTACCCAAGATAAAATGATTTACAGACCTTTTTCTCTTCTCAGTTTGTCTGTGTATTCTCTTATCTCCTAACCAAAGAACGCTCACCTGGGATTTTTGCCCTAGCAAAAGTGTGCTGACGTACAAAAATACCTTCCTTTCTTCTCTTCTTTCTCTTTCTCACGCAGGCTTTTTGATTTAGTTGTGCTTATAATAGACTTTTCCTTGCTTTTACTTTGGATATGTCTCTGCAGGAAGGATGTTTGTGGTCTTTGCAGTCAGGCTGTACTGCCAAAACCATCTCCAGGGCTCTGAGTAGGTCATCACCCCTGAGGAAGAGGTTCCTTTTGCCATTCTGAAGTCAGTTTGCTTTTTATATTATTTTATGCGACTCTAAGTCCATCTTAGACACTCAATTTCTGTTTTTCATTTAATCTTCCACTGAGAACATATTCACCATTAAAGAACTTTTTTCCTTATGAAATGTGCAAATTTTCAAAAGACCATACATTATGGTTGAAGGTGAAGTAGAAACGAAGAAGATATATTTTTCCCCCTCCTCAAAATTATATCATGGAGAGTGCCCACTAGAGGGTGTCATTGAGCTGTTATGGTGTGATCTGACCTGCTCCCACCCAGGGCTGATTGCCTGGCAGTCTTGCCTTTCTGGAACGGATAATGTGGATAGTCTGAAATGCAAGGAAGGAAGCAGTGATGTTTCATGGATTCCTAAGGTTCTATGTGTCCAAATGGAAAAAAAGAGGTTTTGTGTATATTTTAAAATCTGATGAACAAACTCACAAGATAAACCATTCTTTACACACACACACACAAGCTCTAAAACAAAACTTCACAAAAACCTAAAAATACTTGGCTTTAGTAGAAATATTGTTTTCTCTAGAGCTCAATAAATCTAAGACCCAAAGCAACTGCTTTTGGTCATGCAGATAGATGCGTTTTTACCAGGATGATTCATGGAACAAAAGGTTTTCCCAAGCTTTACTGTGTGTTAACTTCCTTAGTTACCAGGTTTGACTATAGAAATTCTAATCTAGATGAGCTATGGTGTAGAATCAGACCAACACTCACTGGGCACCAAGATATCATACAAACATTGCCAGAAGCTCTTTAAATATTCACATTTAGGATGCCAGTTCGTTATTCTTCTTTAGATCTTTGAGGGCTGGTAAACTTGATAATGCTTCAGGGTCAATACAGTTTTGTAGTTGCTGGCCTGAGCCCTTTTCGGCATTTTAGCCTGCTTCCTTTCATTAGATTTTCAAATAAAATGAAATCAGCCGTGCTCTTCTTAATGTTGAAAGACTATCATTAAAGAATGATCCAGATTATTTTTAACCTTTGTTTATAGAGGTTATTTTCAAATTCTTCGTCAATTAGATTTTCCAGTGTTCCATCTCCACGTTGTCAGTTTCTTGGTTTGGGTTGTCATAGCAACTAAATCAATTAATACCACAGTCTTTCTGATCAGTTATTGCACATTTTATAAAAAAAAAAAATCTCAGAAGTGTTGAATTGGCCTGCAGTGTGGCCATTTGGATCAAGCTGTTCAGGTGCAAGTCTTTGCTTGTTCTTGCTTTTACCATATAGAGACACCGATTAAATACCAACTTTGACCTTAGAGAAAATAATGAAATTGACCTCCCTCAATTATCCCTTCAGTTGGTTTCAGGTGTTTATAATTTTCACATCCACCCTTGGCTTTCAAGGAAATCTTTTTACAATTCCTTTCTCTTAAATCCTCTTAACTATTACCACTCAGAGGTTAGTAATTGTTTTGATTAATTTCTTACTGAATATTACTTAATGTTGTCTCTTGTCTGTGGCTTCAGTTACCATCCATAGACTGCTTTGTCTTAAATATACACACTAGTTTAGTGGTTCTCAAACTTTGTTCTCAGTAGCTCTTGTTTTTTGTGAGGAAGACCAGCTCTGAGCTAATATCCCTTGCCAATCCTCCTCCTTTTTGCTGAGGAAGACTGGCCCTGGGCTAACATCCATGCCCATCTTCCTCTACTTTATATGGGACGCCGCCACAGCATGGCTTGACAAGCAGTGCGACAGCTGGCGCCTGGGATCTGAACCTACGAACCCCAGGCTGCCAAAGCGCGAACTAAACCGCTGCGGCACCCGGCTGGCCCCATCAGCAGCTCTTTATACTCAGAAATTACTGAGATCCTCAAGAGCTTTTGTTTGTATCTGCTGATTTTTACTGCATTAAATATAGAAATTGAGAAGGTTCTGGAACATTTATTTAAATACTATTAATAAATCTATTACTTAGTAACATAAGTAATACATATTTTTAATGAAAAATAACTATTTTCCAAAAAAAAATTAGTGAGATGAATGGCATTGTTTTGCATTTTTGCAAACTCCTTATGTCTGGCTTAACAGAAGACAGCTAGATTTTCATCTGCCTCTGAATTCAATCTGTTGTGGTATTCTGTTTTGGTTGAAGTATATGAAGACAGTTTGGCTTCTCACAATATGTAGCTGAGAAAGGAAGGTGTATTTAATAGCTTTTTCATGTAACTTGCTAGAAGCAACCACCAAATGTTGACTGATGATCAAGGACCACTCTGAAGGAAAAAAAGGGAGAACTTAAAAAAAATCCTGCCAATTAATCTAAACCATGGCCTTCATAATTTTCATACATATACTGACCACAATCATTTATTCCATTATTAAGCTATATCATAATAAAAGATTAATCATCTCAAAAAATGTGGATATTCTTCTTTGACATTACATCAAATCTTAACTAGAAGTAGTTTAAAAAAAGTAGTTGCAAGGTAGAATCCAAAACCATTGCAAAGAACTTCTTATGCTCTATTAGATTAAAATCCGTTGGTCATGATATTGTATGATATTGTAACATCACATGTTGGTCATTTGGAAAATATTGATTCCCTGAGTGATGCACATTTTCCAAATGTTGATACATTTTGTTATACAATACTAAAAAACATTTGTTAACATGACCACTGATCTTATCAGAAAAGTGTTTAAACATTTGAAAGTTGCTAGGCTCATAGTATTGGATGTAATTTTTCTAAAACTACTTTTTTGTTTGAAATCTCAAATTTTATCATTGGCAACAAATAATTTTCCTTGAAGTGACAGACTTACGTTGTTTTTGTTTTTGAGAAAATGTCTGCCAAATATCCACAACTGAATAAGCATAGTTTATCTGTTAACTATTCTTTCAAGAAAGAAAAAATATTATTCCATAAGAGAGGGGCTATGTCAGCTCACAGCTCAGTCACACATGCATTTCTCCTTTAGGCAACAGCCATTATAGTTCAATCTGCAGCAACAGTGCTCTATGTGTACCTCCCACTCATAATGCTAAATATTATAAAGAGTTCTACTCAAGGGTTGAGATGTAATGAAATTAATAATTTTTACCGCTGCAGCATTTTTAAGAGAGACTGATATTTTTGATAAATGCAAGTGTGTGGTGGTGGAGCAAAGTATGACAGTTGCCACAGTTTTGGTGTCATCACCCATGTGTGTGCTAAAGTGCCAGTGGTTTTGCCCACCATTGCTTTTGCATCATCAGTGCAAATACCAATACAGTGAAAAAGGCAAATATGCTCATGTCTTAGTGATATTATTTAAATATTTTCCACCTAGTGAGTTTCCTCAAAGTGTCTTAGAGAATACCCTGGGTCTGTGGTCCATACTTTGAGAAGTCCTGCACTAATTTGAAACCCTTTCTTGAAGCCTAGACCCATATATTCAATGGTCTACTATCTATCCCATAGGCACTGTGAACTCAAGAATCTTAATTGGACACTGGTCACATTTCCTTCTCTTTTTTCTAACTGCTTCTCTTTCGTTCCCAGTCTCAGATGTCTTCATTCTCCAAGTCACTCATGTCATAAACCTAGGAGTCACTCTCAATTTTTGTTTACCATTAACCTCTTTGGACTAATTAGTCACTAAGTCCAATCTCTCAAATATACTTCCTATCCAACCCTACCAAGACTGAGTTAGTTTAAGCCTTCAGTAACTCAAACAACTGCCTGTAACTAGTACCTTCCTTCCCCTCCCAGTCTCCCCCTTCTATTCACCTCCCACATGCATTCTAGAGTTAGCTCTTTAAAAAGGAAACCTAGGGTCCGGCCCAGTGGCGCAGCAGTTTAGTTCGCTCTTGGCAGCCCGGGGTTCATGGGTTTGGATCCCGGGCGCCAGCCTACGCACTGCTTGTCAGTCATGCTGTGGCGGCGTCCCATATAAAGTAGAGGAAGATGGGCACGGATGTTAGCCCAGGGCCAGTCTTCCTCAGCAAAAAGAGGAAGATTAGCAACGGATGTTAGCTCAGGGCAGGTCTTCCTCACAAAAAAATAAATAAATAAAAGAAAAAATAAAAAGAAAATCTAGATAATGCAAAAGTGACCTTGGCTTTCTGTGTTAGAGTGTTTTCATTGTAAAACTTTTTAAATGAAAATATTTACTGCATTTTATTGTAAAGATAGATGGATCACATAGCCTGGCATATAGCAAGTTCTTTAAAAATATTTATTTTTTATCAGTTCTCCCCACAAAGCACTCACTATTTTATTGTGTTAGGTGATATGTTAGAGTTAGAGTCTTTAAATTACTCTTCATCTTATTACCGGGGCATAGCCCAATGTCTGAAACATAGTAGATGCTTAATAATTATTGGGTGAATGAAGGAAAGTTTAATCTGAATTATGTACAAATGTAGACTTTCTTAGTTTATTACCATTCACATTTTTCAGTGTCTTTATTGAAGATGCTACTAACTACCAGATGAAAATATATTGTATTAGTTTAACATATATTACCTAAACTGTGCAATAGGATTAACCTGTGAATATATTATGCTCAAGTTGGCAAAATCCCTAGCCTATTTTTAAAAACACATTTCTTCTTAAGTCCTAAAGGAGCAAAAGTCTTAACCTGCCTGTGGGTGGGCACAATGAGGGATGTGCAAAGTCCCCGAAACTCCTGAAATTATTCACAATATTTAGTGCATATCACCTGTGCATTTTTTTGGCAGTAGGAATAAGGGGAAGAGGTTCCATTGCTTTCCTCAGATTCTCAAAAGAGATCTGTGACCTAGATAAGTAATAACCATTGTTACAGAAGATGGCAGGCAACATACTACCGGGGGTTGCCAGGTTCCATGACAGACTAGTGGGATGTATTTTTCAGCAGGGAAAAATTTGGGAACATGTCAAATCACACAGTGAAGGCCATTGTCCTATACTTAGGACTGAACTTTGAAAATAAATTATCTGAAGTCCATGGCCTTGAACTCAAGTACTTGACCCCTGAACAAGAGCCAATAAATAAAATTAACTCACAGTCCTGATTTTATTCATGCTTCCTCAGAGTGTCCCTTGGGTTTGTTGCCAACACTGCTGGGGTTTACCCAAGCCTGTCATGATCATAACCTCGGGGTTCCTTTCTTTGGTGTAAGTCTCCTGACTTTCTCTTTCATTCTTTACATGTTCACAATGTGATGCCTTTTATTTTTTATTTTTAGAATAGAAATCAGAATAGATCTAAAAACAGAAAAGCTTCCCCTTTTAAAAAAGCCTGAGCAGAGAAAAAAGAGCTGCTCTTTGACCTTATGACATCTTTTGAAAACATGTTTGTTACTAGAATTTTTTATCATGCTCCTTTTGAACTTTGAATCGACCATGTGGATAGTTTAACTAAAACTTAGTAAAATATTGGGAGAGTCACTTGGATGAAATATAAAGTCTAAATGTAAGATCATAGCCAGATGATAGGGCAGCCTATAAACAGTGAGGAGAATGCCAAAATTACCCAGAGTGGAAGTTTTAACTAGCACCTCTGATCTGAAATTCCATGTGCATTGTTGTAAGTATCAGGCTAGGTTAGGATCTAGGATCCAGTCCCCTCTCCATTGGGTGACCAAATGTCTCCATAAACAAAACCAGTTTATACCCTTTGCCCTTGAATCTTGTTGGTTCCTTTTTCACTCTCAAAATTATCTGTTTGGAAAGCTAATTATATGGACTTGCTCTCTGCCACTAACAGCGTTATGAGTCTACTAATGACTCTAGAATTAGGTAAATATGCAGTACTGATTAAAGCCAGGAGAAAGCAAGATACTGAGATGCCAGACGTTATGCTCTTTTGGTAGAGGCATAAACTCATAGCCCAGAGAAAAGTCCGTAGTTCATGTTTCCTTAAAGAATCAGCATCATATTGGAGGCATGCAGCATGATGGCACAGAATAACCTGATCTGATCATTCAGTGTGTTCTTTGTGGACACCTCAGTGGTCTGTGCAAAGGGATTATGGTTGAGACCTTGTCAACAGAAAATGGAGAAATGCCTCAATGGATACCATGGTCAGCTCTTTCTCTTTTGATGTATTTTATTACCACATGTGTGCAAGTTTGCTGAATTAACCTACAAGAACGGAATTTGTAATGAGGATGTGGGACCACAGGTGGCCTCTGGTGCTCCAGGATGTCTGGTTGATAAGCAATGTGTTCTAATCTGAATTCAAGATTATCCATTTTTTCCCATTTGTAGCTTTTGTAAATAAAGAGTACAATCCTTTATTAAAATGTGCCAAAATGAAAGTATTGCCAAACCCTTTAAAAATAATGCATGCCTTGAAATAGGTTAATGACAACAGCAGCCGTTATATAGTTTGGTGCCTTTCTTTCTGACTCTTTATGGTTAAGATTCCTGGTCCTCTCCTTTTTCTCCATTTATGGCTTCAAAGAGAGAGTTTGGGCTCTCTTCTTCTCAGCTGCTCACTTATTAAACTTCGTTGGAGTATGTGTGGCCCAGGTTGGAGGATGCCATTGGTTCTACTTCCCATTGTGATTACCCTTGTCCCTCAGCCACTCCTGCCACATGGGGCAGACATGTGGGTGAATGAGAAGGACATGGTTCCTCCTTTGCTGGAAACTCTTAGACCCGCTTTATTTATTTATTTTTTTCCTGTGAAACTAGAAACAAAATTGATACTTCATTTCAGTGGAACTCTATCTGCCTCTCAGAATTTTCACTGTAAGTTTTCTTCCTTCCTTCTATTTTCTTTGAAGAAAGAAGTTTCTCCCGACTCACTGCTTTTTTTACTGTCCCAGGAGCTCATGTACATTGAAATTTAAGTTCTTTGCAATAAATCTTAGTCACAGACTGTTTTTTTTTTTCTGACACAGAGCTTCTGATTATAGGAACAAGATTTTAAAAATAAGTAGCTTTTAAAATTGCTTGACTTGAATATGGGTTTTGAACAGATTTAATGCTGTTTTATGATGGATGCTTTATTTTCTTGAGATATTCCATCCATACTTCACATTCTACCAACAGCCAGGAATATATCAAGTTCTTTCCTTTTGCTTTTGCCACGCTTATTCATCCCAGTCAATAGGTAATGGCTACAAAAGCTGTGGCTTTGCATTGTCCACGTATGAAAAGTGTTTCAGCAATAGAAGAATATTCAGGAAAAGCAACATTAAATATGGCAAATATCGAGTGATGCTAATTTACATGTGTTCCTTTAATGAAAGGCTGGTTAATGTATGCTGAGAAACTCTAAGAGGTGGGGGGATACTGCACAATACTCTATAGTATATTTGCCCATGGGAATGAGACATTTCTTTGGCTTTCAATATTTCATGGGAGCAGCGGCCTATGGTAGAGATTTTAGGAAATGCTGTGTTTGTCCTATTGAGTGAAAACAGGTGTGGTTGCATATGGGTGAACACCTCTGCATGTATCAATATGTGGCTGTGTGTGTCCATGTGGGCATATATCTATCTATCATGAACGTCTGGCTGCGGGAGGCACTATTCTATCAGCACCCTATCTGAATGTGTGGATTGATGTCTGCATGGGGGATATGTCTGTCACTCCACGGGTGGGTGTGCAGGTGGGTGTAGATGAATATACTTTATGTCAGTATTTCCCGTGTAAGACAAGGTGAGAACCAGTTTTCACCACGACTGGTTTCAGGCCAGCATAAGATGGTGACTGGCGTTAAGCCAAGATTTCTGTTTCCTTACCAAATTGCATATACAGATCTGCTGGCAAAAAGGACTCACATTTAAAAATTGTGAGAAAGTTAACTGTGAGCTCAGAGTGGAAATTGGAGTTGTGTCGAAGGGAACATATGTAATTGAAGTGCCAGGGGCTCCAGTACCATGGATAATTTTAGCTTCACTGCTTAATGTATGTGAAATTTGTATAGACCGGGACAGAATTATTCCTACTTATGTATTCTCTTTTGTTATATTGGGCAATGACACATCAATTACCACCATTCAAACCACTTAGTGTTCAATTACCATTCACTTCAAAGCGTGTGCTTCTGATTTCAGCTTCTAGATCAGAGGGTAACTTGGAAAGTTATGTTTGGCTAGTGGCTAAGAGCTCTCCCTCACTCCCCCGTTTTGATAACAATGCTGCCCTCCTTGTATTCTTTTGAATGTGAACAAAAAGACAGAACTGCTTCTACGGGGAAGCGAGTAAGTTATTCGACACAAGGGCTTCCAGTGTCTTATCCCTGGTGAACTCTCAGTGTCCGCCTGTATTTAGAACTCCTTCGGGTCTGTGACAGATTATATAATCACAACTGAATCCTGAGAGGAATACTTCCTAGATTATCACTGTTTTAAAAGCAGATCCGTGTCACAAAGGAGGCAGAATTAAAGTGACCTGAGAGGAAGCTGGCAGGTCATGAAGGTGAATTAGCCTCTGTGGTGTCAGTGGGTGCAAACCACTGTGAGGGGGGGTGACCGCGGAAGGAAAGGTCTCTTCTGGGTTAGCTGCTGGGCCAATTAGGTATTAATAGTGTCAGAGAACTATTCTTTTGGTGGCATAAAAGGCCTGCTGAGATAAGTTTGTAGAATTGCAAAGATGAGCATTTTGTCAGGATATGGAAACAATAGATACTTTTTAACCTTCTCCTTTACAACATGCTACAAACACACAGGAGCTAGCCTGCCACAGAAATTTTTACTTCCCTAAGGACCTTTTCTCTCATTAAAAACAAAATATTTCACCTCTTTGCTATTTTCTGAGTTTTCCTTCTTTTACCATTATCCTATTCAGCAACACACAATTGAGATACGCCCTTGAAAGACTGGCTTCATAGTGAGATTCTGGTTTTGAACTATATTTTTCCACTGATCCACCTGAGTTCCTTTAGGAAATACTTTGTGGTCTAATCCTAAAGAACTAACGTAAATGTGATTAAAATTTTGGCAAATCTATTTTAAAGTCACACATTTTAAAAGGCAGATCAATTATTTTATTAAATTAATGTCTTTTGGCATTATTCGAATAATAGTTATGATGCTAGAAACAAATTCCACAAAAAAGCACTACATTTAAAGTAAAATTTGTTGTGTTTACCATATGATAAGATTCCGTAACATCAGTTTGGAGTACTGGGAGGTTTGCTTCCAGAGACAGCCCTGGCCAAGAAAGTAAACCTTTTTACCTCTGATTTCTTCCTTAATTTGTTGAGTGTCTTTCGCTTTTGCACTGTCTTGGCACTAAGTGTCACAAAAAGGAATCTAACAAGGATATTAATCTGACAATGAATAATTGAAAGTATGAAACTGAGACTATTTTGAATGGACCAAAGAGGACCAAAAAGAAGACAATGGTTAGGCCAGAGGAATGAATCAACATACACAGGCAGACAGACATGCACACACACATTATACACTGAAACAGATCCTTTTTTTGGGGGGGAATGGCCATTTCTACTAATTTTTATCAATTCCATGAGTATACAGCCTACTCCATGTCCTCATTCTATGTGCATTTTCTGAGTATTTTAAAAATACCTCTTTCATCTTGGAAGCTCATAAAATATTGGGTAAATATATTAAATCCTTTTAATAAATTGGGGAGATATTGTTTAAAAAAATTCTAATTCTTTGAAAATGCTTATCAATCAATATATAGAAATAGTCTCTTCTAATACAACTCAATTGTGGTATTCTCAAGAAAACACAAGTTATTAAAAATTGCAGTATAAAAATAATAATTTCAATGAGAAACAGAGGGAAAGGGCTAAGTGCTTTAGACCTACAATAAGGAAGTTATTGTTTTCTCCCAGAAATTTCAACAAGGAGGGGCTTTTAAATAACTCTAAGTGTAAAGCTGTGAGACATAACATCAGGGAGAAAATGCAACATACGATCACGTTCATTTCTGCTCAAGAGTAATGGAGAACTCCTATTCACTTTCAATACTTAAATCACCCAGTGTTGTGAAGAACAAAACACAAATCACCTAAATTCAGCAGCCCCAGTGCAGAAGAACTTTTTTCTAGCCCTGGCCTTAGCCAAATTGCATTCTAATCTATTGTGGTTAGTATAATGCAAAACACCCCTAATTAATCTCTTCTGTTATATCCAGTACTTGTTATGAAAATTTAAGCTGATAGACTTTTTGAGGAGGATGGAGAAGCAAGTGTTCATGATAGACAACATTTGGTAAGTTGGGTCATTCCAAGAGGTACAGACAATCAGGACTTGGTGAAGACCCTCAAAGTGATTCCCAAACTGGACTCAAGAACCAGCTAATGGGTGCCTGGGAAGAGGGTAGTGACTTGTATAACTTACACTTCCTTTTACCTAGAAGCAGAAGAGGAGACAATAAACCTTTTTTTGGTCTTTTATTAAGTGTTCCCAGCTTTGTGGTGTTTCTTCTTCACTCTGTGTCTCATGAACTATCCATCTTATTCATTTCTGCTCTGCTTTCATCTTTATCTTTAGGAGGAGGGTGTGCGAACTTGTCTGTAGCTTGGCAAGGAGCATCCAGAGACCCAAAGAGGAAAACAAGAGCAAATATGGGAGAATGGAGACATGGGAAGAGAAATAGGGAAGAGCAGAGGTCTGGTAAGAGGAAAAAACTCCAAACCAAGTCATTATTTCTTTTACATATTGTGGTGAAGAATTTGGGGTAATTCTTACGCTCGGTGCATCACTTGCTATCTTTGAACATCCATTCCTTTATGTACTTTTGACAACTTCATCTTGATCTTCCTGTCTTTGTTGCTGGAGGCTGCCCGGCCCCCTCTGTGCTGGTCAACACACAGTCTGTTGCTGTTGTCACTTGCTTGTCATCTTTATGTGCAGTGCCATGGGCATTCACATCTTGTCAACCACCTCTCAGCAATTACACTTGTCGCCTTCTTGATAGACACCTTTGGAAATTGGCTAACATTTCACTTTTGCTTTAAACTGTGGAAGAATGTCACCTCATGGACCAGGTGGAAAAAAATGAATTAAGAGATTAGGAAACAGGGAAAATGAAAATGGCTAAAAATAAAATTTTGCCATTAAATGCTTATCTTGAAGATTACTGAAACCAAAGTAAATAGATGAAAAGTGACCCAATATACTGGACCCAACCAAAGTCTCTGAAAAGTGTTTAAATATCTTTCCATAAAAATTACCATCTTGTGTGTCTATATTCCATTTCATACAATCAAGTCATATGTTTCAATCAAAAGCATTTGTATTGTCCATTTACCCAGAACAACAAAAAAAAGTTGAGTATTAACAGTGATTGCCTCTGGATGGTAAAATTATGGGTAATTTTGTTGTTGCTTTTAGGAATGTTTCTTTAAGTTCCAAATTTTCCACTCTATGAGCATTAAAAGAAAGGTACTCTATGATTATAAAAGAAATACTTTCATAATCATAAGAAATTTAAGTAAAAAACAAAATTGATAAAGAGGCATATATATAACCTACTGTTTTTGTCACCCGTTTGTCATTTTCGTGTCTTGTCAACCATATCACCAATAAATGCTTTTGGTGGTGGTTTGGGGATGGGGAATAACACAGCAGTAAACTGTTTTGTGAATGGCCTGAATCCATCTTCTTGCCAAAGATGGTGTAATCATCCATCTCCATAATATTTATAGAAGACTATCAATTTTTCCACTTAGACAACTTGCTCTTCACTAGTCTGTCATCTCCTTCAGGGAATAATTATCTTATTTATCTTTACTTTCAAGACCTTCGTTTGGTGTCTAAGATATATAGAAAAAATAGTGTTAAATAATAATGAATTTAAAGCATTTGAATTACTTTTTTAGGATTTGTCAGTCTTGAGTACTTTTACAAAAAGAATCTGTATTCTTGAACTAATGTGATTCTCAGATTTTATATTATCTCCACTGAATTTACCACCACGTGGATATTATGAGATTGTTAGTGCTGTGGAATGGATTCCAACTCCTAGCGTCCCTGTGTACAACCGAGCAGAACCCTGCCTGGTCTTTTTGCACCATCCTTTCATCTCCGGTGCTATATCAGACAATGCTCCGCTGCTATTCACAGGGTTTTCATAGGCAATTTTTTTGGAAGTTGGGAGCCAGGTCCTTCTTCCTAGCCTGTTTCAGTCTGGAAGCTCTTCTGAAACCTGTCCACCATGGGTGGCCCTGCTGGTATTGGAAATCCCTGTGGCAAAGCTTTCAGCATCACAGCAACATGCAGCTGCCACAGTATAACAATGGACAGATGGCTGGTGTAGTTCTCTGACAGGGAAACAAACCCAGGGCGCGGTGGTGAAAACACTGAATCTTAAGCACTAGACCACCAGGGCGGGCTATTACATATTTATCTTATGTATTTATTGTTTGCTTTTTCCTCTCCCACTCAAGTCAAGTAGAATAAAGTAAAAAGTCAAGTCTCAACATGGCAGGGACATTGTTTATTTGTCTGTCAATTCTGTAGCCCTACCTAGTAGGTACTCAATAAAAATTTGTTGGATGAATGAATACAATATCTTTCTTTAAAGTTATAAATGTAAGGAAGGTTTACAGCAAAAATAATTAGCACATATAGAATTATATAATAAAGACAATAAAAATCACTCATTGATAATCACCAGAGATAATTATTGTTAAACATTTAGTGTATTTCCTTCCAAGATTTTTCTGCGCATGTAATACAATAATGAGATTATAGTTATAAAAAATTAAATTATTATATATACATACATATATATAATTATGTAATCTGAATTTCCCCATTTTCATATGAGATGGACATCATCACTTGTAATGGCTACATAATATTTCATTACAATTTTTTCAAAGTTTGCAACATAGGCTTGCATTTTGTGGAAAGAGCAGAAGCTCTGGAATTAGCCCGAGTTTGAATTCTGGCTCTTTTACTTACTACTTGTGTAATCTTGGGCGCAGGCTTGCATTTTGTGGAAAGAGCAGAAGCTCTGGAATTAGCCCAAGTTTGAATTCTGGTTCTTTTACTTACTACTTGTGTAATCTTGGGCGCGTGACCAACGTGTCTGTGCTTTTGAGGCAATGTAGGAGAAGAGAGGAGAGAAAGAAAGTGCCAGAGAAATAAGGAAGAGGGGAAAGGAGACAGTCCTGAACAGGATGGAGAAGAGAGGCAGGCAGGCTGGCCAGGGACCCAGCAGGATTCCAATGTCACACCAGCTCTTTCAATGCAGTGTCTTCCTCCTCTGCACTCTGCTGCCAAAGCCACCAAGCTGCCATCGGGGGATGGGGATGCTTTATCCTCAGTCTCAAAACCTTTTCTACTCACAGCTCTCACGACCTACAATAAACACATCACAGAGGCAGTTTTAAATACAATCATCTTTCTTCATGGAGCTGTGTGTTCAGAGGATTCTGGCATTGATATCTCACTACACTAGCCTCATGCTGACATTATGAGGTTTCAGCATCAGCGAAGATTGGTTTATGGTCCCCCCAAATGAATGCTATTTAGTTTTGCACCAGGTGCTTTTCTGCCTTAGTTATTCATATTTTTAAAGGAGCTCATTATAAGTTATTTCATTTGTTGCGAGCTTAATCACTTCCCACGTGTCTTCTCTTTTTTCTTAAAACCTTTATCATTTAGGACCACATGTAATTTTGGAATCTAGTTTTCTGGAGCATTAATTCATAGGTCATTTCTTTGGTGATATATGAACTTCCCAGTAGGTATAGTTAACAGTGATGACCTTCATGGTATAATTTTTTTTAAGAAGCCCAACCCTCCCCTCTCATCCACCTCTATCCAGTCCCTGAAATATCCTACTCCCACCTTGGTCCTTTCTGAATCTTCATTCCTTAAGATAAACATTATCTCAATCAAATAAATATCTACCTTATTTACTTGGTGCCAGAATACATTTTAGAGCCATCACTGTACGAATGATTCATCAGGAAGCAGGTTATTAAAGTAGACCCTTTATTTTAGGGTCTACTTTAGGTTCAGAGGCCTCACTGAGATTCTTTTCTGATTGCGGTATTAGCTGGTAACAACTTCTCAAAACAGTTTCTGCAGAGAAGGATCTTAGAATGGCATCCTACTTGTGCAGATGCTTCAGAGAGATTGAAAGTTTTTTTCCCAAGAAAACTCTGGCTCTTCCAGTAGGGGCCAAGTGCCTAGGCCCTAAAAGGTTAACGTTTCATTTGAAAGAAAACATAGATCCAACTCTCAGACTTTCATAACAGAAGCTTTCTCTCTCTTGGCTCCCTTGGTATGTCTTCATTCTCAGAAACGGAAGCTTCTTCCCAAGAGGTGACCTAGCGGCAAAATGGCCATCAGTGGTTCAAGGTTTATATACTACCAGCTTAGTGATTCCAGTAGAAAGAGAAGACCTCTTTTCTGCAAGCTCCTGTAACAGTTTTGGACTTGCGTCTCAATGGTCCAAACTGAGTGACGCATCTATGGCATGTGTAGTGTGACACACACACACACACACACACACACAAACCCAATCATCAGATTGCTCCCTGGTCAAAGAGAGAGCTCATGACTCGAGCTGAGCCAACCAGTTCCCCTCCTGGACATCTAAATCACTTTGTGTAGACACACAACACAAAGGTAGAAAATGATTGGGGATGATTCATCCTTGATAACGGCACCCTAAAGATAACCTTTTGTTTCCTGTTTCCTCTAATAGTTAAAGGGCTGCTTGGTGGCAGCCTTCTGGTGTCCCCGGGACAATTACTTTAAGTGACAAAAGAGCATTTTCAAACTCAGAAAGCTAGTAGCCTTCTTCCACAACAAAAACAAATTTGAAAAAAAATCAAACTATAGTATTAAAGTAAGAGAGAGAAAGAGCCTACTAAATTTCATTAGAATCTTTTCAAGCCTCATTGTTTTTAGGACTTGGGTCCTAGACAGAGTGGCTAGTATTATTTTTCAGGGCTGGATTTAGAAAATATGTATCAAATTCAAACCAAAATTTATTTGATTAAAAAATTAAATAATTATTAGAACTTGTGAGAAAAAGCCTTAGATTAATAAATTTCAAACATTTGCTCTGAAGCATAATTGAACCAATTATGCTAAAATAGGATGATAAATATTGGGATGAAGGGTAATTCATTGCAATGTATTTGTATTTCTGGATCCCTGGTTTCAAAATGATTAAGATGAAAGTGAAATGTTTACCCAGTTTGCTAACATTAACATACAACCAAACCCATTTGAAGGGTCACTACAAAAAAAGATGCTACATGGGAGAAAAATAGCCCTGAATGGAGGTTATGTCCCCTCTTTCAGAACAATAGTATGACACAAAATACAAAGTGGAAGTCAAGATAACCGGTTCTCTTGCAAAGGAAATACCAAATAGTTCTATGCACTTTCTAAATTTATGCTTCAGTTTGATTGCTTCTTTCTGGGTTGTTCATGCACCATCAAACATAGAGCACAGAATTGCTATACTAAGTCAGATATATTATATTCTGTTGTCAGCTGAGCAAGAGGGTTTGATATGCTTCCCCCAATGGTATTGGTAAAGGTGAGGCCAATCCCATCATCTTTTTGTAGTCTTTTATGTCTTACATGCATTGATCTACTCAAACTCTTTTAGCAATTACTTCAATCACTTCCTGTATAAAGTCTTGTACATTTATTATTCCGTGTAAAGTAAGACTCTGTGTTTTATTTTTAGTTTAGTTTAACATTATTTGAGCATCTCCTATAGGCTAGGCATTGTGCTAGAAGCTGGAGATGGCAAGATGTAGAAGATGTCCCTGCATTTTTGTTCACAGTCTGGCAAGGAAGATAGACAAGTTAAGAGATAAATCTGGTATAGTGGGATGAGGGCAATAATAATAGTAACTAAGTTTGTGAATGTCCAGTGTCACAAAGCTGGTAGGCGACAGAGCCAGGAGTCAAACCCAGTGTGCCTAGCACTGAAGTCCATTCTCTTAGCTACTGTGATAGTCAAGCAGAGCAGGTGCTAAGACATATATATGGGAGCATATGGGAGCATAGAAGAGTGGCATCAACTTCGCCTACGGAGTCAGGAAAGGCTTTCTTGTGTGGTTACCTAAACTTGCCTCTTAGGATAATCAGGAATTAGCCAAATGAAAGTGGGAGAAGGGCTTTCTATGCAGATGAAAGAGCCCAAGGAAAGATATTGAAATGAAAACGTGGTGTGTCTGGAGTGGAGCACCAGAATTGATTTGTAAATTACGAACCTAATTTGTAATGCCCCTGATTTCTGGCCCCCCAAAATATAGAAACACTGTTATAGGTTGAGGGGAATCATTGACGGTTTTAAAGCAGGGGAGTGATGCTTTTAGATGCCCATTTTAGAAAATGCAGTGAGGAAGATGGGTTTGAGGTAAAATTTGAGGCAAGGGAACCAGTTAGGAGGTTCCCGCCATAGTCTAGTCTAGAGTCATGCCTAACTAAGATGTAACATTGGGGATGAGGGCATGGAGGAAGGAGTCAAGAGATATTTAAGAGGTAGAATTGATGAGCTTTATGAAGGGGCAGTAAAATATGGTAGTGTCAGACAGGCTAGGCTCAAAAACTGGTTCTCTTACGTATTAGTTATGTGACCTTGGGCAAGTTACTTAACTTCTCTGGGATTCAGTTTCTTCATTTGTCAAAATGGGTAATAGCAGAACCTACCTCGATGGGTTGCTGTAAGGATTAAATGTTAATGTGTGTACACATATATTATCAGCTATAAAAAAAGAATGAAAGCTTACCATTTGCGACAACATGGATGGGACCTTGAGGGCATTATGCTGAGTGAAATAAGCCAGACAGAGAAAGACAAATACTGTATAATTACACCTACATGTGGAATCTAAAAACCACCACTGCCAACAACAAAACAAAAACAAACAAACCAACCAAAAAAAGCTGAGCTTATGGATACAGAGAACAGACTGGTGGTTGCCAGAAATGGGGGCAGGGTGGGGGGGTACAGAGTGGGCAAAATGGATGAAGGGGGTTAAAAAGTACAAACTACCAGCTATAAAATAAATAAGTCAGGGGATGTAATGTACAGCACGGGGACTGTAGTTAACAATACTGAATTGTGTATTTGAAAGTTGCTAAGAGAGTAGATCTTAAAAAAAAACGTAACTATGTATGGTGATAGATGTTAACTAGACTTATCATGGTGATCATTTCACAATATATACAAATATCTAATCATTAACACGTACACCTAAAACTAAGACAATGTTATATGTCAATTATATCTAAATTTTAAAAAAGTTCATGCGTGGAAACTATTTAGAACAGCATCTGCCCTGTGTTATTGTTTCTGATTGGATATGAGTGATAGAGGCACTTATTGGTGATCTGGCAGATGGTGGCACCACCATTTGAGATGGAAAACTCTGAAGAAGGAGCTGGTTTGGGAGGAAAATTTATGATTTTAGTGTATGTTTATTGGGCTTGATGTGTTTGAGTTGCATTCTCAGGTAAAGACGTTCAGTAGCCTGTTGCATATACTAGTCTGGAACTCAGAAGAGACTTTTGAGAAGCAGATATAGATTTGGGAGTTGTCAGTATTTCTATGTAGGTGCCATTGGAAGCTGTAGATATTAATGAGATTGTCTCTAGAGGACATTCAAGAAAGAAGAGAGGATGATGAAGAGCAGGACCTAGATAAGTCAACAATGAAGCTGGAGGAGTCAGAGCTGATGGAGGGACTGAGGTGGGGCCGGGAGAGATTGGCGTCTTTGCCTGTGTGCAACCAAAGGCATCTGACGACTGTTAGCTCGCTTAGATCACACTTCCTCTCTGGAGGGGGTGAAAAATAAGAACGAACAACAGCATTCTTCTGAATCTTTCAGCAGAAGTGGGTGATAGGACAGGAAGTTTCCATTTCTGGGAAAGTTCTACTGATACAAAGAATTCCCGCTTTTTCTTTTACCCCATGATTCAGCCTCACTTTCCATTTTCTATGCTCCGCCTGGCTGATTTTCCTGCTGGTAGGCAGTCTCTAGTTTCACCATGCCTTTTTTGAGCTTGGCAATCAGAACTAAAACAACTGTTTAGACATGGTTGAACGAGAGATTTATGTAAAGAAAGATAACATTTTCTGATTATTTCCAACACTAAAGACTTTGTTGATGTCATTTACTGCAAAGGCACATTGTTCTGATTTTCTAAGAATCTAGCTTTCTGTGATGACTCATGGTTCCTTTGCTGGGTTGTAAAGAAAGCTCTCAACTCTTTATTTTGTGTGCCCTTTGCTGCCTTGAATAGAAAACAAAAACAGCAAACTTTTTCTCCACTGCCTCTGAGGGCAAGTTCTTCCATATCCTAAACTTCTCTCTGGCAGAGCTTTCCTCCATAGTTTAAGATTGTTAACTTTCCTACCTATTTGAAAAGTCAGAGCAATGACCAGTTTATCATCTCATCTTTATTTGACATGACATATGAATAACTTAGAACCATAAACAGCTTAAATACTTAAACGAACAAATGAAAATGGTTTGATCGCGCACTCAGTGGTGCAAATTATACTTAAAATATACTACAGGATGGGACATGTTCCTATTAGCATATTTCTTCTCTTTGTAGAGAATTAGAGTTCATTATTTTATTTGTGCCACTAAACTGAATCTTTTGACTTCAACCTCAAAAATGTTTAAATTAGTTTCCATATTGATTCCAACACTATGAAAGCTGCCTGCAGTCTTAGTGAAATGAGCACTTTAGTACAAGGTAAATGTCCTCTATGAGCATAAACTACTTTTCTTCTACTTTTTGGGGTTTTCTTCTAATTAACTCATTAATTTTTTGCTGAGGAAGATTAGCCCTAAGCTAACATCTATGGCCAATCTTCTTCATTTTCTGCTTGAGGAAGATTAGCCCTGAGCTAATATCTGTGCTAATCTTCTTCCACTTTATAGGTGGTGTAGGTCCACCTGCCCGGGATCTAAACTCACAAACCCAGGCCAATGAAGCAGAACATGCCACACTCAACCACTACACCAAGGTCCCAGCCCCGTGGGTGTTATTTTGGGGGCAAGAATAAACCATAAAACAAGAAGATACCTGGGAAAAGCTGTAGCTCCAGTTTTAGAAAAAAGGATTCCTTTCACAGTGTAAAAACATTTTTCCTGTGTGAAAACTATTGAATTTGTGTAGTTTTCTACAGATTATGCATGCTTTCAACCTGTGATGTAAACTTTGAAACATAAGATTGGCAGATACTCCTTCTTGTTTGCCATCACTGAGCAAACTAACACAAATACTGCTTGGCATCTTTGAGAGACTAGTGTGTATATTTGTACAGTAATTATTAAGGATTTGGTTCCTGTGTTTCTTCTACAATGTTGGGTTCATGTTTCTCCACAAGGTAAAGAAATTAGCCTGTAACAAAAGAACAAAGACTGAACAATATTAAAAGTAGCTTTAATTCATAAAATATTGAAGGTGTCTATAACTTCAGATTCCTGGATTTTATGAAAAATCCACTATCTCAGATATCTATTTTTTACTTTATTCCTTTTTTTACTTTATTTCTACTTAAATATACTGCTTATTGCTTAGTAATAGTATTGGTACTGCCATGTTTCTCCTATAACTGAATAAATAGGCCATGCTGTAAATAAATTTCTTATAGCATCCTTTGTCCAGGAACTGATCAAGACGCTACAATTCTGTGCAAGGTAGGCAAGCAGAGGACATTGGCTGCATTAATAGCATTGACACCATCAATTTCAAACATGAGTTCAAACATATCACGCAGGTCTCATTAACAACAACTGTGGTCTGATAGCCCAGCCAGGTTTCATTCCCAAGTACACTACCGTTAACTGTGAAGGATTTCATTTCAAGTAACCATTCAAGTAACCATTGCTTAAACTATAGACAACAGGTTGTCCTTGAACACTTCTTTTAATATTATGATTCTCCAGTCAGTTTATCCTAAACCCATTTTTAAGTGATTATTTCACATATCTCTGTTGACTAAGACCACTTTACCTATGGCTACACACCATACTTCATAAATGAATAAGATCTATTTTAGAAGTTCCCTTCACTTACTCGCCCTTCAAATTTATCGGCTAAATGTAATGACAGTTTTTAAGGCTGTAATGTAATTTCCAATTCAGTGTTCCCCGGTAAAGACACTACTTCTACAGCCAGGTGTCAAAAAGAGTTGCTCAGGAAAGAACAAAAGTTTAGAAGATGTAAAAAGAATATGTTTACTAGATCCTTTCACCTGAATAGCTTAGCATTTAGAAGTCTTTTCCAGGGTCTCATTCACTGGTAACTGTTCAATAAGCATCACTGATGAATTGAGCAGTAATTCTGCCCCAGAGCCCAGTCCCTTCACCTGTCACAGGTTAAAGAGAATGGAACTGGCCACTCAATAATGCAGCAAACACCCTCAAGGTCCTAACTAAAATGCTGTTATTGATTCAGTAGGTGGCTCATCTTTCTACAGTTCAATATCTTTAACTACCATTTCAGTCCAATATTTTTAGGTAACACATCTTTTCTTTTCTTTTTTCCCCATAGGGTAAGAACTAGTTTCCAATATAATTTAATATGACTGCATTAGTAACTGAAACAATTAGATGTAAAAGGAAATATTCTAACAGTTTAGGTATGTGCTGGTATGTTTGCTTGTTTGATTCATTTCCTACCTTTTATTCCCCAATGATATGACTACAACTGGTATAGTTGTTTTCTTTTTGTTGAGTTGACCATTTGATGGAATTCTCTTTGCGTTTGAACTTTGGCTGTGCTTGTTATCTGTCACATAAATGGAATCCTAGAAAAGGACGGAAATTTGGAGTTCAGTTAGTCTGAAACCTCTCTGCCTAAGCAAGAATTCCCTCTACAGCATTTTCGAAAATGTCCTTTGGGCTCTATTGAACACTTCCAGCATGGCGATTCTCATTTCTTCAGGGGGCAGCCAATTTCAGATTCAAACTTCCTTTCTTATTATGAGCCAAAGTCTCTTTCCTATATTTTTCCCCTACCCCCACTCCATTGCTCCCAGTTTGGTGCTCTAACACATGCAGAATATGTTTTTTATCTCCCATGTGACAGTCATTTCAGATATTTGAAATTAGCTCTATCTAGATTTCTTTTTCAGTTCAGACATTTTCAACCATTCTTCTCACCTAGTTTTCAATATTTAAGAATCCAAGTACTTTCTGACTGTTCATAAGGTAGCTCCCATACTCACTAATCTCTTCCATGTTTGGTTTTAGGACACATTTACTCTAATTCTTACTAAAGTTCTCATGGACCATTTCTGTGTCTTGTCTTTCTTTTTTTTTTTTTTTTTTTTGTGGGGAAGACCAGCCCTGAGCTAACATCTGTTGCCAATCTTCCCCTTTTTGCTGAGGAAGACTGGCCCTGAGCTAACATCCGTGCCCATCTTCCTCCACTTTATATGGGACGCCGCCACGGCATGGCTGACAGGCAGTGTGCGTCCGCGGGCGCCTGGGATCCGAACTCGCGAACCCCGGGCTGCCAAGCGCGGACTAAACCGCTGCGCCACCGGGCGGCCCCTGTGTCTTGTCTTTCTTGAAATTAATTTGAGGGTCTAGTGCCGATTGTGTTTTACATGTAAGTTCAAAATAAATGCTTTTTTAAAAATAAAGGATTAAAAGAGTATTACTAAAAGAGAATTGTTAACTTTCTAAGTCAATGCATTGTCTGAGGCAACTAGTTGTTTTCACATCCACTCAGATGTATCCTCACAGTATAGTCATAGGCTTAGAGAGTTGGAAGGCAACTTGGAAATTTATCTAGTCCAGGTCTGCATCACTGGGGCCTGGCATTTGCTGGAAGCCTTATTTTCATGGAGGGTAATTGAATCCCTATGAGTTTAAGGGGATCCTTCTCTTTATCCTTCACTGGGGATATAATTTCAGAGTAACAGAGATCAACTTATATTGAAGTTGTTGTCATTCTGTGTCTCCTTTCTAGACTACTATTATTTTTATAGCCTGAAGTGATTTATTTATTTTGTCACATTTACCCCTCCTATTTTCTTTCCTGATGTGGAAACCAAAGCACATACCTGGTTAGATTACATATGCGATGTCAAACAGCTATTAAGGGGCAAATATGAGCAACCCAGAACTTGTTATCTTTGCATTTCCAGGATGACATAGTCTCTCAATATATATTTGTTGTCTCATATAGTAGTTTCTTAATAATTGTTTGCTGAAGGAATAAATGTTTGTTTATATTTTAAATTAAATTAAATTAAATTAGTACTTATATCATATTTATGTACTGAGCCTAAAGGGTCAAATAGTTTCACAAGGTTTATAATGAAAAAGTATTTAGCTCTCTCATCTACCTTTCCCTATCCCTAATTATGAGTTTCAGGGACAATTTTCAATATTTTTGTCTGCTGCTTCTGGAATTTATCCCCAACATTCTAAAAAAATGCTTATTTTGTATAATTGAATTTTTGAGTTGACATCTTACTGTGGAAGGCAGGGACTTAGCTTTCTTACCCCTCTCCCCAACATATGTGTGTTCACTTCCCCTCTCATCCTCCTAGGTATATCACAACTTTTATTAATTCATATTCAGTGGTTACTTTATTATGACAGTGTAAATGTTTTTTGCAACTGAGCCACATATTAAACTAGGGTTACATTTCCTATCTTGCACAATATTTTTGGTTTTCCAGTAGTTAATAATTTTCTTCCACTTAAAAAATGCTCAGTTTCGGGGCCGCCCGGTGGCGCAGCGGTTTAGTCCGCGCTTGGCAGCCCGGGGTTCGCAGGTTCGGATCCCGGGCGCCCGCCGACGCACCGCCTGTCTGTCATGCCGTGGCGGCGTCCCATATAAAAAAAGTGGAGGAAGATGGGCACGGATGTTAGCCCAGGGCCAGTCTTCCTCAGCAAAAAGGGGAAGATTGGCAACAGATGTTAGCTCAGGGCTGGTCTTCCCCCCAAAAAAAAAAAAAAAAAATGCTCAGTTTTGGTTTACTAAGTATTACCAAGTCATCCCCAAACTCTACGGATAGAATTTAAGGTGCCTGCAAATACTGTCAGTCATATGAACTGATTTTTTTTTTTCTAAGAAACATTCTTTCAGAATCTTAACTTCTTGTTCCTGTCTGGACTGTTTCTATCTAGACTTGCTATACAGGTGTCACCTAAGAATCTCCCTCAACTGTCATTCTCGGGACTCTCATGTCTTCTCTCTTGTGTTGAATCTTCTACCTCCTGGATCCCATGTCTTACCTTTTATTAGTTGACTCTTCTTTTGTTGGAGCAGTTCCTACAGTAGATTCCTCAGAAAGAGTGTATGGGAAGTAAATTTTTCAAATTAATTATTTGAAAATATTTTCATTTTCTCCTTTCCATTTGAAGATAACTAGGTTATATTTTACATTTTAAATTGGAAATGATTTTAGGAATTAGAATTTTGAAGACATTGCTCTGTTGTTCTATAGCTTCCAGAGTTGTTCTTGAGAAATACTGTTCTTTTTATGTAAATGGATTATTTTCCCTCTGACAGTATTTAGAAGCTTTCTTGGTCCCCAGTGCTCTGAATTTCGTGATGATGTCCTTTGGTGTTGTCTCAGTCCCTCCATCATTCTGGGAGTTTGATAGATCTCTTGAATGTATAGTTCTCGATTCAGTCAAGTTTCCTAAAAATTTTCTTTATTATGTTTTATCTTTGTTTCTGGAAGTGCTATTAATAGCATGTTCGATTTCTTAGTTTAATCTTCTATTTCTTTTCTTATGTTTATTCTTTCTTTTTTTCTTCCCAGGAGATTTACTTAATTCTATCTTCAAACTGTATTAGTCATTAAAATTTTTTTTTTTTAAATTTCCAAAAGTTCTTTTGTGTTTTCTGAATGGTCCTTCTTAGTATCCTTCTGTTTTTGTTTTATGAATAAAATATCTCTAATTATCTTTTGGAGGATATTCTTGTAGTTTTAAAAATAGTTTTCTCTTTCCTGCAATGTCTCTTTTCTTCAGATTTTTTTTCCTGCGTAATTTTTTAAACATTCCATTTTAAAAAGTTTCTCTAAATTGATGATGATTTTGGCTGTTCCTTCATTTTCAAGATTATAGTGCTAAAAAGCTGATTTGTACAGTTATGTGAGTCGAACCTAGTAGCTGGTAGACCTCAAGGTACGTTGGGTGATCCAAACGGGACATTTTGTTGTGATTCCCTAAATGGCTAGTGTTTGTGTGGCTTTTCTCTTGGATTGTTAAAGAGAAATCCTCCAGTCATCTGCTAGGGTGAATTGAAGTCTGTCGCTGACATCTCACTTTCTTTAATCCCCCTCTTTTCAGTACAGTGTCTTCAGTACAGCTGAGTCCAGTAAATCTAGCAATCCTTAGCACAAAATGTCTCCACAGAGTGAAACCTCAAGCCTTCAGCTGGGGTGGAAAGAGAGGCAGTCACATAAATACGTAAAGTGGAGGATTTCATGGGGTCTAACTGCTTCTAATTGCAGACTTCCAACCAATTTAGTTTAGAGTACATTCTATAACCACCATTAGAGGTAACCTCCACCTTTCACTGTGCCCCTTCTGGGATTCTGTGGTGTGAATCAACTGGCCAGGGGAGGAATGTGTTGGGTGAGGGAAAAAGGCAAGTGGTGGGTAGGTGGGGGCTTGGAGACCATCCAGGCCCAGGGAATAGTTTGTGCAGCATGTCATCAAATGTTCTTTTACATATATATATATTTATTGGCCTCGTGGTATTTTATTATTATAAAGATTGCTGTATTAAACATCTTGTTATATATAACTTTGCATATTTTTATATTTTTTTCTTTAGGACGAATTTCTAGAAGTGGAAAATCTAGGCCAAATCCTGCACAACGTTTTAAGGACTGTGATAATGAAATAAATATATTTGAGTTTTCCTTCTGCTAGATATTCTTGCTACTTCTTATCTTGAACAGTGGTCTGAATTCTTCAGAGAGGAGGGAGAAAGTGAGGACAAGCATAAACAATTCAATTAATAAATACTTTAAAGGGGTCTTTGGCAAATAAGTTCTTGCTGCCTCTTCCCCTGTGTTTTTTTCAGAGAAGCTTCAGGCCAGGTAAGAGCCAATTCTACCAAGGAGTTTCCTTAGAAAGAATAGTATCTTATCTTTTCAGTTGAAAAGTCCTTATTTGTAACTGTAGCGTCTTTTAAACCAACTTTCAGGGAATCCAGGTGAACCAGCACAGAACTTTTTTTCTCTAAAAGATATTTGCCAGTTTCAACTGAAAGTGGGTGATGATAGTTGCTGATTCCCACAGTTGGTGTCCTCAATCAAACCAGCTTTTACAAAGTAAGATGTTCTTTCAATAAGTTTAATTTAAAAACCGTATGAAAAAATTGTCCCTACTTTGGAAAGATTTTGTAAGCATACAAGCCTGGGCAAGGCTTCACTGGGCCAGGTGGTCTTGGCACTCTGTGGAGGTTGGCATCTACTGCTCAAGTCTGTGATATACAGCCAACCTGGAGCTTCCACCCAGATTCAGAAATCACTCATTTTCGTGAGGAAGCATTTAAAAAATGCTCCACAGGGTGAAAGGGTTTATTTAAAAAAAATTTTTAGTGGTTTATTTATTTATTTTTTATTGTAATAACATTGGTTTATAACATTGTATAAATTTCAGGTGTACATCATTACATTTCTATTCCTGCATACATTACATCATGTTCACCACCCAAATACTAATTAGGATCCATCACCACACACATGTGCCTAATCATCCCTTTTGCCCTCCTCCCTCGCCTCTTCCCCTCTGGTAACCACCAATCGAATCTCTGTCTCTGTGTTTGTTTTTTGCTGTTTTTATCTTCTACTTATGAGTGAGATCATACAGTTTTTGACCTTCTCCCTCTGACTTATTTTGCTTAGCATAATACCCTCTTTGTCCATCCATGTTGCCACAAATGGCTGGATTTCATCATTTCTTATGGCTGAGTAGTATTCCGTTGTGTATATATACCACATCTTCTTTATCCATTCGTCCCTTGATGGGCACTTAGGTTGCTTCCAAGTCTTGGCTATTGTGAACAATGCTGCAGTGAACACGGGGGTGCATGTATCTTTATGTGTTGGTGTTTTGATGTTCTTTGGATAAATACCCAGCAGTGGAATAGCTGGATCATATGTAGTTCTATTCTTGATTTTTTGAGAAATCTCTATACTGTTTTCCATAGTGGCTGCACCAGTTTGCACTCCCACCAGCAGTGTATGAGGGTTCCCTTCTCTCCACATCCTCTCCAACACTTGTTTCCTGTCTTGTTAATTATAGCCATTCTGACGGGCATGAGGTGATATCTCATTGTAGTTTTGATTTGCATTTCCCTGATAGTTAATGATGTTGAGCATCTTTTCATGTGCCTGTTGACCATCTGTATATCTTCTTGGGAGAAATGTCTGTTCAGGTCTTTTGCACATTTTTAAATTGGGTTGTTAGTTTTTTTGTTGTAGAGATGTATGAGTTCTTCATATATTTTGGAGATTAACCCCTTATCAGATATATGGTTTGCAAATATCTTTTCCAATTGTTCAGTTGTCTTTTCATTTTGTTGATAGTTTCCTTTGCTGTGCAGAAGCTTTTTAGTTTGATGTAGTCCCATTTGTTTATTTTTTTATTGTTTCCCTTGCCTGGTCAGACATGGTACTTGAAAATATGTTGCTAAGACTGATGTTGAAGAGCATGCTGCCTATGTTTTCTTCTAGAAGTTTCATGGTTTCAGGTTTTAAATTCAAGTCTTTAATCCATTTTGAGTTGATTTTTGTGTATGGTGTAAGACAATGGTCTACTTTCATTTTGTTTGCATGTGGCTGTCCAGTTTTCCCAACACCATTTATTGAAGAGACTTTCCTTTCTCCATTGTATGTTCTTGGCTCCCTTATTGAAAATTAGCTGTCCATAGATGTGTGGGTTTATTTCTGGGCTCTCGATTCTATTCTATTGATTTGTGTGTCTGTTTTTGCTCCAGTACCATGCTGTTTTGGTAACTATAGCTTTGTAGTATATTTTGAAGTCAGGGATTGTGATTCCTCCAGGTTTGTTCTTTTTTCTCAGTACTCCTTTAGCTATTCGGGGCCTTTTGTTTTTCCATATAAATTTTAGGATTCTTCATTCTATTTCTGTGGAAAATGTTGGAATTTTGATAGGGATTGCATTGAATCTATAGATTGCTTTAGGAAGTATGGACACTTTAACTATGTTAATAATTCTTCCAATCTAAGAGCATGGAATGTCTTCGCAGGGTGAAAGGGTTTAAATTTAAACTTGTGGTGAAAAAAAGAAAAATGGGTGGTGACTGGGTTAGTAGAGATGGAGGTGTTTCATGTGCGTGAGAATATTGTCATAGACTCTTGGTGTAGTGGAATTCTCAGAGACCTCCAGAAATTTACACCAAAGAAGATGATATGCAATAGAAAAAATACAGTTAAATTAAACAAGAAGTGTGGGTTTAGTGTAAGTTGTATCTTATCAAAAGTAATGGGCGGCTAATGTGAAGCAGTTATAAGGGCATTACTTGCTTGGAGTGAACCTGTTTAAAAGTTCATGTAAAGAATATGCTGGCATTCATGCTGCATAAATACAATGTTCTCTACAACATCAGGATTTTCACATGTAGAAAAAGTTCTTTTTCCAATGGCCTTCACTATTATAGAATTTTCCCATATTTTTTCCCCTTTTCATTTTCAATTGGTTTTGACATTCAGGCTCTCAGGGACAATTCGGGATAGCCGTCAAGTGGACAAATGCCTCCAATGATAACCAAATCTAAACAGAGACAAAAACAAACCTTTCAGTATCTTGGTGGATTAATGCTTCTTGGATAGTTTCCTTTAATAATTGATTATTTGCTGTGGTTTGGCCATATGTGTTGGGGACAGCATGTCTGTTGCCATAACAAACTAATTGAGCAATTCAATTGACACGGCTTCTGGTTCCTGAAGTGGGGTAAACTTCAGGCATGACTGCTGAGCACAACTGTGCTCTTAAAACAATACATCTGGGAGACTTGAGACTTTTCCAGTTCCCTTCACCTGTGACCCACTTTATGGATTTTAAACTTGTGTGAATCTGATCCCAGAAGAGACAGTTCACTTTGGTACCCTGTCCCATAGGCAGAGGAAGTAGATCATCCATTACCATCTCCCTCTCATTCTTAGGTTAATGACTACATTAAATATTAAGCGAGTTTCTGTCTCCAGAGTGCCCCTGTAAGTGATTTTACATTAGCTCATCCACTTTTGGCACTGTCCCTTCTTTGATTTCTGATAAAGCATGTTGCTCTGTGTCACATAACTCAGAGGACATCATGATTGATTTGACAACTGTTAATGTGATGCTTAATATTAACCTTCATCTTTAGATACAGAGGAGGATGGTGAAGGAGGAGGAGAGGGAAAAGAAAGAGAAGGCAGAGAGAGAAATGTGTCTAGCCTTTTTTAAAGTGACAGGGACGAATCATCTCATTAATATACCATGGAAAAGTTAATACTTTTTTCCAACCTTTTTCTTCTTTGAGCCATCTCAGAGTCTCTCATGGCTCAGATACTGATTCCAACTCCTCTCCTACCACAGTTTTGTGGAGCTGCACCAAAAGGATAAAGATCATTTGGGGACACAAATATCTTGGAAATGAAATCTGTGGGATTTGCTGCAGCTTTTCAAAAATGTTAGGGTTTTACCTTCTGCTACCTGCTGATGTAGCATTTAATGAGAAGAGATGATGTGGTGGAGGCTTCAAGGGGAGCAGAATTAAGACATAATCTCTACCCATCCGAGATTATTATCGGAGAAGACAGACAGGCAAGCCCCCTAGAAGCAGGGAGTGCAGGTGTGTGCATCAAGGAAGGTGGTTACCTGCGGGACTCTAGCTGAGAGAGTCTGAGGCTTCTTTCAGCAGCTGTTTTCAGAGGCTTCAACCAGCAAAGGAAAGGCTTCCCTGAGGCTTTTCCTTCTAAGGTGAAGCTTATTCTTAAAAAAAAAAAATCAAGCTCTTTTTTACATGCAGGAAAGTATAGTTGCCCATGTCTCTTTTGGCTGTTCTTTCAGGAAGGGGACTAGGTTTATACATTTTTTCATTTCCCCTCAGTAGACAGAGAAGAGGAAATCCCTGGGTAATTGCGGAAGTCAGTGTTTTTTGGACTCAGTCAACGCAAAGTGGCAAAAATCCATTCTCAGTCCAAGTTGTCAGAGGCAGCAGCAGTGATTTCAGTCTGTTTATGACAGATCTGTCCTTTGTCACCTCTCAGAGACACTCCCACACACATTTTAACAGGATTAGGAGGATGCAACATGGGTCTAGTAACATTCCATGCCTCACTTGTATTTATTAAGACTTGCCTATTGAGTAAACCAGGCCTGGATGGAAACTTATTGCATTTGTATAAATTTTGCTCCCTCAAGATCCAATATATAAACATGTTATTTGAGTGTCGAAGACATGTAATTGAACAAAGATTTACGACAGGAAGGAAGCTTTCAACTAGCTCAACTTCCTCATTTGGCCCATGAGCAAACTGAGATATTAACTGAGAAAGTGGTCGCGGTCATCTAGGGCCTCACAGCTGGTGGTGTACAGTTTAGGGGACCCCCGCTGCAGGCCCAGTCTTCACAATAGCAGCCTGAGATGAAAACAGGTGATTCAATACACAACAGAGGAGAGAGAATGCGGTTGAGATCCGATTAGCCAGTTCCCGCCTTGTGAAGAAAAATGTTACAAATATTCTAGTAGAACATACAGGACCAAGTTACTTTTTAAAAAATATCTTATGAAAAATCTATCAACTGTTGCACAGGCTGGCTGGTAAAATCAAGTAGTAGGAGTTGAAAAAAAATTATTTAACACAAAGCTCCTTAGCTGAAAATTCACTGTCTTTTGATACATATTGCTCCTTTGTCTTCTCAGTAGCGTGTCAACAAAACAAAGAAATCTGTAGTGAAATTCAAGTTTATGCAAATCAATTAATATGAACTGTATACAGCTGTACTGTATACTGCGTACTAACTGTATACAAACTGACAGCTATGGGCAGGGTCTTCACTTTGTGACCACCATCAAGAGCTTTATGCTGTAAGCAGCCTCTCTGTGACCTGTAGCAGCTCAGAAACTACAGTGAGCATCTAGCAGTGTGGAAGTGTGGAGTTTTGTATCGTTAGATCAGAGTTTCTCAATTCACTATTGCCACTTTGGGCCTGAGCATTCTTTTTTGTGGGAGGTCTGTCTTGTGCCCTGTATGGTGTTTAGCAGCATCCCTGGCCTCTACCCACTAGGTGACAATAGCATCTCCCTCCACCCTCCACTATAACAACCCAGAATGTCTCCAGACATTCCCTGGAGGTGGAGAAGGGGCAAAATATTTCCCATTG
Organism: Tapirus indicus; assembly: GCA_031878705.1. Lineage (NCBI taxonomy): Eukaryota > Metazoa > Chordata > Mammalia > Perissodactyla > Tapiridae > Tapirus > Tapirus indicus. The sequence continues at coordinate 37,299,937 of CM062933.1, read as the reverse complement.
AGAGCCACTGCGTTGGATGGTACAGTCACCTCAAAATCAACCCATTTGACCAGTTTGTTCTGACCACAGAAGCCTGCCTTTGTTTCCTTAACAGAAGACAGCACCACAGTGTCGGGTGTACACATATGTATGTGTGAAGGGAGGCAAGCTAATCAGGCACTTTCTAAACCAATCAGATGACAAGCAGAGAGGGAAGAGATAAAGAAGATCATGGGATCAATCAGGGATTAACTAGGGAAACAGAAACCACAGGGAATGCATGTAGGGAATTGGTTAAACTGGTGATGTGTTGAGCTGGGAGTTATTTACAGAACTGCAAGGAAAGCCAGAAATGAGCAACAACCATCATTACCCCAGGCTGGAGAGATAAAGAAAGGGGGTGCTATGACTTGGTACCGGGGTCACCCCAAAAGAGGCTGGGACAAGGCTAGGCCTCTCTGGGGGGAACTGGAAGGAGGCGTGAAGATGCCCAAGGCAGAGGGAGGAGGAGAAATACCCTGGCTTCTCTTTTGCCTTTTCCTCACCCACCAATCTCTTGCCAGCAACTTTCCATTGCAAGAGGTAGTTTTCCACTCGCCATACCCCTGATATATAGAGTGCAGCAGGAAAGTTTGGAAATGGACCTAAGGGCAAGCAGGCCCATGGCTGGCATAAATAACTGTGTTTTAACCTGTTCAAAGGCAGCAAATGGCATGTCCTATTTCCTGGAGAACTAGAAGCTGGAGCATGAACTCATCTTGCTTTATGTCCAAAGTGTGACGCATTTTCTACTTCTTCAGTGACTTTATTCTGCCCTCCCAAAGCTAATAAGGCATAAATACAAGTGCCAGGTGGGAGAGGGTGCCTGTCTTGGGGCAACCCAAGAGATTTTATACTGATATTTATTTAAGATTAAAAAAAACACAGTAGTGAGTGGCTTACTTTTATAGAGCATTTACCATGAGCCAGACTCTCTCTTAATTACACACATAATTTAATTGTAACTTTCCAGAAAGTTTTATGATGCAAGCACTATTATCATCCCTTTTCTGGAGACAAGAATACCAAAGTAGAGAGAACTTAAGCAAATTGCCCGAGGCCACATACTTAGTAAGTGGAAGAGCATGATTTGAATTCAGGCTTATGGTATTGCGTATGTCAAAATCTTGGCCACTGTGTCACACTGCCACGTTATGGGAATACGGTGATGATGTTAGCTAACATTTGTCAAGATGTTACAGTGTGCCTGGCTCTGTTTTAAGTGCTTTTCTATTTTTTATTATTAATTCACTGAAATCACACAATAGCTCATTTTACAGATGAGGAAACAGGCACAGAGAGGTGAAGTAACCAGTTGAAGACCACAGAGCTGCTAAGTGGTAGAGCTAGGTTTTGGACCTAAGCAATTTTGCCTTCAGGCCTGTGTTTGAACCACTGAAGTGTTGTGTGTGCGTGATTTATTGTGTGTATGTGATTTATTTATTCATTGTTTTCATTTCAACCAGTTCCATTCAACATGAAGCACTTTCCTGGGTCTTGGAGCTATAATGATGAACATGACATGAGTGAGGAACTTGTCATTTAGCGGGATGCTCACAAGTGTGTAAATAAATGATGATGTTTTCATGTGACAGGTACTGTAAGAGATAGCCTAGGAGATATGGAGCAATAGAAGAAGATTGGGAATTTTCTCTATGTGGAATGGAAAATGGTAGCTCCATAAATGAGAGTTTCATAAAAGAGCTCGTCCATAAGATGCATTTATACTGCAGAAGTTGTGCAAGTTGTACAAAGGAAATGACAAGAAAGAAAGTGGAAACTAAAAGAATATTCATTTGGCAAGAGTGTGGGGTTGAGGAGTGTTGGGCAGGGAAGTCAGAAAAGCAGACAAGATCCAGATTAACAGAGGTCTCACATGATCCAGTAAAGGAGCTGAGAGATTTTCCTTTTGTAGGGCCTTTAAAATTCCTTAGGGCACATGCTACATTTATTTTATATTTCCATCTTCTACCAGTTATAAAATTACATTTTCTGGTGCCTTTGAGTGCACTGTATATAGTTGGTTAGAATTAATGAAATCTTGCTCTGACTATACTTTGTTGTATCTGCTTTGTGAGTGACACATGCGAAAACTCAGAGCTCAGTCCAGCTGGCACTTAGGAGGCTCTGGTGACCTGAATTTGGAACAGGCCTTGACCTAAGGCAGTAAAAGCCCTTATGGAGAGATTGCTGCGAGGGAGCTGCTGAAATGTCACTCCAGCCTCCCTCTCCGCTTCATTGCTGTCCAGCTATTCCCCAAAAGGCTTTCTTTGGTGGTTAGCGTCACACTGAGTGTTTAGACCCAACAGACAAAGTGAAAACCTGAAATTTGTGGCTGAAATACCTCTTTGGAGCTTTAGTCTAAAGATGTCACAGCTTTTATTCTTAGAATATGAATAACATGGAAAGATAATTAAATTCCCCCATCATGGATGCCATACTTGGCTCAGTATTTGAGGAGGAGCTGCCCTGGGCAACTTGACTTCTGCCTTGCCCACTGGGCATTTGTGTGACTTCTCCAGTTTCCAAAGCCCTGTCAGGAAGTGAATTGATGGGAGAGTGGGGGAGGCGGCATCTGCCTGAATGAGATTTCAACAAGATGCCATTGGTTCACTTTTGACAAGCAGAGCAATCTAATGAGCACAATCACTTTTTTCCCAAACTGTAATTTGTTTGTTCCTTGGTTACTGATGACAATATAGGGAATTAGAGGGAAATGTTAATATTAAAACTTAATAGAGTGAAAACATCAACAGAAGTTGGAAGAATGTACATTTGCATGTCAGCTCTCCTGCTTTTCTGTTGTACAATCATTGGGAAGTCACTTAATCTGTAAGTTTTAGTGTTCTCAACTGTAAAATAATTCCTGTCTGATGTAGTTGGTGTGAGGAATAAATGAATGAATGCATATGACAGTGATTTGTGAAATGTGAAATAGTATACAATTTAACATATTCCCGTTAATAAGTTGACAAGATCAATAGCCTGTTAGACCCAAGTATTTTCAGAACATTTGAGTTTTAAGTATAAATCTTGGATAGTACTAAATGCATCTGTTAGCAGAGAGTGCTTTTTCATATGAAAACTTATTCTAAGAGCCCACCCTTTGTTCCTCATTTTGTAACCAAGGTCCAGAGTTGGCAAATCATGGAGAGAATAAATAGTGTTATTGAGCCAGGTAATCTCATCCTGGCAGACGAATGACATGGGAGCACCTGGATTCCTCTGGCTTGAGTCTGTATCTGAGAAAGGGGCATAACAATATCTATAGCAGAGGGCAGTTTTCAAGACTAAAGGAGTTAATTTTTGCGAGGCACTTAGCATAACCTGTGAAACAGAGTGTTCAATGAATGTTAGCACTTGTTTTTATTGTCATTATTACAATACTTGCAATATGTGGGCCCATGTGGAGACTGTTTAATTTCATTCTGGGCACAGTGGAGAACCATTGTGGGATTTTAAGCCACTTTTGAGTCATTAGTTCATATCTTGAAAATCACCCTCATTTTGCACAACTCACAGTAATGTTTGAGCACCATGTCTCAAATTGCTCCTATACCTTGTTTTCTGTAGAAAATAATGTGACCTTGGGAATCTAGTATAAAAGGCAGCTTTAACCAAGATGATTCATATATTGAATAATGATTGGAAGCTGTCAATTTAAAGGAATCCTATAAAGAATTTTTAGAAAATGCTCATACATTTTTTTGATAAATAACACTTGGCTAACTTATTTGAGCATGTTTAGCTTTTTATTGCACAATCGATCCATATTTAATATAGGAAAATTATAAAGGAAAATTAACAAAGAGAAAGAAATATAAAAAATCCTATTACCTCACTACCCAGAGACAATCATTGTTAATTTTTTGGAATACAGTTCTCTTTTTTTGGTTCAGATTTTCAAAATTGCACTTACTTGAATTGGGCATATGTCTTTAGCATTGAATTCCGAGAAGATAAAGGGCCTGTCATGAGAACTTTACTTCAAATTCAAAAGAAATACAATTAAAATTTTAAAATCCTAATCCAATCCAGAATCCTGTTTGAAGACCCATTTAAATATGTATTTCAGATGAGAAATATAGGAAATATTTTGTGGATTGCTTTCCCAAACTGGAATAACCAATTTTTCTTTATATTTTACCTTCTTTTCTCTGTAAGCAATAAATCACAAATTGTCACCTCTGTACGTATGCTTTGTAGCTAAATTATCCCGAAATGTCCAAAGGGAGAGCCATTCAAAAAAAGAGGAGAGCATATCTGAGTCAAATACATTTCATAAAATGAGTCACAGAACATGTCTTTTGTGAATTCTTGAATGTCACTCTGAATATATTTTGTCTCCATCTTCTTTGTTGGTTTTAACCCCGCACTCCTACAAACTGCTGGTAATTAGTATTGACGCGCCTGTTCTTATAGCTCACTATTTACTCTTTGTTTGATATAGTAGACATCGGAAGAAAGTGGACTAAAATATTTAGAATATTTTAGTCTAGATATAAGAATTTACATTTGCAGGTTTTCCAAAGTAAATGATCTAATGCAATGGTAGGAAAAATACATTTTAGAAGTGTGGCTATGCTACTTGTTTAAGGGCAGCCACAGATGGTTTTGTACTTACCTTATTTTGTAGATATGTGGACAAGCTAAAAAGTGACATAGTTATGCTGTCTAGATAAATTAAAGGTGCCATTCTCTTCCCTATACTGTTAAAAACCAGTCAAAAGAAAATCAAACATTTTAATCAAAGAACCTGGATATGAACAATTATTACAGTATCATCGTAAGAAATGGATACTTATATTTACAGCTGGACTCTACTGTGTAAAGTTAGAGGGGAGAAGTGGAACACAACTAATTCTTTCAGAGGAAATTTCCATTTATTTATTTAAGACTATTTCTTCAGTTGAAGTTAACCCCCAGAAGCAATAACTGGGATTTCTTTTCTCCCATTTACCCTTTGCATATGATCATAGGATCATAGAGGTGGGGAACATTAACAGTCTGTCATCCCAGTTTAACTCTTAAAAAGGGATGATAGAGGATGACATATTGAAACTGTCCCCACTGAAATGGTCAGCAGCAGTGGACTAGCTTGCTCAGCTTGTCCTGTCAAAGAAAAATTGCACTGGACAAGTTAAACAGGCAAGGAAGATTTTATTCAAGATTATTGCAATAGGCGTCAAGACTATTGAAACAGGGGGAAGAGATTGGACTCAACTCTGCTGCAACAAAAAGCAGAGAGTTTTTAAGTGCTGGGGCAAGCTAATGGAAAGGTACTGGAGGATGTTAGGGGGGAGGTTGTCAATGTGATTAGGCCATCTGTGTCTGCTAATTGGCACTTATCCGAGTTAGGCCCTGTCCTCCCACGGAGACTGGGAGATAGAGGCTCTATCCTTCTTGATCATCACGTTTCAGAGGGATGGCTCCAGGTCCTTGAGAAAGACATTCCTGGGTTATAAAACTGGCAGGAGGCTGAAGATTTTGTCTCGAAGGGGCAGAGGAAGAATTTACAATTGCAAGTTTTCCAAAGTAAATGACCTAAGGAAAGGGAAGTCAGGAAGAAACCCGTCCAAAGTTTAGTCAAGCTGAGGGGAACATTAAGGTTGTCTTAGTCAGTCCCCAGAGTCGGATATTCAGGACGGCTACCCTGCAGTCAAGAATCTTTCTTTCCATTCTCCCAGCTCTAAGTTGATTTCACTAATAGGCATGAGATGAGGTCGGTGTGGATTTTCCAGAGGGAATGAATTACATGTTTGGGATCTGAATATATATATATACACACACACATACATATATAAAATATACATACAGATGCATGATAGTATACATATGAATCTCTCTATTTCTATCGTTATTATCTGTCTTTGAGGGAAATGCCTGGAGTTAGGAATCTCTCTTAGGAACAGGGCACTCTGCCCTGTTGAAACAGCAACTCCAATGTAAACTAAGTACCGATTCTTATCTGAAACACATTACTTTAATGTTGAAAATTTCATTTAATCTCTTCTGTTTTGTTTTAATTATTGAAGGATCTGATGTTTTAAACTTTTAGAATGATTAAAATTCTTGTGATTATTCACAGTAACCATTTTTAACACTAATTTTTATTGAACACAATACTTAATTGGAAAGATGAAGGTGGTTTGGCATATAGACCTATTTTATGTTTTAAATTTTATTTTTCAAATAACGTGATACAAGGCTTGGAAAATACATTGAGAAGAGAAACTGATAAAGCATTGTGAGAACACAAAGAAGGAATGGTTAATTTCGACTGTGGATGAAGAGAAAGGCTTCATGGGAGAGGTGGCATTTAGATGGGTCTTGAAGAAGGATAAGATTTTGATAGCATGAAAGAGAGAAAAGGGCAGCCCAGGTGTGAGCATGTGTAGGTGTTCAAGGAGTAGTGAGTAGATGGTTAGGACTGGTTTTGGAAGGTATGCCTTTCAGGACCATACCAAAAACAGCCTCCTGTGCTATGTTGAGGAATTTTGTGTCTTTTTAGAGAATAAGAAAGAACTAAACATTTTCTAAAATCGAAATGCTAGCAAATCTACTTTAAGAAAGTGATGACTGGACTTGCGGATTCCTGGAAAGTGAGGGGGTAGTTTAGAGGCGGTGACGACAGAGAGGGAGCTATGAGTGTATTCAGTGTAAGAGGTGTGGGCTGCCCCGGGGCAGAGGACAGCACAGATCTCAGAACATCGAGGCATTATAATCAGTAAATATTGGCTGAATGCAGGACTGCATGAGAAATTAAATTGTGTATAGGAGATCAATAAAAGGAAGAAATGTGAAAAAATAACTCAGATGATTTTAGCTAGAATTATTGAGAGAACAGTGATGCAACCATTATACAAATTTATCCAAGGGTTTATAACACATTATGCTGTGGGAGCCTGGAAGAAGTAGCAACTCCCTCTGCCTGGGGGAATCAAGGAGGATCCAATAAGGAGGTAATTGATCCTGAGTGTGACAGGCAATGAAGGAAAGCCCATGTGGCCAAGGCAAATGACCAAGTGGGTGCAGAGGCCATAAAGCAGAATGTGAGGTCAGGTGACAGGAGCACAGGCTTGTGGTCAGAGATGGACAGGAGCCAGAGCTGTATTTCCATGCAAAGGAGTTTTGTTTTAATCCTTTAACAAGTTGTTGCTATTATTATCACTATTTGCTGTTTACTATTTGCTTAGCTGAATTAAGCCTATTAATTTTTAAAATATCCTTCATAAAATGGCATAGTGGATGAAGGAAATTCCCTAAACAGCTGTGTTAGCACATAATAATCAACACTGCTACCCACTCTGCACCCTATAACTCTAGTTGACAATAAAGTAATTGCCTTTCTCTTTTTTTAACCATCACTGTACATAGTTTTTACTGCAGAATTATATGGGTATCTCTCAATCATTTACAAACCTTAAAAAGCTGTCTTATTTGACATATGAATAAGAGCACCTTTTACTACTTTAGTTTCACTAAACTATTTTCTTCCACCCTCATCCTAGAAATGAATGTCATGACTCGGAAGACATCTTTACAAAGGTACTGTAATGATGCTATTGCCATATTTCTAGTGTGATCTATGCAAGAAATTAGCAAATTGAAATGCCTGATCTCCCTATATCTTCTTGACATTGGCCAAACATCTTACATTATGAACTTAGAAGGAAACAGGTGGGAAGTTTTACCCCAGAAGAGCTCTTATGGGTTGACTTTTTGGGAGTGTTCAAATGAATAGATACTTTAGTTGCTTAAGGTAAAACTCCTTGAAGGGCAGAGCAGTAAGGGATCCATTACTAAGCTGTTAAATTTTTTTGACATTAGTCTATTTCTAAGATAAAACTGATCAAACAGGTTTATGATCTATCAGTTCAGAGCTTGAAATGTATCCTTTTTAGGGTGTTCTCCCCATATTCATTCCATTTTCAAGGAAAATAGAGGAATTATCTAAATTTGGGATTACACTCAACGTGTTATTTTGGACTGAGGTATATATAACGTACAAAGATGGAGCCCATGAACCACCGGGAACCCTCATGACTGGGGAGTTTGCATCTCAATCCAGACCATACCTTGGCTCCCTGGCAGGAGTTTTATGAGTACGTGCACCCCAGTGAAGAAGGTCTCCTAGAGTTTTTACATGCTGGTTTGCACCTGCAGATCTATCTTAACGCGAATTCTCTCAACTTAAGATCATTTTCACTAATAAATATTCCTAAATAATCTGTTCCTAAATCTAATTTTCAATCTAGGATTTACACATTTGAGAACACTGAGACATTTCTGCCTCTTCCATCGCTTGATAATGCTATATATTATCTAGCTTGTCAGTGTGACTGTTTCCCCATCCCCCCTCCCATCACATAGCTCTCCTGTTTGATGTCCCAGACCTTGAGGGGGATCTTGATGATCTTCACTTCCATCCAATCTTACTCTTTATAGCCATTGGTTTTTATAATTCTTTGTCACGAACTGACTCTTTATCGAATTCGTCCTTTCATCAGATGACCTGGTGTATAAAGCCTAGAAATTCTGTCCCTAAAAAGAACTCGTCTAGATAAATTAGTTCTGTTCAGGACTGTAGTGCTGGAAAATCAGCAGTTATGGAATCATTTAACCCTGAGTGCCCAAAGGCAAATGATAGGATTTAACTGGATGCTGTGAGCATTCTGGAATGTGCCTCTAATGACTAAGATATTTTCCTGGAGTAGGGGATTTAAAATATTGGTTTACTAAAGTCCTGACTTTTAGAGAAGAAATTTTGTTACATCCAGGGCTTCTAGTTGCTTCTATCCCTTATGAAAATCTAGCCTCACAGGAAAGAAACATAGGTACACTCTTCTGATTTTAGATAACAGAGGGATAAATTCTGAACTCTGTACCACATATGATAAAATATCTTTCTCCAGGTTTTAATCTTGCTTCATAATAAGGTACACCACACTCACACACAGATGGAGAGACAGATAGTTATATTCATGACACACACACGAACACTTTTAAAGTAGCTTGGTTTAATTTTTTTCCTTTAACTTTTATAAGAAATGTTCTGTGGTCTTTCTGAACACTCAGACTTTACAAACTTCCATTGAAGTAAAAGATTTAATGTTAATCCACCTTTTATTTGGCAATATTTTCTTGATAACCTGTTTTATTCTATTGCCATTGGTCCAGTCATTGAAAACAGTCACGTACACTAGTTTACATAGATTTTGTTTCAGGGTATGTAAAAAGTGCTTATTCTCTGAAAAGGTGTGCACATGGTCTATACAAAGTATGGATAAGTGGCATTATTATTTATAGAGTCAATGCTATGACTTTAAGAATTTCGTAAGAATTTTTAAAACATTGTCACTATTCTGTGCTTGTTATTTTTCACTTGTTCCAACAGTGTCCTCATAGCAGTTAGCAATAAAAACCTAGAAAAACAGAGATGTGGTGTTCTTGGAATTCAGCAAGGAAAGGGAGGCTTGGAAGGCAGTATCCCTCTTCCCAGCCAGTCTGTGAGTGGGACAAAGAACTCTTTGAACTATTTGGTATGAGTAGCTTTAAAAGGTAGAAGAAAGCAAATTGCCTTTATGAGCCTGCTGAATGGATGGAGAAGTGAGAACTGGGAGCTAGGAGGGGCACCGGTAATAGAGGCTCTGAGTTGTTCTCAACCTGGACGTTCCATGACAAAAAACAAGATACCAATATTTTCTGCACTTCAGCGAGACCCACGAACATCAGAGTATCATCATCCATAAATGGAACAAAGCAAAGCAAGAGTCTATGAGCAAATGGAGCTAAACATCTATCCAGGCAGGTAGAGACGTCTATTTGCAGATGGCAGGGTTTGAGCTCGCATGGCGCTGGACAGCAGACCCTGGCGCAGAATTTGGATAGAAAGCACCGAGGAAGGCATATCATTACAAGCAAGTCAAAATCCTCTTAAGATAGGAGGAAAGTAACCATGACAGGTTCAGAGACATAAGGGCTAAAATAGGGTTTAAGTCCCTAAACTTGGCTTATGAGGGTTCACGTCTCAGAGACAGGGCAAAGGTACCTGATAAAAACTGGTTTGTGAGGGTTATCAGAGAAGATCTAAAGTAGCTCTAGGTGGAATTGAAACTGAATTCCAGATCTTTTCACATTCTCATACAAAGTGATCTTTCTCAGTTTCAAAAGCTGAAAAGTTTGCCTAGGGGTTAATAGTGAATGTAAACTAGGAATTATGGAAACATAATTTGTCTTGATGATTGCGTGAGTTATGTCTTCAGATGTAATGGATGTGGTTTTCTCTCATCCTGGAATTCCACATGGAGGTTTTTCCACTTTGGAGTGTCTTGTCCAGCCCCCCCCCCCGCCCCGCCTCCACCTCTACCAGGCAGAGTTAGAAGCCCCTCTTCTGTTTTCGTTCTCTCTACTTTCAGGAGATCTCCTGCCTTATAGAACTTTCGAATGCTATGGGACCACTTTCCAAAATGTACTTTCTGAAGCTGGAGTATTACTAGATGTTATACCAAGAAATATTTTCATCAAATAATCCAGGAAATTTTGGGGTTAAACATATTTCCTTGCACATGTTGTTTCAGAGACTATAACTGGCTACTGTCATCATGAATCTCTAGAGTATTGACCATTTCTCACTCATTGTCAGGCCATGGGCCACTTTAGGGGTAGCATTTCAGAGGCTAGTGTTGTCTAGAACACATTAGAAAAATGCTCCGTATTATAGGCTTTGATCTTCTTTTCTTGCCTTACTAGTTTGTGTGAGTTTTTTTGACGACTGGGACTATGTCTTGTTCATATTTGTTTTCCCAAAGCTGAGTATGTACAAGTACCTAAATGTAAAAGGACTCAGAACTTTTTCCAGTTTTTCTAAAATTATGATAAAATATAAGAATTTACTATCTTAACCATTTTTGTGTACAGTTCAATGGTATTAAATACATTTATAATGTGCTTCCATTACCACCATCCACCTCTAGAACTCTTGTAAAATTGGAACTCTATACCCATTAAACAATAACTCCCCATTCTCTCCTCTCCCCAGCCCCTGCGACCACCATTCTACTTTCTGTCACTGTGGTTTTGGGTACTTTAGGTACCTACTTTAGGTACTACTTTAGGTACCTCATATAAGTGGAATCATACAGTATTTGTTTTTAATGGGCTCATTTCACGTAGCATAATGTGGACTCAATCTTTTTCAGCAAATTATTGCAAAATAAGTTAAAGTGAACAAAGCTACCTGAGGGGATCTTTGGGGACCAAAAATGTTGACACTCTAATTTCAAGGGTACATATTTATTTATATATAAAGTGTAATTACTTTCACTTCTCTTTCTTTTGTTTATAGACTCAATAAACATTCATTAAGCCCCTCATATGTTCCTTATACCTTGATCAGCCCTGACCTCTAAAGATGAATAGGACAAAACATCTGTCTGTGAGGGATGGTGTTGAAGGCGAGTTTATCACATTTTCAAAAAAGATAAATGTTTGACAAAAATTAGTAACCCATTATTTGTTTAGATATCAAATTTTACCAGTTTACAAGACTTGGTCTTTCAATCTCATATCTTTCATAAGGAATAAGAATATTAAGTATATCAGTTCTTTTGTTAAACATTGTTATGCCGTTTTATATTTCTGAGAAGTCAATTAAGAACAAGGTAAGAATTTTTCTGCATTTGTTGATCTCTATGTACTCTGATTCCACAGAAAGGAAGTGTCTTTGCTCCAAAGTCTATGATCTTCTTATAGAATGAACTATAAATTTATTTCAACTCTTGTCCTCAGTTACTGCTAGAATTTGTGTGGGTGGAAAAAGATGACTTTGTCCCAGTTTGTCATCTTTTAAACACAGGGCTAAAAAAGTTGGTTGCATTTTAGATGAATTGGATCCAAACCCTTCTGCCAGAGAAAATTGGAAAAAAAATTAGTTTACTTTATAATGATATTATTTATGTGTTTATTCAACAAATATTTATTGAGCAAATAATATCATCAAATACTGCATTAGGCAGAGAAATTCAAAGTTAAAAAAGACATAATCTTCAAGGACTTCACATTCTATTGAGAGAAACCGCTAAGTAAAATCATATGACAATGCTTACTATACAAAGTAATAAAAGAGGTATGGGCAAAGTATGGTGGAAGCACAAGGAGGAATAATTAAGACATTGTAAGGAAGAAGAGAGTATTTGTAGAGTAGTTAACATTTGAGTTCTTAAATTAAAAGTAGAAATTTTCCTGAAAAAGAAAGAAAAGGGAGGGCATTTTAAATAGAGGGGCTAGAATGTGACCAGAGCCTAGGTTGCATTACAGGGAACACTGCACTATGAGATTGAAGAGACATGTTAGAAGCTTATTGTGAGAACTCTGATGTAGCATGATAAAATGTTTTGGACCAGGTAACAAAAAGTGAAAGAGGGATGCCGTGCAGGGAATTGACAACATAATATTTATATTTAGAAAGATCATCTGGTGGTTGAATGGTAAGTAACAATACCGTTGCTATAGTCCAGGCAAGAGATGGTAGAGATCTCTGTCAAGCCAATGCAAATGAAAAGGAGGGAATAGGGAATTTTGAAACAGGACTTGATGGCTGATGGTGTGTGATGGTTGTGGAAGATCTGAGAATCACAATAAAAAGAGAACCCTCAAACATTTCTACTTTAGGCAAACATGATAACATTAACCCATATTCTGCAGGTATGAGAAGGGGGAGCAAAGATTCTTTCCTTGGGGCTTCATTGTTCACTGGTTTTGGAGGTGGGGGAGTGGATGAGGTTGGTGTTAGTCAAGTAAAGTGTATAAGATAACCCAGAAGGTACATGAAAAAAGGTCAAATTGACCAAGGGTGGAAAACTGATGGGCAGCATTTAAGATGTGTGAAGAGGAGTAGGAATTGATGAAACAGACCAAACATGACTATTTAGAGAAGTAGAAAAAAGAGGATAGAATAGTTTTCTGGAAGGCAAGAAAGGAGAAAGTTTCACAGATGACAGGAACATAATAGTAGCGGAGCTTGAATAGAATGAAGCCTGAAAATAGGACATTGTAGTTTTTAGTCAAGGAATCATTGGGGATATTTGTGAGGAAGTTTCACTAAACTGGAAGGAATGAAAGATAAAATGGATTGGGGGTCAAATGGAATTGAGAAGGTAGACACAGGAAAGTAGCTTACTCCCTCAAGAAGGGTTTTAGTAAATGAAAGAAGGAAGATAAGGAAGTAAACTGAGGGAGATGTTGTGGCGATGGGGAAGTTTTATTTTTTTCTCGTATAGAAAGAATTGAGTTTGTTTTCAGGCAGGGGAAGAGGATCAGCAGAGAATTTGGAAGCAGTTCAATCTGTTGGCTTTTCGTAGTCAGAAATATGACTCAGGACCTTCTAAAAATTGCTTTGGAAAACTATCTTCTAGTTTTCAAATGGAAAATAATACAAAAACCTACTCAATGGGTTAATATTTTCAGCTGTGTATATAAATATGCTGTGCTCAGCTTTGGAATCCTAAGCAAAATTTCTTCAGGAAGAAAATAAAAGCCCATTCATTGATCTGGACAACAAGATAAGTGCCGAAGGAGCCTGGGAACTGAGGTGTGACTTAGCCTCCATAAGAGGGACAAGTGACTTCATTTTGGGATGAGGAAGGATGCAGAGACCAAAACTCAAGCAGAGACTCACAAGAATAAACATGTCCCTTATTTATTTATTTTTTATAACAGAATGCCAGCTCTTTCATCTGATTGTCCAGGATCTAAACTATATGAATCTCTTTTAATCAATAGCACAGAATATCTACCCTGTGAGTGGATATCTGAATCTTCAACTATGTACTACTCAGTTCTTGATGAAAGTGGATTTGATACAATAGATATTTGAAAGACATAGCATTAGAACAGGGTTCCCAACTCAAAGTGATTTTACCCCCCAAGGGAAATTTGGCATGTCTGGAGTCATTTTTGGTTGTGACAACTGGCTTGGGGGCCTGCAACTGGTATCTAGTCAATAGAGACCAGGGATGTTGCTAAACATCCTTCAATGCACAAGACAGCTCTCCCCTTCCCTTCTGACCCCGACAAAGAATTATTAGGCCCAAAATGTACATAGTTCTGAAGTTGAGAAAGTCTTCTTCAGAAAGATCATAACCACCGTTCTTCTAGATTCTCTAAGTTTTATCCGTGTGTCATGATACAGGGCTAAAGTCATGATAAAGTACTTATTCTAAGTTAGCTTAGCTATTAATGAGTTTTTTTAAATTAATACATAATTTTTTTGGAGCAGTTTTGGGTTTACAGAAAAATTGAGCAGAAAGTATAGAGAGTTCCCATACATCTTTTCATACTCTCCCCACTTCACCCCAGTTTCCCCTATTATTAACATCTTGCATGTATGGGGCACATTTATTATAATTGATGAGCCAATATTGATATGTTAGTATTCGTTAAAGTCCATAGTTTACAGTAAGTTTCAGTCTTTGTATTGTACATTCTATGGGTTTTGACAAATGTATAGTGACATGTATCCACCATTACAGTGTCATACAGAATAGTTTTACTGCCCTAAAAATCCCCTGTGCTCCACCTATTCATCTCTTCCTCCCTCTCTCCCACCACTGAACCCCTGATCTGTTTACTGTCTCCATCAGTTTTGACTTTTCCAGAATGTTGTATAGTTGGAAACATACACTATGTAGCCTTTTCAAATGGGAATCTTTCACTTTGTGCTATGCAATTAAGATTCCTCCTTGTCTTTTTGTGGCTTGACAGCTCATTTCTTGTTATGGCTGAATAATATTCCATTGTATGGATGTACCATAGTTTGTTTACCCCTTCACCTATTGAAGGACATCTTGGTTCTTTCCAAGCCTTACCAATGATGAATAAAGCTGCTATAAAAATTTATGTGCAGGTTTTTGTGTGGAAGTTCTCAGCTCACTTGGATAAACATCAAGGGGTATGATTGCTGAATCATATGGTAAGAGTATATGTAATTTTGTAAGAAACTGCCAAACTGTCTTCCAAAGTGGCTGTACCATTTTGCATTCCCACCAGCAATGAATGAGAGTTCCTGTTGCCCCACATCCTTATTAGCATTTGATATTGTCTGTGCTTTGGATTTCAGCTATTCTAGTAGAAGTGTAGTGGTATTTCATTGTTGTTTTTATTTGCATTTCCCTCATGACATATGATGTGGAGCATCTTCTCATATGCTTATTTACTATCTGTACATCTTTGTTTGGTGAGGTGTCCAGATATTTTGCCCATTTTTAGTTGAGTTATTTGTTTTCTTATTGTTGAGTTTTAACAGTTCTTTGTATATTTTGAATACTAGTCCTTTATCAGATGTGTGTTTTGCAAAGATTTTTCTCCCAGTCCAGGGGTTGTCTTTTCATTCTCTTAACAGTGTCTTTGGCAGAGCAGGTGTTTTAAATTTTAATGAAGTCCAATATATTAATTTTTTCTCTCAGGGATTGTGCTTTTGGTATTTTATTTAAGAAATCATTGCCAAATCCAACGTTTTTAATATCATATATTTTGTTGTCTTTTATTGAGAGTCAATATATGAAATGACCACATGAAGCATATTTCTACAACTTCTAGAGATCCGTTGTTGAAAACATTGTATTAATATTTTATTCATTTTTTAAAATAGATTATCATCTTATAGATTCTTCTTATAATTTAATTCTGAGGAAATATTTGCTTCTGAGGTGTACTTTTAGGCTTTCCCTCATTAATTAATGTGACTTAAGTTATCCATAATTGAGAAATTCTAAATGTATGACTTTTTGTTTTGACTTCCCAAAAAGCTAAATTTATTCCTCAATGGCAGTAATTATCTCATTCTTATTTCCATCGACATTTCTTTCTCCCTTTCTCTATATGGATTGCTGGTTTCTTTTTTCCATTAAATTTTAATGTAGCCATCCTGCAAGAAATGTCTTAAGTTATTGCAATAATTTTTGGAATGGTATGGCATCCCAAAAGAAGAACCACTAAATATAAAGTTTGTCATTTTTCTCTATCTATATGGTAGCTTGGAAACAACTGCATAAATCAGTTTGATTGCTTTAACCAGAATGCCCAATATTAAGTCACAAACAAACGGTCAAAAAATAGATTTTAAAACAGTTTAGCTCTGTTTTAATCAATAGTCTGTTGCAACTGCCTGACTAGAGGCCCAGGTCACATTCATCTATCGGAGTCTGTGATAAATGAGTGCTGTTGTGATGGATCTGAAGCTGTGCAAATCCTGCTCTGTGAAGGTATTTGAGATTTTTTTCAAGGGCTCACTAAAGGAAACAATGTACAATATTTATCTGTTGCACAGCCTATAAATAGAAAGTTTTCTCTAAGATCTTCAAAAAATATATGGGTTTGGTTAATATTTGGGTATGTATTTCCATTTCCTTCCCTTGTTCTGACAGCTCCTAATGGGGAAGATAGTGTCAGATAGAATACTAAAGAGTGAATTTTAATCAATATCCTAAATTTTATAATAGGGCCACATAAGGGTGCTAGTACATCAAGGGCTACGTGTAGTAGCTTTAGGATCTTGCTGGAAGCTTGAGGTGCATCTATAAAAGGATCCAATGATCTCCAGTGGTAGCAATCTACTGAGGAGACAGAAAATTATAATCAAATGTGAAAATTGGTATTACATAAGGTGAAGAGAGAAGAAGAAATACTAAAAACCATAAAGTAAAAGAGTACATGTAATTTCATTACAATGTGCTAAAAAGGCAGCATAAGGGCTTTAGGTTAAAGGTAAGAAAAAATTTCCTGACAATCATAGCTGTCAACGTTTCGTGGTGATGGAGGGAATTTGTTAAGCCATTCTGGCTGAAAGGTCTTCCAAAATCACAGAAATTTTCACATGTCTGGGAGGGTAAGTGTGGACCTGCCTGCAGGCAGAGGGATGGATTGGATGACCTCTTAAGAGCCCTGCAGGGCCAGGAGTCTCTGACTCCGTTAGTGAATTTAAAAGTGGAAGATTTATCTTGTGTATTAGAAGTTACATTAAAAATCTTAAATCTGTCATGAAGCGATAATCGGTGAAGTATTTCATGCTCTGTGAGGCAAGAGCAACCTGAGGTTCTTTGTGAGCCCGAAGCAGGGGAATGACGGCTTACTCACAAGTCTGATGTGCAGCTCTGGGGTCCTTCAGACAGAGAGATAATAGTTTCTGCCTTAGAACCTGAGATTTTGACATTCAAATGGCAATTTACCATTTGTGCTGTGTTGAGTCATTCATCAACATCAGTGGGCATTGATATTTCTGCATAATACACTTGCATGATATAGCATCACTGTGTCTTCCATGAACATTTTTTGTCTAGATCACAGTTTACACATTCTGTATCATATTCTTGATCTCAAGGCTAACTTCTTAGCCAGGTACTGTATGTGTGGTCTTCACTTGTTTACGTGTTTCTGCCGTGGACAGCATGACTATTTAAATAGCAAAAAATTTTAAACCACTTTCATATCATGTCACCCTATTATAGGATATGGGTGGCAGTGGATCTGCAGGGCTGTTTAGCAGGGCGTAAGGCAAGAACTTGGCCAATCAAGAAAGGTCTGCCAGGAACTCCATTCGAAGAGCCAGAAGTTATATCCTGAAGAGCAAACAGGACTGGCGTGTGGTAGTCTCTACAGGCCTGCCTAACGAGGTTTATTCTGGGGGAATCAGTCAAGGCACGACAGGTACTAGGCAGGTAGGAGGCTAGTAGTTTGGGGAGTTCAGGTACAGGAGGGCTGCTGCCAGAAGGCGAGCAAACCTTGAGTCAGGAGCAGGGATGGCCTTCTCTCTCGTAGGCCTCAACAGCCTGGAGTTTAAACTGCTAGTAATAGGCAGAGGAGGCCAGAGCCTACAGGTGACTGGGGCAGGGAAATACATGTTCTCAGGGACCGGGGGAGCAGAGTGGGTGACAGTGACTACTAGAATCAGCAAATGTGGGTAAAAACCCAGCTCCGTGGTTTGCTGGCTGTGTGACTTCAGCCAAGTAAGTTAATCTCTTA
This sequence comes from Tapirus indicus, assembly GCA_031878705.1. NCBI lineage: Eukaryota > Metazoa > Chordata > Mammalia > Perissodactyla > Tapiridae > Tapirus > Tapirus indicus. Next base: position 37,281,901 of record CM062933.1, on the reverse strand, counting down.
GACTTTCAGGTTCCACATCTGCAAAATCGGGAGAATGCAAGTCACTTCATTTGGTTGCTATGATATCACATCAGTATAGTGCATAGCACATTGGAAGTGCTCGATGAATGGTTTAACTACACACACACACACACACACACACACACACGCACTTTAATAACATAGTAGAAAAGCACAAGATATAGTGTCAGAGAGTTTGGGGTTGAGAAGATTATCTGGCATATCCTATCCTGGCAAATTACTTTAGAGTCTGAATTTCAGCTCCTTTCTATGTCAGAATGAGATAATATTTTTAACTTGCAGAGTTGTCATAAGGGTTAGCCCAATATAAGTAAAGGGCTTGGTGTAGTGCCTGATAATAATACGTGCTAAGATGCCGTTGCTTCTGCTGTTATTGTTATTATTATTACTAAGTGACTTTGGGATGAACTGATTAGACTCTGTCCATTGGAATTGTGGCATCACTGATTGAGTGCCAGCATTATCGTCTCTATGCAGTGTTGTAGAAAAGCAACCCCAAACCACAGGCCTGATGAAGCTGTTCAGAAAGCTTCTGTCCTGTGAGGCGCAGAACCTACACTTAGGAAAAGCAGAGACACTGATGCCAGGGCTGCTGTTGATGGAGCCCTGCTCCATGCCAGACAGTTGACGTGGCTGTTATGTGATGGTGATGAAATTCTTGTGACCTCACTGCCAAGTGCTATCAGCAGACTCATTTTACAGATGAATAAACTGACGTTCAGAGAGATTAAAATAAGCTTGTCAAAGGTCACACACATGATGTCAGAGGTGGGTTTGCTATGATTCCAAACCTTGCAGTCTTTTCACTGAACGACAACTCTTCTGTCCTTCAGTCTTTACAGATGTTTGCTTCCTCCAAACTCCCATTTACGTCTAGGTTGCACTGCATTTTGGCTCTTTGATCTTGGCTGTGCGTGTTATCTTGTAGTTCGCTTTTCCTTCTGTGTTACACTGTAGGCCTGTGATGCTCAGGGATCTGTTTTATGCTTCGTTCATACAGACCATTCTGGATACTGTGCTGGAAAGATTGTATGTGCTCCACAGACATTTAGTGATTATTCAAACCACAACTTCTGATAAAACTCCAATACTCCATAATAAAGGCATTTTCCTGTTCTGAGGTATACTATGGAGATATTCCAACATACATCACAACTTCCAAGACTAGTTATGCCAGCTCACTCTTCCCTCAAAGCACTGGCTCTGCAGCCACCCCACACAGAGTAAAACACGTCTTATTCAACCTTCACTGGGCTGCTGTGAGAGAGCAGATGCAGAAAGGCATTGTAAACCATCAGGCACTCTGTAAATGCTGGTGCTGATGACAACAACAATTTATTATTACTAAGGAATTTGGGGAGAATTAATTTAAAAAAAATACAGAGTGCAAAATGACTGGTTTCAAGAGAAGAGAATTTTGGACCGGTCTATCCCTTTTCCCATGGGATTTAAGGCTAGGCATTTAATCTTTCTTGTTTCAGTTTTCATTTATAAAACAGATATCCCCTTTTTATTGGTCTCAGAGGAGGTGAAAATACCTGAAATTATATATATATATATATATATATATATATATATATATATACACTTCTTAGTAGAAAAGTGCTGTAAATTTCATAGTAGTAGTGTTATGATTGAAGTAAAACCAAAACCTGATATAATATCAGAAAAATATTAAACTTGATCTTATTTCTGGAAATCCTGTTATTAAATCTTCCCTGAATTCACAGTGAGTAGCTCGGGGAAGCTGATGATAAGATATAAAAGGACTGAACTGGACCCTGAGCCCCAGACCTCCATCAACTCTGTGAGAATCTCTGTGTCACAAATAGAGCCATCACTAGCAGGGGCCCTCCATTAAATCTTTACAACCTGCGAATTTATAACTCTGTCAGTGAGGCCCAGGCTTATCCACATACACTGATTGAATATGGAAGGAAAATAACTGGTGCTGTTGTCAGCTGGCAGAAAATTTGAACTTGGAGAACAACTCTTTCTTAGGGTGGCTACCAAAGGTTTGCAGGCTGCTTATATCTGCCGGTTGACTGCCAGATTGGAAACTAGTATAAAATCTCTTACATGGATCTGAAATGGTCATTTCAGAGTTTGAGTCTGGTAGGCTTTAAAAGCTATCAGATTCTACATCAGATTTTATAGTTCTTTTTGCAATTTTGAGCTTAGTATTTGAGGAAGCTAGTAAAATAATACGTATATATGCTCTTTCCTTACTGGTTTCTTATGTGACTTACATTGTTGCTATGCTTCCACACATCGTAACATATGTCAGTTTAACAGTTTTACTAAAAACAAACAAACAAGTAAACAAACATTCCTGGATTGTCAGCTTGTCAAGAAGCATTTAGAAATCCTTTGGGTTCTGGTTAAAAAGAAGTTTTTTCTTTGCACTTGAATTTTTTGAGGATTTTATCCTTGATTGTTTCTATTCTGGGATAAGGCACACTCCCAGGGGCCTCAGAAAATGAGTAATTGATAAAGAGAGATTGTTGAGACTATTTTTTCTTTCTGCAGTTTTCAGTTTGCTTAAGTTTATTGGTGATAGCAGGTCAGACCAATTGAGCTATATGAAATTTCTATTTTGTTGTTAGGGGAAAGTATTAGCTGGGTTCCATCAAAGAAGTGGAAATTCAATGAGTGACATGGAAAAAGGAATTTATCATAGGGTTTAGATATTATGCAATTGTGTGAGCTGGTGAAGAATTCTATGGAAGGCTATTGTCTCTGCATCTGATGTGGCCTCAAGTAGCTATAGGTTTACAGGGCTGGGGGCCTAGTTGAAAGCTGATTATGAAGTAGGGGAGGGCAAGGACATGCTGGAAGCCGTGAAGAGAGTAAGGACAAACTTTCCCCCACATCTATTTCTCACCAGCTTGAACGTCAATGATGCAGGTGATCAGCAGGAAGAGCTAGTGCTTTTCACCGGACACCCAGGACTCCGAGAAGTTGCTGAGATCTCGTGAGAGCTGCAGGAGCTGCCCCACGGTAAAAGATGAGTCATCAGTTCATGACAATGTGAGTGAGCTGCACTGGTGCCTAGCACCCACCACAGATTTCAGAGCACAACGGCTACTGTTTCACGTCTGTCTTTGAAATCTCACAATTCTCCAGTGGTCAACCTAAGCTCAGAACCACACAGGGAGTGGATTCATGTATTGAAACCAGATGAAGGGTTTAGCAGGATTGTGCTGGGACCCCAGTCAAAAAGAGAATACAAGATTCAGCAAGTGATGAGGAGAGCCAAGACACTCAGCGGGTCGAGAACCAGGGAGGCTGACTGAAGATAGGAATGGTGGGCTGCCGGTGATGCGAGTGAAAATGAAGGTTTTGAGAACAGCTGGCCAGCAGTGACTCTGATAATAACATTAGAGCTGGTTGAACAACAATAACAAAAATCCAGCTTGTTTCACTGTAATAGTTCCTGCCCTGGCACAGCCAGGAGCTTCTAGACAAAGGGTGTCCCCATGAATGTGTCAGCTGAACTTAACCCACCAGCTGGAACTTAAGAACTGGAATTGCTTTTTATTCTTCTCTTACTATTTGAAGTTTAAAGTCTTAAATTAAAAACAAAAACAAACAAAATCAAATTTAACTAGTAAATCACTTCATATTTCTGGCCTATAATTTTTAAATCTTTAAATAAAAGGGTTAGAATAGATGATTTTGAGTTTCACTCAACTATAAATCTCTTTGAATTTAAGGAAAAACTTCTGGAAAAATATAAAAGTCAAATTAAAAAATTAGCTCAATAAACATTTACTCTGCCTACCTATCACATTATAAAGATGTGTAGAAATTGATACTATCCATTTCTATCAAGCATAAAATGAAACTCTTGAATATGCTGCTGAGAAGATTCAATGCTCATGGAAATGTGTTTATAGTTACTAAGAATCTTAAGATGATCTTTCACTCTCCTAGAAATTTATACTAGGGAAATAATTTTAAATATGAAAAAATGTTATTCAGAAGTGTGTTGGGATATATAGTTTATATATTGAAAAGTTGGAAACAGACTAAATATTTATTTCTAGTGAAAAGTATGGTATACCTAGTAAATGAAAAGCAACGTTTATGAAAAATATTGTTTATTATAATATTGCTCATGAAAAGCAGAAAATTAAAGAAAAAACTTGAGATATTAAATGAAAAAAGCAAGATGAAAAATTATTTATGCAACATGATTTCAGCCAGCAAGACCAACCTATGCATAGGAAGTAAGTGACCAGAAAGAAATAACTCAGAATATTCAGAGTGATTACATTTGCTAGGGGAAGCCACAGATTATCCTTTCTCCTTTCTACTTTTCTGCATTTCCAAATTTTCTTTAAATGAGGTGATTGTTGTAAAGGCAAACATTAAATGTTATTTAAAACCAAAGACAACCACAGCTCTTTAAAAACTGGTGCCCAGTCTAAGACAGAGACTTTAGATGGGAAAAAGCCTTCATTCTCTGCCAGGGCTTGCAGATGATTCACTACAGTTGACAGGTAGCAGTTACACGTTATCTCCCTTCTAGAATCCAGGTAAATGCTCCTCCCTCCACCAAACACAATTCATTGCAAACTCAATACCCCCTGTATAATTGAGCAGGTGTAATTAATAAAGTGGAGAAGAGAATTGGGAGATTGGAATGTGTGCTCCAGCTATGGACCTTCAAATATAAATGTATTTTTTTCAGAATACCGAGCTGTTCATATAAAATGCATGTGATAGTCAAGTGGCTTTTGACTTGCAAATTTGCAGTCACAGATCTAGAATCGCTTATTTTTGTTGCTGGCTAGATAAACACTTCCAAGATTGTATGCAAAAGATGAAAATTCTGATATGCTCAGTTAGTCAGCCTTACAGATGTCAGAAGGGCATCAAATGTTGCTATTCTTCTCCCAGATTGCAAGGAGAAAAGTTAAGCCCCTATTTTATTGAGTTCCCTGTTATGTCTCTCCATTGGAATTCAGATCTGATCAGCCAGTGGGTCAAATAAAAAGGGTTAGCAACTGGATTTTGATCCAAAATTGTGCTTTTATTCAAAAGCAGCAACAGCTTTCATGTTGGGGAGTTAGATTTGCTTTATTATTTGGAATCAAATCTCTGCTCTGTGCCCCTGGGCTAGATAATTATTCTTTTAGCGAGAATTAGTCTTCTGGTGACACATTAAGAGGTTCTTTTAGAAAACAATACATTTTTAACATTGGACTAAATCCCAGGATATTTGAAATTAGTGTAAGTAATGGTTGGAAAGACCCCAAATGATGGCAGTAAATGACACCCAGAGTGGTAGGCTCAATGGAGGCAGGAACTTAATGGGCACAGAGGTAGACATGCCATGCTGAAGGATTAAATGACCAGCATCTAAGAGGCTAGATGCTACCACATGAGATTTATTGTAACTGTTCTAGGATGATTTCCTCGAAACCAGTGCCGGCATTTCTAACAGTGCTTTCAGGGAGTTGGCTTACAATGAAATTTGACTCAGAACAAAGCATTTTATACATGCTGGCTAGAAACACATTCACCTCATATTATTCTGTGTGTGTGTGTATTTTTCCCTGAGGGGTCAATGCTGCGATGCTAAGCAAGTATTATTGCTGGATCTGTGAACGTGACTCCTGTATTAACGGAGTCCCAGATGGGTTGCGAGAAGGCGCATCAACGATGTAGATGAGAAAATCACAAACTGCTGTTACATTGAAGAGGTGTTTTACAAACACTGGGAAGTATTGTACCATTATATAAAGAACAATTTTTCTTTCTTCTTTTTAAATTTTTTTTAGCATTTTGTATCATGTGCCATGGATTAACTTGTGAGATAGAAATTGGTGACTGTGTAAAATCGTTATGAATACATTTTGCCAAAAATATAAACTCAAAATTGGTCCCTAAAGGATGCAAATCGTATGCAAAATCATTGGGTATTACCCTTTTATTCTTAGGTTTGTTAAAAAATGATCCTTTTCTGTTCCTCCGGATAGCAATTTTTTTTCTTCCCAATTGCTGTTTGTGAATACTCATTCCCCAGGGCTTTAGCCATCATTCAGTTCTATTTCCTTCTTTATCTATGCTTTCAGCCACTGCTGCTAACTTTCTGTTATAAGTGGGTAAATGGTCCTAACCTATTGCTCTGAGGCCTTGGTGCCATGGCCTAAGGGCAAAATGGAGAGGCGATGAATTTTCTGTCAGTCATAACCTTTGTCAGTTTGCTTGCCTTCTTTGGAAGAATCTCTTTGCTCTAACATGCACACAGTTCAAACCAAAGCATAAATATATGTTTATGAGCTTTGAAGGGATCTGAAGAGACATAAGAGATTGTTGATTCTAGATTCTAGTTGAACCTCCCATACTAGTCTTGTTCTTTTTTTGTTATGGTTCTCTATTCATATTTATCTTATAGGATGGTTTTGGTCCTGTGATAGAAGTTCAATAAATATCTTCTATGTCCAGCAAGAATTTAAATGAACTAGAGAGTCATATTTTCTACTTCTTCATGTCCTTGGTGCTGTATTGGGTATACTGTGGGTTTTAAGAGATGAAGGAAGAATCAGTGAATCAAAGCTGCCTGACTACTAGATGCTAACTGGGAGGAGTGACATTGAAGGAAGATAGGATGACAATGACATCTGCAACCTGGTCTAAGTGATTCAAAGTCAAACACCTATAGATACAAAGTTGCATCTATCATTGCAGATTGGATGCAAAGTTGAAGAGTCAGTGAGATCTTCTTAAGATAAAATCTGATCATGTTATTTCTTTTGTATAAACCACAGCAATATGCTCCCATTAATATCAGAAATACCCAAATTCTTTACTTGACTTATGATGTCCTTCGTAATCAGCTATATCCTTACCTATGCAGTCTAATTTTGTCACTCTGATACTGAACCGCTTAATCTCAAGTATGTGTGCCCAGTGCACAGTAATCCAAACACTGAGGCATTGGTGCTTGGAGATGGAGAAACGTTTTATTCGAATTGGCCAAAATGAGAAGATGGGAGCATGGGTTTGCTCGAATCTGCCTTCACAAAAGCAGAAGGCAGGGATTTTTATAGAGCTAAGAGGCTTGGAAGGAGGAGCTTTGGAGAAACAAAAGGGTCACTCCTGATAAGCCCCTGGGCCATCTGACTTCTGGGCATCAATGGCTGCTGGGGGCCGGCCATCTGATGATCTCAACCTCCCTGAAGGCATTGTCTTTCTTCTGCAAAACCAGCTCACAAATCCTTGTAACCCTGAGTCACCCCTCAATTCAGACAAGAAAACAGCAAATTGAACAAGGTTGAAAGGCAATCATGTTCTTATTGAACATCTACAGTAACCCTCAGGTACATGGCCTCAATCCCCACAGTCTTTTTTTTTTCCCTTCCTTATTCTTGTAGGAAGCAGGGTGTCAATCATTCTGGCCACTTCCTGCTGAAAGGGGGCAAAGATGGGGAAACTGAGGAAGGAAATTTTTCAACCTGAGATTAAAAATACTCTTAGGTACTGGGTTATATTTCACATTATCATTATTTCAGGGCCTTTATCTATGGTTTTTTTTCCCATAGTTGATTAACCCAAATTTCCAGAACCCAAACTACAAGAACCCAGTTCATTTTACTTATCTGACTGTTTGGTGTCAGCTGTCTCAACCTGGAACAGCAGCTTAAGGTCTTTCAGTGGCTCACAAGACCAGTTTTTTTTCTTTTCAGTTTCTGAGTGCTCTGGTTGGTTGTGGTGGTGGGGTGAGCCTCACTCTGGTGTATTTAATCCATGGCTTGATTCTGGCTGATTTGACTGATGAATGGATGGTCAGGAGGACTTCATAAGGCCCAGCCACGTGGGGCTTAGTTGGTCCTCTGGTCCACGCTCCTTCTAAGACTTAAAGAGAAGCTGGTCACCTGTCTTGATGTGGTGGAGTGGCTGACAGGAATGGGGACCTGTGAGAGGCAAACTCATGAAGAGACGTTAGAATTTCATTTAAAGATTTTAAGTGCTACCTGGTCGCTATTTCCTTCTGTTGTATATAATCTCCCCCCATTGGTGAAGCTGAGGATGGTCTCCCATACATCATTTCTGAGAGGCTCAGTTGAAGCTTTCTTCAGGGGGTTACATGGAGCCTCAACACAGCACAGGGCAACACCTTGTACCAGATTAAATAAATTTCCTGGTTCATCTTTTCAGTCTTTCCCATTGACTGACCACCATGAGGTGTGGAGTTTCCAAGTGATCCCCAAAGCTCTTGATACTTCCTGGGTTATCTGGGAGATAAAATGTGGCTGTACTCTGGATTGACAGTGGGAGTCCATACGTGGGAATGATCTACCGGGATGAGTCCTTCTGAGTCATATTTCAAATGTTTTGCTCAGGTCTGGTAAGGTTGGTGCAGGCACTTTGATGAGCAAGTTTTTAAGCTTGTTGAAAGCGTGGTCACATAGCTTTTCTCATTCAAAGCAGTCTGTTTCTGGTCCCGGTAGTTTATCATAGCAAGGCTCAGCAATCAACCCAAAGCTAGGGATCCAAGTGTTGTAAAAGCCAGCCAGTGCCAAGAATCCTCATAGCTGCCTATGAAGTTTTTATCGTCTCTCTCTTGAGAAAGGCTGTATTGCCCTTTTGAAATGATATACCCCAAATACTTTACAGTCTCTTTAGATATTTGTGCCTTCCCTTTAGACACTTTATGTCCCTCACTGGCTAAGAAGTTCAACATATTTAACTCAATTCTGACACTATCTACCTGGAGATAGCATCAGATCCCACAAGATTATCCTTCATCTCCCATTTTAGATGCCAATTGCAAGTCCAGGTTGTCATCTGTGCTTCTGACCAACCAGTCACAGACAGAGGTTCACACGACTCCCTCCCTGGGCTTGATTAATTTGATAGAGCAGTTCACAGAACACAGGAAAACATTTTACTTAACAACTGGATAGAAGAAATGCATAGGGCAAGATATGTGGGAGAGGGACGTGGAGTTCCCAGGCTCTTTCTGGGTGTGCCACTCTCCCCAGATCTCTGTGTTCACCAACTGGGAAGCTCTCTGACCCCATATTGAACTCAATCTTCAGCTCCTCTCCCCACCTTGGAGGTGTGAGGAGGGGCAATGGGGGTGACAGTTCCAACCCTCTAATCACACAATTGGTTTCCCTGGCAACCAGCGTGCACCCTTAAGGGCTTTCAAAAAGTCATCTTATTAACATAAATTCAGGTGTGGTTGAAAGGGGCTTGTTATGAATAACAAAAGATACCCGTTTCACCTTTATTGCTCTGGAGTTATTTCAAGAACTGAGGACAAAAGTAATTATTATAACAGAAAAATGCCCCTATGGCTCTTATATGGGAAGTTACAAGGGTTTTAGGAGCTCTATGCCAGAAACAAAATGAAGCTATTTTGTATTATAAATCACAATATCACAGCGACCTAACAGGATTCCTTCTGAAGGCAGGGCAGGGTGATCAAACATCATCTGAGGGGGGGTGGTGGTGGGTGATGAGAATCCAAAAACCTTTTTTAAATCCAGGAACAAGTCTATATTACCCTGTTCCCAGCTTTTTAACAGGTAAAATGGGAGGGTTCCATGGGAATCTCCATGGCCTGATCAATCCCTGTACTAAAAGTCTATTGATTACACGAAACATTCCTCTTATGGCTTCTGGCTTTAAGGGGTATTATTTCACCTGGGGCCAGTGAACTATCTGCTTCAATTTTACCTTTACTGGCACGGCACTGGCTGCTCATCCCGTCTGTCCTTGTGCCCATACTTCCGAGTTAATTTGGCTTAATACGTTTAGGAGAATCTCTCCCTTCTCAGGTGCTGGTGTATCTTGCAATAGGGCCATGAGCTCAAATCCCCAACCTTTAGGGACTTGGATCTCTATTTCATCTTGTTCCCAGCTTATTGAGGCCCGTAACTTAGATAGCATGCCTCCCCCCACCCCGCCCCGTTAGAAGAGGAACAGGGCATTCTGGTACTTACAGAAAAGAATGCTTCAGCATTTTCGATCCTATTTCCCAGGTCAAGGGCTCCAGAAGCCTTTTGGTCTCTCCTTTTCCTGATACCCCTTTTATGTCACACTTTCCATTAGAAAGCTTTCCCTTTTGGGTGTTCAACACTGAGAATGTGGCTCCAGTATTGAGCAAGAATTCACCATGCTCTCTTCCTACTGCCAAGGTCAGTCAGGGCTCCTAGAGCCAACTGGGGACCCTCAGAGCCTCATCACATCTCATCTGTAGTCAAGAGAATTTGGCATGACCCAATCCTATTTGATCCCCTCCCTCTCTGGGGATGGTTTGGACAGTCCTGCTGTCAGTGTCCTTCCTACCAGCAGTATGCACATGGATTAGCCCCCAACTTTGTTGGTGGCCTTGGTTCCATCTGTGGGGGCTGGGATCACTCGTGGCTTCTTCCTTTCCCTTGAGTTACCCTGAGCAGTCACCCTCCCTTGAGCCCCTGGAGGGCTACAGTGAGCAGATCTGCCTGTCTCTTCATATTTTTATCTCCCTTCTTTTCCTCAGCTTCATTCCAGTTGTTGAACACTCTGAAAGTAGACTCTACTAGCTGTGAAGAATTAGTGTCAGGACCTATAGCTAACTTTTGGGGTTTCCTATGGCTGTCTGGAACACTTTGAGATATGAAATAGGTATTAAGAACCATTGTATTGCCCTGGGCCTCAGGGACCCAATTTGTATATCACCTGAGGCAGTCTCACAGTTTCTGAAAAAAAAAAGGTGGAGAGATTTTTCTCAGGGCCTTGTTGGACCTCTCTTAATTAGACCAGTTAATGGGTGCCTGGCTTACTGTTTGCCTGGCTTTCAAAAGTAGACCCCAAAAATGTCCTAGCTTTTCTTGATCATTAGGGTCATTGGGATTCCACTCAGGGTCAGTCCCTGGCACAGCCCTCCCACTAGGCCCTTGAATTTCTGACCCAGTGATATATTCATTATCTGTTTCCTCGCTTTTAACACAATGGCTGACTTTTCCTCGACTCTGAGGAGGGTAGTACCTCTGGGTCAGCCCTCAATCCTCTAGGATGTGCTTTCCAATTGTAGATGAAATGGCTGGCACCATCCCTTGCTTAGAAGCCTTTATGTCCTGGCATAAAGCCAACAGCTCTGCTGGATCCAGCCTGGTCTCAGTGTCCACCCCACAGTGAAGCGACCGGGCGCCAAGACTCTTCTGCCACTGCCCATGGCTCCTGGGCTGAGCCAGGCCGAGCACAGAGCCCCCACACTGGGTGCCTGTCCACCCACAGGCTGTCCCTCCCTCTGCCATCCCCGCTACTATGGCTAGGGCCTCTGGCTGCCATGATGGGATGTGGGCCACCCCATGCTGCATCCTGCATGCCTTCCCCTCCATGCTGCCTTCCCTTCTGTACCACCATCACTATCAATAACCCTGAGGACATGCCCATTTCAATCAACCCAACAAACTTATACAAGCTTCTGACTCACACATAAGACAAATGCACCCGCACAAAGACAAAATCTGACTCCTGCAGGACAAAAACAAAAGGTGAAGTCCAACAATCCCCTAGATCTCTCCCAAATGCAGGGCCCTCCTTTCAATCAATCACACAAAATACAAATGGAGAGACAGAGAATTGACGGCCATGTGTATCATAGTAACTCACCTGGCAAAGTAAAACTGACAGTACTCACATCTGACAAGACAAATGCATCTACATAATGACAAAAAGTAGACTGAGGTCCAACGTGTTTCTCCACTCCAAGTGAGTGTTGAGCTGAGGATGGCTGATGCTGGTGGGAAGGGGGAGTGGCAGGGGAAGTCCCCAGGTAAAGACACTTGGGCAGCTGCTGGGGAACACCAACCACTTGAACCCTCACCAGGGCCATGCAGCCGTGGGCACAAGACTCCTGGCTGGCTTGCCAAAATTGGTACTGAACCTCTTAATCTCAAGTTCATGTGCCTGATGTGCAGTAAGCCAAATACTGAGGCATTGGTGCTTGGAGATGGAGAAAGATTTTATTTGAATTGGCCAAAACAAGAAGGTGGGAGCATGGGTTTGCTCAAATCTGCCTTCACAAGAGCAGATTATTTTTGCTTCACTAAAGCAGGTGTTTTAGAGAGCTAAGGGGCTTGGAAGGAGGAACTTTGGAGGAACAAAGTGGTCACTCCCTATAAGCCCTTGGGCAATCTGTCTTCTGGGCATCAATGTCTGCTGCAGGCTGGCCATTGGGTGATTGCAACCTCCCTGAAGGCATTCTCTTTCTTCCACAAAACAAGCTCACAAGTCCTCATGACCCCTGAGTTGCCCCTCAGGTTGAACTAGAAAACAGCAAATTGAACAACATTGAAAGGCAAGCATGTTCTTATTGAATATCTACAGTAACTCTTGGGTACCTGGCTTCAACCTCATTCTTATGAAACTATTTTTAATTGCTCTAGTGCAGGTGGACCAAAAGCTATAGGAAAAATGAAAGTTATTGGTACAATAGGTCACTGACTTCCTCTTTCTCTATCTCCAAGCACCTTTATTTATTTAAAGAAAAAAGAAAAACCTATGTACCCAGTATATTTACCTAATGAAGGTGTGACTTCAGGATTCAGTTGCTAGAGGTAGAGAAGATCCCATGTGGCATTTAAACACGCTTGCATTTTTAGCTATAAAAACAAATCTCTCTGCTATCCAGGATCATAGAATAACATCATTGTACTCCATCCTGCAGAGAATGAGGTTGCTAAATTCTAATTGAGATGGTAGATAAACTTCTCCTAACCAGGATCTTTGTGACTGATGCTGCTTAAAGCTTCCAGGGTGGTTAGAGTCAACTGAGGTCTGGGGAGGGGATTGGAATTGGGAAGAGAAGTTTGGGAAGAGTTTCAAAATGAACTGTGACTCAGGCCTGACCTGAACAGACCTGAGAAATCTCTGTAGAGGATACAGAGAACATCTAGAATGAGTTAGGTTAATTTGTCTGCACTGGACAATGTAGGCTCAGAGTCAGAATTAAAATTCCATTCTAAGAATATTAATGCTTTTCCCACCCTGGGCAGTAACTAAAACTTTCTAACCACAAAAATACTTATGCTACATAACACATAACTACTTTTTACTTAAAACTATGTAAAAGTTGTAATAATAAAGGCTAATATTACCAAGTGCTTACTATGTGCCAGGCACTATTTCACATACTTTATATGTATTAACACAATTAATGCTCAATGTAACCCTATGATGCAGTTATTATACCACCTTTACAGTTGGAGAAACCGAAGCTTAGGGAGGTCAAGTAACTTGTCCAAGCACACAGCCAGGAAGTGGTGTAGCTGGGGTTCCGACCCAGGCAGTCTGGTCAAAGACCTTGCCCTTAGCCACGATGCTAAACCACCCCTAATGCACCAAGTGTTGTCATTCATTATAAACATCAACGTTCTTTCATTTCTTTATATTAACGTACTTAGAATTAAAATATTTAGAATGGAAGTAAATTCAAAGAAAATCTAATCCAGTTCTTTATTTTACAGATGAGGAAATTGAAGCCTTGAGAATGCAAAGGTGTTTATCTGACAGAACATATTGAAGAAGTTGAATTCTTTAAAATTTGAACTTATTGAAGACCTAACACTGGTTGAAGTGAGCTGGGGCACACTGCTTCAAGCTCTTGCTGTTTTACCCCATCCAAACATGTATACTGACCATTATTTTGCCGGGGCTGGAGAAAATCTCAAAGTCCTGATTCTAGTGGTTCTTTATCTTGTTTTATGTGTGCATTTGTATGTATGTGTGCATATATGTGTGTGTGTGTGTGTGTATGGAAATACATATAGATACATACATATAAAATATATATACATACATTAAAATATATATGTATACATACACATACATTAAAAAATAGAGATTTCTTCCTTAGGGCATGTTTTTCAAAGGTAGAAGAATGCCTTATCAAATCCTCCTCTCTCCACTTGGCCCTCTCCTTGGAAGCTGGTGGAGCGCACTCATGCTGAAATCAGGCTTCTGAGTGTCCATTCTGACTTCTCGGAGACTATGTCTTCAGCAGCCTCTGGCCCATCCACTCATCTTTGTTTCTTTGGAGTTGGATGGAGTCAGAAAATTGAAATATGCACATTATTTCCTTTTATTTTAGTCATTTGTTGCTTAGCACATTTCTATTCAAACAGAAATGATCAATAAGTACATATAGGTTTATCTGCTTTCACATCTTTCTTTCCCATGCTAGAAGATAAAATGAACTTCTTCATTTCTTTTATTCTGACACAAGAAAATCCATATTAAATACTTGTTTTGTTGGGCAGACTTTTATTATTTCTTTCTCTATCCTATTGCAAGCATCTATACCTGTTATATGATATCCTTATGTAATATCGGGTCCTCACTTTCCACCATATTGAGGTCAGATTCTGTGGTATATTATTTGCAATCCCTTGAAAACAACATAACTTCCTTGGGTCTCTTTCCTACTATCAGACTAGTTTGGTCAAACTCTGACCATGGTTAAGCCCAGCTATCTGTCTAATCTGAGTATAGGAGAAAGAACTTCCAGTTCTACTGATTGGTCTCCATCACACTCATGAATGAACACAAATCTTAAACGGCACTGAGCATTCACCTGCATTTGTAGGTTGCTTGCCAACATGCTTTGGCTCTTCTGTGCCTCACAAAGACCACATTACAGCTCCCTTCAAAGCTTCTCTACCCCCCACCACACCTCACACTCAGTTTTTAACTTTGCCTCACACATCTGCAGGCTTGAACTTCCTCACCTTCTCACCACCAGATCTACCAGCCAATCTTCATCTAAACCTACAATTTCTGCCTTTTCTCCTATTGCAATGCTCCCATCAAACCCATCCTTCCTTTGATGTTCTGCATCCCATTCTGTGGCATCTTCTCAAGGACTTTGCTCCTACAACTATCCTCTAGTTCCTCAGCATCATCAATTACTAGATCATTCCTCTCAGCTCATGTGGCATTTAGCATCTCTGCAGGAAGCAGATGGCACATCTCAATTGACTAACTTGAGAAAATATCAACAAAGAGTCTATTTACACAGGTGTGGGTATGTCTCTATTTACAATGAAAGACAGTGCAGTGCCAGTGAAGTAAGGGTCCCTCAACTCCCCACATTTACTTTTTAAGTCCCTAGGCCTAAAGGGTGAGAGAAGTGAGTTGTCACCTGCTGGAGTCAGAGAGAGCTGTGTGGGGAAAGCTGCCTGAAAGCAGTGCTGCCCCTTTTTAAGGGATGGGGCACAGCCAACCCTCTGTGACCTCATAGGGAAGGATTGAGGTGGGGCGATAAAAATCCTCCTTCCTCTCTCTCCTCCTTCCCTCTGGGATCTTCTACCCATGTTTCCCCCTGGCAGAACTCAAAGGAACATAGAGGGCAAGAGAGCACTTTGAATAGGTGGAGGAAGTGGAGAGTGAATCTGGTAGGCCAGTCAGTGTCAAAGCAAAATTGTACTGAACAAAGTTAACCAGGTGAGGAAGAATTTATTCAAGGCTATTGCAACAGGGGAGCGAGGCTAAAACTCAACTCCACCAAAATAAAGAATGGTGGGTTTTTTAAAGGCTGGGTGAGCTGGTGGAAAAGTATTGGAGGATGTTAGGGGGAGGTCATAGGCCAGCTGGATTTGCTAATAAACTCTGCATATCTTTATGCTCCAAGTTGCAAAACTTGGAGCAAGGTGCCCTGCTGAGGTTAGGCTATTACCTACCCACAGAAACTAGAAGATAGGAATCATATCTTCCTGGATTTCATTTCAAAGAGATGGCTCCCAGGTCATTGAGAAAGACATTCTTGTGTTGTGAAACTGACAAGAAGACTTTAAAAAGATTTGCATCTCAAAGGGTCAGAGAAAGAATTTATAATTACAAGTTTTCTAAAGTAAATGTTCTAAGAAAAGGGAGATCAGAGGCCTATCAGGAAGAAGCTTGTCTAAAGTTTAGTCAAGCTGAGGGGAACTTAAGGCATCTTGGTCACCAGGTAACATCGGCATGGCTTATATTAAGACAAAAAAAACTAAGTAAAAACTTTTTACTGTTGCTCCTGCCCCATTTCTCTGCTTGTCTTCAAAGCAAAATTTCTTGAAAGAGTTGTTTATAGTCATTGTCTCTGATAAATCACCTCTTGTTCACTCTTTGATCCATTCTAACTACTACTACACCTCTGATATTCTCCTGTGACTGAGCACCATGTTGCCAAATCCAGTGACTGGTTTCTTTCTCCGTATCTTACTTGACTGCAGTAGCCTTTGACAGAGTTAACCACTTCCTTCTTCTTGAAACTTTCTTCCCTTGGCTTCTGTTTTTTGTCCACTGATGTTCCTTCTCCAACTTCTTTGCTCCTGCTTCCTGATGTCTAAGGTTGGAGAGCCCCAGGGCTTTGTCTTGGGTCCTTTCCTTATTTATTTATTTTTTTGGACTGCACATTCTCTCTAGGTAAGATCACCATGCTCCACTACTTTAAATACCATCCTTATGCTGATGGCATCCAAGTCAATACCCTAGTCTTGACAATTTTCTACAACTCCAGAATCAGGTATCCAACTCCCTGCTTCTCACAGCATGCCTGAAAGGCACCACAAGCTTAACTTGTTCCCAAACAGATTTCTCTTTCTTTAACCCAAACTTGTTTCCCCACCATTTTTCCATCTCAGTAAATAGCAGGACTACCTATGTAATTGCTCAAGTCAAAAATCTATGCGGAATCTGGACTTCTTCTTTTTCCCTCACTTCCCACACCCAAATCATTAGCAAGTAAAACTGGTTCTACCTGCAACAAATAAAAATTTTTCATTTAATTTTAAAACTAATCTGGGTAAGACCAATCAGTCTTGCTCAGTTCATTTGAAAGGGGAAATATCTGTAAAGAAAGCAAAAAGTCCTAACAAATAAATATATGAATAGAATTTATTTTCTCCAATTTTATATTTTTTTACTAAGTTTCTGATTTGATTTGGCCTCATAATCGAGGCTTAGAGATATTTTTACCAATGAAAGGCAAGACATGCTATTTTAAGAAAACTGCTACTAACATCTGAAAGATCCCCATTTTTCAGTATTCTATTTTGGTAAAAATAGAACAGTAATTGAAAATGAATAATTCAAACAAATAATGTTATGCTTTGCTAAATGGGGGCCCCTTTCTGCCTTCATTTGATAAAGCATAAGAAGTAGTCAGTTGGATTTTGGGGAACTTTTAATTATTGTGTGTGTGTTTGGAACTACATATAGGCCCATTTATATTTTACAGTACTTAAATTCACAGCTTCACTTTGTTTATTACTAATAATGGTGTCAGTTTTTATGAAATTAATGTTTTATTCAATACCCCCAATAAAACCCATGTGAAATTCCATTTCTAAATAGATTTGAAAAAATTTTTATTTTTATAATTTCACTTTGCAGATGAGAAAACAGACCCAGAGGAACAAATAACTTGACCTAGTAACATAGGAAGTTAGCAAGAGGGTGAGGCTCAGAATTCATCACCTGATATATTGCTTAGACATTGACTGGCCATAACCCATGAAGTTCATGTTGCCTGGTTTACTAAATTCAAACACATGTGCAGGCCATGTGTTTTCCAAAATGATAATGTATTAAGTTTTCTATTCTATTAAACATTGTTTCAACTTGCCATTCATCTTCTTTTTCCTGACTCATACTATGGTTTTGACTGACTTCATATACCTGTGAAGCATAATATTATCCACAGTTTGTGCTTCCCTTGATTGGTTGTGCAAAGATCAAGTTATTAAAAATTTAAAAAGATAATTTATATATTGCTTTATATACCAAGGAACAAACTTCTACTTTAAAAGTAAAAAATTAACTTAGAATAAATGACTTTCTATCTTTGCTGTTGTTTATTTTCTATTTTTAATACAAATAATAGAAAATAGTGAATATTACAACCAGAAATGCCTAATTGCTATCTAACTAAAGCAAATAGAATAGAGAGCATGCAAAGGTAATTTCTCTTTGTAAACCACTGACTCGAGGGACATACACTTAGGAAAAGCATTGAACTATAACAAATATAGTGTTACCATCTCAGATATATAATAATTTAAGTGCACATTTCAGTCTGTTGATCCTTAAAACAATATTTCAGGCAATACAGACATTCCTCTATTTAAAAATGGTCATTTGCCGTGATTCTATCATTTATAATCTGAGATCTTAGTAAAAAATATTTTAATAGAATAGATTAAATTTTGGCCATCAGACCATCAGTGGTTTTCTAGAAGTCACTCTTCACTGTTCTCTTCCACCTGTTCACCACCTCTCCTTCCTGTTCTTGTCTTCATTTTCAGCAGCTGTGTTACTTACTTGGTTATTATGTTTATATCAAAAGTTCAGTGATCTCGATTGGGTGTTTAGAAAGTAAATCACAGCTGACGTCCAGAAGGGCTACCTATAAAGTGCAAGGTACCATTTTAACTTTCCCACATAATAGGTTATTTTGTCATTGGCATTACCACGCTCCCCAATCCTTAACAACTGAGCTAAACTAACTCCATTTGTTTTAGCCAACCTCTGACTGTTGAACCGTGGAACAATTTTGCTTTTGTTTCCCTCTAACACTTTAGAAAATAAAGTTATTTAAGTACAGTTCTGGGATTCTTATTGTCTCTACAGGTCACCTGCTCTGGCCAGAAAGGTTTCTAGGTGATGAGAAATTGAGTTACCCAGAAAACTGGGAGCCTTGTTTTTAACTCTTCCTAATGGCCTCCCTGAGGGAATTAGGACATCCTCCTCAGAAAGGTTGACATGCTGTGGCATAGATGGGGGTCAAGCTGCACTATAAACATGTTAGTGTCTTGACTGTGAATTGCTTGCCACCTAGATGAATGCTCGTCACAGTCTCTGGGAGACACTTGTCACAGCCTCGCAAAGACCTGCTTATCATTCATGTGGTCACTTCTATTACCTCTGCTCAGACTGTGCTGACCTGCTATTAGTGACTCTAATTTAATTTCCCTCACTAGTGTCATGGGTTATTTCTTCCATTACTTGAGAGATCTAATTTACAGGGTAAACTCCATCACATGGGAGAAGGAATTTTTCATGACGGTAGGAACAAGTACCTTCTGAAGATCAAGATGATGCTGGCTATTTATCTTGGTCATCTCAGTAGCTGGCAGTTGAAACTTCATTGAATGGTAATATATTCCTATATTGATGGTGGCCCTGACAGGAATTAGGAAATGTATGTTTTACTGATTTTATGGAGTCACTCTTTTGGTGCTGTTCTTTCAGAGAATCTTAAGTAATGGGTACAGCATGACTTATGAAATGTAGAGAAAAAAATAAAAGGATATTATTTCATTTTTGTTCCTCTATGGACTTCAGAATCTGACTTTCCTTGATTTTATTATATTATATTTCAAAAGAACAATGGTGGGAAAAGTCTCAATTTGTTTAAGATCAGATTAAAGGCTTAAAAGATGTTATTTTCCCTGTTTTTGGATTTGATTTCAAGAAATGCCTGATAAGGGGATCACTTTAGAGTACAGCTAATGGAGGGAGAATTGTTGGGACAGCATTGGAGACTATAACAAAGTTAAAATGTATTCATTATTTTTTATTCTATTTTTTCCAGAATGTTTAAATATTTTCACTCACTCTTTTCCTTATTCTTCAATCTCAGGACCTTGTTTAAATGATTTATTCTTTTCCCCAGGTTCTTGGCTTATAAACACTCAGTGGTCCCTGAAGATGCTCAGTGCTTTTCTTGGGCCCCCAAATGGCTGGTGCCTCGTGACTTTTAATAAAGAAAAAAAATCAAACAAACAGAGAGCGTCATTTCTCCGTGGGCCTTGATGTTGAGAGAGAAAGATGAATGTTCCTCTCATTTTTACCATTTTCATTGTTGGCTTTCTTGCTGTTCAGGCCCCAAACTTGAGTTCATCCTCCACTCTTTTCCTTCACACCATAGATCTAATCCTTCAGTAAACACTCTACTTTCAAAATGGATCCAGAATGTGACCACTTCTCCCAAACATGGGTTTCTCAGAGGGCGGAGGCAGGCATCTGTCATGCACTCTCAGAGAGCAGAGTGCTGGCCACCTTCGGATAATGAGAGTGAGGGGGGAGAAGGTAGACAGAAGGAGGAGGCAGGGCACTCAAGTTTATTTCAAAATTCCAGTCCTAAGAAAGGGGGAAAGAATTTTGTTCACATCCTCTCCTTTTTCAATCTCTATCTCAACTCTTCTACTGTCCTTCTTCTCTAGGGGATGAGTAATGGTCGATTTAAATCAGTTATGACAATTTCATTCCTGTTTGCCAGCTATTGGCTTGGCTTGGAGTGGTCATGTGATCTCATTCTGACCAATGAAATGCTCAGAAACTCTGTGGCGGGGATTTCATTCCACAATTACAGGGAGAAAGCCTTCCCCCAAGCCTTCCTTCTTGCTTGGAAGAATAAAATGATATTTGAAGCCAAGGAAGCCATATTGTGGCAGGATGGGAAAGTGTGGGTTGACAAGACAGTATGAGAAAGACACAAACAGCCTGGGTCCTTGGTGACATTGCTGAGTGACTGAACCAATCTTCAGACTGCCTACTTGTGGAATTCTAGTTAAATAAATAATAAAAGGCTCAATTACTTAAGGTTAGCTACTATCTGCATCAAAAACCATTTCAAAGTGATGAACTTCCACGTAATTTTGCCCTGGACTTCCTATCATTATGCTCCACCCAGTGTTGAGTGATTGAATTCCTTTTACTTGGAATCCTCGTGTAATCAACTTGCCTAAACCATGGCTGGAAAGTCCATCCTTGCTTACTATGTCTTGTGCCCTAGATGAACTTAGACTAGATTTTATAGACTTAGTGCTTTTCGCTTTCCCTGGGTCACAGGTCACAGTGGTGTTTGGCATGTTACAAGACCAGATCTTCAACTGTGTCCTCTCTTTCATTAGCCAGCATGTACTCTTATGAGGTACCTGAATGTTCTAAGTAGTTCTTAGATTTATGGTTATATTTTATTTCTTCTACATGAGGTAATATATGTAAATATGTTCTGTCATTATTAAGAACTAAGCATATGCTTGGTACTATTTTTTTTTTTGAGGAAGATTGGCCCTGAGCTAACATCTGTTGCCAATCTTCCTCCTTTTTTTATCCCCAAGGCCCCAGTAGATAGTTGTATGTCATAGTTGTGCATACTCTAGTTGCTCTATGTGGGACGCCGCCTCAGCATGGCTTGCTGAGCAGTGAGTCTCACCTAGGATCCAAACCTGCGAACCCCGGGTCACCGAAGTGGAATGTGCGAACTTAACCGCTGTACCACCCGGCCGGCCCCGCTGTGTGGTACTATTATTGTTGTTAGTATTTTCATTATTACTGTTTGTTATTATCCTCTTCCTTCTTCACATACATGATGGCCTCTTACTCCCAAGACCAGAATTCTAACTAGTATTTTAGTGCTATGGTCAATGTATAGGCGTCTCAATGAGACTCTTTCAAGATTTTGGAAAATGGAAAACAAGATTGCCCTCTGAGAGTTTAATTGGGAAGTTAGTGCAGGATAGACCAGAACATATAAATATAAAGAAGCCCCAAGGCTGTAAAACTTGATTATAACCTGAATGAATGTATCAACATATAAATATATGTATATATCAATATACATTATGTCATATATATATACATATATATATATCAATATATAAAGAAAAAGGGTATCAATTGAAGGGGGGCTTGGTCTGCCCAGGAAGCATAGAGTTACAGAGTCAAACATTGGCAGTGCTCTTCAGCACCAACCAGGGAAGAGAAGCTTAACTCATAGAACTTGAATATTCTGGCTCTTGAAGCTTTCTTGGATTCTATAGTTTCCATTCCTCCAGGGATTCCCCAACTCTTAAAACAGGATTTTGAAGCTACTTTGACAAAGCCAGTGGCTTTAGGAGGCATTCTGAATGAGTTTTATGGTTATACAGACCTTACTTCTTTTTGGTGGTTGAATTGTTTCTTAAAGTGTGATTCCTTACCAACTCCTGGAAGAAAATACTTTTATTCCTTTTACTTGGGAAGGAAGAGAGTTGATCTTTGGGATGATGGAGTGGACTACACCTTGACAGAACTTGATTTGACTCTGACAGTTGGACGTGTAGAGTCATTGACTTTCAAACTATTGTGACATTTGAGAAATTGCTGAGCTTCTGAATAGTAGCAATTGTAGATAGTTTTAATAAACCTATCATTTAATTATATACATAAAACTAGAGTTTGTAGAGACAAGATGTTTAGTGTTGTTGCAATATATAATTTTTGATAATTCTTTTCTATTAATGTGTGTACTATATATAATTTTAAATGAATAATTTATTGTGGGTTTGTTTAATTCTTCTGTGTACTCCTTTGTCCTTGGAAACCCAGAGGAGTAAAATATTACATCTGCTCTTGTACCTGTCCATGAATGAGTGGATCTAAATGCCTAGTTGGGCAGTGATTAATCAGATCCGGCCTGCCCTGGAACAGCTGTGTCCAGGACATCTCCCCTTGGAGTTGGTCAGAAGCATAATTTACCCCTAGGGATGGCATATGTCTCAATTTATTTTACAACTTAGCCCAGTGATTTTTTAAGCTTTCAAATGCAGGTGACATTTTGGTAAAGTATTAAGAGAACCAGACTCATGGTCAAAGATCAAGGTTCTAGGTCTGTCTCACCCCACTGATTAACAGCCTGACCTTTGGGAAATCACTTGTTAGTCCTACGTTATTCTCTAGGGCACAATTTAATACTCTCTTCCTTAATTACCTTATCATATTGTTAGGAGCAACAAAGAAAACTATATATATATACAGGATATAAAACTATATATATATATATATATATACACACACACATACACACATACACATATACACACACAGAGAGAGAGAGAGAGCTTTGAAATAGTTAAAAGGTTGTATGTTTCTGATAAATAAAATTTATTCTTATTATTATAAGTGCTGGTTACCATTTTACAGCATATGTCATGAGCAAAATTATAGTTTTTTGTTTTCCTATGCCCGAACTAAATATTACTGGGAATTCTCATTCCCTTTGATGGAAGAACATTTGATCTATGATCTCCTGAGAAAATTCCAGCATTTCAAAATGTGTCTTAGTAATTTCAAATCTAACTCAGACAGTTAAAATTTCTTTCTCTTTTTCCTCCTCTGCAAAAGTAGCTCTGAACCCCAGGCTTTCTGCCATGCAAAGAGGTGTTGATGGGTGAGGAGGGGGCATCTGGTCCATGGGTACACTTTGCCCACCCTGGTCACACACTGGGATATTCAGCCATCTCATTTTGTTCTTTTCTTTCTAGTGGTTTGCATAGGGATCCTGCACCCCGACTTGGTGCTTACATTGACAGTCTACATCAAGTGCCACTGTAACGTCCCCTTGTCCCAACTATGAGACTTTTACTTTTGCCAGCTTCTCAGTGTCACTTTTCTGCCATTCTTGGTCATGTGGGAGGGGCAGGACAGCTCTCTAGGCAACCCTCTCTTACTTTCTCTGCATGAGCAGTAGGGGACTCTGAGGAGATTGCCATCCTGTCAGAAATTGGGATGGAAAGGAGGAATCTGGTTTTCTGTACTCTGGATTCCTCAAACTCATCTGAGGGTTCAGCTTCTCTCCCCATTGTCCTGGGGGCCCTGGCAGGGTGCAGGCCTGTCCCTTCTTCCATGGTCCAGCTTCATTTATTCTCTTCTGCCATTAATATATATCTAGTAGGGTAGGAAATTGGGGAGAGGAGTGGCTGTTGATTCTGCTAGATCCTATTCCATTCAGTTCCTGCCTATCTTAAGCCTGGACTGAGCCATTTTGAATTTAATGATCAAGAATTTATAATCTCCCACTGAGATTTCTCTTACCAGTGCTGGGTGAGCAGGCAGTTGGTAAAAGTGAAGAAACTCAATGAACAAGGTGAGCAAGGAGACAAAACATTAATTATAATCTGTTATATGAATTCATATTTGTCCAATTTCCTTCTGACAGGAAGCCTCATAGTGTCACTCAGAACAATGATTTCCTAGAAAGATGGAAACTTGCAATGTGAACATTGGGCATTGGGATCTCCAAAATAATTTCAAAAATATTCTTGGTGGTATAAATGATAAATGTGCCATATGCTATAGTAATTTCATTCTATTTCAATAAATCTTAATGACCTTTATTTTTCTTGTATCCTTATAAAACTGTTTGTTGGATGACTACTACCTTTTGAGGAAGTCTGTGTCCTTTTAAAAGAACTAAGTGGTGTATCCTTTAGTGGTAGAGCAAAGATCTCTGCAAAGTGCTTGTGGACTTCATTGAGGTGTTGTGCGTTTAAATTAATGCCAATAACTCGTGTGCACACTAGGGGGGCTTAATAATTAGTAAATAATTACCTTTACATATTTGGAGGAATATGAAATGAAGGTCAGAATGTAAATCAAGTGTAATTAAAAAATTATTAAAACTAATAGATTGTATTTTTACTTGGTACCATATTTATAGAAAGGAGAGAACTTGAGGAATAGGAAATAAAAGAGGAAATAGATCAAAGAGATTCCAAGAAATATTAAATATGAAATAATTTTGATTTAGAAGACAGTTTTTCTGATTTTGTCCTAACAACAGATATATTTTCATTATTGATTTTGTAAATGAAACAGTGGCCCTGTTTCTTCAAAGTTAATAGTCTGTTCTGAGTAGAAAGCAAGCAAATAAATGAAAGAAAATAAACAAAACCCATGAAATACAATGCTGTAAGTGCTCTCATCAAATTATGACCAAGTACTATCAGAATTCTATGGGAGAACCACTAAAATATCAATCTCTTCATAAAATTGCATTATGTCCTTGTGCATTTTTAGACTCCATTAATAAAATGAAAATATATCACAATGCCCTGATACTGACAAAATTTAACTTGCTAACACTTTGTAATTAACATCAACCAAGCTTCCTTCAGTTAAAAGTGTCAAAGTTGCATGTTATGCTGTCAGCAATGTAACCAGAAGACATGACGGTGACATAATAATTCTTTAAAAATATTACAGTTTATGTGTAGTATACCATTTCTTATAGGAGAAGTTCCAAAAGGAAAGATGTGCTGCTACTTTGCAAAAAACTGACAAACTGCTGTGAACAGTTTAGCTGAGATAGCCTGTCTATCTCTTTCAGACTTTCCCAGTGATCAGTAAGTTACTAAGTCAGAAGCTCAGGGGCAGTCCAAGCCAGCCTAGCCCATTGCAACTCAGGCCAGCCTAGCCCAGTTTGGCAGGCAATTTTTGCAAATACGTACTAGCTTATTGGGATTTGGCATCAGTTATCAATTGCACGTCCTGTTTTTTGTGAGCTTCCTCCTAGTATATCCACATCTAGCAACATAACCTGGCATCCTCCTAGTTTCTCTGGTTCTGTCTTTATGGAGCTTCCTAAACCTTAAGCTTTGCCTTCCATGGTCGGTCCCTGGTTGTCTGTCCTTCAGGCAGGGCGAAAGGTGGAAACAGTGAATGGATAATAAACTCTGCTTTGCCAATACTTCACTCCAATATTTAACAAACCGAAAATTCACCTAGACTCTTCCTAGGATGAAGTTTATCTTTTAGTGCTTGCTTCAAACAAGACCTCAATGACTCTTCACATAGAGTCTTCCTCCTCGAGCAAGTCTCCTTCCCTCCAATGCTCCTACTTGTAAAACAATGATTCAACTACTGTCCCAGGGAGAACAGCCTGGAGACTGTATTCTGTGGCTGTCACAAAACAAATGCATTCTTTAAACAATAAGAAAATCAGTTCTAGAGGCCCAGAACAGTGAAGAGTTAATATTATTTTTAATAAACTTTTAATTTTAGAATGGTCTCAGAATTACAGAAAAAGTGAAGATAGTAGAGAGAGTTCCCATAAACCACATACTCATGTCTCCTTACTGACATCTTTTTTTTTTTTGTGAGGAAGATTAGCCCTGAGCTAACATCTGCTGCCAATCCTCCTCTTTTTGCTGAGGAAGATTGGCCCTGGGCTAATATCTGTGCCCATCTTCCTCTACTTTATATGGGACGCTGCCACAGCATGGCTTGACAGGCAGTGCATTGGTCTGCACCTGGGATCTGAACCTGCAAACCCTGGGCTGCCGAAGTGGAGTGTGTGAATATAACTGCTATGCCACCAGGCAGCCCTATTGTTAGTGACATCTTACTTTACCATTGTACATTCGTATAATTAATGAACCAAAATTGATGCATTACTGTTAAAGTCCATACTTTATTCAGATTTCCTTAGTTTTAGTCTTTTTTCTGTTTCTGTTGTTCTGGATGCCATATTACATTTAGTTATTGTGTCTCCTTAGGCTCCTCTTGGCTTTGATAGTGACATTTTCCTCAGCTTAACTAAACTTTAGACAAATTTCTTCTTGGCGATAGGCTCCTGATATCCGTTTTCTTAGAAAATTTACTAGAGAAAACATGCAATCGTAAATGTTTTCATTGCTTTTTGAAATGTAAATATAAATCTTCTCCCCGTCTCTTGCCACTATTACAATCCAGTAGTGTCTTTCTCAAGGACCTGGGAAGCATCTCTCTGAAATACAAACATCGAAGGAGATAGCACTCCTATCTCCCAGTCTCTATAGGAGGGTAGGAACCTAACTTCCCAGGCAACAATTAGCAAACACAGATGGCCTAATCACAGAGGAAAACATTTGCAAACGCAATGTGCTTGACACATCCCATTGATCAACCTCTCTCCTAATGTCTTCCGGTGCTTTTCCACTAATTCATCCCAGGGCTTAAAAACTCTTCTGCTTTTTGTTTCAATGGAATTGAGTTCAGTCTGTCTTTCTTATTGTAATAGTCTTGAATCAAGTCTTGCTTGTGTCACTTTGTCTGGTGCAGTTTTTGCTTTGACAACAGTTTCTAGATTTTCCTTTTTTACTGTCTTTTTTGGATAACCTTGACACTTCTGAGGTGTCCCGGTCAGGTCTTTTGTAGCATGTCCCTCAGTTAGGATTTATCTGATGTTATTCTCATGATTAGACTGGGGTTGCGGATTTTGGGGAGGCAGAGAAGATATAAAGTGCCATTTTCATCACATCATATCAAGGATACGTAATACCATCATGACATCACTATTGACGTTGACCTTGATCACTGGGCTGAGGTCGCTTTTACCAGGTTCCCCCTCCTGCCTTTCTGTACTGTGTTTACTGTGTGCAGCACACAGTAAAGTTATGCTCCCCCTCCACGCTGGTGGAATGAGGGTCTACATATATTATGTGCCATTCTTTTACATGGGAGATTTTCTCTTTTCTCCTCCATTTATTATTTTGTTCAATCATTTATTTATATCAGTAGGGTGCATGGGTATTTCTTTTATATTTTGCATCATAATTCAACACTACTTTATTTTACTGCTTAGCCATTGGGAGCCCTTTCAGTTGGCTCCTCTGTCACTTTGACATACCCCCATATTTGCTATTTATTTGTTTACTTATTCATTTATTTGTTTTAGTACTTTACTTTCTGGCACTACAAGATGCTCCAGGCTCATCTTGTATGTTTTCTGCTTCGGTCCTATATTCAGCCATTTCTCTAAGGAGGCTTGGTTCCTTTTATTTGCGAATGGTAATAGAAATCAACATCTAGACATTGGGTGTGCTAGTTGTTATTGGGATATCTCTGCTTCCAGGTCTTCTCACTCACAGAGCCAAAAATATATGTGTGAATACTGATGTGTGTATGCATATAAATATTTCTATTATAATCATCTGCATCTATAATAAGCCAAAATAAAGCTATAACAAGCTAAATCAGTTCATATTGATATCTCCAACTCTAATCCATTAACACATGGATTATTCTAGCCTCCTCCCCTTGCTTATCTGTCAACTCCCACTCCCACAGTGAGAAACCTGGCTCCCACCATCTGGCTTTCATTTACTTAATTGTTCAGTTCCAGTATATATGTATAGCAGTATCAGAATTGTTAACCTGTGTTCCCATGAGAAATAACTTTACCAACTAGAATACAGTGCATATGCACAGTTCTTTTGCCTTCAGTTTTACAGACACCACTCATTTCCACAGTTGCTTAGGTCAGCACCACTGCTGCCCCTTCAGTGATGTCGTTTCATATATTTGTAACACAGATTCTTGTTCACATTCTACATCCCATCTTGGAATTCTCTCAACTTTCTAAATGATTTTTTAAAATTTGCATATATTAAGGTTCACTCTTTAGAAAACAATTTTAGTAGGATGTAGCAATTAGGAGGATGTAGTTAGTTAGTAGTCAAAATTAGTAGGATGTAGCAAAGGTAGTGCATAGATGGAAGTTTATAACTTTAAATGTATATATTAGAAAGAAGAGAGATCTAAAATCAATAATTATAATTTCATTTAACTCAAAATACTTTTAATATCTCTTGATATTTCTTCTTTAACCCACGGGTTATTAGAAAGTGTGTTGTTTACTTTCCTAATATTTTGGGATTATCTAGCTAAATTTCTGTTATTGATTTCTAGTTTAATTCCATTCAGTGTGAGAACATGCTTTTTATGATTTCTATTCTTTTAAATTTGTTAACGTATGTTCTCTGGCCCAGAATGTTGTCTATCTTGATGAAAGTTCCATATGACTTTTAGAAGATGTGTATTCACAGTTGTTAATGGAGTAGTTTATAAATACCAATTAGATCAAGTTGATTGATAATACTATTCAGGTCAACTATATCCTTACTGATTTTCTGCTTGTTGGATGTATCAATTATTAAAACGTAGATGCTAAATTCTCCAACTATAATAATGTATTTATTTCTCCTTTCAGTTCTACCACTTTTTGCCTCATATTTATAATGCTTTGTTGTTAGGTGCATATACGTTTAGGGTTGTTAGGTCTTCTGGAAATTTTACTCCTATCATTATGTGATGACCCTCTTTATTTCTGATTTTTTGGGGGGTTGTTTTGAAGTCTGCTTTGTCTAAAATTAAAATAGCTACTCCAGCTTTCTTTTGATTACTGTTAGCATGGCATTTCTTTCTTCACCTTTTTACTTCTAACCTACCTTAGTCTTTATATATAGTGTGGGTTTCATGTAGACAACATATATTTGAGTGGGCTTTTTTTATCCACTCTGACAATCTCTGCCTTTTAATTGGTTTATTTAGATCATTCACATTTCGAGTGATTTATTGATATAGTCTGATTAATATCTACCAGGTTTGTAACTGTTTTCTATTCATTGCATTTGTTCTTTGTTTTTTTTCTTCACCCTCTGGTTTTAATTGAGCATTTTATATGATTCCCTTTGTTTACTCTCTTAGTATATTGAGCATGTCAATTATAGTTCTTTGTTTATTTTTTTTAGTGGTTGCCCTATAGTTTACAATATGCACTTTTAAGTAATCTAAGTTCACTTTCAAATAACACTATGCCACTTAATGACTAGCACAGGTATCTTATAACAGAGTATTTCCAATTCCTCCCTCCTGTCCCCTATGACATTGCTGTCATTCATTTTACTTACTTATATGCTATAATCACCCAATATACTGTTACTTTCATTACTTTGAAAAACATTTTTCTTTTAGATCAGTTAAGAATAAGAAAAATAAAAGCTTTTTTGTCTTTACTTATTCCTTGTCCAACGTTCTTCTTTTCTTTGTGTAGATATACGTTTTGACCCATATCATTTTCCTTCTACCTGATGAACTTCCTTTAACATTTCTTGCAGGGCAAGCCTTGCTGGCGATGAATTGCCTCAGTTTTCATTTGTCTGATTATGTGTCTTTGTTTCTCTTTCACTTCTGAAGGATAATTCCTTTGGGTATACAATTCTAGGTTGTCAGGGTTTTTTTCTTTCTTATTTTGATACTTAAGTTGTTCACTCCACTCTTATTATTTGCACAGTTTCTGCAGACAAGTCTCTTGTAATTCCTATCCTTATTTCTCTATAGATAAGGCATTTTTCTCTTCTGGCCTCTTTCAAGATTTTTTCTTTGGTTTTTTGAACTCTGAATATGATATCTTTAGATGTGATACTTTTTGGTATTTATCCTGCTTGATTGTCTTTGAGCTTCCTGAATCTGTGGTTTGGTATCTTTCATTAATTTTGGAATGCTCTTGACAATTAATGCATCAAATATTTCTTCTGCTTTGTTCTCTCTTCTCATCTGGCATACCAATTCTGCATATATTACACCTTTTCAAATTATCCCTGAGTTCTTAGATATCTTGCTCTATTTATTTCATTATTTTTTTCTTTGCATTTTATTTAAGGAAGTTTCTATTAGTGTGCCAAGTTGACTGATTCTCTTCATGTTGAGTCTACTGAGGAGCCCATTGAAGGCATTTTCAATTCTGTTATAGTATTTTTGATGTCTAGCCTTTATTTTAGTTTTTTTCTGAGAGTTTCCCTCTCTCTGCTTATGTTATTCATCTGTTTTTACATGTTTTCTACTTTTTCCATTAGAGTCCTTAACATTATCAATCATAGGTATTTTAAATTCCATATCTAATAATTCCAACATGTGTCTTATATTTGAGTTGGGTTCTGATGATTGCTTTGTCTCTTCAGACTTTTATTTTCTTGCTTTTTGGCTGGCCTTAAATTTTTTGTTGAGAGCTGGAAATATTGTACCAGAAAGAGGAACTTATGTAAATAATTTTACAGTTGTGTTGATCCACTAGGAGTTGGGCTATTTTTAATGTTTGCTGCAGCTATAGGTGCCAAAGCCTTCAAATTCCTTTAGTGGCCATGTTTTTGTCTCTCTTCTCAACTTTGGGCTTCCCTAAGTACTCCTGCCCAGAGAGAGTCTGGATCTTGCAGCCTTTTCAGCTATACATTCTTATTGCACTTGAGCCCTGTTGGTGTGGTGGTCAGTTGTGGCCACTGTGGATAGGAGGAATTCTAGAATCTTCTGACTAAATCTCAGTCATTTAGAGGTCCTGTGTCTCACAGCTGTGACTGTCACAATTGTATCTCTAGGAGTATAGTTTTTTCCCCTCTGTCCCCTACTCTCTTCATTGGCTACGGCATTCCCAATCTATTTCCTTAAGGCACTGACCCCTGTTGAATATGTTGTTCTCCCCTTAGATGAAACAGGAAAGCAAGAGCAAGATGGAATGGGAAGAATGCCCTTCCCTAAGATGGCATAAATCTCTGGCAAATTGTTTACCCCTGGAGAATAGGCTTTTGTTATGGAGAACACTCTGGGTATATTTCATAATGATTACTTCTTCCTTCCTCCTGCTAGAGTTACAAGGTTTCTTTCTTAGATCTTCACTATAAGAACCTGGTGGGGCTGTTAGAGGTAAAACTCATGACAGTGCAGGGGGATCCCTCTAAGACTGTGGCACCCAGGAGTTCAGCCTCCAGCAATTAATCAAAATTACCATTGAAGTCTTCCTACCAGCTTATGGCTCCTGCAGCTTTGGACCATCTAAGCAGATCTCGGATGTGACTCTCTAGATGCACTGTTTCTCCAGATTTTCATGTGGCAGCTTGCCCTGCAGCCTCAGTTGTCTGATAGGTCCAAGAAAAGTCACTGATTTTCAGTTTAATCCAGCTTTTTCTTGTTGTAACGATGGGAGTGATTACTTCTAAGCTTTTTACATGTTGGAGAGAAAACTGGAAGTCTAAGGATTATTTTTATGTAAATATCTTTTTTATTTATTTATTTTTTGCTGAGGAAGATTTGCCCTGAGCTAACATCTTTGCCAGTCTTCCTCTATTTTGTATGTGGGTCCCCGCCATAGCATGGTCACTTATGAGTGGTGTAGGTCCACACCCAGGAACTAAACCCAGGCTGCCAAAGTGAAGTGTGCAGAACTTAACCACTAGGCATGGGGCTGGCCCCCTGTAAATATCTTGACCAATAAAATTCAAATTGAGACAGGTCACTCGTTCTCTCAGATGTCTCTTATGTCAGTAGCTCCAAAAGTTCCATAATGCTATCTTACTCCTACAATTACTCTGAGGAGTAGAATTAAAGAAAAACACCCTAACTGGGCAACAGGGAATATCTTGGAACAGAGTAAACTTAAATCACTTGCCAAAGGTGATGCAAAAGTGGTTACAGAACTTAACACATAGTCAAGTGTTCTAGTTTCTTGACTCAATTTTGCTTGCTCTCTCTCATTTTTTACTTACTCCTAATGTAAGCAAAATATGGTACTATATTTCACTATGGAAATGAGAGGTTGGAGCTCTAGACTCTTAGATCCTTCAGCAGCTGTGGACATTTTGACACATATGGCACCACTTATTCTAGCACATCATCTTTGCTCATATTCTAATCCCGAATGATCCAGTGCCACCCAATTATTCCAGAGAAACATGACAGTGAAATCTCAAGCAAGGTCTTTATATACTGGGGATTTGGTCAACATGGCTGTGTGAGAATAGAGCCTAAGTTTTAAAATATGTATGCAGTAATATACTCTGTGCACCCTGCAAACTCTCTAATACCTGGTATGAGTGCTTAAGCATCAATTTAGGGAATTAAGTGTGAAAAGTGGGGGAAAAAAGCCAAGCAGCTTGTCTAAGGGGCAGGACAGTGAGTGGCAGTAACGCTGTCCTGCCACAGAGTCAGAAATAGGTAAGCACAGTGCCAGTGAAAAGAGACATGCCAGGTGCTTGCAGCCCAAGTCACCCCGGTTTCCTGAGTCACACAGGGCTCTCCAGTTATTGAGGCTCAACCCACTGGTCCCAAGAGTGAGAAAAGGAAGAGTGGCTTCAGTTGTGATGCTGACCCAGCAGTGTGTGAGAGTGCTGACAGCATACAGCCTTGGAGCCTGTGGCAAAGAGCAGCTTACTTGACAAGGTTCATGAATCCAAAGTGATATGCAAGATGTCTCCTGTCTCATCAGTGACCAGCCACAGTGCACAGTGTCAGCGAAAAGAAAGGCAAATAAATATTTTTATTTTCTATTGTTCTCTTGGAAGACCATAATAACTGATGTCACCTGTTGTTTTGTATTAATTATCTTAAATAGTAAGTAAGGAATATTGTTAGTTGTACCAAAAATGCATTCCTAAGTGGCAAAGAGGTGAAACAGAAGTGTGACAAGTGGCATCTTTGAACAAAGAATGGTTGTCTAGGGAGAAAAAGGCCTTGAGTCATACATTCTACAAAATAAGTTTCAAAAAAGTTCCTTTCAAAGAAGGCTCAATTATTAAATAAGGAACAAATATATATGTGAAGAAAATAACTTATCGGGAAAAAGTAATATAAACTGAAAACTATAGAGTGGTTTTATATTGGATTTGAGAAAAGTTCCTGATATGGTGACTGAAATAAAGATATAGGAGGATGCTGGGGCTAAATAATTGAAAGGATGGTGGAGATATATATTTAGGAAATAAATCCCATGGCCATCATTTGCTTGTTGTTTTTTCCTGGAGTTGTCTATGCAAGATGAATCTGAGGGATACAGTGCTCTTACAAAAACAATTATTGAATTACTGCCATGGGAAAGGCACTGAGGAAAAGTTTTATGAGTTAGTATAAAATATCCTCTCTGCCCTAAGAGCGATCCTGTCTAATTGGGATGTCATGGCTACCCAAATCTGTATATCAGAAAGGATTCAAATCTACTGCCAAATAAGTAGTTGAGCCGTGCTGAGTAATAGGAAGGAGAAATTCCACGGTGTGCTAGTAAATATTTAACAACTGGCTCTCTGGTGAGGAGGTGGGAGGAGCCCTCATTTGTAGTGTTTGCTGATTTCTGTGGTGTTAAATAATCCCAACATGGCTAATTTTAAATGCTAGTGTGAAATCAACTATCTATCAAAATTCCCCCAAATTTATAAGCAGCTATTACAAATCTATACAGGGTTGTTGCAGCACACTCGGGGCTCACGCATTGCTTTGAGTTGTGGCCAAGAAAGGCATTTTGGAGAAATTGCAAATTAGGCTGAGTGTTAAAGGGTAGATACTCTGAAACTAGGTTTTAGGGTGGGGGTGAAGCCTTGCTAATGCAGATAGGAAATTGATCATGAGACCAGACTAGAACTGGAAATGCCCACGATGGAATAGAACAGAATGAGTGGTCTGGAAAAAGGGATCTGATGTCGGGGTATAGAGTTGAAAAGGTAAGATGACACACAAGTCCATATAGTGTTGTAAATCATAAAAGAAAAAGCTAATGTTTTTGCTATATGTAATGGGAAACTACTGAAGGTTTTTTTCGGGTCTAAAACGAGATTATGAGCCAGCGAGTTGTGAAGAGAGTGAATTGAAGGAATCAGAAACCTGAAGCATGGAGAATGGTTTTTACTCTTTCAATTCAGGCTCCCCAGGGGGCATAATCTGAGATGGAGATTTGCATGTGGGCTATTTATTGGGGAGAGCTCTCAGAATCAATACCTACTGAGAGAATGAAGGAAACGTGCTTGGGCAGAGGAGCAGCTGAACTGCAATACAGTCAGTCACAAGAACGACCTCAGTCAATCCTGTGGGGAATCTGGGGGATGACCTTTCAGAGATGTCCTGAATTGGGGTGAGGGTGGTGAGTCTTTTTATTGTGACAGCAACAGGTTATTAGATGTGAGCTGCTCCCTGAAGGAGATGTGACCTTTAGAGGCGTCTTTCTTTAGCCAGGGACAAGTTCCAGAGAAGTACGAGCTGAGACGTGTAGGCAGCCAACCCTCCAGGCTACTGAGAAAATGAGTACTGCTGTCCTGGAATGGGGGATGTGAGTGGCTCATCACAGCACCACATGCCTTTTCTTAAAATGCAAGTAAATCTGGGGGCTGGCCCCAGGGCATAGTGGTTAAGTCTGGTGTGCTCTGCTTCAGCGGCCCAGGTTCACGGGTGCAGATCTGGGGAGTGGACCTACACCACTCGTCAGCCATGCTGTGATGGCAACCCACACACAAAATAGAGGAAGATTGCCACAGGTGTTAGCTCAGGGCTAATCTTCCTCAAGCGAAAAAAAAAAAAAAGGAAGATTGGTAATAGATGTTAGCTCAGGGTGAATCTTCCTCAGCAAAAAAACCCAAACAGCAAAAAAAGTAAATTAGTGAAAACCTGGTCTGAGATGGAAATGGAACTGGAAAGGAATCTGTACCTGTGAGATGCATTTCAAAGGGAGACTGTCTATTGCAAAATTGTTTTTCACTTTTACAAGTTCTATTTTGTTCAAAATAATTTTTACAGTCTCTTATTGCTTGCTCATTTTGTTATTCGTTTTCATTTCCTACAAAATTTTTATTTTTAAACCTATGTTCTTTATCTGATATTTCAAATATCTCAAGTATTTAATGTATAAATCGGTTGTTTGTTTTTCCCCAGAATCTCACTAATGATGTCTGGTCTCATTGTGTGTTTGCTGATAGTCAATAATGACACCATGTTTATTTGATCATAATCAGTGGGAGTCCTGGGGGCCGTATTGACATATCTCTCCAGAGGGGATTTGCAATGGCTCCCATGGCAGCCAGGTGCTCTACTAACCTGAGGTCCCATCCATCATCCCTAGCTCAGCGCAGATGTCTTAGTGCCAGCCACCCTTACTCATAGCTTCACGCTTATGACAGCACTACCTTTCTGATTTGTCCAGTGGTCACTGCCCTCTGCTCTCCACTCCTCTCTCTGGTTTCAGCTTATTATGTTTTTGTTTTGCTTTGTTTTGTTCTTTTGAAGGCGGTAGAGATAGGGGTTTCCCTCACTTTTGGGGAATTCACTGATGCATTGAAGAATGGGTTTTATGGGGAAGATACTTTCTTTGTAGTGGGAGAGTAGATTGAAATATCCAGTCCATAGTATTGCCAGAGGCCAAAGTGACCGGAGACATGGTAAAAGGAAGATGAAGGCATGAAAAAGAAATTTCAAATTTCTGGATTAGAAAACTGGAATAATGATGAACAGATATATGGAAGTCAGGAAAGAAAATCTTATTTTTTTCATGGTTTCAGAGGAAGGTAGTGTGTTACAATATATTCCACTAATTCTATGTATGGGATATAAAAGTTTAAATACTCGAGTGTAAATCAATATTAAATTTTTATGGAGAAATATTTCAAATAAAAGCTAGCACAACTGTCAGGGCTATTTGGTAACCTA
The DNA here is from genome assembly GCA_031878705.1 of Tapirus indicus. Taxonomy (NCBI): domain Eukaryota; kingdom Metazoa; phylum Chordata; class Mammalia; order Perissodactyla; family Tapiridae; genus Tapirus; species Tapirus indicus. The sequence goes on along the minus strand of CM062933.1, from coordinate 37,245,862 downwards.
CAAATAGTGCAAATATATTTAATTTTAGACTTTTTCCCTATTATTTTGGGTAAGAGAGCATTATATTGCTTGACACGAGAGAAATTTGTGGTATTTCATGGAGTTGGATGTTGAAAGTGTGACCAGCTGTGTATGAAGGTGGCTTAGGTTTGTCAACATCAGCTATGTGCAGGAAGAAGCATTATATATATATAATTTCAAAATGAGGCATATATCAGAAGTATTTTGCATCTTATGCTGAGGTATCCCCAAATAAACCATGTTGACTGAATTTATATAAGGTGAAAATTTAATTTTATGAATCAACTAGTTGCTTAGTTAATACTACACTATTAATTTCAGGAGTTTTATAGTACGTTTCAATATTTTGTAGGACAACTTCTCCTCCTCTTCCTTTGCTCTTATTTTTCAGACTTTTTTTTTCTTGGCTAATTTTTTTTATTACACATAAACTTTAGGATCAGTTTGTTTAGTTTTATTTTCCTGAAATCTTATATTTTTGTTCTTATTGTGTTAAATTTATGAATTAACTAAGGGGGATTTACGTTTTTATTATGTCTTCCTAACTGAGAATATGATATGGCTTTTTTATTACTTAAATATTTGTTTTTGTCTTTGATAGGCCTTGTATTTTTTGTGCAATAGATCTTGTACATTTCTTGTCAGTAAAATTCAAATTATTGAGGTGATTGTGGGCATCTTACTTTATTCCTGATTTTGTGGGAAATGCATTTAAGGATAACCAGTGTGACTGAGCTGGAATTTTTGTTTATATCTGCCTTAATGCAAGGCCTAAGTTCTGTCTGCTATGACATGCTAACTCTCAGTAAAACTTTATTATTGGGGGAAAATATACATTTATATAATTTTATCAGAACATGTGTACCTGTAAAATATGTTTATTTATTTTAAACTTATTTTATTGAGGTCATACTAGTTTGTAACACTGTGTAATTTCAGGTGTACAATATTGCACATCAGTTTCTGTATAGACTGCATCATGCTCACCATCAGTAGTCTAGTTTTTATCTGTCACCATACATATGTGCCCGTTTACCCCTTTGGCCCACCCCTCCATCCCTTTCTACTCTGGTAACCACTAATCTATTCTCTTTATCAATGTGTTTGTTTATCTTCCACATTTGAGTGAAATCATACGGTGTTTGTCTTTCTCTGTCTGGCTTATTTCATACCTTCAAGGTCCATCCATGTTGTTGCAAATGGGACGATTTTGTCTTCTTTATGGCTGAGTAGTATTCCATTGTATATATATATATACACTACATCTTCTTTATCCATTCCTCAGTTGATGGGCACTTGGGTTGTTTCCATGTCTTGGCTATTGTGAATAATGCTGCAATGAACATAGGGGTGCATAAGTCTCTTTATATTGTTGATTTCATGTTCTTTGGATAAATACCCAGTAGTGGGGTAGCTGAATTGTATGGTATTTCTATTTTTAATCTTTTGAGAAATCTACATACCATTTTCCATAATGGCTCTACCAGTTTGCATTCTCATCAGCAGTGTTTGAGGGTTCCCTTTGCTTCACACCCTCTCCAACATTTGTTATTTTTTTGTCTTGTTAATTATAGCCATTCTGACAGGTGTAAGGTGAGATCTTATTGTAGTTTTGATTTGCATTTTCCTAATAATTAGTGATGTTGAACATCATTTCATGTGCCTGTTGGCCACCTGTATATCTTCTTTGGAAAAATGTCTGTTTATATCCTCTGCCTATTTTTTGATTGGATTGTTTGTTTTGTTGTTGTTGAGTTGCATGAGTTCTTTATATATTTTGGAAGTTAACCCCTTGTCAGACATATGATTTGCAAATATTTTCTCCCTGTTGTTCATGGTTTCTTTTGCCTTGCAGAAGGTTTTCAGTCTGATGTAGTCCCATTTGTTTATTTTTTCTTTTGTTTCCCTTGCCTGAGCTGACATGGTATTTGAAAAGATGCTCTAAAACCTATGTCAAAGAGTGTACAGCCTATATTTTCTTCTAGGAGTTTTATGGTTTCAGATCTTACATCTAAGTCTTTAATCCATTTTGAGTTAATTTTTGTGTATGGTGTAAGATAATGATCTACTTTCATTCTTTTCTATGTGGCTGTCCAGCTTTCCCCACTCCATTTATTGAAGAGACTTTCATTTCTCCATTGTATGATCTTATCTCCTTTGTCAAAGATTAGCTGTCCATAGATGTGTGGTTTTATTTCTGGGCTTTCAATTCTAGGTTATCTATTGACATGTATGTGTGTTTTTGTGCCAGTACCATGCTGTTTTGATTACTATAGCTTTGTAGTATATTGTGAAGTCAGGGATTGTGATGCCTCCAGCTTTCTTATTTTTTCTCAGGGTTGCTTTGGCTATTTGGGGTCTTTTGCTGTTCCATATAAATTTTAGGATTCTTTGTTCTGTTTCCATGAAGAGTGTCGTTGAGATTCTGATTGGGATTGCATTGCATCTGTAGATTGCTTTAGGTAATATGGGCATTTTAACTGTGTTTATTATTCCAATCTATGAGCATGAAATATCTTTCCATTTCTTTATGTCTTCTTCAATTTCTTTCAATAATGTCTTATAATTTTCAGTGTATAGATCTTTCATCTCTTTGAGATTATTCCTAGATATTTTATTCTTTTTGTTGTGATTGTAAATGGGATTTTTGTTCTCGCCTTCTCTTTCTGCTAAATTGTTATTAGTATGTAGAAATGCAACAGACTTTTTTAAGTTGATTTTGTACCCTGCAACTTTGTTGTAGTTGTTGATTATTTCTAATACTTTTCCAATGGATTCTTTAGGGTTTTCTTTATATAAAATCATGTAATCTGTAAACAGTGAGAGTTTTACTTCCTCATTGCCGATTTGGATACCTTTATTTCTTTTTCTTGCATAATTCCTCTGGCAAAAACCTCCAGTACTATGTTGAATAACAGTGGCAAGAGTAGGCACCCTTGTCTTCTTCCTGTTCTCAGAGGGATGGCTTTCAGTTTTTTCCCATTAAGTGTGATGTTGGCTGTGGGTTTTCCATATATGGCCTTTATTATGTTGAGGTACTTTCCTTCTATGCTCATTTCATTGAGGATTTTCATCATGAATGAATGTTGGATCTTGTCAAATGCTTTCTGTGCATCTATTGAGATGATCATGTGATTTTTATTCCTCATTTTGTTAATATGGTGTATCACATTGATTCATTTGAGGTTGAACCATCCCTGGATCCCTGATATAAATCCCACTTAATCATGAGTATTGATCCTTTTATTGTATTATTGTATTTGGTTTGCCAATATTTCATTGAGGACTTTTGCATCTATGTTCATCAGCAATATTAACCTGTAATTTTCCTTCTTTGTGTTGTCCTTGTCTAGTTTTGGTAATTGGGGTAATGTTGGCTTCATTGAATGAGTTAGGAAGCATTCTGTCTTCTTCAATATTTTGGAATAGTTTGAGAAGGATAGTTATTAAATCTTCTTTGAATGTTTGGTAGATGTCTCCCAAGAAGCCATCTGGTTCTGGACTTTTGTTTTTGGGGGAAGTTTTTGATTACTGTTTCATTCTCTTTACTTGTGATTGGTCTATTCAGATTCCCTATTTCTTCTTGATTCAGTTTTGGGAGGCTGTATGAGTCTAAGACATCCATTTCTTCTAGGTTATCCAATTTTTTGGCATATAGTTTTTCATAGTATTCTCTGATAATCCTTTGTATTTCTGTGGTATCTGTTGTAATTTCTCCCCTTTCATTTTTAATTTTACTTACTTGAGCCTTTTCCCTTCTTTTCTTAGTGAGTCTGGATAAGGGTTTGTCAATTTTGTTTATCTTCTCAAAGAACCAGCTCTTAGCTTCATTGATCCTTTTTATTGATTTTTTAGTTTCTATTTCATTTATTTCTGCTCTAATTTTTATTATTTCTCTCCTTTTACTGACTTTGGGCTTTGTTCTTTTTCTAGTTCTGTTAGGTGTATTTTAAGATTATCTATTTGAGATTTTTCTGGTTTGTTGAGGTAGGCCTGTGTTGCTATAAGTTTCCCTCTTAGCACCATTTTTGCTGCCTCCCATGTGAGTTTCTATGGTGTATTTTCATTTTCATTTGTCTCCAGGTATTTTTCAATTTCTCCTTTGATTTCTTCATTGATCCAATGGTCGTTCAGTAGCATTTGTTTAGTCTACACATATTTGTGCCTTTCCTAGCTTTTTTCTTGTAGTTGATTTCTAGTTTCATAGCATTGTGGTCAGAAAAGATGCTTGATATGGTTTCAATCTTCTTAAATTTATTGAGGCTTGCCTTATTTCCCAACATGTAGTCTATCTTTAAGAATGTTCCATGTGCACTTGAGAAGAATATGTATTCTTGCTGTTGGATGTAATGTTCTATCTATCTATGTATCTATTTATCTATCTATCAATCTATTAAGTCCATCTGGCCTAGTATTTCATTTAAGGCCACTCTTGTTGACTGTCTGGACGATCTATCAATTGATATAAGTAGGTGTTGAGGTCCCCTACTATTATTGTGTTACTGTCAATTTCTCCCTTTAGGTCTGTTAATAATTGCTTTATATACTTTGGTGCTCCTGTTGTATGTGCATATATATTCATAAGTGTTATGTCCTCTTGGTGCAATGTCCCTTTTATCATTATGTACTACCCCTCATTGTCTCATTGTCTTTTTTATTTTGAAGTCTGCTTTGTCTGATATAAGTCTGCTTTCTTTTGCTTGCCATTTGCTTGCAGTATCATCTTCCATCCCTTCATTCTGAGCCTATGCTTGTCTTTAGAGATGAGATGTTTTTCCTGGAGGCAGCATATTGTTGGGTCTTGTTTTTTAATCCATCCAGCCCCTCTGTGTCTTTTGATTGGGCAATTCAATCCATTTACACTTAGAGTGATTATTTATATTTGAGGGCTTAATACTGCCATTTTATGCTTTGTTCTATATTTCCATTGTTTCTTTCCTCTTGTATTTCTAACTGTCATTTAAGTTTGGTGGTTTTCTGTTATGGTTTTCTCTTTATTTATGATTTGTGGCTCTGCTTTGATTTTTTGTTTAGTGGTTCCCATGTGGTTTGTAGAAAAGATCTCATAGATTCAATAGCCCATTTTCTGATGGCGTCTTATCTCCATTAGCCTGAGAAGGTTCCATCCCTTGCCTCTTCTCCTTCCGAGTTATTGTTGTCACAAATTGTTCTTTTTTGTGTCATGAGACTATGACTAAATTGAAGTGTTTATAGTTATTTTTCATACTTTCCTTCCCTTTATGTTATAATTAAGTGCTTACTAACTTATTCTGATATAGAGCTGCAATTTTCTGATTCTGTCTATATATCTCCTTGTTCAAGGTTCTGTAAACCATTGCTTTTTCATTTCAGATGGGAGGCTTCCTTTCAATGTTTCTGGTAAGGCAGGCCTGGTGGCAATGAACTCCCTCAGCTTTGTTTATCTGGGAAAGCTTTTATTTCCCCATCATAGCTGAAGGATAGCTTTGCTGGATAAAATATTCTAGGCTGAAAGATTTTGTCTTTCAGTATTTTGAATATGTCATTCTGTTCTCTCCTAGCCTGTAAGATTTCTGCTGAGAAATCTGCTAAAAGCCTGATAGGGGTTCTTTTGTAGGTTATTTTCTTCTTCCTTGCTGCCCCTAATATTTTTTCTTTGTCATTGACGTTTGCCAGTTTTAATGTTATATGCCTTGGAGAAGGTCTTTTGGAATTGATGTAATTAGGACTTCTATTGGCTTCAGGTACTTGTAAGTCCAATTCCTTCCCCAAGTTTGGGAAGTTCTCAGCTATTATTTCTTTGAATAAGCTCTCTACTCCTTTCTCCCTCTCTTCTTCCTCTGGAATACCTGTAATCCTTATGTTGCTTTTCCTAATTGTCTTGGATACTTCTTGAAGAATTTCTTCATTGTTTAAAATCTTAGTTCTCTCTCCTCCCCCACCTGAAGCATTTCTGTATTTCTGTCCTCTAAATCACGAATTATGTCCTCCATAATGTCAGCTCTGTTTTTTATGGTTTCTAGATTATTTTGTATCTCACTAGTTGTGTTTTTCACATACAGAATTTCTGTTTTTTTTTTTTACAGCTTCAGTATCCTTGCTGAAGTATTCCTTCTGCTCATTAATTTTATTCCTGAGCTCATTGAACTGTCTTTCTGAGTTTTCTTGTAACTCATTGAGTTTCTTTATGACAACTATTTTGTATTTTCTGACATTTAGATTGTAAATTTCTATGACTTCAGGATTGCTTTCTGGAGGCTTGTCATTTTCCTCCTGCTCTGAAGTGTTACTGTAGTTCTTCACAGTGTTATGAATAGATCCTTTGCCAGCACATTTGTGGTAGTATCATGTCACAGTCTCAACCTGGCACTGCTAGGCAGGGAGAGGAGCTTTGTTTTCTGATCCCACTCCATCTGCTGGAAGTAGTGCTGGTAGGGCTGCTCTGCATTAGCACTCTGGCTGCAGCTGCCTGGGTGGTCATGTATGCATGTGCAGGCGGGGCTTCTGTGCTCCACCAGCAGGTTGCTCTTGTGCAGGCAGGACTGCTGTGCTTGGCAGGGGGCTGGCTAGCTGCTGTATTAGGTGGGAGGGGTTGAGTGCATTCTTTCATATGTGGGCTGGCTCTGAGTTCATGGGTGGTTCAACTGAGCTGCAGTGCTTGGTGGGCAGGGCTCCTTCACAGGGACTGTGGTGCCATCACTTGGTGAGGATTGTTCCCATGGGCAGGGCTGCCATGGCATAGTGGGCACTTCCATGGGCTGGGCTATCACTCTGAAAGCATTTGTTTGCAGGCTGGGCTGTCCCTGCCTCCTCTTACCGTCATGCCAGCCACTGTGGCTGGGGAGCAAGAGGCATCTGTTCACCTAGTTCCACTGTTTCCTGGGGATCCAGTCCACCCACCTTCAGATGTATGGCTGTGTGGATCTCTCAGGTGTCCTATTGTGCTGTGTAGGGAGTCCTCTGTTGGTTAATGAATGTCCATTTAGTTGTACCTTAGAGGGAAGAGACAAAGGGAACAGCTCACTCCACCATGATGCTGACTTCATTCCCTAATAACATATTTAAGTTAAAATAATTCAAATTTAAAATTTAAAGTAATTTAAAATTTAAAATAAATTTAAAGTAATAAAAGTAGTAAAATAATAAAAATAATTGAATATAACAATATATACCTGAGGATATTAAAATTGTCTTTTTAAATTTTATTGAGTCTGAGGTAAAAGGCATTGCATTTTTTAATGGTCTTTATTTCCCAAAATTCACTTAAAATACCACTCTCTTGTATACTTTACCAATAAATATTCCCATGATATTTATAGATATAGTTTTGAAGATTGTGACAGATTGTATTTTCCAAAATGATAGCAATAAAATCTCCCTCTACATGCTATTCTACCATGTGACCTGGTCACTCCTTTATCAAGAGGTGGCTAATTTGTTTACCCTTGAGTCTGAGTGGGCTTATGATTGCTTTGGCCAATAGAGTACTACAGAAGTAACACTCTGTGATTTCTGAGGCTGGGTCATAAAAGACATCGCAGCTTCCATCTTATTCATTTGAACACTGGTGCTTGGAGCCCTGAGCCACCATGTAAGAGGTCTGATTACTTTGAGGTTGCCGTTCTGTGAGGAAACCAATTTACACAGATTGGCCATTATGGGAAGGCCACATAAGGTGCTCCACTTGGCAGCCCTAGTCTTCCAGTCACCCATCCCAGGGACCAGATATGCTAAGTAAACAAATCTTAAGATGATTCCAGTCCCCAGCCATCATGCCACTTCCAGGCTTGGAATTTTTCTACCTCAGCTCCAGAGATTATGGAGCATAGACAAGGCATTTTCCACAGTGTCTTGCCTGGATTCCTGACCCATTGAGTCCATGAGCATAGACAATGTTGAACTTTATCTGAGCCCTGTGTGCTCCTGGAAGATAGCAATGGTTAAGAATTCTCATCATTTTGTGTTCTGGGAAATGATTTTTTAGTGGATATTTCATGGTTTTTTGTTTGTTTTCTTTGTTTAGTTTTGTTTGTGTGCTTCCTGCTCTGAATGAACTATTACCTAAGACAAAGTCAGGCACAGACCCTACAAATTCTCTTTATCTTATGATGATTAGCTGAACTCTTTATCCTCATTGACCAATATGGATAAAATGCCTGTTGACTTGACTTGATCAAACTTTAGTCAGGCTCCTCCCCCTTCCCCAGACCCCAGAACTTTTGCCCAACCTTGAGCTTAAGCAAGCATTGGAACATGGACCCTCCTTTAATGGCCCCTCCTGAGAATCTGCTAACTGCACAGAAAAACATTTCCTTCTCAACTGTTGGATCATGCCACCTGCTCACCCCAGCCCCCTGTATGTAGTTCTTCCTACTGACCCTTCCCTTTCTGCTTTCACTGAGAGATACTTGCAGATCTTATGGTTTGAGCCCTCTCCCTATTGCAATTATCCCCTTCCTTGTATTATTGCTAAGAGTCCCCTTAACATAGTCTTCCCTTACTAATGTAAGAACTTGCATTTTTTCCCTCTGACAGAATAACAAAATATCTAATTTAATCTGCTAACTATTGAGTTAATTAATTGACTTTGGTTTTAAATTTTTTCCAACTTATTCAACCAGTTTTACTCAGGGAAGCAGTTTTATTAGTGTTAACTCAGAAATTAAGCACTGTAGGCAGGATTATTTCACCACAAAATTATCAGAAATGTTTTCACTCAGATATTTACTGGATAATGATTTGAATAACTTCTTTTAATTTTTGGTATTTATTTGAGTGAATAGATGGTTTCATTGTTATATTCTAAACATCTTAACGATTTTCACTATAGTTGAATTTGCTACTGATAAATTTTATTTAGGTCCATCCAAAGTGTTATTAATTAGTAGGTATAACATGATATAAATTATACAAGAAATATGTTACAGAAGCTTGATTTTTAAGACTATCGATAATCTTCAGATGGAGAAGAAATATATTATTTGCACATTGATTTTGTGCTAGGTCTTTCACATTTGTTACCTTATTTAACCCACAAAGCAGCTCTGAAAAAAATAAGTTTTTAATTACATTTTTATAGCCGATAAAATGGTCTTCCTCATAATAACTGAATTCCTTCTTTGAAATTTTAGTTCCCTTTAAAAATAAACTAATCCTTCACATAATAGACAAAGACAAAATCAATACTATGGAAATGGAAAAACATTCCCTTAATGTTTTCATGGCAAAGATAAGAGATGACTTTATCTTATCTGTTCACATTTTTTTCTATGTGACAACTAAAATTTGGGAAGAAACAAAGATTGTGGTCCACACACATGCTTAGCTAGGTAAAGGACAGTGATAAGGGCTTCTAATCTGGATGGTGCACTCATTAGCATGATGGCCTTTGGCAAATTTCTCTGAGCTTCAGTTTGGCTGTGTCTCCTATAGCCAGCAATAAGATGGAGATGCTAATTTCTGATTGCATACAATCTTGAATATTGTAAGGTTAAAATTAGATAATGTGCTAACTAGTCCTTGGAAACCAGAGTGCTCTACAAAAGCAGTGCATGTAAAATCAGAACTTTACAAGAGCAATGCACGTAACTTCTGAACATGTTCACATATATAATCTCACTTGATCCTCACTTCCAAACCATATTTGCTGAAATGGTCTCTTTACTTGGAACATTTCTCAGCGATGAATACAAAAATCTTACTCTGACTTCAAGATCTTCCTCAAACACCACCACTTAACTCAAACTTTTTCCCAATCCGAATTGTATGTACTCGCTCCTTCCTTTTAAAACATTTCCATGGTAATCTGCACCCTTTTTTATGAGACAGTTTAGCAATTAGTTTTCCTGTTTACAGATCATTTGCCATTTCTAGGCTGCAAGCTCCTGGAGAGAAAGGATGGTGTCTTATTTCCTGAAGCTTCTGTAGTACATGGCCCCATGCTTTGTGGAGAGTAGGAAACTCAATACATATTTTTTCAACTGAATGCTATAAGATAATTATTAATATTAATGACCTTCCTCTGAGATATTGTGAGAATAGCAACTTTTGACTTTGTACATAAAAAATGTAGGGTAAATAAGAAAATGAAGGTTAGTCACGTTCTGAGTCAGATTTATCACTATTGTGAAATAATCTCAATTAATTTGATTACATCCATATTCCTTGACATGTTGTTATAGTTTTTTTATGTTCCCATTAATGAAGTTTTATCTTTACAAAGTGAGAAAAAATATGCCCTGTGATCTCAGGGTATATTTTATTAATATTCCTCTTTAAAGAAGGTCTAAATTAAATTGACTCCCTGACATCAGTAGTATATTTTGCTCAGTTTCTATTATTAGTTCCTTCAGGGTTATTCTCATCAAAAGAAGTGGTTAAATTCTTTTTTTTCCTTGAAGGATTTGACAGCCTTTGATGCCACTGGTGGATACTTTGCTGTCTGTTCCTCAGGAATGTTAACATGCTCAGCATCCAGAGTGAATTACTTGACGACAACCAGCTCTTTTGATGTGGCTCTCATTCTTTTTATCCTTTCTCTTCAGATAGAAAACTTGCAAGAAAAATGAAATACATTATAATCTTAGTTGCTATTTAGCTGCTCATGATAATAGGGCCAAATGGTTTCTTTGGTGGGGGAACCTCTTTCTTCTACTAATGACTAAAGTCTCTTAACCTGTATTTAACATGATTTGTGCAGGATATGACTCGGTAGCACATTGTATCACATAAATTTTTTAATAAAATGAATATATCTGTTGGTGATCCACCAACCCTGTGGTGTATGAAAAGTTTCTTTAACCCCTTTTGTACAATATTAGGAATGCTGAGAAGAAATCCAATATAAAAAACTACTTTTCCTAAAAATTGTATATAGACTAGGAATTGGCCGGTAAAGAAAAGAACAAGGGGAGTTCATTAGCTTATTATTCTATATGAATCCTTCTATGACAATAAAGTAGAAGTTATCTTATGACCTGAGGAGGCATGTGAAAACACAGGTTACAGAGCATAGTGATACCCTCTACTGTCAGGTAAGACAATTTAGAGTTAGTTTTATTTATTCAGCAAACATATTTTGAGTACCCACCATGCTCCAGATACTATGAAGTTTGCTGGGGATGCAGCACTGAACACTGTGAGAAAAAAATTTCTATTGCTTATAAGCCACCCAGTCTATGGTATTCTGTTAGAGCAGTCCAAATAGACTAAGACAGTAAGTCTAGATCTGGACCCTCAACAAATACAGTTAAAGTGTTCTGCACCCAATTTCCAATGGGGGGGGGTGTATCCCCACAGCACCAAGGAATTCTCAGATAGTAGCTGGGTGTCCTGCAATTCAACTCAATTCTGACACTATCTACCTGGAGATAGCATCAGATTCCACAGGTTAAGAGCACAGTTCTACAAGATTGCCCCCCTACCACTTCAGACTCCAGTTGCAAGTCTAGGTTGTCACCTGGACTTCTGACCGACCAACTATAGGCTGGAGGTTTCAATGACCCTCCTCCAATTCAGGCTGCCAATGGCAAGTCCAGGTTGTCACCTGTACTTCTGACTGACTGGCTACAAATCAGAGGTTCTCACAACCCCCTCCTTGGGTTTGATTAATTTGCTAAACTGGCTCACAGAACTCAGAGAAACCTTTTACCTACTGGATTGCTGGCTTGATATAAAAGGGTATGACTCAGGAACAGCTAGATGGAAGGGATGCATAGGGCAATGTGTGGGAAACGGTAGACCTTCCAAGTTCTGAGTGTTTCACTCTACCCAAATCTCCATGTATTCACCAATCTGGAAGCTCTCCGAACCCCATCCTTTTGGGTTTTTGTGGAAGCCTCATCATGTAGGCATAATTGAGTAAATCATTGGCCATTGGTGACAGAACTCAATCTCAAGCCCCTCTCCCCTCCCTTGACATTTCAGGGTGAGACTGAAAGTTCCAACCCTCTAATCACATAGTTGGCTCCACTGGCAACCAATCCCCATCCTTAGGTGCAGTCCAAAAGTCACTTCATTGACATAACAAAAGACACCTTTATAGCTCTCATCACTTAGAAAATTCCAAGGGATTTAGCAGCTCTGTGTCAGAACCAGGATGAAGACCAAATATATATTTCTTATTATAAATCACAAAATCACATTCAGGAGCTAGATTATTGGAGAAAGAGAAAGGGAAGAAACACCAGTAAGAAGGACACCAATGCTGGAACAAAATGCAAATTGTGGTTCTAAAGGAAAGTGGTCTGACTGACAGAAGATTAGATTGGTTGTAATAACACTGTGCAATGCATTTTCTAGAATGATCTTTGTGATTCCAGTCACAAATTTTCTTCTGCTATTGTGTCATGAAATATTAAAATCCTATCCTCTTTCCTATTGCTCCTACTGTGCCAGCTCTCTAACTCCTTTAAAATGCACACTTTAATTGTAAATTTATTTCAATCACTAATATCTTGATTATTGTTGTTCTAGTTTCAATGACTGAGGTGTCCTTCCTTCCATAGAAAGCCCAGGAGCCTTAATGGATTCTCACGTTTTTTAGCAGGGAATCTTAACTTGGGACTGGACTTTAGGTTGCATGACATATTCTATGATGTGTATTTTTCTACTCCTTTCCCTCAGGCTGGGCTGGATTTTTCTCATCTCTGCTCTCATAATAACCTGTGCATTTTTCTGTTGTTTCATTGATATTTAAATATCTGCATATACATCTTTCTTTTCACCAAACTCTGAGTTTCTTCAGGATAGAGTTCTTTTTTCAATCTGTAGGTCAACATAACGAACAACATATACGACACACTTGGTTGAGTGAATAATTTACCTGTTAAGCTATATGTCCCATGTTTTGTAATAAAAAATGCCATCTTGATGTCAGGAACCGAAAGAACTGTTGAACCCAAGCATGTTTTAATACAATCCTGGCCTCAATTTTTTCCCCCTAATATTCTTTAGACTCCAGCTACATCTCTTAGTGACCGAAAAAAATAAGTGAATCAGTAATAGTAAAGAGAAAATATTCAGACCTAAAAGACCTCAAATAGAAGATCAATAGGCTGTGAAGGCAATTATCTAATTCATCTGGGTCACCCTCACCTTTATTGCCAGAAGAACTGGCTTTATTTCAACTCAGTCATAAAACCAGTGGGTTATTAGCAAGAAAACAGGCAAGCAGTTCTTCCACTACAGCTACAGTTAAGAACAATTATGGTATTAAGTTCATGGATACTGAAGAGATTAATAGACTTTTCAAGGAGTTTTATGGACAATTATATATGAATGATAACAGCACTATATGTTAAGGGAAAGGCCCATATATCTGCATTTCCTTAAATGTGAACAAATTTTGGAAGGAAAAGAAATCTTCTTGAATAAAGCTATTCTTCCTACTTAAAACTGCCAAAGTCCTAAAAAAGTCTAGGTAAGGTCAGGATGCAGCCAGCTCCACTAATGCTTTGCATTAAAGGTTTCATTAATCTTTTATAGATTGTATTATAATAAGACAATTTTATCTCAAATGATCCTGGCCTAAATTTTGCTTGACACGTGTTTTATTAAGTGCTCTTATCTGCCATCTTAATAATCCAGGGCTGGTATTTATTAAAAAACTTTTGTAAAATCACATTTTTCTTTGCAGTTGCTTCATTTGAAGACATTGAAAGTGTTTTATGGTTACTTTGTTAATATATGCTGTCTTTCTCTGCTGGAGATGTGTAGACAGCATATCTCTTTCTATTATCCTATCATATCCTTTTACCGTGCATCACCTCTGGTTGTTATGTTTTTCCCAAGACAGTGTCTAGTAAAGGCAAGATGAAGACTTTTCTGCTGGGTTCAGGGAACAACTCAACAACACCTCCTCATTTAAAGGAAAATTAAAGGAATCATATAATCCACAGATAGTTGTCTGGAAAAGAAATATACTTTGAACCATTTTAAAGAATGATAAGTGTTTTTTACGTCTCATGGATAGGATTTAAGTTATTCTATTACAAAGTAGCCTTGTATTTTGAATGGCACAGTTTGTATGAGGTAAATATAGTAAAGGTACCAGTATTGTTGGTGGGCTGGTTTCGGTGGTTTTGAGAGATTGTTACACTTAAGAGTTCACATCCCTGCAAATTAGAATCCTCAACTTTTTGGGAGTGATTAGGTCCCAAGGAACTTATTCGTGCTTCAAATTCAGCAAATCGATCTTACAAAGCATTGTGACAGTTTATTAATTTATAATATATGATATAACTTATTACTGAGCAGAATAGGAAAGAATATATAATAAAGCACACTGTCTAGAATATTACATGAAATAATGTATATAAAAGCCCTTAGCTGAATCTATGGCATTTAAAGAATACATAAGAAACGTTAGCTACATCTGAAGTAACAGTGTGCCTGGGGAAAAGACGTTAGCAACCAGAGGTTGTATTTGTGGTGAGTAGCTATTTTGAGGAATTCATGAAGAAACTTGCTCTATTACACTGCACTAATCTCCACAACGTGAAGGGTAGTTAAAAACCCTGTTGAGGGGCTGGCCTGGTGGTGATGTGGTTAAGTTCACACATTCTGCTTTGGCGGCCCAGGGTTTGTGGATTCGGATCCCAAGTGTGGACCTACACACTGCTCATCAAGCCATGCTGTGGTGGCATCCCACATACAAAATAGAGGAAGATTGGCACAGATATTAGCTCAGGGACAATCTTCCTCAAGTGAAAAAAGGAAGATGGGCAACAGATGTTGGCTCAGGGCCAATCTTCCTCAACCCCTTAAAACAAATAAATATAAAAAATGAAAATAAAAAAGAACCCTGTTGATGTAGTTACTTTAGAATTACAAAATATTCTCATGTATATTAACACTGTTCTGATGATAAAAGTGTATGTTAATTAGCTCCTCAATCTCTTTTGGACAGCGTTATGTAAACAATGACAAAATTATTTCTCCCAATTCTCAATATTGCAACATACAAGGAAACATTTCTCCAATTTTCCTTTTCTTTTTCTTACATTTATTGAAATCTTCCAGGTGTTGGAAATTTTATTCTCATCCGTAAGCTATTTCCAATTTCAAATAGTGTATTACTTTGGGGAAACTTCCTATCGATGACCAAGCATATCCATGGATCATGCATTCTTATTTGCTTCAGTCATATAGGAAAGCCACTTAATCCCTTGAGTCCCTTTTACTTCTCCTGATCTCTTTAGATTGGGAATAAAACTTTGCTCTTGGTTCCGAACGCTTTTAGTGTTCTTCCAGCAAACGTTTATTCACCACCTACCTGCTCCCTAACAACCCAGAAGCATTTAAAATGAAACACTCCCTATAGGCACAGCTGTGTCCGATTCCTGAGCCTGAGAGAAGCAACGATGCCTGGCTTTATATTAGGAACTCCATCTTCATTAGTCAGGGGAGTCTGGGATAAGTCCATTGTTTCTATGTCACTGTTCCTTGCAGTCCTCTGAAAGGACAGGTGGGATCTCCGTATTTAATCTCTCCCCTCCATATGACGGAGTATCTGCTCAGGCTCCTCATTCCATTTGGAATTGGGGCCTCCTCCTGGCTCCCCCTCATCCTGTTCTTGCTATCAACTTTATTTCCATGTCAAGGAACTGAACTTGGAACTTTCTTGACCCATACCTTGCACACCTACCTGAACTGCTACCTTCTTCCATCCCACCCCAGAAGCTCCACTGCAATGCCCTGGTTCACGTCAGATCTATCAGCCATGGACACCAACCCACTCGGGCTAAAGTTCACCAAGCATCCTCTAAGTGTATCAATATGAACTGCTGCTCCTGTCTAAATAGGGTCCATCCTGTTTGATTTTCCTAAGTCCTGTCTGATCTGGTTCCACAGAGAGCTTTAGATTTTATGTTACTCGGGCCCTGGAGAAGCTCTATTATATGTGAGGCAATGCTGCCACATCTCTGCTGAGCCAGAACAACAGCACTCATGTTCTCCAAGAGTTTCTCCTTTCCTGTATGCATACATTCTCCACCTCACTCTCTCGTAGTATTTGTGCTATTGACTAATTGGAAGACACCATATTTTCTCCAACATCAGCTTTCTTTCTTTTATTAGCTAAGTCCTTGGTAATATACTGCTAAATTTGGTGTGTGGTTTTACTCTAAGAAATAAAGTAGATAAACTTGCAGTACATCTGGGGTCATTGTCTATTATAATATTTTAAAAGAAGGACTCTTAGATTTTTCTTTTTACCACTTTTTGTAAGCAAAAGTGACAGAAGTAGCATCAGAGCAAATGATCATTATAAAATTATGTTTTTCTACAAGTACAAATAAATCCTTTTCAAATTTCTAGTTCCTTTCTGGTCAACCCCATATGAGATTAAATGGTTCAGGGAGACAGCTGCAACTATATCTAAGTCTCGAATTTTAAGGAGAAATTAATTTCTCATTTAATCTAAAACTTCCAGTGAAATAAAACCCTTGGGTAGAATGAGCTAATTGTACAATTCTTAAGGATCGTAAAATTTAGTATGCATAATAATTACCTGGGATGCTTTTTCATAAGCCAAATTCCATGATCCAGTCCAGACATTCTGAGCCAGCAGGTTGGAGTGGGACCTGGGAGTCAATTTCACAAGCACCTTTGGAGACTTGCCTTTGTTTCCCATCCTGATAGGTCACTGGGCAGTAGCCCTGGAGCTCAGCACACTTAGGGAATCACTCTTCAGCTCGGACAGTGTCAGCCTTTTGGGGATCATGTCGGCCGATGGGAGTGGATGAGGTGCTAATGGAGGCACATATAATTCTGGGTTCTCCAAAAATTTCTATTAAAAAAGGATTACAGCAACAAGACCATTTAAAACAGGACTCCTATGCCAATCAAAAGCCCGCTGAGGCTGTCCTGCTCCTCTCCCCATTTTCAGTAGCAATGTTCCATCCTTCAAACCATCCGAGAGCTGCTTTCTGTACTCCAGTAACTCCTTCCCTGCCTGGAAGCTTCCTTATAGTACTACTCGCAAGCAATCACAACTAAGGTCTCTCCTAATCTCACTCACTCAGTCACTCATCCATTCACACAAACACAATCTGTGGAGCCTCCACTGTACCAGGCACTGGAGGGTACACAGCCCCCTGCCCACCTGTCTTCCTGTCCCGCAGTGTCATTAACTAGTTGGATGCTCTTTGGCAGGTGAGTTAACTTCTCCAGCTTCAGTTATCACTCTGTAAGATGGAACGGGCAGACCACATACATGATCTCTAATGTCACTTCTAGTTTTAAAATTCTGTGATTGTCATTTAAATAAGCAGGAAGAAATAAATGCCTCCTTAATAAAGTGATCAAAATTTTTAATTCTTCAGAGGAAATAAAATGTTCGGAGGCATCTGATTAGCTTTCAGAACTAGTAACCTTTTTATATCATCAAACTGTGGACATCTTACAAAACTGTGCCAAAGAGTATGCAGATGGCAGAGGAAGACAGAACAAGACAATCTTTGCTCTGGGACAGGGTGTTTGGAAGGGAGAGGGGTGTTTTCTGAAGTTGGTTTTCTGTCAGCTCTCATGTTTTCTGTTCTGAGTCCGAGGGAAAGTGGAAATGAAAGATGAAACAGAAACGGTGGCTTTCACTCAATGTCTGGAGAAAACTGTTGCACAGCTTAACATTCAGGGTAATTGTGACAGAGTATGGCACAAAGTCATTTGAGAGATGAAGAGGAAGTGATTCTTCCCACATTGGCAGGGCAGCTTCTATGCCTAATGGCACTGGCACAGTGTGACTTCTGCACAGCAGGAAGGATGCTGAGAAGTGGCCCCTCTGACGCACGTTCTTGTTCTGATGGTTGTCGGGGCCCATCGGAGCAGAAAGAGGAGTCCGACACCATGTTGAAAATGAAAAGTATTTAATGACTTTCAGAAGTATTGTGAAAATTTCTTTGATGGGGAAGGGAGGTGCATGAGTTTGAGGTCCTGTAACTGGACGAATTAGAGTTGGAAAAATGTTTTGCATACCTTAGGATATAGAGCATCATGTTTCCTGAGACTATGTCACTTGCACAAAGGCATGTTTTTCAACAAATTCAAACTAGGGCAGCATTCATTTGAAGCTATGAGAATGTGAGCATTTTTAAAACACATCTGTGTGAACAATTTCTATATACAAAGTGATTTTATCACCTAATTTAGGTGATTTCTACAGATACACTATAACAGATTTGATGTAACTGTCAGGAAAATTCAAATCCCTTCATACCTTTACCTAATTCCTTCAGATATTTGTGTGCTTATAATATGAAATGAGCCTGAAGATATTTATAAAGTCTGGCAAATTTGGTTGGAAGTTTGGTTTGTTACAAATAGCTGGACCAGTTCCATGTGTGGATATGGCTTTATTGGCCTCCCTTGTTAAGCTCTGGCTCTGTATCTTTTCTGTTAGAACGTGATGGGAAAGCTATTTTCATACCACTTCCCTTAAAGCTGTGTTTCTCAAAGTGCACTCTGTGGGCCGCCTCATCAGTTACTAAGGAAGCTTGTTAAGCGCATGAGTTCCTGGGCCCTACACCAAGCTCAGAACAAGAATCTCTGGGAGTAAGCAGGAATCTTGTTTTTCTTTTTTTTTTTTTTGCTGAGGAAGATTTGCCCTGAGCTAACATCTGTTGCCAGTCTTCCTCTTTTTTTGGGGGTGGTGTGAGCCATTGCCATAGCATGGCCACTGACAGATGAGTGCTGTGGTTCTGTGCGCGGGAACCAAACCCAGGCTGCCGAAGCAGAGCATACCAAACTCTAGCCACTAGGCCATCGGGGCTGGCCGGGGATTGGTACTTTTTTTGTGTGTGTGTGAGGAAGACTAGCCCTGAGCCAATAGCTGTTGCCAAACCTCCTCTTTTTGCTGAGGAAGACTGGCCCTGGGCTAACATCTGTGCCCATCTTCCTCTACTTTATATGTGGGATGCCTGCCACAGCATGGCTTGATAAGCGGTTCATATGCCTATGCCTGGGATCTGAACCCACGAACCCTGGGCTGCTGAAGCACAGCATGTGAACTTAACCACTAAGCCACTGGGCCGGCCCCTGTATTTTTAATATGCTCCTAATGGACTCATATATGCTAAAGTTGAGAACAAAAATCTCAAATGAAAATAAGGTAGAAATGAAATAATAACACTTCCTAATGCTTATGCATTCGTATGTTTCTCAAAATATTTCTGCATATATAAATGCACTGCTTAGTGGTGAGGGAGGCCATACTATCTCCATTTTACTGTTGATGAAATTTAGTTTCATATTGTTGGACTTCCTAGTTTAAAATGGTAAGCAAAATGTATGTCTCAAATTTTCTATGAATCTTAGGGAAAAGTCATTTGTTTATTCATTGCCTTGTTATTTATTCTATTCTTCCATCCATCCACCTATCCATTCCTTCAACAAATATTCACTGAAGATGTGTTATGTGCCGGGGGATCTGTCAAGTGCTATAGATACAAAGATAAACAAGACTTAAATTTCATTCTCAAGGAGTTTATCGAATAGAGAGTGGTGGGGTGAAGTGAGAAAGGTCAAGTTGAAAAAAATAAAGACGAAAATAGGTAAAGTCTATTTTGCTTGCTTTGTTAAGAGTGTGTTGCTTGGGGTCATTGTATGGTGTAATGGGGTTAGTTTTTCACCACTCACTCTCCCTCTCCCCTCTCCCCACCCACATGTAAATGCTAGCGACTTCCCTTTCATACCGCCATCACCTCTTTAGGTATCTGGGTCACATCCTCCAACACAGGGGGCTTAGGAGAACATACCAGACTTTTGTTTTTCAGATGTGGCTAAATGTAGATGAAGCTTATTGCTGCTGGACAATCATCAGGCAACTGACTGTTGGCTGTACCTCCCAGATGACAGTGACAACGGCAGTAATCATTGCTTCTTAACACATATGACATACTCAAACTACTTAAATGGCTACCAGATGTTCTGCGGGTGCTGAATTAACTATCACATGGCTCTCTGGAGCTGGTAGCATAGGATGTTCACCAGGCTGAGGATCTGCAGTCTTTCAAAACTCTTCTGTCCTCTTCATGTGCTTTCTGTTCTCTCCTTGCATCTGGTGGAATTATTATCTCCTCTAGAGGCAAGAAGTCCAGATCACCTTCTACTTTTCCCAATCTATTAAATCTGTTAAACTAGGTCAGGCCACAGAGTCTTGCTGATATTTGCAGATGGGCAAGGATATTGTCTTGTTGGTGCATTCCTTTTTTTTTTGGAACATTCTTGAAGCAGCAAGTAAGCTAGTTGATTTTAAATTTATACTTTAATCTTATTAGCTAAATTAGGAAAATAAAACTTGTACTATTTATTTTTAACACTAAAATACATATGGAACAAGTTCCCCTAGAGGTTGTTTTGGTCAGGAAAAGATAAATCTTTTCTGAATGTGGCAGAAGTATTAGACTGAATGATGATGTTGGAAGTAATTTCAAAGAAATGAAGACCACAAGAATTGGTACTACTTTTGTGTGGAAGTGTGATCTTTCATATTGAGTTTAGTTTTGTAGCTAAATTTAGTGGTAGCTAAACCACTGAGTGTTATTTGCGGAGTTGTACTGGCTAATGAACTAATGAAATCTCTGGAACCGAAGTGGCATTTACATATAAAACAGGAAGATATAAGTTGAAAACCAGAAGAAATCCTTGAGAGAAAAGGTATTGATTCAAAAAGCCAACAGAATCAGATGTCCCATACATCACATGTAAATATTAGAGATTTATGTGTTTCTTATAAAATAGCCGTTTGTGTTTAGAAGACTAAGATACCGTAAACAGTCACTGAGACATTAGTGAAGGAAATTTGTTTGCAAATGTTGGTGAATCTGCAGCAAAGAAGGTAGGTCAAGTGCTACTTTCCAAGGACGCCTTAGCTTGACATATTCAGGAACTGGCTAATGACATGGAAAGCCAATTCACAGAACAAACAAAGCTAGCAAATATGCTTAATGAAACTTGATTATTGCACAGATATTGCTAACATGGTAATTCTTTTACTATCTATGCAATGTAAACATTATGGTAATATGAAGGAAGAATTCTTTTTTTCTGCTTTATTGTTGATAAACACAACTAGTTATGAAATGTATAAAATAAAATTGGATTGCATTGTCAACAAATATATTCTGAAACTTAAGCTTTGTGGAGGAATGTGTCCTGATGGCACAGCTGAAATGACAAGAAAATATCCCGGAGTAGTTATTCACTCTAAGGAGCTTCGCTAGACTGTAAATCAGCATCATGCTTCCTTCATCACGAAAGTCTTGCTGTAAAAATGAAACTACAGCTGAACTAAACAGTGTGCTTAGTGACATAATAAAGACTGTGGATTTATAAAGGCTAATGCATTAAATTTGGTATTATTCTCTTTATTATGTGATCAGATAAAAGTTGATGATAGCCAACCACTGTTGCATTCCGAGGTGTGATGGTTATGGAGGGGAAAAATTATTTCAGGAAAGTATAATTACAAAATAAACTTCTAGTGATTCTATAAAGTAAGAAAACAGTTTGGTCCTGACTTTTTAAAGATGTGAAGCATCTGGAATTGCTTATTTATCTGACATATTTGGTATTTTTAATGATCTTAATACTTCCATGCGAGGAAAGAAGGCAACATTATTTTTTTATGTCAGATAAGATTGAAGAGCCAAAATGAAAATTTAGAAGCTTTGAAGAACACAGTTTCTACAGATTGTTATGACATATTCCATAATAAATAGCAACTTTCTATGGTATAGACAGCGATCTGGATATTGCACATTTATGAAAAGTTATAACTGAACCTTACAAATCTGGTAGAATGGTTTAAATTTCATTTTTCATCAAAAGAAGAGACATATAAACATGAATCTGGAATCCAATTCTTTCATTGAAAGGTAATTCAAACCACAACTTTATAGGATAGATTGCTGTAACGACCTGTAGAAGAAGGATTGGTGATGAATTTTGTAAATCAGTATTTGCTTTAATTTGAATAAAAGTTAAAAATGAATCTCCTGTTTTCAGAATTCAAAATTGCTTTAAAACTCTTCCTAACATGTTCATCAACATACCTCTACAATACTAGTTTCTCTACTGTGAGAGTTATTAAAATAAATCACAGAAACCATTTAGAAATACATTGTCCCCTATAACAGCACTGATGTTATTCCCTGTTAGGTCACATAAATAAACGTTCAAGAATCAAGCCCATCTGTCAAATTTGAAACTTGAAAGATTGATATGCAAAGTGCTCATTCATTTTATGCATATAGGCATTTAATATGGGGAATCACTATTTCACACATGGCTTTCTGTATAGCTATGACTGTAAGGTGCGACATTTTCGGAGTGTGATGTGATCCTCTACATTATTTGCCTATATGATTACTTTCAGTCAATATGTCAGTTTTCTTCTCCATATGTTATGTTTGTTCTGATTATATTTATTGAAATATAATATGTTGTCTTTAACAATAAGCATATATTTGTGTTTTGCATATATTTAACTTTCGATTTCTAACAATTCATTTATATTTTATTTAATAAAACTATTGGTATATGACTAATTGTAAGTTAAAAATAATCAAAGTGAGTCCTTCACAGCAGGTTGTTTGAGAAGCACTGGTCTAGAATACTAAGGAACCAAAGAAAGCTACCAAAAAAAAAAGGACAATAAGAAAATTGGCAAGTTACAAATAGACAATTTACAGAAGAAGTCGAAATGCTAACATGTGTATGAAGAGATGTTCCAATTCATCAATAATCCAAGAAATCAAATTAAAATAATGATGGAATATACTTTATATTTATTACGTAGTCAAAAGTCAGAAAGCTGGATCACACCAATTCTTGGCAACAATATGGGATATAGGAACCTTTATATACTGCTGGTGGGAGTGTGGAATGGTATAGCTATTCTGGTAAACAATTTGGCACCGTTTAGTAAAATGGAGTATTTACATACTCGCTGACCCAGCAGTTCTGTTCTTGGGTAAAAATCCCAAAGAAACTGCCACACTGATTCATAAGGGGCTGTAACGGACACCTCCTGTGTTCTGTCTCAGGTCCTCTTGTCCTCATAGGTCTTGAGGGACCCTGATCACTCCACTGCCCGACAATGTCCCAGGCAATCTCCCCTCTGTGGATTTGTAGTGACTATTGCAGTAAATAATTCTTCAGATATGCTTAGTTCAGCCATCAGAAGCCACCAGGATTTCTAAGTCCTCCAACTACTGCAGGACTCAGAGGGGGTCCCTTTCTGATGAGCTGATTGAGGGGATTGGTTGCCTTTGATCCCCAGGACCCACTCTCTGTCTCTTTTCCCCACAGGCAGCCTTTCCCGTATGTTTCATATGCATTTATTGTCTGTGTTTATGTTCCTGCACAATGTACAATGTGCCATATATCTTAAAAAAATCCAGGGGCCCTCAAGGCCTTGTCTGAGTCTCAGGAAACTTCTTAGACTGTAACGGACACTCTGAATTTCTCATTCTTTGACAAATTATCTCCTCTACTTAGCTCCCCAAATTATTCTCTAACCTCTGGTCTTAACTAAGCAATTTGATCCTTGGTAATTTGATTCCTGATTTTCCCTGATTTGTAAACATACCTCTGTTTCTTAGGCTCTCCTTTAATGTTTATTCCGGCTTCTAAAACTGGGAGTTGATTCTGACAAAACACTACTATTCTCAAGCATCTTTGTTACATTTAACATGTATTAAATAACAATTTGTCTTGCAGGAAAACAGTAGCATAGTTAATGCACATATAACTGGAGAGAGGGTTATGTTATAACATTCTGTAATCAGTGTAGATGTGCAAAATATGTGGATCAACAATGTGACTGGAAAAGCAAACCATAGCCTTACCAATCCTTCTAGTTCTAAGAGTTATTCAATATCTTCCTAGCTCTTTCCTGTTCCCACAAAGGCATTTATTCTCTGTGCTACTCATCCTCTGGTCTTTTTATTTTTCACTGATATTTCCTCTTACTTTGGTGGGATATGGCTCAGAACACACCAAAGAGGATTAGTGATCTTTTAAGGTCCCTTTCTACTCTAAGATTCTATGAGTCTGTGATTGCTATGGATCAGTGAATAATCATTGGAATAAAGTTGGGCTCCGAGAAGAAAACAACTCAGAATAACATAACAGATGAAGAAAGCTCGGTCATGCTGGGCTGAGTCTTTTCCAAGTCAATAGAGACTGAAGCAAATCTTTCTGGTGAAAAAGGCAAAGAGAGAAATGACAAGTTTTCAATAAAAAGTATTGTTCAGCTTCTTTCAGTGTTTAGTTACAAAATTGGTGCAGGAACCCACATCTGGAAAAATTTTCAAATACCTTGCCCATTTTTTGACACTTCCTTCCTTTTCTTTGTTTCAATGTGAGTTTTTCTTTTTCATCAAGTGAGTCCATGAAATAGGGTTGCTAATTTGTTTGACTAGGACTCATTATATCTGATGAAAAAGATTTCGATACTCCATACTAGCACGCTGCATTACAGAAAAGTCACTTGCACTCAGATTAAGTAATATTTATTGGTGATAGACTCTTAAAATGGAAGTAAATTCCTTTCTCCCATACCTGTTTCTCTACTTTTTTTCCCCCAAAACTGAGCATCGTTTTCCTAAGTGGACTCTGATAACATGTCAGTGTGAAAAAACAGCCTATACCCTGGTGACGGAAGGTCTATTCTTATCCCAGCCTATTGGGAAATACCCTCTGACCTGTCACTCTTCTTTGTAAAACTGAGACTAATTTAAAGATAAATTGTTTGGAGCTACTGTGAAGCAGAAGCAAAGATAAAGTTAATGGGAATGTGATTCGATTTATAAAAATCTGATTTACGCACAACTTTTCAGTAGGACATTTATAACGTCAAATGAGGAACATCTGTACTAAAGGAAACAACAAATTCCTTGAGCTTTCATTATGAAAAGAAATCAAATTGTGAGGAAAGACAAGATATATAGGCAATTACTCAATATCAACATGGCTGACAAGTTAAACTATAGTTGGTTAGAAAAAAATAATTAAATTCCTTGAACCAGAAGCTCGCTCACTTTTTTATCTCAGCTGACTGGGGGGAACAGAATAGTGATTGTATACTGTGAGGCAAGGACAGGCTTTTGCTACTAGGAACTTCATGTCTTTCAGAAGAGCTGAGGTGGTGAGAGTTACACTTGACTATTTGATGATATTCAACTCTTTGCAGAGACAGTTATTTTTCACTAAGCACCCTGGTGCTCTCTCACTTTCTCAGCTCCCTTCCAGTTACATGCAACCATGCAGCTTTCTAGTGACCTTGTCACTTCTGGGCCAAGGTATTTTTGGACAGGTGTAAGTTCTCCTTTTTTCTGCACTATGAACACCAAAGTGGAATCTTCACCTGCTGGGATCCCCAAAGGAGTATATGGAACAGAAGCCTTCACTGACCTGCACTGACCCGTAGACGAATCAGAAATAAATCTTTGTTGTATTAAGCCACTTAACTTTGGAGGTTAATTTGTTACTGCGGCATAAATCAGGGTGTATTGATTAATACAACTGCATAGATGTTGTTAATTCAGACTTAATTTTATTGCTTTATTATCGTCTTTTGAAATATTTAATTTTCTTATTTTTGGTGAGGAATATTGGCCTGGAGCTAGCATCTGTTCCCGATCTTCCTCATTTTGCTTGAGGAAGAATGGCCCTGAGCTAACATCTGTGCCCATCTTCCTCCATTTTTGTATGTGGGTCGCTGCCACAGCATGGCTTGATGAGTGGCGCAGGTCTGCGCCTGGGATCTGAACCCGCAAACTCCAGTTGCCGAAGCAGAGTGCACCGGACCCAGCCACTATGTCACCAGGCCAGCCCCTGTTTTAATTTTTAAACACAGAAATATTTTAGAGAGGTAAAGAGAATAGAAGACAAACAAACATAGTTCCTAACTTTTTGTTCAACTTTATTTTAAAGCTTTTGTTTTTGTTCCAGGAGTTACTTAATGCAATCATGTTCAATACCACTAGATCGAGGTAAAATGAGAAAAGGGGTAAGGGAGTAAAAATGTCAATGCTTCTGCCCAGGGAGTACTTTTATCAGTAATTTCATCAATTGAGCATTTTATTTCTTTAGGTAGAAACATCTTTCAATCAAATCAGACTATATACTCCGGGGTTGATATTAAATTTATGAAAGAGATAGGTATAAAATATTTTTAAAAAGATCTGACAGTTTATAAACAGGCACGGGAGTGTTAACTTCAAGCCAAGTGAAGGAATATGTAGCCCTACTCAATTTATATTTCAAACGTTCTAGTAAACACACCTACTGTTTAGATGCAAATTTTTATTCTGATGCTGATACAGCCTAGAGTTTAGGAAGTGGTTCTTAACACAAGTCAAAATAAGAGGCAAAACTTTTACACAATAATTTCAAATATGGATGTAATGTACATGCATTTGCTAAAGTTAGGTTGTAAATTGCTCATTTAATTCACTAATCCACAAACATTTACTGAAATCTTCAAGAGTATTAATTGTTTGAATTCATCATCATCAAATTATTAGAAAGTCCAAAGACAGGGCTTTATGTGCAATGACTCTAAATTCCACAACAAACCTATGAAAGATTTACTGTCATTTTCTCTAATTTCAGATGAAGAACTTGAAGCAGTGGAAGATGTAGTAACATGCCCGAGGCCACATGGCAAGGAGGTGATGTAGTCAGGCTTTGAATCCAGGATATCATCTCTCTTAATCCCTACAACCTCTTAAATCTATTACTACTTTTCAGGTATTGTGCTAAGCGTGTCACAGAAATCTCAATTACTTTACTGTACTTATGAAGTATGTATTACTATCCTAATTTTTATAAGTAAGAAGACTGAGGAAAAGAAATGTTAAGTAACTGGATCCTAATCATCCAGCAGCAAGTATGGTGCTAGGGGTTGACTCCAAATCATGCTTAAAGGGGAATGAGTTTGATTTCCAAATGATGGTGCAGATAAAAACCTATGTGTTCAAATATATACACCATACAGTGCAAAGTCCTGTGCAAATGTGCCATTTGGCAATGTCTTGGTGGCCCTCTAAGATACAACAATGTAGTCCCCATTCAGTTTTTTAATAGGGCTGTCAGATTTAGGAAAAACAACAACTGGACGCTCAGTTAAATTTGCATTTCAGATAAGCACATTTTTGTTAGTGTAATTATGTTCCATGCAATATTTGGGACATACTTATACTAAAAATTATTTGTTTATCTGAAATTCAAATTTATCTGGGCCTCCTCCATATATCTGGTAAATCTGTTTTCTAGAAGTTTCTTCACTTGTATTTGTACTTCATGATCATGTACCACATTTGAGGCACAGCTCTCTTTTGTTATGTCTTTGGAGTAAAGGTAGTGTAAAAATCTATAGTCCATGTTTGCTATTTATTTATGTAGAACCAGTGGGGAAGATGGAACGAGACAGTTTTTAACCTTTCTTTCAGTGATGGCATTTATAAACATGGACATTCACACGAATTGTTTTTTGCATCATTCTCAAGTGATAATGTGTCAATTTCTCCTCCTTCTACTTATAAAATGTAGACATATATGCCTATAGAGCAAAAAAACCCATATTTATTAGTATTTCTCACACATGTATTTGAAAGATAATATGAACCTCCCTGAAGTCAGACACATAATAACAATAGATATTATTAGATTAGATTTTGATCTGAGTGTTGTTTTGTGAGCATCACCCAGAATTTTGTTTATAAATCAGATTCTGAGAACATCTCTTAGTTTGAACATAAATTTACTTGGGAATCTTAACTGCCGTTATTGTATGTTCTTTACCTCATTCTTAACAAACCATAAGGTAGTTTACTTTTATTTATTTACTTTTTTATTGAGGTAACGTTAGTTTACAACACTATGTAAATTTCAGGTGTACATCATTATATTTTGATTTCTGTGTAGACTACATCATGTTCACCACCCAAAGACTAATTACCATCCACCACCATACACATGTGCTACAACACCCCTTTCGCCCTCCTCCCCACTTCCCCTCTGGTAATCACCAATCTAATCTCTGTATCTATGTGTTTGTTTGCTTGTTGTTGTTGTTTTTATCTTCTACTTATGAGTGAAATCACTCGGGATGGTATTTGACTTTCTCTGTCTGACTTATTTTGCTTTGCATGATAACTTCAAGGTCTATCCATGTTTTTGCAAATGGCAAGATTTCACTTTTTTATAGCTGAACGGTATTCCATCGTGTGTGTGTGTGTGTGTGTGTGTATATATATATATATATATATACACACACATATATATATATATGTATGTACATATATTTATATTTTCATTTATCTGTTGATGGGAACTTAGGTTTTTTCCGGGTCTTGGCTATTGTGAATGATGCCGCGATGAACATACAGGTGCCTATATCTTTCACATTCCTCATGTTCTTTGGATAAATATCCAGATGTAGAATAGTTGGATCATATGGTAGTTCTATTCTCAATTTTTTGAGGAATCTCTACACTGTTTTCCATAGTGGCTGCACTGGTTTACGTTCCCACCAGCAGTGTATGAGGGTTCTCTTTTCTCCACATCCTGTCTAACACCTGTTATTTCTTGTCTTGTTAATTATAACCATTCTGATGGGTATGGGGTGATATCTCATTGTAGTTTTGATTTGCATTTCCCTAATAATTAGTGATGTCGAACACCTTTTCACATGCCTGTTGGCCATCTGTATATCTTCTTTGGAAAAATGTCTGTTCAGAACTTTTCCCTTTTAAAATTGGGTTGTTTGTTTTGTTGTTGTTGAGATGCAAGAGTTCTTAATATATTTTGGATATTAACCCCTTATCAGATATGGTTTGCAAATATCTTCTCTCAGTTGTTAGGTTGTCTTTTCATTTTGTTGATGGCTTCCTTCGCTGTGCAGAAGCTTTTTAGTTTGATGTAGTCCCATTTGTTTATTTTTTCTTTTGTTTCCCTTGCCTGGTGAGACATGGTATATTCAAACAAAAATATACTGCTTAGACTGATGTCAAAGAGCATACTGCCCATGTTTTCTTCTAAAAGTTTTATGGTTTCAGGTTTTACATGCAAGTCTTTAATCCATTTTGAGTTGATTTTTGTGTATGGTGTAAGACAATGGTCTACTTTCATTTTGTTTGCATGTGGCTGTCCAGTTTTCCCAACACCATTTATTGAAGAGAATTTCCTTTCTCCATTGTATGTTCTTGGCATAAGGTAGTTTAAATATGAAAACACTTCAGAACAAAAGCTTGATGGAAAATCGTAAATCATCATTGTTTCAGCATTTTTCTTCATTTAAAAACTTGTCTCTTGTCAAGCTGGCCCTGATGGCCTAGTGGTTAAAGTTTGGCACTCACCACTGTGGCTGCCCGGGTTCGCTTCCTGGTCACGGAAACACACCACCTGTCTGTCATGGCAGCTCACGTAGAAGAACTAGAATGACTTATAACCAGGATATACAATCATGTACTGGGGCTTTAGGGAGGAAGAAAAAAGAGGAAGATTGGCAAAAGATGTTAGCTTAGGCAAATCTTTCTCTGCAAAAAAACCCCAAAAAACAAAAAACTTGTTTCTTTTCTATTTGTAATTCCTTCTTTTCTTGGGTTTGGGACTGTAGAGAGCACTAATTGCTGTGTCACAAACAATAAAAGGCCAATACATCTGTTAAAGGAATATTAAATAAGATTGGAGACTTGTGGTTGTTTTGAAAAAACCCTTACATGATATGCTTCACTCCTCTCTGTTAATTATTAAAATCAGCTGACTGACCCTATGACAAGAGTGACTCATTTTCAATTTTCATTCATTTTGGCTTGTCTTCTTCTCTGAAGTTACTTGTTAACATGCAAAAATAACTTGTAATGTTTTTCATCTTCAGTGGAATGATTAACTGATTCCTTGGACTAATGCAAAGTTTGTAAAAAGGAATACATTGTACAGTGTAAATGTGAATTTTATAATAATAAAAGTACATAAGGGGGCCTGGCCCCATAGCTGAGTGGTTAAAGTTCCACATGCTCCGCTTCAGTGGCCCGGGTTCAAGGGTTAGGATTCCAGGTGTGGACCTGCTCTACTCACCAGCCATGCTGTGGCAGTGTCCCATGTACAAAATAGAGGAAGATTGGCACAGATGTTAGCTCAGGGCAAATCTTCCTGAAGCAAAAAAAGAGGAGGGTTGGCAATGGATGTTAGCTCAGGGAGAATCTTCCTCAGAATAAAAAAGGTACATAAAGAAAGAGAAAGAACCCCAATTTTTTCATTGCAGAGGTAAGAAAGGGAAAGACTGAAGCAATTTTTTAATTTCAATGAATTGCTTCTTACTCCCTCCATCATCTTGTGTCCGTTCAAAAGGTCTTCAGGCTCGGGGAGACTAATAGTGGAGTTCCTTCGTATCTACACAGTATCAAAAATCCATAAATTAAAAATCTGGTGATTCTCCTCCCTGTTATTTTTTCTGGAGTTTCCTTGGTGGACTATGAAACGGACTGAGCTGAAACCAGAGCCAAGGAAAGTTGATTATTTACCTAAGAAAAATATCTGAAGATAAGAAATCTTGTCTTATAAAATGCAGAATACAATGTACCTAACTAAATGCATTTTTGTTTAATTTGAATAATGCATTACATTTTATCTGCACATTGTGTGTATTTACTTATAACAAAGGCTGAGTTTGTTAAGAAAAGAGTCTAATTATGCTGTTCTGCCTGCTTAATTCAGAGAAGGCCCCGGAACAGTGTTTGAGAACACTTCTCTACAAAAAGGGAGCAATCCCTGTTGGATACAGTGTTTAGCCATCTTCATCAGGAAGGAGTAACCTAGGTTCTTCTCTTGACTAATTCTAGGGAAATTGTTCAGGAAGGAGGTTATATTGCATGGTTGTATATTTATATCAATATCTTTATCATCCATATCTAAATTTTGCCATACTCAGTGAAGGTTTACCTAAACCTTTTAAGCTCTGAAAGATTTCTTAACATTAGGAAAAAGGGTGCAATAAGTCATCCTCATTACTTCTGAGGAGAACTCCTTTTCTACTTCTGTGACCCAGTTAGTGAGCTTCATCTTAGCACACCGGAGAATGACAGAATTCAGGAAATTCACTTCCAAATGCATGGACTCAGAGTAATCTTTTCAAGTCAGAGTACATTGGTACCTAGGGAAACATCACATGAAATCATGTGCACTGGATAGCTTTTATGGAGCTCATTATCAAATTGGAACATTAGGCAGGAATCTGGCAGAGAAAATATAATCAGGATTTATAATTAAGTGAGAACAGAATTTATAAACTTGATTATAATTGTAGGGTTTCTAGGCCTTTTTCCAAATATCAGCCACATGCACTGCAAATATAAAATAAGAATTTGTATACCAAGAATTCCTTATTATGATTTCGGTAGCAGTTCTGGAAACTTTGATGGGTTTAATCTGAAACTGAAAAAATTGCAATCCTTCTAAAGAAAGTTTGGTTAAAGGATATTTCCAGTAGATCCAGTCTAGAAGCACTTAAAATAATTGACGTAACTCAAAATAACTCCTCAAACAAAAATTCATTGCTTTCCTTCAGAACGTTAGTACTGCTCTCTTTAGATGAAAGAATCTTTGAAAGATAAACTCTCAGAGGAAAATTTCCTTGTTTTACAGGTACCTCTTAACCTTGTAGAATTAAAGCCAGCTCCTTCTCCCTCTTTCATTTGTTTTATTGCTGATCCTCTTAGGAGTTTGGAAATAATGATACAGTTTTCTGGAACTAGCGGCCAGGGAATCATGGGTCTTGGGCGTTGTAGCTGCTGAGAAAGATAGATAAGCATGGTAGCGACTAGCTACTGTAGCAGCAAGGACTTGGAATTAGGGTGGCTCACTGCTCAATGCTGATAGCCGATCATACACGCACAGTGTCAGCTAACATGGTGAAAGGAGAGTGTGACGGTTCAGAGTTGGGTTTTATATCTAGCCTGACCTGGATATAAACCCTGGCTGTATTATTTACGAGCTGCAAGAATACGAGTATTACTAAACTTAAGACTCGGTTCCCTTATCTATAAAGTGAGGCTAATAAAGCCAAATTTAAAGATTTTTTTTATGAAGTTTAAAACTAATATGTAAACCCTAACACACAGTGGATGCTCAAATAATAGGACCTATTTTCATTTCTATTGTTTCACTGAAAAGTTCTTAGCTGAGTCTTTCGCCACTTATATATCCCTGTATTCTTTTACAGGATGTTATATTTCCTCTCTGACTACATATAGCGTACTTGTTCAGATATATAAATAAGGACTAGTGTTTTACAATGGAGACAGAAAATAAGTACAGACATTAATTATGGCCCTGTTTTTAGGTTAAATGTAGGAAATGCCTTTAAAACTGAAGATTTCTGACTTTGATCATAAATAAAATCAAAGTTATTGATTACCTCAAAATACTCTGACTTTACGGGCCTTAAAATCTGTTTAGCGAGGCAGAAGGCACGAACTCATGAGAAGTTAAAACAGCAGAAGATGGTACATTACTGACGGCCAAAGAAGTGACTGGAAGTGAAAGAGCTGCTTGGCCAAAGGCAGGACCCTGTGCTAGAGGAACCTGGGGGCCGTCAGCAAAGTCTTGAGCTTAGGTCTCTACTGGGAAATGTGGGCAGGCATGTGGAAATCAGGCATCCAGGAGCTCTCACAGACCGACACTCATCAACGACAGCGAACCAATTCATTGCACAAACCAATAATGTAACTGATCATGAAAATCTAAAAGAAACTTAATGGAAATTAACTAAAAATATATCAGTCCTCTCTACGAAAAAGAATGTGAATTCATGCATTTAGAAAGACTCTTTACTGCCTATGTTGGAAGTCTAATGTTAAAATAGAATAGTTTTGAAAAGAGTACTGGCTGCTCCTACTACAGCCTGCAGCGTATGGGTCATAGGAATCCCTGGGCGGGGCTGTTAGAGCCGTGACCACAGCAGAGACACTGGCAGGTATAGTGCTGTGGCTTTTGCCGTCTGTCACACTTCACTGATAGGATTCCTTTTACTAAACAGAGAAAATTTCATTTCATATCTATTTTTTTGTGTTGTTTTCTTTTGTTTTGTTTGGCTACCAGGAACGTAATGTTAAATTATATAAAGCACGTTGACTTGTGTTGTTGTTTTTCTTTGCTATACCTCTAGGGTTGTAATGATCCCTTTCTATTATAGTGGTAACACACACATCTAGAATATACATATTATGAATAATTTGTGAGACAGATATGTGAATGTGAGGTTGACAAGAGTAATAAAGAAGAGACCCTGCAGTTTTGCTTGATCTGTGTCTGAGCCTGTGAGGAATCTGTCCTGTGAGTTCTTTCGGGGAAATTCTGTATCTTATTCTATACCCAGCACCTAAGACAGGGCTTGACACATGGCAAGTACTCAAGAACGTAGTAAAAATAATGAAAATACTTTTTTTTTCCCTTGAGGAAGAAGCCCTGAGCTAACATCCTTTGCCAAGCCTCCTCTTTTTTTGCTGAGGAAGACTGGCCCTGGGCTAACATCAGCGCCCGTCTTCCTCTACTTTATATGGGACACTGCCACAGCATGGCTTGACAAGCGGTGCGTCTGTCAGCACCCGGGATCTGAACCTGCAACCCTGGGGCAGCCAAAGAGGAGCATGCGAACCTAACCACTATGCCACCAGGCAGCCCCTGAAGATACATTTTAATATAGAAAGTCACCAATAAATGAATAATAAAATAATAATTAACAATCGCTGAATGCTCACTATGGGTGGATACTGTGTAAAATAACATGCACTATTATTTCGTTTAATTCTGAGACTACCTCTCTATGAGGTGGGTAGTGTTTTTGACCAAACTTAAATGGCTAAGTAATTGAGGTGCAGAGCAGTTAATTAGCTTGTCTATAGAAACATAACTAGGACGTGCCAGGAGAAAATGGGAACCCAGCCAGGTCTACCAGAGAGCCCTGGGTTTAACCAGGCAAACCCTGCCTCCCTGAACGGATAAAGGGATTCCATTAGTGAATCTACTGATGCAGAGGAAGGTCTTTTCCTATAACTGCAATTTCTTGGAAGTGAAACCAGTTAAGAGTCAAACCACAAAAAGAACAATTTTAAAAATTATCACGTATACTTTTTTTTTAAATGAAACAGGGTTACGCTTACTGTTGTTACTGAAAGCCAAGTTTTAAAACACTTTGTTTAATATAGGACAAATATACTCCAGTTGATTATGTAGACTTTTACTTCAATCTGACCTGAAATTTGTGTTATTCATGTTGACACTAATTTTTTCTCTGTGTGTATATAAATATACATACATAAACACATGTATGTTTGTATAATATGTGTGTGGGGGTGTATGAGTGAGTTTCTGTGTATAAGTGTACATGTTTTTGTAAGAATACCATCGCTAAAAAAGATATAGACCGAGGACTCCCCTTTAGGTGGCATTAAATTTAGAGAAGCAATGAAATAGGAAAATTAGAGGTAGGAATATTTACATAGTATTCTGCTTTGGTTGCCAAGGTTTTAGTTGAATCTTTAGAGATACAGGTAGTTACACCATGATATGCTTGTAATTACTCTTTTTTCTATGTCTTTTTGTGTGAACAAAGGTGAAAGGGTGAGAAGGTTTATTCTGAGCTCTAAACACAGGAACTAGTATAATCTAGTAGGAGGTACATAAGTCTTCTATTAGTCAGGTGAGCGTTCATAGCATTTTCCTTTCCACGTGGTTCTGTAACTATACTGGGCCAAGACCAATTCAGTGACCACTCACCCTACTTGGCACAGTAGCTTGATATTGATGCCAGATTTCCTTTCTCTACTGATTTTACATGGCACCTCATTCATAGTTTTTATATTCCATGAAACAATTCTTTGTATTATACATACTTGAATATCTTGCTTATTCCCTCTGCCTTCCAACTTATTTAAACATTTTCTTTCCTTTATGTTCAGTGACTGGCCAATATTTGGTTACCAGTTGAAGGAATAAATACTGCTTTTGAGTTGGAAAACAAGAGTTCTATATTATGACACATCACAAGATTTTTAACCCTCCTATGAGGATTACACTTGCCTCTAGCTTTAGAGCAGAATGAAGACTACTTGGGGAAAGAGATTCAGCAAGTTCTCTTTTTCTACCGGATCATGGCCATAAGAATCTGAAAAGAAATTCTCCCTTCTTCTCATCCTTTGTAGTTACTAACCTATTTCTCTTCTTCCCTTGACTGTGAAACTTTAGGACTGTCTGAGTCCCTGACTCTACTTCCTCATCACTGGGCTTTCCCCCCTCTGTTTCACTGGTTCTGCTTTACTCAGTGATACCAATGACTACTCACCAACCTCTCATACAGTCAGCTACTCTCCTCTTTTTGAACGTTTTCTTAGATTCTGGAACACTGCATTTTCTGTCTCATTAGCCACTTCCTCCAAGTTGCCATTGCTGGCTCTGCCTCCTGGGCTGGATTTCTCTGAGTCCTACACCACCTCCCTCCCTTCCCTTCCCTATCTAAGCTTTGTCTTTGAATGGGCTTTTGAATCCCATAGCTTTCAGTGTCATCTACATCCTCAATAACTCTATTTCCAGTCAATGCCTCTACTATATCTCAAAAATTAAAAAATATTTTACTGTGTATTTGACATCTTTATAACACAGACAACCAGAACTTTTGGTTTTCTCCCAAGACCTGCTCCTTCCTCAGTCTTTTCCATCTCATTAAATGGCACCACAATGTACCCGGTTAGTTGCTCAAGGCACAAATCTAGGAATGATTCTCAATTCTTCTCCTTTCCTTCCATCCCAACATTGAATCCTCAGTAGGTTCTGTTGTCTTTCTCTCAAAACATATGCTTAATTTTCACTTCATTTCCAACATTACCTCCTTAGTCTGGGCCACCATCATCTCTTGCCTTGGTTATTTACTGTAATAGCCTCTTAATTACTTTCCCTTACTCCATTTTTCCCTACTATCATTCACTAAATTATTAGGAGTAATCTTTTAAAATGAGTCATAGATTCATGTTACTTCTCTGTTAAAACATCCAAAAAGCTCTCAGAATAAAATCCAAACTCATTGCCTCCCCTGGTTGACAACACTCTATATAAATCTGCTTTCTACCTACCTTGTTTACCTTGTGTCATATTAATGACCCCCTGCTTGCTCCACCCTTGGCCCACTGTGCTTTTGCCACACTGGTCTTCTTTCTGCTTCTCAAACACGCCAGGTCTCTGCCTGACTTAGGGCCCTGATTCCAGCTATTCATTTTGTCTGAATGCTCTTTCACCTGCCCTTTGCTTGTCCAGCTTCTTCTTGTCATTTAGATGTCATCTTAAATGTCTTTAGTTTTGAGAAACCTTCCCTGACCACCCAAACTAAAGTACACACCCAGTAACTAACTCTTTCTCAACCACCCTGTTTGAATTCTCTCCATAACACTTAGCACTTTCTGATAGTTTCTCATTTATATTTACATGTGTATTTGTTTGTTTATTCCTTGCTGACTCTACTAGAATATAAATTTCTTGAGAGCACAGACTTTTTCTATCTTGTTCACCGTGGTACCCAAAGGACTAATACATGTCAGAGTGGGCCCTTAGTGTGTATATTTTAAATGTTGGTTGAATGAAGGCTTGTGTATTGAATTCAAGATATTTTTTAATGCATCTTCTGTAGCTCTTAGCTGGCTCTAACTCCTTAGACCATGGATCTTGGTTTATAAAGGAATATATGTAGTAGGGTGAGTTTTGTGGCAGGCTTTAATCATCCTACTGAGTAGTGCCACAGGTTGGAAGTTAACAAGCAGTTTGTCTTATGCCAGCTTGAAAGGTCACACATAGTTCTTGACCGATTCACCCATAATTCTTGGTATCTGGAGTATAAAATGAGAAAGTAATGATAACAGAATTATACTCACCAACTATTATGTACTAATATAATGTCCCAGGGAAATTAGACTGATAACACCCTGATTCAAAGTTCTTATAATCCACCTCTCTAGAAATTCCAACAAGTAAGCAAAGAAACATACGTAAACTTTGTTACCTATATACCAATATTGGAGAGTCTGTAGTCATAGTTTTCTAGTTGTAAGAGTTGTTTAACCAATAATGTGATCTAAAAGATATCCTCAGTAAGAGTTGATTAAAATGAAGCTCTGTGGTAAATAGAATTTGAGATGCCTTTGCCACCTGCTAGTAGTCCTGTGATTATGTTATCTTACATGGCAAAAGGGATTTCGCAGATGTACAATCAGTGGGCCTTAAAATAGAGGGCTTACCCGGGTGGGCCTGATCTAATCCCATGAGCCCTTTGATAGCAGGAGTGGTGGCAAAAGGGGAAGTTAGAGAGATTCAAGGTGTGAATAAGACTTGATGTCCCATTGCTGGGTTTGAACATTATGGGGTGGGGCATGAGAAGAATATGGGTGTTCTGTATGAAAAGAGAGCAGTCCTTGGCTTACAGCCAGCAAGGAAATGGGGATCTAAGTCCTATAGCTACAAGGAATTGATTGTTAATCGCCTGTTCTCCACCTGCACTCTGGAGGATGGCCTATTGCTTGCCAGCAGCTACAGACCAGCTCTAGCCTGGCCAAACAAGTGAACTTTTCTTTTATCTGATGGGCTGGCACATACCTACTCCATCCCTTCCAAGTCCATCCTTCCCAGGTACTCTTCCTTAGCTGTAGGGTGTCAAATAGAGTTCCTATAGAGCTTACGGTTACTCTTTTATCATAGTCAATCATTCTTTATATTAAATTTTCACTATTTAACCTACTGTGTCATTTCTATCTGTGATGAAACCTAGACTGCTACAGTTGACCACAATGAAATCACTCCTTTTGGGGCATATAAAGCTTGCTTTTGAATACAAGATTTAATCAAATCTATATTTAAAGTTCCTCTAGGTCACTGTCCACTTCCCTATCTTAGGAGCAGGAGTTCAAATTACACAGATTTTATTACAGGGAAAGAACTACTCTTGTATTTAGATTGTTTTTTCAGAAGATATTTTATCTCATTTAATAAAGGATCACATTAGCTTCATTACCTATATAGCAAAAATTTCCATGTCTATCTTTGCAGTATAAGGCAAATTTTCAGGTTTAATATATAAATAATTTCTGGTGGTTAGAAAGCAGCCTAGTTTACTTAGGAGGCATAATTTCTGGATTCTATTTGTCTTACAACAATGTAATCCCTGCTTTAGAGTACCAAGTAATGATTGTTTTAAGTAAAATGGCTTTTACCGCATTTTAATTCTTCATATTTTAAAATTTATTTACTCTTATTTTTAACTTAAACTCGTGGTTGACCTTCTGCTTTTAGTATATAAAGTAAGAATTACTGAGGTCAGTCTTTCATATCCCATTTTGTGGTCAATATCGCTAGTGCTTTG
Source organism: Tapirus indicus (assembly GCA_031878705.1). NCBI lineage: Eukaryota > Metazoa > Chordata > Mammalia > Perissodactyla > Tapiridae > Tapirus > Tapirus indicus. The sequence goes on along the minus strand of CM062933.1, from coordinate 37,207,458 downwards.
TGTCCACTCGAATGTACATGTCTACTACTTAGAGCTGAAGTTGTCCAGCCAAGGGGGAGCTGACGTGGATGCAAGGGGAGAAGGTGGGCTGAAACCCATTCCATCTTCATTGAGATGTGAAGTGTTCTTAGGCATGATCCACTGGTGCATTCCAAATGATGCTCTTGTCAAAAGAGCATATGCAAACAAATAAAGTTCAAAAATAACTCAAGTCTTCCATTTGTACTTCTCAGTCATCATAAAGGGGACACTACCTGCCCAGTAATAATTCTTACAACCTCCCTTTTCTCTTTTCCCATCCATGCCTATGTGTACTACTTCTGCTTTCAGCATCTCACTCCCAACCTCTCCCCCAAAGGGCCTCAGCTTTTATTGGTATTGGCCTCTTGTTCTCTCCTCCATCTTTCTGTCTGATTTTCCATTCAAGCAAGGGATCACCTTAATGGAATGTGGGGAAGGAGAAGAGATTTGAACTGGCTAAGTCAGAGTCCTTTTTAGTGGCAGAGGTTTGACTTAAGGCTGGGAGAACTCATTTATTCTTAATTTTTAATCCATCACTAATGTTTACCAACAGTACCCAATCCAATGAAAGACAACTGAAAAGTAATTTCCAGAGTCTCAATTTAGTCCAAGTTCTAGGGCAGGGAGGCATAATGTTCCTAAACTAGTTAATCTATGGTCACAAACTGTGTTCCCTGGGAAACAGATTTTGAAATGGAGATTAATGAGCAAGACATTTATTAGGGATCGCTACTGGGTTGTGAAAGGGAGCAGAAGGAAGCAGGATTGGTTAGGGAGAAGTTGAGCTGCAATCAGTCTCCATAATTGTGTTAGCTGACCCCATGGGGAGCTCTGGAGCTGGGATGGCCTTTAGAGCTTTCTTAAGTAGGGGTGAGGGAGTAGCGTCCTTATATTCCCACACTGATGTGTGGATGTGAGCTGCCCCTGAAGAAGGTATAACTTTGAGCGAGGCAGTTTTCTTCAGCTAAAGCAATTCTCAAAGAGGGCTAGTGATTGAGGATCACCTTGTCAGTATTTTCAATAGCTGGGGGAACAAGTCCTTTATTCCTTAAGAGGGATCTAGACAGTGTATCAGTGCCTCCACCACATATGATCATATGATGTCATTTGTCTGCCAGGGATGTGCTCAGTCAAACATGTCATTAACTACAACTTGTAGGAAATCTCAACAGAGCTTTATGATGGGACCCTCTAGAGAAATCAGACTTTAGTTTGAACTGTCAAAGAAAATTATAGAACAGCTTACCCCTGCTGACACAGTTGTAGAGTAAGAGAGACTACTTCAAGCTAGGAATGGGGAAATTAGCAATATAAAGCTAGAAATGAACACGGATTAGGTCTGAAGTCCACGGACTCAAAGACCATTAGGAAACACTGCTTGTGCAGTTAGAAGGGTGAAAGAATACAGAGGGCAATGGTCTTAACTTTGGATAATTTTCTTTCTTTCATGGCTTCTCAGGCGACTTCTGTGTCTCCACAGCAATCCCCCACTGCAAATAAGCAAGGATTGGTGGTTCAGGTAAAGGTGTCTGTATCCCATCACCATTAGCTGGAGAAGTGAGCACTCTGGAAAGTATGACTAATAAATATACCCCTCTCTGCTTCCACCCTACATCCCTGAAAGCTTTATTTGGAATTTTGAGTGACTTTCATGTTTTGGAAAATGTGCTCTAGAATTCTGAGTGTAAGAGGCCTAAACCTTTCTCTTAGAACTCTCGGAAGACACATCATAATCAATGGTTCTGTTGGCTGACTTCCTTGTTCAGTTATGAGCTCCATGGAGGCAGAAACCAGGCCTCCATTATTCTCCATTCCTGCTGACCAGCGTTCCAAGTGGAGAGCAGATTCTCATCAATGTTCATTGAGTGACTGGATGAGTAAATGCATGGTTATTCCATTTGTTGTTATGGTTTTGCTAGTCAGTACCTTTTTTCCCTGAGAATGTAAAATTATTGTACTAACTGGCCCCTAGCCTCCTACACAACAGACACACCTATGTTGGAGTTTAATATCAGAACATACCAGACATGTCTATTGTGTATCTAATTATTTGGAAGCAGAGCCTCTTTCTTAAAGACCATCTGCATTTTTTAAGAGCAGAGGGAGCTTGTGTAGTTGAAGCCTCCAGATTCTAATTCAATTAGGTACCAGACAGAAGGGAGCTGTAATTGGAATCTAATCAGGCCGTCAATATTGGTGGGCATAGTAATTAGTCAGAGCAGCCACATCAACCTGAAGAACAGAGAGCGCCTGTGTTTAACCAGAAGGTGATCATGTTGCAGCAGCACATGAGTGAAGAGCTCTGTGTGGCTATGATGGAAAGTGGAGAACCCAGGAAAAATTGCAGATGTGAACGTGAAAATGGAAAGACCAAACTCTGCTGGAAAGAACTGACAGTGAATATAAACTATGGTTAAAATGAATAAGCACATATGAATAGCATAGAAACTCCTGAAGTTAGAGCGAGGGTAACGTGGTGGCTCTGTAACTTCTCAAGGGAGAACTGATAGCTCTTTAGATGAGGATGTAGACACACAAGCACAGCATATGGAGAGTTCTTTCTGCCAAGAAGATGGTCCTTATACTTTCCAAGGGAAGTAAAATGTTTTAAGGACTTATGTCTTGCTCTCCCACCGTACACTACACTGATGCGATCCTCTTGGTATTTAACTATATATTTCTAAATGACATGCTTATAATGATAATGCCTTCTTTAAAAGAATAAAGTCTTAGTGCCTATCTACTGACTTTCAGCTATAGAAGATGAGGATTTAGTCCTCTTTCATTGCCCTGTCCCATCCCACACATGAATAAATGTGTGCAAACGTTGTAATTCAATTAGATCAATACACAACGTTGATATTATTTTGATTACGTAACAAGATTCACAATGAAGCCAAGCGGTACACTGTGACAAATTTTCCTTTCTTGTCTATATTCTGTCCCCCCCTCCACCTGGTGCTTATATTTGTCATGGTTTTCTGTTATCTGCCGGTTTTCTTTTATCTGCCAGTTTTCTTTGCAACTGTTAAAATCGACTCTCACGTTCAAACACATCGTATCAACTTCATTTCCTTGAAGATATTTCACCTGAGCTTGTAACCTGCTCCAGACTGGCTGATTGCCTTCTCAGGCTGCTGCACAGTCATCGCATAACCTCTCTGTATTTTGCCTTTCTCTTTGGTTTAATCTCCATTTCCTAGATCCCATGTCTTTCTCTTTCTAGATTTATTCCATTACTTTGGTTGTTTACATTCTCCTTAACTTCCTGAGAATGGATATATGGGAGGTGGAGTTTTTGAGAACTTGGAGTGTTTGAAAATGTCTTTTTTTTTACCCTTACCTTTAATTAGTGATTTGGCTGGATTTGTATATCGGAAATAATTTTCTTTCAGATTGCTATTGAAGAGTCTGATGCTGTTCTGATTCTTTTTTTCCGCTAGCCTTATTGAGATATAATTGACATATAACATTGCATAAATTTAAGGCATACAATGTGTTGATTTGATATATATATATATTGCAAGATGATTACCACCATAGTGTTAGCTAACACCTTTGTCATGTGACATAATTACCATTTCTTTTTTACGGTGAGAACATTTAAGGTCTCTTAGCAACTTCCAAGTATATAATACAGAGTTGTATTATATGCTGTATATTAGATCCCCACTGATTCTTGATCTTTTGTGTAAATCCTGTTTTATTTTCACTGGGAACATATATTTTCTCACTTTTTTCTGAAGTTATGAAATGTCATGATGTGACTCACTATTGTGAGTCCATTTTTATTCATGGTGCTGCACTCTTCTCAAGCCTTTTCAATAAGCAGCTCAGAGCCTCATTTCTGGGAAAATTCTGAAAATAGTTTTCTGAAGAATGCTTTCCCTTCATTCTCTGTCTTTTTCCTTTTGGAGCTCTTTTTATCATCTTTTCTCTATTTTCATCTTTTTGCAACATATTCTTTATCTTCCAAACACTCTACTGAGATTTTTTTTCACTTCTGCTGTCATATTTTGAATTCCAAGAGTTCCTTTTGTTCTCGAAATACTCTCTCCTCTTTTTAAGAATAGCATCCTCTTCTTTCTTCACAAATGGAATGCCTTTTCTTATTTCTTTCTGGCTAGTCATGATAATATTTGTTTGAAGATTTTTTTTTTCTTGGTGTAGTTTCTTTTCCCTCCAGGTTGCTTTCTGCTGTTGTTTTTTTCTTTTGGGTACTATCTTTCATATTAGATGTTTCCTCAAACATGTGGTGATCTCTGCTTCATATTTAAAGATGGGACAAGAACAAGCCGATGGGAGCTGTGTGCACGTGGATGGGGCTCCTTAACTGTGATGTTTACTCCCATTACAGTGATCGGGCTGGCCCTTGTCCTGGGTAACTTGATAACTCTGAATGTCAATTTCTTTAGGTGTTTGCTCTTGAGCTGGTCAGTTTTCCAGGAGAAATCTTCTCCAGTTTCTTTCTTTCTTTCTTTTTTTTGTGAGGAAGACCAGCCCTGAGCTAACATCCATTGCTAATCTTCCTCTTTTTTGCTGAGGAACACTAGCCCTGGGCTAACACCCGTGCCCATCTTCCTCTACTTTATATGGGATGCCACCACAGCATGGCTGACAAGCAGTGCATCAGCAGGTGCCCGGGATCTGAACCGGCGAACCCCGGGCTGCCAAGTGTGAACAAAACCGCTGCGCTACCGGGCCGGCCCCTCCAGTTTCTTGACTGAAGGGTTTATGTCTGATTGCCAGAATTCTGCAAGGCTAGAGGTAGAAGAAAGCCAACGGTCTGAACATCAGTGTGTCTACATTGTAAACTGTTCTAAATTAAGCCCCCCTCCCTAGTTGAACTATGGCTGTGGTTAGTGTTCCACAACCCTGAGACCTTCTGTCACCTTTCCAGAAAACAAACCTCCTCTTCTGTCAGAGTGAAGAGGGCCACTGGTTTGTGTGTGGAGTCTTGTTTCTTAGACTTTCAACTAAACTCTGTTTTCAGTTCCATCTTCACTTCAACTTTCCAAGATATCTGGGGCCAACAATTCCTGAAACTTTGTGGGTTCTGCAATGTTAATAATTTTGCTCCTCAGTTTTCCAATTTAATCGTAGGTTTGTAATGTCAGTTACCACTTATCCATCTGCTTTTTTGGTTTCTATACTTCTCCCTTTCTCTTTCTCCTTGTGGGTTTGTACCTTTTAAGAAATTCACTGACAGTCATTTTAGAGCTGAATCCCTGTGCGCAATATACATATTTAGCCAGATGTTTTCAATTGTGTTAGTACTTGTTACAAGCTATTTCTATAACTACCACTAGGCCAAATTTTGTACAAAATTTATAATCCAAGGTTATGTTAGACATCGCTGAAGAAAATGAATGAATTCCTCTTTGGTTTTACTACTCTACAAACAAGGGAAAGAGAATAAAAATGACTTTGCACTTCTCCTGTGACACAACATACTTGTATTTCTGCTGCTGATATATTGATCCTTTTTCAGTGAGATAGAGTATCTGAGTCTCAGTCTCCACCCACATAAGGACCAAGATCATCCTGGCTGGGATCTGTGTCAGGGGAGTTGATGCCTGACACTGAGTCTTAAGGGCTGAAAATTAAGGCAAAGTATTTTATTTTAGGTAGCTGGAGTCAAAAGAAAAAAAAGAGAGAGAATGAATATGTGAGCTAAAGTCCTTGTTAAATGTTGAGGGTCAAAGTCAGGTAAACTAAGAGCAAATTTTAAGGCCATGGGTAGAAAATTAGGCTAGGATTATATCTGGAGAGCTTTAGGTCATAATATGAAGTTTAAATTTTAAATAGAGATGAGGGGTATCCTTTTAATAGGGTCAACTTTAATGAAATTTAAAATATGGAACTAAATTTTAATGGGTCATTCAGAAACCCCAGGTCAAAAATGAGGGGCAGAGCAGAGTCCCAGGAACCAGGGAGATCTAAAGCTTTATGGAGCAAGGAGATTGCTGTGGATGAATTTGCAGGGTCTGAGACTTGCTTGGTATCGGCCATTGACAAGTTGTGCAAGGAGGGTTTGTCTGTTTTAAAGGCACGGATGAAGGCAGATGATCACATCTGAGATGCTCTCAACATGAATCTGAATAAGAACGTGTTTACGATGTTGCTTTAGGGCACTCTTGAATATAAGATGGGTTCGGTCTTTAGCATCACAGCTAGTGGAGATAGAAAAGGAACCTAAGGCTGGTAGAAGAAGGATAGGAGTAATGTGTCATAGCTCTGAAGTCTGGCCTCTGAGGGGCTAATGAGTTGTGTAATGTATCATTCATTAATTTATTTACTCATTAATTCTTTCGACAAATACTTATTCATTCAATTCTAGTTGCTAGGCACTGTCCTTGGTCCTGAGGATGTAGTAGTGAACAAGATACGTTCTCCTGCTTGTCAGGATCTTATAATTTTTGGAAAAACTGAGATGTGGATCAAGTGAAGATTATAATGGGATTCAATCCAACAGATAGGAGATTAACAAAGGGACTCCAGGGAGGAAGTGATATCCAAAGTGATACAAGCTAGTGGCAGGGTCATGGACTAGAAGGTCATTCCATTCACATTAGAACTCAGTCCAGAGAGGAGTGTTCATTTACTCATTCCTTCACGACAGTTACCTACTGAACATCTAACGGTGTACCAGGCACTGTGCTGAAGGTTAGTATGTCAAAGATAGACTGTTTAGTTATATATACACAGATAATAGGGTTCCTGCCCTCAAAGAGCCTACAGTCTAGGAATAGAAGCAGGCATATAAGTAAACAATTATAACATAGGATGAGAAATGCTCCAATAGGGGTAGTATGAACAGCTGCATATGAACATTCAGGAATGATATGAAGTAAACCTGGGAAATCAAGGAACATTTCCTGGAGGACATGGCACTTATGCTGAGACCTGAAGGATGAGGAGCTCCTGAGGTAAGGGTGCAAAGTACTGAAGGAAGTTCATATCCACTCAGGACAGAAAAGCCACCAAAGTCAGAAGGGCACATAAGTTCCAGCCAGGAAAAGGCAGGCATTCATTTTACAGTTCCGATCCTGATGGAAAGTGAAGTCAAAAAAGGAAAATTGGTGCAATTTTGTGTGACCTTGAGCAAGTCATTTTTCCTTTCTGTACCTTAGTTTTGTAAAATGAGAACTATAATGAAACCTTCTTCATGGGGTTGTTGTGAGGATCAAAGAAATGATATATGTAAAACCCCAGAACAGTACCTGGCACTTAGTATGCACTCAATAAACTTTAGCTATAAATAATAATTATTATTGTTAGTAGTATCAATTGGCTCCAAAACATGTGGGGCGAGGAGAAGCTATATCTTAGGAATTATGTGGATGCCCAGAGCTTGTTCCTAGGATGCTGGGTGCCAGAGCCAGTGGTAAAACTAATACTAGATCTCTTTAGTTTGCAGACTAATATTGCTCATAATCTTGTTTTCTTAAGGAGTGTCTCAGAACAGCCAGGAGAGGGTTAGTGAGTCCATATTAGCCAATGAAGAAATCCTGAGTGTATATTAGTCAGGTTGGGTTACTATAACAAGATCCCAGAGACTGGGCAGCTTAAACAATAGATATTTGTTTCTCACAGTTCTGGAGGCTGGGAAGTCCAAGATGAAGGTGTCAGCAGATTCGTTGTCTGGTGAGGACCCTCTTCCTGGCTTGCACATGGCTGCCTTCTTGCTGCATCCTCACAGTGGAGAAAGGAAGCTCTGGTGTCTTGTCCTCTTCTTCTAAGGGCACTAATCCCATCATGAGGGCTCCATCCTTACAACCTTGTCTAAACCAAATTATCTCCCAAAGGTCCCACTTTGTAATACCCTCACATTGGAGGTTAGGGCCTCAACATATGAACGAGGGGGTGCAGACACAAACATTCAGTCCCCAGCACATGCCATTGTGGGTCAGGGACCATTTTTGCTGCTGGGATACATTGAAGAAAAGGTACTCAGAGCTCCTCCTAAGGAGCTCAAATTATATTGCCAGGTAGGGGCATAGGGCTGATGAAAAACTTATTGACAAATAAATTCAAAGAAGGTAATATACCTACTTTAATATAGAGTGATTGGAGGGCGTGTCTACTTAGCTGGAGTGGTCTACACCAAGGTTATGTGTATGCTGAATCCTGAGTGATGAGAAGGAAGTGGCCATGAAAAGACCCAGAAGAAGAGCATTTCAGGCAGAAGAAAGAATGGCCATTGCAAAGACCAGGGGACAGCTAGCAGTCACTCCTGCTAGGCGGGGCTGAGGAAGACAGAGCTCAGAATTCTAGTTCTCGAAGTATTATTTACAGGTTTATCAGATGTCCCTTTGACCAGAAGCTAAATTAAATGGCTATGCAGATGACTTTCACAAATCACACCACACACCCTCTGCTCTGCTGGGACTCCACTGAATGCACCTGCCCCGTGTCTCAGGACTTTGACAAGTTTTCTCTCAGGAATACTCCTCTCTTATCTGCCTGGAAAGTTCAATATCTTGTCTCAGGCTTAACTCAAACATCTCTTTTTGACAATTTGTTACATAGACCTATGCTAGAAATGTTAGTGTATTTAAAGAACATATAAAAGGAACTCTCTGCTTCAGAAAGCATACAATCTAGCTAGAAGGACCCAAAACACACTACTGAGGGCACACTGCTGAGAAGAGCAATGGAAGTGGAGGCAGGAGGATTCTGAAATTTCTCTTCTTCAACTCCTCTTCCTAATGGTAACGTACCCATTCTGGCTAATACACCCATAGCAATGTAGTATCATCTTCCTCAAAAAAAAGGAAACTGATATCCAAGACGTATTTAAGTTTATATTTTTCAAATTTTCTTAAACAGAACATGGAACTTTTAGGTTTCTTAGGTAGTACAGTACAAATAAATATGCTATATGATCCACCATTTCAGTAATTGTCTAAAAGACACGGTCCAGAAAAGGGTAATGTTAAGTGCAGTTATTATACCTCGTGAAAGTTTCAAGTGTTCAAACAGGAGTTTGACGAGCCTTTTGGAAAACAACTACAACAAAGGAAAGTGCTGTGTAAATGATGCTAAATTGCAAGATCTATTTGGAAACTATAAAAAGAAACCTGGTCTATACCATAGTGATGTCAGAGGGACGGTTTGGGGGACTTTGACAATCCTTGCTCTCCCCATATCCAGTGATTCCCAAATAAACATTTGGAGCAATGTGCTCACTATAGTGAGACCGGCTTCAAGTCAAGTCCTCATCTCCTGACTAGATAGCTGCCGATAAGCCTTTTTCATATAGAAACCTGGAGCTGCCACTGAGTCTGCATAGCATAAAACTTATGAAAGGATTTGTCTCAGCAGAAGACTCTGCAGCATTTTCCAATGGACAGGATTAAAAAAAAAATACTTACCTACTAATGCAGGTTTTAATGGATAAATCTAGTTTGGCTTGGAGACAGATGATTCTAGAAAGTTTGCTTACTGCTTTGAAGTTGTATTTATTGCCATTTTATTGTTTTTCTCTTTACCTCATATTTTGTGTAAGATCTTTATCTTGCCAAACAAGTTTTGCTGACCATAGTACTTTTTAGCAATACAACTTTCACAATACAAGGACAATTACTAAATTCCTGATCTTGTCCAGATAAGCTTAGGAAATAGGTAGAGCCAGAATTGCATATGAAGAGTAAGGATTTAAAGCAATGGCATGTATATAATTGATATGACTGCTGACTCCCGTCCCTCTTCTTTGGGTATCCCTAAACAATTCTATCCTTTTGTCAAAGCATTAGTAAACAATGTAGAAGAATCTAAAGTGAAGCACAAATGAAGGAGCGAATTTACCGAGTACCCAGCATAGCAAGTAACTTGAAAAACTTTCTTAGACGTTTTTGTTCTCCCGAAGAATCTCTGTGGCTGCATCGTTCACTGGGGATCCTCTTTTCTCTCAATCTCTGGCCACTCCCTCACTTCTATCTGCACCTCAGACAGTTCAGTACAGTTCTTCCTCTCTCTGTTGTCTTTATTATGGATAGCCTTCCTTCTATCCTAGGAAACCCAGGCACAGCCAGGAGAGGTATGCTCTTATCCCAGCTGGAGTGCTGAAAAGCCTCCTTCCCATAAAGTTCTTCTCTTTGCAAAGGAATTAAGTCAAACCAGATGCAAAGGTGGCTCTTGAGGAGTGGTGCATATGTGGAAGTGGACTGGGAAGAAATCTGGAGACAGATTGAAACTGTCACTAGACAGGCAAGCAGTGTGACTGCAATGCTTACCTGATTAGAAATTGATATCTTTGTGGGACATCCAGAGCAATAAAGAATCTGGTCTTAGCAAGAGTCCCTGCTTATTACCGTATCCAAACTTCATGCAATCCTTTTTGCATGCTTTGCATTTTAACAAAATTTTCATGTGAAACTTTGAACTGAATGCACAGTACCCAAGGAATGGGTCTAATTTCTGCACCTCATTCAGAGTGATCAGGTTTGAATTTTTCCAGAACAGGTTTTTCCAGAACATCAGGAAATTGGACAAGCTGGGGCAGACAGCAGAGAGCAGAGGGGAGCCCAGTTCGGAGGGTGGACTTTAGTTATCCTTTTCCATTTGAATTCTAACCTCCCAGAGCCAATAAAGCGAGTGAGCATGTTAAGTAACATTTCAAGAAAAAAATGAGAACACTTAGTTCACTTGCTGTCAAATATTCTAAATTTGGCATTTTTCACATGACTTTCCTTTTTGATTGTCCTACTTTGATTATTATTTATTGAATTACTTTTAGCACCTTCCACTTGTCTACTCTCTGTGCTTTTTTTGTGCATTACTTGAATAGCTCTGAAATTATAACACAGTGTGCTGAAAGAAAATGGCAATTTAAATTTTCCCATGTAGTGAACATAAATTCCAAGGACAATAAATTGCCATAATCATTTGAAAACTCAGGAATATGGAAATTCAACAGGGACATTTCTGTGACACAGACACTTTTGTATTATACAGACATCTTAATGCTAATGTCAATTTGGAGATGAAGCTATCTATAAGAATACAGCATCTGCATGCTTTTATTATCCTTGAGCATATGACATTAATTTGTAGAGAAAAAGGAATAATTTATCTGCTTAAGAAATGGTCAAGGAAGGAAATACTAATAAGTAACATGAGTCAGTTACTAATTCCAGATTATTAGTTTTTGTGTTCAAGAAGGTTCACCTAATTAACGACCTCTTAGAATTCAAAATTATTAGAGTAACTTTATCTGACCTTTCTTATTTCATGTTAGCATTAGCAGTTGAGTGAAGGAACTCAACATAGGATGGGGTTCCGGCAATATTGCCATTTTCCTATTTATCTGTTTTCTCTGAAAATCTTGATTATTACAAATGCCTAACAATTTCTTATTACTTGTGACTTTGAAATCAGTTTTAAGTTTCAGTGCTCAGAATTCATAGGCTATCAGCTAGAATCTATGGAAATATATTTCTTTATTGCTTCAATTTCCACATTTTCTACTAGAGGAGATGTGCTTACCAAAGTGTCTACTATACTAAAGGAAAAGCAGCCATTCTAATTCCTGGAAATCTATATGTCTTCCAAATGTTTGCTGAGGGTTTGAATTGGTGGGACACCATGAGCTCAGAGGTGACCAAATGATAGCTCAGAGGGGATACATAAAACAAATCCCCTTTACTTTGCGTATTTAACCTTGATGGGATCTTTCTACTCCATGGTCTAGGCCCAGGAAAATAGTATTTCACTTACAAGTTTCAGTAGATTTTCACAGCATGGTGAATGGAAATTTTAATTGACTTGAAATCAGCAGATATGCGTTACAATCCTGGCAGCATAATTTTCTGGCAGATCACTGAACATATGAAGCCCAGTTATCTCATTTTCAGATCAGAAATAAAACATGCAAATCCTTGCAGAGCTTCAGTGAGATTCTAAGAAAATAATGACCATATGAATATTTTAAAATCTCCTGAGTATTATGATACACAAAGTGTACTATATGTTTACTTACTGTGTAAACATTTCTATTAACTAATTGACTAGAATGAGTCATTAAATTTTAAAATATGATAAAGAGCTATCATTTCTTGAGTGTAGAAGGCACTCTACTAGGCACATGACTTGCATTATTCATCTTTAAAATTTTGACCATATATGTTACACTTGTAAATCAATCAAAAGACAGCAATATGTACATTGACGAGTAAAAGCTCTGTTACAAAAAGGTTCATGACTGTTCTATTTTTTTCGGTGAATTGAACTCCTTAATGTTTTTTTATTGAGGTTAACATAAATATTGTAAAGTGCACAAATCGTCAGTGTATAATTCGAAGTTTTACATATATACACATACCCATGTAAACACCAAAAGATCACTCTTCAGAAGTCTCCCTTATGTTCTTAGTTGATATTTCCACCTCTCAACAATGTGCAATATACTGACTCCTTTCACCATAAATTTGTTTTGTCTGTTTTTGATTCACAGATAAAGGGAATCATATATATATTCTTTTGTATTTGTTTTTTTTATGACTCATCATTTTGTCAGTATGATTTATCCATGTTGTTACACTATTAGTTGATTTTTTTAAATTGCTATTTCATATTCCATTATATAAATATACCAGAATTTATTAATCTTCTCTCCTGTTCATGGACATCAAGGTTGTTTTCTGGCTTTGGCTGTCATGAATAAAGCTTCTGTAAACATCCTGGTACTCACCTTTTGATGGACATATGCACTTGTAGGGGAAGAGAGAGAATGCCCCTGCTCTTTTCCTTGAGATTCTTATGGCTGGTCAAATAATTAAAAAGACAGGTTAGCAGGAGAAAAATAAAACAAAGTTTAATAACATGTATACATGGGAGAAACTCAGGAAAAACTGAGCAACCTTGCCAAAATGGTGGAGGTTCTCATCTTAAATACTATCTTCAACTAAAAACAAAGGAGGATGTTGGGGGTGGGGCTTTGGGATTTCAGAGAGAAGGAAGGCAATTCATATGGAAATGGAAAGCAAATGTTTGAGAATGTGGCCCGAGAGACAGAATTTCCATGAGATGGGTTTGTTGGTGCCTTTCTTATCACATCTATTTTACATTATACTATAGTTATCTCATGGTATTAGCTCCTTCCTGGAACAGGCCTTCTATCTTAAATTCTTTTAGGCAGGGGGAAGGCCAAAGTTTCTTTCAGAGTCTTTTCTTCCTAAAAATAATAAAGGCAAAGAGATATAGTTTGGGGTGGCCAATTCTGATCCCCCACACACTCATGTCTCTAAAGAGAGTTAATCTCTCTTGTTAATCTAAATAGAACTTGTTAACCTAAATAAATTTTGGGCAATTTCATCTCAAATTCTATCTAATACTGTTACCCTGGCCTACTTCTCATTCTAGTGGCTTTCTTCTTCTGGAACTTCTAGGGGGAATTCTGCCTTTATCTCCACATCCTTTTCTTTTAATCTTATGCTTTTCATTTCTTTGTCTATTTGCTCTGCCTTCTGAGAGAATTCCTTGACTTGATTTTTCAGATTTGTAATTAAATCCTCAGCTGTGTAAAATATTATTTAGCATATATCTATTTAATTTTTATTTCAGTAAATGTGTTCTTAATTTTCAAGTACTCTACTATTCCTTTTTCTTTGTTCTTTTATTATTATTTATTAATTTGTTTATTTTTTAAAGCTTGACCAATTTCTTTTTTTTTCTCAGAAGATTGGCCCTGAGTTAACATGTTGCCAATCTTTCTCCTTTTTCCTTTTTTCTCCCCACAGCCCCAGCAGATAGTTGTATGTCACTGTTGTACATCCTTCTAGTTGCTCTATGTGGGACACCACCTCAGCATGGCTTGATGAGCGGTGAGTAGGTCCATGCCCAGGATCTGAACCCGCGAACACCAGGCTGCCGAAGCGGAACACACAAACTTAACTGCTATGCCATTGGGCTGGCCTCCTTTTATTATTATTTTTAATGATTATACTATCTTCTTGAATATTTCTGAAACTATTAGGTTCTCTTGCCTTAAGATTTCTTTTCTTTCCTACATTAATATTTTGCTGGTGATTTCATTTTCCTATTTCAGATTTATTTGCCTGTTTCATGTTGTTATTTCTCTTCAAGTGTCTATTTATTCTTGGTTATTTCGTTTGTAGATGAGGATCTTGACTGATCAAAATTATTGGCCAGAGTATATTTTCTCTGCCCAAGTGAGAAGCTTTTCTCCTGGCAACAGATGTGAATGTAGTCATGGATTGCAGCAGCCCCGGCTCAGGGGGTTGAATGTGTGCGCGTGTGTGTGTGTGTGGGTGTGTGTGTATTGGGGGATGAGGAGGGTGCATGACTAGAATATGAAACTGCTTGACTTCTGGGTAGGGACTCCTTGTCTTTGGTGATAGTTAGGAGCCACCTGAGAGCACTTTCTTTTCTTCTTGCTCCACTGCTTCCTCTACAGGTATCCACCCAAAGTCAGATTTTCCAGTTTGGAAGCTATTCTCATGATTATATCCTCAGGGTAGAAACAGGAGTCCACTGCTCTGTTCTTCAGTGAATTACCTGGCAGACTGCCCACTGACTATTTTTTTTCCACAGCTCTTCTGCTTTAATCGTGCATGAGGCCTTTCTTGGGTTCTGTTGTCAGCCTTCACTTTTAGCTGATGCCCTTATTTTCCTGTATGGTTTTGCTGTTCCCTTGGCTCTCTTAGGTTTTCTTGTCCTGCTGCCATCTGCTGTATATTGTCCAAAAAGTTAATTATTCTGATCAATTGGTGACACCATCCCAGACTTTCAGCATTTCTAGGAATTTATTTTTATTTGTGTTGTATCATTTTAATGGAATTTGGGGTTGAGGAGAGATAAATGCTTGAGCCTAGTTAATTGTCTTGAACCAGATCTCTCTTGTGTGTTATTTCCAATGGCTCTACCTATCATATAACCTCAAAGAGATTAAATAACATACTGGGGTTTATATAGTTAGTATGTGGAGACATCTGACTGATTTCAAAATCCAAGTTCTTTTCAGTACCCCCACCTTATTTTGAAATAATAGAGGACCAAATTCCCAAAGGATCAGGTCTATGCGCTGTTTATTTAAGATTTTAAAATTTTATTTATCTTCTCATTTCAGGAGCTTTATGTTTAATACTGGGCTTACATTTGAATAAAATATAATTGCAGATAATGGATCTGACAGCATGAGTGGATTACTGTATTCAACAGTGGTTTGATCGTGAGAGGGAAAATATTAATTTAAAACTCCACATTCCATTCTTTAAGCCCATTTCTCATTACTGTAATAATATAAACAGTTCACTCTCCATTAAATATGATTTAAAAATGTAACTTCCATTTTTGGATAGAAGAAAGAGAGGAAGAAGGCTATGTGCTTTTTTTTTGCAGGAGTTTTCTGTTTCAAATTGTCAGGTTAGGTTATTAGAAATAGGGCTCGTGATAATGTTTAAGTATTAGAAGTATATACAAAGTTATTTACATAGAATAACACTATTTTTGACTAGTATTTTTTCTCTTTTTTTAAAATTATGGCAACTGGAATGTGAATTGGTAGTTTTATTTAAGATTTAAATATTTCTTACATTTTTCTTTGAGCAGAAGACCCTATAGGTGAAAAAACTAATCACAACAGATATGTTTGTTTTATTCAGTCATTCAAATAGTTATTCAAATAATAAAACTTTAATTTTATTTGTTGGAATATTGAAATTATATTAGGCATTTATTACCTGGTACACTGATGTTGCAATTAAAAAAAAAGCAACATTGGTCAACTTAATTTCACTTGAATAAATGAGAGAAGCAAACAGTCTTTTCATTAGTAACGCTAAATTCTGTGTTTTCAAAGGACATGAATTACAAGAGGGAAATGTCACTGTAGAGGACTGGAGCTTTGTTAATCATATTTTTCATAATGTCAGTTTCTGGTGATCATGGATGGCGGTGGTAATTATGGTGAGGACACTACTTGACAATGAGACATGAAATACTGAGGACTCCAGCTTTTTTCCTGATGCTAAACCTGGACTCTGAGTCAAGTATTTTTTTTTTTTCACGAATTTGATGTGATGGCATTATTGAAAAGGAGATTTTTCCATGCTAATTTGCACAGTTATTAATAAAACATCTCCTATTACACAATAATTGAATACATTTAATTAAAGTTGATGCAATGAAAATAATAGAATAAGGGAAGACTTTCCCCTGACGAGTCAGAAATCAGTGATGGTGATCAGTCTGGATTGTGCCAAAAAGGAAATAATTCCAGGAGATGAGATTGATGGCCCTTCTTCAGTGACTCTTGGTTTCCTAACAATGAAATTTTAGTAGGAAATGCTATGTTACGCATCCTCCTCTTAATAAACAGTGACAGTAACTCAATATGTCATAATCTTTTCCATCGTCTGACACATTTTGATGCAGATCAGCAAATCCCTGACTTCTTTTCATCTCGCCATTGGTTCTTCTAGACAAACTCTGAAAGCATGTCTTTCTGTATCTCAAACAGCTAACTATGGACTCTCCAGCCTTCTACCTAGAAGGGATTATTTTCACTCAAAGGTCAAGAAAAAGTATATCTGGAAACAGTTAATGAGTGCACATTATTAAATTATCTGTTCCTAATGATTATTCTATTAGCTGGAAAATGATTGCGGTAATTATAAGCAAAGCAGATATACGAGCTCATAACAATTGAGTGGATTTAAATTTTCACTCATGGTTTCTCTCATAAAAATACCAAATGATGATTGAGTATGTTTCATTTCTTATATAATTAGCATTTAGCAACTGTTTTGTATAGATATTGAGGAATCAAAATCGACTCACAGTTCAAGAAGGTTGAACACTCCAAAGCATACAGTGATGACCCATATAATGAGTTCTTGAAGATTTGATGTTGTATGGACATCGCTTTTACCACTGAGGAAAAAGGATGAACTTAGAAAAGGAGAAACTTGCTGTGTTGGGAAATGGATAAAGGGCAAGGAAAGAGTAGACACTTTAAAAAGATATTTTTTAATGCTGTAAAATTATTCACACTTAACTTTCTCTTTTATGCTTTTCCATCATACACTCACATGACAACCTACAGAAACCATTGCAGAACTCCAATGGATGTAACAGACACTAGAGTGTCATACTGTTACTCCTTGTCATACACTCCCAAGGGACACGATCATTTAAATAATAAGGAGGCATCATCTTATGAGATCATGACTATGCTCTATTTGTGGGGGAAAAAAAATCTGACTCCTCTCCTGATTAGGCTAGCCAGAGAACAGTTATTGTTTCTTTCCTTTCATGGCTCGTATGAGTTTTTAGGAGGTATGGTCTTCAAAGATATTAAATAATACCAATTGGATGGGAAGTGCTTCTAAAGCTTTTGTGGTTGGTAAGTATATATTTTGCGCTTTACACAGCAATAACACACTTGTCTGTATGTACCTGGAAACTTGCCTGACTCATATCTCAATTATGCCAATGCAGCAGGTCAACTGTGGCCCATCACCACAGGTCCTAGCAGAAAGGAATTTGATGGCAGAAATGTGTGCATGGGTACATTAATATCCACAATATGTTTGGGTTGTCTTAGTTAAGTCTGGATGGAGACAGTAAAGCATGTCACTTCATCACAAACTCAGCTGTATTGATTTTCTTTGTCAAACATGAAAAGATACAATAAGGTTAGTCTGGCTGAATGTGAAAAGAACTGGACTTAAAAGATCTAGTGTCACCATCTGGCTTTGTCTATTACTAGCTTCTTTTTTCACCAAATTACTTCATATCCAAGCTTCAGTTTTACCCTCTTGGATGTCTCACTTCAAAATTCGTTTAGAATATTTAAGAAGTCACAATTTATAGTATAAACTGATTTAAACACAATATAATAATCATAATAATATTACTTTAATAGGTGGGAAACTTAGAAAGTTTTCACACTTTTACTCCAAAAACAAGCCCCTGTGTTTCAGGGGCTTCTGAGACGCCTCTGTCATGCACTGTTCTACAACCCTCCACATGTTCTGGCTCAGTGTGGGGGGATTGATGTCAGATTCTGGGCGTTTCTCCTTCCTTCAGGGTCTTCCTCAGATTAGACACCACTGACAAATCAAACTCACCTGAGATAACACCAAACCACTATCAGTGGCTCAAAACCATGATTATTGCAGTAGTGGTTTTACTTAAAATCAGAAACTCTTTGGATTTGAAACACAATCAAGAAATTTCTATTCAATATGGTTCATCCTTAAAGCTTCTTGGACACTTTCCATAGAAATATAGGAAATTTGGAGAAGTTATGCTTAATAGCCTAGCATTTTATAAACCCTTACAAATATTTTCTATTTTCTGAATCAAAATGGATTCTAGTTCTTTCCACATATGTCCCTGCAAGGTATAGCTTCTAGCCAATACTTTGGTAGGAACAACTCTGCAAAGGACAAGTTCATTGGTCAAGATTCTGTAATGGCTGCATCCTAGAATAGAAACAAGATTCCCTTTCTCTTATATGCTATTAGATCATGCTGATGACTTGTGACCAGCATGAATTCCTCAGGCACTTTCTTACCTTCTCAGCCATCTGCCTTCAGGCACAAGTCACTGTGATTTGATCAACCAGAGAGCTTGGTCAGATAGATCTTGTAACACGACAGCTTCTAAGGGAAAGAATACAACATAATTGGGAATCTGCAAAGGCAGATGGCCCAGGGCATCAGCTTTCAATATTGCTCTTCTAGGCTTGCAGATGAGCATGGAGTTGAGTGTACTGCACTAATCAAGACCCAAAAGGCAGCATATGCGCTGTCATAATTAACTGAAAAAAGGTAGTACACTATTTCAGATCTTCACATATGCTATAAATCTTTGCTTCTCAGAGTATGGTCCTTAGACCAGCAGTATGCATCCCCTGAGAGCTTCTCAGAAATGCAGACTTTCAAGCCCAACCTCAGATATACTGAATTAAAATTTGCATTTTAACAAGGTCCCCAGGTGATTTGTATGAATATTAAAGTTTGAAAACCACCACTCTAAATTTGTGGCACATGGTGCCATAAAAATTGAATGTTTAGCTTTCCCTAGTTGTGTAATTTTTATTTTATTTTTCTGTTTTCTTCCTTAGCTTCATTTTTTTCTTTTTGGTAATGATGGCTTCATAGAACTCTAATACCTAGATGTCTTATTTCATTTGATGTTCAAGCTTGTTGTCTCCTAGAAACCTTCCTTATTAAGGTTTTCATAACATTCCAGTCCTACTAGGCCAGACTCTGGACTATCTTTTCAACAGAGTCGTTGGCCTTTAGAAAAATTGAAGCAACTAGCATCCAACATCTTGACACCATGGTTCAACTAATCCTCTTCAACTTTTGGTCTTGACCTCTGCAGTTTTGACAAATGCGGTGCACTAATAGAGGTTCTGCACATCTGAGAAGACATGTACTAACTGGGACAAATTCCAGCCTATGTCACGTGTTATATTGTTTATATTGGAAATTGTAGTGAAGTAGTGTCTGACCAAACTACGTATATGGGCCTTGTGTACTAACGTGTACGGTCAAATAGAAGCCAGGACATCAGGAAGAACTTGCTCATGTATTTCAGCATGCAGGTTGTGGTAGGGGAAAGGAGGACCAGCGCATGAAATGTCAACAGTCTTGACTTTGGAGATTCCCTGACACTTGAGAAATGAAAGAGAGCTAAAGAAGGAGCTGGGGGCAGGTGGGGATGATATTTTTTCTTCTTGAGTAGAATGTGGGATGCTTGAGAGGGGAGCAGCACCACAGAGAGAGAGAGTACCTGTGACTTTGTGGGAAGGAATCTAGGAGGATTCATGACAATGCATCAGGATGAGTGGCATTTAGTCAATGGTATTACATCTCAGTCATTGCTGATTATGGTGATTTGAAGAAATTTGGCATAATTGGGATGGTTATATATTTCTAAAGTCTAAAAAAATATATTTAAATCTGAACAGAATATGATACTCTTAAGTTGAGGGTGTCTAAGTTGCCGGCTGGGTCGAAAGCCAGTGGTGCTCAGTATTTCATTTAAGGTGTTTCTATTAGCAGAGAAGGAAAAGGAAAAACAAAACTCCATTAAGAAAAATTTTTCAGCTCGAGAAGTGCTTCTGGATATCACTGAGATCCCACCACCCCTGATCAGAGAGCGTAAACTATTTGCAAGAGCTGGCTTACGTGTGATGGCAAGTCTTTTCAAAGCATGAGAAGTTTTAATTACCTTGAGGGATAATGTCGAAACTGTCACTGGTCAAATGTTTTTTCTGATGCTCTTGAAAAATATGGAACAAAATATCTCTGAATAAGCTATGAGAACAAATCCAGAAAAGACTCATTATCCCCCGTATTCGTTTCTTGTGACTGCTGTAACAAATCACCAAAAACTTGATGACCTAAAACAACAGAAATTCATTCATATCCAGAGTCCAGGATAGACTCTTCCTCTCAAGAGAAGTGATAAGTATCATTTCTTAGAAGGTTATATCCACTTCTTAGCTAAATAAGATAATATTCAAAGGTCGTTTAGATTGGGACATGGGTATATCTTTTGGGGGGCCACTGTTTAACCCACTATACCCCCTTACTGATCTAACAAACTTTAGATAATTACAAACATTTTGGAGGATTCATCAGTTACTAGGAGTGGAAAGTCAAATATCAGACTTATATCCCCAAATGTCTCAAACCTCTTTGCTCAAGGTTTGTGTCCTGGGGCTAAGATCCTTTGCCAGAGGAGAAATGGCCTGGATCAGCCTCTGGCTTGAGGAGACAGTTGTGAAACTGGCCTTTGGCCCAGGGAAAGTTATCATTTAGGCAAACTTAAGACCCAAACAAGCCTTTTATATACATATTGACACCCATGTGGATAGCCTGGGTATGGAGCTATATCAGAGTCTTCTGGGGAAGATAGTTCAGTCACTAGTTATATAGGTGTCTGATAGTGCCACTTGATATCTTATTTATAAACTTAATATTTACCACTGAAGGTATATCATACGTAAGTTACAGGACTTTGCCCTGGGGTTTCCTTCTAAGTGAGGTCTGATAACCCCCTCACAAATGTCTTTGGCTAAATTGGATATTATGGGTTAGAGCAAGTGGCTTCCTTAGTGGGCTGTATTCTCCATGTTGGTCACAGATGGGTTAAGTATCAGAGCTGTACATGCTCTGTCCCAGAGACCCCTCCATGTGCACTGATGCCATGTCTAGTAGAGAGGCATATGCCAGCTAGGACAGCAAAAGTGCTACCTGCCAGGAAAGAGAGAGTGTAGCCAGGAGCTTCGCGCTATCCCCTGAGATGTCATCATAGAGGTAGTGACTCATATTTCCTCACTCCCTTTGTTGCTGTCCTCAGATGAGGGGGAGAGGATGGAGAGAGGCAATGCAGAGCACTGCGGGACGAGTCACACTCGCAGCCTCTTACGGAGGGAGAAAACAATGCCGACAGTGGTGGGGATGCAGGTGCCTCCAACTTCAGGACTCTGCTCTGTAAGTGGATGGAATGATCACAAATTAATACTGAGCTGTGTGTGGTGTTGGAAGTAGGTTTTCTTGTCTTAGAAAAAGTGCTGTGGGTACTGCATTCAACTTGAGGCTTTTGAAGGAGGGACAGAGGCCAGAACGAACTAGAGATATGTTTTTCCTTTGACCCAAGAAGGTAAAGGAAGTTCAAGACAAATATATTACCTGCACCTACTGCATTCAGCCACATTATTGCTCCCCATTAGAAACGACTCACCCAAATTCCATTTCTTTCTTTAAAAGTAAACATTTAGACTGTGAGCATCCCTGCCAACAGGCCACTTTACATGTTACATCAGAGAATTTTCCATCCAGACAGAAAGCATCACTGTGAGTGTTCTGGGAAAGTTTCTGAGTTATGGACAATTTGCTCAGATCCAGATTTATAAATTACCTGATCACCACCTATTCACGGAGTCAAAGTATCTCTTTCATTTAAAATTAAAACTGCCATCCTGCCTTCCTGACCTTAACAATCCCTCTTTTCCTGCTGTACTTTCTCTTTTTTCTTATCACTTATCATATTCTAAAAATGTTATATAATTTACTTCTTTATCATATTCACTCTTTATTAAGTATCTCCCCTGCTAGAATGACAAGCTCTGTAAAGAGAGGGACTTTTTTCCCCTAGTTTGCTCTATAGCAGTACCTGGTCCACAGCAGGTGCTCAATAAATATTTATTGAATGAACAAAGCACAGAGGAATTCATACTTAAAGGCCGCATAGTAGTTAAAGAATGGACACATGAGAACATCGGGAGCAGAGGCCTGGAGGTAGGTGAACACACATCGAATTTGGGACTCTGATTGATGAGGGCAGCGCGGCAGAGCAGTGGGAGACGGAAAGGCAAGCCTTAATTGCCTAATTAAGAAATTTGGACTTTATCTAAATCCATGCTGTTATGGAAAAAAAGCATCTAAATAAAAATTTTAAATCAAGATTCTGATAAGAAATTGCAGAACTGTGTGCTTAATCTGAACTCTCGGATATCATTGCCAATGGTAAGACTCTTCCAGAATTCAGAATTCTGAATATATTATATGCTTGCACTGTTAGGTCAAAAGGAAAGAGATACAAATAAGAAGACAAAAATGTGACCCAGGTGATGCTACAAAAACAAAACTAAGTATTTAGGAAAAAAGGAAAGAACATCTAGACATATAATATCATCTCAGAGAAAAATTAAAATAAAACAAAAGCAAAAAAGAACATAATTGAACAAAGAAAAGAAGAAAAGGTTTTAAGGACTGCAGACTTTGATGGACAGTGTAACAGGAAATGAGAAATCTCATGAAAAGGTTGGAAAATGTTTGACATTAGCAGTACAACAAAATCTATGAGGCAAATTTGATTAAAAATACTTTGAAGGCCATTTTTATTCCATTTTGTCTATGTTTTTCCATTATACTCACCGGAAAAAAAAATGTCATTTTTCTTGTTCTGTATGCTATTTGAATTATAAAGCCCTGAGGTGACAAAACTTATTCCTCCCTCTCCTGTTTATTCGGTAAAATGCAAACTATACATCGACAACAAGCACAGAAGATCGTTTCACTACTTATAGATACAGTGTTAGCTGGAAAGATCTGGAATGAGATCTAGTATATTGGTGATTAAACTGAAATTCATAAACAGGTCAATGACCTTCTGAAATTTTACGGAACGTTTTGTGAGTATGTATGTTTTTTTTTTTTTTTTTTTGTGGGGAAGACCAGCCCTGAGCTAACATCCGTTGCTAATCCTCCTCTTTTTGCTGAGGAAGACTAGCCCTGGGCTAACATCCGTGCCCATCTTCCTCCACTTTATATGGGACGCCGCCACTGCATGGCTGACAGGCAGTGCGTCGGCGGGCGCCGGGGATCCGAACCAGCGAACCCCGGGCTGCCAAGCGCGGACTAAACGGCTGCGCCACCGGGCCGGCCCGAGTATGTCTGTTTTTCTGAAGGAAGGGTCCACACTTTTCATTACAGTCTTGAAAGAATCTATGATACCCAAGATGTTCATGACCACTAGGATGACCAACCATTTCTGTTTGCCTGGGACCGAGGGGTTTCCCCATATGCAGGCCTTTCAGTTTCAAAACTAGAAAACATCCCGGGCAAACTGGGACAAGTTGGTCACCCTAGTGAATACCGTAATCCTTTTATATACATGGAAAATTAAACCCAGAAGAGTGGCACCAATTTCCAAAGATTCCAAATTTGCTGGAATAGCTGGGACCTTAGGGACCCTGTCTTTTCCATGTGAATAGGTGATTCACATGTTGCAATTTTTGCCTCTCTAGGCATGCCATTTCTTCCTCTAAACTGTTGAATATGAAACAGTTACCACAGGCAAAAATAAATACTCTCTATTTCACTATATAATTTCTGTCTATAAGAATATATATGTTCTGTATGATCTCTATATAAATACAGAACTACAAGTATTTAGAAGGAACTCTGGGATAAATGAATAGACATGGAGAAATGCGGTTTGAAAAGAAAGTTTCAGCAAGGTTCTATCCTGTTTACTTTTTCAAATTCTGCCACCTTCCTGCTGGTTTACTGCAAGGTTAATTACAGATGAAGTAGAAAATGTATTCTCCACTTTGCTGTTGAAAGAGAGTTAAATGCTTACTTTGACTGGATTTCATTGCAGAAACTAATTTTCAACTACAGTGTGAGTTTTACAGCAAGTTTGAGCACTGTGTAATTTATTGCTGTTGATGGACTCATCTACAACGGCATCCTCTAAATCATATTTAATGGAATATAGTCTACATTTTTCAACATGTGGGTTTTTTTTTTTATTCACAGAGAGGCTGTATCATGATAAATATTATCTTAGAATAGTAGTCTGGTTGTTAGGCTGACGTGCATGTGACAGTCCTGAGGTTTCAATTATCCACTTGCATCAATCAATCTTTTAGTTTTCAACACTGTTGCCTGCAGTAATGTCACAGCTTTTCTGTCAGACAGAAGAACTTTGCGGGAAATGTTATTCATTACAGCTGCAAATCTGTCACCGTGCCTGGCATGGCTTGTTAATGACAACATTTATTTCAAAGAACCGTGTTTTGCTTTGTTGCAGGAGAGTTGACTTTGTGATCGTCAAGTATAATGAAATGCCAAGAAGATGAACTGAACAAAGTTTTCCAAAAATATGCTAAAGTGATCCAAATCTGTTTTTAAAAGAAAAAGAATACATTTGCATTCATATTTTTATGCCCTTACTTGTATTTGCAAACGAGCAGTCTTGGAAACAGCAGGGCTGTGTTTGGGTGGCTGGAGAGAGATCCAGATTGTTCTTGCCCCGTATTGAGATAAGATTTCATGTGGACACAAGTTAATTGGACAGGCTTGGACAACACATAGAAAATGTTTAGTAATATTGCATTTCCTTCTGAAAACCCTTCATGAAAGCTGTACAATGACTAATAGCAGTGCATAATGATTCATGAAAACTAATATTCTTCCTAACTTATGTGTGGTATTTAAAAAAAATTGCATGATAAAAAGGGATATGTGCTAGCAAGGTTGCAGAAAAAAATGGAGGGATATAACTCAATTTAAACTGAGAAAGTTAATTTCTGGTTTTCTCAATGGCTAGACTGACATATAAGTTGCTTCAAAGTAAAAATAGCACTGCTGGTCATAAAACTTGTTTGACAGGTAGACTGAAAAAAAAAAAAGCCATAGTTCTTTGCATTTTCTTCTATCCAGAAAGGGAAGATGGAGCCCATTCTTCTCCCCTTGAATCTGAGCTGGTCTTGTCTCTTGTTTTGACCAATAGAATGAGAGAAGCAAAATTCAACTGGTTTCAAGTCTGGGCCTCAGGAAAACTTTCACACTCCCCTTACACTCTTGGAACCCAGCCACAAACCAGGGCTGACCTGGAGAGACCATGTAGATCTGAGATGAACTGTAGTGCTAGCTGAATGATAGATCAGCCAGCCCCATCCATCCCGGCAGCTGACCATAAGGCCATAAATGAACCCAGCCTAGGTCAGCAGTCAGAGCTGAAGAGCTGCCAACCCACAGATTCATGAGTTAAATAAATGGTGCTTATTGTAAGCCACCAAGTTTGGGGATGGTTTATTATTCAGTTTCTTTATCTGGAAGATGATTATATTGAACCAAGTGATCTTTCAATTCGTTTCAAGATCTGTCTTTTGTGGATCATGTAACAATGTGAAAAGACTGTAAAAGAAGATCAAAACTGCAGGTATGATGTAAAAAATTCATAATATCTTTGTAAGAAAATAAAATATCTATGTGCATACAAATGTTATTATCCATCCCATCCACTTTTCACCTGATGTCTTTCTCTGTGTATACCTTTCCATTGTCACTTATTTTCTAAAAACCTTTATTGGTTTCCCTCTGCTTGTAGTGTAAATTCTAAGCTCTTTAGCAGGTGAATTTTTTTCTTCTAGTTCTATTGAGGTATAATGACATATAGCACTATATAAGTTTAAGGTGTACAATATAATGATTTGATATACATATATATTGCAAAGCAGGTAAATGGTAGTGTCTCTCCCAAAATTCATGTGTTGAAACCCTACCCCTCAATGTGATGATAACAGGAGGAGGGGCCTTTGGGAGGTGACTAGGATTAGATGTGGTCATGATGGTGGAGACTTTCATGAATGTTATTAGTGCCCTTATAAGAGTCATGAGAGGGACTGACCTGTGGCCTAGTGGTTAAGTTAGGCATGCTCTGCTTTGGTGGCCCAGGTTAGGTTCCCAGGTGTGGACCTACACCATTTGTCAGTGGCCATGCTGTGGCAGCGAACCACATACAAAATAGAGGAAGAATGGCAACAGATGTTAGCTCAGGGTGAATATTCCTCAGCAAAAAAAATGTCACAAGAGAGCTTACTTCCCCTCTCTGCTCTCCAACACATGAGGATAAAATGAGAAAATGGTGGCCAGCACCCAGAAGAGGGCCCTCACCCGAACCCAGCCAACGAGCACCCTGATCTTGCAC
This sequence comes from Tapirus indicus, assembly GCA_031878705.1. Taxonomy (NCBI): domain Eukaryota; kingdom Metazoa; phylum Chordata; class Mammalia; order Perissodactyla; family Tapiridae; genus Tapirus; species Tapirus indicus. Next base: position 37,180,950 of record CM062933.1, on the reverse strand, counting down.
TTTCAGCCTCCAGAACTGTGAGAAAAAAGTTCGTGTTGTTTATAAGCCACCCAGTCTATGATACTCTGTTAGAGCAGCCCAAACTGGCTAAGACATTGGGACATATAGACCACCAGGATACTTGTTCTTTTCTGAATATGCCCAGATTTGTCATCCCTTCTTGGCTTTGTATATACTTTTACTTCTTCTCTAGGTGTGCTCTTCTCCCTCTTGTTCACCTGGGGAACAACCATTCACTCTTCAAAGCTCACTTGAAACGTCATCTCCCTTATGAAGTCCCTCCTAAGTCTCCCAGTTGGAGATATTTGTTACATTGACATTTTCATTTTGGCTTCTATTGCATTGGATTGTGATTTTTTTTGTTGTTGTTTATACAGTTGTTTCTTCTCTTAGATTATCTTGGGGAACTTCAGATATTAGGGAGAACTGATAATTACCTCCTACACTGTCCTAGCAGAAAGATATGCATCTTAATAATCACATGGAAGAGAAGAGAAGGAATAATTGATTTGTCTTTTAGATTCTATCCATGGAGCTTTCTAATTTCAGTATAGGTAAAATTCATTTATCACTTTTTTCAGTGATTTCACTGGTTTGCCTTAAAATACATACATTCCTGAAGCTAAATGCTAGGAAAAAAACAACAGTATATTAAAGGAGCAGTTCATTCAGCATGAATATGGTTGTTTCTCATATCCTTAAACACCAAATATTCTTGCTATAAGTGGAAAAATATCTGAGATTAAAGGAAATCTAAGGTAGCAGCCTCGTTGGTAGTAGTAACAGTGTACACGCAGAGGATATTTTGAAGCCACTTAAAGCCAGAGATTATTATTGATTAATTCGTCATCTTCTAAGAGCTTGAGTTACTGAAACTCTTGAAGCTTCCCTTGCAAAAAAGTGGACAAGCTGCATAATTGTTGCTTACTAATTTTCTTGGGAGATAAACATGAACTCACTTTGTCTAGACATGCTGATTGTAATCCATCAAGCAATGATTAAAGGCTAATACTCATCTTCATTATACAGAATGTTAAAGAGACCCTTGAATAACAATTAGAATTCTTGAAACACAGAACATAAAGAATCCCAGCCTATAAAATATTTTTTTTTATGAAACAGAGGCTTTATAGGAACTTATACGCAAAAGAAAAGTGAGGATAAATTCTTCACTCTTAAGAAAAAAATAATGAAGCAACAATCGTGTTATAAGAACTTCAGTGCAAGGAATTTAAAATTAGACATCATGTAATACAATCACGGGAATAATTTAAATGTAAATATTTCAAGTAAAACCTTAAAATATATATTATATATATATATAAAACATAACTTAGCCCCAGGTGGGTTAAGCAAGCCAATATCAATATCCAGCACAGATATTACAAGTTCCATTCAAATGCACAGATTTTTATGTAATTATTATCTTATCTGTGATTCTGTTTGTGTGTCTTTTTCACAAGAAGTTCTTTGGTCTTTTCTGCTGGGTTTTAATCTATTTAAAGGGCAAAGGATTTCTTCTTCTAGGCCTTTTATTGTCATCACAGCTCAGTGAATGGCTGTTCAATTCTAATCAATAATTTATTGATTGAAGAAGGAATGTTAGAGAATGTAAATTATCAGTTTCTATTATTCTCCCATCATATAATTTATCATTTATTGAAGTTAAACTATCCCCACCAAACCTTGCTCAAATAGTCCCCCCCATAAAAATGTTCTCATCTGCATCTTGTCAATGTTAATTAACTTCAGCCACCTCAACTCATAACGTTAACCCTCCGTGAATCTCCTCTGACTGTTGATTTTGTGCCAAAGACTGTGTATTGCTATATTTATTGTATTTTCCTTCATCTGTCATTAACTTAATAAGTGTTATCCCTTCTTTCTTTCAATAGATTGGGGACCCCTTAAGTGTATGGAGTAAGTCTTATTTATTTATGTATTGTCCACAGTGCCTTCCTCAATTTCCCTTATATGCCATAGAAGATGCTCAAAAACATCTATTGATCCTAAAACCAAATAGCAATAGCTGATCTATCAATTTTCCACTAACATTTTCATAAATCCTGACCATGTTTACCTCTGCCAACCCCTTTCTGATTGTTCCTCCCCCAATCTTTGTTGTAGTGGGTTTAATATTACCAGTATAGGATGAGAAATGCTTCTATCTCCCCAAAATGAGCAGGAGCATGTTTGGGAAGCAAAAAGTCACAGTAACAGACATAAGGACTAGATTATTAAAGGAAAGCTAGATTTTGAAAGTATCTAACATATTTTAGTGAATGATACATTGGACTAATATGTGCTCAGTGATGTCAGGAGTAACACCCAGGATAAATGATTTGTTAGTCTCCTCTGGATACATCCAAGAGTCTGTGGGCTAACTCCATTGCCTCATCTTTGAGCATGCCTGACTTTAAGACAGGAGGTGCACTCAGGATCTGACTGAATGACAGTTATCAACTGTCACCACACCATTTAAAAGTGAAGTACACTTGCTGCCAACTGTCAGTGCCAGATGCGATGGCAAATCACTTTACAGATTGCTGACAAACTGCATTGGTGTTATTTCTCAAGAGCCCCAATAATGTGTACTAATTAGGAGTGGGTCAGTCTGAAAAGTGAGACATCTGAGGTACTTAGGGAATCTTTATAAGAAAAGCGATTTCTTAACTTTTAGGTTCATAGAGTTGCACAAATTTGGTTATGGGTTTTAGGGGGCATCTGCATTGATGAGCAGATGAATGGTTTACTAGTATATTCATTGTATGTTTATAAACAAATGGGGAAATGATGCTAGAGGAATGACCAATATGACAGAATCAGAAATTTAAATGACCTTCAATAGGCTGAAATATTGAATTAGTATAGTCAAATGAAATTCTTTAGGGATAAATCTGTAGCTCTTTATATAAATTTATTTGAAAAAGCTCCCAAACTATTGGACATGTGGATGTTGGGTAAATCACAGCTAGACGGGAGCAGAAGTGCAGAAGTGCAGAAGTCATAGTTTTAGTCTCAGCACTGGCAAGACCTTGAAACTATAGTATTGTGCCCAGTTTTGCACACCAGAGAGTAGAAGAGACGTTGGCAGGTGAGCACAGGTCCAGAAGAAAATGACTGGACAGTAAGAAGGCCAGAAACCATGGCCTACAATGCAGAAACTGGAAACAGTCTAGGCCAGAACAAATTTAGGATTGACTACAGTATTTTGAACTCTCATGAGAAAGAGTTGATTAGATATCTTATTTTTGTCTCCATAGAACAAAACCAGGGCAAATGAGTTAAAGAAAATGAGGGGCAGATACCAGCAAAATCTCAAGAACTTTCTTAACAGTTTGAGCCATTTGAAATTGGAATTGAGTGCCTTGGGAAAGGGTGAATTGCCAACAATTGGAGTAATTGGGCAGGAATGCTAGGAATATTATAGAGGACTCAGATTTTTTCCAACCATGAGATATGGTCATTGTAATATTCTCAAATTTTTATTTATTGATCAAACCCATATTTATCAAGCTTCTCCCCATCATTTTATGTTTATCCTGGCCATAAAATAGGAACTTCTAGCTTCACATTCTCACTCTCTTTTGATTTGCCTGCCTGCAGGCTCTCTGTACTCATCACCCCCCTCTTGTCTAAGGTTGAGTCTGGTAAACCTATTGGAGCAGGCCTTACTGCTAGCACCTCTATCTGTGTCTGGTGTAGGTTCATTTAGGAAAGAGTAAGAATCCCAGTTCAGACTCCAGGACCAAGCTGTTTCAATTCAGTTTTACTCATAATGTCCCTGTTATTTTATTATTAAGCTACTACTGAGTGGGAGAATAGTATAGTGGTTGAGTGTCAACTGTGGAGCTAGAATGGCTGGTCTAAACTCCTGTGACCATCAGCAAGTTACTTAACATCTATGTACTCCTGCTTTTATTTTTGTTTTTGTTCTTTTCACCTGTAAATAGAGCATAATAGAAGTACTGATCTCATGGGTGGTTGTGATTATAAAATGACTTAATTTATGTAAATCGTTTTGAATCAACGTGTCACATGCTAAGTGTTAGCTATTATTAGTATTATTTTGGACTCAAAAATTCAAATTTGAGTAGGAGAAACAGTTATAGGTAGAAATGAAAGAGCTGTGCCTCTGTTTTTGGTGTGGCTTGTGAGGACATGATTAGTTCATGGAGAAGGTGATGCGTGATCTTAAATTGTGAGTAGCAGCTTTTCAGGCAGACAAAATGTGGTTGAAGAATGTGCATTCCATCCAGATAGGGTGGAAATAAGGTCCAAAGACATGGAATGCAAAAATATATAGTAAGTTCAAGGTGAGAGCAGGGCAGCAGGCTGACTGGAACAGGGGATGAAAGAACCCTGGAGGGCTTGCTGCACTTCGCCACACTTTGTCTCTAGGGAGGCTGGTCTTTAACCGTTCCAACAGCACAGAAAGAAGCCATATAGACCAGAAGTTAGCAAACTTTCTGGTCTATAAAAAGTCAGATATTTGGGGCTGGCCCCATGGCGTAGTGGTTAATTTTGCGTGCTCTGCTTCAGTGGCCCTGGTTTGCAGGTTCAGATCCCAGGCACGGACCTACACCATTCATCAGCCATGCTGTGGTGGCAACCCACATGCAAAATAGAGAAAGATTGGCAACAGATGTTAGCTCAGGGCAAGTCTTCCTCAGCAAAAAAAAAAAAAAAAAAAGGAAAAAAAATCAGATAGTTATTACTCTAGGCTTTGCCAGCCACTTAGATCTCTGTTGCATATAAGAAGTTTTTCAACAATTAGAAATGTAAAAATCTTTCTTAGTTCAAAGGCTACACGTAACCAGGCAGTGGGTCAGATTTGCTGATTTCTCATCTAGACCTTAGAGTGAGTACAATGTCTCTACCCTTAGAAAACTTGGCTGGAGCAGAATGTATATGTCAGGAAATGCCTTGAGCTGGACCACAGGACAGGCAATACTGATGCTGGAAATCCAGAGCCACTGAAGGATTTTATGCAGGAGGATAACAATGTTATAGTTCTGTTTGAGAAAGAACACTCTTATTGCAGCATCAAAAGATGGACTAGAAGATGAAGGACTAAATAGGAGTATTGAAGAGTTTGGATGGTGTCACCAACCAATTCAAGAAAGTCAATATCCCTGGGACCTTGACCAATGGGAAACAGGAAGTGTAAGGAGCTCAGCAGATAAATCCTTCTTGTCTTCAAGGTAGTACTCTGAGGGCCATTTCTTCTGTCAGCCTTCCTGAAGAGTCCTTCTTGCCAAGTCAATGCATCTGTTGAGCAAACTGCTGTTTGTCTTCATTGCTCATAAGGCTTTCTTTTTTTAATCACTCTCCCTGACTGGACTTACACCACCCAAATAAAGTAATAGCACTTTAAGCCTTGCCGCAGCTCCCTTTTCTAGAGGACCCAGGTTATGGCACAGGTGGATGAAGAGACAAGAGCCTGAAAAGAAGTCTAAGAAAAAAGACCAGCAAGGAGGGAGAAGTAGAACATGGGTGTCACAGAGAGAATTTCAATGAGGAAGTGATGGGCGGTGACAAATGCCACAGAGAGGTGAAGGGGCCAAGCAGTTGGGCAATTGGGAGGTCACCGATGATCTTGCTGGAGCAGCTTCCTTGGTGAGGTGGGGACAGTCACATTGCAGAAGGTTTAAGAGTGAACGAGAAGTGAGGAAATGGAGATGAACTGTGTGTGCCCTTGTCTTCATAAAACTTGGGTTTGAAGAAAAGGAGAGACATTGTGCTGTAAATTCAAGGAAATGGAGTTCAGAGATATATTTTTGTCTGGAGTTTTCCATGGCATATATGTAAGGAGCAACACAAGCAGGGAAAGCATCCAACCACTTTCCAACCTATCAAAGACCATCCTACCCAAAAGAGTAACATCTGTTCTTACCCCACCCCTGAACTTTGGCATTTCCCGTCACATTTACCCTGCTTTATTTTCCTCATTTCACTTCTCTGCATACAAATTATATATTTGCAAGTATATTTTTTTATTCCATGTCTCTACTCTCACAAATGTAAGCTCGCTTGGGGCAGGGACTCTAGCTCACTTGCTTGTTTTGTTTATCCTCAACACCAGGAATAATACTGGCCCATAGGAGGTACACAATATTATTTTCATGGAATGAATCAGTCTGACACATGTATGATTCTAGCATTTTTACTGACATTTGAAAGAATGAAACCTGTTATAAAGAAGTAAGGTAACTCAATTTTTTTTTAGGTAGAAATAACTAAGACAAAAGGCTAAAATATTAAATGGGTATAAGATTTATTGAGCTAAGACTGATCCTCAGGATTATAAGAAAGGAAGGTCAGTTTGCTAAGAAGATTCTTATAACCACATGTGAGTGACAATAAATGTCACCTTTTTGTCATCCGTAATACTTGGCTTATTTTGTTGCCCGAGTGTGTTTGTCCCTCTAACGTCTTTCCAAAACTCCTCAAAATGCAAAAGTCTGTGTGCCCAATTTTTAGCTAAGAAATGAAGGAATTGCTGGGAATGCTGTATAGTTGGGAGGAAGGGAGAGGCTGCTTCAAGAAGCACATGTGCACACACATTCTGTATTCAAAATTATTTTGCAGGCTGTGCAGTAAAAGCTCTGTTAAGCATTGGTGGACGCCCTCTCAGCTTCAGATGTCTGGTGGCAGTTATGGTTGTTGTAAAATAAAGGGTTAAGAAACTGAAGGGGAAAAAAACTGAAGGGTACCGAAAAGAAATAAAACACCAATATACAACCCCTAGGTCCACAGCTTCAAATTGAATGAGCAGGCAAACATTATTCAACGAGGAGAGGAAAATCAATGAGGTACAAACAGTCTTTCTCAGAAAGTGAACGAGACAAAAATGAGCTCTTTCCCCTTTATTGAGTTTTGGTGCCGTTGGAATCCTGTTGATCTGTTGATGGTAATTTGATTAGCTTTCAACATCGATTTATTTATTTATTTGATCGGGGTCAGTGTTTCTCACACACCTGAGGACAGAGTCCAGTGTGACCTGTGACCCAGAGATAACGGAGTGTGGGCCCGCTAGCGGTCAGTGCCATGAAATATGATGAGCCATGCACGGAAGGTAAGGTAGAGCACCAATTACCTCTAATCCTTTTAAAACACACATTTATTTAAAAATGGAAATGCTTTTTTCTCCCGTTTTATATGCATATTTATTTTGAAAAAAACGTAGTGTATAAAAATTAATTCTTATTTATGTTCCCCACCTAGAAGTGACTATTGATCATGACTTGGTGCATATCTTTATGGATTCTTTTAGATGCATTCACACCTATGTACACTTACGCACATACCCACACACCCCAAGCACACTTACACCTTTTCATATTAAACATGCTGTGATGTAAATTCCCTTTTTACTTCAATGTTCGTTAAGAACAAAGAATGTGGGGAATTACAGCTTTTGACTGGGAGCTAAAATTTAGGAAGAAATGCAACAGGTGAGAGTATTGTTGGTCCTACTCAGAGGAAAAAATTACAATAGAGAAGTATTGATTGATTGATATTTTGGCAGCTGTACTTTCTAGGTGGTCATATCTGTCAGGGAATATATTATTTTACTTTATATTTTGGTATGCAAAGTAGAAAGGGTTAAATCAGGAGAATAAAAAAACAAGACAGTCATTAAGAAAAGTGTATTTGGGTCAACAAGCTATTTGGAAACAGATATGGTAATGGAGGAAAGAATGGGAATACTTGAAATTCTTGATTCTATCAGAGAGAGGAGAACTAGAACGGAAGTGGGAGGAGTCTGTGCAGAGGGCAAAGACTGAGTTCCTTTGGGAAAGGATTTAGGTCAAAAGTGCCAGGTTGGTGACATTCTGAGCACCGACATGCCTGCTGTTTCCACCTGGCACTTTCACATTCAGTGTAAATAAAGCAAACATTTCTTTACCTGTCTTTCTTATTTATCTAACTACCTGGAAGAAATCCAGGAGTGGGAGATGATGGAATTCATGTTACATAGCACTTATCATATAAATCTTTCCATGTCATCTTTCTACGTCATAAACCTTTTTGTTACTAATGGTTGCCAAGAAATTAATGACAAGATTATGGTTAATATCTTGTTAGACTTAATATAGTTTATTAAGTCAAACCATTCTTGATAGTCTTTACGGAGTGTGGTAGGCAGAAAAATGGCCCACCAAAAATGTCTGCATCCTAATCCTGAGAGCCAATGAATATGTTAGGTTACATGGCATAGGGAAATCAAGGTTGTGGATGAAATTAAGGTTGTTTATCAGCTGATGTTAAAGGAGGGAGATTACCTGGGATTGTTAGGGTGGACCCAATGTAATCACAAGAGTCATTAAAAGTGAAAGGGAAAGTCCGAAGAGAGTCAGAGAGGTGGCAGTGTGAGAAGTACTCTGCCAGATGGTCTGAAGTTGCTGGTTTTGAAAATGGAAGAAGGGGGCCATGAGCCAAGGAGAGCAGGCAGCCTCTAGAGAATGGGAAAGGCAAAGAAACTGTCCCCTAGAGCCCCCAGAAGGGACCCCACAGCTTGATCTTGGCCCAGTGCCATCTGTGTTGGACGCTGACCTATGCCACTGTAAAACTGTAAATCTGTGTTAGTTAAGCACCAAAGTTTTGCTAATGTGTCACAGCATGCAATAGAAAACTAATGCATGGTCTACTTTTAGCAATCTAGAGGCTTCCCAGATTTCAGTCTAGACCCACTCTAATTCTCAGAGTAGTCTTTTAAAATGTAAGTCATTGCACTTCACATCTCTTCTTAAAACTCTTAAGTAGCTTCAAATTGCATTTAGGGATAAAATTTAAACTTTTGCAAGGACTTATAAGGCCCTGTATGATCTAGTCCCTGCTTATATACTATTAGCCCTCAAGCCATTCTTCTCTTCACTCTCTTATCCCATGTTATCCTTAAATTCCTTAAACAAGCCAAGCTCCCCTTATCCATAGGCAGTAGGCATAGTGGTTAAGCACACAGACTCTCAAATTGAAGTGCCTAAGGTTGAATCTTTGCTCCCCTGCTTACTAGCTGTGTGACCTTGGGCAAGTCATTTTACCTCTCTGTTTGTCTCTTTCCTCATCTGTAAAATGGGATTAAATGTAATGTTATATTTAGAGCATGTGGAACAGCTCCTGGCACTGAATAAGCAACATGTAAGTGATATAATAGTGTAAAAAGGCCTGTTTTTGGAGCACTCTTCTGCTCTGCATAGATGGCTCTTTCTCATCCATCAAATCTCACCTTGAATATCATCTCAGAGGGGCCTCCCTTGATAACCCAATAGAGCCAACCTCTCCTCCTTTGTTGCTCGTTATTGAGTACCCGGTTGCTTTCCTTCAAGGCACTCATCAGCATTTGAATTATTCCTGCATTTGTTTTAGTTTATCAGTTGTGCTTCTCCCTTTACATTGTAATTCCTGTCCAGAGCCATGTCTGTTTTTTTCAAACTTTTGTGTGCCCAGTACTAAGCATGTAGTTGGTATGGGGATGTCATTGGTTTTCCTGCCCCTTGTGGACTCAGGATGCTTATCTTTACCACACCCCCAAAACTCGGACAGATCCATGTTCTAGGCAATGGCAGAAGGGACATTTAATTGTCAGCATGAGACCCTCCAGGACTCTCTCCTCTATTGTGGAGAATCTTAAGGTAGTGTGATGGAAGCAGCCCAAAATGCTGAGCCACTGTGTAGAGGACAGCCTCCCTGGAGAGCTGCAGAGATTTTGTGTGAGAGAGGAATAAACTTTTGTTGGAACAAAACCCTGGGTTGTGAGTGTCATTTGTCATCACAGCACAGCCTGGTCTATGTGTCTAGCACAGTTGGCAATTGTATTAGTTTGCTAGGGCTATTGTAACAAAGTACCCCAAACTGGGCAGCTTAAACAACAGACATTTATTATCTCAGTTCTAGAGGCTAAAAGTCTAAGATCAAGGTGTTGACAGGGTTGGTTTGTTTTTGAGAGTTGTGAGAGAAGGATTTACTCCAGACCTCTCTCCTTGGCTTGTAGATGGCTGTATTCTTCCTATGTGCGTGTCTCTTCACATCATTTTCCCTCTTGAAATTCTCCTTTTTATAAGGACACCTGTCATATTGGATTAGGGACCCACCCCACTCCAGTAAGATCTCATCTTAACTAATTACATCTGCAACAATCCTATCACCAAATAAGGTCACGTTCTGAGGTGCTGGTGGTTAGGACTTCAACATTTGAATTTCGGGACACACGATTCAACCTAAACAGTGATGATTATATACACACACTGAACGGATGAAGAGATGAATTTTTTTAAAGGATTTCTGTAACTCTTTGCTGAGTATCCTTTACCTCATATTCTCCCTTATAACTGAAATTTTCAAAGAACAGAAGTATGTCCCCTCCAGTGTCAAAAACTTAGAAAAAAAATTAACCATTTATGAAAGAAGCTTGTCCAAATGACACCACACACCCCGAATTGCTTGTCTGTGAAGACTCTGTTCTTAATGTCTATGTTTAATGTCCTCCCTATCTCTGTGATCAGTGTCTAATTATCACCTCTTCCTCTATTCATTTTTTGTGTGTGATGGAGACTAGCCCTGAGCTAACATCCGTTGCCAATCCTCCTCTTTTTTGCTGAGGAAGACTGGCCCTGGGCTAACATCCGTGCCATCTTCCTCTGCTTTATATGGGACACTGCCACAGCATGGCTTGACAAGTGGTGTGTTGGTCGGTCTGCCCCCAGGATCCGAACCTGCGAACCCTGGGCTGCTGAAGTGGAATGCGCAAACTTAACCACTGCACGACCGGGCCGGCCCCTCTTCCTCTTTTCTTAATTCTTGTTAATTTACTTATTCTGAACTGAAGACTGAGGGCTCCTGGAGTCATTATTCACTAACTGTATGACTTTGGGCAAATTATTTATCTTTTTGAATCTCACGTTTGACATCTACAATATTAACACAGTAATATTTACATCATAGGATTTCTGTGAAGATTAAAAAAAAGATAAATCTAAAGTGTCTGTCACAGAGGCAGGCACATAATGGACAGTTGAATGTTAGCTATTAATAATACTAATAATACCTGCTAATGTTTATTGAGTCTTACTATGTGCTGGGAGCTGTTCTAAGTGCTTAATAAATATTAGTGGATTTAATCTTCACAATTAGCTTAATGATGGTGACGCTGTTATTTCTCCTAGTTTTTAGATGAGACTGAGGCACAGAGTGTGCATAATCTGGCCAAGGACACACAGACACTAAGTGGCAGTGTCAGGATTTGAACTCATATAATCTGGCTCTAAGGAAATGAAAAATATCAAGCTTATTAAAAATTATATAGGAAAAAAATAACAGAAACAATAACAACAATAAAAAAAACCTAAATAACTCCTGAAACAGTTGCAGAAAACTTCAGAGGTGAAACACTTTTAGACTGCCAAGGTTTTGGTCTCGGGAATTTTTGCTTCTGTCCAAGCAGAGAGATATGCTTTTGAAGTTAGAGATAACCAGTGCTGTGACCTCAGGGAACATAGATTTTTACTCTGTGCCTTTTCAAAAAGTTTAAATCCAGTCTCCATCTTCCAGACAGTTGCAGACAGGAGAACAAGTGGTGAGTCAGCAAATTAAAATCACAGGAATCAACCATCTGAAAGGCCTCGCTGTGGCAGGGCGGCCTCAGGCCGACTTGGAGGAGGTTGTGTCTGATGGAGGGTCCAGAGGCTGGGCTTGTGCTGGTTTCCTCTTGCAGCCCCAGTGCACAGCCCAGAGTTGGGTCAGCACTTGGTGAATGTTTGTTGAACTGATTAGAGCTGAAGTTTGCCTCTGTGGCCTCCAGCCAGTCCTGTCCCAGCTGACATTTCTCATCTTCCCCAAATTAACCTGGACCCAATCCTTCCTGTTTATAATCTGGGTTTAAATCCCTGTTATTGGATAAAGTAGTCACCTCCTAAGAGATATGAACATTTTGACATGGATCTCTAGATCAGTGATTCTCAGCAAGGGATGATTTTGTCTCCTAGGGGAATTTGGCAATGTCTGGAGACACTTTTAACTGTCACTGTTGAGGGTGATGGCAGGCTCTATCTAGTGAGTACAGGTTAGGGATGCTGTTTAATGTCCTGCAACACACAGAACTACCCTCCCCACCCGCTGCCTCCAGCAAAACTAAGAGTTGACTGTCAAAGAGTAGGACCGATATTTTGAGGATGGCAAGTGATTGTTGAAAGCATAGCACCATGATATCCATCGTTTCTTCCTTGTTAGATCAGGCTTGGGTCAAGAGAAAGACTGGGAGGCCCTCTAAGGCCCATCCACTTGATCCATGTGTTAACTGATGACGCAACAGAAACACTGACAAAACCTGGAGGGACTGTAACAGAATAGGAGACAGTAGCAAGAACAGTTAAGAAATTAAGCTTTTTAGGTAACATGGCTTGTGTTCAAATCTCAACTTATCCTAAATTGTGTGATTTTGATAAATGTATTTAGGTTCTCTGGTCTTCGGGTTCCATTACTGAAATGCAGATAAGACTATCTCATGTGATAGCTGCAAGGATTAAGTGGGCTAACATAGATGAAAAGCTTAGCACATTAAAACCACTGAATAAATACTAACTGTATTAATAATAATAATAGTAATGACTGCTATTATTCAAACAGTACAATTTGATACACAGTATGGTATGTCAGAGAGAACACAAAATCTATAGTTAGAAAATTTCGTTTTTTTTCTTTTGCTGAGGAAGATTTGCCCTGAGCTATCACCTGTGCCCATCTTCCTCTATTTTGTATGTGGCATGCCACCATAGCGTGGCTTGATGAGCAGTGTGTAGGTCCACGCCTGGGATCTGAACCAGTGAACCACAGGCCACCACAGCAGAGCATGCAAACTTAACCATTACACCACGGGACTGGCCCCAGAAAATTTTAGTCTTTTTCATATGTAACATTGGGATAATAAAGTTATAGGGGGGTATAAAAACAACTAATAATGACTGCAATAATGTTAGCAAGCATAACACATACACAATAATATTGTATATACTAGATACTGTTTCAGATTCTTTGCAAGTTAACTGATTTGATTCTCACAGCAACCCTATGATGTGGGTAATATTATTATCAGCACTTTGCAGAAAAGGGAGGTTAAAAAGTGTAGTAAACTGTGAATCCCACAAAAATGTTGATTGTTATTACTAGTCACATATCTCAATGTTTTCTCCCTATATTATCTTATTAGCTCCATGTAACATCCCATGACTCCCTTGGGTGATATTTGATGTCCCTACTTCAAAGGTATTAACACCAGTCCTGTTGTTCGCTGAAAGATACACATACTAATTATTTAATGGAAGCAGAGACACTGCCATAAATTTCGCACCATTATCTTTCTTCCAAATGTCAGAACCAGAGCCAGCTCTTTGCTGTCTTCCCCCTGGTCCAGGCCCTGGCCCAGCCTGGTACTTCAGACGCAAGAGGGCCTTCCTGACAGAAAGGACACATAAGCCTCAACTGTCCCTTGTCATGTATCACCCAAAATGGGTTATAGGGAGAGGAGTGTGAATAACAAGGGATTTTGTCATGCTTTCATTTTTGAGGGTCAACACCCACCAAAGAATCTCACCCCCAGCTCTCTTTCAGTTCTAACATTTTTGGAGGAGGGGGAGGGAAAAATAAATCTGTACCACTGTCTTCTTCCATGGCTCCATTATGCTGTGGGTGGCTAACTGACATGATAGGTCATGACTAGAACCTAGATTCCTGGGATTCTATGCTGGTGACACAGCTGTCACACCACAACTTCTGATTTGACATACTGATGCATTGCTTTTCTGGAATTTGTTTTATGAGTGACTTCTGAGACTTGGCACGAAATTCTCAGCTAGCTCTGGGCAAACTTAGTCTAGATTCTGGTGGAAGCAGAAAGAGAGAATTTTTCCCCCACTCTGAATGCCTAAGAGAAAGTGTGGTTTACATCTTCTTTGAAAGCTGAGAGGAAAATCACACTGATGTTATTTAAAAAGTACTGTGAATTAAATGAGTGATGCGTGACCCGAGACAGGGAGAAAAACTTTATTATGCCAACTTTTAACATTCTTTGGACACTCTAATTTGGTAACATTTCCTTAACTGTTTAATATTGCATTTCCTCTTCTCATTTTCTTCTTCAAGTAGCAGCCATAGATTAGAAAACATTTCTGGGAATCTACTTGCATTATCATATATTGTCTCTGATTATAGTTGATATTTTTAGCAAGATTTCTATTAGGAAAAGAAATGTATTGAAATGAAAATAAAATATCTAGCTATAATATTTCTAAATTTAGAAAGGTATGTGTGTTCTATTCTTCTGGTAACATCAAAGTTCTTGTTCTTCCTCTGACATGGATTATTGCAGATTTTCTGGTGTATATTCAATGCTGAAACCTCCTGTTTTATCTCGAATGATTCTCCTATTCACAGACAAGAACTGAAACCGTGGTCAAGGGGCATAAATAGTTTTAAATAAATAATTCTTTGAAAGTCCTTGTGAGGATTTTCCTTCTTGTTGGCTTTTCTTTAACTCCAAAAACTACTGATCCAAAAGTAAAATATAATTTTGTGTCAATTTTTTTTTGAACAAGATTAGCCCTGAGCTAACATTTGTTGCCAATCTTCCTCTTTTTCTTTTTTTTCTCCCCAAAGACCAAGTACATAGTTGTATATCCTAGTTGTAGGTCCTTCCAGTTCTTCTATGTGGGATGCCGCCTCAGTATGGCTTGATGAGCAGTGAGTAGATCCACACCCAGGATCCGAACCGGCGAACCCCAGGCCGCTGAAGAGGAATACATGAACTTAAACTCTATGCCACTCGGCTGGCCCCATTGTGTCAACATTTAAATAAGACAGCTGACAATTTTTTTCCTTTGAATTAATAGTGCCTGTTGTCCTTTTATGGTCTGTTGGTCTAATGGTGATTTTCTAAACCATATCTTTGGTGTGTGGATATTGTACAAATGATTTTTTTGCCTATAATTTGTTCCAGATAATAATCCCTGATATCACACCAGGGAATTTCTGTGTAATGTAAATTTCAATGTTAAATTATTTATTACATATGAATTTTCTGTCAGAGAGGGATCAACACACTGAATCCACTAATGCTGGTCTAATAGATAGTTAATGGCTTATTCCAACTGATTTTGCAAGAACAAAGGGACATGCTAACCTTGATTACAGTGTGCAATTAGCCAAATGCCTAGGGAATAGGTTTTCTATAGTCCCCATTAAGTCTACAGAACTACAAAGGTAGCAACTTCTTTCTAAGCCCTATTCCTTGTTGGATTATCATCAGTGATTGCAAAGAGATATGGAACTGAAATCAGTAACACATTAGGGTGGATAGAGGTCTTCTGGGGAAGGTTGTCTACCCTATGAATGCCTGGTACTAGGATGCTATTCAGGCCCAGGGAGTGTACAGGATACTGTTCCTTAGAGATAGCACTGTTCTACTTTTCTAGTTTGAAAATTAGATCTGAGGAAGAAAAATGATGATGAGTGATGCAGATTCAGATTATTGGCTCTTGAACACAGATTTCAGCAAGGACGCCACTTCCTTTCGGGAGGTCAAAAAGCAAACAGCTGTCCAGTCAGGCAGAAATCTCTACAGCTTCTGCAGTATTTGAGCCACGATTCTGGCTTTGTCAAAGTTAAAAACCTCTGCTCTTCAAAAGTAACTGTTATGAGGATGAAAGGCAAATAGCAGACTGATAGCACATTTTTGTAAATCATGTATCTGATGAAAGACTTGTATCCAGAATGTATAAAGAATGCTCAAAACAATAATAAGAAACAAATAAAAAATAATAAAATATAAGCAAAAGATTGGAAGAGACACTTCACCAAAGAAGATTTATGGATCAAAATAAGTACATGAAAAGATACTCAAAATCATTAGATCGTAGGGAAATACAAACTAAAACCACCAAGATACCACTATATACCTATCAGAATGTACACAATTTAAAAGACTGACCAGGCCAAGTTTTGTGAGGAATTAGAGCAACTGGAACATCACAAACTGCTATTGGAAATGTAAAATGAGACAACCATTTTAGTACCGTTTCTTAAAAATTTGATTATACATATATGTATATATATATATATATATATATATATATCATATCACCAGTCATTATACTCCTGGGTTTTTACACAAGAGAAGTGAAAGCATATGTCCATACAATGACTTATATATGTATGTGATGGCAACTTTATTGGTGACAGACAAAAACTGGAAAGAGCTTAAATGTCCATCAATAAGTGAATGTATAAATAAATTGTGATGTAGGTATATAATGTAATACTACTCAGGAATAAAAAAGAAATGAATTCTTAATATACACAACAACATTGGTGAGTTTTAAAATAATTCTGCTGAGTGAAAGAAGCCAGACAATAAAGAGTATGTACTATATAATTCCATTCATATAACATTCTAGAAAATGCAAATTAATCCAGAGTGACAGAAAGGGGATCAGTGGTTGTCTGGAGACTGGGACCTAGGGAGGGACAGGAGATGGAGATTATAAAGAGCACAAGGACATTTCTTTGGGGTGAAGGATATCTTGATTGTGGTTATGGTTTCACAGATATATAGATGTCAAAACTTAAATTGTACACTTTAAGCATGTGAAGTTTACTGTATGTCAATTATAACTCAATAAGGCTATTGCAAACAAACAGAAGCTCTTAAAAAACTCATATCCCTCCTTGAAGGAACAATGCAATATGTGATTTTGGAAAAAAAAACAAAAACCCTCCTACTCCATGAATCTTTCCTTTATCTTACCAATTAGACACATAGCCATCTTTCTGTTTTTTTGACTTATCTCTCTTATTACTTTCCATCTTCTATTTTAGTTATTGATCTTCATTTGTTTAGTCATTTGACAAAAATTTATTGAGCATGTTCTCTGTGCTGGGCGCTGTTCTAGCTTCTGGGGATATATTAGTGAACCATACACACTCACTTCCCTGATGAAGCTGACGTTCTTGAGGAAGAGAGATATTGATTCATTACAAAACAAATTGTTCGGAAACTGTTGCAGAAGTGCTATAAAAGAGAAGGGCAGGGTGCTATGAGAGACTGTTACAGGGACCTGACCTGGTCTGCAGCGTCCTGGAAGTCTTACTAGAGGAAATGACACTTGATGTAAACTCCTTGAGAAAAAGTGTGGGCTCCATTAAGGACTCAAATCCCATTGCCCATCTCCAGGAAGATGCTCTACAAATGTTTTCGAATTAAGTGGAATATATCCTTGTACTAAGTCAGTTAAATACTTTGTTAATAGTTTGTTTCTCCCCTTTACAAGGTAACTGCTAAATACTTAAAGCACTATTTAACAAATACAACTTATTTAATCAAATTAAAATTACATTTATCTCTTTACTTTTGCATGTGTGTGTCTTTTTTTTAATTGGGATATACATCTCTTTACTTTTGATCTTGTATTTTTCTCTTTAATTCACCTTGAACCCATGACAAAATTGTCCTCATTGGACAGATAATTGAGGAGGAAATGTCCAGAGATTTACTTTATTAAGGAGAGTGCCTAAATTGCACATTCACTTTCCATGGTTGCACTGATTAATTTCAATTTTAATTTTGAGACTGATATTTTATTTTCCTACAATGTATTTTTCTCTAGAATTCAAGGAAGATGGGACTGGAGAGCCAAAGTAATCATAGTAGCTTAGTCCCTCTAGACACCATTATTCTTCCCAAACTCACACTTTTATGACCAGCTGGTATCTTCCTCCAGCCAATGGGCCTGCATTTGGAGGCTTGATGGAGCAAGTCTTGTATAAGTTTTTTTCCTCGTTTATCTGCTTGAATCCATGTCAGATGTTTTTCAAATAAATTTCAACTAATATTTACTCAAGATTGATATCTTACTCAAAAAAATAACTTGTCTCTTGTCTAACACAGACAGGTAAATAAATTTAAGAGGCTATCTTTGAAATGGCTGTTTAAAAATCAGAGCTAAAGCTATTTTAGATATGACAGTATAAACATGTAATGATTTATTTTAAAAATTGCTTCTAAAATATTACTTTTTCTTCTCTTTAGCATGCTTAGGTGCTCAGTCCCAAGCTATAAACTTGCCTGGAAGATCAGGTTGAAACAGACTTTTGCTCTGTAAACTCTGCAATAGCGTTTGGCCAAAAGCAGTAAGACTAGATTTTCTTTGAAGCTGGTCATCAAGAAAAACCAGAAGCTTTATTTAATTCTTTTCTGCACCATAGCCTGGAGTGAGGTGGGATGGAATTAGATGTAACTTCCATATTACCAAGGAGAGAGAAAAATTTAGGCAAAGGTCTGTGACCCTCAAGGAGTTTGGAAGTGAGAAACATTGGGAGGAATTTTTCAGCCAACACAAGCTTTCTTTGCCTCTCTCTCCCCAATGAGATTCTGACATACTTTCCTAGAGGATGTCCATCTCATCTCCTTCATAAACCACTCCCTTGCCCCTTTCGATGGTGAGTGAGCCTCCGTTACTGAAAGAGGTAGCTTTCCTAGATATCAGGCATATTGGATGGTAAAAAAAAAAAAAAAAAGAAAGAAAAGAAAAAGATTGAGAACACCTGGACCTAGGTATGAACATAGAGGAATCAGAAATGTATAACTCAGGGATCTCTGCTCTCAGGTCTGGCTACATCTTAGGATCACCTGGGGAGCTTTTGAAACATGGTAAGGCCCATCCCTCTCCCCTAGAAATTCTGAGTTAAATGATCTGAAGTGGGACCAGGTATTGGTACTTTTAGAAGCCCCCTGTGGTTTCCACTCTGCAGGCAAGGTTGAGAATCAATATTATAAACTCATCATTATCCCATTATTCAGATTTTAAGCAGAGGTTTTTATAGTATTGTGACCAGTACTCTTCTAAACCAGATACTCCTCTTCTAAACATCCTCCCCACTCAGTTCTCATTGATCAAATTTGTACTAGACCAAACAAAAGGATTTATCAAACTGTTTGCCACCTCTGTGGACACTGGCATAACAACTGTCCTGATATAAATTGCTGTGAGGCTGAACAAGTGATGAACCAAGATGCTGCATCCCCCATTCACACCATTGAAAGGGCTGCATCTTGAGTAATGCCAAGCAGAGTGGCCCAGCCCAGGGCTTTCCTCTCAATGGCCAGTCCTTATCAAGGGCCTTTGCTTATTAAAGAAAAATTACTTTTCTTTTGTCATAGCCTTAAGGTGTTTGGGAATTTGGGGTGGAGATGTCTATGATTTGTGCCTTATAAGGCCATAGTCTTGGATGCTGATGGGATGCTAGTAGGAGAGAGATATCAATATCTTTTACGCACATCCCTGAGTTAGGAGTCCAACAAACTGACCTTAGTGAAGCATGATGGAGGTAGTAGTGATGACCAGCTCAGAGGGATCATCGCACAGTGAGTGTGGAGAGTATTCAACTGGAAAAGATAAGACCTGGTTCTACGCATGGTTCTGCCACGAATGAACTTTGTTACCTTGAGAAGTTCCTTTGGCTTCTGGTGCTTTCTTTTCCTTCACCAAAAGGGGCCTAGGATGGGGTTAGATGATATCGAAGGCTCTTTGTAGCTCCAGTATTATACAATCCTCTGCAATTGATTTGTGAATGTTTATCTATTGATACATATAAGGGGAGATGTTGGAGGAAACAGACCCTTTTCACCTATTTAAAGTGGTCATAGAATGTTAGAGCTAGAATTTAGTCAGTCACGTGTTTAGTGAGCACCTACTGTGAGCAAAGGGCTGTGTGAGAGTTGGGGGGTTGAGCATCAAAAGAAGTTGATTACGCTCCCTGCCTTTCCCAGACTGGCATGGCTTGGAAACGCAGAGGAAATCACACAAACGGCTGATAGAAAGCCAACTCGATGAATGATTTAATAGAGGTGCAGAATTCAATGGGGGAAACCAGAGGAAGAAATAAAGATCATTTAGGTCAATTTAACTTCATGATGATGATTAAGAATAGGTTTACAAAATCTGCTTTTGTTCTTTGCAGGTGTTGGAAGACATTTGGTTGTGGGGTGGACTCCTCTGGGAAAGGCATCATGTCCTCCTTGTTTGCAAGCCCTGTGGTGTTAGCCAGGCACCTGTGCTGCCAGGTGCTCAGAACACGCTGCTGTTGACTGACTGTAGAATAGAAGTTGTTGCTGGTATTGTTTTCGAACCTGCTCTCTCCAAAAGCAGTGTTAGCAGTGGCCTGGCACCCACTGTATGGATTTGTCATCATATTACGAGGAGCAAAGCCATTTGGCTGTGCCTCTCTCCGGGCCTCTTTGCTGCTTTGCACTGGATTCTCAAATTAGAAGTGCGTAATCATGCCAATGTGTTCCAATGGCACTTTCACAAGTCGTTCGGGCTCTGATGAGGGTGTGGTGATCATCAGACTGGAGTCTGGAAGAGCAGCCTCCTGTACCTCACACAGCTGCTCTCTCACGGTGGCAGCCACTGAACACTGGGGCAATGAGCTCCATCACTGGGGCGCGATGACAGTGCCAGGAAGGATTATAAACAGAATGTACCCAGAGAAGCTGGTGGTGCTTGTGAGTGCCAAGAGGAACAGATTGTACTGCAGAGGGTGTTTAGGAAGGCCATTAGAACAAGTTAAGTTATCACAAGACGGTGACAGGAGACTTGTGATACACAACACTGATGGGCTTAGCTAGTGGAAAGACCAAGAAACGAAACTGGGTACAAAGTCAAGGTGAAGACAGCAAAAGGCATATTCTGTATTGGGGGTCTATGAGAAAGTCAAGAACTCATAGAAATGATACATGTTGCTTAAAAACTACTTTTATTTTGGGCAAGAGGGGCAGATATATTTGATACAATATATCTGCATAGGAAGTCCCTTCTACTGGCGGGGACAGTCTAAGTTCCAGCTAATGGGGACACCCAGATGTGATCTGCAAGAGGGAAGATGGTACATAAGGAAGTGGTTGTGAAACAGGTTCATTGTAAGTAAGAAGCTGTGGAAGGCCTGATCTGCAGCTTGCTGTTGTAGCCAGCTGAGACCCAGTGCATGCTCGCCTTTCTGTTGATGCCTGAGGCCCGGAGATCAGAGCAGAATGTCTACACACTTGGATGATATTAGCTCCAAGAGGCAAGACTCTGGATCTCATTCAGATTATGAACCAGAAAGATACAAACAAATTTTGGAAGAATCAGAATCAGTGTTCATACTTCTCAAGACTTCAATCCATCTCTTAGTCTTGGTTCTGAGAACCCCCGCCGCGGCCCCCCCCCCCCATGCAGCAGAGGGATGCACACTGAGCAAATGGCTGCACAGCGAAGGGACTGGTCCTGGTCACTGTGTCACCCTTTTTACTAAGAGATGACAGCATTTACAGTGATGCTAACTTTCAAATTAAGGAATCATAGAATGCTGGAGCTGGAGGTTAATCAGACACACACTTAGTGAACAGCTATTGTGAGCAGAAGGCTGTGTGTGAGGGTTTAGGATTGAGCATAAAAGGGAGCCAGATATGGTCCCTGGCTTTCCTGGGTGGGTAACTTACGGAAGGACAGAGACACCTGCCCAAATGACCGATAGAAGCCAACTCCGATGAACGATGTAATAGAGGTGCAAAGTTCAGGGGGGGCATAAAACAGGAAATAAAAATCTTCTAGATCCAATTCTTCAGTGAATTGATGAGAAGTGAGAGGCCCATAGAGTCACACAGCAAGCTGGTGGCGAAACTGGGACTGGAAACCAAGTTTCCTTCAGGGAAGCCTGTGAACATGACCATCAACATGTCCTCTGATTAGGCACCACAGTTTCTGAGATTATAACCATTCACCAAATTATATCTTAAATTTGTATTGAATGCAGTCATTTTAAATGGAAATGTTTTGTTTATGATTAATTAAACTCATGTGTCCCTTATTGAGTCACCATCTGGAAGGCAAAACACATGAAACAAAATCAAATGAGGCTGTTTTATGTGATACAATCCTATTTCTCTGTCCGTTTAAGGACCACTCCGGCTCGTCTATATCTGTGGCTCATTCCCTCAAACGTGAGGAACCCTATTTGAACAGCTTACTTCTCACATTATTGAGAGCCTTGGTCTTCAAAGTGTCCTCCCTGGACCAGCAACATTGGCATCACCTGAGGGTCAGTAAGAACTGCAGCGTCTCTGCTGTCACCACAGACCCACTGAATCAGAACCTGCATTTTAACAAGATCCCTTAATGATTTCTATGCACATTAAAGTTTTAGAAGCTCTGCTTTAGTGTCCTCCCTGACTCCAGATTTGTGGTTCCCAATACTGACTTTACGTCTCCATCTGGATGAATCAGAGGCAGCTTTTATCCCACTGCAAATGGAATTTATGATCGTTCTCCTAAAATGGCTCTTCCTATATTTTGAACTCACTGGATGGTGTCCCTTCCCTACTCAGTCCTAAACTCCAAAAATCAGGGTCATTTTCAATTCTATTCTTCCTTTGCACTCTCCCATCCAGCAGATCCAAATGGAACTGATCTTATCTCAGAAGTGCTTCTCGAACCTGCCTAGACCTCCAGCCCCACCTCTATTTCTTTGGTTCAGAAAGAAAGTCTTCCCAGGAACAAAGGTCTCTTTTTCAATGTCTCTACTATTTCTGCTGCATCCCACCACTGCTTCCAACCCATTTGATTCCCTTTTGAGAAATATTTCCACTTTTTTCCCAATTGTGAGTCATCAGTCAAAACTGCTATGGGTACTTTGTGAGAGCTGTGGTCAGCATCTGTTTTTTTTCTAGCAGGACACACACAAACACTCTCCACCAGCCCCATCCTCCTACATATATACACACACACAGCTTTTCAGCAATTTAAGATCCAGGTTATGGCAGAACAGCAATTGCCCAATCAATTACAGTGGAAATTGTCTCTTTTCCTCTAAAACAATCAGAGTACTTCAGTTATGCTTGTGCCATCATATTAATAGAAATAAACTCTGTTCACTTCTGAACTTGACAGTTTAATAAAATAGATTATATTTTCTGACCAAGAAAAACCCCCAAAACAAACAAAAAACCCAAACACTTTCATATGTCCTCCTTTTGGGAGAGAGGTTGTTATTCAAAATTACTCAGGCTTAGTAGCATTTTAAAATGGAGTTATTGATTTAATAAATTTTAGTACTGCTACATGCAATGACGGGAATGAATTATTCCTAAGGGCCATACATTAAAAAATTTTTTTCTGAAGAAATTTTGTAACATGTGCTACATTTATGTCCCTGCTTTTAGTTTTAATGTAATGTTTCAAATCATTGAAAGGTGAAAACAACAATACAGTGTTCACTGGGAAATCTTGGGGGCTCTTGTACAAATTATGCTGTCTTTCTGGCTGTGATTCACCTACAGTTTTCAGCTGAATCTTCTTTTTGTATGAAACATACATTGGAGGAATTGTGTTGATTGCATTACAGGCTTCAGAGGAAAAAAAGCAGATTTCATTTTCGTTACCTACCATATTAAGGATTTTATCCCGTGCATCTGACCTTTTTACCTTCTCCCTATAAGTCATGCCTACAGTTCTTAAGCGTAATGACAACATTGGTTTATTTTCCTGGCTATATGAAATCTGATTTAAAATGATTCTTTTCTTGCTCAAGTTTGGTGCCTATTTATTTATTTAATGAAAAACTGCACCCTTTATTGTGACATTCACATATTAATGTTTAATACAGTGAACATGAAAAATATATCAAAGGTATTGCTTGTGATAAAACTTGAGTCAGAGCCCGATCTGCTCAATATGGACACTAATGACTCCACGGGGGTTTTCCGAGGCCAGAGAGCTTGCTCCACTAGATTTTTAGCCCCAAGCTGAAAACCTTGGCCAAATTAGTTCAGCACATCCCTCAGGATTTATTATATTAGGCTGGCTGACAACGAGTAAGGGACAGATTTGTTCAGACCAAACAGGGCATACTGTTCCAATGCAGTTAAAAGTAGCCAAACCTTCCTGACTTCACATCTCCATTTCCATTTGGCAGGGCTTTTTCTGCTTCAAACCTAAGTGAAATTCCAAGTTGCAGTTATAAATTTACCATTTTTTAACTGAGAGTACTTTTGTGTCCTTTCCCCATCGTAATACCTTCTATTTGTATAGCAATTTGCAATCTGCACAGTTTTCACATCCAATATCAATTTTAACCCTCACAATAACCCTGGCAGTTACTGTCTTGTTCTTATTTTTATAGATAATGGAGTTGATGCCTGGAGAGCATAAGTGATCATCCAAGGTCACATGGTGGTAAGTGAAGTCAGAATTCAAACCCAAATCTTTTGACTCCGACTATAGCTAAGGGCTGTTCTGACTATGGACCATTTTACGATAGTGTGGAGTGTCTTAACCTTACAAATTGTAAAAGGTTTCCAGAATTTCTTTAGAAAGTGGATTGAAACACAGGGACATTTGTAATGAGTGTTTTTCTTTCAACTAGGACCAACAGTGAGTCATTTCACTGTTTTCCCTCAGAGCATTCTCATTTTTCATTCCATACACAAAACACGGTGTTCATTACATTTGATGGTACTTTGGGAAAACTTGTTTTTAATATTAAATATTTCACTGGTGAATATTCAAAGGGCTTATGCCTGGCTCTGTTGATAGCCTGCTGTGTGACCTTGATAAGGTTACTTAACCTTTTTTATGTCTCTGTAAATTTAGGGGAAAGTCTTTCTCTTACTTGGCTATTGTAATGCATAATTAATTAGTGCTACGAGAACAAAACCAAAGGCTTTGCCACTAAAAGAAAGGGAAATGCAGCACACATTACCTCAGGTAATCACTGGGGCTAGCCACTCTGAGCTCATGACTGCAAATCTGGAGCTGGGATTCATTTGCTGTCATTGACGGCAGTGGGTAGCACAATGCAGAATTAGGACTATTATTATTATTATTATTTTTTTACCATCATCTGCCCTTCTCAATAATACACTCCAATACAACACCCAAAAACACTCAAAGAGTGAATGTAAGCTTTTCCTTTGTGCTCAACCCACTGCCCAACCTCTCCTACATGTTGCTATTTGATATAATGTATACTTTTCAAAAAATTCCAGTCTCCTTAGAAGGACATAATTATGCTTTTTACTGTTATCTCCTCATTTTTCTTTATTTACTTTGGTCAGTTAGTTAATGGTTTTATAGTAGTGGTACCGGTAGTTGTTAGTTATGGTTACTGAAATGCCTTAATTAGAGTTTTCTGCAGAGCGTGTCCCATCATGAAAATGTTTGGGGGTATCTTTTCTTTCTGTGCTGCTCAATTCTGTTGTTATATGGAAAAAAAGTCAGAAATGGTGGTGCTGAGGATGGAGACTGACAATATGTGCT
The DNA here is from genome assembly GCA_031878705.1 of Tapirus indicus. Lineage (NCBI taxonomy): Eukaryota > Metazoa > Chordata > Mammalia > Perissodactyla > Tapiridae > Tapirus > Tapirus indicus. Next base: position 37,155,607 of record CM062933.1, on the reverse strand, counting down.
ACTATCTCTGTTTTAACTGACAAAGAAACTGAGCAACTAAGAGGCTAAGGAGTATGTTCACAGTTACAGAAATAAGAAACGTCAAAGTAAGAATTTAAATTCAGTTTGTCTGATGTTAAAATCTTTGAAAATGATACAACAAAATAAAAACAAAGCAAAATGAAGCATTTAGAGATACTCATGGGAGGTCAGAGGACCGGGTGGATTCCCTGTGTAGATTGCTGGTTGATGATCCTGGTGAGTCATAGAGGAGCCACATTTGAACCTCATGGAGAGGCTAGGATCTGAGCTGAGTCTGGAATGATGAGCAGACATTCAAGGCCGTAACAGAGAAAAGATATTGCCGGCTCTAGCAGCGGGAGCAGTATGTGCAAAGGTACTGAGTTGTGGTGGTAGAAACTGCCAGCGGCCTCGTCTGACTGAAGGATAGGTAAGTTTGGGGATCCTGGGGCCTAGGTCAAGCGTCCATGGTCTATGTGGAGGAGTACCAACTTGACCTCTGACACTGTAGGGGTAATGTGATCATTTTTGTGCTTTTGAGGAATCATTCTGTGGGTGAAATGAAGAATGGAATGGATGATAGGAAGACAGGAGATAAATAATATTCATGGAAAAGGCATCCAGATTCGTGAGATGTTTAGACGATAGAATCCCTGTGACCAAGGGAGGTTCAGAGGCAGGCTCCTTGGTCTGGAAGATGGAGCCAGTAGGGAGGCATATCGAGGAACACATTCTAGAGCCATAGACCTCTATCGCTTCATCCAGTGGCCCATATATGAACCTCTCCTTTCATAAACTCTCCACCCACTTGTGGATCTCTTCATGGCAAAACCCACGAGGCAGAAGCACAGCCCTGGTTAAGTAAAACTTACTTAACTGCTTACTCTGTGTCTGCACTTCAGCCCTGAATGTGGCTGGAGAAAAACACAGAATCACTGAGACTAATCCACTTTGAATTCATGATCGACTGACAGCTAAAATCAAGGCTGCTAGGTGCTCCCCAGCACTCCGACCATATTTCTCTGTTCCATTTTCTCTCTCGCTCTCTTAAACCATCAGATAATTTTAATTTTTACTGCAGAATTATTTTTTGTTTGAGCCATTTGGAATGAAAGAATTACAGCCTGCTTTTCAAAGTGCTCACCCTCTATCTCATTTTTCATGAAGTACTTCATCGTGAATCTCCTACAAAAAAAGAGCATTCTCTAACATAAACATAACCCCATCACATGCAAAACTGAGACATTGATATGGCATTATCTGTTACACAGTCCATATGCAAATTGTTCCAATTATCCCAAAAATGTTTTTTATAGCTGTTTTTGTTTTTAAATCCAGAATCCAATAAAAAAACCTTTACTGGTTTGGCTTTCAAGTCCTTTTGTTTGTTTGTTTTTCATGACATTACAACTTCCAAATAATTGTTTTGTAGAATGTTCCTCAATCTGAATTTGTCTGTTTCCTAATGATTAGATTCCGGTTAAACAAGATTATTACACAGGTGATGTGTACTCCCATTGCATCGAAATAGGAAACACATAATGCCAGGCTGTCTGATCATCTCTGGGTTAAGTTGAGTCCACTAGATGCCTCTGTTATAGAAAAGGTTCTTTCCCCCTTATAAATAATAAGTATTTGATACACTGATACTCTGAGAATGTATAAATGTCTTGTTTTCCAATATCTTTCACTCAATGAGTTTAGCATCCATTGATGAACTTTTTCTCGATCAATTATGTTGATGGATATAACATAGTGACTTACCAATTCATTATTTCTTTTACATTTAACTGGCATTCTTCTCATTAGATATTCTTTCCCTCCCCTCTTTTTTTAATATCACTATAATTTTTTGCAGTTTTTAGATTCAATAAGTTATAACTCTTTATCACCATTATTCTTTATAATGTTGAAATTGTTTCAGATTTGCCAGTGGGAATTCCTTTAACCTAACTTGGTGTCTTTTTGGCATACCTCACTTCTTTCTTGGCTTAAGATATCCCTTTGCTTTCTCTGGCCTTAACATGGAATCTGCCATTTATTCAAGGATGATTTGTTTATTTAACTTACCCAAGAGATGTTTAACAAATAGTTTTTAAATGTCCCCTTTTCAAATTTTCTAGCTTTACTTTAAATTCCTAGTTGTATTGCACTGAGATCAGAGAATATTTTTTGCGTTATTTTTACCTTATGCAAGAACTGTACTGAATACTATGAAATATTATCAGGAAATGTTAAAGATCTGAATTAATGGAGGGATATGCCATGACCATGCATTTACACACTCACATACACAGATTTGGTGGTATCTTGACTGGGATTCCTTTGAATCTTTAGATTAGTTTGGAGGGAACTAATATCTTTATAGTGTCGAATCCTCCAATGCATGTTCATGGAATATCCCTCCATTTATTCAGACCTTTAATATTTCCTGATAATATTTCATAGTATTCAGTACAGTTCTTGCACTTTTTAAAATTTATTTTTTATTTTATTGAGGTTATATTGGTTTTTAACATTGTGTAAATTTCAGGTGTACATCATTATATTTCAGGTGTACATTATTATATTTCAGTTTCTGTATAGTTTACATGGTGTTCACCACCAATAGTCTAGCTTTTATCCCTCACCATATGCATGTGCCCCTTTATCTCTTTCCCCCTCTCCCCACCCACTTTTTCTCTGGTAACCGCTAATCTGTTCTTCTTATCTGTGTGTTTGTTTATCTTCCACACATGAGTGAAATCATACAGTATTTGTCTTTCTCTATGTGACTTATTTTGCTTAGCATAATACCCTCAGGGTCCCTCCATGTTATTGCAAATGGCATGATTTTGTCTTTTTTATGCTTGAGTAGTGTTCCATTGTACATAGATACCATATCTTTTTTATCCATTCATCCATTGATGGGTATCTTGATTGCTTCCACATGTTGGCTATTGTTGCACATATTTTTGGTTAAATTTACTCTTTGGTACTTAATTTTTTCTGATGTTATTGTAAATTGCACTGTTTAAATTATATTTTTTATTTTTAGCCTTTCTGGAATGCTCCTTTTAGATATTTCTCTTGTATAAAGCATAGAGTTGAAGTTGCTTTCTAAATCAATTTGTAATTTTTTTCATTTATTAATTGAGTTAAGCTCATCTACATTTATCATTTTAACTAGAATGTTTGGTTGCAAATCTTTAAAATTATTTTGTTATATTTACTCATATCCTTTATATTTACTATGTTTTTTCCTCTATGTGATCTGCTTTCTTTTTGTTTATTCCCCATTTCTCATATTTTCTTTCCTCAAGTTTCTTAAAGTTTTGTTTTACTTTTGTCTTCCTTTGTACATTGTTACAATAAAGTCTGATGCCAGCTTATTTTTTTTTTCAATTGCTTTTTTTTCTATAAGGTCAGAGGATTTTTTGTTTTTCTTTGAAGTCTAATATGTGTAATAAAATATTTCTCAGAATTGATCATTCTTGGTAAATTTTCCCAGGTAGTTGGTATATTGTATATAATGTATATATGGGTAATTTTTTATTTCCAGACCAGAGATCATTTCTGAAATGTAGTTTTAAGCATTTATTCTGTTCCATTGCTTTGTTTTCCTTTTTCAGGGGTTACAATTATACATATTTTGAATCCTCCTATCTTTCCAAACTCTAAATAATATCATAGGGCTCAGAGCTTTGGGCCCTCTTTTATTATCTATCAACACTTATTGCCTAGGGGATCTCATCTAGTCCCACAGTTTCCAATGCTTCATAAATGCTACAACTCTAAGAGATATAGCTCCAGCCTTAACCTTTCTCCTCCATGCTAGACTCACATATACAATTACCTTCTGGCATCTCTCTTGGAGATTTAATAAGCATTTCAAACTTAAGTTGTCCAAGATGAAATTTTTTATTTCTGCCACTGATCCTACGAGAGTCTCCTGTGACTCAGAGCGTAGCACCTCCAGCCTGTTTGGAGGTGCTCAGGCCAAAAAACTTGGCATCATCATTGACTCCTCTTTCTCTTCCTCGCCCACATACAATCAATCAGCAAATTCTGTTTGTTTTATCTTTGAAACACATCCATATTCTCTACCTCCACCACTACCACACTAATCCAAGCAATTATCACCTCTTTATTTAATTACTGCAGTGGCCTCCGACTGACCTGCCTCCTTCACTTTTGCCCCCTGAAAATTTTATCCTCTCAGCAGCCTGACTGATGCTCTAACATTCAAATCGTAATGCACAACTCTTCAGTTCAAGCTCTTCCAAAGGCTTCTCCTCTCATATACTGTAAAATTCAAGACCATCTTCACAACCTGCATGGTTTGACTTCCGCCATCTCTCTGACTTCATCTTCTACCTTCTACCTTCACCTTGATCATTGAACTCTAGTCACACTGGCCTTTGTGCTGTCCTTCAATTCCACTGGGCACACTTGGTCTTAGGGCCTTTGCATTTGATATTGTCTCAGTTTACTATGCTTTTCTTTGAGACGTCTTTATGATTCATGCCCTCCCTTCATCCCTATCCTTGATCAAATCTCTCATCTGTGAGGCCAGAGAGGCCTTCCCTGCCCATCTACACCCTACGTAATATAGAACTTCTTACAACTGTTCCTGTCAAGTCCTTTACCTGTTTTATTTTTCTTTATAGAACTTATCACCACTTGCGTGTGTGTGTGTGTGTGTGTGTGTGCATGCGAGCAAGAACAGTGCCTGCCAAATAGTAGGACCTTAGTAAATATTTGTTGAATAAATAAAATTGCTTTATTGAAATGCATATGTTTTTATTAAATTTTAAAATATCATTAGAAAAGACACATTTGCCAATCTCAATGTGGTGTTTTATGAGGTAGACTCACTTTTATTTCCACTGGACTGAGCAAAATCACCAAGATCCAGTAGAAAACTGCATTAGTCTCCTTAAACCAGTTTTCCTCTCTCCTCCAGATGCCACTTTTGGTGAATGTGAGAATATGGGTCTGTATCTGAGGAAGCTAATCTTACCGTTTAAATCAGAATACCTAGGAGCATTGGGCTCACTCCATTAGTACTGACAAGATTTTCAAAAGAGTGCCTCCCTCTGAGAGAATAATATTCATACCAGGAGACTGTCAATTTTGTATCTAAGAAAACAAGTGGAAGCTAATCCTTGGTTCTGAGTATTGCAGAAATCTTATGTTTTGGAAATATCTTTGATTTTTTTACATTCTTCTTCAATAAAATCTCTTAGCTCATTATTTCTACCTTAACTTGATGCACAATAGCTGTTTCTTGCATTTTCTTAATTTGAATTTCTCTTTGATCATCCTACTTCCTGGTTGTTGCTAATCTAGTAAATATAGATGAGAAGTGTTGTGTGTTTTGTAGGAATGCTGATACAAATGCAGGCTGATTACAGTCTGGCTCATATAAATGGAAGTGCTGCATTAGTCAAAAGGTGTTATATATCAATGGTATTGTTTGTTATGATTACAATTATTATCATTGTTATTATAGATATGAACTTTGCTGATTGGTCAACCATGAAGTCTGTTCAAGAACAAATGTGCAGTAGTAGCCATACTAAGGTCTTTTAAAGGTTGAAGTCTCTGAGGCTGGCCTAGTGGAGTAGTGGTTAAGTTCAGCGTGCTCTGCTTCAGCCGCCTGGGTTTGCAAGTTCAGATCCTGGGTGTGGACTTTTACACTACTCATCAAGCCATGCTGTGGTGGTGACTCACATCCAAAATAGAGGAAGACTGGCACAGAAGTTAGCTTAGGGCTAATCTTCCTCAAGCAAAACAAAAGGGGGGAAGGGGTTGGCAATAGGGGGATTGGGAATAGATGTTAGCTCAGGGCCAATCTTCCTTACCAAAAAAAAAAAAAAAAGAAAGAAAAAGAAAAGGTTGAAGACTCTGATTTGTGAAGTCTGTCCTCTGGAATTTTTAGGACAAAATGTTTTGCTTCATGGAAAACCATGGCTTTAATGATATAAGTTTTCATAGGTTTAAGCAAGCCCAAAGCTGTTTCTTTCGGAAAATCTTGGCCTTATCTTCATATATTTCTGTAGTTTTCATCCTGTAAAGATGAAGTGGCAAAACACTTTGGATAGTTAATTTTCTATGAGAAAATACCAGCTTTTTCTAGTGAGAACTTATTATCAGAACAATATAAATCTCTTCGAAAACACAGAATATATATGCTTCAAGCACTAGCCATTCAGCCACAGCTGTGGTTCTTTTTAATTTTGTTTGCTTGTTGGTTTTTTTTTGTTTCTGCATAGCATTTTCAATAAATTTGAATTAGTTGTTAAAACTTAGGCACTGAGAAATTTTACACGGAAATCGAAACTTGAGTTTTCTCTTGCAAAGCTGGAAGCCCTGGCAGTAGCATTGAGATGGCATTGCCATCTGGCAATAGAAGTCAGGAACTGAGTAGCTGCTGAACAGTTGATCAGCCGAGATGAGGGTGTGGTCTGGTTCTCCTCAGGCCTCATGTCTTCTTACCACATTCGTCCCAGCTCACTTCACTCTGTTAGCTGCCTGTCTCCCAGGCACTTGAGTCTCCAACCTCTAGTCTTGGCACACAACCACTTATTCCCTTGAAGCAGGAATTTTGAGGAGTTTTTCAATGAGTGTTTTTTTTTTAAGATTTGGATGTCAAAATTTGCATATCTGTATTTTTCCAGAGAGAAGATTCATAGCTTTCATAAAAGCTTAAGAACCATTACTTTGGATGTTCCAAGTCTCTCTTCCTCCCATATTTTAGTAGTGTCATTATGTATGTGTTTCAATGTAAATGTTTCAAGTCCTCTTGTGGAATTAGGTATAATTAAATAATGTAATAGAAATAGTGCTAATGCTAAATAATGAAGAAAAGTATACTGTCTGGAAACCAGCTTGATGTTAAAGCGTGTCCCGGTTTTCCTCCATGTCTATAAGTCACAGAGGTCTTAGATTGGCCCTGGGACAGTGATGAAGAATTGTAGAACCTGCAATTTAGCAATGTCGGGTTTTGTTCATGTTGACTTGGGGGATTCCTAATAGTCTAGCATTCTTCACCTAAGGAAATGTCGCCATAACGAATTGTCGAAGACTTGATTGCTAAAGGGAGGAACCCAACAGTCTCATGGAGGAGCCAACCTACAGCTGACCAAGCACGCATAAAGCAGGGGCTAAAAAATAGAGAGCTGAGGTGGATGACAATGGGCACATGCTTCACAGAACACCTAGCAGGGAAAACTAAGGAATCAAATACCACCTCTCGTCATCTCTGACGGCACTGGTGGTTTATTTTTCTCAGGTATCCCATCATCTTCCTCAGTTGTTTGTGTTCTTTTCCTTCTCAGAATATTATGGTGGGCAAAAAGAATCCTTCACTGAGAATTTCTAAGAGGTAAAGAAATTAGAGCAGTGTCCTGTAATGCTTATGTAACAATATACAGATCGTTAAAAACACCTCCAGAAAAAGGCCTTGGCGTATCTAGAGAAAATATACTGTGACTGGCCTTTCTCCTCCTTGCTTATGTTAGAAGTCTTTGAGTGACTAATTTTTCCACATGACTGAACAATTCAAGTCCATGGTAGATAATCTGGAATTTTGCCAAACCCCTGACATGAAGGTAGCCCAACACACCACCATAGCAGCTTTTAGCATTGTGCCTGTGGGATGGAAATCTAGAGTTGTACAGAGAAAGAATGAGCTGGTAAGATGCCCTCTGGTGTACTTTTGAAGAAAAGCCACTCTAGAGAAAAGCATTTTGGGAAATTGCTAAAAAGAACAGAGCGAGGAAAGGGAAAAGGATGACATACCCTTGGTTTTTTGTAAATTAGCATGCACACAATTATTTTAATTTAATTTTTTTAGCTTTGTTAAATGCTGTTTTGTTTTTTTGGCAGAAGGTCTGGGTCCGTTTTATAAACATCATGATAACTGGGACTGTAATAAGTGCCAGCAAATGGCGTTCTTCAGTGATGGCTTAGTCACTCCACTTCAAATTCTCAGCACCGTACGAACAGACCTGGCTCAGGGAGGATGGGAAATGATTATTTAAGTGTGCCCTAAGCAGGCTTTGCTCTTCAACATGGTTGAAGAGAGGTTGGGCTGGGTAGTAAGGCAAGTGCCCTGGGGCACAGAAAGGGTGGCTGCTGGCTGACTGTGGGGAGTGCTCCCAGCTGGGGGCACAGGAGCTGCTGCACCGCCTGGCTCTGGTTTGATGAGGAGTTGGGGAAGAGAGTTCAGCGGACACGTTTCCCCCATTTCCTCTGTCATTACTTCTTTCTTACCTACCCCGTCCCCTAGCATCAGGGAGCAGGAGGAGAAGTCCTGTCTCTTGTCTGTGAACGCAGCTCAGTTCCTGCTATCAAACAACTCAATCTTAAGTACAATGCAGTGAACTTGACTCAGTTCCATATTACTAGCGCAGCTCTGACATTTAGATAAATGTGAGATTTTTCTGACCATCTTAAAAAAATATGTTCTTTGTAGAATTAAAAAATATCCATATAAGATAGTCTTCTTTTGGTCTGTTTTACAATAAACAGGATGAAAATGTGCTTATATAATACAGAGATGAAGAATCGGGACTAGAAAGAAACTAGAAATTAGGAGATCTCTTTTTCAGTCCTACTTGGCTCCTACTTTACTACATTAGGACTTTTCAAACACTAATTGCACATGGGGGATATTGTTAAAATGCAGATTCTGATTCAAGAGGTCTGGGGTGGAGCCTGAGACTGTATCTCTGATAAGCCCCTGGTGATGCCTCTGCTGGTGGTCCTCAGGACAGCTTAGACTTATATGATCTGAGTTAAATGCTTGACTGATCTCTGTAACTTGCCAGTTCACTTCCTACAGGCGTCGGGTCAGAAGTCACCTCCCGCGGTCTTCCCTGACCATACTAGCTGAAATGGCAATTCCCACTGTCACTCTATCCCCTTAGAGGATATTCCCTGGCTTCATGTTGTTCATTGCATTTGCTCCATAAATACTGACATAAATATTTATGTAGTTATAGTTTGTCTCTTCCCAGTGGAGTGTGTCTCTTTCAAGGGTGTACCCTCCATGGGGGCAACAGCTTTATTTATCCATTTACTTCTTTTCTTTTCTTGTTGTATCTTCAGTATATAAAGGAGTGCCTCGCACGTAGAGAAGCATACTGAGCGAATGAATGGATGGATGGATGAATGGATGAATGAATTTTCCTTCCCACCATGGAATGTATGACATCTTCTTTGGAATCTAGGTCCTTCTGAAAGATTGAACAATCCCACCTTTGCACTAAGTATAGGCAAAATCAGTGTGGGTAATATCTATATTCAGCTTGTCACAGAATTTGGTGTAGACTAAAGGGAATCTGACACTGACTGGTCTGGCTCTTGATATTTTGAAATTTCCATATCATTGTGATAAAAATAATCAAAGTACAATCTTGCCCAGAGAAATCAAGTCTTAATTTTTTTAGGCTTTGAAAGACGATTTCTCAAGATAACATGGGAAATTAAAGCTACTTCAGGAATCCTTCTTCCAATTTATTTCAGCTAGTACTAAAAGACAGGAAACTCTTCTGCCCTTTCTGCTTATATTTATCTTGTCTCAACACAGAAGAAATATTGTAGGGACAAATTGAGTTGCAGCTCCAAACAAGGAAAGCTCCTGAGGACACAATCATAATTGCAGCTCTTAGGAGTGGAAGCCTTATTAAGCAGAGGTCAACCAGAATTGTAAGGTGTAATTTGTAAAACCCCAGAACAGGAAAACGACAATTGTAGCCGCAAATCGAGAAATTATTGTTTTATTGTGGGCAGAAAGGAGCCAGGAGGAGCTATGGGATTCTCTCCTACCACATCACACTGAGCAATACTAACTTTCATCAAAATGGTCATCCTCAAATTTTATTTATTTATGAAATAATTTGGGTGAGCACACATTAAAATAAATATTTGATCATTTTCAGGACTAAACCTCATATTTTAAAGTACCCCCTCCGTAAATGTCCTGTCTTCTACGTGTAGCCTACAGCAGAAAGCAATAAGCGCAGAAGAGCCACAGATGACTCAGAGAATGGCTTTCTGCAATATTCTAACTCCAAATTTAAAACTCATTATCTTAATTAAATTAATTAAATCGCAAACTACAAAGAAAGAATGATGTGATTTGAATTAGTCTTTGTTCTTGCCCCTTGCCAAAGGTGAAAAAGAGAATAAATTATGTTGATTCAGCTAAAATCTATGATTTAGGTAAAAGAGTAAAGCAATAATTTCAGCCAAAAGTTTTGTTTCCTCGCTTCAATTCCATAATGTGCCTGCTAATTTTCTCACCTGTGGAAAAGCAAATCATAAGATTTGTGGGTGATTGCTTCTACAACAGAAGGCCCTAAACCATTTCTGACAAGAAGCTATCTCTCATTTCCAGTTATTTTGCAATCTCTGCAGGAAAGTAAAAAGAGAAAACCATAATGAGGATGCAAGCTAATGATGGAGCTGCTGGGGGCATTTTCTCTTCTCGAAGAATCTCTTTAAGCCACAGGGAATGGAGAGCACTACCGGGTAAGCCTTCTGGATTTATAGGTATGGAGGCTTATTCCACCTGCCAGATTATAAAATTCCTGCACCTCCAGCTTTGTTCACAACAAATCTGAACTAGAGTTGAGATGATATTGATATTTTCTTCTAATAAGCATCTGTTGAGAAATGGAAAAACAGACATCAGATGTGCATCCAATGACCACTCCACCAAACACCTCTGAAACATGTTTCAAATCTGTGAAAAAATATTATTAATGAGAAAAATTAAAGATGTCAAAGATAACGAGGTGATAAATAGATGAATACGGTCTTCCTATCATGAAAACCATGAGGATTATAGACTTGTGTGAAGCAAGTCCTCTTGAATGCGTGAGGTGGTACAATTAGGGCCAAGACAGTGTCATTGAAGAAGATGGTGATGTTGGTAAAATGAAATACACATCCATACGCATAGACACACAAAGGTATTTTTCATAACTCATAATGACAAAACTTTTTGTTTTTCCGTTCGATTCAGTTTTCAGAAAACTATTTTCTTAGGTCCAAAGTATTATTTTAAGAACACAGCTATTTGGCTTTACCAGTGGTTCCATTTTCAGTTGTACAATAAATATTGGATAAAATAAAGTATTTCCCCCAAATATTTAAAGGTCATTTATTTTTCTGGCTCATTTCATGGAACCTGACAAAAAAAGCTGCTTCCCCTGAAATATTTGGTTAATAAAGCTTTACTCCAGTCGTGGTAGTTACACAGTCTTGTACAAGAAGCATAAATCTTACTGTGCAGACCAGGACTGACTAACTTTTGGGATTTTAAAGGTATGGTGGCAGGTGACTACTACATGAGGGCTTGTAGGTCACAAAGAAGGGGCTCTACTATAGGGGACACAAATTAGGTTGTGATATTGCAATAGCCATCAACTAGTGGATAATCACCAATCAGCAATACTGCACAAAAGCATTGTGTAATTTCATTTTTGCCATTGACTGGAAAGGCTACACTATTTCATTTATTTGGTTCAGGGTCTGACCAGCCTGTTCCTCACAATGGCACTCTCTTGGAGAGGAACAGAGGTGGTTAAAGTAATATTTTTCAACGCGGTGACAAATGTTTCTGGATGAATATGTTACCTTACACTGAGTATACAGACAGCATGGCCACTATCTGGGCTATACAGAATGGTAAAATGATTGAAAATGCCCTTTTAACCAAATGGGAAGATGTCCTATTAGATTCTTTTCATTAAATGACCAAAAAGCAAGCATCACATCTGGCCTACTGTTCTGTCAGTTTCCAATCAGGGTTCTTAAGTGATTCCATAGTGCCATGAAATGCATGTTGAGAGGGGTCCTTTTCACTCTACTGTGACCTCTCCTCTTGAGTTGACATTACACAGCTCACATCACTGTCACTGTCACAGCATGAGCTGCATATTTTGGGCAAAACCTCTTTCATATGTTTGTCAGATATTCCAGCCAGTGCTACATGTTCAGAATTCAGATCTTGTGTTTTAGAAAGAATTTTTTTCCACTTGGTTGTATTGATTCTTCAAGATTTGCTATTAAAGCATCTTCAGTGGGCCCTATAATTGGCGTGTATACATATATATATATGTACACACACACACACACACATATATGTATATACACACACATGCACACAGTGGTCAAAAAAACATGCTTACATAGGAAACGATGGTCAAAAATACATTTTCTATGTAAGCATCATTTGTTTTCTTCTTTCTTGCTTTTTTTCTTTTTTTGGTGAGGAAGATTAGCCCTGAGCTAATGTCTGTTGCCAATCCTCCTCTTTTTACTGAGGAAAATTGGCCTTGGGTTAACATCAGTGCCCATCTTCCTCTACTCTATATGTGGGATGCCTGCCACAGCGTGGCTTGATAAGTGGTGTGTAGGTCCGTGACTGGGATCTGAACTTTCAAACCCCAGGCTGCAGAAGCAGAGCACGTGAACTTAATCACTATGCCACTGGGCTGGCTCCTGTTTTCTTTTTTCTTATACAGCAAATGCCTGGGTTAAGCATATTATCTTGCATATTATCAGAAACTTCTGAGAAGTATCATCAATTATATATAATCAGTTATAATTAATCAGTTAGATATGTTGAGGGTAATTTTTGCAGTCTTTCTAAGCTAAAGGTCAAAATTCTGCCCACCAAATTAGAGAACTCAGAAATTTTTGTGAATATGTTGACTGGATCTTTCTTCCGGGTCTGATATTTAATCATGTAACATCAGTCTTAGAGGTATGAAAAAAAAATCATACCTCTGGCATTAACTTGCATCGTGTGACCTTGGAAAAGTCATTTGACCTCTTTGAGGTTTATTTACCATATCTATAAAATGTTGGGTTTGGAAAGGTTAAAGGTAACATTTTGAAAAATAAGTCTTAACTATTGTTTAGAATAATTATAAAAGAAATTCAGAAAAGAAAAAAAAGTTAACTAGGCTTCTTGAAGCTTTTTATTCAGACTCAGGGTGGAATTTTTATTCATGGTAGAATTTCCTTCTGTTGAGGAAATGACTCGATGAGGAATATTTCTTTCCCCCACCCAAGCTGCCATGAAAAGAACTGACTGTTAGAGGAGGTCACAAACAAAAGGAGGCTATGGGCCAGAAAATGTGTGCTAGTGTGGTCAGTTTGATGGAGCTTGGTATCTTGAAACATAAGTGGCAGGCATCAAGGGGAGGTGCGGGCAAGCAGTGGGTATCAAGGATGTCCAGCTTAGCTTATTGATGATAGTAGGATGTTTCATAAGGCATAAGAGCAGCATCTAGAATCTTAAATCAGGCCTCATTTGGCAATGTAGACAGGCTGACACATGGTCAGAATGAGGGAAGTGTTAGTAGGTATCAGGGACTAAGACATGATTACATGATAGGTGCTAGACTGGGCTTACTGGAAACTACCAGACAGAACTCCAGACTTGAAGTTGATTTAACTCTGGGCAGATATGATTTAACTCCTTGCAGCCAAGGAAGGAAATGATAAAAATCTTCTGCACAATTCCACGAGCTTCCTTGTGATGCAGATTGGACCATGGACCATGCATATCATTGTTGCACCCCCGGCACGTACCCCAGTGCTTGACATTCAGTACATGCCTAACAAGCATTTGTCACTAAAAGGAAAATCAAAGTATGGAGTCAAATGAATGGTGTGAATTTGATCTGGAATTTGATCAGAGCCATAGAGGTAGATCACATCTAGTAACTAGAAAAAAATTTTTTTTGGTTTAGTTTACCAAAATAGTCAAATGAGAGAAATAGTTATTTTTATACAAAAAACAAATATAAATACTGTTTATGAGACAATAAAAACTAAAGCTTTGAATACTATTTTGATGATTTGTATTACTTAAAGTGAAGTTTTATATTGTCTTTATGGGAATAAGTGGGTTTGTTGCAATTAAATGCTGGTTTTGATGCATGGCACAAAATAACCACACAAAAAATGTCAATGAAATAAAAACAAATGGATGCAATTTATAGTATGCTTTGTCTCAGTATCAACTTAATCTAAGTATGTGAAATAGTTACATTAATGGAATCATTGTGGAAAAGATGGGACATATAATTGGTAATATCTGAAGAAAATACGCTATCTTACTTAGTCATAGGGTTAAGAAGATAATTGGAAAATTGTTTTGTTCATTCCATCACTTTCAGGCAAAGCTAAAATGTTTATAGTTTTCTTTTAAGAGAAAAGTATACTTTTTCATAGTGTAATTTTTATAAGTGATATTTATATGTTTTGATGAAATATAACAAATTTTAGAAGAAATTAAGTCCCCCTCAAAAATCTGTGTGTAAAACAAATTTGTTTTTGTCAAATGACATTTTTAGAGTAATTACCAATTAAAACTTAAAATGTATTCTCATGTTAAAGATTTGACCTCTGGATATAATAACATTTAGAGGTATAAAAAGGAAAAATTCATTAAATAGAAAATGTAAGGATAAAATTATTTATTTCCTAATATAGTATGTATAATAATTGTCACAAAGGTCAAATATTCTACTGAAATTAGAGTACTATAGACAAACCACTATAGTACTATAGACAAATACTGCATTCTCTTGGTTCTGAGTCCTTGGGAGAAGGAAATGTGGTCTACATATTGCCTGACTCTATCTTGTATCTCTACCATGTTCACAGCACTTAATTTTTTTTGTCCTTTCTTCTAATTGGGTTTATTTATCTTGTATGATTATTTCTACATGGTTTATTTAGTAGCTCTGGTGAGGCCTGTTAGGGGTATTCAATTTGTTTGTTTAGCATACTTATGGAAAGAGAAAAGCAACTATATTCCAGCACAGGATATTGGTACCGTTAGAAAAGGATGGCTACCACAATATATTTTTTCTTAAACTGTGACTTTTCATTTAGGGACTTTGCAATTTAAAAGGCATATCTACACATTAGAAAGGTAAACCAATTTGGTTCAGATGATTGTATATAGATTCCCATTTTTAATGTTATCTAATATGAATTGAACTTATGAGGCATGGGGATTAGAAATTTTGTTCTTCTGCCTTTCCTTCTATTTTCAGTGTGGTTCCATTAATCTCTTTAGCACATAAATAGTTAGATCCAGAATCGACTGACTAATAAATGTTACTGATTACTTTGTGCAATCTGAGGAAGCATTGTCCCAGGTTCAGGAGAAGAATAAGACAACGCTCTCTCAATTTATGATCCTAATAAAGCCAGAAGACATTTGCATGAGCTCCTTGGCCTTGGCCAACTCATTTTTATTTCATTTCTTTTTCCTTCCTTTTCATTTCCTTTTCCTTCCCACTTTCAATTTCCTCATCTGTAAAAGATTGAATTTACAACAGAGTTCCAGTTTCTAGCTGGGACATTCTGTAAGTCTATAAATCTGAAATTTCAATTCTCTCTCTCTCCCTACTGCCCTTTCCATTTTTACTTATTTATTTATTTCACCAAAGGCTTTGCCATCCTTTATTACTTATGCTACCAGGTCATTTCCTCCTTATGAAAGTAGAGGTGACACCAACCCTTTAAGGTAACTAGGCCCAAGCTTGCTCAACTAGTTACTCAGAAAACACATGCCAAATGCCTACCAGTGTGAAGTTCTGTGCTCCATCTTTGGAGGGTATGGGAAGCAAACAGTTCCCACCATCAAGAAACTTACATTCCAGTCCTGTGGGCTCCATACTTTTAAAGATTAGGATCCCTATATTTTCCCTTTAAAAACAATCCTTATTTATTGAATACATACCATGTACCAAATATGTGCATTATCTCCATGTTAAGTTCTAAATATGCATTATCTTCTTATGTTTTTGACTTGCAATTTTTTTGTGGTATGTCCATTTTTAAAAATTGTGGTAAGATAGACATAAAATTTACCATTGTAAACATTTTTAAGTGTACACTTAAGTGGAATTAATTACATTCACAATGTTGTACAACCATTACTGCTATCTACCCAAAATTTTCATCAAGCCAAACAGAAAGTCTATATTCATTAAATAATTACTCCCCATTCTTCCTTCCCCCAATCCCCCAGGAACCTCTAATCTACTTTCTGTCTCTATGCATGTGCCGATTCTAGATAGTTCAGATAAGTGGAATCACAGAACATTTGTCATTTTGTATCTTGCTTATTTCACGTAGCATAACGTCTTCAAGGTTTATTTATATTGTAGCATTTATCAGAACTTCATTCTTTTTTATGTCTGAATAATAATCTTATTGTATGTATATACCACATTTTGCTTATCTACTCATCTGTTGACGGACACTTGGATTGTTTCCACTCTCCTCTGATTTTGTCAAGCTTCCAATATTTGTAATCATAGATCTACTTGATTTCCTGCTAGTCTCATCTCTTCTTAGTGCTAAAGGCTAAAATGAAGCCATCCTCTCTCCATGTTTTCCTTCATCTTTATTTTATTCAAAATTAGCTTTTTAAATGACTCTGTTTACTCCTCAGTTTTATCTTCTCTTGCTACTACTGATGAATATCTTAACATGTGTGTGATTAATTTTTTCAGAAGATATAATTCCAGTGTGTCAGTGTGTTTAAATAGGCACCTGGATTGTTAAATAATAAGGACATATCAAAACCATGGTTAAGATTTGAGTTGAATTTCTTCTAGAATTCATTGAAGCGAAAATATGAGTGTGAATTTTATTTCCCTCAACTCAGTGATGTTTTAGCATTTCCACCCCAAAATGATATAGGAAACTGTAAGATATTTATGTAGTTTACTGAAATACTATCATCCACTGTTGGAATAATAACTTAATCTCATTGCTAAGTTTTTTTTATTATAAATACATTTCTAACATTTTATGAGATTATTCAAAATATGGTGCATTTACTAAAGTTAAATTGAGGCGGAAACAACTAAGGCTGTGCCCATGTAGAAAGTTCTTCTGTGGTTGCTGAGGTTTCCTGTAAACCCTTGTTACCTCACTAAATTTAAAGATTTCTTTTACTGATCGGATATTAGTAAATTGGATTTAGAAAACAAGTGTTCCATATACTTTATTCTTAGGATAAAAAATAGTTTGGACCAGAAACATCAATGAATTAAATTTAATAAGCATGTTTGTGGCAATAATGATGGAGTGTCGAGGTCTCTAAGATGCCACATTTGAGCTATTTTTCATTCTCTAATTTACACATGAAGCCTTGAAGGGCTGTGGACAAGACGCTTCAAAGAAAAGAACATCACTGCTGAACCAAAGCTAATGCAAAATTATTTGAAAACTAGAGAGTCCTTTCAGCACACAATAATAGAGGAACACAGAGCTTTTATATAACAAAATATAAACTTCTTTATAAAGGACTTATCCCTCTTTACTGTTCATATCAAGTACAGCCAACTCAGTTTTTATTCAGTCCACAATATTTAAGGCTGTGTGGATGTGTTGGTTGTGTGGGGATTTGGTGAAAAAAATGATATTAAAAACTATTCTATGTTAACAAGAACAAGCTGAATTTAGTTTAACATTTCTGATATTTCCATTTATTTTGGGTAATGACATGCATGAAAACATATGCAAATGGTATCTTGAGCAATCTTTGGGTGAATAAAGTAAGGAAAGGAAGGAGGGTTTGTACTACTATAAATTCTAGTTGTAAATCTGATACCCAGGATTGTCTATATGCATTAGGGGAGGCAGCACAAAGAACAATTAGTCCCTCCTTTTTTTTTTTTTTTTAATTCTATTACTATTGATGGATATTTGGGTAGTTTCCAGCTCATTCTTTTTTTTTTCCAATTATTTTAGTGAGGTCATAATGGTTTATAACGTTGTTTAATTTCAGGTGTACACTATTATCTATGCATTTCTGTATAGACTGCATTGTGCTCACCATCAATAGTCTAACTTTTATCCATTGCCATATGTATATGTGCCCCTTTACCCCTTTTGCCCACCCCCCAACCTCCTTCTCCTCTGGTAACCCCTAGTATGTTCTCTTTATCCACGTGTTTGTTTATGTTCCATGTCCACTGCAACATTATTCACAATAGCCAAGATGTGGAAGCAACCCAAGTCCATCAACTGATGAATGGATAAAGAAGATGTGGTATATGTATACTATGGAATACTACTCAGCCATAAACAAGACAAAATAGTCCATTCTTCTGATTGTCCTCATAATCAATACTGATTTCTGTGGTTGCATTGATCTGGCTACGATTTACACTGAGTCTTAGCTTGGCAAGACCCAGCACTTTATCTCTTTCTAGCTGACTGCCTTACACAAAGTTGATGCTCACTAAATGTGAGTGAAAGAACAAGATGAAAGAGAGCTGTATTACCTGATGTCATTTCCCATAAGAAAACATGGCCAAATGGCACTCTACAGTCCAATACATTTTAGACTATTTCTTCTTTTGACTTTTTCTAAAAAGCAAAAAAACCTCACAAAGGAATATAATCATACTTTGGCCCTTCTCTGCCAACCATTCTGTGGATGCTCAACAAATTTCAAAGCAAAAATAGAAACACTATGTGTTTATGAGTTAAATTCAACTGAATCTATTGTTCGAGGTAAACTATGTAGAGCAGTAGCTATTAACTGGAGTTCATGGGCCCCAGGACTGCAGGCCCCAGAACTGCAGGGCGGCAGGGAGTTTCAGGGTATGTGCGAAGACTCTGAAACTGTATGCAAATTTTGGAGTGTGTTTTTCTGGGATGATATTATTTGACAATGATTGAGCAGTTCCTGTTTGTTTGGAGTGGTTTAATCACCTTATGAATTTTCACTCACTTGTCCTCATGACAATTCTAGAAGGTAAATGTTCCCACTATGTTCCTATTGCAGATGAAAAAAATGATGTACAAAGATTTCATGTAACTTGCCCAGGGCATCACAACTACTAAGGGGTCAAGTGAGCACTGGAACCCAGAAGTCTGGGTCCAGAGTATGTACTCCTAATCAGCACAGACACTGTGCTATCTTTTCATAAGAAATAGGTTTCATAACTTTTCATATTTTTATAGGAGTTTGTGATCAAAGACAATAAAAATCTCTGTGAGTAGAGGAGACAACTAGACCACAGAAAGGCAGCTTTCATTAGACGTGCTATTACTTAAGGTGCAAGGAGTTGGCCATAGCTAACAACAATCAGATGGAGTCACCTGTGGTCACTTAGATGTTAGGCATTTCTAAGGTCTGCTGATAAAGGTCCCAACTATTTATTTATTTAATCTGGCCACCGAGAATGTCACATTACATACTGCCTACAATAAAAAGGATCAAAAATGATAAGAATTGATTAAAATCTAGGAAGAAGCTGAAAATTAAGTAGAGACCATAGAGTAAGTAAAATTCATTTACTTAAGTTGAGCCTAGAATTCCTGTTGATCAAAGCAAAATGCAAAACATGATCAGTCACATGATTCACACTGTTCCTAAGAAAACCTGTCACTTCCTCAAAGAGGACAATACATTACTTAGCTGGAAGTCAGTAATACATTTTCTTTATGTGTATATGGGGAACACTTTTTTTCAGTAGCGTCTCTCTAGGAAATGTAATAGCTGCTGTTATGGACTGAATTGTGTCCCCCTAAAATTCATAAGTTGAAATCTTAACCCCTAGTAGCTTAGAATGTGACTATATTTGGAGACAGGGCCTTGAAAAAAATAATTAAGGCTAATGAGGTCATATGGGTGGGCCTTAATCCAGTATGACTGGTGTCCTCATAAGAAGAGGAGATTAGGACATGAGATGCCCATGCACAGGGGAGAGACCATGTGAGGACACAGCAAGAAGATGGCTGTCTGAAAGCCAAGGAGAGAGGGCTCAGAAGAAACCAAACCTGCAGACACTTTGATCTTGGACATCTAGCCTCTAGAGTTGTAAGAAAATAGATTTCTGTTGTTGAAGCCAGCCAGTGTGTGGTATTTTGTTATGGCAGCTGTCGCTGACTGATACAAGCTGGTTTCTTAAAATGCTTTATAATAATCAAAACGTCTGCATCCTTCTAGTTGTTACAGTATCTTTCATGGCAGCTGAGGAAGCAGTGCAAGTTAGTAGAGGACTCCTTATTGCAATTCTGAGGACCCCCAAACAATGTAGTTCAAACACAGTGCCTTCTCTGGGACAGCTGTATTTGGAGATGAGATCTAGACTCTTTAGAAGAATGGATGAACTGTGTGCATGTGTGTGCATTCACACACGCGTTTGGGCTTCTGATAAAAGATATCGCTATAGAGAGCACTTAAACTTCATAGTAAGGCATGAAATAAAATATTGCTTCTGTATTGCTAATTAAAGGTTAAAATAGAAAATTGGGCAAATTTGATGGAAATGGAAAGGCCCCACCAACGGCTGGGTTCCTCTAGTTCATGGTCACCTTGGCTGCAAGCCAAGGGAAAACCTGCTCAGGGACAAGAATTTTCCTTAGAAAGAGTTGTGGCTCAAGTCTGACGCATGAAAAAGAATAATGAATTATATAATGTTAAGTTGC
This sequence comes from Tapirus indicus, assembly GCA_031878705.1. NCBI lineage: Eukaryota > Metazoa > Chordata > Mammalia > Perissodactyla > Tapiridae > Tapirus > Tapirus indicus. The sequence continues at coordinate 37,135,129 of CM062933.1, read as the reverse complement.
ACACCTTAGGTTTGTACAGAATATTTTCAAAACAAGAGTGACCAGAATCAATATGACCAAAGAAAATCTCATTAATGTAGGCATATAAATGCAAATTTATAAAACAATTAAATTTAATGGTGATTAAATGTTTAAAATGATTCACCATAAAAGTCTCATAGTAATTTATGAATAACATTATAAATAATTGCGGTTTTTTTATACCTCTGTTATAACATATGTCACCAGGATTGTAATTGGTGTTGAATTGGTTGTGTTCTCGCTACTCAGTTACATCTTTGAGAGCATGAATCCCATTTAATTTAATTTTGTTTTCTATCAGTGATGCTCAATATGTTTGTTGAATGATTGAGTGAATGAATAAATGAAAAATGAACACATGAACAACTAAACTTTGTATAGCAATTGGATTCTTAAAATTTTCATATATTCTATCATTTAACATAACTAAAAAAAAGTTTTTGTATACTTTTTTTTCCACAACATGAAATTTGATGCTATCCGATTTTTAAAAAATCACAGTTTGGAAGATGATTTAAAGATGAGAAAATGCTCTCAGTATGGTGCTAAGTGCAGAATACAAAATTATATATGGACAACACACACACATGTACAAGCACAGAAATAAAAGGAAATAAACCAAAATATTAGCTGTGGTTATTACCTGGATGAAAAAATTAATTCTGAATCCTCCTTCATAGTCAGATATATTGAAATAAATTTAACATATAAAATTCACCATTTTTAGTGCATAGTCCTATGAGTTTTGATTAAGGCATAGAGTTCTATGAGTTTTTATTGGACGTGTAAGCACAACAATCAAGATCATCCCCAAAAGCTCCTGAATGTTCCATTGTAGTCATTCCTCCTGATTCTCAATAGACACAGCCTCTGGCAAACACTGACTTTTTTTCTTATAGTTTTGCCTTACTCCCAAATATCATACTCTGGAACTTGAAAATATGCAGTTTTGGAGTCTGACTTCTTTCATTTAGCATAATGCTTTTTAGATATGTCTGTGTTGTTACATGTACCTGTATTTCTTTTTTCTAGTTTTGGGTATATGAGAAATCTCTGTACTGTCCTCTCAGTTTTGTTATGAAACTAAAATTGCTCTTAAAAAATGAATTCTAGGGGCTAGACTGGTGACTTAGCGGTTAAGTTCACATGCTCCACCTCAGCAGCCCAGGGTTCGCTGGTTTGGATCCTGGGCATGGACCTACTCACTGCTCATTAAACCATGCTGAGGTGGCATCCCACATAGAGCAAGTAGAAGGATGTACAACTATGACACAGAACTATCCACCGGGGCTTTGGGGAGAAAAAACGGAAATAAAATGGAGGAAGATTGGTGACAGATGTTAGCTTAGTGTCAATCTTCCTAAAAAAAAAAAAAAAAGAATATTGGCAAGAGACATTAGCTCAGGGCCAATGTTCCTCAGCAAAAATATATATATATATATATATATATATATATATATATATATATAAATATAAATAAATAAAATAAAATAAAAAGAGTTCTTTAAAGAATGCCTGAGTGGAAATGCTGAGTTGCATGGTAAATGTATATTTAATTATCAAAGAAACTGTCCAAGTTTTTTCCAAAGTGATTGTACCATGTTGCATTCCAGCTGGCAATATATGAGGGTTCCAGTTCTGTCTCCTCATCCACGTAGAATTGTCAGGTTTTTGTTGTTGTTTTAGCCTTAGTAAGAGGTCTGTAACGGTGTCTTATTTTTGTTTTCATTTGTGTATCCCTAGTGACTACTGATATCGAGCATCTTTTTATGTGTTTATTTGCCATTTAGATAACATCTTTGGCTAAAATGTTCAAATTTTTGCCCACTTAAGGAATTAACTTGATTGTTTTCTTATTATTTAGTCTTTATATCACATGTCAGATATGCATTCTTCAAATATTTTATTCCAATCTGTGGCTATGTTGGCGGAGGTCATTGCGAGGATGAGACTGCTGGTTGACCCCCAAGCTGGACCTGGGTGATAAGAGGCCCCCCTGCTCTGTCCTTGGAATGTGCATTCTGCTTGTCTTTCCCACGCTAGAGGCTGCCCCAAGGACACAACCTTGAGATAGTGATGTGTTGTTGAGACTATCTGAACAATATAAGTGACTGAACCCAGTTAAAGGCGCTATATAAACTTTTAAGATTCTGGTGGGCAGGTGTGGAGATTTACCCATCTTGTGGCTGCCCAAGACAAGCCTCATAAGAAGGTCCCCTTGCTTATTAAAACTGCCACCTACCAATCTGAAGTGGTCTGTCTCTTTTTTCCATCTTTCCTTGCCCTCCATGTATGGGACCAGTTTATGAGTCAACAGGCTTGTCTTTTTATTTTATTACCAGTTTCATTCGAAAAACAGAAGATTTTAATTTTGATGAAGTCCAATTTATCAATTTTTGCAATCACACTCTTTGTGTCATATTAAATTGTTTTTTCCTAACCCCAGGTGACAAAAATTTTCTCCTGTGTTTTTTCCTAGAAGTTTTATATCTTTAGGTTTTGAATTTAGGTCTATGATCCATTTTGAGTTTATTTTGATGTATAGTGCAAAATTCATTTTCTAATGTATGGATATCCAATTGTTCCAGCACCATTTGTTAAAAAGATGATCGCTTGCCACTGAATTGCCTTTGCACCTTTGTCTAAAATCATTTGACCAGAGGTGTATGGGTCTTCTCTGACCTTTTTCTTTTATTTCAGTGATCTGTGTGTCTATCCTCTTGTTCATATCACACTGTCTTAATTATCATGGCTTTCTAGTCAGTTTTGAAATCAGTTAGTGTTATGGACTGTCCCCCCCCAAAATTCGTAAGTTGAAATCTTAAAGCTCCAATGTGCCTGTTTTAGGAGATAGGATCTTTAAAGAGGTGATTAAGAGAAAACGAAGTCGTAAGGATGGGCCCCTAATCCAGTTTGACTGGTGTCCTTATAAGAAGAAGGGGAGACACCAGGATGTGCTTGCTCAGAGAAAAGACCATGGGAGGACACAGTGAGAAGATGGCTATCTGCGAGCAAAGAGAGAAGCCTCAGGAGAAATGAAACCTATTGGCGCCTTGATCTTGGACTTTTAGCCTCCAGAACTGTGAGAAAACAAATTTCTGTTTTTGAAGCCACCCAGTATGTGGTATTTTATGGCAGCCTGAGCTAAGACAGATTTTGGTACCAAGATGTGGGGTGCAGTTATAACAAATACCTAAAACTGTGGAAGTGGCTTTGGAATTGTGTAATGGACAAAAGCTGGAAGAGCTTTGAGGCTGGAAGGGGTTTTTGTTAAAAAAAATCTAGATTGCCTCAAAGGGACTGTGGTAGGAAGAGGGATGTTAAAGGTGATTCTGGTGGGGTCTTGGGTGAAAATGAGGAATAGGTTATTAGAAATTGGAGGAAAGTTGATCCTTGTTATAAAATGGCAAAGAATTTGGCTGAATTGTGTTCTAGTGTTTTGGGGAAAGTTTAGATTACAAGCAACAAACTTAGATATTTATCCGAGGAGATTTCTAAGCAAAGTGTTGAGAACACGGCCTGGTTTCTTCTTACTGCTTATAGTAGAATGAAAGAGGAGAGAGCTAAAACGAGGGAATTGTTAAGCAAAAAAGAATCAGAACTTAAGATTTGGAAACTTCTCAGCCTATCCATATGGCAAAAACTAAGAAAGTGTGTTTTAGAGAGAACACCCAGCTTGTGGCCGGACTATCACATGATAAACCAATTCTAGGATTATACCAGCAGTAACATTGCAAGTTTGTACTAAAGGGGACAGAGATGGGACAAAATTAAGGAAGGCTGTTGAACTTCTTGGATTGTACAGGATGGGACAATAGAACTATTCAGGTGTAAATGGGTGTTATTCTTCAAGAAGAGGGAAGGATGATCCAAAAGGTATTTCAGAAATGATGAGAGACTCTGTTACTGAACCAAGTGGGCTCACCTCCTGGTGAGTTAAATAAGACTCTGCACCAGTGGAAGTTGTCCCACAAAGTAAAGTGTATTTGCAGCAAATAGGAGACCATGAGGAATCATTTCCAAAGTCATGGCATCCCCAAACAAAGGGAGGCAGGAACTTTTATTTCAGTTGGGAAATGAATATTCAAAAGGGAGAGGTGGGTATTTGCCTGCACGGGCTCTGTTGGAGAACATGCTTCCACATAATGAAGCCTAAGTTCTTCCTGGAGAGATCTTTGCAATAAAAATAAGGCAAAGGTCACGGGCGTAGCTCTTGTGGTGAGGCTTGGTCAGTTTCAGGATGGCTGGTGGTTACATCTCCTTAACATACAAAAGGAAAAGAAACAACTTGGAAAAACAGTTAATTGCTTCCAAACCCACCTTTGAGTTCCTTGAGGCACCTAGTTGGTGACAATTCCACTCTCACCACAAGCCCAGAGCACACAGACCCTGGAGGGCAAACTGTCCCTTGTCTATTTCAGTGGGCCAGGCTGTCAACACTCAGTGCCTCAGAACCATGAGAAACAAATTTCTGTAATCTGTAGACTGATTTTCTCCTTGTCATTTGTCTTCAGCATTTGAAATATGTTTTTTCTTTTTTCTATTTTTGGTATTTTTTTTCTGCTTAGTATTCTCAGTTTATTAGATCTGTGGTTTGGTATATTATTTTTGGAAATTTCTCATGGTTATTTCTTTAAATATTTCTTCTATCCCATTCTCTCTCTTCCTTTTGAAACTCCAATTGCAATAGTTATCCCATTTCCTGTTGTTCCACAGTTCACAGATGTTCTGTTCTTTCCTTTTTCACTCTTTTCTTTTCTCTTTGTATTTAAGTTTGTGCAGTTTCTATTGACCTGTATTCAAAGTTACTAGTTCTTTCTTTAGTTATATTCAGTCTACTGATGAGCCCATGGAAGAGTTTCTCGATCTCTGTTACTGTATTTTTTTATTCTTGGCATTTTCATCTGACTCTTTCTTTTAGTTTACATCTTTTTGCTGAACGTCCGTCTGATAATTCATGTTGTCTACATTACCCATGATAGCTTTATACATATTTATCATAATTATTTTAAATTCTCTGCTTGATAGTTCCAATAACTGTGTCAACTCTGAGTCTAGTTATGTTGGCTGTTTTTCCCCTTAACAGTGTGTGTGTGTGTGTGTTATTTTTTTCCCTTGGACCTTTTGTGTATTTTTGATTTGTGACTAAATGCTGGAAGTCTTGGCTGGAACAGTATAGAATTAGGTAAATAGTGTTTATGCCTGTAAATGGCTTGCCTCTTCTGCCAAATTCTTAATGTAGGTGGTTAAGTCACTCTCATCAGGAGTTGTTCTGAGTTTGGCCTTTACATTGCTATGGTTGCCTTCAGTGCACCATTAGCTTCAGAGTCTTCTAGTGTTACCTTGTGCTTAGAGTGAGTGTTTCTATGTCATCCTTAGGTGTGGCCTTTTCTGTGCACCTGCCTTCAGAGGGATCCCTGTCCATTCTCTTGCCACTCAGGTATACTGCCACTGGTTGCTATTCTCTGATTTCTAGCCTGTGCTGGGAGGGAACGGAGGTCTCTGTTTTCTGCTATCATCTCAGTCTTACACAGGCTGTATGTTCTTGGGTCTCAGGTATAGGATTTTATCAGCAGTCTAGCCAAACTCCAGTCTAGCCAAACTATACCTTGGGTGGTTCTCTTGTGGGCGTTTCCTGCCCCTTTGCTGGCAGTAGGAGGGCCTTAATAATATTTATATAGAATCCTGGCCCTAGGATTGTTTCCTGCTCCTCCACCAGGGATATATTAAAAATTTTTATCCTTTTACTGCTGCAAAGTGTTCTCATTTGTATCATGCCCCCTAAGTGACTTAAGGTTTTTGTTCTGTAGGGGAGAAGAATTTGGCAGGACTTTGTTCCTTTCCTATAGCGCAGGCTGCTCCTCTCCTTCAGGATTGCACATTGAGGGGAGGTTTTCTCTGGTCTCCTGCTCTATCCCTAACCTCTTCATGAGTTCTCATTAGAAGTTGTGGATAAGAGCCAGAGAGTGGATGCAAACTCCTCTTTTATCTGCAGCTCCCATGGGTTTCATACTTTCACACTATTTGGCCTTTATAAATTTGTTAAAGATTTTAGATGAGTTGTTATTATTTACTTCTATGGTACCTTGTCTCTTATACTCTTGTGCTCTGCCACAAGTGAGCCCGTGCTCACATCCTGTTGTTCTTTCTGGCATCTATCTTTCCTTAGGTTTCTGGCTACTTGGTTTCTCTGGGTCTTTAGCTCTCTGACGGGTTAAGAAGGTTTGTATAGGCCTTGCCTATGCAAAAATCAATTGGAAAACAATTTGCTTGAACTTGAACTTCTTACTTTGGAAACAACAATAAACAACTGTTTAATGATTGTTTGTTGTCTAGACATTTATAAACTTAAAAGTCACTTATGTCAAATAAGATGGAAATTTTTTTTTTTTTTGCTTTGGATATCTTTTAATATATAATCTGTCTTATCTTGTTCTTGAATCTCATAGTGAATATTTCCTTGTTACTGATTTAAATTTTGAGTAACCCATAAAACATTCTTTAATGCTACTCTTGTGTTTGGAAAGGAAAGTAATCAGTTTATTAAAAATTTTAAATTCATGATATTAATTAAAAAAATGTTGTGTACTCTCAGCGAATTAGTAGAAAAGTACACATAGGTCTTTCTTCAGCAAAGGCGTTAGGATCTGTAGATTTATTAATGGAAATATTTATTTATTCAGAAAACGGCACTCAGACTTATTTTTTAAAATGTAAGACAGAAAAGTGAAGCCGATCATTGATGGTTTTGTTTCTTGACTAAATGACATAATTCATTACATAATGTTCTTCAAGCTTATAATCATACACCCTAAATACTATCATTTTTTCTTTTAAATATTCTATTTGAAATGTAATTTTCAAGTATTCAAATACGAATTGTATTTTTACTTGACATTTCTGGCAGCTTCATGGCACCAGGCAATGTTGGTGTGATTAATTTGTCATTGATCCATGATTACATTATGATGAGTCAATTTCTTAATAGTAAGAAAAATGCACCTTTATTTGTGTCTCTTTTGGGAGATTCTGGAAAATTTTCTTTGTTGGACAGTGTAATTAAACATTATCTTTAAAAAATCCCACTGGAATGCCTTAGACTCTCCTATGAATCTAATAAATCAGGAAATCTTCAGGTGAATAGCGAAAATAAGATAAGAATATTAAATATTAAATATTAAAATACTGATTTAAAGTTTTTACTTTGGTTAGTGCAGAATATTTCACCAGATACGAATACTGCAATTCTGGAACGTTTCATATTTCAAAAAACCTTACGTTTTAGACTGTCATCTGAGGGAGCCATTTGACAGTTAAGAAAATCATCATCAGTTTGCTACACTTGACATAGTAACATTGCTCTCTTCTTTCTAAATGCAGTCCATGCTGCCCTTTGTGGTTAATGACCAGTCAACAGTCATGGGACCCTTGGCTGTCTTTTAACAGCATCACAGGTGGTGTGAAAACACAGGTATGGGCCAGAAAATGAAAAAGACTCAATTCCAGCAGAAAGGAATATGGAGTCGCCTGCAGAAATAGGCAATTTAGGCAAGATAAAAGAGCTAATTAAGGAAATGGTTAAATGGATGTTCATATATAGTGATTAACTCTTATATCACAGGCAAACTATTTCCTCTCTGAGTTGATATTTGAACCATATATGCAATTTTGGTGAGTCTCCCCTGTGGCTTGTCTGTTGAACCAGAAAGCAGGTACAGGAGGAGTGGTGGACTTTAGGCTGAGAGAGAAAGGGGAGATTTTCTTGAGTAACTGGGATGGCTGGAGTGGGAGGTGATAAAAGTGGAGAGAGAAAAAGGAGAATGTGGAGGACAGCATTGTGACTTTCTCAGATAGTAGTCACCTGGCTCTGGTCCAGCACTCCGGACCTGTGTCAGAGGTCAGAGAGACAGACCATCTGGGATGACCTGTGGGTCATCAGGTACATGCAAAGGTGCTGTGATGACTACACTTCATTCCTAAGCCATTGAGACATAGAATCCATGGATCTAATGTTCTCCTAGAAGGACCCTGCCTAAGAAGTTGCCACCTTCGAGGTTTCTCAGGCAAGGACATCAGTGAAGCTGGTCAGAGAAGAAAAGCAGGAGACCAGAAAGAGCTCAGTTGAGACACTCCTGGGGGTTCTAGAAATAAGTCAGTGAAATTGTAGGGTGGCACAGACTACACAGTCCCCATTATGTTAATGAGGGCTACAGCAAGGGAAATTTGGCTTATTAGTGTGGATGTAACCCCAGTGGGAAAAGTCTTAAGGACTACTTATCCATCAGATTTGATCTCAACTGTCAGTTCCTCGGAGAAACCTTCTCAGAAGTCTTCCTATGGAGTTTCCTATGTATATTCTCAGTGTCATTTTGCTTTTTGGCACTTATCCCAGTTTGATTAATATTTTCTTTGTTAATATTATTCTCTCCCTTAGCCTGTAAGCTCCAACAGGGAAAAGACTGCAGGCCTGGAGTACAGTAGGTGATCAATATTTGCTATATAAACAAATGAGCAAATGGATGAATGAATGACACTTTTGCTTGAGCAGTTCCATGTAAAACTCACTACTTCTTTACTGAATATTAATTAGCTCTGGGGAAATCTGTTAGAAACTTCTCTGAGCATGTCTCCTGTAATAGATTTTATCCTGGTTTCTGGACCCAGACTCACGGTGGAGAGAGGCTCCATTCATCCTCCACTGAGGAAATTGTAGTCCGATTACAGTATACCAAAGTAAATGGTAGAAACAGTGAGAAAGTTCAATCAACAGATTAATTTGAATAACTGATCCCGATAGCCAGTTGGTTTGCTTTTTACCTCTCACTGAATTGACTTAATTAGCAGCTTGTTTTCATACTGTGTAACTATCTCTATATCTATTGACACGCAAGATTATCATTTACAGTAAGCAAATTATCTCCCCTGAGAACTGGAGTTTGTCTGCCCTCTTACTCTACGTAGCTCTGATTAGAATTTCTAACTTTGTTTTTTTATATGGCATGACTTAATGATTTCGCTCTTCTTGCTGTACAGTAAAATTTTATCAGTTTAAGCACACATTGAACACAGAATATCTTGTTTCTAAATTTTAACACATATGTATGTTTTAAAATGAACTTCAGTAATTCTGGATATTGCAGGAATTTAGAAGTAGAAAGCAATGGATTGTGAAGAATTAATTCTCTTAGTTACTGATGGCCTTATAAGATTTGATGCAATAAGCTACTCATGTCTATGAAATCACACTGTGTGATAAAATTATTTTTCTGTGTGTTACTTTTCTGTTAATTTTTTTGCACTTCTGCTTTTTGGGTTACAGCTAATATTTGAGAATAATTTCACTAACATAATATGCGTCTTACTTCACAAGAAATTGTGATAACAAAGACTGAGGTCATTTTATTCATCCTCTGACAATACTTTTCAATAGTACTTAGTGCTATTGATTTATAAGCTTGTGGTGTTTTGAAATAACATGGAATCCTGTTTGTCTCATATCATGAATGAGTATGAGGCAGTATAGCAGGGGCTGAAAATTCTGCAAATTGACATGTTTATGGGTCTTGTTAAAGCAGGTAATATAAATGAAGGCAGTTGGTTGATGTGACAAATAGGAGAACGCTTGCCTTTTTAAATGAAGCCACTATTATTTGGTTTCAGCAGGAAGGCAGGATGCAAAGACCTTCAGGCTTTCTGCTTGTGGTTCCTTTTTATACTTTCAGCTAAGAAATGGATTGTAATTCTTTTTAAAAAATCCTTATACCTTAACATCAGGTAGATCAGTGTGCACACCCTGTCTTTGCCACTGAAAGCATTTATCTCAAAGACCATCAAACTAAGCATTCAATAAATAATAGCTGTGAATAGTAGAACTAGCACAATAGCTGTTAATGGTAAAACTAGAACAACTTGTAAGTTGGACTGAGCTCCAGCTTCTGTGTTGCTCAAGATTTCTGAAAACAAAATGTCTAACAATATACTCTGACCTGAGTGTGGGCATGTGTTCATGTATATTTAGAAAATAAAAAAAGAGTTACTAGAATTTCTGGGTAGATATAGATGGAAATTGGGCAAAAGTAGAAAGACTAATGACAAAGAAGAATGTTTTCTGCTAATTCTGGAAACTTGCTTCCTCAGAAATGAAGTGCCCTGCTCATTCTGCCCCATTGAAAAATGCATTTGCTCTTGTTTGGTTCCCTCAAGGGTCTTTCTGAGTGACTGAGACTAATCTGATGAGAGAAGGTTCCAATGGCATGTAATTGCTTAATGTCTTATCTCTTGCAGGTACCTATTGCATTTTAACAGAAGCCTTCACTACTTTAGCAGAGAGGAGTGTGTAATAAGATTAGAACGACCAGACACAGGGCCTTGCACCTGAAAGGATGGAGTAGTCAATATTTATGGATAGATTTGAGAATTTCAGGCACTGGCAAGGCCAAGGCCAAGGCCAAAACAATTATGAGAAGGAAGACATTTCAATCCTCTCCAAATCTACATATGAGTACAGTTTACTAGTTTAGAATACTCTCTATTCTAGGTTGTATGTATTATATCAAAAGTAGTTAATAATTTGACTTATTTGAAAATGTTTTAAACCAGTTGTGCTGGAATTACATAGGCAGATCATTAAAAGACAAGAAAAAAGGAATTAATGAATCAATCTCTCTTTTTTAAGCTCCATTTTATGCTGGTATCTTGTGTTTTCTCTAACCACGTCAGTATAATCTTACAACGAAGATCTCATTAGCCTTAACAAGAAGTATTTTGGCATCATTTTCAATTGCAGGACCTCCACCTCCTACAGAGTCCCCCAAGATTTTTTGGAGTTCTTACAGGATGCCACACACATGCTCACAAATTAGTCCAATGTGGCATATACATTTCTTTTCTCTTCTGCTCCAGCTTTTTCTCTACTATTAAGGCCTAAGGTGGCCAGCCCTGGTACAGTGGTTAAGATTGGACACTCTCACCTCCTTGGCCCAGGGTCATTTCCCAGTCAAGGAACCACACCACCTGTCGGTTGTCATACTGTGGCGGCTGCATGATACTGTGATGCTGAAAGCTATACCACTGGAATTTCAAATTACCAGCAGGGTCACCCATGGTAGACAGGTTTCAGCAGAGCTTTCAGACTAGAAAGACTGGGAAGGGGGCCCTGGCCACCCACTTCCAAAAAAATTGGCCATGAAAACCCTATGAATAGCAGCAAAGCGCTGTCTTATTTAATATAGCCCTGGAAGGTGAGAGGATGTCACAAAAAGACCAAGCAGGGTTCCGTCCTGCTGTACATAGAGTCTCTAGCAGGAATCCACTCCATGGCACTTACGAAAAAAAGGTCTAAGATGGCTGTGAAACTGTCTCACTATTTCTCCCAGTGGCCTGCATCCCACTGGGAACCATTTCTTCTATTGTACACTAAACAGCTTAATTGGATACCAAAGTCAACTCCATGTCCCATCACTGCCTCCTCTGGGCACAGCATCTTTGATGGGTACTGCTCACATCTTTGCTCATGAATTGGGGCTTTAGAGGTTTTGCAGTATTACCATGCTCTTTGGAGTGCTTGGACCCCGGTGCAGGATTACAGTCTCAGTAGAAACAGGTAGATCACTTTTCCTTTTTTTGCTCTTTTACTTTGTGCTCCAAAGAGCACAAAGAGAAGTGCACCTGACTTCTCTTTCTTTAGGAAATGTTGTCTCTCTAGAGACTGTATGTCGTAAACAGCCCTCTGCCAGCTACTCTGCTGACTAAGACACAACCGCACCCCGGCAGGGAAACAATTTTCAGTCCAACTGGGTTGATGCACATCTTCAATTGTGATTTTGGGGGGATCAGAATTGGGTCTCTGTACTTAGATTTTCTAATTCTCACTTGTTTAAGCATAGAGAACTTGTGAGAGTGTAGCTCTAAAAAAGACAATTTTTCTCCATTTATCAAGATCTATAGAAATATTTTCCCACTCTTTGCTGCAAATTTTCAAATAGACAAATGACTAGCAGAATCAAATTGTCTGCCTAAAATGTATGAAGTCCAAGACCAGGCATAGAACTTTAAGGGAGAAGATAAAAGACCCAAAAGAGTCATTTTTATTTCGTCCATCTGTGAATCAAAATAGAATCTGAAAGCCATCTAAGATCTTATGTCCTAACTGGTAAAATAAAACAAAACAGGACAAACCTCACTACTGTTTGTATGATATAGTATTGATTGCTCCATAATGGCCATTCTATCTTTACCCATGTATCAGAACCTCCATCTTTTTCAGTGGTAATAAGACCAGCCCCAAGGAATAAATTGCTTTTGGTAATTCACACACCTACTCTATCTCCTTTTGGCAATGATTGGCCTAGGGATAGGCATGTGACCCAGTCTGACACAGGCGATAAAAGGGAGATACAGGGTTCTTCTGGGAAGTTTCTTTCTTTCCTTATCAAAGAGGGGAAGCATATGAGGAAGGCTCACTCTCAATACTCTCTTTCCATATTTAGAAGTGGACGTTTCAGGATCAAGTATTTGGAGCTCTAGCAGCCATCTTGGGATTTTATGGAGTAGGCCCAGAGTAGCAGAGACAATCAGATCTAGTGATCAGACTCTCGGAGTTGTTAAATAAACTCCTGAACTGCCCACCTCCAAATTTCAGTTTGAATCAACAGGAAATGTCTTTATGGATTAAGTCATGGGTTGGCAAATAACAACCTGCAGGCCAAATCCAGTCCGTCACCTATTTTTGTAAATAAAGTTTTATTGAAACACAGTTATTGCATTCATTTACGTATTGTCTATGGCTCCTTTCACTACAATAGCAGAGTTGAGTAGTTGGGACAGAGATCATAGGGACTGCAAAGCTTAAGATATCTACTATCTACCTCTTTACATAAAAAGTATGCCAACTCCTAACTGAACCAGCATTAGTAGAATTTTCTATTGTTGTCACATCAATGGATCTGAAGTAGTAAAATCCTGACTCTAAACATCTACACTTGTTGGACTACCAACCAAGTTTTACACCTTATATACCTGTTAAACCTTGACAAATTCTTTTCTAAATGAAAAGCAGATTTTAAAAAGGAAACATAAAGTATTTAGGAGCTAGTATCCACGTTTTATTTCATTCCCAAACTCCAGCCAATATTTTGCACTGAGACGAAATCATCATCTTAACTGTAGCCCAGTAAGATTTAAAATAACTTGATTTTTCTTTCCAAATGAAATGTTTAATGGAAATGCTTTAAGGGCCCAAGCTCCTGAGTGAAGCACTATTGTTACAGCTATTTCAAAATGACATTTATGCAGACTATGTAAAATGTTCACAGAGTCATTAAATTGCATCCTACGACCACCCATTTATTTTTCCTCAATCATGTCGCAAAGGAACTAATCGTGATCAAGCCCAGTTTCAAAAAAATTGCCTTTTTAGCAGACTGCCCTTAAACTTAAATAAGTCAAATTGCTGCACATACTCTTAAAAAGACTTAACATCAATTTCTATACTTATAAACCAAAGAGTTGTAAAGTGGAATGAGCTTGCGATGTTTCCTGGGGGTATTCTTTTATATGAAGATAATTAACTAGGGCTTAATATCTCCTTCTTGTTTCCTAATGTATATGGCACAGAAATATACGTTTAAGATTAACAATATTAATGTGTTAGACTGCAGAGTGGGGACTTACTCATCCTTTCCTCTCCTGTGATTGTAGAAGGATGGAGTATAGAGAGCAGATGGGCCACCGCCCTCCGCACACAGACTTCCTCTGCTAATCTCACTTCCACCCTATATGATTAAACTGTATTGAAAGATTCCTTCCATGATTCAAGAAGATTGTTTTTTAATATTTATTTTAATAAGAAAGAAGGATATGCTCATTCATCATCAGAAATGTTAAAACAGCACTTCTTATGAACCACTGATGATGAATGGGAAGATCTGTTCTTAGTACGGGAGACAATATTACACAAATCTTCTTGAGTCTCACCACAAATCTCTCTTAATAAAATTCAGCTCATCATTTTGCAGAATAAGAATATGTCTTCAGTCATAAAAGGTATAGTGACAATGGGAGAAGCTTAGACAGTTTTTTTTGTTTGTTTTTTTACTGTGCTTAGGCTTATGAGTAGATCACAGGCACAGCTGAAATCCTATTTGTTTTTAACAGAGAAAAATTTAGGCTAAGAAAATTTGTTTTGAGTGGACAGCCTGTGATCTCATCATATAGTCTCTGATATTTAATTGCTATCAGTTGAATGTATGGATAGTTCTAGATATTGAGAAAAGTTACAATGGAAAAACAACAACAAACAACATTCTTTTAGGAGCTAGAGTGAATATATGTTAAATAAAAGATAGTGCTGTGTCCACCAAAATAACTACACTAATGCAGTCCTTCAGCATTTACTGAGCACCTGCTTTGTGTCGGGCCCTGACAGACCAAGAGGTGCAGGTGTACACAGAGCAATGCTCCTGCTGTCATGGAACTAACGTTAAACTTGTCCCAGGCACCTTCCATTTGTCACATGAGAATCTAGCCAATAAATGAAGTCATATTTTTCAAGCATCCAACAGTCTTTATAGGTTGCAAAAACTATGCATTTTTATTTTTATTAAATGTGTTATTCCTTTATACACAGGAAAAAAAAATGATGAGGAAAAAATCTGAATCAGGTACTGTAGTCTGAGTAATTTCACTGGCTGCTAGGTAACCTAAAATAAGGATCTAGAAAATGCATCTTGAGCCTTAGATGCATTAGTACCTCCTGAATCAGTTCTGCGCCAGAATCTGCAAACATATCAGTAGGTCAATTCTGCATCATTCATTCCATTGCTCTCCCAGTGCTATCGTTTTGCAGGTCAGGTGTGCAGCTGGCAGACAAGCATTGCAAAGTTAAGTTAATACACGATGAAAATAGAGATTAAGTGAGAGCAGTCATCAAAGCACTGAGCTACCCACCTTCCAGGGTCAGCAACACTGGCCTTGGGGAAGATGAGTGTCAATTCAATGGTCTCTCCAGTGTTCAGAGTCATGGACTGAAAAATTTAGACTTTTTTTTCGGCCAGCTAAGCAAAAATGCTTGAAAGTATGGAAGATGGAATATTTGAATGTTGTTGAACTTGCTGAGGAGGCAGATCTAAATGTCTTCAGAGTCAATCCATGAGATCCTTTGCGGCGCCTAGGGTCAGCATGGGATCTTCTTAAGTGTCCATTGTGTCCCACCTGCATCTCCACTTCCTACAGTGCCGTTTGGTTAGAAGTGGATGTTGCTTAGAATCTCCAAAGATGCAGCACTTTGTCTTAAAACCTACTCTTGTAACAAGGAAATAATATAGGTTTAAAATAAAGATTGTAATGAAACTTTTAGTGTGGTAGGATTTCAATTGAATACACTATCAAATTCCTTCCCATGAGCTATACAATCTCTATAATGGAAAGGAAGAAAAAATTCAAAGCATATATTGAATATAAATAATGGAATGACCAATTATAAATGAAAGTCCTTCTGGACTCATACAGCAGCATATGAAAATGTGTAAAATAATATTAATCAGAATGTAATATTTGGCCATAGTTTACCACTTAAAATTTAAATAGATACAGTAGTTAAATAATCCAGGTATAAATATTGGTCCTTAAATCAATCTAGTTAACTCGGGCTTTCTCAAAGCTAGTACTTTTGACATTTTGGGTCACATAATCCTTTGTTGTGAGGGGGTCTCCTGTGCTTTGTAGGATGTTTAGTAGCATCCCTAGCCTCTACCCACTGAATGCCAGTAGAACTGCCCCAGGGGTGACAACTAAAGTATCCCCAGATATTGCCAAGTATCCTCAGGGTGGGAAATATTACCCTTGGTTGAAAACCCTTGAGTTAACTAAACCCTTGTTATTCTGCCTTAGTATTCACATGTTACTATAGCAAGCATGAAAGGGAGGAGTTGTGAATGGTGTGTAATAATTAATCAACTGTTCATGTTTGTAGAAACTGCTACCTGAAGTATGTTAGCAATTTCAAGAATGAGAGTACAACAAACTCTAGCCTAACATTAAAACTAACAAGAACATAATTAAATCATATTTCTATTACTGGGGAGGCACTTTAGGTTCCTGTAGACTTTGGAAACATTATTAGTAATATGATCCCCATGCGGTAGATATGTGGGAATGCAGTACATGTAACTGTAGAACTGTGTCCCCAAATATAGAGATAGTAGTTTTACTGTCTTCTGCACTGATAAGAAGACATATAGACTATCATGGAGAGTTCTGGAAAATCAATCTAATTTAATATACTTTTGGTAAGTATAGAGAGATTTCAGGGAAGGAACACCAAGTTACAGAAAATTCTTAAAAACATGTCTAAGACATCAGACTGTAGAGGCAGGTGGACCAGGGGATGACTATTTAGATAAAAATGGATTGAAAGTTGGAATATAATAATTTCTGTCAAGAATTTGAAACTTTCATGTGGGAGAATGAGTTTTCCTATTTTACACTATTTTTCTCTAGAAAGTGGACAATTTGATAGATGGTGTTTCTACAGTGGAGAACAAATTTGTTCCACTCAGGCTGGCTGACTCCTCATTCTTCAGGTCTCAATTTCAATGTCATTTTTTAAAAATGTCCTCCCTTGGCTCCTATATTTAAATTAGATCCTCCATTATTATCTCTCATAGCACCTGATCCTTTGCTTCATAGGATTGTCATAGTGTGCAATTAAATACTTAATTGGGTGATGATTTGTTTAACATTGTTGATCCACTTGAATGTAAGTTCTAAGGAGGCAGGTGCCCTGTCTCATTTGTTCACATGGCAACATCCGCACTTAACTTAGGGTCTGGCTCTTAGTGTATGTTCACTAAACATGTGTTTGGTTAGTAAATGAGTAACATGAGTAATGTGTTTAAAACAAATTCGTTAATAATAAAATAACATGGTTGGCACAAGGGTATGTCCACAATGGTTATGACCACTTTTCATCCTATTCCAGAGGTGAGATAAAGTTGTGTGTTGGAGCTGGTTCACACTGACTCATGAGAGCTGACTGTGTGAATCGCTTCCAAACTCCAAATGCAGTGATACCAGCTTATGATGGGAGTATTTATACCAAAAAATAAGCAAACATCATAAATCAGGGATTTTTTTCTTTCTGGAGAGCTGGTTGTTGAACATTTATCAATACGTTATTGATTCTGAGGATATTTCTGTACAAGTGAGAATGTTGGACAAGAGGGCTTCTAATTTCTGTTTATACTCTGAATCTCTGCTTCTACAAAACTGGCAGAGCTAGAATTCAACTTCAGAAAATGGAGGATTAGGTTTTTTGGAATAATTCTCCTGCTGAGTGCAATCAGAAAAATTAGATGTAATATTTAAAGACATGTGTTTTAAAGGCAAGGGACTGCTGCAAAGGTAGTGAGAATTTATGGGGACATGACCCTAGAGAACAAAGAAGTCAAGAGAGGTGAGTGGCTTTTGGTGCTGGTTTTCCTTTCAAGGCAATTACCATTTCCAGCTTTAGTCCACTTTAGGATCACCTCAATCCTTGATTGGACTAAGGTGATCTACCCTTAACCTAGCCGCCTGCCTAAAATGAAAGCTAATTCTTTTTGGAGCTTCACATTATCTGTACACTTTTCATATACAATATCAGATACTAAAACAAAAATATCATTCTAGGGTTATAAGAAGATGAAGAGAAGGGGAAAAAAGACAATAGGAATATCTTACAAGCTGTGTTAGTTTTCTGTGGCTGCTATAACAAATCACCAAAATTTAGTGACCTAAAACAACACAAATTTAGTATCTCATAGTTCTGGGGATTGGAAGTCTGAAATGGGTCTCGTTGGACTAAAATCAAGGTGTCAGCAGGATTGTGTTACTTTTTGAGGCTCTAGGACAGAATCCATATCCTTTCTTTTTCCAGATTATAGAGACTGCCTGCATTCCATGGCTAGTGGCCTCATCCCTCTATCTTCACAGCCAGCAACATCAGGCAGAATCTTTCTCACATGAAAATCTCTAGTTCTCCCTATTTTGCCTCCCTCTTTTGCTTATAAGAACACTTATGATTTATTGCATCTAGAATAATTTCTCCATCTCAAAGTTGGAATTATCTCTCCATTTCAAGATGGAATAATCTCTCCATTAAAATGTCAGCCAATTAGCAACCTAAATCCCATCTTCAACCTTAATTTCCCTTTGCTATGTAACCTAATATATTCACAGATTCCACGGAGTCAGATCTGGATATCTTTGGGGAGCCATTATTCTGCCTAACACACAGGGTATCCAGAAAATTAAGTTATATGACATACTTTGAAATGACTATGATAACTATACTTGAACAATTTAAAGACAAGATAAAATATTTTAACAGACAAATGGAAACCATGATAAAGAATAATGGAAAATCATTGAAATAACAAAAATGCAATAACTGAAATTAATACCTCAATGTAAAAGTTGAAGAGCAAATTATACTGATCTGGAGACAAAACTGTGGAAAGGAATATAGCTCAGAAAAAATACCCAGAATGAAGTAGAAGAAATGAAAAATGGACAAGAGAGAAAAGAGCGTGTGTCAAGCAGGACATGGTGAAAACGAATAATACATGTGTATCTGGAGTCGCAAAAGAAGAGGAGAGAGACTGTAGAACAAAAGAAATACTTGAGAAGATAATGGTTGAGGATTTTACAAAACTAAAAGATGTCGAGCTATGGTTTTGAGAAGCTTCAACACTCTAAGCGAGGTAAACGTAAGGAAAATCACATGAAGATACATCACAGAAAAACTGCTAAAAGCAAAAGACAGAGAGACGTTCATAATAAATAATCAGAACAAGATATATTAATTCTGAAAAAGGAAGAATAAGATTGACAGCTGACTTCTCATGGCAAACAGTGGAAGCTAGAAGCTAGAATAATATCTTGAAAGCTCTGAAACAAAGTTACTTCCAATGTATAATTCTATATTCAGTGAAAATATCCTTCAGAAAATAGAGAAAAATAAAAATATTTTTTTCTAAAGAATATTGAGAGAAATTATCTCCATCAGTGCTGCACTAAAGGAAACACTCAAGAATGTTCTCTAGACAAAAGGAACATAATCACAGATGGAAGTTGTGAGATGCTGGAAGGAACGAAGATCAGTAAGAACAGCAAATATTTTGGTAAATCTAAATAAATATTCACTATACAAAACCCACAATAATTTATTTTGGGTTTCCATATATGTAGAATTAAAATACACAACAAATGTAGCACATAAATCACAAGGACAGAGAGAGTTAATGTGTTCTATGGTCCATTTATTGTCTGGGAAGTAGTAAAAATATAGGGTGAATGTAAGTTCTGGTTTGCATTATGCCTCTTATCTAGGCATAATTAATGGTAGAGTCTTGTTTCATTCTCAAAGTGTCCTGATTTGGGTGATAAATTAAATGTTTGCCTTTTAAGACTATTAATTTTTATTAGAGGTTGATAAATTAAGAAATCATGTTATGATTTCATGAGCAAACATTAAAAGAATAGTAACATAATTTAAACTCACAATCTAATATAAAGGAAAATAAAATAAAAATAATTAAGTAATATTGAAAAAGGCAGAAAAGGAAAGAAAAAGAACATAAAACATGTAGTACAAATGTAAATCAAATTATATGGTAAATTTAAAGCAAAATTTATTGGAATTTTGACTAAACATAAACAAATTGTATACTCCAACTACAAGACAGATTGCCAGACTGAATAAAAATTCCAAATAATGTCTACCTATAAGCTATTTACAAGAGATATACTGTAAATAGAAGGATACAGAAAGTTTCAAAGTAAAAGGATGCAGGAGACAGTTGCTGAAACTACAGTAATATCAAATAAAATAGATATTAAGTTAAAAAAATACTAGAAATAGAGAGGCACATTGCATAATTATAAAATGTTTAATTCGCTAGAAAGATGTTATTACTCTAAATTTATATGCACTTAACAAAACATAGTATGAAAATATAAGGCAAAATTGACAGAACTAAAAGATTATACACATACACAATTATAGTGGGAAACTTTAAAAAGGAAAACAGAAAAGATCAACAAAGACAAAAGGTGGTTCTTCAGAAAGATAAAATTGATAAATCCTGATGACACTGATCATGAGAAAATGAGAAAAATACACAAATAACTACTATGGATAATTTAAAAGGTGGCATTATTATAGATCCTACAGATATCACAAAGATAAATGGAGAAATTACTTCCAAACTTAGTTTATGAGAGAACATTATGCATACCAAAAAAAGCTGACAAGCACATTTACAAGAGGAAAATTAAATGAAAATATTTACAAATATTCTAAACAAAATACAAGGAGACCAAATAGAGCAATATATTAAAAGGAAAATACAGTAGAATTGTGTCTATTTTAGTAATGCAACGTTAGTTTAACATTTAGAAATCAATGTAAATTACCATATTAATAGAATAGAGGAGAGAAAAATAATCACAATAAAGTCAATTTTAACAAACACTACAAATAACTTCGATGTTGACCATGAATAAAATGGACACACAGTTTGTACTTTAGTCATACAACGTAATATTACACAGCAAGAAAATTAATGAATTGTTGCAAGAAAAAAATCACATGGGATAATCTCAAAAATATAATAGCAAGCAAAAGAAAACAGATACTTCTGTCTGATTCCATTTACATGTACTCCGAAAACAGACAGTATTAATCTATGGTATTCAAAATGGTATTGACAGTTAAGGGTCTCCTATGGTGTTTTAACGTTACATTTATTTTCTTAGTATGTAGTTACATAGGTGTGTCATTTTGTAGTAATTTATTGAGCTATACATTATAATTGGTGCATTTTCATGTATAAATGTTACTCCTCAGTAAAATATTTTATTTTAAAAAACAACAGCTTCATAGACTGGTTTACTTGTCATTTGGTTTTGACACAAACAGTCCTTTGACTGATAAACATTTCTTATCAATTCAACTTCTGTTATTGGCTTAATCTAATCAAATCTATGGAACTGATTAAACCAGTTATTGTAGGTAGGCATGGCTTTAAGGGTAATGTTATATCCTTTCTAATTGATTAAGCATTTTATAAACATAAAATATTGTGGTAATTAGAGAGATATATAGGACAGATTATTATACCTAACACTGATAAAAAATTATTACATAATTTCAGTAAATAATATAATAAATACCAATTTTAGGAGAAGGGCATTTATTATTGAAAGGTACTTATCCATCCTTTCAGAAATTCTGTGTTATTTAGGATAATCCTAGAGCAAAATTTACATAACCAAATATTTGTGAATTCCGTGTTGGTTTCTGAGCAAGGAGACCATTAATTTCTTCTCAGGAGGTGTCCCAGTTTATGAGACATGAAAACTGATCGGCAAATCAGGTCATGCAAATTTATGCAGTTACCATTGGTAGCACTCCAGCTACCATTTTTTGAAAATTATTACATGTTCTTGTAATCCCAGCACATATAGACATCTTCATTCAAGAACTGTGTGCTAGAAGGTACTTTCCATTAAAGTGTTTTCTGCTCTGCATTTTTTCGCTCTGTTTTTTTATATTGTCAGGGCGAGGGACTCAATAGGTTGACAGTTAAAAACAGCAGCAATAAGATACAGAAGTCCAGTGTTTGTTCCATCAACTAATATGGAATAAATCATTCCTCTTCCATGAAAATGATATTTTCTTTTTGGGGGGTAAAATGCACGCTAATCTTATTTTAACAGAGAGCAGCGGGTATTGCTTCAGAATTTCCAACTTCTTTATTGATTGTACGAAAGGACAATCATTGACAGCTGCTCAGCAGATTGAGCTCAGTTCACACCTCCACACACAAAATGATAATCAAGACATCCCTCCAAAGCAATTTCAGTGACATGGCCGCAACAGACTTTCCCTGCTTCCAAGAGGGAAGGCCTTTCTAGGTCACAAGCAGGAGACAGGCATTTATTAGCTTGGACTTTCAGGTAGTCTTCCCACTGTCTGAAAATCCCATTAAAGAGTACGGTAGTCATTTCAGTCTTATGACTGAGGCAAAGGTGCTTCTGTCTGCAGAGGAGCGTGTTTTCAAGATGTCTGTTCACTTGATTTTATGAGAAATGACTACCGGAGGAAAAGCAAGCATTCTTTACGGAGGAAAGAAAACACTGAACTTTTTAAGCAACGGCCTCCTTCGAGCCATCTAACATTGCTGACA
The DNA here is from genome assembly GCA_031878705.1 of Tapirus indicus. NCBI lineage: Eukaryota > Metazoa > Chordata > Mammalia > Perissodactyla > Tapiridae > Tapirus > Tapirus indicus. Next base: position 37,112,879 of record CM062933.1, on the reverse strand, counting down.
ATTATTTTCTGTTTGCCAGAGTACTGCAATCACAGTTTATGATATTTTGAAAGCGTAAAGCTAGGATTGGAACCTTTGAGGTGGAAACTTCAGCCTCCATCAGTGAGGTACATGCTATAATTTACCTCATTTTTCACAAAGGTGGTTTTGGAAACTGGCTCCAGAGGAGGCTTTGGCACTGTTAATAGACCTAACACAGTTGAGACTTCTCCTTTAAGGCTCACATTCACCTTTTAAAGATCTATAATGTTTTGAATAAAAATCCAGCATCATCTCTATCTAGAGAAATTTATAGCAAGAAAGATCTTCTAATGAGAAGATGCTGAGGTCTGACTTACAGACAAGTACATTTTCAAATATGTCGTTTTTCACTGTAGTTTGATGGACTAATTCAGACGTGGACTTGTATCCTTGCCCCCACTCAGTGGTCTCTTCTGAGAAGCTAATGTCCATGTCTCAGGGCAGTCGTGATACAATGAGATCATGTTTACAAAATACCTGCCATGCAGTAGATGCATAATAAATGTCATCTGCTACTTCTGGTAGCTGTTATGATTTCATTAAGCTAGAAACAGCCATCAACAATGCATTGTATACAGAAGAAAGAATATAACCCAAACACCTGGAGTGGTAGGTAGACAGGACTCCAAAATGAGGGAGATTCACTCCCAAGCTGTTTGTAAAATCTTATAAGAAATCAAAGGTCAAAGACTCTTTTCTAAATATTTCACCGAAAATACGGCCTTCATCACAGTAGAGAAGCAGCTGAAAGACATAAATACAGAAAAGGCGTGAGAGAACCATCCTGTCTAGAGTTTGAGCCAGTAGATCTGGGCTGAGTTCTCGGTGCTCTTGCTTAGTAGCTGAGTGATCTTTGGTAAATCACATAAACCTCTCTGAACCTCCTTTAGCTTATCTCTTAAAAGGAGATGAGGGCATCTTCTCTGCCTTTCTCACAGGGATGTTGTAAAAATAAAATTTGATGGTATGGGTCTGCATAAATATCATCACGCGTTGCTTGTAAGTTGCAGTAGAGCCTTTCACGCTGCCCACAGCTTTCCTCTCCCTTCCCTGGACTGAACTGCAGAAGTGTCTGCTCTACTCAAGTCCACCCTCAGAGGACCAATTTCCTACGTTGCAACAACCTCTCCAGCTCCTGCCCCTGCTGACCCAGCTTCTAGGTTTGAGGAAGAACAGCTTTGAGAGGAGACTTTCCAGGTGGGGAGATATGGAACTAAATCTATACCACAAAGTTCTGCCTTTAATTGGTAACCACGGCCATCAGTTCACCCACAGGAAGCCCTGTGTCCCCCCTTAAATAGATAGTCCCCAAATCAACTGAAATCCTTTCATTGGCTTCCCTTAGCATACCTGAAAAAGAGTGACATTTTCAAAAGCAACTTTAATAAATACATTTTTAACACAGAAATGAAATCAGTAAAAATGCCAACAAAATCAAACTTTTTTCAAAAATTTATAACTCTACAGGGTTGGCTGACCTTGTTTCCTTACACCAGAAAATGCCAAGGAAAGATCCTGAAGAGAAGCTGTGTACCCTTTTGAATCACAATGTAACAACCTCTTCATAATAAAATATCCATTTATTTATAAAGTAAGAATTACCCATATACAGCAAAAGGGGGCACATTCTCTTTTATGCATAAAACTGTTATGCCTTAAAGTTACCGCCCATTTCCTTCCTTCTACATTAGTCAGAAGTCCAGCCCACCTTCGCTCAGTCCACTTCTTCACCATCCTTTGCTCTCTAACCCCTTGACATTGATTTTCTCTTGCCAGCAGTTTATGATTCCCGTTTCCCTCAGGTTACCTATGAACAAGTTACAGAGTCTAACTGTTTCTTCTCAGTCTGTATGCTTCTCGATCTTTCCTTTAGTCGGGATTCTTGGTTGTTAGCAGCCAAAACCTCACTGTGAAGAGGTTGAACAAGGGAAAAAGAGGCATTTATTAGAGTGATTCTAGGGAAGTGTGCAAATTAAAAGAAAATGGTAAAAAGTCAGTCTTGAGAGAGCAGGAAGGAGGTCAGCAATAGGGCCGGATTCTATCCTTTCATCTCTCTTCATTTTCAATCTGCATATCTATGGAGTAGGTCCTCCAAACTGAGGGAGACAAAGCCCCTCAAAGTTCCAAGTTCCAAGCTCATCTTTTCACAGCTTTGTCAACCTTAAGGATAATTCTTCCTCAACTTTTCCTCCTAGCTATGGGAGAGGATTCAAATTGGTTCCATGTTTGAGTCCCAGTAATCGTGGTCAGGGGCTGAAGTACCCTGGCCCAGTTTGGGACTCCTGACACACCTGTGTCTCAGAGAGGGTGGCATGGTACTAAAACCAATGGACCCAATTAGAGCCACAGTTGGTGTCGAGAAGTACAAATTCTTCTCAACACTAATTGAAAAGTTCTCTCTGTACACTTGAAAGGAAGGGGGGAGGAAGTGTTGTTATCTGTTATCTGAACACAGGGACACCAGCAAGCCAAAATAATACATACCCCATGGTCCTCTGAATCTGACACATCATTGGCAATCTCCACTTCCTTGCTTCTCTGGACCACAATTCTCCTGGTTATTCTCCTACTACCCCAGTGTTCTTTCTGGGTAACTATCCCTGGCTTATTTTTATGTTCTATTCTTGAGCCAATTCTTTCTCTCTTAAATACTTCTCCCTTGGAATCTTTATTCACCTTTGCAGCCAAGCAATCTGCCCTACATAGATGGCCCCCAAATATATATCTGTACTTTTTCTACTAAGCCTTAAACCCATATTTGGACATTAATAGCTCAGTTGGATATATTCAAAATCAAATTTATTATCTTTCCACTCTTTTACATTTACCTTTCTTTCCTTTTGTGGGTTGTGCTCAGAATAGCAGGCAGGAGTAGGAAATTCCTAAGAAGTTTAAAATTTTGATCCATATTCTCAGAGGCAGGAATATGAGGAGGCAGCCATTGCTATTAGTACACTTAGGTTACTAAAAGTTGAGGAACTAGCAATGAAGAGGTTAAAAACTTTGGTCCAAAGGTCAAATTTTACAGCATTTAATCAAAGTAGTGGGACACAGGACTCAAGAAAACATTATAATGAATTCTCATTTCTGTTTGTGTTTGGGTTTTTCAGGCTGCTCTCGTAGGTGCCCTCTCAAAGCATCTTTAAGGCACCGTATAACAGCTAATTCATAGCATTCAGATTGCCCGGGTCATCCTGCATTAAAGTGTCCTCCCTCCCTCTCACCTTCTCCATAGAGTTAGCTGTCAGATCCCTGCAGTGTTAGCTCTGCGAAACCTAGTTCCTGTTTTTTTTTTCTTTTGAAAAATTCTGTTGCTATTCCCTAAATTCAGTCCCTGTTTGTTCTCCTAAATTACTGCAATAGCTTCTGAACTGGGTCCTTTTTTTAGTCCACTTCCTGCTTCCTGCATCCAACCAGCCTACTGATGCCAGGGCCACCAGAGCTCAGCCCTAATCCTGACAATTCTGTTGTTGTAGGAAGGTAAGGGAGGTGTAAAGTTGATGGATGATCAGATGTAGACTTTTTTGAAATGTAATCTTTGGAGATATAAAGGGTGCTCAAGCCAAATATACTTATTCTTGAGAATTTGGGGTTGATGTGTGTGTATGTGGATGAAAGAGAAAATGTTTGGCTAATGGAGCATCTAAAATGATGCTTTCGTGGACCCAGCTAATGCCATGTAATTGTTCATCTTAAGGAGAAGATTGGTGAAACGCGTTTCTCTCCCTTTATGCCAGTTTAGTATAATTAATGCAGTTGCTCAAAGCGGAAGGGCGTGGCGATTAAGAGCCCAGATTCTAAAGTCAGAAGACCACAGTGGAATCTTGGCTCTCTAACCTAACAGGTGTGCGACCTTGTAAAATTACTTAACATCTTTCAGTCTCAAGGACCTCTGCTGTAAATGAGGATTACTGTGTGGATTTATTTATTGAAAAGTTAATGTTAGATCATTGAATCAATTTATTGTGTGGTTTGAGACAATCTATATAGAGCATATAGAACAATGCTTACAAAATAATAATAATAACTGACATTTACTGAGTGATTACTATGTATTAGGTGCTGTTCTAAGTACCACTGATATGTAGTGCTTAAGATGCTATTTAATCCTGATACGATGCTATTTTACATAATGTACTATTATTATTTCCTTTTTATACATGAGGAAAATGAAGTGTAGAGATGTTAAATAACTTGCCCAAAGTCATACCGCTAATCTGTGACAGGATCAGAATGCCAAGTGGTAGTCACACTCAGAATCTGTGGCTTTATACTCTATACTACACTTACCTTCCTGCTAGAGATAACCATACTATCATTTTCCTATCTCAAGCATACAGTTATTTTGCATCTCCAGAACTGAGTGAGACTGGATGTGGGAGGCAGCAATTCTCATTCTTGTAAATCTTAAATGGTTTCCCATTGCCTGCAGAATAAAATCCGTAACACTTATTTAACTCAAGATCTTTTGTTATCTGGTTTCAACTCACTTTTTCAGCTTTATCTCCTTTTTCTTTTAAATAATCATAGAATATGCTAGAAAATTTCAACCACTTCTAGTTCAACAAGCACATTTTTTTTTTCATTTTCTTGATTTTGTTCCTTGGCTCTGCTGGGAATGCCCCTCACCCCCTTCACTATGTTATGATTCAGCCAAAATGTCACTCTCCGTGAAGAATTCCCCAAACTTTTATTGTGTTTACCAATAGCACATTTTGCAGTATTTAATGCCACTGATTTTAGTTATAGGAGAATCAAGATTATACATTTATACCAGAGTCATTTCTCTAGAGTTAGCATGTTTTGAGATACTAAAGCATTACTGAAAAGTCTTATTTTTTCTTAATTGTTTTTTACAGCTAGATGGACCAAAGGAAGATGGTGATCTGTTGAGAAATAGTTGTGCTTCAAACATCTGTTCACTTCTTAGAGAGGATATTTGATTTAACACCTCAATTTTGAAATTTGTTGGAAAGAATCCTAGCACAGTTTAAAAGGATTGGCCAGCTGACTAATGGGATAGTAATTTGGCGAAATTAGAGGATTTCCCTTTTAGAAGATTGCGTAGAATATACTTTGAATTCATCCTGAGGGAACTATACTTGAAGAGTTAATTAGGGTAGATACTTTGGCAGTGATTGGGGCCCACCACTTAGGAAAAGATTCAAACATTTCTGGCAAAAAGAAATTCCCTTCTGGGGCCCTATTTAGCTTTGGGCTATTGATCAGATGTTTTAATGCAGCTGTAGTTATTGGACTACAGATGGGGAAATCCTGCAGTCTCAAAAATGTATAGAAACAATTTTTAAAGCTATGTGAATTAGCTGGATCAGTTGCTGATAAAGATGGAGTCTCTGGATTTATCTTATTGAAACTACACAGTTAACAACAACCTCAGGTCTGCATGGGTCATTGCCATTCAGGTTAAACTCGAAGTCATTCATTGATATCTATTAGTATCTGAGTTTTACTTTTGAGATGATACATTTCTTATAATAAGATATCATTTAACAATGTTGTTGGCTGGGGCTGGCCCCGTGGCATAGTGGTTAAGTTAGTGTGCTCTGCTTTGGTGGCCCCGGGTTCACAGGTTCGGATCCTGGGCAGAGACCTACACGCCCTCATCAAGCCATGCTGTGGCAGTGTCCCATATATAAAATAGAGGAAGATGGGCACGGATGTTAGCTCAGGGCTGATCTTCCTCAGTAAAAAGAGGAAGATTAGCAACGGATATCAGCTCATGGCCAATCTCCCTCACCAAAAAATAAAAATAAATAAAAATGTTGTTGGCTATTGTCATATAGAGGTTTTCCCAGAGGATATATCTAATTGCATCCCTTTGAACAAAGACTGCTCATCCTGAATTGGGGAGTTCTATTTGTATCGTGCAAATACACAGCTTTGGGAGGAACATGAGTGGAGATTTGAGGAAAGGATACCTGAAGAGCTAGTCAGCTGAGTCAGCCTTGTTGACTAAAGGAATGACAGAAGTTTTAGCTGTTTCTGTTCACCTCTGTTGCCCCCATATGATTATCACAATAGCTAAATGATTTTTCCAGGTTTATTCGGCTCTTTGACAGAGCTAAATAAGTTCCTTTCCTTGATTGTCTAGGAATAGAGGTACTGTAAATAATCTGTTGGTACATAGAAGGAAAACACCTTGAGAAGAAAATGTCTATACATCATATAGACTTCAGAAAGTTGCCTGTAGAAATGGGATGAAAGATAGAACAAACAGCTTCCCTTCTTATTTCTCCATAATTTCACTATTCTAGGTATATGTATGATTAGATACAGAGAGAGCAATGTTAAGGACAAAAAATATGTTTTTACCTAGCCCTTTATAAAATGGAATTAAGCAAAAAAGATCTGGTAATTAAATGCTTTCCCAAATTGTTTTCTAAATAATTTGCCTCTAGAATAATCTGTAATGTAATGCAGCTGTTTCTGTGTCTGTATTACTGGGTGCTTTTGTGGTCAAATGGGGAACGGAATTGCTTTTTGAAATCCTTAAACTTTCCTCAGGATGTTGCAAAGGATCTGCCTCGGTCAGCATCTCTTGGGATGTTAATTAAAAATATGGATTCCTAAAATCCACCTCAGACATACAGAGTCAGATGGGGAAGTAGGTCTGAGAAATAAGCATTTTAAACAAATTTATTGTAGGAGTCTTGTAGTGAATGTTTGAAAATTATCTGTTTAAGGAAATCTAAATATTTTCCTAGGATCTTAACTATTACTGATATGTACAGAACAGGAACACAATCTTCTTTAGTTGAAAAGCAATGGATCTCTTCATGTTTGAGAAGAGTAGATTGGGAATCTTAATTATTCTTTTGGTAAACCTACCAATAGGAAAGGTTACCCCAAGTGGTTCAGAGGAGAAAATATAGGTGAGATTGCCTACACTGGGCTGGAAGAGAATTCTCTTATTGTGAGGCAGAACTTAGAAGAGAAAGTCCTTGTTTTTGGAGTAGCAATTATTCTATTGCCCCTGAAAAAGCACAACACCGTGCTAGAGACTAGGGATACAAAGATGAATAAGACAAAATAACTATCCTTGAAGGGTTGACATTATTTTTGGGAGACTGACTTGAAAACAAATAATGGCTAGAACAGAGTCAGTCTCAAGGACAGCACAAAGGAGGGAAGGATCAGGGAAGGATCCATTAAATTAATTCTTGAAGGATGAGATGGAATTTCCAGGTGATTGATAATGTAAGAGCATAGGCAACATGATTGAATTTTAGGCCAAGGGAGAATATGTGTAAAGGCATTGACATCTGAAACAACATATTGTTTTTGCCAAACTGTGGATAACTTAATGTGGCTGAAATGTCTACAACTGTGCATTTGATAGATTTCAGTTCCTAGCCACACAATGCTGATAATTCAGAGTAGGCTCTGTGAGGTCAGTCTAAAAGTAAATAAATGCAAAAGAAGCCTTCAGTATGATCTTCCCCTTTGCTGTCAGTAACTATTTTGACCTCTTTTCTTTATGTGTGCTTTTTCCTTAATTGATCCTATCCTGCCTTATGGTTTAAATACCAACTCTGCTGAGGACTTCTGGTGGATATTTGCAGCACAAGTACCAGATTGGTATCTTATTTCCTATGTCACCTCTCCATCTGACATCTTGAGGATAACATATTCAAGATGGAACTCTTGATTTCACCCTCATAAACCCATGCCTGGCTCAGTCTTCTCCATCTCAGCCAGCCAGTTGCTGAAGACAAAGTCAGAGTCCTCCTAAATTTCTCTTTTTCTCTCATCTCCCACACACATCCATCTGTTTTTATCTGCAGAATATGTTCCAGAATAGTCTACCTCTCTCTATTGCCATTGCTCTCTATCACCACAGCTATCATTAGGTCTGGTCTCTTGCTGCTTCTTCCACTCTGATAACCTGTTTTCCTCCATTGGAAGTCGTCTTTATGGCGTGTAAATCAGAGCACTCTCCCAGGTCTTAAAATCTTTTCTATTCACTTAGAATAAAGGCAGACTACTCCCCGTGGTCTTAAAGCCCTGCTTGATCTAACTTCAGTTTTCCTCTTTGATCTTATTGTATTCCCTCTTTCCACCATCACCGGGTTCAAGTCACGCTGACATTTCTGTTTCTCCAACATGACCAGCTAGGCCCTGCCTCAGGCCTTTGTCCTTATTCCTTGTTGTTCCCTTCTTCCTGGGATGCTTTTCCCTGGCTGTAAGCAAGAATGGCTGTTTCTCATCATTCAGGTCTCAGCTCAGATGTCACCTCGCTAGAAAAGACTCACCTGATCACTATATCTAAAATAGTAATTTTGACAACTGCCTAGTTACTATTCATCACATTGCCCTGCTGTGTCTCATTATTGTATTTACTGCTGTTTCTAGTTATCTTGTTATTTATTTGTGTTCACATTCCCACTACAATGTAAGTTCTCTGTGAAAGGGTCCCTTTCTCTTTTATTCACCACTGTATTCCTTCCAGCTGGAACTTTGCCCGGCACAGAATATGCTAAGGGCATCCTCTATAAATATCTGTTGGACAAATGAAAAAATAAAGAAGGCACTTTCAACTAAAACTGGGGTGAAAATAATCTCTAGAATTACACTGTCCAATAAACCAGCCACCAGCCATGTGTGGCTATTTAAATTCAATTTAAAATTAATTAAACTTAAACAAAATTCTAAATTCAGCTCCTCAGTTGCATTAGCCACATTTCAAGTATTCAGTAGCCACATGTAGCTAGTGACTACTGTATTGGACACGCAGAGATGGAATACATCATCTTTGCAGAAAGTTCTATTGGGCAGCACTCTATTTTAGAGAACAAAGTGTTTAAGCCATAATAAAAGAGTAGATGTTAAAGGAAGAAATTTCTGAGCAAGATGGGTTATATAATTTAAGGAGTAAGTGGAAAGCCATGAGATTTTCTTTTTTAGAGTTCTCTTAAGTAGGATAAATTCTCAGCTCCAGAGAAGGCTTAGCAGCCATGTACCCTGAAGATGGGTCTTTGGGCTTTTGACCTCCCAAGGTCCCTCCTGGATCTACACATAATTATTCTTGTGATCTAAATTAAACTTGAATTGTGCCAGCCAAATGCCATATCTTTCACAGAATCCACAGAAGACATGGTCTTTGATCACAAGGAATTTTTCAAGACTCTTTTCAAACTGTATTTAAGAATAGATCACATTTTGCAAGAGCTGTAATGAAAAGATTCATGATGATTGATGACTCTGAGAAAATGTGAGTGACAGAGCCCAAGATTTCAAAGCATTCACTTGTCCTGTTTAATTTACAAATTAGAAGAAATTGACTTGTCCTATTTAATTTGCAAAACTTCAGAATCTCTCCAGTTTAAACTACTAACGATTGCAGCCATGTTTTATTAGATCTTTACCTAAGGGCTTGTCAGAATTCTTCTAGCATGCTGGTGTATGTTCTAGCTCATTCCCAGATTGCATTAAGGCTACTTCTCTTGTTATGGCAACCAGTCAGAGCTTTTTGGAATAGTCCCCAAGACAATATTTTAAAGGAGTGTTTTACTGAGTCTGAATACAAATATATCCGTGGGGCTTGTTTGGTTTCAATTCAAGTCAAGCGACAAGAGAGGACATTGCTTGCCTGAGAAAATTCAGTCATGGTTCAGAGAATTATTCTGTTCCATATATAGGGAGCATGCTGAGAAGGAAGCAAGAGGGAGAACAGAGGGATGGAAAACTTGTTTTTGGAAAACCAGCTCTGGCCTAACTCTACAGAATGGTGAATCTGCATGTGGCTCCTACCTGGAGAAAGGCAGCTTACTTGATATTCAGAGGAATGAAACAGCGTCAGAAAAAGCTTTCGTGTGCTGTTTTCATCTTTGCTGGTTTGCAATGTCATCATGAATTTCGGGCAAATAGAATTTGCATCAGTTCAGTTGACAGGACTTCATGAATTTTAATATCCTGACTCCATATTCACATTAGTGTTGATGCTTCCTTACACCTTTTCCCCCTTCATTTTTTTCAGTAAAAAGCTGAATTTATGCCAGAGCATAGAGAATCACCATTCTGTATAGTATTTGGAACAATTAATGCAAGTTAAGTGAAAAATTGCATGCGTTTGTAAAATTTGTTCCAACGAATTCATAAGCTATAGCTTAGGTTTAATTTAAACGAGTAAAATGGAAGACACATTTTCTCATTTTGCTCCTAGGCTCTTGGATTTGTTTAAATCGGAACTCTTTCACAAAGTCCTTCAATACCTTTCAGTCTTGGGTTTAGACAACCTGGGAGTTAGTTTGTCACGTCACTGCAAGAGAGTATTAAAACTTTGTATGCTTGCAGAAAAATTATTAATGCATTTTTAAGATTATGTTCGCACATAAAAAGGTGAATACAAAACCGTCCAGGTACTACTTGGTTATTTGTCGTCTAAGAGACCTGAGTTTGACACTTTGGAGTGATGTTTTCATATGAATAATTATGGTTTTCCTAGTTAACATATTGAGTCGGTATTTGGTCATCCGCATGTTCAGTTACCCAAAGAGGAAACATGCAAATTATAATCTGAGGGGCAGAGAAAATAGCACAAAAGGGAAAGGTTATGCTGATAAAGATACACAAATTCACAATAGCTTGAAAAAAGCAGTTCAGTCAGCATATTTGTTTTCCCATTCTGTGGCATATTACTATCGGGAAGACAAGACTCGTTTCTTGAATAGGCACAGCCGGAGCAAATTTTTATTCTTGCTACGTAATAGATATTATTTAGAGACACAGAAGTACATAAATAGCTGAAAAGTTGCAGTTCTAGATATAATGATTCAGAAGACTCGAACACAGGTTTATCATTGCTCTGCTTGGTATTAAGTTACATTGTTGTTGTCATGTCAAGTTTCAGCCCATTTTAGGAAATTGAGACAGGGTTTTTATCAGCTTTCATTGAATTCAGCTAGTTGTTAGGTTTCCTGTGGATTGCAGTGCTTTAAAGTTTAGCTCACCAACTCCATATTGTGTCCTTAAAATGTGTTGCCTAAGTAAGGTTAACAGTGAGTATACAGGGGTTGCTGTGGCTTTCTGAATTCTTGGTTTAGAAAAAATAAGAAGAATTTCTGATTTAGAGGGCGAGAGAATTAGGTTCAAATACTTAACTTTATATTACAGAATATATAAACTTAAACCCTGACTTCCCTCCGGAAAAATTCTATTGGTACATAGGTTTCCTTAATTTTATTAAATATAATATTTTCATCCACGACTCTAAACATTTTCACCTTGTACTCCTTCCAAGGTGATCATCTCAAAATGATCATCTCAACCCAAAAGTCAAGAAAAAACATTAAAACATTTCGCTCATGGATAGAATATTTATTTTGAAAAAGGGAAAGCCGAAGAAGCATTTTCATTAATCATTTATTACAGAAATGAGGAAGGCTTTTACCTGAGACCGTGTTTCCATATTTATAAGAGTTTGAGGCTATAAACAGAGAAAGATAATTAACAAAGGGCAAGGCCAGGATGCTAAATAATAAAATAAGGTAAGTGTTGCCATAGTACTTTAAAGCTGAATGGGGCTTTAAAGGTCTTTGTCCACTTGAGTATAAGCCCATGAGGGAAAGGACTATGACTGTCTTGCTTATTGTTCCCTCCCTGCTGCTCCCAGTGGCTGGCACCATGTTGGAATAAAGTAGGAGATTAATAAACATCTGTAGAATAAATAAATGAACCCAGAGAGGGGAATGACTTTTCCAAGTTAAAACAGTGAGTTACACTGTAGATCCAAACATCAAATCTTAGCCCTTTGTAGTCTTCTGACTTCTCATCTGATGCTTTTTCATGACTGATACTTTTTTTTATTTTTACAAGCAAACTCTTAGCAATCTGACCACAGTCAAATCAAGCAGTGAGGATTATGAGCGACTTCATTTTCAGTGGGGTAAATACTTTCCTGGAAAAGATGAACTCTTGTTACAATAAATCTTTTTTTGGACAATAAAAAATCACTATGTAAGGTCCAGTCATAAAGGTCTAAGATCTAGGGTGACCCATTGGCAACAGTTTTCCCAGGACTTTCCTAGTTTCAGCAGTGAAAGTCCCATGCCCCAGGAACCTCCTCAGTCCTGGACAAACCAGGATGGTAGGTCATTCTAGTCAGAACTGAAAGAGGCGTTGTTGGAGTGAGGAGGGTTCCTGAGGGTATCAGAAACCCATAGGGATGCATATTTTCTCAGAATATCAATCTCATTGTGGTATGTTGGGGGAAATAGTATAATTTATCTTTATAAATAAATGCAAGATGTCAAAGAAATATTCAAGATATACCTTAAAATTTCTGAGGTTCTCAGCTGTGTAAAAATTACTTGGGTGGAAAAGTATGAGAAAGTCTGATATCTTGTTAGGGCTGGAGGCGTATGGGTGGGTGCAATGATTACACAAGTTTATATAGTTCAAAGTTCTCATGTGACTGAATAAGGCATATTCACATAAGACAAGGTATATACAGCAGGAGAAAGAAAGCCCAGATATTTATTGAATGATCCAAAACTTCCAAAACAGCTTCCCAGGACCTCTCGGTCAGGCAGGATGGATATGCTTTGTCTTGGGATTATGAACCATCCAAGATATATGGGAGACATTTTATTTTCAAGAGAACTCAGGCACTAGTTTACTGAATGAGGGTTTTTTTCTACTCTGCTAGTGACACAGCTAAAATTAGGCTACGTAACCAATGAAACCAGGTACAAACCATTAAGCTATACAATCTAATCATTGCAGACAAGTTAATACATGATACTTCCAAGGAAGTTTTCAACTTTAAATAGGACAATATACCTAGCACGGCTCGTCTTTATCTTGGCCATTCTCAGAGATAAGCACAGAACTATTCAAGTCAGCTATCCAGCTTCAAGTTAACCTTAACCATACACAGTGGTAAATTATTGGAGGTTACACCTTAGTATTTACATAGTAAGAAGATGAGTTTGGAATGGAGTTATGGTCAACTGCTATAAAATAATGAGCTTAATTGGAGATTGACTCTCAGAATATTAGAGCTAGGAGATAATTTTTGGCATCTGAATGCTAATTTAGAATAAATGAAATGAAGTATTACTTTGTGATTCAGATAGTAAACCAAAGGAACTTAACTTTCTAAGAGGTTTGGGAAGATTACATCAATAGCTTCAAAATAGGTTTAAGTAACTGATGTTGACCTAACCTTGATAAGATTTTAAGGAAATGGGAATGTTTGCAGATTTCCTCGAACTCAGAGATTGATATCAAAAAGGCTGACACACATGTCCATCGTAACTCCATAGCTGCCCTGAGAGAGAATTAGCATTCTGCTCAATAGATCATACGTATCACTCAGGGTGGCATTTTTCCTGTTCTTGGTTGAGTTATTTTACCAAGTTCAGGATCTGAGACGTGGCAGCTAGAAACTCTGGTAAGCTAGTCTGTGTTATTGGGTCAGTTCCATAATCAGGCTCCACTTACTTTCCTGTCTGATCTCCTACTATTCTCCATTCTGCATTACCTTGCATCCCTTTACACTCATCCGCTATTGGTCCACACTGGACTCGTCACTGTTCTCTCATCTTCCAGGTTCTTCTTCAGCCCCTTGCTTTTGAAAATGTGATTCTATCATCTTGGAAAATTGATAAAATAAGCATCTGTAGTCTTCCTCTTTGACTGTTACATCTTCTATGTGAGGGTAAAATTACACTGTGGTTGACCCATCGTAAACACTCAAAAATGGTTGCAAAGTAAATGAATGGATAGTAATGTATTTCCTCTTAATAAACATATGTACATATATTTTAATGGGTTAATTTCCTTACACACATGAATGGTCTGAATGTTTCATTTAATTAGGGAGGAGAAGAACGTTTTTAGTTTCATGGAGCCTCACACTAAGCTTCAAATTCACCCTCATGGGAGACTGGCCACATTTAGTCATTCTGCCATTTCCCACATTGATGTTTAGGGGACTGGCAATCTTGAGTCACACTGAAATCCAGACTGCTTATCATCTAGCATCATGGGAAGTGTGCAAAAAAGATAAAAACAAAGATTCCCATACTGTATAGGCATAACTTAACAATCTTAAGTATAGAAATGCAAAATTGTCGTTTCCGAAGAGTATTGTACATACATGTCTGTTGTTTTCTTAACTCAGATGAAAATGTAAATAAAATGACTCTGTAAAATTATGAATTTAAATACAAGAAGATATGAGTATGGAAATATAGAGTAAAATATTACTTCCTTTTTTTAATTTAAAAATAATTGGTTTTGATTCAGTATTTTACTTATAGTTATTTTCTTTCACAAAAGCTCCATCATAGCATAAGAATACCTTCATTCCACCATTGAACTTAAATAACAAGCCAGTTTATTAGTGGCCAGCTTTGAGCAAAGAAACAGGACACATTTAATACCAAAAAAAAAAAAAAAAAAAAGCCTTTTCTCCTGTATGTTCCTATTAGGCCATTCACACAGAAACTTCTCTGCAGCAACTGGTAAAAAGCTTTTTATCCAGATATAGTACACACTGGACTGAGCATTTAAAAAGGATGTAGAGGGTATTTCCAGTTCAGCCCAATTGATTTTCAATATAAATTTTTACAGATATTCTCTCATCCTTTCCTTTTTGCAGATAACTTACCTTTAAGCATAAGCCAAGTGAACATCCTTTGGCAATGATGTAAAGATTTTCCACAGCTCCAGCACTTAGAGTTACTTATAGTAGAATACTTTCAGCTTAGTTTTCGTTTTGTTTCTTATTAATCCATTTTTTTTGGAGGGAGTGTGGGGGACTTGGCATATCCTTTTGGCTATTCTGGAAGCCTATTTTCTAAACCACAGTAAGTATTACAACCCTTGAAAAAACAGTAATTTTTTTCATGGCTAATTCCTTCCAGGAGCTTCTGTTTCAGTAGATGCTGCCCCTTGAATTTTAAGTTCTGACTGGGTGTCCCACACCATGCTTATAACGTGAGTCCCCTCTCCCTCCACGTTACTATAGAGGACAGTTTAGAATTGTTCTGGATCAATTACAATATGTAGTTCCTCTCCTAGGTCACCACAAAGAAAGATATCAATCCTACAGAGCTTTAATCTCTGTGTACTATGGGGAACAGGGAATTGGTTCAGAGGATTCCCGCAGAGTGTTGATGTATCAGCCATAAGACTGACAATGAAGCAAGAAAAATCCTGAACGAGTTAAACTGCCCCAGTGAAAGAAAACAAAAATTGTTTTTTGGAACACAAAAGTAATTTATTATCATCATTGAACACTTAAAAAATACAAGAGAATATTAAGAATATAAAATTGTCATAATGCTACCATCTAAGACCTATTAATGTTTTTAGGATCTTTGTATAGTAAAAATTGAGAATGTGTTATATCTAGTTTATTTCTTTTTTATGTTATTATAGTGTTTTCACTATTTTTAGCATGATTTTGAATAGCTATATAAATGCTCCATTATGTGGGTGGTCCATAATAACTTAGAGTTAGTTTGATGGAAAATTTGGAGACCAGGCTCAATCTTATAATTTAAATTTTCTGTCTTACCAAATATATATTTATTGATGTTTTTTCCTTTGAATTGTACTTTCCACATCTGCATGGGGTTCACAGTGCACAAGCAGTGGGCACTGAGCTGTCCAGTACCTTTTAGTTCACTGGATTCTGGTAGGAACGTTGACTAGGAGTGTGACAACTTTCCAGTCACAAGGAGGTAGAGTCGTCAGACTTTTAAATAACAGCTTCCGCTTCTAAAACTTTCACTCTGCACTATGCCACATTATAACTTGAAAAATAAACACAGCAGCTCAAAGCATATACAAGGGGTAAGAAAAAAATAATGAGAAATGCATTCCAGTGGAACTAGTGATTTAGTGTTTGGTAAGAGAAATCCCCCTTTATTTCCCCCTCTCAAATGGAGGATTCAATGCAGAACCCATTCAAAGAAATACAAGCCCTTGACACAGTCCTTCCTGTATGCCAGGTCTCAAGTCTCCCTCCCTACTACCAAATTGGCTAGATGTGCCAGATACTTGAAAAGTAAATCAATGGCTCCATCAATAGAGGACTTGCCTTAGACACTGCATTTTTTTTAAGAACGATTAATCACATATTTATTTTCTCTGTCATTTCCCCCACAAATCTTTTTATGGCATATTAGTGTTTCAAAGTTTATCTGAAGGATCCTTAGAAAAACCAGAAAACTGTTAAAATTCAGATTCCTGGTCCTTACTCCAGACCTTCTAATTTAAAATTGTAGGAGTAAGGACATAAGATTCTTCATTTTAAAAAATATTCCACATGACTGTAATGATCAGCCTGAAATATGGGACAAAAAAGCTCTTCCTATAAGGCAAAATGCTTTATTATTATTCCAATTAATATTAGTCACCTCTTTTCAAGTACTTACTATAAGCCAAACACTGTATTTTTATGTATCTTACTTCAGCATCAGATATATAAGTAAAAAATACCACATCTCTACAGATGATAAAACTAATAATCAGAGAATTGAAATAATATTGAAAAAGAAATGAAATAAAGATCCAACTATCCACACAATACAAAGAAGGGAGGAGACAGATCTAGGATTCTAATCGGAGTCTGGATAACTTCAAAGTCTACTACACATAATCTTGGCCAGATTATTCAGGTAGTGTTCTGAAACTCTTTTTATTTTGACAATAAATTCTCAAGGTTGAACTGCCAAGGACTGTCTCAACTGAAAAATCTTATTGTAATTATTCTAGAACTGTTGGCTTTCAGGTACAAAGCCATATCCCAAGTGACTTGGCTCAAGATGAAAAGGTTATAGAATGGAAAACATGGTAAAGGAATTCACCTCTCTCCTTACTGTTAGCCAAGAATCACACCAACTTTCTTTCTTGTGCATTGCAGACAGACCATAGGCACACTTTAAACTTGGCAATCCGTGCTTGCTAAATCTGCCATTATTACATCCTCCCTTTGTGTCCTTTGTGGATAACTGCAGTGACATTGGTGTACATCATCCCTGGTGTTTCTACTCATGGCACTGACTCATTGTAAAAGGTATTTCAAGGGTATGCTGAAAATAAGACTCCACATCAAATGTGGTAACTCTGAGCTTCAGAGCGTTAGTTTGGTTTTGACTGCTCTGCCGAAGCACTTTCTGAACAGGGCAGTGTTTTAATGTCACAGAATCCTCCAGAGGCACTAAACAATGCATCACAAATCTGCATGAAAAGGTAGCTAGATGAGAGCTGAATGTAATTCTTTTGTTGAAGGCAGTGCAAATGATGGCAAAGAGCTACTGTAGCAAGTTTCCAAACAAATCCATAATCAAAAAAACTCAGCTGAACATAACATTGCAACTGAGATTTGGTCAAAGGCCGTATTTTTTGAAGCTCAGAAAAAGCCATGTATTTCTCACCTTCAAACACGGCAGTTAAATTGATGGTCTCCCTTTGTTTCTTTCTGTTTTCATTCTCTTTCTTCCTACCGTTACTCTTATTATATGCCTTAGATGATAAATTGTCAGTGTTTGCGGATTTTCTTACATGATCCAAATTTCATTACTTGACCCACAGCCTAAATCATCTTCACTGAGTACAGTCCTTGATGGGTCTCCTTAAATTCGTATTGTTTATTAGCACAGCCTTGAAAATGGTTTCCAGAAATTACACACATCCCATTCCTACTCTCACACACAAATTTACTCCACCCGCACCCACACCCCCAGGCATATACATTCAAATTGTTTCAAAAGTTTGCACTTCTCTCTCGGCTTGCTTTTATTTTCATATCACCTCCTCCTCTTACCACTCTTGACTCTTTCCTGTCCCATAGAGCTGAGAGGCCACAAGGCCAGAGACAGCAAATCACCTAAGAAACTGCCAGGTCTGAGGTCCAGGAGAATTACAATATCAGGCTGGATGCACTGTCGACCAGGTGTGTAAAATCAGGCAACGTGCATCATTTTTGTAACTTCCGTTTCCTCAAAAAGAAACAAAGAATGAGCTGACATCTGAAATCCTAAATACAAATGATTTCTCAAGTAATAGAGGTAATTTTCACACCTAAAATAACAGAAATGACCTGGAATAAAGCAATAGCAAGTCTTGAGAACTACAGATAGAACGAAACTCTATACCCAGTAGAAAAGCATTAAAAATGTGTGACCCAAAACAGACAAGCATGAAACATACCGTCTGCTGCCTGGATGCAGCTCAGGAGCTAGCAGTGTGCAGCCACTCTTTAGATACCCCCTCTCTCTCTCTCTCTCTGTTTTCCTACCTCTGAAATTCTGGACCTTCTAGTGTCAAAATTCTTTACAGAAATAATTTTTAACAGTAGCCAAAGCTAAAGATGAGGAAAAAAAAAAAGATATTAGATTGCTCTTAGGGTCCCTATATCAGACCTCATACTCTGTACCTAATGACACCCAATAAAACACCGGCTTAGGGACTAGACATAGTTCTCACTTGGGAAGAAATAAGCTTTGTTCACACTTTGTTAGGAATGATGGATCTACTGACTTTTGGAGAAAAAACTGGATACATTCAGGATGACTCTATGCACACTCTAGAAAGAGAATCATATACCAACAATTATTTAGTTAAACATAAGTCATTTACAAAACCTAGCAAATAACATGTACTAAAGTTATCAGTTATAAAATTGGTGAAAACCTTTAGTAAGACTGGATAAGACAGAAGTTTCTGTTCAACTCCAGTCTTCCTAGATCTTCCCCAGGATCCAGCTAACCTTCAGTGAACCACAATATTTTTATGCCATTCCAGCCAATGACGAGGTTTTGCTTCCTTATATTAATTTTGTATTAGTTTTTCCTTATTTTGTTTTCCAAAGTTCGGGGTAAATAATAAGTCTTTATCATTGTATTGGAAGGAGTCTTGATTCTCTTCCGTAAGAATGGAAAATATCGCTTCCCACTTATTTCCCCTTGAATTAACGTTTAGATATGAGTATAAGGTGTTGTGAGTCACAAAACACCATTCTTTTTCTTACAATCCATTCCATCCTTTAGGAAAGAAATTTCCCTTTCAGAATGGAGTTTAAGCTTCAATTCAGTTTAACACGTATTTTGCACCAGGCACAGAGAAGGGTGAAATAAATACAGAAAGAAGAATAAGAAGATTCCTACTCTTGAGGGAGTATACTCACTGAGAGAATATAGGCATATATAATAGATGCTTTTAGCAAAAGGCAGTAAGTACAGCAATACATGTCTCCAAGATGCTTCAAGGGCTCAGGATAGGAACAATTCACCCAAACTGGAGTGGAAGTTCAGAGGACATGAAGGCTTTCTGGATGTTATGCATTTTGACTGCTCTACAGAGTGATAAGCAAAGAGCTGGAGACAGAAATATTAAAAAATTGAGAGTGTTCAGGAAATTTTAAGTAATTCTGTATCACTTTAGTGTAATATATGATGCAGAGACTATTGAAATAAGAGCTTGGCAAGAAAAAGATTGGTAATAAAGAGACTTGCACATTGTACTAAAAATTTTAGATTTTAAAGAGTAGACAATGGGGAGCCATAAAAGGTTATAATTAAGGGAGTGACACCTGATATCATTCTGATAGATTTGATTGGTGTAACATGGAATTGGGAAAGAAATTAAGAGGCTCCTGCAGTATGAAATAAAGAGGTATTTGAGAACAAAAGGAGTAGAATGATTAAGGCCTATTTGAGATGAAATAAGACAATTTATGTGATTGATTGGATGTTGAGCGTGAAATAAAAGAAACAGTTGAGGTTGAATTTCAGATTTCTATTTTGTGACATTGAATTGATAGTAGTGATACCAAGTAAGATTAGGAAATTTTATGGGGAATATGCTGGTCACCAGGGTAACAGGTGGGTTGCTTAAGTTTTTGGGAACTGAGAGTTGACTCCTTGTCTAGCTCAGGCCAGTTAATACCACTGACTCATCAACTGGGCCTGTGTGGATAACAGATGGGGGACCCTTTGACATCAAGGAACTGAAAACTTCACACTTGGATCATGGTAACACCACCATTTTGTGAACATGTGTCTTATGAAGAGCCACGAAGCTTGACGATGCTTGTGCAGATCATCAATTACCTCACTTCTCCTTACCACCAATCATCTATTCCCACACTTCAGACCACCCTGCCCCATTATCCCATAAATATCCCTAATACCCGTTTTCAGGCAGGTGGATTTGAGATTTGTTCTCCCATCTCCTTGCTTGGCTGCCTTGTGAATAAACCCTTTCTCTGCTGCAAACTCATCATCTCGGTGATTGGCATAATAGTGTGGCAGGCAAAATGAACCTGGTTCAGTAACAAAGTTAGTATACAAAATTTCATTATACTTTTTAACATAAGAAACAAAAATTTGGAAATTGAAATAGAAACAGTCCCACTTAAAAAAGCACCAAAATCCATGAACTATTTAGAGATAAACTGAGAAAAATTTGTGCAAAGCTTGTAAATTAAAAATATAAAACACTGTTAAGAGAATTTAAAGAAGATATAAAGGTATTTAGCCAAGAAAAATGAAAACATATATCCACACAAAGACTTGTATTTGAATATTTAAGCCATTGTATTCATAATAGTTGAAAACCATAAATAACCCAAAAGTCATTTGAGCGGTGAATGGGGAAACAAATCGTGGTATATCTATATAACAAAATACTACTCATTAATTAAAAAGGAATCAACTATTGATACACACAGTATGAATATGTCTCAAAAATATTATGCTGAGCAAAGGAAGCCGTGCACGGCACATGATTTCATATATGTAATATGGAATTTTAGAAGAGGCAAAACTAATTTATAGTGACAGAAAGCAAATGAGTGGCTACTTTGGGTTGGAGGGTTGGGTGGGTTGTTGACTGAAAAAAGACATGAGAAAACTTTTTGCAGTGATGGAAATGTTCTATATCTTGATTGTCATAATGCATCAAAGCACACACTTAAAAGGAGTACATTTTATTGTACTGCAGTAAAATTGATTAGAAAAGTAAAAAATGTATATTGATAATGGAGAGATAGGAGAGACTTGAAATGTTTAAAAGCTGTTATCAAAGTGCCAATAGAAAAAATGCTGAAGATCCTAGAGGAGCTCTATTAACTAGGGAGGTGTGATGTCTGGGAAGATAGGGAGATGTGAAATCAAGGTCAAAGATGGGAGGCAGGTGTTATATGATAAATAGGATATTTTACATTCTGAGATAGAAGGGGGTAAGCACTAACACCACTGTTTCTATTTGTGGGGCTCGATCTGGAAACATGAAGGAATTCATGATGTGTGGCCTCAATTCCATTGGTGAAGTAGGAAGAAAGTCTTCTGCTGAAATGGATTTTCCCATTGACCAAAGACTTGCTTGCAGAAATTTCAAGTCAGTAACTAACACTTAAAATGGGACACCATTAAATATCAAACCTCAGTCCAACTGTCGATTTAAATTTTCCTTCTCTTGGTGGCATCTATTCACCTGTATGCTGAGTCTTGGCTTAATGAATCTCTTCACTTAGAAAAGAATGTAAAAAACAAAACCAAGGTATTGAAGAAATATCATGAACATTAAGTATTCAAATTAAAAAAATTGTAATCAAAATATCAAATAGACTTTGTAAAATATTAAAATTTGTGGTCATGAAAGTCTAAAAGGGACAATTTTATTTAAAGATTTTCAATAATAAAATATATGCCAAAAATAAGCTTATTGTTTAACTTTTAATAAGACCTCCTTCACACTTTCTTATTGTCCTGGCTTCATGAGATAATATATGTAACCAGGAAAAATGTATCCTTCTTTTTGAGTTTTTAAGTTGTATATTTGTCAAAATTATATTCTTTCAAAAATATCTAATTACTTCCGTGTTTCTGCTTATAGGCTGTTTAGGTAGAAATTCAGGTTGATTAGACCATTAAATGAAGACATCATAAAACAAAATGTTATATAATAAAAACACTACAGTTAAATATTCCAAATTTCAGATTCCAACGTCATAAAGATATTCTTCTAACTAAAAGCCTTAGCCAAAAATGGCGCATAAGAACACCCATTAAATGATGCTGTAAACAGAAATTGACTGAGATGTGTGGAGACCAAGAAGCCAGGGATTCAGATTTTAAGCTACAGCTGGGGTAATCAGTAAACAAATGAAACAGCAGTCATTAGAAGGAGTGCTAAATGATAATACTTTAAAACAGCCTCAATGTCACATTTATATAACTGGCACCCATCTTCCAAGGGCCTTCTGATGACTCTTTCTTTGTACGCTATCCAAGGAGCTGACTCAGACAAACTGAATATAGTGGCCCTTATGAAAAAAATACCACTACACTCTGGGAAAATACATTCAAATGCCATATTCTCTAACACACAATAGAAAACATACAAAAAACGCAGGATAGGAATTTACCAGAACAAATTCAATAGTTACACATTAGATATGACAGTCATTTTTAAAAAATGGATCAAGTAGGATGTTCAGCCTGTAAGTTACAGACATCTAGTTTGAACTAGCTTAAGCAAATGGATGAGATTATTGAAAGGATGCTGATATCTTAGATAATCTAAGAATTGATCAATCAGGATACGAGAAGGGCAAGGATGTATCTGGGCCTTTGGAACTAACAGAACCAGGGCTTGGCGACTGATGACATCCATTGATATCTAGATGCTGCTTCTCTTTGTTTCCTTCCATGTTCTCTCTTGCTGAAGACTGGCTTTGTTCTTGTGGAAAACACGACTACTACATTTCATGAAACTTTATATCTCAGTCCTATACAATGGAAAGAGATTGTGTTTTCTCTTGGTTCTATATCCAGAAATTTATAGAAGGGACTCATTGGCCTTGCTTAGAGCAAATGTCTACCCCTGGACCAAGGGATTGCAGCCAGGTGAAAGGGGGCTCATTGTAATATGGCTGCTCGCACAACATCTCTGAGGGTGGATTGGGGGACGGGGAAGGGATTTCAACTGTGCAGACAGTTCCACAGGTGACCATGCACTGTCACCTTTCTCAGGTGACAGGTTTAGTTAAGTCTCTAATAAGGAGGAGTTTGTGCGCAGTTAAATGTAGAAAAGGATTATACACAGACACATTTACTAAACACTTTAACATGTGTCCCTGAGAGCTTATCAAAGATGAGCGTATTGCCCTCAAAAAGCAACGAATCTATACAGGGAGAAAGACACATATGCAATTAATTGTATTTCAGTGATGTATACCCCTTTCTCTTCCTTTCTCTCATCTTTTGTGGGATCCTCTTCTGATGGTTATGTCTTAATTGTTTAAAAAAATAAGTTAACAACTCATGTAGGTTGGGGCCGCCCGGTGGCGCAGTGGTTTAGTCCGCGCTTGGCAGCCCAGGGTTCGCGAGTTCGGATCCCGGGCGCCCGCAGACGCACTGCCTGTCAGCCATGCCGTGGTGGCGTCCCATATAAAGTGGAGGAAGATGGGCACGGATGTTAGCCCAGGGCCAGTCTTCCTCAGCAAAAAGGGGAGGATTGGCAACAGATGTTAGCTCAGGGCTGGTCTTCCCCACACAAAAAAACAAACAAACAAACAAAACAAAACAAAAAACAACTCATGTAGGTCATATATAGCTTTTTAAACAACTTAAATCAAATTCTAACTGCAAACTCTAGAAATGCTCATTAAATAGTCTCAAGTTGCCCTGGGAACCTGTATTTTTAAAATCTTTCCCAGATATTTCTGATATGCACACCTTGTTAGAAACCAATAGTATTGATTCTGATATCTGCCTGTGTCCTTCTTTTCTTTTTACTCTGCACCTTCTTCCTTGATAATTATGTATAATCCCATGTCTTTATCTGTTGTCCCATGGTGAAGAAGCATAAATTTACATTTTCAGCCCAGACCTGGTATTCAGACAACAGCATTCAACTGCCAACCAGACAACTCTTCTTGGAAGTTCCACAGGCACCTCACACTCAACATATCCAAGATTAAATTCCTCATCTCCACCCAGCTCTCCCAACCAGTTCTGTCCATATTTTCTGTCTTAGTACCACCACCATTCACCTAAGATTTCATGCCAGAAAGCTGGGATGCTCCTTACCTCCTCTCTCTTCCTCACCCATTTCTCTCCATCTCCACTCTATGCCTTAGTTCAAATGCCTGTCAGACCTCTAATAAGGCAACTACCTACTAACTGGCCCCGCCTACATCCAATCCAGAATAAAGCCAGAGCGGCCTTGCTAAATGAGTCAGCTCATACTACTCCTTGCTTAAAACTCTTCAGCGGTTCCCCATATTTTCAGTACAAAATTAAAGTGCATTTGCGTAATACATAGGGTACTTCTTCATCTTGTTGATAGGTTTTGATTATTATTTATTTAACTAGAACATAGGTTTTTTTAGGCACCAACTTAGCCTGTCTTGTTGATTATTATATTCCCAAATCTGAAATAGGCTTGGAATACTGCAGGTGTCAACCACATGTTTGTTGGATGGATTAATGTGTAAGCGAAACAATGAAGGTATCTGATTTCTATAAACCATTTTGGCTTTGTCCTTTGGGGTATTTATACTGAGCTACTGCAATTGCAGGTAGGGGCCATGATACTGCATAACAACCTCTCTCCCAAACTACTATCTCTCCTTTTGAGAATTCTTCCTATCCCTCTAATTTTCCCTCTTTTTTACTCCCTCCCCATTATGTGAGCTCACACACTCACATATGTACATGCACACATAGGCACATACACCCACATCCACACCCACGCTTGTCTTTAGCTAACTCCAGCACCTTCAAGCACGCTCTTATTTATCTGTTTTTTGAGTAAACTTTTTCTGACATCATCTTTCTCATCACCCCTCCTCCTACTCTCAGAGTCCATTAGGAGTCCTTTCTTTATTTCCACAAAAGACTGTTCTCAGTTGTAACTGATTTTTTGTTTATCTCCTCTAACAACTATAACATTTGAAGGCTAGAGCTGCATCTTCAATTCCTGAATCCTAGAGTCTGGCACAATGTTTGACATATGATAGATAATAAATGCAGATGAATGAATGAATGAATGAATGAATGAATGAAGTACTAAGGAAACATAGCAGGATGAGTAACAAATAATATGAGATGCTAAAGAGCAACTATGATGTCAAAAGATGAGTGATATTAAGGAATTTATTAAGAAGTTGAAATTCACATTACTTATCCAGAATGACACACAAGCCATGTGTTGAATGATTTAATTGTAGATTCTAGCCAGCATTACAGATCTGTAGCACTGCGAAGGATAAGATCACAGAAGTAATCTCCTCCTAGGTTTTGGCCGCTGCAATGTTGGTGCCTATTAAGTACACTATCATTTATGCGGAAGATAGTCCTAGAAACAACGGAAGAAAGGAAGTTAAGAAATTTTATTGTAAGTAATAAAATCATTAATAAATTCACTCGATTAAGGATCTCCCACAATTAGAAAGAGAAATGCAAAAGGTATGTAGAGTAAAAGATGGACCTCTGAGAATTTTTTACAGACAAAATAAATAAAAAGAATATTAAGAAGTGAAATGATAAAAGGAGCTAATAATAACATAAATGACATATGATATTAGAAATATTCCATATTTCTTTAATGAGAGCTTGTGATGTGCCAGAAACTGTGCTTTGAGAGGAGTTTTAGACATAATTAGAAATCCAGTGAAAATACATCATGGAGTTTCTGATGCCAATTGAATTGTGTACTATTTAGTGAAGCAGAGGATTTATAGAGTGGATTCTGGAATTGGTCCATGTGACCTCAAGTCTGGGCTCTACTATGCATTCAATGGGTAAACTGGAGTAGGTTATTTAATTTCCCTGTGCCTCAGTTTGTTTCCTCACTAGGAAACAAAAGGAGCATCTACCTCCCAGGAATGTGAGGATCCCATGAATTAATATGTGTAAAACAATGAGAACAGTGCCTGGCAAATAGTTAACATTAAGTATTACTACTACTGCTAGTGTTACTATGTCTTCCGCCAGCAGAGCATATTTTTCCCTTGCTCATAACTGTGTTCCTGCCCTATGAAATGTCATGGCTGACTTAGTGACCAGCTTTCATGACTGCCAGGAGGAAGGCAAAGGTTAGATATCATCAACGCAGAACATGACAAAGGTTAGTCCTTTTGTATTTCAACATTAATAAGATTGAAAAAATGGGAGAAATTGAGAGCAGGTATCAGATTCTGCCAGTTTGTTTCAAAACACAAGTGCTCTGCTTAAAGTAGGTTTTAAAAAATAATACATAATTTTTTTTTCTGATTCTAAAATTACACATTTATTACAGAAAAAATGACCAACAAAGCTTATAAAGAAAAGTTACTCTTATCTCATTACCTAGTATTAACCACTCAGGATTTCTGTGCAATTTTTTTCTACCATATTTCTTGCCTCTAACAATTTACATGCTTAAAGACTCTCCCATCAATAATTCAGTCACCTAGTGAGTTTGAAAACATATGCTTGTGCATTTGTTTGTGTGTAAGCATGCGTGTGCATGTGTGTGTGCGTGTGGAGGAAGAGGGCTGGGCAAAATGGAGTCCTTAATAGAAATTGATATTAATCTTTCACTTGTAGATAGTAGTGGCTTGTATAGCTTGTAAAAGCCCCCCAAATATTTTAATCCTCAGGGCAAGACTTCCTCTGTGGGGGGAAATCGATACTAGTATACATCTTTCCATCTGGGCATATTATCTTATGTAGTTAGGATCAAACTACATTTTAATTTTGTTTCCTTCTTTTCTACTCTAGCATTTCCTTATGAGTATTTCCTTCTTTTCAATAAAAATAAAACTCTTTATGAGCATGACTTTAAACAGCTTCATTACAGACCATGCTGGGCTGGGAAATTGAACATATAGGCTGTATGAGGCTAAAGTCCATAAACTATGAAATCTAATGTGTTCAGGCCCACAAAATTCCATATGTCTGTGTATCTTAGTCCTTCAAACACCTACTACTTCCTCAGTGGTGAGGTATCACCAGAGGGGTAGTAAAGATGATTTTAATGATATCCGTTTTAGGGTCATCAGGTATAAGAAAATGGACAAAAGGATTAATTTTATGACGCTTTTATTTATATCAAATAAATTCTCAACAAGCGCATCTGGCTTGAAATATTTGTCAGGCAGAGTGACTGAGCCGATGATATTTATCTAGCTCTCTGCCTTGGTAGGATAGAGCTGTGAGGAGAGGGGGTGACCCACCTAATTAAATATGGTAGTGGGAAACCTGGAGGCTATTTGATTCATTTCTTTCAGCTATCCTGTACTTTAAAGGCCAGGGAAGCTGAGCAGACCACATGGACACCTTGAAGTATTGGGAGTGGCAGTGGAAGAAACAAGGATAACAATACGAAACAATAAGAGCAATGATAAAAATGTGGAGCCACATCGCTTTGGAGAGATTCTTCATATTCACCGTGCAGCCATAGCGTATTAACTTTTTCAATTTTTAAAATAGTATAGGATATGTGGGTGTTTTTCAAACTTTCTCTATTAAAAATAATGATGTAGGAACATGAAAAGATGCTAAACATCACTAATCATTAAGGAAATGCAAATCAAAACCACAATGAGGTATCGCCTCATGCTTATTACAATGGCCATCATCAAAAAGGTAACAAGAAATAACAAATGCTTTTGTGGGTGTGGAGAAAGGGAACTCTTGTGCTCTGTTGGTGGGATTGTAAATTGGTGCAGCCACTATGAAAACAGTATAGAGGATCCTCAAGAAACTGAAAATAGAATTTTTATATGATCCAGCAATTCCACTTCTGGTCCTTCATATCCAAAGGAAATGAAAATACTAACTCAAAAAAATATCTGCACCCCACGTTCATAGCAACATTATTTACAATAGCCAGGAAAAAAATCTAAGCGTTCATCAACAGAGGAATGGATAAAGAAGTTGTTGTGTGTATACATATATACATATATATATATATATATATATATATATATATGGAACGGAATAGTATTCAGCCATAAAAAATGAGAAAATCCTGCCATTTTGCAACAACGTAGACAGAACTTGAGGGCATTATGCTAGGTGAAATAAGTCAGACAGAGGAAGACAAATACTATATGGTCTCATTTATAGGTGGAGTCTAAAAAAAACTCATAGCAAAAAAGATTTTTTCCTGTCTTGGCTATTGTAAATAATGTTGCCATGAACACAGTTACCATGTGGTTACCAGACATGGGGGTTGCAGGGACAGTGAACTGGAGGAAGGTGGTCAAAATGTACAAGCTTCCAGTTTTTAGCTAAGTACAGTACTAGGGATGTAATGTACAACATGATGACTACAGCTAACACTGCTGTATGATATATATGAAAGTTAAGAGAGTAAATCCTAAGAGTTCTCATCACAGGAAAAACTTTTTTTTGTTCCTCCTTTTTATTGTATCTATATGAGATAATGGATGCTAACTAAACTTATTGTGACAATCATTTCACAATATATGGAAGTCAAACCCTTATGCTGTACACCTTAAACTTATACAGTGATGTATATCAATTGTGTCTCAATAAAACTGGGGAAAAAACCCAAAAACCAAAAATCAAAACAAAAAAACAACAAAAAGCTATTTTAGTAGCTAACATTTATTGAACACTTATTATGTACTAGGCCAAATATATTCAAAGCTTTTATTTATATTCTTTTGATTCTCTCAACAACTCTGTGAAGTAGTTGCTTTATCATGCCCATGATAAATGGAGATTTAGAGACTTTCATTACTGTCCCTGTCATGCTGCCGGCCTGTAGCAGAGTGGAGCTTTGAACCCAGGCACTCACACGACAGAGAGGCACGAACTCTTATCCCCCATTGCGTCGCTGTCCATTGGTAATAGTCTATGTTATACAGCCCTTTCCAGATTATATTTATTTATTTTGTGAGGAAGACCAGCCCTGAGCTAACATCCGTTGCCAATCCTCCTCTTTTTGCTGAGGAAGACTGGCCCTGGGCTAACATCCGTGCCCATCTTCCTCTACTTTATATGGGATGCTGCCACAGCATGGCTGACAAGCAGTGCATCAGTCCATGCCCGGGATCTGAATCTGCAAACCCCAGGCCGCCAGAATTGGAGCGTGCGAACTTAACTGCTATGCCACCAGGCTGGCCCCCCTTTCCAGATAATAAAATCTTCATGTTAAAAAAAAAAATGGTGTGATGAACCTTTTAAGGCTTAAATCTTCAATGGCCTCATGGGTTGTCTCTTTGAGGTGAATAAGCTAAAAACACCTTAGCATATGTTAATAAATTATGCTCCAGAGTGTTAGTACCAAGCTTCACTCACCAACCAACTTAGGAGAGTGTCTGTTTTTCCATGCCCCAAAAAGAGATGTTTGAAAACAGAAAAGTGCAACAGAGTTAAATCATATATGAAGGATAATGGAATGGAGATTAAGCATTAAGTTGGAAAACGAGTAAAGTATTTTACAAAGAAAATCACAGTAGCTTTACACAAATTGATAGACTTGAATATGGTATTGATGGATTTGACAACAGCAAGAACAAGAAGAAAGTACAGAAATTATTTGGAATATTTATTCAAGAAGTGCTGTTTAAAATCAACACAAAATGTCAATTTATGAGTGGCTTTAAGACTTGAAAAGAAAAAAAAAAATGAATACTTTCTTGGAGGTAGAAAGGTCCTGAGTTGGCATAAATGTAGATGTTGATAAATGGTAACGAAGATAGAAAAACAAGCCAGAAGGATAAATAATTTCTTTTTTTAGTTTAAATGCATTTTTAGTTTTGGACAACTTATATGACATATTTTTTTGTATTAATCTTTTAAAAGAAAAGAGGAAGAGAATAGGCAAAAGGAAACAGACATTTGAGAGTATTAAGTTCATCAGTAATTCATAAAAAGCATGTGGAGATTTTGTTGGTTTTGGTCATGTGAAAAGAATTTTAAATAGGTAAATACCATAAGTAAAATATTTAAGGTCAGATATGATAATGGATGCGCAAA
This sequence comes from Tapirus indicus, assembly GCA_031878705.1. Lineage (NCBI taxonomy): Eukaryota > Metazoa > Chordata > Mammalia > Perissodactyla > Tapiridae > Tapirus > Tapirus indicus. Next base: position 37,082,880 of record CM062933.1, on the reverse strand, counting down.
CACTCTGAAAAGTGTAAAGCACCATGGAAATGTAATGTATAATTATTAGGTTATTATTTCTATTATTAGATCACAAATTATTTGAGAAATAATCTGTTGGCACACTTCTCTGACACAATTTATCTTTCATTAAATCCAGAAAAACAATCATAGTGGAAGATGTTATTTTACTAGTGGCCCAGTTTGTGTTGTGAGAGCATTTCTCATTAACCATATAGTTTGCCAAGCGGGTCTGAATGTAAGTTTTCAGTGAGGGACAACTTCTACTATTATTCTTTAGACTAAATAAGACCTAGTAAACTTTATCATATGTTCTTACAATTGGACAAAAGCAGTACTAAGGAGCTGAGCAGTTAAATTAGCTTCTAGAAAATGAGCCCTATTGTAGATAATAAATTTTATAATATTTTCCCATCTACTTACTGTAAACACATGTGGTGCAGGCTCCAAGTTTATGAATAATGACTTCATTTTGAAGTAATTAGGATTCAATGCCATTAACAGCAGGATGTCTGGATAATTATATTTTAGAAGGAAATGTCTAAGAAAAGGCATTTCTGTTCTTATGACAATTATGCATGTGATTAATAGTATAAATGACAATATCCAATATACATACAGAACAGCAAAAATTCACTGTATCTATCATGAGTGACAGTATGAAAATTAGATGAAATCAATAATCAGAGGTAAAGATGGCTCCTTTAATACTGTTGTGTTCTCCAAGGCAGGGCAGGTTGGGACAGGGGGTCTGGGGGGTGGAACTTTCTCAGTCTCTACAGTCTCGGTGAAGATCAATCAGTAAATATCATCTTCAATTATGTGCACTGTATAAATGGTCCAAAATCTTAAAGATGCTTGAACGTGTGAAAATGAATATAGGAAAGGTCATTTAAAATGGAATCGGGAAGACCTGAAGAGAGAGTGCTCATGCACTACCACTGGCCATATCTTGCAAACTCCAGACAGGAAGAATCTTGCTTTACATACCCTAGCAGGAGGAAGGAAGATTTTCTCCTCACCCAGCAACAGCCCAGCCAATGAGAAACTGACACTTTCAGCCAATGAGAAGCCATCTCCACCTTGAACTCTCATTCTCCTCCAATGAACTTTTACTTAAGATAGCCCTTTCCCTTTCCAACTTCCTTCTTTTCTCTCTAAAATCAAGCCTCTCTTCTTTGTTCTTAGGACTTGATGGTTTGCCATAGTTTGCATGTCTCAAATTGCAGTTCCTCTGCTCTTTATTCCCTAATAAACTCATTTTGCTGGTACAATAACTGGCCCTTTTGCTTTTAAGGTTGACAGATGCTAAAGAAACATCTGAGGTCCCAATTTTGAAAATTGCCATATGTAAACTTTTCAGAAGGAAAATTCAGTTCTAGGATTTATTGTATTTTTAGAGTAGTGTGCTCCGGGACATCTCCCTGTGAGATGAGGCAATAAAATTATTCCAAGACAGGGCTCACACCATCAGGCTTCAACCGCAGGGATCAGGGCATTTTCTTCTTCCTCAGTCAGAAACTGTTTTACAGGTCTCCAAATCCAATGACTTTCATCTAATTTTTTTTTTTCCTTTTCCTTTGTGACATGTGGTTCTTCTTCACCTCCTTCCCACATTTGCCCTCATGCAGCCTTGCACATACATTCACATGCACAGATATCTGAGTTTTATTATTTTGTTTTGCTTAGGGCTTACTTATTATAAAACTTTATAAAGACTTTCACCAACTTGACTTTCATTTTTTAAACTTCTTCCCTTAGAGGAGTCTTGTAGTTGTTAATCCTGACTTGTAAACCTTATGTATATCTTAGCATCTTATCTTATGTATATCTTAGCATCTCTAAGGTATATATCTTAGAGATCTTAGCATCTCTACACACTAGACACCTATCAATTTATTTATACTAAGCACTTCTGCCTCTCATCTCTCTGCCATGCTATTAGTACTATTTCCACATGTTTAATTAAAAAACAACTTCTTATTGTGGAAAAATGTAAAACACATATAAAACTAAGAATAGTATAATATACCTCCGTGTGTGCTTATCCTTCAGTTTAAACTATTCTCAATTCATTTCCTTCCCTACCTATAACTACTTCCATTCTTCCACTGAATTATTTTGATGCAAATTCCAGGCTTCTTATCATTTCATCCATTAATACTATAGCATGTATCTTTAAAATATAAGAATCATCATCTAAAAACATAAGCGTGATATAATTTTCTCACGTATTATGTCAAACTATCCCCTGAACTTTCCATTCTATTTTTAAACAATTAGATCAAATTCACTGCTTTGTCTTCGTATAGGTATCATTGAACAAACAAAAACTGTTTTTGCTCCCATTCTACTGTTCTTAAAAATACAATCATTCTCTCTTTTTTTCTTGTTTTCACCTGTTTTGACCATTGTTAACTCAAATTTATGTTCCTAATTATCTCAGATCCTTCAGTTTTCTTTGAGGTAGATAATTTTATTTTGGTCTTGAAGAAAACAAAAGGAATTAGCCAGGCAGACAGGAGGGAAAAGGAGCTCCAGACAGTGGAAATAGTATGAAAAAAGAAACAGAAGCATATAAAGTGCATTTTGAGTTAGATTAAGTCCAGCAATTTCCATATTGCCAGAGTCCAGGGAGGTTGGTAGGGATTTACAGATGATAGGGCTATAAAAGAAAGCAGAGCCCAACCTATGTGTCAAGTACACAAGTATTGGTCCTTTCCAAAGTGGTGAAACAAGCTGCCTGAGGGATTTAGGGAGGGAGTAATCTGATATGATCAGAATTTTACTCAGGACACAATGAGACTGTCTGCTAAAAGAATTTGCAAGAGGGCATTTCTGGAGGCAAGTACTCAAGTCAAAATCCTCTAGTAACAGTTAGAGTCAAAGATACTAGGGTCCTGCAATAATCTAAGGTAATAATGATGAAGAGGGTCAGATTTAGGATAGGAAATGATGCTGAGAGAAATTGATGGGATAGAAGGGGAAAAATACTTGAGGCCTTTAGATTTTTCAGCTAGGCTCAGGTTTGGGTTAATTGGACAGATTTTGGTGCTATTAAACATAGAGGACATACGAGAACAAACTGAGATAGGAGCACTGGGAAAGGAGGCAGGGAAAGTTGGTGATTCTAGCTTGGGACAGGTTGAGCTGGAGGATCCTATGGGGTATTCAAGGAGAAATACGAAATAGGCAGTTAAATTAATCGAGACCTCAATATTGAGGTGACTGCTGGGGATTTACACCAGGAGTTAAGTCTGTTCAGTTGGTGTGGAGGCCTTGAGAATGCAACTGGCAGACCACTAGAAAGGCCCCAGCAGCTGAGCTTTGAAGTCCATTGCCCAGACTTAGGCCATGCCCAGCCCACAGGCTTCTTGCCAATGACTCAGAGCAGAGAGAACAAGATAGCAAACTCACTCCTGGGAGAACCTGGACGCCTTTGTTGACTAGCTTTGGCTGAAGGACTCCCTAAAGCCTTTGTCAAACTTTTCTTAGATGGCATGTCAGTCCATATGAAGCTTCCACTCAACCCTTTCTCCCAGCCTTCTCCAGCTCCTCCCTATAGCCCCTCTCCACAGGCTCCTGCCCCCATTTCTGCTAGTAACAGCTTGTTTAATCCTGTCTTGCTGCCATCTGCTTCTCAGAAGACACTGACTAACACAGTGGGTGACTGAAGTCATTTTGGTGTGGAGAGTATAAGAAAACCATCAACCAACCTGAACAGCTTAAGGGATAGTCAGAAGAGGAGCATTGCACAGAGGCTGGAAAAGATCTGAGACCTAAGAGGAAAGCCTTTAGCCCAGGCATTCTTTAAGATAGAATTAGAGGACTGTATCCAGGTCCTTGTTAGTCCTACCGTGTCTCTCATTCCAGTTACCTTTGTCCAGTAATCAAAATAAAAGCCCCAAGAGGCAACTCTTCCTGGAATACTTTTATTCTAATACTGACCACCAATTCTTCCATACTGACTCAGTGATTTCAGCTGGACCCTCTAGAACCACTACTGTTGGTTAAATCTTATCTCATACTGTTTATAGAATGCTCCCTTTCACTTCCTTAATGGAAAAATTCCAAAGACAGATATCATAGCCCTTTAATAAAGGTTAAGATTTTTAATATATAATGGTGCTTATTACATGGTGGCCATATATCCTGTGCCAGGCATTGTGCTACTTGCTTGGCATAATTTATATTATTAATCCTTAGACAATACAGTAAGATAATTAATATATCCAATCTTAATAGGTGGGTAACATTACCTAAAGTCTCTTGGCCGGAAACATGGCAGTCAATGCAAATGAACTCTGACCCAGAGCAGTGTTCTCTGAACCCGTCATTGCCCTTTCCATGTTCTCCAGTGCTCCTCATACCATGGGGCCTGCAGGTGGGATTGGCATTGTGATTTGATCTCTGGAAAAGATCCTTCCTTCTCTGAGATTCATCCTTATGTATAGTATCATTTACCAACCTCCACCTTGGTTGAGATAACAGATACACACTGGATCTTTCCCTCACTTTTAATTGTACTTTCTCTGGAATAAACTCTAAACATTAATTATAACTATCAATATCTCTTAATTTCTCATTCCTCATATACTTGCCCTTTGGTCTCATCAAGACCTTCATTATGTGGGTTTTCTCCTGCTCTTCTAGTCTATGGGTCCTCTAATGGCATCAATCACTTTCCAAAATAGATATCATTGCCATTCTGTTTTTATAGGACTGATTTTTAAGAGGTTCATCGGTGTATAAAGTCCACCTGATTTAACGAAGGAGTGAAGACATCACTGTCAGCTGTTTTTTCACAAACTTTGATCAGTGTTTAAGTAGAAGAGGTTGGCATGAAACAATATAGTGTTTCAAGAATCAAATACTGATCAAATAGTAATTCTTAATTTAACTATTCAAGACAATTAAGGGAGGAAGGAAAATGAATGAACATATTCTAAATAGTTCTTATCACATTACTTTTTATAAATACAGTGAAATAATAATAGCCACTATTTCAACTGACTCAACAGTTTATAAAATATGGAAGTTTTACTAGTAAAACTATGTTCCCATATACATATTATACATTTATGTAGTTGTATGTCTATATATTATATTAGATTATCTAAACCAAATCTATTTGTAATGGCTTAAGCTAATTGCCATGGGTTACAAAGATATTCAAGTAAAAGTTCTGTGTGGGGAACCATTGGTTATCATTAGGAGAAACTAACCTGCATTTTTTTCAGAGGTTTTACACTTTACATACTTAGAGGTATATTTGCTACAGTCCAGGGTCTGGCCTTCATTTAGCATGTCAGTAAATCTGATCTTTCAGTCTGGACTTTTCAATGAGAGACTCCCATTAACTAAGCTCATAGAAATGGTGTATAAAATTAAAAAGTCTCTTTATTAATTTTTATTAAGTAGTATAATTTCCAATGTAGTGGGCAAAGAAACCAAATTATAATCAGAATATTAGTTTCTAAACATGGACTAAAATAAAAAAAGGATATGATGAGAAGATTTTTATTTAATAACATCTGTTTACAACAGTTTAATGCATCTGTTTCCACCAAGAGCATTAGAAACTGAGTTGTTTGGTTTCAACAAAACACTCTTTTCTCTGCAAAGTGTCTGGATGACCACACTCTACATTTTCCTCTGTGAATTTCCTGTTCCTACACCTTTGTTGCTGCTCAAAACTATCTCCTACCAATCAAAAGAATTTTTCTTTAAACATGATAATATAACAGAGATGTCAGCTGCATCATCCCTGCCCCTTGAGATCTGCTTTTAAACTCCTATTTCTGGAATTTGTTGGAGTCCATAGCCTTCCCTGAGATTTCTGTGGGTTTCCAGAGGGTGGTTATTCTTTTAGATTCCTCCATCATTGCATTCCTTCTTCCCAAGTGTTTTCTTCTCCTTCATGCATTTATTCGGATGTGGTAATCTGTCCTTCATAATTTGACGCACATATGCACATTCCTACTTACAAAGAACATCAATGATAGTGGTAGATTTTACTGAAACTTTAGGGTCTATGGGAGGCTTCAGACTGGTATGTCTGCCATCTGTCATGTAGCAAACTCCTTAAAGAAATCTCTAATAGTCAGCTTTATCTCAGAATTACTTTCAGTCATGCTGTTACTATGGTTTTCTTCCCTGGATCTTTCTTTCTAGGGCAGGGCTGACCTCACGTTCTCCATTTTCTTCCTTCTTCCCTTCCTGTTCCTCACCACTTTCCTTCTAAACTGCTCTCATTCTCTAAATTCATCTCCTTGTGTCATGCAGAGGATATAAGCTGTATCTCATTTTCCCAAATTTGCACTGTCTAGCCTTTCAGGTAGCTTGAGAGACAAAAGAACCTCTTCATTTACAGGATTTATCCAAAGAAAGCAACTATATTTTTAAAATAACAATTAAAAATATTCATTTGTTGTAATACTGAATAATCTTGAAGGACTGGGAACGTTTCTGTTTTTTAAGATGACTTCATGCCTCCATAATGTGTTAATCTTTTCAACTTACTTTTACAGATGAATATCATATCCAAGTTTTTGGTAGACATCTCCCTGTCACCTCCATGTACCACCTACGGTTTGAATCCTGTTATCAAGACCTAAAAGGAAAATGACATCAGTGAAAATCAAGGGTAAAAGTCAATGGCAACCCAGTGAACAACTAGATATTTACTTCTTGGCAAATACCATTCAATGTAATATCTCAACATCTGGAAACTTAAACTGTATCTATGCATTTGTATTACCGTTGGGTCTGTATGGATGGGAATATTTAATCTAATCAGCATAATTGAAAAATTCTAACTACAGTATGGAGAATTTCAAAGTGCAGGAAACTGTCATCCAAATCAATCAAAAAGATCTTTGAAGTTTTAATGTTCCAAGTTTTTTTTCCCCCTTTCTAATGATCTGGAAAAACTTTTCAAACAAAATATGCCCAGAGAGTCATCTTTAGTTAATTGATTTACAATTTAATGACTTCTAAAGGGCCATATTGCTTTATTCACATCAACAATTTTACTTCGACTTAATTGCATAATTTCTTTTCTCAATCACTAGCTGTTACGAAGTCTTAAAATTATGATAATACCACTGCATATAATCATCTATTTAAACACTGGAAAAGTCCCAGAAGTTTTAAGAAGGCCTAAAAATTTTTTCTTTCTACAAATTATCCTGGATAGGCCAATATCCAAACTCGTATTTGTTGTTTTCCTGAAGATGTCTCAGCTAACAGCTATAAAATACTTAGTATCTCAGAGTTCTGAGCCCCACTCCTTCTCTAACACTTGCCACTGGAACCCACCAACTAAAATCAATGTGTGCATTCTGCTCCTTTGTCATACCTGACAGTCATAGAGGAATCCAAAACCACAGGTAATAAGCAATGACGTGGTGCAATCAATTTGAAAGTTATCAGAAAATGTTTCTTAATAATTCAATCTCTTTTGTAATAAATCCATAATCCAAGTCTAGGGTAGGGACTATGTCACATTTTGCTGGCTCAAGCCTGTCTTCCTGGGTTCAAATCCCAGGTTTGCTATTTATCAGCTTTCGACTTGGGATAACAGCAAAGTTATCTGTCTTAGTTTTCTCCCATGGAAAAGGGAGAGAATTGTAATACGTACTTCATAAATTTGTGATGAAGATTAAATGAACTAATATATGTAAAGTGCTTAGTAAAGTGCCCAGCATATGGTAAGCACTGTACATATAGTAGTTATTATTTATTTTTCAATTGTTAATTATTAGTACCGTGATTGGAATATGGTACGTGCTTATTAACGTTTCTTGAATGTATACCTCCTAAAATCACACATTCAAAGATCTGAATGCTCCATGAAACACATTTTGACAACTCACTTGGAGGAAGTCTATAGTTATACAATAAAATGAACCAGGGAAATCCTATTATATCTCAATATATTAATAAAACAATGCCTGAAGGAAAGTTGCCTATATATTAGGATTCTTGTTTATTCTTGTTTTCCACTGTGATTAAAAAAATAGGAACTAATCAATATCTAGGTAATCTTTTAGGAAACTGTTCAGTAGAACATGCAGTTAGCATAGGATTAACACCAGAAAGTAAAAATACAACATGATTTTTTGCAGTAATGAGACATGAGTCACTTATAGTGACTATGGGGTGACCACTGTATCCCAAGTCAACCTACTATAGGGTGACTATATAATTTATTATCCAAAATGTGACAATTTTAAAGAGTGAGAGAGGATTTATTTCATGATGAACTTATGGATCAAGATAATTAACTTTGCTAACCATCCATCCACAACATTTTTTCCAATATCACTTACAATAATATGTTGGATGCATAGGGAGGCATAGCACTTCTATTTGCCCAAGTATAAGAATTATCTGGGTACAAGAAGATATTGTATCACTTAGTCCATGATGGAATACTACAGGTGCTCTGAGACAGAGTCAGTGTATCTCCAAAGACACTTCACTCGGGAAGCCTTCCTTAGTCCGTGAGAATGGTAATGTTATGCAGAACCTAGAATTTACATCTGATACCTCAGAGCTGCATGCCCAGTACCGTAACCACCTGGTAAACTGGGATAATGGCATATCAAGCTTTGTAGGAGAAAATTTGCCCAGAAATCCAGTTCCCAAAGATGGCTCTGGTTGTGGAACCTGCTTTGGTCCCAGCAATCCAGTCGCTGTCTCCATAATTGACAGTCCAAACTATTTTTCAGGAGGTAGTTTTTGTTGAGGACCATAGTGATAACCAACCGGTGAATTGCACTACAGGTTATTGGAGACTCTGGATTTGGTTTGTTTTTCAGTAAAATAAAGTGTAGAGATATAGGATAGTATCATTTTACTTTAATGATTAAATAAAATGACATCTAGAGCTATTAATTAATTCCTTTACTTAGAGGTTATTGGGAGAGTGTAATTTTCCTCTCCTTCTGAAATTTTATTTCATATGTATGTATGTGTAGGTCCACATGTGTATATCTGTATGTATATGTGTGTGTATATATATATCCTTTATTGGAAAATTTATAATGTATCATTATTTGTCTATAGTTCTCCTTCTCTTACCGGTTATAAGCTCCTTGAGGGCAAGGGCTAGGTCAATTATATAAAAATAATCCTTCATTCTTAGCATGGTGCTTTCTTTATAGAAGGTGGTAAATATATATCTGTTGATTAAATGTACAGATTCTAATAGCATCGTCAGCAGTATGACGTTATGAAATATGCACATTCCTATGAAGCTATCTCATGCTGTAAATGAGACAGCAGTGGCATAATTAGAGAGCAAGCAGTGATGGGGTGCCGACTCCTTTGATCCCAGCTTTGTAAGGGTTATGAGGCAAGGATGCAGCATGGGAAAACTTTGGTGCCCTTCCAACACGCAGGTTGCAATGTATCTGAAAAGTTCACATCCTCACTTAATGGATTTGTCACAGAAGTAAGACTTTTCTTACTCTGGCCATTCTCTTCCTGTCATACTTCACCCTGAGTTCCAAAGTCCCCTGAATATTATTCTGTGATCCCTGAAAAATCATTACACCTCCCATATACAGAGATCTTTTAGAAGATTTTATACTGACATGGTCTTCCTCTTGATATATGGAGCCTTTTTAAAGGTATCTTCTTTCCTGATAATTTATAAGATGTTGCTTCTATTAGGTTAGACAGACTAGCATGAAGGTAAACTATTCAAAAACCCAAACAAATAGTAACTTTGCTGAACACCAAATTAATTCTAGATGTTATTTTATTTAACTGACTCAGAAACAAATGGAAGTATATTCAACAAACTACTGAATGAATCATAAGAGGCCAAACATATCTATTTTTAAAGCTATTGAACTCTGTATAATATATATTTAAAAAGAAGCTTTGACTCTCTGCATCAAGACGTAACTGAACAGATACTTCATTTGGTCCAAGCTCCTGATAATTAGTAGGATTTAAATCTTCCTGGCACACCTCAGCATGCTTAATCACAAGCATGCAATATTTATAGTACTTATTTTCATTCAGCCTCCGCCTCTTTGGTTTCATTAGCAGGCATTACTCTCCAGGATATTTGGGCTGAGTTTATAGGAGCATTGCCAAATGAGTCAGGATCAAAACATTTAATAGATTCAATTCACTGTTGCTTATATATACAGTTATGCAACGTTTGAGTCCTGGAAGCACTTTTTCTTTAACCTGCTGTGGTCATGTGGCTGTCCTGGAATTTTTAAAATTTGTGTTGTACCGTGAAATGATATAAAAAAGGAAAATATGCTTAGCTTGGGGAATGACGCAAAAAAGACAATCAGTAAATAATGACCAAAGTGATACATATGAATGAAAATAAAGACCCAAAATCTTTAATATAAAAAATATATAATGCATATATCTAAAGTTCTCTGTCCTTGTAACACACAATCTAGAGGGACACAGAGAACAAGTGAACTCAGATGTTCCAGGCAAAGCCATAGAGTAATTGAGTGGTGCATTTGCCTCCCCTAGTTGACTTCTCCTTCATTCAGCACACCTCTCCTTTTCAATCCTTCTTTTTGCTTTCATTAGTGCTATTTTTTATAACAGTTTAAGATTCACACAAAAAATTGTGGGGAAAGTACAGAGATTTCCCGTACACTCTCTGCTCCCATATATGCATAACTTTCTTAATCATCAACATCCCCAACCAGAGTGGTACATTTTTTATAACTGATGAACCTACACTGACACATCATCATTCTACATCCATTGTTCACATTAGGGTTCACTCTTGGTGTGGTGCATTCTATGGGTTTTGATAAACGTATAATGAAATGTATCCATCACTATGGTCCCATGTGGAGTATTTTCACTGCCCTAAAAATCCTCTGTGCTCCGCCTATTAATCCCTCCTCTCCCCTATCCCTGTCAACCACAGATCTTTTTACTATCTTTATAGTTTTGCCTTTTCCAGAATGTCATATAGCTGGAATCATACAGTATGTGGTCTTTTTAGATGGGCTTCTTTCACTTAGTATTATGCATTTGAAGTTCTTCCACGTCTTTTCATGGTTGGATAGCTCATTTCTTTTTAGCGCTGAATACTATTTTGATTTCTGGATGTACCACGGTTTATTTATCCATTCACTTATTTAAGAACATTTTGATTGCTTCCAAGTTTTGCAGTTGTGAATAAAGCTGCTATAAATATCTGCATGCAGGTTTTTGTGTGGACATAAGTTTTCAACTCCTTTGGGTAAATACCAAGGAGCATGATTGCTGGATTGCATGGTAAAGGTATGTTTAGTTTTGTAAGAAACTGCAAAACTACCTTCCAAAGTGGCTGTACCATTTTGCATTCCCACCAGCAATTAATGGGAGTTCCTATTGCTCCACATTGTTTCCAGCATTTGGTGTTGTCAGTGTTTCAGGTTTGGGTCATTCTAATTAATGTGTAGCAATATCTTATTCTTTTAATTTTCATTTCCTGACGACATATGATGTGAAGCATCTTTTTATACGCTTTTTTGCCATCTGTATGTCTTCGGTATCTGTTAAGGTCTTTGGCCCATTTTTTAATTGTGTTGTTTGTTTTCTTATTGTTGAGTTTTAAGAGTTCTTTGTTTTTGGATATTTTGAATAACAGTCCTTTATCAGATGGGTTTTTTGCAGATATTTTCTTTCAGTCTATGGCTTGTCTTCTCATTCCATTCTCTTGACACTCTCTTTTACAGGGCAGAAGTTATTAATTTTAATGAAGTCCAGCTTATCAATTATTTCTCTGTGGATTCAGCCTTTGATGTTGTGTCTAAAAAGTTATCACTATACCCAAGGACATCTGGGTTTTCTCCTATCAACCCTCTTTCACAGGCCTTTGGCAATCTCAAAATATCTCCTTCATTTTTCTCTCCAATTTTCCCAAATCTCCCTCACAATAATTACCTCTCTAGTGTCTTTTTTCCCTTCAAGGTCTGTATAAGGTAATCAACAAATCTATGGTCATATATTTAGTGGCACTCATTGATTCATACATTTGTCATCTCAGGCAATATGTATATGCATGTTAATAGGGATCATCTGGGGATAAATATTCCTCAAAGCAAATGAGAAACTCTGGGCTTGTATTGCAGGCAATGGATACACAAAGGTAAGATTTTGGAAGACAAACTTTTAGGAAGCTGAGAAACAATGTTACAAATAAATAGTCCCACTTGTAAATATTCCCCATTATCAAAGAGGAAAAATAGTTATCAATATTTGTACATACTCAAAGGAAATTTATTAAAATAGAAGTAAAACTCTCACAAAACTAGGAATAGAGAACAATCTCAACTGGATAAACAACATCTACAAAAAATCTACAGCCAACATCATACTTAATGGTGAAAGACTGAATGATTTCCCCTTAAGATAGGGATTAAAGCAAGAATTTTCACTCTCACCATTGCTATTTGACAGTACTGGAAGTTCCAGCCTGGACAATAAGGGAAGAAAAGGTTATAAAAGACACAGAGATGGGAAAGGAAGAAATAAAGTCCCCCTATTTGCAGGTGACATGATTGTGTAGAAAAATCCCAAGGAATCTATAAAAAAGCTCCTAGAAGTAATAAGTGCATTCAGCAAGGTTACACGATATAATATTTGTCTGGGCCCTGGAGTCTTCGACTCCTTTAAATTGCACAGAGGCTCACATTTTCTTTCCTTCATCTTGGGCTTCAATTCACATTTAACGTCATTCTCCTGAGTGGAGCACCAGATGGGAGAGACATGATTTTCCCTCTGTCACTTGTAAATTTGGCTTCATCTTCCCAAGAACTAGATTAATCCTTTAATTTCTTGCTCCATACATTTTTCTAAACAGCTTTATTTTAAAAAGATATAATTTGTTTTCCATACAATTCACCACTTAAAATGCGCAATTGTCTTAGTCTGTTTGGGCTGCTTTACAAAATACCATAGACTGCATGGCTTATAAACAACAGGAATTTACTTCTCACAGTCCTGGAGGCTGGAAGTCTGAGATCAGGGTGCCAGCATGGTTGGGGTTTGGTGACCACCCTCTTCTGGGTTACAGACTGCTGACGTTTTGTTGTAGCCTCACGTGTTGGAAAGAGAGAGAGCTAGCTCTCTGGCCTTTTCCCATAGGGCACTAATTCCCTTCCTGAGGGTTTCAACCTCATGATCTATTTACTTCCCAAAGGCCTCATCTCCAAATACCATCACTATCACATTCAACATATGAATTTCAGAGGGCCACAGACATTTGCTCCATAACAAAAATTTAATGTTTTTTAAAATATATTTACAGTACATTGTAACCATCGTCACAATCTAATTTTAGAACATTACTGTCCCCCTTAAAGAAACACTGCACACATTAGCAGTCGATCCTCAGCACTTTTTTTAATAAACATATTTTTATTGGCGGTAGGATGGGAATATCAGAGTTTTCATCGTAAAAGACTTTTAACAATAAAATATATTAGAATAGATTTTTGAGGGGGAAGCAGAATAGAAATACAAATTCAAATGGGAAAAGGAAAGATATTAAATTTCTAAGTGTTAGAAAGAAAGCTTTTTCATGTTTTCAGTGAATAATGGTGGGTATAAAATGGTTATGATATTATATTTAGGTTATTATGTTATATTTCATTGGATAATATAACAGTTCTATTTTAAAATATCAATAGTTTCAATATACCAAAAATTGTTTTCTGTGCAACTACCTAAATCTTTATGTGTCAGCTTAAAGAAAGATAAGGGCGTAGTGATACCAAATTATGGTTTTAATTTCATTCTCTAGTGGCTAGTGATTTTTGAATATCTTTTTATGTACTTATTTACCATCTGTATAACCTTTTTGGTGGAATGTCTTTTCACGTTTTTTGCCCATTGTCTAATTGGATCTTTTGATTTTTTGCTATTGAGTTTTGAAAGTTCTTTATACATTCTAGATGTTAGTCCTTTGTCAGATAGGCAGTTTACAAATAAAAGTAAATCTTAAACTAAGCTTCATATCCCATAGAAAAATCATTTCAAAATGCATCAGAGATTAAAATGTAAAACTATAAGACTTTTAGAAAAAACATGGGAGAAAATCTTCAAAATCTAAAGCTAGGCAAGAGTTTTTAGACTTTACACCAAAAGCATGGAACTGTAAAAGAGGAAACAAGTATATTGGACTTCCTCAAAGTTAAAAATTTTTGCTCTGCAACTGACCCTACTAAGAAGATGAAAAGACAAGATACATACTTGGAGCAACCAGATATAGGCATACAATTGAATTACAGCACAGAAAGGTATGTTTAACATACCTGAATTTGCAGATTGAGATTCATACCCTGTATATAGTTAATGGGGCCTGTGTCTATCTTGTTCATCACTGTGTCTTCAGAGTCCACCACATATGAAGGGTTTAGTAAGTGTTCATGTGTTGAGTTTGTTGCTTGAAAGAATGGTATAGTGTAAGATAGAAGGCTTGAGGGATCATGATGAGAACAAAAGGAAGTGGTTTTGGGTTTTAGGAAAATCAATACTAAGAGTCCCTTGGTGAATGGGGATACTCAGGCTTCTTTTGAAGTCTTGGCAGGTAAGACAATGATGGACTACTTATTAGGAGATTTATTCTGGCTTGAATGAGAAGAGACTCAGGTTGAGGATAGTGAAATTCAGGCTCCCAGGTACACAGTTGAGGAGGGCCCTGGGAAATGTGTATTCCCTGAGGCAGGCGTGAAAGTTCCAAGAATTTCTTCTTGACCTCCCCCCCCCCCACCCATACACAAAAGAGTAGACAATACAACCTAAAATTATTTTAGCAAAGTCTTTTCCTGAGTTAATACACGTTTGTGTTTTTCTTCTAGAGGGCACCAGAGGGTGAGTCAGGGTTCCTTAGGTAATTCCCAAAGATTACTCTCTTTTCAGCCTTTTTCTCACTTAATGTCAGAAGAGGCAGTCCTGGATATCATGTGTGAAACATGCATTAGCATTAACAAATAAATGAGAAAGATTCAAATGATCAGGAAAGCGCCTTCCATAGAACTCACTTTAATGGAGTGAAAACTAATTTCGCAAGTGCTGTCTTGCTTAGTGTTCAGTGCAGGGGCACAAAGTCCATGTACTGAATGACAAAATCCAGTGATCTAGAAGCGCAATGAGACTACATAAATGAAAAGTGTGGCTTAGTGTAGTGTGCAACATACTCCCACAAATAAACATTGAAGAAGATATTTAAGAAACAGATTATGTCTTGAACAGATATTTATAATTGAAGTTTTGAGGAATACTTGAGAGTTACAAAATATTTAAGGTTGTGTGTTCATAAAAAAATGTATGAAATGGATCTAATTGTGGTGATGAGAGTCTACCTCAAGAGGATCATAATTCTTCTTCAAAGAAATAAAATTTTTCTAATATGTAAATACTTAAACTTCAGTTTCTAAACAGAAGTAGAACTTAAAGAATCTGAGGCTATAAATATTTTGGATACATCGTCAAAAAATTACTCTCAATATGATTTTTGCCTAACCAACCAGCTTTAGTTTACTTATAGGTTGGGTGCCTGACAGCATCCTCCATGTATTAGTTGCTCTGATGGAATTGCTTGAAGGTACATTTTAGTGACAAGTTTGAATTTAGGATGCATTTGGAAATGTCTTCTACATGTTGAGCTTCAAAGGTGTGCAGTCTCCTTGTTCTTGTATTTACAGATAATGAAAGATGTTTATTCCATCAATCTGTGAATAAAATACTTACACACTCACCATCTGGTAGACAAACATGGCATTTGTCAATAAACTCAGTGATTTAGTGTGTGGAAATTATAGCCTTCTTTGGGTTTCTTGAAGACTCGTTTTCAGTGAGGTGTGTTTGAATGCATACTCTAAATTTTATTTCAGTGTAGCTACTAGAAATAGCTTCTGAATTTATTGTATTTTTGAAAAATGCATTCAGTGCATCAGTCTTCTAAATTAATACTATATGGAGTTTAAGAGCAATTGTTTGTGAAATTCTTTGATTTCACTCATAACGTGTATAAATATATGTATATGTATATCTATCTTCATATCTCTGTAAAATTAGAATTATTGAATTGTCTACTTTGTTTTCACTTTGCACTTTGACTTACAAGAAGCTCAAAGTAAAGTTTTATATTTTAGTAAAGCAATATGAGTATTTTTATTTTTTGAATGTTTGTGGGTTTTTTTTTAATTGCTTGGTATTACTTTTTTTTTTTGAGGAAGATTGGCCCTGGGCAAACATTTGTTGCCAATCTTCCTCTTTTTTTTCTTTTTTTCTCCCCAAAGCCCCAGTATGTAATTGTGTGTCACTGTCATAGAGTTGTAGCTCTTCTGTATGGGACACCACCTCAGCATGGCTTGATGACCGGTGAGGAGGTCTGTGCCCAGGATCCGAACTGGCAAACCCTGGGGCGCCAAGGCAGAACAGGCGAACTTAACCTCTAGGCCACCGGGCCGGCCCCCTGAATGTTTGTGTTTTTCCCTCCTCTTGTCATGGATCTCTACAATTGTTTCTATATTGTCAGCTCACCACATAGCTTCTTACTCATCTTTTATCACATATGTTTTTCTTAGATTCGCATCAGTGTCTTTGGAGACCACGTCAGAATACAAATAAGCTAGCAACCCAACATGCAAATTGGTCATAGTGAACTCAGGGGCAGAATTTCCTGAAAGTTGAGACAGGACTGAGAGGACCTAGAAAAGGAAGGTGTGTTTTATATGCAGATATTGAGACCTTATTCCACTAAAACCATGCATATTCAACGTATACATATTAATCAAGAGAACAAAAAGGGATGCCCCCTAAAGTTTTAGGGACTATTCTAAAGAGTATGAGACCTCTGGGCTCCACACAAAGAAACATTTAGGGACCAGGAAGTTTGGGGAAAGACGTTGTAAAGCATGAAGTAGCTTCTCATTTGCAAATAAATTTGGCATTTGAAAGTAAACCTATAACTTTGTTGAAATGCAAGAAATAAAAATAGACAAAAATGCAAATGCATCAACTTTTCTCTTAATGTTCATCATCCATTTTGGGGAGTGTTTTCAGAGGACAAGTTACAGCTTCATTTTTGTGTGTTCACATAGAGCTTACTAAAGTGTCTGAGAGGAGTTCCAGACACAAAATGACTGAAAATGACGTAAGAAATAAATGTAAAATTTAAAATTAATGATCTGCCTGTTACCTATCAACCTGGGAATTTTACATTTCTAGCAAAAAAATATTCACAATAGAGACTTGTTTTATAAGCTCTTTCCTTGGAGATATTACATAACGATGCCCAATCTATATTTATGAAGGAATTGAAAATAAGTCTATAAAAAGAATGAAATATCCCACAAAGTTTAAGTACCTTTTGCAATTGTAGAAAGGGCCTTTTACTATTGATCAAGCTATTCATATGGTTGGAACACACGACTCTCTTGAGATGAGCTCATTTTTCTCATAATATCCTGGGACCTCCTAATCCTCTTCCCTCTTTGGTATTAATGAAGCAAAGTATTGGACTGGGAGATTATGTGTACTACAAGAGACAAACTCTTCATACCTGTGAAGTTGGCAACTGGAGATATCATATACATGTATCACTTGAGAATGCTACTGTAAAACACTTGTGATGGCTGGAGAGAAAGTTTCTAGGTCAAAGAGATGTGGATGTGTGCAGGGAAGGGTTCTGAGTATGGCCAGCAGTCAGTAAGTTCATGTGAGGTGGAACTGAAGAGCAGGGGTAGAGGAGGCCAACACAGATGGGATGCTTAGAGCCATCTTGTACTAAAGATGGGAGAAATAAAGAATGTCTAATGATAAGACACAGGACGCTTTTCAAATTTTATTTAAAATCATCTCAGCATTTATAAACTAACTATAAATTTCCTAGGAAATGTATTTATCTTGCTTGTAAATCACAGATTGTTTCCTGTTTTGTTAATAACACTTTGTATCAGTCAGGATTCGAACAGAGAAGCAGTATATATACATATGTATACACATATATGTGTATATATAATTACAATTGTGTATATATATGTGTACACACAATTACAATTGTATACAGCTGTATACAGATGTAATTTTTTGAGAACAAAAAGCATATATACATATACATGTAGATGTGATTATCTCATGTATATGATTTGTTATAAGGATTTGACCTCACACAATTGTAGGGGCTGATTGAGCAGTCTCTGTATGGCTGTTGTCTTGTGCCTGATGCTGAAACTTTGTCAGTTGTAGGCTGGCCATTTCCTTGTGACAACATGAGCCACAGACAAGCGACAAAGTGTACAAGCTCTCAAAAGGCTGCTGCTTCACATCTGCCGTTCAAATCTCCATCCAGTTCTCCAGTGGCCCACTCTAACCAGAAGCATGCATAGAAGAGAAGTTGGATTTAATCCAGTCAAGTTGAGCCATTATAGAGCCATCATATCCTTTTATTTCAAAGAAGTTTATTGTAGAAGAGAAAATCCCCCCAAATTCAAATTGAACATCAAAATTTTAAAAGAGAAAAAAAATACCTCAAATTGTATGTATGAAGGAGAAAACATAATCTTAGAACTAATATGGCATGATATTACACTACATTTAAAAATCATAAATTTAAGGGCCAGCCCCTGTGGCCTAGTGGTTAAATTCAGCGGACTCCACTTTGGCGGCCCAGGTTCGGTTCTGGGCACAAAACTACACCACTCTGTTAGCGGCCATGCTGTGCTATCAGCCCACATACTGAAAAGTAGAGGAAGATTGGCAAAGATGTTAGATCAGGGTAAATCTTCCTCAGCAAAAGAAAAAAAAGTCATAAATTTAAAGGATATGTTTTCTGAATGCTACCTGTCAATAGGGCTGGCTTCCTGGTCATATACCCCGTGTAGTCATACAAGACCCCTCACTCAGAAGGACCCTGTGTTTAGAGTTTGTTGCTCTGTAATCACTATTCTGAAATTCTTAATAACTGTATCTTTGAGTATGTTTTATAAGTGAATAGGACAAAAGCTCATGTGCCGGTGCCCTGGATCTCACCAGGACAGATTCTTTGCCATCTTCCACCCCAGGTGGGGCCAGGGCCTGGGTGTGGGGAGGGATGGAAGCACAGCAGGAGGTACTTGGTGCCTGTAAGGGTCTGTGCTCAGCCTGCAAGTGTCCCTGTGCCCGAGGGTGTGTGATATTAGATAAACAAACAAATGTTCTATAATTTATACATATATGCATATTTTTATATTAATCTATTTACTTAAATGTGAATACATAAAAATAAATGAAGAAATAAAAGACATCATGACAGGTTGTGGAAAAAATGAAAATGCTTTTTCCCTGATTTTTGAACAAAGGGCCCTGATTCTCGTTTTAAAATGAACCCTGCAAATTATTTAGACAACACTGCCTGTTCAAATACCCTTTTTATGTGAATAGTTTTACAGTGAAACAACTATTAATTACCATTTAAATGTTAGGACTACAATTTTGAACATTTTCAGATGTGATCTTGCACATCGCACACTCAATCTTAGTTCAAAGACTTAAAATTTCATTTTTTTTCATATAGACGGGCAATAAGTTTGTCTACACTTTTCTGTATTACTAGGTGGTACCATTTAAGTAGTGTATCATCTTATTTTTCACTATTTTTTTTCTTCTGGGTATTATACACACGCTTGTATTTCCATTTCTTCTATGTTTCTTGAAAATGATGATAAACGTACATATGCACATGCACATTCTATTTTTCATTTGTAGTTAAGAGACTTCTGATTAGACACCTTCCTGTGTGCCTGCAGGAAAAGGTCTCTAAGGTCTTAGACAGAGGTCAGATGACTATCTAGCCAGCTGTCTTAGTGGCAGGACTGTCCTTCTGTTATGTTTGGCTCTGTGACTGAGTGACCAAACAGCTCCCTTTACCTTAATACGGTCTGACCTTGCGTTTGCAGTTCACTTGCACCTCAAATTTTAGTCCGAGTTGCTGAGTGCTGTCCTTTAGACTTTGAAAGTCTAGACTAAAGATCATGATATACTTCTTAAAGAAAAGACTGTTAGACCATTATTTTTGTCACTTAAAATAGGATTGGATGAGCATCAAGGAGCATGGTTTATGAAGCAATCTTCCACTCTGTGGGAGACGAGAAACGATGGCGGAGATGACCCGCTCCTCTGGTCACCCTAATAACTCAACTTTGCTGCAATAAGGGTTTGATTTGGATTTAGTACCAGGGCACTCACCAGGAAAATGAAAAGTTGGCACCTATGATATGATGAAGACCTTTCATTATCTTCACCAGGAAGCAAAGAGATTCTGTATGTTATGAAGAAACCAATTTTTTGAATACTCTTTGTCCCAAGACTTGACTGACTTAATATTTGAGAGGTCAAGATACAGCACACTATTCAAAACATGGGGAAGAAAAAGACAGACTTCCTGTCATTTAGGAGTTTACAACCTAGTGAAACAAGATTTATAACATAAGGTGCTCTCTGTACAGATTTTTTAAAAATTCCATTCTATTAGGAGATGAAGGACATGAAATAGAAAAATGAATTATTGAAATATTCTGCTTGATTGCCTCCTGCTCCCCCCGCCCTCCCCTGGCACTGGGAGAGAAGAGGAAACCTCTTTGATTCTCTTCCTGCTTATTACTCTGGTAACAGTGACTGTGGGTAGCCATTGCCTCTGATAGTTTTGAGGCTACTTTTTTTTTTTTTTTTTTTTTTTTGTGAGGCAGACCAGCCCTGAGCTAACATCTGTTGCCAATCCTCCTCTTTTTGCTGAGGAAGACTGGCCCTGGGCTAACATCGTGCCCATCTTCCTCCACTTTATATGGGACACCGCCACGGCATGGCTGACAGGCAGTGCGTCGGCGGGCGACCGGGATCCGAACTCGCGAACCCCGGGCTGCCAAGCGCGGACTTAACCGCTGCGCCACCGGGCGGCCCCAGAGGCTACTTTTATATAGCTTAGAGAAATGTCAAAAGAGGATTGCAAAGAGACAGAGAGGGCACACAGCCAGTAATCAGAATTGTAAAAATCCAACAAACTGTATTTATGTTTATTTTTTAAAGAAAATACTATGTACAAAAATATTACTGTTATACTGATATTACGCATGTCACTTAATAATGTGTGATGTAACTCTGAAGCTTAGGAACTGGTATTTTTTGGGAATGAAAAAGAGAGATCTTCTTTATTTTACCCTGAACCTTTTACTTTATATCTTCATATTTTTAACTCCTAGATAGAACATCAATAACTTTTAATTTTATTTTACTTTTTATCTTTCGTGGTGCTGAGTATATTGCCTACATGCAGTAGTCACTTAGTCTGGTTATCTACTCCCAACTCAGTAGCAGGAAGCAATATGTTCAAGTATTTGGCAGCTAGGCATTTGGACAGAGCACCATGGGACTTCTCTCTGCTGCATGTTGTCTGAGGCCTCGACTGGGAACACACTGATGGCTGACTGGAATGGCTGGGGGCATCAGAGGTGACTGCACTCATGCCTATCACATCTGAGCTGGGTGCAATCTTTGGACTTTTGCTGTTTCTTATCTCTCTCTGGTTGGTGGTTGTGATGGTTAATTTTATGTGTCAGCTTGGCTGGGCCATGGTGCCCAGAAATGTGATTAAACCTATTTTGAATGTTTCTGTGAGGGTGTTATGCATGAAATCAACATTTAAACTGGTGGACTTTGAATAAAGCCAATTGCCTTTCATAATGTGGTGGGCCTTATCCAATCAGTGGAAGGCCTGACTAGAACAAAAGACTGACCTCCCCCAAGCAAAAGGGAATTCTGGCCCAAGCAAAGGCCAGCAGAGGGTCTTTGAACTTTAACTACAACGGTGGCTCTTCCTGGATCTCTAGCTTGCTGGTCCACCTTGCACATTTTGGACTTTCCAGCATCTATAATCACATAGGCCAAGTCCTTAAAATAAATTTATATATATATATACACACTTCCTATTGTTTCTGTTTCTCTGGAGAATCCTTTCTAATACATTGGTGTTCTCTGAGCTAAAGGAAATAGAATTGCAGCTTGGAATAGATTGGATGGGATTTTCCCTCGTGTTTCTGACTCAGGGCTCTAAATTTTCCCAGGCTAATTATTCTTCTTGATACTGTATCCAAAATTGGA
The DNA here is from genome assembly GCA_031878705.1 of Tapirus indicus. NCBI lineage: Eukaryota > Metazoa > Chordata > Mammalia > Perissodactyla > Tapiridae > Tapirus > Tapirus indicus. The sequence continues at coordinate 37,060,755 of CM062933.1, read as the reverse complement.
GTAGTATTGGATCCTAGTTAAAAACAAACTTTAGCTTAGTCACTTTCTGCTTCAAGAATCCAGGAATATGATCTTGTACTTCTAGATAATACTGGCAATATTTCCTATCTGGTTGACTTTATAATAGGCCATGATTAAAAAGTAACCTTTAATATTACCCTCCTCCAACGAGCAAGTCAATCAAATATTCTTAGGCAGCTCCCACACCCTTCAATCAGCAGATGACTGTTAAATATTTGAGGGCCGACTTTAGTATCAGCTGATTAATCATGACAGACATTTACAACAGGGCAAAAGGATTTTCATTTCTGGGGCTTAATCAGAATATAAACTCTGAGGTTACCTTGCAATTTCATAAGAAAATCTATTTTCTTACAAAATGTCTTTTGGCCACTTGTCCACCTTTTCTTTCATTTCCATGTTGCCAGTGTCATTAGCAGATTTTTTTAAAACTAACAAATATACATGGCGTCATTTTCAAATTTGTGTTTACTCTTCTTCTTAGTCTCTGATCCCCATCATAATTTTATTTCACTCTGGTCTGTGAAGATGTATTCTTTTAAAATATGTAGACAGGAGACCTTCAGCAACTGTCCCACCCATGCTGCTGTCAGACATCAGTTAACAAATCAAGGCTTTTTTTGGCTGAACCCTGGTGAGGCCTGAGAATCCTGCTTGATGTGCTGCTCCAGGGAGCCACCACTAGCTGATGAGAGTGGGCATGAGAGAAAAATCCATGTGCCAACTCTGCGTTCAAGGTTATTTGCCTTCAATGCTCTGAATGACCATCTTGACTGGATTTCTGGACTATGGAGCAAATACACGTTAGATACTTAATTTTAGTTTTGTTAATAGTGATATACTTGTTCTTCCAAGAATAAAAATATTTAAAGTATTGTTTAAATCACATCTGAGAAAAGAATTTATAATATATAAACAACAATGATAGTGCTATCTAGAGGCTTATTTCAAAGTTCTAATGATATCCACAAAGATTATGGACTTTTGGTGCTCACTAAGTATTTTTTGGTTAACTGGCTTATGTTATCTTAGAATTAATAATAGTACCTTTCTTTTTTTTTCAGTTCTTAACTGAGGAGTATGTGGTGGCAGAAATATGGACAAAAAAGATTTTATAAAACTACAAATGCTCCATAATAACTCAAGGAAATTTTGATATCTATTCTTATCTTGCTAGAGGTAACACAAGCTGAGCAGCATGCAAAGTGTCAAGTATTTAAGCTTGTGTATAGCAGTTCATGCTTCGTAAAATTCTTTGTAGTCTCTGCACTTTAATCTTTAAGATATGCAGAAAGAGTTATGAAACTTTCTATAGATGAAAGCAAATTATAACCCATTAAGCACAAAAACAAATTAAATAGATAAATTAAAGTGCTGTGGCAGATTCAAACTTCTCTATGTGGTTTTTACAGGTTGTTCTGTATCCCTGTTAAAAACAAAGATTTCAGCTGCAGCAGCGGTGCATGAAGCTGAAATGTTTTCCACTATTCTTTGCTGTAATTCTCTTTATATTTTTTAGGAGTGGTGCAAACAACTGCAGAAATTTTCACGCATAGCCTTCCATCTGCCAACAGCTCAAGCTGGCAGCAATAGGCAGCTTTTCGGGGGCGTGAACAGAATTGATTTATTACACCGCTGGATCTGTTCCAGTGCATTTTCTCAGACAGGACCAAACGTAGGGTTGCAAATGAGCTGTACAGTAGGCTTTCATTTGATGTTTACTAGGTTACACACACCCAGTGCTCTTAGAAGCACAGGTTAAGAGTGGGTATCACATTAATCAATACATGGCAGAAGGAAAGAAGTGACTGACATATTATGAAGGATGGAGACTGAGTAATGGTTAGCAAGAACGTAGAAGAAATGTAGCTAAGCTTCATAGGTCCTGCTGGAGATGAAAATCAATGGGTCTATGAAAGCCATACCTTCTCAGAACAGATTTAGAACTTAGGGAAAAGAAGAGGAATGGGGAGGGGGTGGAGAGAAGAGTGTGGCTGCCAATAAAACCTGCTCTCTTTTGCCAGCATCCAAATCTTACTCATGGATTAGTAGGGATTTAAAAAGAACAAAGTTTATGTTACCTGTAAGAACACTCTAATTTTTGCAGTGTAGTGATGTAACCAAGTAGCCTGCGTGTCTATTTGGCAAATATGGAATACCTTGCAACACATTTTCTTGCCTAGTTTTCCAAGTGCAATAGGTTAAATATTAAACTGAACTAATATCACTCAGGTCAATAAACTTAATACTTTGAAGTCATTTTTTTGTACATAGAGTGTCTTGTTTTTGAGCGTTGAAAAGGATAACATGTCTTCTAGATGTGTCTAGCTTCTCAGAGGGAATTTGTTCAGGCATGTGAAATGATTCTTATTGTAGGATAATTTTCTACTAATCATGAGTTCACACTGCATATTGTGACTCATTTCCTGGAAGAAACCTAAAAGCATGTTTAATTCTTTTGATAGGAAAATTGAAAGTTTAAACAAATTCTCAAATCTGGAATTTATTCTCGGAAAGATCTCTATATTTATCGACTTGCCAATATACTTCAGTTCTGTTCTGTAAGCATAACAATGTTCCTGATGACATTTTTCTTAAAAAAAAAAAAACCCAACACAGCAATTACAACCTTTGAAAAAGGAACAGTTTTGAGCAGCTTCCCTACGGAGGTACTACCATGGATTTATAATAACATTTTTGAACATTATTTAACCTCGTTGTTAGAATATGTTTTAGATTTTATTTACTAATGTAGAATCCAATTAAACAATGTACTGTTCCACTGAATAGTGTAATTTTCTATAAACATATCATAAAATCTGTGAACTGGAAATAGGTTCTGGCTGACCTAGGGAAGAGAGAGGAACTGGGAGGGAGGGGACTCTACTCTAGGCATGGCAGTCGTCAGGACCAGAGTCAGCGGAGACAAGACCAGGGCTGAGGTCAAATTATAGTGCTTATTCCTGAGTCAAAGTGTATGGAACAAATGAAATATCTGGACCCAGAGTCAGAACCAGTAACGTAGGCTACAACTAAGGGTTTAGTCGCTGATGGCAGTTGAAGCAGAGAAGACAGGTGAAATCTTGAGGAGCAAAGGTTGGAACTTCAGTCCTTGGTTACTGTAAGTAATTAATGATTCTATCTACACTTGAGGGCAAAGCCCAGGACTTGTGAGCTTCACTCTCCCACTCAAGGTCCTTCTTGCCTGGCTGCTACTCCAAGCTTCAGGCCAGCCACTCTGCCCCAAACTGCTCCAGCTGAACCAACACTCACCCTCTTCCCGTCCTTGCCATCTCCTTCCCATGCTGGGGATGCAACTCTTCCAGGTTCTTTCGCATTCCCTCTATCCACCTTTTAAACATCTCTGCTTCTTTCAAAGTTTCTGTAAATCTCACTGCTGTGCTGCCACCTGTGGTAACCTTTGGCAGAGTGAAACGTTTCTTCCTCAATGTTCTGTTCACACGCTATTGTCTGCATCACTTCACCTGGTAATTACTTGTTTGTATGTCCATCTTCATCTTGATCTGTGTGCCCCTAGAAAGCAAAGATTTTGTTTTGTACACACTAGAATCATTGGTGCCTGGCATATAGCAAGATTTATTAACAGATTATTAGGTGGAATCATGTTATGTTGCATTAACTTTCCTCTACTCTTAAGAAACAAATTACAGAGTCTTTACAAGATTTTGAAACTAAAAAGAAAATTCTTACCTTGAGGATAGAGTTCCTGAACTGCACTTAAAAAAAAAAAAAAAAGAAAAGAAAACCTGGGACTGGCTGGTAGAGTAGTGGTAAAGTTCTCACACTCAGCTTCGGTGGCACAGGAGTTCGCAGATTAGGATCCTGGGCGTGGACTGATACACTGCTTGTCAAGCCATACTGTGGTGGAATCCCATATAAAGTAGAGGAGGATGGGCATGCACGTTAGCCCATGGCCAGTCCTCCTCAGCAAAAAGAGGAGGATTGGCAATGGATGTTAGCTCAGGGCTAGTCTTTCTCACATAAAAAAAGAAAATCTTAAAAAATGTTAACCTTGTACAACCCAAACTAAAATGATAATAATCCTACCAGTTTATCATTTTTTCACATTACTTTCTAGAGCTTGACCACATGTATCCATATTTTGCATAGCTATATTCGTTGTTAAAAGTCTGTGATTTTCACGTAATAGCAAATCACAAATATTGCTCCAGGTTTTGCCATTATCTAAAAATTATCAAGTGCAGTGATTTCATAATGTTACATATGTTCTTGTAGGTTGAAGTAAATGAAAATGATGAAAATCTCACCCACTGACCATCAGTTCTGAAGACGTTTTTCTTTCTTTTTGTTTTATTTAGCCAAATCACCTTCTATGAAACAAAAGTAAATGCCATAGGAGAATGAATTTTTATGGTAAATAACTTTTACTCGTAAACTTCAACATTGTTTTAAATTCTCTGACCAGAGCTGTAGACATCAACTTTTGGGAGCATTTAGACAATACTAAATATAAGCAAAATATTTTTGACCAGAAGGCGATATTCTGATTGTAACATAAAAAGTTTGAATATCTTATGAATGTCTTGCCAAAACTAAAAGCCTCATGTATAGAGATAGGAAAGGGCTCACTCTCTATGCACTCAACTTCTCTATCTGACCTTGCTCCTTCAAACACGCACTCGTTTCAGAATGTCAGTCACTAATGAGGCCTAAAGTAATTGAGGCTGATTGAGCTGGCAAGATGCTGCCTAATTAGAATGATAAATGGAACTGGCTGATCAAGAATGGAGGAATGAATGGCACAGAGGGCATTAAACAAGGTCATTCTGTCAAGGAGGACTACTTATCCGACACCCACCCCCCCACCAATCATGACCGTCCTTCATGCTATGTGAGCCCAACACTAAACAATATATGCAGAGCACTGTGTGTGCAACTTTCTGACTCTGCTTTCTTAGGCAAAGTGTGGTGAGGATTTAGTGATTCCCTGGGTAAGTCATTCAATATAAACACTAAAATCAAATACTTTGAGCCATATAATTCTGTGTCTATTAAGAGTGAGGATTTACGAATGATTAATTCTCTAAACAAATATAGGGTACCTCAAAATTTGCCCCATGAGTTCTATAGTGTTGAACTTTCCATACCACATGGGAAATACATCAAACAACTTCACATGTTTGAAGGACACAGGACATTTAGTCATAGTGTTTTAGAACCTGAACCACATTTTATCAATCTTTTTATTTCTTAAATGTATCATCAAAATCATTTGAATTTTACTTTTAAACATTTTTTTTTCCTTTTAAACAAAACATCAACTTTATTCTTTAAACTGACATGGATGTATATGTATAAAGATAGATTCACAAATATTTCAATAACAATGTAATTTTCACTTGGCTTATTTAGTAATGCCTTATTTATTTGCCATGACCTGGGAGTAAATGTTCTGGAAGAAAGCTGCACCTATTCCTACTGAGCTGTATTTTCGTCATTTTTAGTAGAAATCTCTCTAAAATGTACAATACAGCTACCAGCGAGCCTATCCCCAAATTTCGTAGAATATAGCCTTTGGTGGCACATGACCATTTTCTAGGACAGCTGATACCTGTAACTCTGGGCATCATTTCAAAGTCTGTGTGTCTAAAGATGCGGTCTCCAGCTTCTCAGAACACTTAGCTTATGCTCAGTATAGCTGAGACTCTTTGACCTCAGATCTTTGATCTGCTTCGACAAAAAGAATCTCAAATGAAAGACATAGTCTATTCAAAAAGAAGTAAGTAATCACCAGTGTTTGGGGAAAAATAATTAATAGAAAGTAACATTATATTGATGTAACATTAAAAGAATTCAGTAGGGCCGGCCTGGTGGCGCAGCGGTTTAGTCCGCGCTTGGCAGCCCGGGGTTTGCGGGTTCGGATCCCGGGCGCCCGCCGACGCACTGCCTGTCAGCCATGCCGTGGCGGCGTCCCGTATAAAGTGGAGGAAGATGGGCACGATGTTAGCCCAGGGCCAGTCTTCCTCAGCAAAAAGAGGGGGATTAGCAACGGATGTTAGCTCAGGGCTGGTCTTCCTCACCAAAAAAAAAAAGAATTCAGTAAATGGCATATGGAATTAGTAATTACCCACGCCACTAAAATCTCCTTCATCAGTATATCTGCCACTTCTTTCAGTGATAAATAAGCAGGATGTTTTTCTGGTTCAGCTTTTTTAGAGGTCCTTTCTCTACCCTTCAATCTCTGTAGTCTTGCCTAAGGATTCAATCACAAGATCCACAGGCAACTACATCATCCCTTTGGCAGTCACAGCTGTTTGCTTGACTCCTTGAGTTACTCTGAAATTCACCAATTTTAGAAGGGAATGGTTAAGAGTGTACCCTTTGTGGTCAGTGAGGCCCGCCATCCAATACTGTCCCTGCCATTTACTAGATAGGTGGTTTTGGACAAGTTTCCTGACCGCCACAAAAGAGGTATAATGATGTTCACTTCCTTGGCTTCTTTTGAAGATGAAAGGAGATAATGTATCTAAAAAACTGAGCATCGTGGCTGGTACATAGAAAGTACTCAGTAGGTGGTAGATAGCGATGTTGCTTAAACACTTAGTGGAGGCACCTAGGAAATGAATAAAACTTCTCCTTCTGTCTTGCCACTCCACACCCTTCCCTTGCTCCCGTTCCCCAGTCTGAGACTGGCATCGTTCTCTCCTCTACAACATTTTTTTTTTTCTGGCAAAGAGTCACTTTCAGTTTCTGTCCTTTTGATGACTGTCCCTTCTCCATCAATCTGCAGCCCCCTACCACCTCTTCACCCAGCTGTCATGTTGCCCCTCCTTACTCCATTGAACGTCCTCTGTCATATTGCCAATTCTTCTCCCACTGACACTAGGCATGACTAAAACTGTCAGTCATCTCTTTCAGCCTCACTTATATCCACACTATAAATGTATTAGACAGTCCCTGCTTTATGAAACAGAATACATTGAATGGAACGTTTTCTTGATGACTCAGGGTCATGTCCATGAACACCAATTATTGTTCTGTCCTATACAGTTATAGGAACCGTTGAAGTATATAGGTTGCTTGTCCTTATGCTAAATGGATTTCTTTTAAAATTTATTGTTAAGAAAAATATGGCCTCTCTAGGTAGAGAGAGGATGGATGGATATGTCCTGTTGTTTGACAATGAAACGTATTTGCATTGCCCGCGTGTTATGCAAATATTCTCTCTCTCTTTCACTTGTATTTCAGTGGTTTTCTTTCTTGTTCGCTTGGTTCTTTTGTTTCTTGTTATTGGAAGGGGTAAGGAGAGAGCTTACCCCCCAACATTGATAGCTGGTGTATTTATATTCAGAATATAACTTCTCCTGAATGTGATGATCTCCAATCTTTCATCCAATTACAAAATTGCAATTCTAACACTTAATTGACTTTTTCTTCAATAGTTATATTTTATATGTGACTTTATTGTCATTATCTTCACATTTGTTTTGGAATTAGGTGGGACAAATGTTATATACACATATTTTAGAAATTGTATTAGTTTCTTAAGGCTGCTATAATAAATTGCCACAAACTGGATGGCTTAAAACAACAGAAATTTATTCTCTCACAGCTCTGGAAGCTAAGTCTGAAATCAACATGTTGACAGGGCCATGGTCTTTCTGATAGCTCTAGGGGAGGATCCTTCCTTGCCTCTTCCAAGCTTTTGGTAATTGCCAGCAATCCTTGGCTTTCCTTTGCTTGTAGACACATCACTCCAATTTTTGCCTCCATCATCACATAGTTCTTCTTGTGTGTCTCTCTATGTCTCTGTTTTCTCTTCTTATAAAGACATTAGTCATTCAATTAGGACCCACTCTAATCGAATATGACCTCTTCTAAACTTAATTAATTACATCTGCAATGATCCTATTTCCAAGCAAGGTCACATTCTGAGGTTCTGCGTAGACATGAATTTTAGGGGAAGACTGTTCAACCCAGTACAGACATGAAATTTCTTTGGTTCTCTGTTTGGTTATATTTCAGTCAGCACCACCATCTATCATCTCTTTGGGGTAATTCTCCCAGCAATACTCCCTTATGTGTCCCAATTTCAAGCCTTTGGAAAAATGATAAGTCAGGGCAAAACAAATTAAACTGGATTAATCAGTTCACCTGTTAATAGCTGTTAACATTTTTATCCTGGATATCATGTTTTTAGAAAAAGACCACTGCAAGGCAAAGAGCAATCATCTATATATACATTGCAGTCTTTATTGGTTGGGATAACGGCAGAAACTTTCAGATGGTAGCTAGAATCAGTGAGCAGTGAAGTGTTGGTCTTTAGTAGGCAGCATCAAATAAGCAAGTGATAAGATTCAAAGTGGGAAAAGTAAGAACAGCCCATAATCCTCATTAAACATATTTATTTGTAGAAAATGTGCACAGAAATATAGTTTAGTATAAGGGCTGACTTAACTCCTCCTTCTGAATTTTCTATTGCAATAAGGGAAACTACTGTCCACTCATTTGCTCTAACCAGAAACTTCAGTGACACTCAGATTCCTCTCTATCCTTCACCCTCTGCATATAGTCAGTCATCACATCTTGCCAAGTTTATCTCATGATAACAGATATTTTATTTCCTGCTTTCTATCCTTCTGGTGACTTCTTTGGTTCAGTTCCTCATCACCTCTCACCTGTACTATAGTGAGAGTAATAAAACAGGTCTCCCCGTTTCCACATTCTCTCCCTTTGATCCTCCCACCTCAATACTGCTGAGACGATGTTCTTCATAAAATAAAATTCTGTTCATATTGCTCATCTCATCAAAACCCCTCAATTCCTTTCCATAGACTAGAAGATAAACTTGATACACATTAACAGGGCATGATACAGCTGTAATGATCTAGTTGCCCCCTCTTCCAACCTCATTTCCCCACACTCCCCACATGTGGCCTGGGCTATAATCCAGTGAAACAGCTGGATCGTACACACTTACTAGATACAGCCCACTGTCTTTGTGATGCCTTCTTTTTTTGTGTGTGCGTGGGGAAGACCAGCCCTGAGCTAACATCCGTTGCTAATCCTCCTCTTTTTTGCTGAGGAAGACTGGCCCTGGGCTAACATCCGTGCCCATCTTCCTCTAGTTTATATGGGACACCGCCTCGGCATGGCTGACAGGCAGTGCGTCCGCAGGCGCGCAGAATCCGAACTCGCGAATCCCGGGCTGCCAAGCGCGAACTAAAGCGCTGCGCCACCGGGTCGCCCCTGTGATGCCTTCTTTGCCCATTTCCCAGGCAGAATCAAACATTGCCTTTTCTCTGCTCACATGACATCTTAAAGTATATACCACCAGTACATTGACTACATATCATTTTTGTCATATTGTGTGTGTATTTCTTCTACAAATAGAATTAATGCAATAGGGGAATAAAATGGGTTTTGGGGGCCACATACATAGTAAGTCAAATCAGGTTCTTTCACTTTCCAGCCATGTGCTAAGCAGGAGGTAGAAAAAGGAGTAAGTAAATATTCCAAGGGAGAGAGTGGATTCTGGGATGTCATCAGAGAAAAATAATTGGAGAGACTTCGATTTCCTGTTGAGTGAGAATGAAGATGGCTGAGATATACAGAATCAGTGGAGACTAAATAAACACAATAAAAAAAATCATCTGACGTATTCTTTCATGTAGCAAATATTTTAGTGTCTATATGTACCAAGGATACAATAGTGAATATAACAAACTAGATTGTTGCCTTCATGAAGGTTTTAGTTTGCTTTTGCATAAATATGTGTTATTCTCATTTGTCATCTTCATTATCTCCATTGCTTAGCACAGTGCCTGTACAAACTGGTCAATAAATATGCATTAATTTAATTGAATAAAACATAAAATCAAGAGTTGATTTTTGTATGGAATTGTGAAACACACAAAAAAATACCTGACAATCAAGACGGTCATTTTTCAAATCTAGTAGCTTACAGAGTGAATGTTCCTTAAGCACTTTTCTCTATTAAAATTTTTGTGTGCTGTCAGACTGGTGAAGCAGTCCAAAGGAATCAATCAATACATGCCGGTAATAGCAGACATCAAATTTTCAGCATCTATAGCATCTATTACATGTTCCAATTTTTAAACTAATACAACTTTAGGGGAGGAGGACACAATGTGAACAGAATTTATGCCTAGTCTCCTACGTTATGAATCTAAGTGTATATAAAAAAAAGAAATCAGGAACTTCGGATATATCATTTAGCTGGATAATGACAGAGAAATAAAAGAGGTAGTCTGCAAGGCCTTGATGTTATCATTGTCAACCTTATCACCGCTACCAACCACTAGATTTGTTGAATAGCTACTCTGTGTGCATTATGTACTAATGTTACATTGCTTGCCTAAAAATTAAATGCCAGACTCTCACCCAGATAAAGCTTATAATATAACCGAGGAGATGAGAAGTTCACCCTAATGGTGCCAACAGAAATCCTCCCAGGTATAAACATGAATGCTTGAGCCACTGCTAAAGTAGAGAAACTGAGCCTTGTCAAGTGATATATCAGTCAAATAGTGGTTGGTGCTTTTTTTGACACAGATATTCTCAACTTAATGATTTATTTACTTACAAGTTGTCAGCTTTTAAGTTTACACTATGAATGAAATCAGCGTTACCACATAATCAGCATATGGACTACCTAAATTTGCTCTGACCCCTAACTTCTACTAGGTAGCTGGTAGACATTTCACAGGAGAGGAGAGGGTGAGCACGAGAGCACAACAAAACATTCTCATCACAGCAGTCAACAAAACAATTAAAAGCACACATCTTGAACCAGGAGGATCCTGTTTACCTACTAAAGAGGAAAAAGTCTCATTTGTGATCTTTAGGTGGATCCAACCCAATGATTTTATTAATAGAAAAATTCAAGCATTAGGCAAAGAAAGATTCTTTTTCTTGGTAACATTGTTAAAAGTCAAGGAAAACTTATTCCCTGGCCAATGAAAGCAAATATGAACACAGCATTTCACAACACTTTGAGAAGATTGTGCTTTGGGGACAAGATGAACTAATCAACTATGTTTTCTCTCGTGTGTGCAAGACCCCCTTTATCAAGCTCGTTTTTCCGGGTAGCAAATTCCTTCAAATTGATGCTTCTTGCACAATTTGAGCCATCCTGGGACCAGTGTAATCATGAATGCAGCACAGTGGGTTTGCTCAGAACCACATTTTTGCTGTATCTATCTGTTCCTACGTGACCATTTGTACTTATGCACAACCCCAACATTTGTGATTGCATTAAAGGAATGTGAAAAGCAGTAAACTCCTTCCTCTGCAGAATTTCTAGCTGTCGATGGTTAAGAAATGGAAGAGCAGAAACAGAGGACAGAAATACAAAAAGGGGCTAACTGATGAAATCTAGTTCCAGCGGCAATTATTATAACACAAAATCATTTTTTTTCATAGAATTTTGTTTGGAAAGTGCACCTGAGGAACCAGAAGGATTAGGAAAACCTTGCCAGTCACCGCAGGGTGCAGCTGAAGGCAGGCTCATTGAAGTTTCACTTCAAAAATGATAAGGTTTAATAAATCTCTGTGGGTAGATTTATCTCATAATTGCAGATCATATTTAGAGGACTGGACTAATTAGACTGGATTTGTATGTGCTTTAGGCTTAATTGAAAGTCAGTTTTTCCTGTGTTCCTTCAAAAAGATTCTTTGTTAATGTGTAAAGAGTTAACTTTTGTACAAGCTAAATTCTATAACATGACTGTGTTTATCTTCTTCACATTTGAATCACATGCTGCTCTGCTGTTATGAAATATAGTCACTTTTCTAAACAAAGAAAAGATGCTGATTTCTTTGGCCTATGGTTTGTGATACTAAAATATGATATTTAGAGATAAATCTTAAAGAGAATCCAAGAAGATATTTATGCCAAAGTGGAGTTACATGTTAATAAAGGAAACAAAATGATAAAAATAACAAAATTTCCTCTGTGTACCCCCCTTTTTTTAACAAGGCCATTCTTGATGGCTAATCAATAGTTTAAAAAAACAAAAAGCTAAGCCTAAAACACTACATCTCATTGCAATAAAAATTATAATACTTTTGAAGTATTTAAATTAGCATAGATACAAATATGACTAATGTTAAGTGTTGATTCCACTGGTAGGTCATTATTATTTAAATTTCACATTAATATTCATCAATTCTGGAATTTTGTCTTTGGATTTTCACAGTGTTTCTCTTCATCCTCATTAGGGTACCTCCATACATATGCTGCTTATTGCTAATGTGGCTACATTTTAGTGTCATTCCAATCATGAATGAAATCCACAGTCATTTAAGTACATTGCAATAGCAATCTTTATGCAATAAAGCAAACATCCTCGTGATTCAAGTTGTTTTTGAAATTACGGAGGGAGTGCAAAAACAGGAGGAGAGTTTTGATATTTTCTTTGTGTCACTCTTCTCCTGGAATTATTTTTCAATTTTCCTTTCCAAGCCTAAACTTATGAATGAAGAGATCATGTGTACAGTTACAGGGTAAATTTGGAAGCCATCAGGAAATCTCTTTTACCTCAAAATAATGGTATCCTACCCTCATTCTCTAATTATATGCTATCTGAATCTTCATCCCTAGATATTTCCTTAGGTAAAAGTGAATACCCTTTTAGTTAGTAGAAATGAAGTTGGTCAACGTGATCCTAATCAAAATCCTTGTAAGTTATTTTGTGGATATTGACAAATTGATTTTAAAGTTTATATAGAGAGGCAAAAGACCCAGAATAGCCAACATAATGTTGAAGTAGAAGAACAAAGATAACTGACACTACCCAACTTCGACTTAATATAAAGCTACATAATGAAGACAGCGTGGTAATGGTGAAAGAATAGATAAACTGATCAATGGAACAGAATGGAGAGCTTCAACAAATGGTGCTGGAACAACTAGATACCAAAAAAAAAAAAATTAGTTTAGACACAGACCTTACACCCTTCACAAAAACTAGCTTAAAATGGATCATGACCAAAATGTAAAACATGAAACTACAAAACTCCTAGAAAATAGCATAGGAGAAAACCTAGCCTTAGGTATGATGATAACATTTTAGATACAACATCAAAGGCACAATCTATGAAAGAAATAATTGATAATTTAGACTTGATTAAAATTAATAACTTCTACTCCGTAAGAGACAATGTCAAAAGAATGAGGAGACAAACCACAGACTGGGAGAAAATATTTGTGAAAGATACATCTGATAAAGGACTCATCCAAAATACTAAGAATTCTTAAAACTCAACAATAAGGAAACAACCCAAATACTGGGCCAAAGACTTTAACAGATACCAAAAAAGGTATACAGATGACAAATAAGTACATAAAAAGGTGTTCCATAAGATTTGTCATCAGGGAAATGAAAATTAAAACAACAATGAGGTACCATTACACAGCTATTAGAATGTCCCAAATCCAGAGCATTGACAATACCAAATGCTGGTGAGGATGTAAAATATCAGGAACTCTCATTCATCGCTGATGGGAATGCAAAATGGTACAGCTACTTTGGAAGGCAGCTTAACGGTTTCTTACAAAACTAAACATACTCCTACCATATGATCCAGCAATCACACTCTTTGGTATTTACCCAAAGGAGTTGAAAATTTGTGCCCACACAAAAACCTGTACATGGATATTTATAGCAGTTTATTCATAATTGCCAAAACTTGGAAGCAACCAAGATATCCTTCAGTAGGTGAATAAATTGTGATACATCCAGACAATGGAATATTATTCAGTATTAAAAAGAAATGATCTACCAAGTATTAAAAAAATAAGGAAATCTTAAATCCATATTACTAAATGAAAGAAGCCAAACTGAAAGGGTTTTATACTGTAAGATTCCAACTGTATGACATTGTGGAAAAGGCAAAACTATAGTGACAGTAAAAAGACCAGTGGCTGCCAAGGAGTAGAAGGGGAGGGAGGTATGAGTAGGCAGAGCATAGAGGACTGTTAGGACAGTGAAACTACTCTGCGTGATAACACATTGGTGGATATATATTATTTTACATTTGTAAAAACCCATAGAATGCACAACCCCAAGATTGAGCCGTAGTGTAAATTATGGACTTTGGGAGACAATATTATGTTAATGTAGGTTCACTGATTGATTGTAACAAATGTACCACTGTGTTGAGGGATGTTGTTAATGGGGAAAGTTGTGCCATCTGTGGGGGCAGGGAGTGTATGGCAACTCTCTGTACTTTCTGCTCAATTTTGCAATGAGCATAAAACAGCCCTAAAAATAAAGTCTATTTAAAAATTTAAAAAAAGAAAAGACTATTTCTATTCAACAACAACAACAAAATAAAGTAAACCTTACATCCATTAGGCCAAATTATCCAATTTTTTGATGTCTCCTTGACTTTCAAATAAAGTAATTTCTCTTGCAGAAACCTCAACTACCCATATTAAAGAACTTCCATTCCCCTTCCTTCCACCTATCTTATTGTCTGTCCCAAGACTTTTCACATGACAAATTTTGGCTACTGCTCAAAGATGCCAGCTGCCTTGATGAGAGAAAAAATTAATAATTATATATCCAAGGATGAGTGTGTTGGCAGGTGGGAAGGTGGGGTGTGAGAAATATCAGTTAGAGAGACACTAAGAAAGAGAGAGGAGATCAGGTAGAAAATTGAAAGGGTTCTAAGAAATATCTTAAGAAAAAAACAATAGAATTGACTCAGAATGGTAAGTAAGTTTGCAGAGTAATTTCTATGGTTGGGCTCAGATTCAAAAGTGGGGTAAGAGAAAATGAGCCTTGCCTCAGAGAGAAGGGATGAGAGAACAAGCTGAGACACCCAGCAGACTGCAGGATGGGTTTGAGCATGGATGGGAGGCATTATATATGACCTGCATCCTAACATAACTTTGTGTCCACCTTTCAGCACAAGTATTCCAGTAGGTATAGTAAAGGCCCATCCTCCAAACAACTGATTTGTAAGTCAGATATCTCTCAGTGAGTTGGAATGATTTATTGTGAGATTTTTGTTAGAAATATGGCAGGAGCTACGAGCAGTTTGTTTTCTTTTAAATTATTTTATTGAGGTCATACTGGCTTATACCCGTGTGTAAATTTCAGGTGTACATTATTATATATCAGTTTCTGTGTAGACTGCATCATGTTCACCACCAATAGCCTAGCTTTTATCCATCACCATATATTTGTGCCCCATTACCCCTTTTTCCCTTCACCCACCCCCTTCCCCTCTGATAACCACTAGTCTGTTTTCTTTATCAATGTTTTTGTTTATCTTCCACATATGAATGAAATCATAGTGTCTTTCTCTGTCTGGCTTATTTCGCTTAACATAATACCCTCAAGGTCCATCCATGTTGTCACAAATGGCATGACTTTGTCTTTTATTATGGCTTAGTAGTAATCCATTGTATATATCCTATGTTCATTGCAGCATTATTCACCACAGCCAAGACGTGGAAGCAACTCAAGCGCCCATCAATGGATGAATGGATAAAGAAGATGTGGTATATAAGAGTAGCTTTTGTTGAATGGAAAAGAGAGAAAGAGTGCTGGATCAAATGGCAATGGACATTAGAGAGGAGTAAAGTTGGCAAAGCCCCACGGGATGCTTTCTAGCTTTTCCTAAGGGCAGGCTCCCTTTTTGCTGCAGAGAGCACGGCTAGTGTGCTATAAACCATGTGGGTGGAGAGAAGACAGTTCTTTATTAAATAAACGATTGAGTGTAAATGTTTTTAATAAGTGAAATTAGTTTAAATTACATTAAAAGCTAAGATTTTATAAACTTTTTATTTTTGAAAATTAAGTTACATAGCTTTTAAACTCATAACTGCCTCAAAGAAGGTAATGCAGCCAAAGATCAAAACAGTCAAAGGAAGCAAAACAGTTTGGTGAGCAGTGAACAATGGGGTGTGTGGAAGGCTAAGATAACCTGTAATGCTTAAGAAATGCCGTTCTTAAGGGCTTTTGTCAATAGAAAGTGAGAAAGTAGATGGAGCTACTGCAGTTTGGCACTAATATTCCAATTGATTACTCATTGGTCTTTAATGTGTACTGTTCACAACTTGGCAACATAAGGAAGAAAGCAGTGCAGACACAGGCATTGTATTCTAGTCCCAACATTCAAACTAAAGCTGATTTTTTCATGAATCAGATCTAAAGATAGACTGGCATTTGGAATATTTTCTATATAGATTTTTAGATTCCTTTTTTTAATATTCTTGATATTAGATTTCACACTGATAGAAGTAATAGTTGGCAGAC
Organism: Tapirus indicus; assembly: GCA_031878705.1. Classification (NCBI taxonomy): domain Eukaryota; kingdom Metazoa; phylum Chordata; class Mammalia; order Perissodactyla; family Tapiridae; genus Tapirus; species Tapirus indicus. The sequence continues at coordinate 37,044,460 of CM062933.1, read as the reverse complement.
ACATGTAGCCTGAAGTAGATAATGCATGCTTTACAGTTTGAGAAAATATTTCATCATATTGGAAACTGAACAAATTAGTCTGATGCTTGCATAGTTTATAGGACACATGAATTCAGAGGTGTGGGTTTGTTTGCGGTCATAAGAATTAGAGACTGGAACTTATCATAAGTTTGCTATGCTCTTAATATCCTTATAAGTGTTCATATGATAGGGTTTTATCTAATTCATTACAAGATAAGTTATACACACACATAAATACATATGTGTGTGGGTGTGTATATATGTGTCTGTCTATATACATAGAGAAAGAGAGAAGGTGAGAGGGATACAGACAGTGTGTGAATACAGGAGAAAAGAGTATATGAGGATAACTCATAAGAAATCAAGCAAAATCACTAACATCACACAATGTAGATCTCAATGAAGGAATAGTCATATCAAAATCATACTAATGGTAATTGTTAAATGAATATTGCTTAATATTATTTACTTAAAATTATTTCATCAACGATCTCAGATGGTAAAATATAGTTATCAAGGCATTTCTCATTCATTCATTTTTCTCATTCAATCATTCATTTAACAAATAAATATATAATGTCCCAACTCTGATAAGTGTTTTGGAAAAAGATGCAAAGTTTGAGACTATGCTAAGGTTGGCGTGGGGAGGTCAGGCACTTTCCTTGGGAAAGTAACTTTGAGGTGGCTGACCTCTGAATCATAAGACTTATTAATTTAGTAAAGGTGTGGGTGAGTAGGGAAAAGCACATTCTGTTAAAGGCATCAGTATGCACAAAGTTGTTGAGGTGAATGAGAACAGGAGAGAAGGCCAATGCACCTGAACTGTAGAAAGGGGGCTAACCTGCAAGGAGAGGCTGAGGAGTTAGGACACAAATCATACTGTGATGTGTATAGTAGCATTTGATGATTAGTAGCATTTGCATTTACATTTTGCAAAGATTGCTTTGGCATGTGGAGATAACAGATTAGAGGAGAAAGTCCAAGAGTGTGGACTTAGGGTTAAAGTTGGTAGAGTGTTTTTATTAGAGTGTTTTATTTATGAAAGGCTTGTCCAATGTTCCCTTGATTAGTAGAACAAGATCCAAGAGTTTGGTTGGATAAAAGGAAAAGTAGAGAGATTCGCTGATACTGGTCAGTTCCATGTCTTAGAGTGGGAAGTGACGGGGAGAGGAAAGTAAGAGGACATCTTTATTACCTAAGAACTTCCCTCTCCTAATGAGAAAGCCTGCTAGAGGTAAGATGTTTGAAAGGTGGGAAGGGAAGGAACATGGGATTAGGAGATTAAAACCCAGACAGTCTGTGAATAAAGGAGCTTCAAACCTCCACCTCCAAACTCTGAGCATAGAATAGTGCCCAGTGAAAAAGAATACAGCAGATTTGGGGATATTCATCAAGATGAGTCTGACTTGAAATTGCACAGAGCCCCAGGAGAGTTTCCTGACTCTCACTCTGTTTCAGACTGTGCTGAATGCCACCAGTCACAGTAGAGAAAGGAGCAGGTGCAAGACTTGTGCAGAGATGCTGCAAACAAAACTAAAACGAACAAAATAAGCAAACAATAGCAGAAACATATAAACACATGACAATAACAACAAACAAAAAACTGGAAAGAATGGAAGATAAAAGTAACATCTAACAAGTTTTAGCTTTGGAATCAGAAGAAGGGTCTGGAATACAGTTCTGGAAAGCTACACTCATGTAGCTTTCGTGAAAATGTGCATGTTTGTGTTTGTTATATGAGAGCTCAAAAAAGAGTTTAAAGAAGATACACCAGGCTAATAAAAAGAACCAAAGTGAATTGATGTAGCTCAGGAAGAAAAGGAAGAGGAGAAAAACAGCAACATTGTAGAGTTAAAGGAAAATTTAGAGACAGTAAAAAGTGGAATGAATCTGGCTGAAAACACAGTGATAAGCAACTTAGAGAACTGAGAAAAATAATAAAAATAAAAAAGAAAATAAATAAATAGGGGAAATAGTATTAGAAGAAATAGTATTTCTGGAAGCTATACAAAGGAAATCAACAGGCATATAATTTGTGTTTCCAGAAAGAAAATACAGCATGTGGAAAAAGGTATTTCAATGGATGATAAAATTGCCTTTCTTATACTAAAGGTGATTCAGATCCCACAAAATTTGATTCAGAAAGGGCAATACCAAGGCATACATTGTGAGAATTAGAACTTAATGATAATAATAATAATAAAAAGCACATGGGCAGAAAGCCTAAGATTTCTTTCTTTCTTCATATGATGCCAGGAGACACATTGGAGAATCTAAGAATGTCATGCTCAGCTTAGTTATTCCTAAGGCATAATTCTCAAATTCATAAAACTCAAGAAAGATGTCTTCCACTTGTGTTGTTATTGAAAGGTATATTATCTGATAACAAAACAAAGTCAACCAAGGAATGATTGCAATAAAATTAAAGAGATCAGGAAGGGATATGGTATGATAAAAGAATAGACAGAGATCTGACCCATTCGAATAAATATTTAAGACTCACCAATTCTTGTTTTACTTTCTTTGTACTACTTTGTATTTTATAGTAAGCTTATGCCATTTTTTCATAAAGCAAATATTTTAAAATGTTAGAATTGGGAAACTGGTTAAAAGGCAGTTGTCATGGTTCAGGCACATGAGTGCTCAGGCTAAAAAAGTAACAGCGGGGTGGACAGATAGACGAGATGTAGGAGATAGAACTGTTAATAAAACGGATGTGGTAAGTGGGGGAGAGGGAGGTGATGAGCAAAGCTTCCGTGTTGCTGGCCTTACAACTTGTTAGCTGGTTCCCTGTGACAGGAGATGCCAGAAGACATAAGTGTGGAGAATTGGGTTAGATATAACTATTTCAGGTATCGTTTGACTCTAAGGTAGTGATGATCAAACTTCAGAGTGGTATGACTCCTTTTGATGGGCAAAAATATTTTGAGACTTTTCCTTTCTCTCTGATGGAGCCCACATAACAGTAAATTTATTATTATCATTGGTAATTACTGCTCCAGAGTGTACAGATTTAGTATTGTCTGGTAGTTTAGAACAGAAGTGGCTAATCTTTTTGTAGAGGGCCAGATAGTAAATATTTTAGGCTTTGTGGGCCATAAAGTCTCTGTTGCAACCCCTCAGCTCTGTCCTAGCAAGAAAGCAGCCACAGACAAGACAGACACAACTGCATGTGTGTGACTGTGTTACAATGAAACTTTATTTATGAATACTGGAATTTTAATTTTGTGTAGTTTTCATATCATGAAATACTATTCTTATTTTGACTGTTTTCACCAGTTAAAAATGTAGAAACCATTATTAGCTCATGGACTGTTTAAAAGCAGGCAATGAGCTGGGTTTGGTATGCAGACCCCAGTTTGCCAACCCCTGGTCTAGAATGTTTACCTTCTGGATCTCTTCTTAGACCTCTTAGCAAAAATCGGTATTCTGCCATCAGCTGAGATATATATGTTACAGTCTTTGATAATCATGGATGAAATCATTGGAAATTTTGGACAGGAACAATTATGCAAGGATGCAAAGAACCACAGAACCTTAATCAAAAGCATCAGCACAAATCTGCTAGGGTTTTAAAAGTTGATAAGGTTTTAATCCAGTCAACATATCCTCTAGAGGTGGTGAACTTACACTGTCTTGTTAGTATGTTCTTTGTTAGAGTGTTTAGAAATCTTTCTTCTTGGTAACTATTGTCCATTGAAATAATCTATTCCATTCCTATATGATAACCTTCTCATGTTTGAAGGTAACTAACTTCCATAGCTCTCCTGATGTATTCTCTATTTCCTGACTTCTAGTTTTCCTTTGGCTAATTTGTTTTGTGGAATATATATATTTTTCTTTCTTTTTTTTTTTTTTTGCTGAGGAAGATTCACCCTGAGCCAACATCTGTGCCAGTCTACTTCTATTTTGTATATGGGTCACTGCCACAGCATGGCCACCAAGTGGTGTAGGTCCACACCCGGGAACTGAACCCAGGCCACCAAAGTGGAGTGCACCAAACTTAACCACTAAGCCACGAGGCTGGCCCCTGGAATATGTTTTTAAGTGAACCAAAAATGTGAGAAAGAAGGAAACTTTCTTTTTTTTTTTTTTTTTTGTGGGGAAGACCAGCCCTGAGCTAACATCTGTTGCCAATCCTCCCCTTTTTTTGCTGAGGAAGACTGGCCCTGGGCTAAGATCTGTGCGCATCTTCCTCCACTTTATATGGGACCCCGCCACAGCATGACTGACAGGCAGTGCGTTGGCGGGCGCCCGGGATCCGAACTGGCGAACCCCGGGCTGCCAAGCGCGAACTAAACCGCTGCGCCACCGGGCGGCCCCAGAAGGAAACTTTCTTATCTCATTCATCTAAAAATTTCACTGAAATTTCTTCTCTCTAGGTTCTCATGAACCCGTTTTCTTCCCAAGTTTGCTAAGTATAGGATATTAGCATCGTTAAAAACTTGAAGATATACTAGAGAGGTTACAATAAATTGGTATTTTATTAGATTCATTTACTTAGTGTGTCTATATAAAATATAATATGACTCAAAAAAGTAACATACTCAATTTACTAGCTACAATATCAATATTGGCTCATAATTTAACAAAATATGTTGTTTACATGATAGTAAATATTTTATATGTGGATAAAATATAATATTATATTCTTAAATCTTTTTTGGGTTTATAATCCTTTTAACAAACAACTGCTGTGTGTGAAATTGTAACTAGAGAAGGCTTCAAAAATAAGAAAATACTAGTGTTCTTAATAAAGCCATTCACTGAAAGAATATTTAAGAAAAGAGCACGAATAAAATAGTCAGGAAATCATTTAGACAATGGAGTTCCTCTGCAATTATTATATTTTTTTGGAGAATGCCCAATTATAATAATTTTTAAAACTGCAACCCACAGTCTTGAAATAAAATACAAGGCCCTATGGATATTTTAAAATTCTGGCTAGATTAATTCCAATATCTTTAAATATATGTGTAATTTTCAATTATAATCATATTGAATACTAAATGTATCATTACATTTTGATCTTTGAAGAAATTAATGGCAGACCTCCAGTGTCAAGCTAACATTTAAGTCTTAGTTTAAGGTAAGAGATGCTGACCCAGAATAAACAGGTTCTAATTGGAAACAATCAAGACATGGGAGAGAGAAACTGAAACTACTCTATACCTAACCTTTCTATCATAGTTCTGAGTCTAACAACAATCATTTAACATTTGAAAGGAAAAAACACACGCGCGTGCACATGCAATTTTATTTTCCTTTCAACAAAAAAATCTAGGGGACAAAAGTTTATTACTGAAACGTTTTTCAAATAAAATGTTATCCACCAGATTTATATAAGGACAACAAAAAGCTCAGTTGATGAATTGAAGCAGTGTATCCAAGTAATTCTGTCTGTTTGGGCATTCTTTTCCTACACAAATTGAAATATTCAATTCAACCACCTGGGAAAATCATAAGCTAATGTATATTGGAGTCAGAGATGTGCATAGATCTTTCATTATTTTCTCTAAGAAAAATGCTCACTATAAATACTCCATCATAAAGTGGAGAGAAATATACAGAAGAAAATAAGGATTGCTTATAATCTATAACCAAGAAATAACCATTATAAACTTTCATAGATTTTACACACAAATTTATTGAATTCCATGATTATATTGAAACCAAGCCTCTACTTATCAGTTCTGATATTTGAATCACTTTATATTGCATTGAATTAGTTATTTAGACTTTCAGAAGATACGATATGAAGTAATACTTCACATCTCCTGAATTAGGTGGTGGTCATCATCTCTAGGCGGTAAATTTAGATGAGATGATGCTCATAGTACAGCTCTCTTTGGGCTCTGATAAACATCCCAAGTATCTAATCACTACAATTTTTATTTAAAATATTGTAATAAATATGTAAAACAAAATATTTTATTGTATATACAAAAACAGAATTAAACAGTAATGTATTCCTTCCCATATATTTCCCTTTTTTACATTAGACTCTATTTTTCATTCTAGGCTTGTGTGAGTCAATTCAAATCTCAAAACACCATCATATACTATTTGTTTTAGTGTCTTTCATCCTAAAATTGCCCATATTTTGTTTTGCTGTTTTCATTTCAGGTTGTGCTTAACGGTGCCACTATCTAAAGGTTAGAGTTTATTGATTCATTTAAGTAATTTTCCCTATATGTGGTTATCATTTCTATGGGAATCGATTAAGTATTGATACTGGCATTGTTTGAATCACAACATTGCTCATAAGATGAAGATGTTCCCAGCTCTCAATCTTTTCACCTATAGCTAGTCCCACTTCCCTGTTCGAACCTTTGATCCTGTCATTAGAAACTGCCACTCTTCTAAAAACTCAATTTCAAGCATCAATTCTATGACCAGCATCTTCCAAACAACAGCTCACCTACTCTGGCTCTCAGAATTCTTCAGTTACGCAACTCGAAGGCCTCCTCAGACTCATTCACCATCTTTAAGACTCCTACTCCAAGATCGATTTTATCACTTGCTTAGACAATTACAATGGCCTCCAAACTGTTTTTCTTTTTCTAATCATTCCCTTTTATTATTTATTTTATACCCTGGATAGAAAGTGCCCTTTAGGAAATACAAAGTACAATATGTCATTTCCATGTTTAAAAACATTTAATATCTTTCTAACTTACTTCGAATAAAATTCAAACTTCTTTTAGTGTTTGCGCAGTGACGCATGACTTAGTCACCACCCATGCCTCCAATCTTATCTTATACTATCCTAATTTCTTGTTGAGTATACTCCTGATACATTGGCCTTCTATTTCTTGAATGATCCAAACTCATTACATACCAACTATTATCTCAGGTGGAAATGTCCTTCCTCTTAACTTCACATGATTGCCTCTTCCTTATTGTTCAGATCTCAGATTAAATGTCACCAAAGTAGACATACAATGTCTTTCTATCTCATTGACTTACTTTATTTTCTTTTTTTCAGTTTTATTGAGGTGTAGTTGACAAATAAAATTGTAATATACTTAAAATGTATGATGTGATGATTTGATATACATATACATTGTGGAAGGATTCCCACCGTCAAGTTTATTAACACATCCATCACCTCATATATTTATTTATCTTGGGGGGTAAGAAACTTAAGTTCTAATCTCTTAGCAAATTTCAATTATACGTTGGAGTATTATCAACTAGAGTAACCATGTTATACATTGGATCCTCAGACCTTATTCATCCTATAACTGAAAGTTTACACTTTTACCAGCCTTTTCCTATTTCCCTCACCTCCTGGTCCCTGGCAATAACCATTCTATTCTCTGTTTTCTATAAATTTGACTTTGTTTAGATTCCACATATAAATGATATCATACAGTATTTGTCTTTCTCTATCTGGCTTATTTCACTTAGCATAGTGCCCTTCAGGTTCATCTATGTTGTTATGAATAACAGGATTTCCTTCCTTTTTAAGGTTGAATAATATTCCATTGTGTGTGTGTATGTGCATGTGCGCGTGTGTGTATAATGTGATATATACACACACATAGTGGAATATATATGTGTGTGTGTGTGTGTGTGTGTGTGTATCTATCTATCTCACATTTTCTTTATCTATTGATTCACTGATGGACATTAGTTTGTTTCCATACCTTGGCTGTTGTGCACAATGCTGCAATGAAAATGCGGGTATCTCTTTGCAATAGTGATTTCATTTTCTTTGGATACCTACCCAAAAGTGGGATTGTGGATCATATGGTAGTTCTATTTTCAGTTTCTTGAGGATCCTCTATACTGTTTTCCATAGTGGCTGTACCAATTTACAATCCCACAAACAGTGCACAAGTGTTCCCTTTCTCCACATCCTTGTCAGCATGAATCTCCTGTCTTTTTGATGATAGCCATTCTAACAGAGGTGAGGTGATATCTCATTGTGGTTTTGATTTGAATTTTTCTGACGATTAGTGATATTGAGCACCTTTCCATGTACTTGGCCATTTATATTTCCCTGGAAAAATCTCTATTCAGATCTTTTTCCCATTTTTTAATTGGTTTGTTTTTTGCTATTGAGTTTATGAGTTCCTTATGTATTTTGGATATTAACTTCTTATGGAGTATGTGGTTTGCAAATATTTTCTCCCATTCCTTAGATTGCCCTTTCATTTTATTGATGGTTTCCTTCACTGTATAGAAGCTTTTTAGTTTGATGTAGTCCCACTTGTTACTTTTGCTTTTGTTGCCTTTGCTTTTGGTGTCTAATCCAAAAAATCAGCTTCCTTGATCTCTGGGGAGGATTATAGCCATCCCCTAGTGCCTGCTAAATTAGATGCCTGGCCCTCAGACAGCAGCTTTTACAGTATGCAGATAAACCTATTTCAGGGAAAGACTGGAAGATGGGCATTTTTGCTTGCTCCCTCTGTGCTGAATCCTGGGGGCATAGTCACAACGAGAGCTTATGTGCCTGTTAAGAACTTGCTTGTTTGCTATAGTCTTGTGGGTCTCATGGACACAAGCCCATTTGGCTTTCAGAGCTGTTTTGGGGGCCTGTCCCTCTGGTGGGACTCTTAAAAGTTGGAGTGCTAGACGTGGGGTCCAAACTCTTCACTCCTCGGGGAGAAGCTGACAGTTGGGGGCTCCCTCCTGCTTGTATAGTGCTGTGCCAGGGGTGGGGTTTATAACAAGAATGTGTCTCAGCCTTTCCTATCTGTTTTAATGTGGGTATTTTCTCATTTGTCTGATGTGTAGGAGTTATCCATCTAGTTTCTGGATCTCTTTCAGAGGGACTTGCTCCATGTGTAGCTGTACATTTGGCGCATCTGTGGGAAGAAGGGAGCTCAGGAACCTCCTGCCTCGCCATCTTGGTCTACTCTGATTCTTTCATCAATTATTTTTATCTCCAATCCAATAGAATATAAATGCCACAAGAGCAGAGACTTTGCCTATCTTACTCACTGCCGAATCCTAGTGCTTGGAATAATAATGACACACAGTAAACACTTAATCAGCACTTCTTGACTGACTGAGTTAACCAAACTCAAAGGCAAGAAAACTTTAGTCATCCAATATCCTGGTTCAAACACAAATCTTATCAGTTCAAAAAAACTTGAAACATTAGGGAAATATCTGTCTCCCTCTATATACGAATACAAAGTATTGGGTTACAGTACTTCTAATCCTTAGATATGGCACATTTTTATAAGACAAAATTATCAAGCTTGTTTTCTTAGATTTTGCCATTTCCAGATATTTATAAATAATTTGATATGAGTCCAATGCAACTGTCATCTCTTAGAAGCTTAAATTTTTAACAACTTTTAAGTGGTATCTTTTAGAGGGGATTCTTTGTACTTTCACACCAACTATTTATATTACATAAGCCTATTTTAAACTATCTAAAACATTTCATGTGGTCATTTACTGGTTTAGTGTTTTTGTCAGCTCAAGCTGCCGTAACAAAAAACCATAGACTGGGTGGCTTAAACAACAGAAATTGATTTTCTTACAGTTTTATCCAAGGTCAAGATACCAGCAGGGTCAGTGTCTGGTGAGGACTTTCTCCGTGGGGTTGCAGGTGGCCGCCTTCTCACTGTGTCCTCCTATGGCCTTTCCTCAGTGTGTGCACATGAAGAAAGAGACATGTCTCTTTCTCTCTCTTCCTCTTCTTATAACATGACTAATCCTGTAGTATTAGGACCCTACTCTTATGACCTCATTTAACCTTAATTACCTCCTTAAAGCCCTATGAACGAATACAGTCACATTTAGGGTTAGGGCTTCAACATATGAATATGGGGGGACACAATTTAGTCCATAGCATGTAGATAATTGAATAAAAATAGACATTGATGTCTTAAAAAGCAACAACCCAGATTCTCTGGCCTGTGTAAAAGTCCAAGAGACACAACTTCCCATCCATCAGTCACAGGGTAAAGAGGAAAGTTTCATAGTTGATGAATCTCTGTGGCTCTATGTCCATGAATCTAATCCATTTGATTGAGAAAATAAACATTTCAGTCAAGCATTCAGAAATTCGAGAACACGTAGATAATTGATTCTACTCTTTATTGTTTGGGGGTTGTATAGAGACAGAACAAATTTTCATGGAAGGGTCATATTCCTTATTGAGAGTAAGAGCTTTTTTTTTACACAGATAATGTACTCACAGTTTGCAAAATTATGGTTTTTCTTTAAAGAAAAAATTTTCTAAATCACTTACAGAGTTTTGTATATGTGTGTGACGGAGACCCATGACACTGATAAATTTTTAATAAAAATAGAGAAACTATATAGCGAATGTGCTGAAGTCCACATCCACTGAAAATAACCCATACTCTTCTATGTTTGCTTTTAGATACACAGCACAAGCATATTAATTCATATGTCGTTAATTAATTCATTCAAAATATATTTTTTGAATGTTTTCTATGTAATAAACCATGAGTGGGAGGAATTGGAGAGGAATTTCTTCATATATATTGCACACATTATTTGATCATGAATTTTTTTCTGTAGAAAATTAATGGTTATCTTGGGGACATTTTATTTTGTTTGAGACAGGGAAGGTTAGAGAGTTGAAGGGTAATTATGTCATTTATACAAAATGTATATAAAGAGTTCCATAAGCAAATGAACTGTTTTATCTTCTCTTGTACAGTGAAAATAACACAATACCTGAGTAGATAGATATTAATAAACTGCCAGATACCAGGTATATTTCACTGGCAAATTAATACTCTTTAGCATAGGCATGATCAAAGAAATATTTGAATAAAGAAAGCTGGGCAAGCCTGGAATCTGGATAGGTGAGGCATATCAGTCAGATTTCTCTGTGCAATAAACAACCACAAAATCTCAGTGGCATACAACAATAACCATTTACTTCTTGTTCGTGTATCTGCTACTCATTTGGGTGGATTTGTTTCAGCTGTGACTATGTGGTTCAGGCAAGGAAGCTGTATTTCAGACTGTGGATCCAACTTAGCTTGGTTACAAATGGGGTTCAGTTTTCTCCCATGTGTTTTCATTCTGGGGCCCAGATGAATGAACAACCGATACCCAGGGGAAGGTTTTCTCATAGTCATCTCCAGAGTGCAATCATCTATGCCCATCTCAAACCTTGCTTGCATCACACCCGTTAATATCTCATTATCCAAAGCAATGCTGTTTATCTAAGTCAATATCTATTAGGCAAATAAGGTAGGCATAAATATATACTGAAAAGTTATCTAATTTTCACAGTGTGCTCTCTTGTTCACAAGTGTTCACTTCCTTTCTTTACGCAAAATTGTTCACTCTCTCATTAAGGAAAACAAGGCAAAATTCTCATTAAAACGTCTCATTCAATCATGGCATCAAGCTCAAAGTCTAGGATCTTGTCATTTACTTTGGCCCTAGATTTTGCTGCTTTTGACCAGAAACTGATGATCCAAAAAGAAAAATTATATGCTCCCTATAAACCCAGCATAAAACAATGGAACAGGGGTGGGATAACTACATTAACACTACCATCCAAAAAGGAGAGCATATAGCATAACATTCACCGATACATAAAAATTCTAAAACTTGACTGGTTAAATGTTCCAGATCCTCTTCTTGTAGTGTTAGGGAAGGTTCCTTGATCAGACTCCAATTCACTTCCTGGGAGTAGCTTTCCAGGCTACAGTTTTCCACAGTTCTTGGATCCACCTTCTGGGGAATGCTTCGTTTTTCATCATTCCCCTTGGTCATTTCTAAAGAAAACATTGGAAAATATGTCATTCATTGGTGAATGAACAGCTTTTCAGCCTCTTTCTGAACCTAGAAGTTTGGGAGCCAGTCTTCTTTTTAGACTTTCTATAATTTCAGCTTCTTTTAATCTGGGTTGCTTGTACTTTTGCCAATATAATTCTCTCAAAAATGTATGTTTTCTATGCATGTGTTTCTACTCAACTTTATTTCCTCAAAGCTATACCCACAATTCTTTTCTGTCTTTCTTTCTAGATTTACTTACTGGTAATTTGGGTATATTTTATTTTGCTGAACCCTGCCATCAAGCTTTCTAAGAACCCCTTGGTCCAGTTGAAGAAATGTACTATAATGACCTCAATTCTTTCAGAGGTCTAAAAGAACATGTTACAGACACACTCTTGTTTTCATCTTTGACTTAGAAACAGTTTCATTTTTCACCTCTGTAAATTCTGGGCTGTCTCTATTTCCTCTGAACACTGCTGGCCAACAGGTCAGCTCCTTTCTGAGATCATCTTTTTCTTGTAGTGTCTTATCTAACTGTGTTAGTTAGGGCTCTCCTAAACAGAACCAATAGGATACATGTAGGTATATAGAGGAGGAAATTTATTATAGGAATTGGCTTATGTGGTTATAGACTGAGAAGTCTCTCTACTTGCTATATGCAAGCTGGACAACCAGGAAAGCAGATGGTACCATCCAGTCTAGGTCTGAAGACCTGAGAACCAGGGCAACCAATGATGTAAGTCCTGGAGTCCGAAGATCTGAACAAAGAGCTCTCATGTCCAAGGGAAGGAAAAATGGATGTCCTATCTCAAGAAGAGAGAGAGAATTCTCCCTTCCTTCACCTTTTTTGTTCCATTCAGTCCCCCCACTGATTGGATGATGCCCACCCACCTTGGTGAGGGTGGATCTCTTTACTCAGTTACTGAATCAAATGCTAATCTCTTCCAGAAACACCCTCACAGACATATCCAGAAATTATGTTTTACCAGCTATCTGGGCATCCCTTAGCCCAGTCAAGTTGACACATAAAATCAGCCATCACTCTAATGTACTTAATAACAACCAGCTTACACTTTCAAGATACTGCCTCAAAACTGCCTAGCTCAACACTCCCAATTCAGTACATACATTTCCTTTTTTCCTTTATTACTAAGAGAGTTACCAAATGTTTTGCCACTACATTATACAAATCATTTTTCTCAACTGCATTTAACAATTTCCTTACCATTCTGCCAGTTTCCAAAATCACTGCCACATATTTTAGGTTTTAATTGTGGCAGAACCATACTTCTAGGACCAATTCTGTGTTGATCAATTTTTGTTGCATAACAGACAACCACAAAATCTCTATGGCACTTAAATCTGTTCATATTCTGTGATTCAGCTAGAGCATCTCTGTTGCAGACTGGGGAGATGGTTGCCTTGGTTTCAGAGTCTGTGTTTGAGCTCATGTCTGCTCAAGTACGTTCATTCTGGAGCTAGGACTGGAAGAGGCAGAAGCAATCTGGAGGAAACTCTTGTCATGGCAGAATACTACAGCCCAAGAATGTTTGCCTAAAGGCACATGCGTATTTCAAGTCTTGACATGTACGCTCACACCATTGTGCAAAGAAAGCCACATGGCTAAACCCAACATCAGTGGGGTAAGGAGGATTTTCATTCCATGGAGACCGAGATTTGGAGGAAATGAGCAAATATTTGCTAAACAATAATCAAATCTACCGACACAAGGGAAAGCATAAAAAGAATACAGTGATTGCAAGTCCTGCCATGAAGGTGAATAAGCATGGGCTTCTGGCTCCTTCTGTGTAACCTAACCTTGAGACCCCCACAGATGTCTGTGTGAAATTGATGGATTTTTCAACCTAAAAATAGACCAGAAGACCTTCTAAGAATAACAGAATGTGCTTGGATTCTGGTGTTTGACTGGGAGAAGAGGAAGGAATAATTGGCAGCTTCAGAGTAAAAGGGAGCTGAATACCAGGAAGACAGAATGAGCAGGGAGAGATTTTAGGGGTGCTTTTTTTCTCTTCCCTACTTGCCCATTCCTTCACACAAAAGGGGAAAACACCACATTAATCATAGCGGTAAACCCACAGGCTAATATCTCAATGGCGTAAGGACAAAATTAACTATACCCCTTAAGTTGGGCAGCCACTAAATAGTACTATGAAGTGGTGAAAGCAATTAAAGGTACATGTTTATATGTGTGTGCATGAGTGTGAGTGTGTGTGTGTTTTTTAAAGATACACTCAAATTCAGGAATATATCTGAAATAGAAAATGGGGAAAATTGAGACTAAGGTTTAGATAGAAAAGGAAATAAGTAAAACAAGACCCTGGCACAAATTGATGTTATTACGCTATAAACTGAGGAGTATGTTTAATTCAACCCTCTGCTCTTGAGATGTCCTGATCATTTGAAAATATGGAAGTGTGGCCAGCCCTGGGGGCCTAGTAGGTAAGTTTGGCAAGCTCTGCTTCAGTGGCCCAGGCCCAGTTCTCGGGCACGGACCTAGACCGCTCATCTGTCAGTGGCCATGCTATGGTGGCAGTTCACATATAAAAAGGAGGAAGATTAGCAGTGGATGTTAGCTCAGGGCAAATCTTACTCAGCAAAAAACAAGAAAATATGGAGGTGAGAAGCAAGCAGGAATACACAGAGTCATGGCAGGTATTGAGACACAGAGGTTAGTAAATAAGTGAAGGATCCTAGAAACCATAAATTAACAGAATGATAGTTAACAGAGATGACAGCAGGCAAAATTTCAAATTTAATGAGAGAAATCAGAGGAAGGCATCAGCAATCTGAACTGTCTAATGCCAATGCTCTCCATTGACAAAGACTGTCAGCCTAAGGCTCTTTATATTTTTCTTCTTGTTAGGAAGTGGTCCATCATCAAATGCCATCTAGAAAGGTCTATGCTGGTTGACAGGGGAAGAGGGCTTAGGAAACAATGTTAAACAGAGTTTTAGCTGTTAGAAAGTATTTTTTATGGTAAAGATATAGTTAAAAAGATGGGAGCAAAATATTGTTGCCATGACCCATCTATTGGCATACAATAATCACTTTATTAGAATCTTTTAAAATAGCATTTGTTGAAATGGAATTTTTTCTGTGCTTTCACCCAATGAGAAGGATTTACTATGTTCTATGTGGTTGTAGACACCCCTTGGGGAGATTGTTCGGGACCTACATAATTTTCCTTACAGAAGGAACCATGCTGAATGGACGATGGAATAGAGTGGGAGAGTAAGGGTAGGGAAATCAATGTTCCTATGAAATGAATAGCTGATTCTGGCAAGATTTCCAGGAGAAATATGACTACAGCTAAAATGCAATCATATCAGAATTGATTTGCTGTGCCTGACCTCATTGTATACCAATCTACGATAAACTGAATGGGAATTACTTTAAAGAGGAGGTGGGTCCACTATAAAGCAAACTGTCAATCCTGACAAATAAACAACTCTCCTCTGCTGGCCTCCTCTGCTTCCTCTTACCCTTAAGCCAGTAGCCTTGCATATTTGTTCAACTGTGTCCCCGAAACATTCTTCTCTACGAACAACCTCATTGCTGACCCAGTTGGTAAGAAAGTGGCTGTGCTTTTTAAAGTAAATCTCAATTATCTTAGTTTCATGCAATGTGCTTCTTAACCCAGAAGGTAATAGGAATTGATATCAAAGCCACGACTAAATAATAAAAGAGTAGAAAGAGAAACAATATTTCTTCTATCCTTAAGTAAACAAAAGATAGGAGACCAGAGAGAAGAGAAACTCTTCTTTTTGCTGTGAATCTTTTTCTTTACAATTTTTTTTTTTTTGGCAAGGAAGATTAGCCCTGAGCTAGCATCTGTTGCCAATCCTCCTCTTTTTCCTGCTGAAGATTAGCCCTGAGCTAATATCTGTGCCCATCTTCGTCTACTTTATATGTGGGAGACCTGCCACAGCATGGCTTGATAAGCAGTGTGTAAGTCCGTGCCCAGGATCCGAACCTGCAAACCAGGGCCACTGAAGCGGAGCGTGAGAACTTAACCTCTACGTCACTGGGCCAACCCCTTTCTTGACAATTTATACTATATATTTCATCAGAATTAATTTCTCAGCCCTATTAAATTTTATATTTAAAAAACTCAGATGCAAATAGTAGTGGCGTTAATACTAACCAAAGATTTTCCTTATCATCAAAAATAATACATAAACTATCTAAATCATGTACAAATATTGTTGCTTCTCTCTCTCCTCAACGTTTGAAATTCTTTGTAGTCAACTAAACCAGAAATAAAAACAAGAAAGCAAAAACCCCATGCTTTAATAAAGTGAATCCATGACAGAATAGAGAAACAATTGATGCAAAGAGGAGACTTGTCTTCAACGGTGACATGGAGAGCCTTTAGAAGCTCTCCCTCGTTTGCCATATTCAACCCCTTGATGTGTGCAGTAATTTGCAAGCAGAGTCTTGCAGGTTTCTTTCTCCTTTCTTACTCTTCTCTATTTATTTCAATATCTAGTCTACTTGAGAAACTTTAAGAAGTTGTGTATTACATTTGGCCAAGGTTTACAGCGTCATACGTTGAGTTGGTAGAGCCAAAAAGAAAAGTGCTTTCCTGAGTTATTATGATTTTCCTCTCCCCTAATCTTTCTCTTCTGCATCTGTGCTGATTGGCTAACCTCACTGAGCACAAATGGCTGGTCATCCCTCATGTATAATTCATGCAATCAAAACTTTGCAACTGTGCACAATTTTGAGTCCTGTGTCCTATGTGCCCAAATGGGCTCTCTCTAAGCTGTCAAGACTTGCCGCAATGCAGCTTGCTCTACTATCATAAACTGAAGTGCTAATGAAGTTGTCCGAATGGTTCTAGAGAGAGCAGTTTAATCAGACACTGCTCTAATTGGGATTGGCTGACAGGTGGTCCCAAACATTGAGAGACTTAAAAAAAAAAACAACAACAAGCAGCTCTCCTTGTATCAAGCCAAATGCTCATATGGCTTACTGGGAAATGTGCACGAAGATATTATAATCAGTGACTTTTCATTCCCTAGGAACGAAAGTAATGCTTTGGAAAAATGTAGGTATTGTTACTTAGCAGTGTTTCTAAACCCAGCATTAAATTTAATAATTATGTAATTAGGTCTGAATTACCAAAATGAATGCTTCTGAAGCACTGGGACTTGCAGAGTATGTTATCTCAAATATGCACATGCCTCTGAGTAGATTAATAAAATTAGTCGGTGGTAATAGAAAAAAATTCTGATTGTCCTTTCTTAGATGCATGATTTTATGGTTTGGTGTTGTGTCCATAACCATGAGCTAGTCATGGAAGAGAAAATATGGAAACATTATGAAATGTCACATGTTTTCTTTGTACCAAATATGAGTGACTTGCAATTTTGAAATTTTTCACCATGGGAAATACCCTGCATACTTAGGCTGCTCTTTTTACCTCCTGAAATATAACACTTTTATGTCTTCTTTGTTATTTTCCATAATTAAAAGATTATGCCTAAGCTTATTTTATCTTCAGTATTGGAACTGGGTCCTTTATCTAGTTCCTTCAAAGTAGAGCTGTAGTCAAAGGTATAGTTCACCATGCTATTTGGTATTAAAACACTTAAATCTGAACATTAAGAAAAACCTGGAAAAGCTTACTGTGTGCTGAGAAGCTACACTCAGAAGCAGAGGAAGACTCATTTGTTTAACCAACAAACGTGCACCGAAAATGTACTATGTCTAAGACACTGTGCTATATACTGAAAGGTATGCAAAAGTCAATACAATTCAGATACTGTCCTCAAATAGCTTACAATGTAATAAAGGATAGAAGAGCGTTATACAGAAAACTATCATACAAATCAAGGTATGATGAGGCCTATAAGATGTAAAGAAACTTTCTAAAATAGTTAAGAACAGAAGAAAATATATTAGTTTTGGCATAAAGACCCCAGATTGTTTCATCTTTCTCTTTATCTTCACTCTATTGATTGCACTTTTGAGATACTGGCTCTTCCCTTGATTTCAATAGTTTAACATTACAAAACATCAATATCCAGGGGCATCAATGTCCAGAGGTCGTTTTACAAAGGGTGAGAAAAAAATGATTCTTGAATCCACACATTTCTCTTTGGCCAGAATTGGTTCATATGCCCATTGCTTCTAGAAGAAGCAGAATAGAACTACCATATGAACTTAGATTAACTAAGATCTACTTCCAAATTTGGGCATGAGGTCACCTTTCTTTGAAAACAGGCTGAACTTTATGAAATCAGATTTCTGCTCTCAGGGGAGGATAAGGGACAGGATGCCAGGTGGAAAGCCAGCTCTGTCTGCTACAGTAGAATGAGTCAAGTAAGAAAGGAGGGCCAAGGCCTACAAAATTACATGAAATTTTGTAATTCATTCTGAATTCGGGGGTGGCAAGGATTAAAGAAGTCAAAGGTTAAACCCTTCATGGAAGAATTCTATATAGAGTAACTCTATCCAAACTTCTGGTGGGGAAAGCTCAGCCAGCAATGATATACTCAGGAAGTAGGTTATCAGGGTAATGAGAAGGATTTTTCTACTAAGCAAAAGAAACAGGAGCTTTTTTACTCAGAAATACTATCAAGGAAGAGAGCAGAGACTACAAAAAGGGAAGTATTGTTGGGAAAGGAGTCTAAAGCAGCATTTTTATTTTTTTTATTTTTTGGGGGGGGGGCGAGGTTTGTGAGGAAGACCAGCCCTGAGCTAACATCTGTTGCTAATCCTCCTCTTTTTGCTGAGGAAGACTGGCCCTGGGCTAACATCCGTGCCCATCTTCCTCTACTTTATATGGGACGCTGCCACAGCACGGCTGACAAGCAGTGCATTGGCAGGCGCCCAGGATCTGAACCTGGGAACCCCGGGCTGCCAAGCACGAACTAAACCACTGTGGCACTGGACCGGCCCCTAAAGCAGCATTTTTAAATATTTAATGTGCATGTAAATCACCTAGAGATTAGAAGAATAATGATGAAACCTTATCACAACCTCAAAAAATATACAGCATGATGTTTTGTGCTGAAACTAGCTTTTGTCGAAGGGAAAGGACAGAGAACATGTGAAAACTGGGTGCCTGTTAAGGGAAGGCATGAGGAGACCACATCTGTGGGGAAAGAACCTTAATTGTTTATAATGAATGGAAAGAGCTTGCTTCAGCAAAGGTGTAAGGGTGCCATGGGTGATTTTAAAAACCTTTGGTTTACTCTTACTACATTTTTTACACGTAAGAGTCTAGCTTAAATGTAATCAAAATTCCACTTCAAACTTTTCAGTTTTTACCAAAAAAGAGAGAGAGAAATGAAGGAATAAATCATTTAATTTACCACTTATACTCTAAGAGTCTATAAAAGTGACACATTGTAAGCCCTGGGTTACAGGCAAGGTTAGCTATTTTAATTTGCCATATATTAAGAAATCAACCTACTAAAGATACAAACTTGAAAATTGCAGTCTTTTATATGACATATTTTAAATTACAGCAAAAAATGCAATAATCATGAGCTTAGATAGGTAAAGGATTTTTTGTTCCTTATTTGCTTTAAAAATTATAGCTAGGTCAGGTTCACGTTTCATCCAAGCCACTGATAAATTGAGTGAGAACTTGTGTGTGTGTGTGTGTGTGTGTGCAAAACAGATGAGGTTGACCCAGATTGATTAAGTGTTTAGAAGTCATAATTTAAAAAGTTTGGTTTGGAAAAGAGAGGACACAAAAGAACATAGAGGTATTTTTAAAATAAGAGCTTTAATGTGGAAGAAAGAGTAGACTCAGGTTCCTAAAAAAGAATAGAGGCCAATGGATAGAATTTATAAGGCAAATTTTGACTTAATAAAAGGGAAAAGATTTTAACAGTATAAAATGCTCAACAATTGAGTAGTTGCTTTCGGTGAGAGCAAAGCTTGGTTCCTTGAAGGGCTGATTAACCATCTGCCCAGGACAGTATGGAGGAAATACGTTATTAATGGCTAGAACAAGAGGGGTTCTAACATTTCTTTTAATTTAATAATATTAAGCTATATGTATGAATGTGGTCTTCAGATTTTTCCTCTTATTGTGAAATTTCACTCCTTCATCAGGGTTGAACACATTAAATTCAACAAATAGAAAATACTCATCTAATTACATTAGTATGGGTAACAGCAGAATTTTGAGAATGTTATTAAAATGTTCCTATGCCAATTAGTCTTCAGAAATATACTTTCTGGGCTTGAATCTAGATACCTGGGGTTCATTCAAGCTATCAAAACAAGCTGGTTATACTACAGCTCCTGTGCCTATTTTCCCACCTGTTCCTCTCTCTGCTGATTTACTGGAAAGCTGTGTTTCCCTCAAATGGGTTATTGGGAGCATTTTTATCCTGTTCACTTGAAGAACTAGATGAAGATTACATAAAGCAACCTAAGGCTTACCCATATATATATTACTAATCACCCAAGTGTTAATAAATATCTGTGAGATGAAGCTGATACCACAGGAGAATAAATGTTAGTTTATAAAGTTGATGAATTTATTTCTTACCCCCAAGTAGCTTTATATTTATTCCTGTTAGCTTATTCATTTACAAAGAATTATGATTTCTAAATTGTTTTTAAGTTTTTTCCTTTTGAAGTAATTCATTTGAAAAGAGCAATTCATTACCTTCTGGAAAAGATGAACAGAAGAGCAAGTTCTACACCATATATTCATAATGGTTAACACACACAATGACTGCAAATCCTACAATAGTGGAGGGAGAAGTGTTAGTATTATTTTCTCATGAAAGAAGATCATACAACTATTACCATGATCAGTTTTTAGCCTAAATGAGGTGAAATATATGTGTTAGTTATCATACATTTTTTTAATTCAAATTTAATGTTCAGTTCGTTGTAACCTACATATTTTTTTCTGAGCACAGTTTTGGCATGCTTTTGCCAGAAACTGGGGTACCAGTGTGAATAAGATGCTTCCTGTTCTCTAGTCACTCAGAGTCTTGTGAGGGGAAAATCACAGGAATAGATGTTTAAATCATAATCTTTTAAGGAAAATGATGGAAGGGAATCAGGGGCTATGAAGACGATCTGGAGTAGGTCACGGTTAAGTTGGATTTTGAAGATTGTATAAAAAGCATAATTATGATTTAAGGACTATGAGTTGTAATTTTACCATGGCAGTGGTATTGGTGCAAATTCCTTCATTTTAAAAATTATTACACTTATGGAATTGTGTGCATAACATAGCACATTAGGAGGAAGAAAAATCACAAACTTTCTTGCAAATAAAATAAATTCTGTATAGCAAACTGAACTAGTAGAAAATGGAGTATAAAAATCCTTTGAATTCAAACAAATATAGTTTAAATAAATTTTAGTTTTGTTCTATAGTTTTTTACTTTTCCCTAATTATAAAATGATTCCTACCCATGGTATAAAAATTGAAAATAATACAAAATGCAAAACAAATTGAAACACTCCAAATAATTTAATATTTTAAAGAGTTTTAGAAACTGAGCTATTATTTC
Organism: Tapirus indicus; assembly: GCA_031878705.1. NCBI lineage: Eukaryota > Metazoa > Chordata > Mammalia > Perissodactyla > Tapiridae > Tapirus > Tapirus indicus. The sequence continues at coordinate 37,023,191 of CM062933.1, read as the reverse complement.
TCAATTTTACATGTACAATTCTTTGTTTACTAAAAAATCATCACCTTCATCATCACAAACCTTTATTAAGTATCAAGTTATGTTATACCTTTCACAGGCATTTACTCATTTAATTCTCACAACTACTTTATGAGGCAAGTACTAAGTACTAATATTATTCCCATTTTAAAGATGAGAAAACCGAGACATTGAATAGTATAATTGTCCAATATAGTTTTAAGAATGAAGATTGAACATATTCTACATTCTTCCTCTTCAGCACAAAAAGTAATGAGGGAACCTCAAAGATGAGAAAATGTAGAATACATCTGAAGAAAGTAGTCAAGATGAGATTGAAAAGAGAAATAGCATACTGAGACACATGAGGTTGCTTAGAGAGAAAACTACATTTTAATATATTTTTCATGGATGCAGTATTGAGGAAGCTTAACATGATAGAAACATCTAGGAAGAATGTAATTGGTTGAGACAATTAAGCAGGATCATCCAGGCAGATCGACTCTCTGGACATCATCCCAATTCCTTTGGGCAGAAACTCTGAAAGGATTGTTCTGGTTTAAGTAGTACATAGATATCCTTGAAATAAAAAAGAAGCAGAGTTTTCTGGGTGGCTTTTACTTGCAAAGTTGCATGGAAAAATGGGTGGAATATAAGCCTAGAGGATCAGCTGCTAGTGTACTAGACATAGACTAGTCTCAGTAACTATAGAACAAAAATCTGAGCAGCTGATTTCTCCCCTACAACAGGAAGGCTGTACCAGCAGAGGGAGCTGCTAGCATAGTTGGTAATATATTACACAGATGAGATAAAAGAAATTGTCAGAAATTCATGTCATGCCAACATCATGAAAGAGAGATAACAAACTAAAGAACTTACACCAAAGGAAATAGATTTATGTAATGACTGGAAAAGGACTTTAAATAAATAAAATTTTATATCCTCAGGGAAATAAATGAGATTGTTTTATCGTTGTAGTAGCAACTTCTAAAGATTTTGAAAATATAAGTTTTAATTGTTTTAAAAATTCAATAGAGAGAGTGAATAGCAGAATATAGGGAGCAAAAGAGTAAATCAGTATCATGAAGACTAGTCTGGGGAATCAACCTAGAATGTAGGACAAAGGGATAAAGAGGTCAAAAGTATAGACAAAATGAGAAGTAAGGAAAGAACAATCAAGAGATACATAAATGTGGTTATTAAGAGCTCCTGAAGGGACTGACCCAATGGTGTAGTGGTTAAGTTAACCCACTCTGCTTCAGTGGCCCGGGGTTTGCAGGTTCAGATCCTGGGTGCAGACCTACACACTGCTCATCAAACCATGCTGTGGCAGGCATCCCACATATAAAATAGAGGAAGACTGGCACAGATGTTACCTTAGGGCCAATCTTTCTCACACACACACACACAAAAGAGCTCCAGGAGAGAAAAATAGAAAGGATGGTGCTTAAACACTATTTGAAAAAATAGGGAATTACCATGAGTGATGTCATCAACAGATGGAATAAGAATTTTTTACAATTTTCCCCCCAAGAACACCAATTTAGACAATCACCCACAGACAAGAGAAGCTTTGTGGAAATCCGGGAGTCCAGCAGAGAAGTTCCAGCACATCACTGGAGCAAAAAACCCTGAGATTAGGTGCATTGAAGATAGTAAGAGGTACAGTTTCACTTTACCAGCATCACTCCTCCTCCAACATCACAGCTCAGTGCCAAGAGACACCTTCTTGACTGGTGATTTCCCCCATGGGGGAAACTGAGAGCTTGTGACTGAGTGCCTTGCTTCCCCAGCTGTGCAGGATGCTGCCAAAGAGACCCACTTCTTTCTCACCCCATACAGAATACCAAGATATGCTGCACCACTGGGGGTGGGGAGATGCTAGGACAAATGCAGACAGGGCTAAGAACTGAATTTGGTTGTATGTAAGTAAATGAAAGAGAGTAACCTGGAAAAATTATATAGTCCAGGGCTCACACAGCAGTGCCACAAAGTCCCCGATCATGTTTGTGCATTTGTTTGTTTTCTCTCTCTCTCTCATCCACTGATGTTCTTCTCTTATCCTGTAGACATATTCTAGCTAGGGAAAATGAAGAAGTGTGAGGGGCATAAAGGCTCCTTCCATCTGAGTCTGCTCTCTTTTTATAAACCTTTCTTTGATGCCCTGTGTGACTTTTGTTTATATTCTATAGTTTTGCTTATAGCCTTTCAGGTGGTGAAATGGAAAGGATCACCACATCTAAGGCAGTGCCATTCACACTATAGACATATACTAACTATAAAGGAACACAGATCAGTAAATCTTTAGAATTCTTTTCAGCAACACTGAATGCAGGATGGAGCACTATCTTTCAGGTGGCAAAGGGAAATAACCTTACATCTAGAGTTCTTTATCTAGAAAAACTGTTATTCATTTAGGAGTGTTAAACACATTATATAGCCAACTAAACCTCAAAAAGTTTACCACCCTCAGATTTTCTTTGAAAAAACAGAGTTTAATATTCAAAAATACATTAATATAATCCATCATATCAACAGATTAAAAAGAAAAAATCACATGATCATATCAATAGATGCAGAAAAAGCATTTGACAAAAATCAGTTCTTGTTCATGATAAAAACTCTCAGTAAACTAAGAATAGAAGGAAACTTTTTCAACTTGATAAAGATTATCTACAAAATATCTACAGCTAACACTATCCTTAATGGTGAGAAACTTTAAGCTTTCCCACTAAGATCAGGTACAAGACAAGGATGTCCTCTCCTGACTCCTTGTCAACATCATATTGGAAGTCCTTGCTAATGCAATAAGGCAAGAAAAGAAAATAAAAGATGTACATATCAGGAAGGAAGACAAAAAATTGTCTTTGTTCACAGATGACATGATCATCTATGTGAAAATTCTAAAAGAATCAACCAAAAATTCCTGGAATTAATAAGTGACTATAGCAAGGTTTCAGGATATAAGGTTAATATAAAAAAGTCAATCTCTTTCCTATATACCAACAATGAACAAGTGGAACTTGAATTTAAAGCCATAGAACCATTTGTATTAGCACCAAAAAAAAAAACAACCATAAATAAAATAAAATAAAAAAGCTTAGGTATAAATCTAACAAAATATGTACAAGATCTATCTGTAAAAAACTACAAAACTCTCATCAAATCAAAGAAGAACCAAATAAATGGAGAGATATTTCATATTCATTGTGGATAGGAAGACTAAATATTGTCAATATGTCAGTTCTCAATCTGATCTACAGATTCAATTAAATCTCAAACAAAATTCCAATGTTGTTTTTATGGATATTGACAAGCTGATTCTAAAATTTATGTGGAGAAGCAAAAGACTCAGCTCAGGATAGGCATCACAATACTGAAAGATAGGAACAAATTTGTAAGACTGATGCTACCCAACTTCATGACTCACTGTAGAGCTAAAGTCATCAAGACGGTGTGGTATAAGTGAAAGAAAAGATAAATAAATCAATGGAACAGAATAGACAGCCCAGAAATAGACCCCACAAATATAGTCAACTGATCTTGGACAAAGCAGCAAAAGCAATACCACGGAGTAAAGATAACCTCTTCAATTAATGATTCTGAAACAACTGGGCATCACATACAAAAAAATGAATCTAGACACAGACCTTACACTCTTCACAAAAATTAACTCAAAATGGATCATAGACCTAAATGTAAAACTACAAAACTAGAAGATAACATAGAAGAAAATCTAGATGACCCTGAGTATGATGATGCCTTTTTAGTTACAAGACTAAAAGACAGGATCCATAAGAGAAGTAACTAATAAGCGAGACTTAATTGAAATTGAAAACTTCTGCTCTGCTAAAGACAATATGAAGACAATAAGAAGACAAGCCACAGACTGGAGAAAATTTTTGCAAAAGACACGTCTGATAAAGGACTGTTATCCAAAATATACAAAGAACTCATAAAACCTAACAATAAGAAAATAAACAACCCAATTAAAAAATGACCCAAAGACCTGAACAGACACTCACCAAACAAGATATACAGAGGGCAAATAAGCATGTGACGCTCTACGTCATGTCATCAGGGAAATGCATATCAAAAGAACAAGATACCACTACTCACCTACGAGAATGGCCCAAATCAAGAATGCTGGCAACACCAAATGTTGGTGAGGATGTGGAGCAACAGGAACTTTCATTTATTGCCAGTGGGAATGCGAAAGGGTACAGCCACTTGAGAGAAGAGTGTGGTGCTTTCTTACAAAAATAAACATACTCATCATGTGATCCAACAATCTCACTCCCTTGGTAGTTATCCAAAGGAGTTGGAAACTTATGTCCACACAAAGTCAGCACATGGATACTTATAGAAACTTTATTCATTTATTCAAAAGTTGGAAGCAACCAAGAAGTCCTTCAGTGAATGGATAAAGGATCTGTGGTACATCCAGACAATGGAATATCACTCAGCACTAAAAAGAAATGAGCTACGAAGACATGAAAAGACATGGAGGAATTAAATGCATATTACTAAGTGAAAGAAACCACTCTGAAAAGGCTACATACTGCAGGATCAGCACTACATGACATTCTGGAAAAGGCAAAAGTATAGTGACAGTAAAAAGATCAGTGGTTGTCATGGTAGTGGGGAAAGACGAATATGCAGAGCATAAAGGATTTTTAGGGCAGTGAAAATATTCTGTATGATATTATAATGATGGACATTTGTCATTATACTTTTGTCTAAACCCATAGAATGTACAATACCAAGAGTAAACTCTAAGGCAACCTGTGGACTTTGGGTAATTACGATGTGGCAGTGTAGGTTCATCTTTGGCAAAAAAAAAAAAAAGAACCATTCTGATGAATGATGCTGATAATGAGGAAGCTATTTACGTGTGAGAGCAGGGGTGTGTGGGAAATCTCTTTATCTTCCTTTCAGTTTTGTTGTAAATCTAAAACAGTTCTAAAAAAATCAAGTCTTTAAAAAAAAACCAGAAGATATAATCCATTACAAAGAAGAAATGAATCTTAGAGGAAGGAGTAATGTATGAGAATGAAGGGTGGGAAAATAAATTAGTAAAAGTTACTTTTTTCTCTCTTTAAAAATAAAAAGTCTTATTCATGGAGAGGCTATGGATATTATTTCCAGATATAGTTTGAAAAATGAATTTAGTGTGCAAACTAATATGAGGATAGCAATGCAAAAAAATGCAGAAGTAAGATGAATTAAACTTCAAGCACAATGAAAAAAATTAAGATGAAAGACCATAATGAATATAACAGATGGCAAGAAGTATGGAAAAGTGAAATAAGATTAAATATGATAAACAGAACTCACAAATTAAGAGGGCAGACAGAACATTTTAAAAGTCTATGAAAGAAGACAAATAAATATAGAGGCATCCCATATTAGTGGATGGTAACAACCATTATTTTAAAAATATAAATTTCCTGCAAATAAATTTCTACATTTAATGTAATTCCAACAAAAAAACCCAATAGATTTTTTCAAGGACCTTGAAAAACAGATTCTAAAATAAAAATGGAAGAGCAAATGTTTACAAATAACTAAAAATAGTTTAAAGAGACAAAAACAAAAGTATAGTAGACTTCTACTGCCAGATATAAAAGTTTAAACAAGGGTTTTCAATTAAAACAATGTGAACCTGGATTAGTTATACATACAAATAAATATAACATAATAGGGAGCTGATGGTACATACATACATCTGTTTCATTAATTCAATAAAAGATAAATTGATCAAATTTTGAAATTTTTTGTAAAAGGGAAATAGTCTCGGTAGGAAAATATTGTTGGGACATTTGACTGTTGGGAGACAAGTCCCCATAGGTCTCCTGTGTTTCTGTCATCTTACTGCCCTTTGTTCCAAACTTTATTTTGTAGGATATTTGCATAGTCAACAGGCTGGGAAGATGAGATATTGTCTCCCTCCAGAGCAAAGTGCCAGCATCCTTACCACTTATTATAAAAGAGTTGGGTTCTCTTAGCTCAGGGTTCTTTCCTTATAACACAATGCACTGTATGGGTGCAGGTGATGTCTTATCATCTTCAAATCGCCATGTGGGAATTGGGGCTCAGGGAATTAGGGCGAAAATGCTGATAGTCTGGCTACTGCTATTGCTGTGATTAATAAACGTCATTATTGACCCAGGAATCTCATATCTTCTACCAGCATCCATAAAACGGCGGCAGACTAACATTTTAGCTTGCTTATAGGGTAAAATATCAGAACCTTCACAGTTCTTGGTATTGGCTATCCATATGGAAAATATAAAATTATATCCCAGTCGCACACTATACACAAAATATGCTTCAAATTCTTGAAGAGGTCAATGTGAAAACAAAATTTTAAAACCATCAGAAGAAAATACAAAAAAAGAATATTTCATAACCTCAGGTTAGAAATGCATTTCTTAAACAAGGGACAAACCTAAATTTTGAAAAAAGAAAAAAAATCCTAAGGGAAAGGCTCAACAAATTTGACAACATATATTTTTTAAACACCACAAAACCTGTTCTGTAAAATGTGACATTAACAAACTTAACATGCAAAGTACAGAGGAGAGAATATTTTATATATATACACACACACGTATACATACATATATATATACACATACATATATAGATTCAAGATATGTAATGAATATCATTAATAAATTTGTATAAGTTAAATAGAAAAAGGGGTAAAGTATATGAATAATCACTTTACAGAAAAGGAAATGTGAATACTCAGTAAACACATAAAATTATGCTCAATCTCATCGGTAGTCAGAAAAATGCAAATTGAAATAAAAATAGGATACATTATTTACTTATCAGTTTTGAAAAAAAATTTTAAAATCTACAGTGCTAAAGCAGTGATGGGAGAAGATTATTCTCATAAACTGCTGATGTATTATAACTTTGGGGAGCAATCTGCTAGAATCTGGTAAAACTGAAAATGTTCACAGCACCAGTATATTAGTTCCTTTTTCTAAATGCAGACTCCTACCATGCTTAAACATGAAGCAAATCTATTAGTGAACACCTACAGAAATGTTGGAAAAGCTGCAGAGAGAAACTCTAGACCAATGTTACAGGGGTAATGCCTCAAACCACACTGCTTAAGGAGCCGCTGTCACCATTGAATTAAGTGCCACGATGCAACATCCTTGCCATACTGTGGTGCTGCCATGGACACTACCAATTCCAGAAACACACTGTCACTGCTTCCTTGCCAGCAAAGTGCATGCCCTATACTTGTCTTGTTTTCTAAAATAGCTGTCTTCTAGATTCCAGGCAGTGTCTGATGGGTGGAATCTAATTCCAAAGAAGTCTGCACCCTATCAGAAAGGGAGGCTGGGAATTTTTTTCCTTATTCAATGTTGGAGAGTCAGGGTTCACAATTTGGAGGGACACTGAAATGTGAATGAAGTGTTCAATAGATTTAGGGCAGTAAATGAAGTGTAGGTATCCACCATATCCTTTGAATAAGCAAAACCATTTCTGGGTATGCACCTAGAGAAATTCTTTAAAGTGTGCAAAAATAAACAATCAGTGATGTGTATTACTGCATATTACAATTCTAAGTGCACCTAAATAAGAGGGATGAATGAATAAAATGTTAACAATGTCAAACAAAATATAACGTGGTTGAAAAAGATGAACTAGATCTCTAGATCTCACCAAGAATGTATTTCAAAAACATAAGGTTGAGGAGAAAGAAGTAGTGCAAATTGATATGCAGAGAAAAAACCATTGATGCAAATAAAAGAGAAACCTTCACCTCAAAATAGTATATATTGGTTAATGATCACATAGGTATAGAATGTATTTGTGCCAAGCATATATGTGTATATATGTACGTGTGTGTACATACATACATACACACATACTTATTTATGTGTGTATATATGTGTATGTATATCTAGATAGATGGATGAATGGATGTTGAGAAAGTTAGAGACTTCACCTTCATTTGTAAGCTTTATGTTCTTGAAAAATGACTGGCATATCTGATGAAAAGTGAGTATTACTAATTGAGGGGTAGGAAAATGGATAGTCTTTAGATTATGCTCTACATTTTTCTGTATTTTTTTAATTGGAGGAGTTCCAAGAGGGAGAGCAGAAGCATGCAAAGCCTCTGGAGACCCAGGTTTAGAACTCACACAACATCCCTTCCACCATATTTTACTGGTTAAAGCATGTGACAAATCCATCCCTAATTTAAGGGGCAGAGAAACAGGAGCTTACTAGAAATTTAAAGAATTATAGCTATTTTTGAAATTTACTACATACCCTTATCTTTCTAGGGGGATGGTGTTGCCTTTTCACGTGGCAACATTCCCATGAAATATGCAAGAATTATTCCAAGCAGATGGACAATTTGTATACCTCATTTATATATAGACTGTCTGGTTTTCTTTCATTGAAAGAAGATCCAAATGAATTCCTAAGAGCTATTAAACTCATTTTTTAAAATAAAGCAAAGAATGAAATTAGAAACATGCTACATGAACATTTAGGCAAATCTGTGACTATCACACTGACTCAAATTAAGTTGCTTCAAAATACATCCACATCCTTAGTTTTAGTAACATCCCTGCTATGCTAGCTTCCCATTGGAGACATAGTTATTTCAAAGGAATCTTCAAGAGTAAAGGTTATAAAAAGTAACATAATCTGTTAATAAAATGGTGTTTTAACAATATTGAAGCATGGATTAATGAATAAAAAATAACTCACTGAGACAGAAATATTCTGATTAGTTTGCAGAAACAAATTAGGAAAAGATCTTTTTTTTTCACTGATAAAATAAGTAGGAAATTGAGGATTTTCTAGTGTGGTTTAAGGTACATCTTGGTATTATGGCTTTTAATTTAATTAATTTAGCAACAGGCAAAGCTTTGCCATTGCTTTCAAATTTCCAATAATGACAATAAATTAACAGCAATTATTGAAGCTTTTTAGGAAATGAAAATTAGAACTCACCTCATTTTTTTAAATGGAAAATCTGGCTCATTCTTATAAAAAATGAATTTTTATTTCTTTAAATTTTTTTCTAAAGTTAAATTTTCAAAATAATGTATACACATTGCCATTCATTGTTTACTGAACAGTACCTCTTTGAGACCAAAATTGGAGGTGGGTCTTATTAGCCCCATTTTACAGATGATAAGAGGATGCAGACAGGCTATGGACTTTAATAAAGGTAACATGGTATGTAATTCGTACAGCCAGGGCTTGAATTCATGTCTGTGTGACCAGAGTTTACACTATAACTACACCCTTCAGATTCTCCAACTGGACAGCTATACAATCTATTGATAACGTTTGCACAAGTCTTTATGGTATACTTAAAATATTGGCCCCCTTTTATTTTCTGTCAGTCAATAGTTCAGTATAAATTTTAGACAAAATTTCTAAACAGCATCCAAATTCTCAGCTATATCATATATTTGAATAGGAAAAGGCATTATCAGTGGGCCCCAACTTTGAGTATTTCTAGATTTTTCTATTATACCAAGCCATTTTCTATGATTTAGTTGTGGTGAGATGCATTTGTGTCTTTACAGTTTATCATCTCCACCTCTGCTAACACATCGGGGACAAATACAGTTTCGTGTTGTTACAACACATGAAAGGGCATAGGCTCAGAAAGGGAAGAAGGAAGGCTTCTCACCATGTATCGGGATTTGAAATCTGGTGCTATTTTTTTTCTAAAAAAAACAAGACTTCTTAAAATAGAAATCCAGTGAAAAAGATGGATTATCATGGTTGGTATCAACCGAATCTTCTTTCTTGTGTCTTGTTTTGGTCATTCAGTCTTGTCCAGGCTTTACTTCTCCCGAGGAATTAGTTTTCTCTCTAAAATATGGCCTGCCCCCACCAGTCATTCTTTATCACATCACATCATATCATGTAATATCACATCACATCATGTCATGCACATCACTTCACTTCACGTTATGTCATCACATCATATCGTCACATCATTTCACACGATTGGCTTCAATTTTCTTTATACCACTAATATTTACCTGAAATTATGTCTTCATTTAAAAGTGGTTTTATTTTTGACTTAGCCCTTCTAGGCCAATCCCTAAATGTTGTGAGGCCCAGGGCAAGAGTACAAGTGGAAGCCTACATAGTATACATCAAATATTTAAAAGCTAAAAAGGAGGGCCAGCCCAAGTGGCCTAGTGGTTAAGTTCAGTGTGCTCCACTTCAGCTGCCCCAGGTTCGGTTCCTCAGCATAGACTTATGCCATTTGTGTTAGTGGCCATGCTGTGGCAACGGCTCACATAGAAAAAGAAAAAAAGAAGAAGATTGGCAACGGATGTTAGCTCAGGGTGACTCTTCCTCAGCCAAAAAAATAAATAAAATAAAAATAAGTAAATAAAAGCTAAAAAAGAGCTAACAACACATCAAGTAAAATGTTACACCTCCCTCTTTTGGTAAATATGCCTTCATAATGATGAAACAAAAAAATGGCAATACTATGGTTTTTATATGACTAAAAGTTGGGAAAACAAAAAAACTGAATTTAATTTTTATTATACATGTCTTGTACATGTCTTATTTTTCTACCAATCAGTCAATAACTTTTGGCTAAATAATTAAATAGAAACACATAATTCATACATATTATTTACTTATTCCACAAAATGTTTTTCTTCATTTCAGCAAACTTACTAATTGTTTTTTTTGAATAAAGATTTCTAATTGTGTTCTATTGATGGTCATGATCTAAAGGATTAAAAAGTGATTATATTCAAAGTGAACAAGCTTTGAATATATTTTTAAAGAAGTAAGGATACTATAAAAGCTTGAAATTTAAATTTATTTTCATATATATTCAAAATTTATTTTTCATATAAAATATTTAAAATTATCTAATGAATCCAGAGTCCAATTATAAACTAAATTTATAAATTAATTTTAAAATATATAAAATTATAACATAAAAGTTATAAAAGTTAAGGTCAAAATTATTTAAATGTAGCTAAATTTTTTAGTTCAATTTTTAAAATTGTGAAATCTTATTAAATACTTTTAAAAGATGAAAAGTATTCAAAATTCTGATGTTCAATGTCCATCTGCTTGCCAATGTAAAGAATCTATAGCACACTCCAAGTATGTAACATCTAGGCCTACACAGACACACATTTAAGAGTAATGTGACTTGTTTAATATTGCTAAATATTCCTCAGCTGCCATGGGAAACTCTTGTGAACATAGTGCTAATTACGGGTACCTTTGGAAACATGAACTGAAACAGGTCTTTTGCAAAGAAGTGAATGCTCAGCATTTCTGGAAAGCATTCTTTGTTATGTAAGAGACTATCTTACATCATACTATCTGGAAGGTAGGTTTCATAATTCAGTTAAGTTTGCTTTTCTCTTACCTAAGCTTGTATGCTGTTTAAGTGCCCTCCACACTCCAAAGCAGTGTCTGTCCCCTCTAACACTGCCAGCAGCACAACACACAGACCTTCAGAGCACTCAGATACAGCAGACTTTGCTTTTGAGAACAGGGCATAAGATGTGAAGTGTTTCCCTGGGATCTGAAGGGTGTTAGGATTCCAGGTTGCTCTGAGTCAATGCTAAACACCGGAACCTGAGAGTAAAAGGCACCCATGTGTCCTTTAATGCATGAATTGTTTTTGTGCTTGCTCTATGTGGGTCCATCCACAGTGTGGGGCTCAGATCTAAAGGCACTACCGATCAAACTCCCATTATAACATGAGCTTCTTGAGAGCTGAGACCTTTTTTCACTCTTGTATCTCCAACACAAAACTTAGTACCTGGCACAGAAAAGGTTCTCAAATATTGACTGAATAAATGAATGAGTAGTTGAGTGAATAAATTAAAGATCTGAAAAACTTAGGACTCCTAACGATGGATATTTTAACCATTTTTGTGAAATGTAGTACTTCTAACCAAGGTTACATGCCAAAGCGCTTCATTTGGCTGCCTGTGTGGCTGTGTACCCAGAAGGGTAGCATCATTCTAGGCTCTTGGAATCCTCTTCAATAGCTGGTGCTTCAAAAAAAGCACTTTCATTTTGCTGGATATCCATTGGAGGGAGCATCTGAGAAAAATGTAGCAATATTGAACAATATTAAATTGATACTAGTAGTTGTCCACAAAGCTGAAAAACGATTGAATACTCTCAGTTTCTTTTTCTTTCCTTCCTTCTTCCCTTCCTCCCTTCTTTCCTTCCTCTCTTCCTTCCTTCCTTCCTTCCTCTCTCCCTCCATCCACCCTTTTTTCTCTTTCTTCCTTTCTTTGACGGTCAGTTGGCTCATAGCTGTACTCAGTCAGTCTGGAAGTTTTCTAAATATAAATAGGGAGTATTGCTATAAGCATCCTCAGATTTTGTGGCTACTGGTTAGTTGTACCTTTTTTCCACTGAATTATGAAAAATTTCATTCATAGACATGTGGGAAATCCATCAGTTTGAGAGTAAAGGCATACATCAAGAATCAGTTTACCTAATCAGACTTCTGATGTGCCTAATTATAATTGTAAGGCGGTTTTCCATTTAATCCCTCTGATTTATTCCTCAGGAGTTCAACTTGAGGACAATCTGGGCATCCTATAAATGATTCAAAGGGTTGGGATTTTGAGGTACCAGGGAAAAACTTTGAATGGCAATTTCACAGAAGCTCCACAAATTTCATCCCACTTTTCCCACACAAAGAATACCAGGGCTTTGACTAATGTGGTAGAAAAATTATTGAACCATTTTAAGAGATTAATATTTTATAATTTCATTGATTTGCCAAGATGATGCTAGAAGGACTTTGAGACCATCACATATATGGTCCATTGGTGGTAAGATCATTTCTCTCCAGATTACTCAACTTCCATAGACAAGGAAGCAAGAGTTTTTAATAATTTCCTGGTTGGATGGATTGTATGAGGTTGAATAGCAGTCATTGTTATGGTCTTCTACTTAGGCTCAAAGGGCAAAATTTCCTTTATACTACTCGGTGATTTTATTTACCTAACCATGTTTGGTCAGGATGAATTTTTGCTCTTCTAGTCTTCTGAAACCTGGTCTCTGATGTTTCTTTAGGTTTCTGATTCACTAACTTCTAAATTTTGCCAGACATTTAAAGACTACAACATAGGAACAATGGTTCTCAGATAACCCTAGGACTCTCATCCTGTTGGTTTGGGCCTTTTTTTTTGTTAAGGAAATAAAGATATCTTTAGCATGGCAGCACCTTACAGAATAGCAGCCTTTGTTAAAAATTAGAGTACCAAGGTACACTATTATAGCAGTACTAGATTGGCATAGATTGGGCATGATGAGATGAGAATGGGAGTCAAAGCTTGAATTGCAAACCTCTGTATGTAATTGTGTTTTGCTTTCAGAGGATGCATCATGTTATCAAGTATGATAGGTTTTCTGCTAAATGTATTAAGGCAGCTTTCCCCCAAAGAAATGATTAACCTCTCTAGAAACTCATATAGAGTTCATTCTAAACTTCATTCTAGTTTAGGATTTTAACAAGGAGATTTGCATAACATTTCTCTATTGGCTAAATCGACATGTGTTTATTCATTTGTATTTCATCATTTCAACAAATATTTATTGGGCCAATATAAGTGCTACCTATTGGGCTAAACATTATCATATGTTTTGAAAGTGCCCTTATAAAGGTATTCACAGAGTAATAGCGGTACAGACAAGTGAGATACAATAAGAATTGTCAACATCAGGAGAGTGATATCTGGGCTAATGTTTGAAAATTATTTAGGCATTGACAAGGTAAATAAAGGGCTGTAGAGATTTCTAGTAAGAGAAATCAGCAACAAGTGTCAAGTGACAAGAACAGGCGGCTTTGTAAGCAGCTGAATACAGCTGGAACAGAGCATGAGAAAATAGGGAATGTTAAGACTTCACAGTCCAGATCATGACAGTAAAGGAGCCACTGAAGAATTTCAGTGTCAAGTGATGACACAATCAGATTTGAGTTTTTCAATGAAAAGTCTGAAAGAAAGATGGAAAATAGTTTGGAGGGGGGAAACTTGGGGTAGAAGTTAGACAGCTTTTCTAGCAATTCAGCTGAGAGCAGATGGAGAAATGGAGTGACAGTAGATATAAAGAAGAAAGAATAAGTAAATGACATTAAAATGGCAGGATAGACAAGTCTTGATTACTGACTGGATGTGAAAAGTTTAGCAGAAAGATACCTTTGGCGTGCCTAGATCTATAGTTTTCAAAATAAGTTCTGAGGTGCCCTGGAGTGTCAAAATGAACTTACAGCCTCCTGCACAATATATTAAATTTTTGAGAGAAATGCAGTGATGTCTCTAGGACACTATGTGAATTACTAACTCAAGGTAGTTTGTAGTTTCAACCTTAGACTGTGCTTCCTTCCTTTTGACGATGTCATATCTTTGCAAAGCTAAGTTTTCAGTGGTTGTTGGGATAAAAATAAAATATTGCTTACAAAAATGTAGAAAAAAAATGAAGATGGAATTACATAATCTAACTCCATTGTTTGAGAAGTTGTACAGAGCCCAAGTACACACATCCCATTAGCAAGTAATTGTGGTTATTTAAAATTAAAATGAAAATACTATCTTTTGAATTTATTTTTATTAGTTTTTCAAATGGCTGCTAAATTGTTAAGACCTAAACACTTGTTAAGTTGTTTGGGTCTAATTCCTTACTAAAAAGAACCATAAGGCATTTCATTTGTCTTAGGTTTGCTGTGAAAAAAAATACTGAGACACTAAATGCACCACAGAGCAAAACAGTTTAAAAATCTCTGGCCTAGATTATCTAAGCAGAAAGCCAGAGAAGACTGAAGAAAAATGATTTGCACAGACATTGAGGATGGATGGTGGTTCATACAATGAAATGTCCAAAATCTGTTATGGCTAACAAGGGGAGGAGTAGAAAATGGTAGTGAAGGGAGAGAAAACAGAGATTAATACAGAAATGGGAGCAATAATGATGATAAATAACCACTATTATATTTTGAATGCTTACTCTCTGAAAACCACCACGATGATAGGTCAATAGGCAGTCTCAATCCTCACAGCAGCCATGGAAGCTACTATTATCTCCTAACCAAGATGGTCAAAGGGCACATGACTAATCACCAGGGAAATGCACATCAAAACCAATGAGATATCACCTCACACACATTTAGAATGGCTATCATCCAAAAGACAAGAGATAACAAATGTTGGTGAGGATGTGGAGAAAAAGGAACCCTTGTTGGTCAGAATATAAACTTGTACAGCCACTATGGAAAACAGTATGGAAGTTTTTCAAAAAATTAAAAATAGAACTACCATATGATCCAGCAATCCCACTTCCGGATATGTATCCAAAGGAAATAAAAACAGGATCTTGAAGAGATATCTGCACTCCCACATTCATTGCAGCATTATTCACAGCAGCCAAAATATGGAAACCACTTAAGTGTCTGTCTACGGATGAATGGACAAAGAAGATATGAGATATATATATATATATATATATATACACACTCATACAATGGAATATTATTCAGTCACTAAACCTGCCATTTGCAACAACAAGTGTGAAACTTGAGGGCATCATGCTAGGCGAAATAAGTCAGACAGAGAAAGACAAGTACTGTACGATCTCACTTATATGTAGAACCTAAAAAAGAGGAGCTAATACAGAGAGTAGAATGGTGGTTGCCAGGGCCTGGGGTGGGGAAATGGAAAGATGTCAGTCAGAGGGTAAAAACTTCAAGTTGTAAGATACATAAATTCTAGGGAATCCAATGTACAGCCTGGTGACTATAATTAACAATACTGTATTACATACTTGAAAGTTGCTGAAAGAATAGATTTGAATGTTCTCATCACACACAAAAAACGGTAATTATGTGAGGTGATGGAGGTGTTAACTAGCTGTACTGTGGTAATCATCTTGGCAATATACAAATGTATCAAATTGTCACATTGTATGCCTTAACTTACACAATGTTATATGTCAGTTATATCTCAATAAAGCTGACAAAAAAAACCCAAATACAGATGGCCTAATCACATTGACCAACCTTTCCCAATATCCTCTAGTATTTTCCACTAGCTCATTCCAGGACTTAAAAACCCTCCTGCCTCTTGTTCCAGGGGATTCGTGTTCAATCTCTCCCCTATTGCAGTAGTTTTGACCACAATTGAAATAGTCTTGAATAACATCTTCTTTGCCTGTTTAACTCCATTGATGTAATTTTGCTTTGACACTGTCCATTTTATAAATGTGGAGCTGAAGTTTAGAATGATTAAAAAACTTAACGAAATCTCACACAGCTGGTAAATGATGGAGATAAGATTCTTACCCAGGTAATCTGAGTGCCCAGCCTGAGCTTCTAGAGGATGGTACAGATTCACATGTTGGGATGGGCAAAGAATATGTTTGCTTAGTGAAGACGACAAAACTTGGTCTTTTGCCTATTCCCAGATACCAGTCCAGGCACCAGGCATCATTGATATTATTATGCCACCAGGGTGTAATATCTCTCTAAAACTCACAACATGAATTGTTACTAAACTTCCTAAATTTCCAGTAACCAGAAGCAAGAAGAACCCTAGAGTTTGGAGTGAGGCTAAATTTTCAGATAATATGGAAATAGGAGTCCGAGAAATCTTGATATTGGGCTGAAAACTCTCAGAGCTAAAGAGATTGCAGTGCCTTTGAACAAGAGCCCAGAGTTTAGAGTCAGAGAGACTTAGTTTGTGCATCAGTTCTGTTCTGGTACCAATAATAAGACCATACATTTAAATCTCTTAACACATAGTAAGCACTCAAAAATATGCAGATAAGAAGTCTGCCTTGGTACCTATGTTAGTTGTCTTTATAAGAAATGTCTTGATTCCTGCTGTAGCTAGAGCTTCTCTTCAGTTTAAAGTGCTTGTTTAAAGAAGCATGTTTATACTATGGAGTCTATTGTTTTAGCGGAAGTTTTATGTGGCATTGCTTGCACAGTAATGAGTTTGCTTAAACAATGCTGCGTGACTGCCATCCTTTGGGACCCACAAGAAAATGAGCCTCTTGTAAGTCAATCTCAGCAATGAAAAAATTTACAATAAAATTGGCTTCCGTTTGTGTGCAGTTTATATCCACTTGTACAACGTGAGCTGATACAGGATATCAGCGTGGGGTCTCACCAGGGAGTTCCTCTTGAGACTTGTAAAAGAAGGGATCATTTCTGTCAAGCCCAATGGTGTCTTTTTTCATTTCACTCTGAAACTCTGCTTTGACATTACAATGTTTTCATATGCAAATTGTAACTACTGGCTTTGTATTACTGCGATCTATTCTTCTGCAGATAATGACAGTGCATTTTATAGAAATACAGGTTTGGGCGAAACTTCCTAAGTGCTCTTTTTCCATTTAGGCAAGTATAAATCTCTCCGTCCAGTCTTGCTCAAGGATAACCAAGATGAAGCAGCAGGAGACAAATAAAATGCAGTCAAATCTGGGGAAAAAGGGTTTGAATTTGTTGCCCTCTCAACTGAATAATGGATCCAAAATGTTGACTATCTCTGCAAGGAGTTCCAGTGAGTTTTTTGGTGTATAAATATGACCATTGCCTGCTTTATGTACTAGTTAAATCCTGAACAATGCAGTGGGGTTTGGTTCTAGTGCACGGTTGAGTTGGGAGAACCAAACAGATTATACAGCATTGCTTTTCTTTCTCACTTATTTATTTCTGAATTTGGGAAATTAATCCTTGGGAATAAAATGAGAAATGTAAGCAAATCTTTGTGACTAACTCATTCTATTCCATAATAGCTCAGAATTAGGTTTATGAGAGACATAAGTGATTTGTATGAGAGGAAAACAAAATTGTTATTGTGAAAGTCACTAATTTCCCATGTGGATGACAGTTTTATTTAAAAACAAACTAATAGACACAGACCTAATTACCTTTCTAACTAACAAATCAATCAAACAATAAACAAATAAATAAAACAGCTGAGCAAGCTTAGTAAGAGTTGAAACTGATGTTTGTTATCCTTAATCTGTGAGGGAGAAGCAGCTCATTCCTAGCTATTCCTGTGCTATAGGGATGTGGATAAGTTCATTCATTTACTATCTCTCTTCTGTTTATGTGACTGCTTGATTCACTAGCCCCTAGCAGGAAGGGAAAGGTCTCTTGTCCCCAAGAAATGGCAAGTCCCATCTTGCCTTTCACTCCTTTTGCTTTTCAGATCCTAAGTCTTAGAATAAAAGTTTGAACTCCTCAAAGTCAGCATCCTCTCTTCTATATATAATTTGCTGTGGATAGAACAGAAGGCAGATGGTAGCTGACCATAATTATATTAATATAACACATTGCAAATTCTCTGTATGTATGTGATATGGTTAAATCATTTAATCATGAGAGTTATTTTAATGTTAGGGTACCTTCATATAAAACGTATGAAAAGTATATTATATTTTGAGATTCATGAAGATGCTGGCCTGCGCGTGCCTCAGCAGTGTCAGATTTGGCAAGCTCTACAGTGACATACACTTAAGTGTCTGAGATCTGAGCAGTTGGAAGTATCTGGATGGAAGAAAGACATATGACTCATATACCACTGAAACTTTCATTAATTCAAATTGTAAACTCATGTGTGTGTTTTCATGGCATAGAATTAAATTGTGAGCGTTAACACCGGAAGCCTGAATCCCTTTTGAATAACTCTGCTTCACGCTGCCTCATGTTTTATGCAGATTATGTTTTTTGCTAGAATTGCCATTGCCAGACTACATTAAACTTTAATGCACTTAGAGAAGAATTGGATTATAAAAATTACTGTTAATATCATCATGTCTATGTAAAAAAAATTAAGAAACTTATTTGAACATTTTAAAAAGAGACATAGTGAGGAGGAGAAAGACGAATGATAGTAGAGGAGAAAAATGATTATTTTTAGTCTAAATGGGTACCATTTGATACTTGGTGTTAAAATTTAGACCAATCCTTCACAGTCAGATTCACAGTCAAGAATCACTCTTTCTTTCTTTTTAAAGTCAACTTAGATGCTATTCAGTCTCTTTAAGTTAGATTCTTCTTTAGAAATGAGTGTCTAATACTTGAAATTTCCTGACTAAATAAAATTATTATAATTATACAATAATATATTATATATAATATATATAATGTAATATGACTATGAAGATTATATTCTTATGTGCCTCTCACTTTATATACTTTCTAAATTTGATTTAGGGTAGACTGAATCCTGACATTGAAAGATTCCTTATAGAGCTTTGCAATTTCCACAGGACTTGAATAAATATAATGTGGGCTTTTTCAATACCTTTGTCTTAAATATGTATAGGCTATCCTAAAAAGTTAATGAAAACTAAGTTTTGGAAAAAATTTTTTGTTAATTTCCTGATGTACATTACATACAAATATAATTATATATAATATAAAATATAATATATACTATATATATTTATCTATATAATATATATGTTTATATATATATATTAAAATAAAATGTGGGCTTTTGTCTTTTACCATTCAGTCAAGGAAGTTAGTGATTGTAGAACAAACTTGGAGTATTTGAAGAAATTGGTAAAGGCTTATTCAATTAAGTTTCAAGGTTTATCTCCAAGTAAATGTGTTGAGCTGAAGAAAAATACACTCTGGAAAAGATATGGATATAAGGACCAATGAAGGTGATGGATAGATATATTTGCTGCTTCTCTCTTGCCTTGTTAAACATTTTATAGCTATAGATAGTCTTTAATATTTATCCTTATTTATACCTTTCTGATAATTTTGCTCCTTTCTGTGCATCTGAGTTTCTATTTGGTATTATTTTCCTTTAGTCTAAAAACTTTAATATTTCTTTTACTGCAGGTCTGCTGGTGATAAATTCTATCAGTTTGGCTTTTTTTTTTTAATCTAAGATATCTTCATTGTTCGAAGGATAATTTTGCTGCATTTAAAATTTTGGGTGAAAAGTTTCTTCTTTATTATAACATCTTAAAATTGTTAAACATTGTTTTCATATCTGCATTTTTTATGATGAGAAGTTTGTTTACTTTTTACCTGTGATCTTCTACATAGGCAACCGTGTATGCAATGTGTCATTTTAATCTGAATACTTTTAAGGTTTTCTCTTGACCTTTGTGTTGCGTGATTTGTCTGTGATGTGTTAAGGTATGATTGCCTTCATATTATCCTGGGTTAAGATAAACTAAAATTTTTGAATCTATTTTATTCCACATTTGAGAAATATTCATTCACTATTTCTTCAAATATATTTTTCTATCCCATGTTCTTTCCTGAGCTTCACTCATGTTGTTGCATACATCAATAGTCCATTCATTTGACTGCTGAGTAGTATTCCATCATATGGATGTACCACAATTTGTATATCCATTCACCAGTTGATGCACATTTGTTTTTTGTTTTTCAGTTTTTTGGCTATTGTAAATAAACCAGGACTATAGGGAGACAACTACAATGTGTCTTGTAATTAAAAAGAAAAGAATGAAAAAAGAAATAATTGGCTTATAAAGTATCTGACACCCAAAATTCCATATGACCCAATATCAAAATGCTCTAACATGAAAATTAGGCTGCCTTCTTGCATATACATATCTTTGAATATATTTCATTTTGGTGTACTAGACAGTCACAGTCAAGGGCACATTTTTTAACTCTTTTTTTTCAACTCCCAAACAATATCCCAAGGGGTATAAGGCAATGTAAACTCTGGATTTTCATTAATTCACTAAAAGTTTGTTGTAGATACAGAATAAGTACTGTTTGGTGATTTTGATCTATTTTTGTTGGAGAACAGCAAAGCACATGATTTTCAGTATTTCTTTCAGACTTTTAAAGGTCCAGAGGTTAAGGTGACTTCCTGCCTGTCATTTCTACAGTGAATTTTTTTCCTCCAAGAATAGAGCTGCTGTTGGTGCCCTCTGTGGCTCCAGTCTCAGCTCAGGAAGATGAACTTGGCTTTACAGTCGTCCTGAGAGAGCTCATGCCATAAACACATTTGCAGTCATGCAGTCTGTGGAGTCAGCTTGTCGGTTTGGCAGAAAGTAGAAAAGCAAACTCATTAGACTTCTCAGCCTTAGTCGTGAAACCAGCAGTCTTTCTCTAGTTTCAAGTAAAAATTGTAGAATTTTCCATAATGTATATAATAGATTTAAACCTGTTAGCTTCATGGTGTAGTTAAATTTATGGTTTGTAGAGCAGTTTCAGATTTTTACAGTAAAATCACAATAACTTGTGCACACCCTAGGCCACTCTCTGAATATTTCAAAATACATTCTAGACATTATACAATTAGTCTGCACAAAGGAACTAGAAAGGCTTATGCAGGATTTTCTTTTATTATGAACAAATAATAAATATGTAATGGATTAACTGTCCATCTGCCTCCAATTTTGAAATAATTATGATGTAAAGTTACCGTAAATTATATTGAAACACCTCCTTTCTCCTTTCTGCGCTATTCTCCTACACCCCACCCTGTGCCATCTTGGATTACTAGAGTTAAGAGTGAGGATTTTTATGCCCAACGCGTCTGCTTGGGGGTCAGACAGCCAATACACATTCCTATTACACAAATGATTAAGCTAAAAACCAAAGATTATAAATGACTTATGATCTTGTTTATAGTTAGGAAGAGATCATCTATATACTACTGCTCTTCAGAGAGTTCTATTGAAAAAAAAGGATCTGCAAAATTACCATCAGATCCAGGTAAGTTTAGTAATGCTGTTAATCATCTTTGAACGTATTTTCATAGAAAGAAGATGTGAGGCTATTTCCGGATGGGGATAAAAAACATTTGCAAGATTTTCTGAATTGAGCCTATTTATTGTTGATTGGCAAATAAGCCACATAATTCCAAGCATACCACTTTGTTTTGACAGTGAGTAAATTCATCAAATATATTGATGGACTGCTTTGTGCCAATTACTAGCTGGTAGTTTAGGAATGCAGTGAACAGGGCACGATTTTGCCCTCTGTACTCACAGCTGACAATCAAGTAGAGAAGAGACATACAAATAAACAAATGCAAGATAGTACAATGAGTGTAGAAATTGATGCCTATTCGATTTATATGGCAGCAAAGAGCAGGACGTGATTTACTCTTATTTATGATTATCAAAGAAAAAAAGAGAGATTAAATGACCTTCGACAGGATTTTGAAGGTCTGTAAGAAGACAAGGAAGATAGACAAATTCCAGACAGAGGGAAGAGCATATAGAAAAGTTCAAAGGTGGGAAAAAGGTCTGCTGTGTTTGGGGATATAGTATGAAGTCTCTGGAGTGTAAAGAGTGGGAGAGAAGCAGCGAGTCAGAAGGCAAAGTGATGGGTAGGGCAAATCAGGAAAGGCCATATGTACTAGTCAATATATATACTCTGAACCTAAAGTCCTGTGAGGGCCATGAGCAGATACAGATTTTAGGTAATTTAATCTGGGAGAATTTAATCCTTGTGGAGAATGAAGGGCAGAACTAAAGGAAAGGAGACTGATTAGCAGGCATTGAAAAATCCTAGGCGTGAGATGACAAGGTCTGGTTTAGGGTAGTGGCGATGGTGATGGAGAGCGGGAACAGAACCAGCGGATGTGTCTTAGATGATTTATATCATAATGGGGGTATGGAGCATACAGGGAAGGTCTAGAATGATGCCCAGATTTTTGTCTTGGATAAATAAGCAGTATGATAGCATTACATGACATAGGGGATGGGGATAGCAGAGTGATTTCTGAGGAGGAATATAATAATATTGCTCTTTGTAGATCTTGTTTATACTATATTGTCTTTCTCTCTGGAAAGACAGCTGGGGAAACCATAAGTCTGGGTTTACACAGTACAGTCCCAGCTTATGCCTGTTGTTTTAGATACTGATTAATAACGGATAAGGTGCATGATCACATTAGCTGTGATAGATTACTGAGCTAAAAAGAATGATTTTTCTAGCTTTTATCCTTGGAAAGATCTTCCTTTTGAATTCACCTGCTCATCTTCTAAAGTCTGTGGAAGGTAGGTTCTAAATTAAGCCATCTTTATTCTTATCCCCTATACCTAACACCACCCCATTCTCTTGATGTCAACCCAATTGACCCTCCTATTTTCCAAAACCACTGGTGAGTACCTCTGTCAGATGACTTACTACTTTGTATTATATTATTATAACCTATATAAAATTATTTCCTTATGGATCCACCTTCCCTAGTAGATTGTCACTTCCTTGAGTATAAGAATTGTATTTTAAAAATTCTCTGGCAGGGCCAGCCCCAGTGGCCTGGTGGTTAAGTTTGGTGCACTCTGCTTTGGAGGCCTGGGTTGAGTTCCTGGGTGCAAACCTACACCACTTGTCAGTGGCCATGCTGTGGCAGTGGCTCACATACAAAATAGAGGAATATTGGCACAGATGTTAGCTCAGGGTGAATCTTCCTCAGCAAAAAAGAGGAAGTTTGGGAACAGATGTTAGCTCAGGGAGCTTCTTCCTCAGTGGAAAAAAAAAATTCTCTGGCATCTAGAACAGTGCTTGTCACACAATAACTGCTCAATATATACTTTTTAATCTTAAGTGTACATTGATTGGTCCTATATATGGGTATTGTAATTTCATGATTAGTTGCAGAGTTAAGAGATATTTTAGGAAGGATGTAAACATTTTCCACAAATATTCTTAGCTGTTTCCTGTCAAAAAAAAAATCTATTATAGGCAAAGGATTTGGTGAATTTTGAAATTATCTGGAAAAATTCCTGGGGATTTGGATACTATGTTCTAGACTGTTTCACTATTATTAGTTATTTTGGTGACTTTAATGTTTGTGACTCCTAGTTTTAATATCTTCAAAATGATTTTCCATTACAAATGTTGTTATTTGGATCTGCTGACATAACAGATTGATACTTTTCACAATGAAAAAAGATATGCAAATATTTGTTGCTGTTATTATTTTATTACAGATATTAATATTGTACAAGATTTACAATGACAACGTGTTTCCTTTGCAGTAACAATTTTTCTTAATCCCTGGGGCTTTTTAACAAATTCCTAAATTTAAAGAATGGAAGTATGATTTTCAGATGAAGAAGCTAACTGGAAAAAAGAACGAGTAAAATCTTAATTAAAAATAATAATGCCAATGAATGTACCTGGTCGTTTGATAAAAATGAGTCGGTTTCTATAACACTGATATAGAAGCGCATTTGAATTTTATTAAAATCCCATGATTTTTAAGGTTCTTATATAGTACTCTCTTTAAAAATAAGTGCTTTAAAAGTAAGGTGATATGAGTACTTTATAGCTATGTTTTTTTAAAAAGTCAGAAATAAGAATGGAAAAAGAAAAGTTATCCAGAAAATTGAAAAGAGAAAGGGAAATAAACTTATTCACCCAGAACTATTGAGTTCAAAGTGTCCATAGAGAGAAGGATGATGGGTATAATTAGTCCAAAAGTCAAAGAGGGAAAGAAGTGTTGATTTGAATACATTGCAAGTGTATTATATCTGCTTTCAGCATTGATTAAGTCTTCAGAATGAACTCAGCAGGGGAATGAGAGCTGTGAAGTAAATATTAAAAAACTACCACAGCGTATCATTCTCAAGAAAATCAATGAGCTAAAGAAAAGTGACACTAAGGTAAATGTATACACACACATATAGCTTAGTAATTGAGAGTAGATACTATTATTCATGCTATTTTTTCTAATATATATTTACATATTATATTTTAAATGGTATAATTATATATATTTAAAGTAGTATATTAGTGTTTTATATGTCCAGCAATTTTCAAATATAATATTCAAAAAGAATTTGTATGTCAACTTTACTTTGTAAAGCATATATATCATACTATATATACTAGAGTTATATATATGTACTAGTTATATGTATATATATATACACACACACTAAATATATATGTGCTAGAATTATATATATACTAGAATTATATATATACTAGAGTTATATATAGGTACTAGATATACATATGCTTTACAAAATAAAGTTGACGTGTAAATTCATTTTGAATATTATGTTTGAAAGTTACTGAACAAATAAAACATTCATATTATACCACTTTAAGAAGAAATAATATAAAGAAGTGAAAATCCATTCATCTGCTCACTGAATTCAACCCATTAGATTAAACTAGTCATATACACATTCAGGGACACACAAATTAACATGTGTTACTTGAATTGAAGGAAGGGGAATGTGGGTAAAGAATAGAAATTGGAGTTAGATCAAGAAAAGGAGAATAAAAAAATATGTGCTAGAATAAAGGATAAAAGTAGATCTAAATGTACTGATATATATGAGTGTCTATAAGATATGAAGTGGAAAAAGTCAAGTCAAACAAGCATAAGCTCCATATCTGTGACCATACCCTTATGTATATTTGTGTGAGCTAGGAGAAAGGTGTATTCATGTAGGGAGGAAATGTTTAGCTTTGCCGTTATGCACATTTATTTATTTTTTTAAACAAACAAGAATTACTTCTAAATTTGAGAAACACCAAAGAGAAAAAATTTCAAGTACAGAAGATATTACGGCTTGTCAATATGCAGCATAAGAATATATTTGTCTCTTAGATGTGCTCTAAAATTGATCAAATGGATAATTAATTTACCTTGTTCTTAGATACTTAGGCAAGAGTGGATATTTACTAAATTACACTCTATGTGCTTATCCTCTCGTATTAGGTCCAGTAGGAGCTGAGAGTATTTCATCTCCTTTTTTATTTTCCTCAATTCCATCCTCAGTCATTCTGTATGTGTGCCATGTTGCATTACTGACAAATCTGCATATTTTGTATAACCTGTTTTTGTATTCTACAGGACTCTGATACCAGACCTCCTTCTTCAGGAACTCTTGTTATATAGTCCTTCACTAGGGAGACTTCTTAAAACCCTAAGACTGTGTCTGTCCCAACTGTTACATATTGTCCTACCCACTGTTCATACCTCCACCACACTGAATTCTAATTATAACTTTACTTGCTTTTATCCCCAGATAAGCTTTGAATCAGGAGTTGGGCTATAGTCATATCTGTAGTATCTAACTCAATGATAGGCACCTAATTGATTCTCAATAACTATTTCAAGTTAAAAAGTGAGTGAATGAATATCTATTACATTGACCACTCTCTTTGAGCAAGATATTGGATATTTAAGCATCCAGAATAATTTGGGTCCAGCTATTACACCTTTATTGCAGGGAAATTGGCTGATTACCCTTTTGTTCCACCATCCATAACAACATCGATGGATATTTTATGATCTTTCAGATAATAACCATTAAATCACTAAGAAAATACATTTAATTGTATTATATATGACAAATTCTCCCAGGTCTATATTAGACTGAAAATATGGAGTTTAAACTTTGTTGATAGAAAAGATATAAATGTATAAAATAACTGGAAACTAAAGATACATATAATATAATGCTAAATTATGTGGTATAAACAAAAAAGTCACAAGAATTTTGAAACGCATATGATCAATTTTTTGCAGAAGTTGGGAAAGCTTGATGGTGGGAGATAGTGATCTGTATCAATAAGACCTGGTCTGGTTAGTAGAGAAAGAACAGCATTACCTGCCAGTGAAATAACATAAGCAGTGTTCTCATAATGGTAACGATCGTGGCTCTTGGAGATGTAATGGACTGGCTGCCACAGTGAATAGTAATGGATGGGGAGACGTGACTAAAACAATTGAAAGGGAGAAAATAGAGCCACACTCTAAAACATTCTCACCGAGAAAAACTCCATGGTTTGGGTTGTGTTCAATAGATCACCGTACTTGGAAGTGAAATCAGAAAACTTGCCTTGTTCTCCTTGTGTATTTACTAATTTATTTTACGCTCCATTTTGTATTTGCTAACTCACCTTGGCCAAATGAATTTTACTAGATGTAACTGATGACAATAAGAATTTCTACTAATACTAATGGCATGAAAGTGTATTGTTACAGCTTATTTCTTTTCTCCCTTTACAAAAGAGGTAACAGAAGTTCACAGAGGTTACTTAGTTTGCTGAAAGTGGTAGAGTACTTTATATACTGGTATATACCATACAACTTCCAGTGTAGGTACTTGAACAACAAAGTGACATGATGAATGTGGTAAGGAAGGAACATTGACCTTGAAGCAGTGTTGACATGAGAACTGAGCAACTGCCTACAGGTTGCTGCAGAGATAGAAAAATGGCTCTCCCTAAAGGTAAACTGCCTCCTGCTTGAAGCCTTCCTTGCTTTCCCCTGCTGGAAGTCATATCTTCGTCCTCTGAGCTCCCACATTTATGCTTATTCTCTTATGGCGTATTTTCACTTGCTGTTTTGTATTATAGAAAGTTAAATGCATAAATTTAATTATTTAAAATCTTCTCTGTATTTCAAAGGCACTGGCTTGCCATGTAAGTCTGTAGAATATTTTCTGTGTATATTTATGGTTATAGCCCCAAGTCAACTATACACTCCTTGAAGCAAGGAATATATCTGTTGCATATTTTCACCATTTCTTGCAAATATGTTGCATTAAATGTATTTGTAGAATTATTAAGAGAAATTAAAAGCAGAGTAACAAGGTATGATAAGCGGTTAGAACAGGAACTTTTGAATCAGGCAGATCTGGGTTCAAATTCTGACTCTGTTACTTTGTAGCTGTTTGACCTTGAAAACCTTGGCCTCTTAGAACCTGAGTTTCCCATGTGTAACATGGTAATGGTAACAAGGATGGTGACAACTGGTGATGATGGATAACATTTATGGAGTGCTTACTATTTCTGGATCACTCAGCTCAGTGCTTTTTATAGATAATCTTATTTAGCATCCACAAAACCCTAGTCATGTGTTGCTTAGCGATGGGGATATGCTCTGAGAAATGCATTATTAGTCAATATCTTTGTTGTGCCAGCATCATAGAGTGTACTCACACAAACCTAGATGGTATAGCCTACTACACAACTAGGCTATCTGGTACTAATCTTATGGGACCACTGTACTATATGCAGACTCTTGTTAACTAAAATGTCATTATGTGGTGCAGGACTGTATTAAGTATGTGCTCTTATTACAAAAATGCTGTCTGAATGGGTGGTTCTGAGAATCAAATGAATAATGGGGAAAAAGTTGGCATACAGGAGACATTCAATAGTAGGGCATTACTATTAGTTGCTCAGGGCAGTCTGTTTTAGGATTGTGATAGTATCAGTAGAGAATAAAGTACAAATTTAAGTTACGTTTTGAAAAAGAATTGTCAAAACCAAGTTAGTGGTTGGATATATGAGATAACAAGTGGGATATAATGACAATATAAAAAGACCCAGATGTATATCTAATATTAAAATACTACTTTCAATGGGTCCCCATCAATGCTAAGTTATCCTAAGGACTAGTTGATATCAATTAATAAAAAGTTTTATGATAACGACCTAGACAGCAAATGATTTTCAGGGTGCTCACTGTGGCACAACTCATTTACTATTATTGGCAATAATCATGGTGGTTCAAGGTTGGAGCCCACTTGTGCCTCTCGTTGTCAACACAATTCAAATATCCCCTGAGCATTGGCTAAAAAGGCATTTCCCCTGTTGAAAATATTGAACATATTAAAATGGTTTTGGCTTAAATAATTTGGAGATAAAAAATGGAAAAAAAAGTAGTTATCTTCCAAACTTTTTTCTGCAGACTTTTGCCCCCTCAATTAGTAATCATGTTTAAGACCATCACTGCAAGATGCCACCCTGCCATCATGTCAAGAGACAGTCATTGAGCCAGTGTCAGGCCCGCACAGCTTCTGGCTGCCTGAAAATTCCAAAACAGTCAGGAAGTTATTTTCCTCACAAGAATGACATGTTCCTGAAGACCCGATGCCATGTAATTAAAGCAAGTTAGATTCAACACCACCACCAAATTGAAATTTGTTGTTGAGAAAAAGCTTCAACTGTAATTTAGCTGACTCTTAGTGTTCCAAATCAAGTACTGAATTTTTCTCTTAAATCACTGATGAAATGCAGGCCATTCTCAGTGGATTTTACCAAGGTGAGCTTAGTAATAACATAAAGCTGGAATTCTATAGTATTAAGTCGTAAAACTCAGACTACACAGGAAGAAGAAGAAAGGCACTTTCAAATGGAAAAAATTTTCATTGCTAAAGAAATCTCAGTTTTTACTATTATTTATTTTTAAAATGTATATTTCAAAGTTAATATTGTTTGAAATAATTGCTTTATTAGCAGTTAAAATTTTTTCTTAATAGTTAAGGTTATATGAGATTCTATTAAACATGCTTTTACTAGAAGAAAACAATAAAACAATACTTTAAATAATTTTTGAAAAATCAGAAAATAGACGGGATTAACTTAGAGTATGATTGGATTAAAAATGGCTTAAAAATGACCAAGGCAATGAATTGCTGTCATCCTGGTTGTAAGATTCATATCTCCCAATATGAATAGATTTGAAAGACTTGATAAATGTGAAAAATAATGTTTGACTTTTCCATAAAATACTTTAACTTTCTACTCTCTAGAGGATTTCGTTATCTCTAGATAATAAGTGCTGTATACTAAAGACCTGATATTTATAATGCCTACATAAAACTTAGTACAAGAATTATAAATAAGTGGTTCCATAATAAGAATGGCAGAATGGAGCCATTCTTTCTGACTCTGATGCTTTCTCAATAGTTCCAAACACCTTATTTTTTAAAGCTAATTAGCTTCCAAGAAATTTGAGGGCCACACTTTTGTTATTGTTTTCTTTTAGTGTCTTTCTGTGTTAGTTTATTTTTTCATGTATGAAGAAAACGAAGAATATTTTTTTCTCCAGAAAAACTACTCAACATGATTTTGAAAATGATAATGAACTGAAATATAAGGCTTTCTAAATCCAAGTGAATTCAGGTTTGTCTCTAACTTTGGAAGACACTTTCTTCTACACTTTTTTTTTATTAGGGGTATTTTTTTGGTATCTGTTGAAATATTATATCTTAATCTTTGAATGATTAATCTAATTTATTCCTCCGGAAGACATTCTTTTAAGTGGTAATCAAAATGTGAGTACTGTAATGTATATTCTCATCTTTTCATTGTTAAGACAAGCTGTTTTATGTACTGTATGGTGAGACTTGTTGTCTAGACTGTTAACAGTTGCCTGTTCATCTTGTACGTAGAAAATTGTAGAACTTTTTAATCTACTTATCTATGATTTGCAAACATACAGTGAAATGACACCATTCAGCATCTCCTCCTAAACCGTTGAGGGTCTTTCTTGCCTTTTAGTTGCTATGGGTTCCACCCTGGTGACTTTCAGAATTCCTGCCTCGCAAAACACTGAAATATTGCCACCCACTCTGCCCTCACATCAGTCCGCCTAGCCCGTGTTACTGTTGGACCCCCACAGTGCAACTTAGAGCCTTTGTTTTTTTATATTCACTTATATAAATATATACAAAAACAAAATTACGAGAACTCTAATGAAATTAAAATAGCGTAGTGCATGGAGAGAAAGCTAGAGTAACAATAAGGATTGGAATGTTCGATGATAAACTAGTTTTGTGCTAACTAGAAATTCCTATCCATTCCTTTCCTTGTACCTTTAACGGATTTATGCTTAATATTGCTACCAGCATCTCATCTCAGAAAATGACTCCCATTGGATGTGTGTCCCTGTCACAACAAAATAAGGGGAAAAAAAATACCTTTTTCAATTCCCTAATTAATTAAATACCATTGATTCATTCATTCTACTAGCATGACTTGAGAGTCTTCTACAAACCAGGCACAACGTTGACCCCTGGAGCAGAAACACAGAAGAATAAAATAAGGTCCCAAACCAGAGGGATTTCTTTCTTCCCCAAAACAGGACCAAATATTCCCAACTAATATGTCGCATGATACAGACCTAGCATCTTTGATTGTTAAGGTTCCAGAATTTGTTCCCTTATGGTATAACAGACTTTAAATAACATACCATATATACTACAGACATTACTATATATTATATACAATACGTATTATAGACACTAAATGCAAAAGCTCTACGAGAAGTTGATGGTTGGGTTTTATGTTTCATTTCCCTGTTATATCAATGGGAATGAAGATTAATATTAGTTCTTAGTTAATTTGTAAGGAAACATTAGTAAAACTAGAATGTCGCCTTATTGTGAAATATCCTCAAAAGAAAAGTGATTCAGAAATTTTGTATCCATTACATCAATCCTTTGAAGAATGCTATCTGCTGTTGTAAAAGAGGACAATGCCTTTGGGGAGGATGCAGTTATTGTGTTCATTTTCTTTGCTAAGGAGTTGAAATGAGAATTCCTCTGGGGATCTTGATATTGTGATGATATATTGGTTGGTTTTTTTTTTTTTTTTTTGTAGAAAAAAATGCTAAATCAGTGACTTGCCATGCTTGGTTATACTTCATTGGCACAAAGAATCTTAAATCAACATGCAAATCAAAGCTCCTTTTGCACCAACTGTGGATAAAATTAATGATTGTATTTGGGCTTTTCTCACACAGAGATTTCCTAATTTGTCCTAATTTTTGTAGTTGTGTCTGCATCCTGCATTAATATAGAGTAGCAGCAACTATTCCTGAATTCATTGCAAACTTATCTTCAAGTGCTTTTCAGATTGTCTCATAAGAACCTTTTTTTTATTGCTACTGTTTGGAGAAAAAAAATCACTAATGAATCTCTGTCTTATGCACTTGAGGCCATTAATGCAATCAATTTATCACATATATAAAGAAAAATTATTGGGTATATTACAGACTATAAGTCTCAATGAACTTGTATTCTTCAAATGTAGTATTTTCTTCCCAACTCTGAGAATAGCCACAACTCTGAGAAGAGTTTTAAAGACACATTTATATATATATATATATATATATACACATATATATATATATATATTTAGTATTCACATAGCTTGTGCTCATGATAAAGACAAACTATATCAAAGTGTTTCAGATGAATAAATGAACACACTTGCTACTCTGGAAACTCAGTCCTATATCCCCAAATAGCCAGTAGTCTTATTATGTTCATCAAGAAATTCTTCATGTCAAAACAGGCATATGTATATATTTTTAAAAATTAATGAAAAAAATATATACACCATTTTATATTTTGCTTTCTCACATAAAGTATCTCTTAGTATTCTCTTCTATGTGTGTATATTGCAAGATTTTTCTCATTAGTTTTAAAATGTCTGTTTAATATTTTGTTAAACATATACACCATAATTTTTAAAGAGTACCCTAGTAATGAATATTAAAGTTAATTCCAAACTTTTTAGATGAAAAGTTTTCTATTAGAAGTAACACTAAAAGGGATGTACCTATTCAGATATTTCATGTGTTCATGTAATAGTTATTCTGTGGGATTCAGTCTAACAAGTGAAAGCCTGGGGAAAACGGTATGTACATTTCCGATTTTTATAGATATTACTAAAGGATCCTTCTAAAACGTATATATGAGGATATCTATTTCTCCATATCTTCACTATCACTATTAATCTTTGCCAATCTGATAGGTAAAAATAACTTCTCATTATTCTTTTAATTTGAGAGTACCTCATGTAAATATGTTCCATCACTAGTAGTGACAACAAGTTCAGATGGGCAATCAATCAAAATGACAGGTTACAATAACTTTAATCTAATACTATGTTGTTTTCGCTTTTATAGATGGAGCCCAGGTGGAAAAGACAGCATACACAGCATCTTCATTTCTCTGCAACTCCCATGCACAGACTCCATAGTGAAGTTCCCATAACAGAGGCCCACTCTTCATCCATACATGGAGCATTCATCTCCTGAGGGTGAGACCAAGGTAGGTCGCCTTGCCCCATAGAAGCTGTAACCTTGGTTTCCACCGTGTTTTTATGCTATAATCCCACAGGCCCAGGACCTCTGTATGGAATCATAGCTTTCTCAGCTATGATTCAAATCAGGAGCTTCCTGGTAAAATTGAACTCCTAGTCCTTCGCATTCCACATTTATCTTCACTCAGCAGGTTCAAGAGTAACATTACTGTGTGAAGGTGGATCCAAGGTCACCTTCGCAGGTAGTTCTAGGCCTGTCAGGAGACAGGTTTAATCTTTTACTCAAACTTATGAGTTATTTCCTCCTGTCGTTGTTGGCTTCCCCTCTCCCCAAACTACCTTCATAGATTTGCCATTTGCTTTTGAATTTGTAGATTGTTTATTTACTGATTGTTCTTTGTGTTTTAGGAAATGAGTCTTTTGTTTTCTATTTGTCTCAGAGAAATTTTACTACTTGGCTTATATAATTTGGAATTAGATGACTTTTCCCCCATACAAATATTTTTAAAATATTTCCTTTATGGGTTCTAGGTATTATATCTTGCGTATGTTAACCATTTATTTTTTGTTTTTAAATATTTGTCCATTTAAGAGTTACTTTGGTGTAAAATGTGGCACAGCTTAAAATTTTTTCTTTTCTTTTTTACAATTGGCAGCACATTATCCCAATATCATTTATTAAATAATTTCTCATTTCCACACTGCTTTAAAATGCCTTCTTTTTCATTGACCAAATTGTCAAGGCACTTGTGACTTATTCAATCTCACCAATTTATCTCTCTTTCTACAGCTTTACCAAACTGTTTTAATTACTCTCACCTTCCCGTATGTTTCAATATCTGCTAGGTCATTACACTCAGATTATTCCTCTTTCTGAAATTTTTACAGGCTACTTTTGCATGTAGATTTTTCCACATGTATTGAAATCAATTTTTCACGTTGCAAATAAAACTTCTCACTGTTATTTTCACTATGATCAAGTTACATTTATAGATTAATTTGGGGGGAAATGACATCTTTACAATATTGCCCCAAAGTGTGGTTTATTTTTTCATTTAGTGATTCTTTTCTATGTACCTTAGAACAGTTTTTAATGTGCAGATAAATTTCTATTTATTATTGGTAAGTCCATTTTCAAAAGATGTCTTTTCTTATAGTGTATTTTCTCATTTCCTATGTTTGAATGTGGAAATATTGTTAATATTCTACCACTATTGTAATCAACCATCTTACTGCATTATCTTATTTTTAATAGCATTTCCATTGTTTTTTAGAATTTTGAGATACCTGTTAATATCTGGAAATTCTGCAAATCATAACATTTTTTCTTTTTTTTGAGAACTTTCATGACAATATTAAGTTATATTGAGCATCCTTGTCTTTCCCGACTTTAATAGAAATGCTACCTGTTTTTTATTAATTATAATGTTATTTGATTAATACATTTATTTAGATCAAGAATGAAAGTTGAATTAGTTCCTATACATACACGGAAAACCCATCATTTCATATAGTTTCCACATCTACTTATAGAGAGATAAGGAAATGATTCCTTATCTTGCAGGAATGATTCCTTATTGCTCTTGTCTTTTCTTGGAATCTGTAATTATTTGTATTCTGGACTGAATGTGTCCCTCTCAAATTCATATGTTGAAACCTTATCCCCCAATGTGATGGTATTAGGAAGTGAGGTCTTTGGGAGGTGATTAGGATTAGATGAGGTCATGAGGACAGCGTCCTCCAGAATGGCATTAGTGCCCTTATAAGAGTCACAAGAGAGCTGGCTTTCTCTCTCTGCTCTCTGCCGGGTGAGGATACACCAAGAAGTCAGCAGCCTGCAACCTGTGAGAGAGCTCTCACCAGAATCTGACCTTGCTTCCAGCCTACAGAACTGTGACAATTTCTGTTGTTCATAATCCACCCTGTTTAGAATATTTTGTTATAGCCGCCCAAGCTGACTGAGACAATTTGCAAATAGGTCATTCTAATTTTGTGTATTTCTGCATTCCCTGTTTTAAAAAATTTATACTAGTTTTAAATTTCATTAGGTTTCCTTTTTCAAAGTCTGCTCTTAGATTTGTAGTTTAGTTTTTTTTTGTTTCCTAAATCATTAATTTCTACTTTTTTCTTTGTGAATTCCACTTTTTCAACTGTCTTAGGTATATTAATCCTTTGTTCCTTTTCAAGTTTCTTTATTTGGTACTTATCTGCATTCTTTCTCATCTGAACATTTAAGTATTGGTTTCTTCTGCTGATATATAGTGCTTTCTTAAAAAAACTTTTAAAAATTGTTGTCTAGTTTCCATCTTGATTCTTCTTAGCAGAAGAATATTTCAAAGGAGAGATATTGAATTTTTAGAGAGTTTGAAACTGCACTTTGTTCAGAAAATATGGTGTATATCCTAAAGTTTAGAATGTTATTGAATTTGCTTTGTGTATTGGGATACTGTCAATTATACTATCATTTATATATTTCCCAAATATCAATTATACTTAAGAAATGGTCTAAGACAGTGGTTTGTTTTTTTTTTTTTTCCTGTTATCAGGGTATGGAGTTTGATATGGATGAAATCTTCTCAACTTTGGTACTGTTGACATTTTGGGCCAGATAATTCTTTACTGGGAACTGTCTTGTGCATTGTAAAATGTTTAGAAGCATCCCTGGTCTCTACCTACTAGATGCCAGTACCTGATATTTAAAGTTGAGTAATACTGATGTTGGATGCTAGGTTTTGTTTTGTTCTGCTAACCTAATATATATTTGCCAATTTGCTTATTTCATACTTTTAGGTCACATAGATCCATCTTTTGCATGTAGCACATAGTTGTCTTTTTTACAAGTCAATTTGAGAATTTTTAAAAATATGTTAATTAAAGCCATTGAAAGTTACCATGAGGAATCTTTCTGGTATGATGGAGATATTCTATATTTTGATAGAGATGTAGGTTATAGGCACATATGCAATGTTCAAAATTCATAGAACTGTATATTAAATATATATGCATTTTTGTATGTAGATTATTGCATTTGAAAAAAATCACTATAAGTGATACAATTTTCTACTGGTCAGAAGTCCCTTAATGCTTTAAAATTTTTATGTCTATGTCTCCTTTTATATAACACAGTTTTTTCAACATAGTCATTTTCTTTAATACCTGTTTTCATAGATGTGTGTTAATAAGCCTCTTCTCAGGAGTAAAAACCCAGCCTTTTTGTTTAATAAAATTATTGCACCAGAATATTTCTGATAGAAAAGTCATTACAGTCATAGAAACATCTGAAAGGAAAGTGAAAGAAAATGTGTGAGAAACAAGAGAACAGAGATTTCTTTTAATAAAAACATCAATAGCACATTATTAAGGTGGCAGACTTTTAATGAAGAAAAAAGAGTAGTACAATTAGCTGTAATCATGAGATAATGTTGAAAGCATTTAATGAATTTTTTAAAAAGCTATTGCATTAGAGATACCTGCCATCTATTTTTCTTTCTTTTTAATTTAAAAAATATATATCATTTCCATGCTCTAATTGTACTGGATTGTAAAAATATTTAAAAGCCCAACCTAACAAATGAAACATTTAAAAAAAACATAACAAACAACTAAATCTACCAGAATGTTAGACTTTTAAGACTATAACGTGTATAAAGTCCCTTGTGATTAAAACTTAGAGATTTTATATCACATAGCTTCTCATGGTGTTTATTTCAGGTGTATCCTTAGATTTAAACATTCTAACGTGATGCAATATTTTTTCCTCTGATGCTGAACCTCTTAACCTCAGGTCCACGCCTGATGCGCAGTAGAAGCCAGTCACTGAGACACCGGTGCTTGGAGATAGAGAAAGGTTTATTTGAATTGACCAAAATGAGAAGGCGAGAGAGCAGGGTCTCTCAGATCTGACTTAACAAAAGAAGAAAGCAGGGAATCTTTATAGGACTAAGGGGCTTGGAAGGTGGAATTTTGAGGAACCAAAGGGGAAGTCCGTGTTTCTTTCACTTCAGATAAGACCTTGAGAGACCAGACTTCTTGGTGTCGGCAGCAGCTGGGTTGGGGTCATCTGGTGTTGACCCAACATAACTTCCTTAAAGGCATTCCTTTTCTTTTGCAAAACAAGCTCACAGACCCTTGTGACCGTTAAGTCAACTCTCCAGTTAGACAAGAAAACAGCAAATTAGCAAGCTATAATTATGTGTGGGCTGCAAAGCAAGAATTTGGGCTCAACAAATACATCTAACGTGGACTGAGGTTATTTATCTAGGATGTCCATGGGTACTAACTTCTTTTCATCTGTGGCTGTGTTGGGAACAAGGTTGAAGGGAAACCATGTTCTTAGGGATTATTTTCAGTAACCTTCAGGTACCCAGCTTCACCTTCAAAATATATTAATACTTTTAAGAGATCAAGAAATAAATTTGAGTAAAGGAAGAACATTGCAGAACAGAATAGAATAGGTTATATATGGAGATTTTTGATATTTTTTGATGTGCAAGATCTTGAGTGGGCTGTAATAATTCAGAATATTTCTGTTCTTGGTTATTTATGATTTTTGTTTCCCATAAACTTCATTTGGAGGCTCTGTCTCATGTAGCTTTTATTGAAAACAGTTATTTTCCAAATTGTTAACAGGAGATG
The DNA here is from genome assembly GCA_031878705.1 of Tapirus indicus. Taxonomy (NCBI): domain Eukaryota; kingdom Metazoa; phylum Chordata; class Mammalia; order Perissodactyla; family Tapiridae; genus Tapirus; species Tapirus indicus. The sequence continues at coordinate 36,985,723 of CM062933.1, read as the reverse complement.
ACGTTGACAATACAGAAAGAAAGAATGTGGATCAATATGCTTGATATTTCTGTTGCAGGGCCCATGGAGTTCTTGAAATTAAGTATTGCAGTTTAAGATTGCAAACACCCAGCAGTGTTTGGAGATTAGCTCTTTTAAAAAGTCAAGCTTTATGCCATTAGTAGCCATATAATTACTTAGAGGCTTGCACAAACTAGAATCTGTTTTATGAATCATTTTTGATGATGTTTGCACTTGTGTAAGAATAAAATGTTCTGTATAAAAAAGTAGAGTAGTAGAATTCAAGGCATCCTCTTTTATTTTCTTCATATTTAAAAAATATTATTAACCTTTTTCAAGAACTCATTTGCACTGTTTCAGTTGTTTTAAATTATTGAAATGTGTTAAGCTGTAAATAGGTGGTGTTTTCCGCTGAATACTGCTAAGGGAAGAGCAAACATTCCTAAAGATTAAATTGCACACAAAAATCATGTAGTTTATATTGCTCAAGGTGGAGGGTCTGGTGCTGCCTTCTATTATAATGCATTGATGCATTAACCACAAATAGATATCCTAGAGACTTTGGTGCTTATATGTGGGGGGTTATGATTGTGCAGAATGAACTAGTAATAAAACCAAATATATTGCTGATGCCAAAGACATGGTTAGGGAGTACGGATAATATTCTGGTTTGACAATTTTATGAAATACAAAGGTTAGGTTTTGATTCACTAGAAGAGGTTAGTGATGTGGTCCTGTGCAAACAGGTCCTGAACAAAATGACTACTTTGAAGTTTCGGTGGAATTGTGATTAATCGAGTTAGGAAAGTTTATCAGTGTATCGTTCCTACTTAGCCTCAAACCTTCTCCTTCTTTTTTAAGAATCAACTTAGGGAAAGTTCTGGAAATATGTAAGCCAAATGATGAGAATGATAAGGGGTGGAGAAATAACAAAAAAAAGATGATGGAGGCCTTTTTACTTTGTACCATCTATTTTTGCAATATGCACCTAGGTTAAATGGCTTTCTTCTCCTATTTGCAACTAAAAACCTGATGAATATATATACCATAGAGAAGTTATTTTGAGATAATCTTTTTAACATATCTAGCCCCTTCATTGCAGGATGAGCTTTTTTTTTTTTTTGGTGAGGAAGATTGCCCATCCGTTGCCCATCTTCCTCAGTTGCATGAGGAAGAGTGGCCCTGAGCTAACATCTATGCCCACTTTCCTCTACTTTAAATGTGGGACACCTGCCACAGCATGGCTTGATGAGTGGTGCATAGGTTTGTGCCCAGGATCCGAACCTGTGAGCCCCTGGCCAGCAAAGTGGAGTGCATGAACTTAACCACTATGCCAGCAGGCCAGCCACAGGATGAGCTTTTTTTTAGGGGAAAAAACATGCTGTAAACAACTTTGTATTCCCAGTTTAGCACAGTTCCTGCCTAAATTGTACTCCTTAAACGTTGATTTATTTCATGCACGTATATTTCCATGCAGAAAACTGACAACCCCACCACCCCCCTACACACACACACATCTCTTTTGTAAAAGAACAGATAGACATTAGTAACGTGGTGTGTCGGCTGTTGGATATCATCGTTCCTTCACCTGTTTGGAATAGTCTGATGAGAGTCATCTTTAACAGCCTCCTTTCCCTCCTCAGCTTTTCCTGCCAACCCCTGCCCCTGATCCATCCACATAAACTCCTGGGCAAATTATCATTTGCTTTCTAAGTACAATTTCTGTCACTCCAAATTCCCTTTCATCCAGTTCCTTCTCTGCTTCTCCACAATACCTCACTTTTTCAGCACCACTCTCCACCTCTCACCTGGAACACTTTAATAGCCTCCAAGCTGGTCTTTCTGCCTTTGGAGTCTCTTATATTCTAATTCATCATTTACAGAGCAAGCAGCATCATAATTTAAAAAAATAGATCTAGTAGTATACCTGCCACACGTAAAAGAAAATATTTATTGTTTCCTGTTGCTTATAAGACAAAATCCCAACTGTGATAAAATGGAGATATTAAAAATTTAGTTAATATTTATGTTTTAAATCCTTAATTTCCATGGATTACTCATAGATGCCTGAAATCTGTCAGTTGACTCATTTTTTTAGAGTAAAATAGACATCTATTTTTAAAAACTACTAATCTATTGAGAATCTGTCTTGAGTGTGAAGTTGTACTGAATAAACAAATGTTTCTCTCAATTATCGTGACTTTTGCTATGTTCATAAAACCTAAAATATGAGCGGAAGGATTAATGATATGTCAGGTCTCCTTTAAATCTATTCTCAACAGCGGCACAAACTGCAAAAAGAATCGACAGTATTTAAGTGGAAATAGATCAATCACGGAAATGAGCAGGATGCAGGTCCAGGTCAATACCTTCCAGCCCATTAAACAGAGGGAAGGAAAGCAAGTTTGCTTACGTTCAGTATGCCAGAGAGCAGAATGAAGAGCCATAATGCAGGTCTCTGACTGCAGCTTGCCAATATTAACTTGAAAAATTATCAATCATTAATCCATCACAGTCCTAATTGTTACTGAACTTCTGCATTAACAGGAAAGGAAATTTAATGAAATAGGTTAAAGAGCTTTGGTTTAAAAGAGCCATCTTCTTAGATTACATCTGAAGACCTATCCTGATACTAATGAATCTAGACATTTAAAAGGAATCCTTTGACAACTTATGAAAGAAGTTGTAGAAGAAATTACACATTCTAAGAGCTACTCATGCCCTAAAAACAGAAGACATGTTATTTTAATATTTATTCATACTTAAGGTGATATAGGAAATACCAGAGCATTTTATGTTATTAAATACAAATAGTAGAGGAATGGATGTTCATTCTGCTTTCCTTAATTGAGTAAGACCCAATGACAATTAGGAAGAACTAAATTCTCATAATAGACGAAGATAGTATTTGGCATTAACACCATCAGCAGTTTACTTGAAGAGTCTGGATGATATCATGAACTCTGAGAGTGAAGCTTGACTAGTTTAAACAGTAAGCCAGGCTGCTCAGTTGCAAATGCCTATAATATTCAACCTGGTCCCTCTGTCATTTTTATCTTTTCTTTTTCTCTGGGTACATATAGGGATGATGCTGTGCTTCACTCCTTGAAACATGCCTAGGAATACTTGCAGAGTCAGATTCATGACACAAATTAATTTCATTCTACGCTTCTTAAGTCTTAACAATTTTTATCCTATTCTTGCTTTAAATAACTATGAAATCCTTGCAGTGCTTTCTATGTTCTTAACACATTAGATTAATGTCTAAAGAATAGATACAGTTAACGAAGATTGTTTTTTATATTACATGTCTTTAATATTAGTGGTTCTTTCAAATTTCCTTTTGCAAAATCTGAATGTTTCAAACACATGCAATTTCATTGCTGTTGTTTTCATAATGATAGATTTTTGATAAAAGTAGATTCCATTTGGTTTTCCTGATTAGAGAATGAAAGCAGCAGGGGAAAAAAAAGCTGTTCTTCAAGTCAATAACAGTCAACATCAGTAAAGGAAATAATGCTTGGAAGTAATATTTAAAGTTGAAAGCAGAGCAAAGTAATGGCCATTAGCCTCTACTGCCTAGACGTGTCTTCCCAGTTGATGGCATGTATGGTAGGATATTATATTTGATAATTCAACTACAGTATAGTCATCCATTAACCTCTGGAGAATCAGGGCTCTATGGCAAGTCCAAGATGTGCCTCAGGCAATGTCTCCCTTACTTGCATTGGTCAGACCCTGTAACACAGTGAATATGAATACATCCTGAAGTACTTCTGGTGATTTTTGCAGCAAAACATATTTGGAATATTCAAAGATTCTTAAGAGTTAATTAAATATGCTTTAGATTATATCAAAAAGAGATGAAAAAACTGCATTTGGCTGCTTGTGAAAAACATTCCCATGATATTTGGTCACTAAAAAACTTTGCAATAATTCTGTAATACTTCCCTTTTTGGTCAAAATGTTTGATCCAAGACCACGCTGTATTTCCAAAGAGATTGAAATTTGGAAAACAGATATTGTCTATAAGACACCTTATTACTTTATCCTATTTATTTTAAGCTTTATCGAAAAGTCAGTGCAAGCAAACTCTGGCTCTTAAATTTAATAATGTAAATCATTGGCTACCTTTTTCTTTTTAGTATATAACTTCAGTGTACTGTGTTGCTAACACAATGTTTTTATTTCTATGAGGAATGCGAACCTAACCATGTTGTACTTGCCCTGAAATTGCCTGTTTTGTCATGATCTCTTTTAATTGTTTTGAAGCTGAGTAAAGTGGCAAACTCAGAGTTAAGTCAAATCACTTAAAGTATGTCCCATTATAAAAATGGGCTAGAGAGAGGCATTTTAAAAATAAGTGAATAAACTCTCTAGAAAAAAGTGGGAGAAAAGAATGGTTAGCAAAAAAAAAAAAAAAAAAACACTTTGTAACCTTAAAGAGATTCATTTAGACTTTGAAATATTTTGCGAGATTTTTTTAGATTCTGTACTCAAAGAACAATGCTCATTGCTGAATATATCAACACGCTGTTCTTTTATCTGTACTCAGCTTAGTGAGTGTACTATTCTTTTTAGAAACATTGCCATCAGTTCTTTTTTTTTTTCCTGTGGATGATTCACCCTGAGCTAACATCTGTTGCCAATCTTCCTCTTTTTTTGCTTGAGGAAGATTAGCCCTGAGCTAACATCTGTGCCAGTCTTCCTCTGTTTTGTATGTGGGTCACTGCCACAGCATGGCTGAAGAGTGGTGTAGGTCCGTGCCTGGGATCTGAACCAACAAATCCAGGCCACTGAAGTGGAGCACGTAGCACTTAACCACTACACCAGGAGGCTGACCTCTCATCGCTTCTTCATTTTAATTTAATTTTTACTTTTTAAAATTATGCATGAAGATGGTTTAAAAAAATAACTCTACAAGTTTTTGAAGAAATAGAGCAATTCCTCCCTCCCTGCAGTCCCTATGCACCATAGGCTCTTACCTCTTTTAGCCATTTTAGTTTTATAATTCTTTTTTTTTTCTGGCAGTTGTGTCCCTCTTTCCAAATAACAAGTTTATATTAGGCTTCTTAATTTTTCAATATCAGAGTTATTGAAATTTTACTATGAAAAATGTAGCTCTATGAAGATTTTACCATTTTTCAATTTACCATACTTTCCCTTACTTGCCCAGTTTTCAGTAAAACCCTCCCACCTTCAGCCAACTTGTGTTTCAAGTCCTCAGGCTCTGACTCCACAGTAGTGAATGGCCACACCTTTGTCGTGTGAGGAAGGAGCCCTGAGCATCTAGCTGCTTAGCACACTGACTTCCAGCCAGTCCTATCTCTAGCCCCACCTGTACTCCCACTTCGGTGGAGTAATTTTTGAGTCTTTCTGGGGTTTTCTGCTGCCAGGCAGCTTAATTCTCTGGCTTCAGTGCCTCCAGACCTAAGTTTTCAGCCTTCTTCAACCTGCTTAATCAGGCGTCACTCGTATACGTGCTTTTCAGCTTCCAGAATTTTGTTACTGTCAGCTTTTATCCTGGTCTCTTTGCTCTCGTGAAAATATATGGTCTCTTATCCTTTTCTTTACGTGCGTGAAGTTTTTTGAAGAAAGCATAGGGACACAAGTTTTCATCCTGCCATGTTTGTATCATTGATTTTTTTCTGTCTGTGAACTCATTGGATATACTTAATTCAATTGGAGTAATATTACAAAAAATGATTTTATATAAAACAGCTCAAATCCTTATGATCTCTTCTGCCTGCAATTATTTTTAATCACTTAACTTTATTTCAACAATTTATATATCTCTATACCACTAATTCATTTTTCATTCACATAATAGCTGTTCTTACACGTGCTTGATAATAACACTGAATTCTACTAATAGCATGAGGAAATGCTCATTCGACATTTCCAAAATCTACACAGATGTCAGCTCATCAGTCCTTCCTCTAACCCTGTGGAATAGTTGGTGAGAGGTAACCTTATCTTTACATTTACAGATAGAATGTCTGAGGTAGGAGGGACTGAGAGATTCCTGAGATTATCCCCAAAATCAGTTGTGGTAATAGAATCAATATTTCTGACCTCTATTGTTTTAGTATAACCATGAGACATCACTTAGTTCTTCACTGTTAAATTCACCTAAGTAAAATGAAATACTTTCCAACATAATCAATCTTCACTGTTTCCCAGAAGTATTTGAGGAAAAATTAAGGAAACTTATACATTGCAAGCATATCTTATAGATAGCAGAAAATTTTCACTTGGAGCAGGGCATGTCTATCTGCTATATTTTTTTCTCATCAATATTTGTCAAAGATTCAAAATAATGTAGTACTCTCTTGGGCAAACCAGGCACTTGGTTACTGAAGACGTGAAAACCTATGTGCATGCTGTCTTTCCACTCAACCGTATAATGCAGCACTTTGCCACCTCCATTAAAAGACTGACTTTGTACCATACCATGCATTTTATAATATTTCTATCTAAATGCAGATTTCTACATTCCATGTGTACCATGTAGTCAGATTTTCCATAAAAATACCAGCAGGAGAGTACATTGAAATGCATTTTGCATATTAAAGAAATCTCTCTCTGAGATTCCTTCTTTTATTTGTTTTATCAATTCAAGCAATAAGCAAGAAAATTAGAGTTTCAGCAATGATGGAAAAGCTATTTATGATTTTTATCAGCCTTGCTGCTTTTTTCCCCTGCTTAGACAATTTACACTCTTAAGAGCAAGCTTGTCTAAAACGTTCCATTGGAAAATGAAATAAGTCTATCTATATTATTTCACCCAAATGCTGTAGTACTCTATTACCTGGCGACAGCTTCACTTTGAGTAACATGGCCCCTGAATGCTTTTCTTCCCCATATCTACAGCACACATAAAATATGTCCCACAGGGAAATGTTCCACTTGAAAACATTATTACAAATGTCATAATGTTTTCCAGCATATATCTTACTGGCATGTTTGGGTCAGGAATGCAGTCAGATCCTAACAGATAGAAAATAATGTCTCTTCACACTTCTTGCAAAATTTTTAACAGAGGAAGTAAATTCGAAAATGACTGTCACTAGAATTATGGCAAATTTCAACCTAGCTCATTATACGCAGTTTACTGAAGCTTTCCGTATGCCCATAGGCAATTCAATATATAAGGACTAAACATAATACATGGAGAAATAAAGAGCTCGTGAAAATACTTCTACACCTGTAAGAACAAAAATTAAAGTTAAAAAAAACCCACATTTCCCATATTTATTTTCTAAATGTATCTCTTAAAATCCATATCACCTTTAAAAAATATTACATTATAAAAGAAAACCAAGATGGGTTATATATGCATACTACATGCATTCATATACAAATGAGAGTTTGTATCTGAGATAAAGCCTCTTATTTAACCAATAGCAGTAACTTAGAATGTTTACACAATTTGAATAAATTTGACCTCATCCAGGCTGGTGAATATCTAAATTTGAATTGCTGCAATAACTTGAAACCTATTTATTATTTTAGGTGCATTATTTTGCCCTTGTGTAGATAGCTGACATCTATAGCATAAAAGCAAATAGCTTTCTAGTCTATGTTTTGTTGTCCACACAGATAGAGATTTTTACAACTTTTAAGATCGAATTATTTTCTAATTTATTCAATTCCTACATATGTACCTTCTTTTCTATTTAAAAATAAATTTTTTTTCATTTTTTCATCCTTTACTGTCTCTGCAACAGTGAGAACCTGTTTGGGAGAGAAAAGAAACACTGCAATTTCTTTTTCTACGTCTCAATGAGCCATATTCATATAATAATAAAGTATGTAGATCTACAACATTGTATGTTTACATATTTTAAAAATAATACTTCACTTTTATTTGTTAATTTTTAAAAAATTGGAATAAAACTAAGAATACTTTAGATATTTCTGATTTTTAAGAAGCATTCATAGTGGTGATTTAAATTCAATCAAGATGGACACCATTTGGAGGAAGCGAAGGTTTAATCCATACTACTGTGTGACCATGTCACGGTCCAGGTACAGAGGCACACTGAGTTGTCAATGATCTGGAAAATGGCATGAGGTCACATTTGACTCTGCATATATTCTCTTCTTGGTGGTAGAATGAATCTTCTAATTACTGTACATATCAGCTATGACTACGATATAATTTGTGTTTTTCAGCACATCACCTATAAAAACCACTTACCTACGTTGGTTCTAACCTATATTTCCTTCTTATCAGAAGCCCAATAACTAAAATATATTTTTCCTACCTCTAATCATTTGCATCCTAATATTTTATTCCATCCAACGGGCAAAAACAAAGGCAAAAATGCTCTATGTGGCCTTCTGTTGGAAAACAAGAGAAGGCGCTGTTGGGGAGGGAAGAATCATGTTATGTCATAGACTTTTGAAAGGATTTAGTATGGAAATCAGTAGAAAGGGAATGATTTTCATAGGTTTTAGAGGAAGAAGTTGGGAATACTAAATCGAAAGTAAGTTTACTGCAAGGCCAAAAAGACAACTACTGTTGGCAGCTTTAAAATGAAATGAAACACCTCACTTCCAGCAGAAGGTTGCACATTGTCCCTGGTGAGACAAAGAATTAAATACTTGTCACAGGTGATCTATGGCTGACATTCTGAACGATATGGCAGAGTAAGGTTACAGACCTCTCTGGTAGCTGTTTTCTCCCAGTTGAGCAATGAAAAGCCAAGGACAAAGCTTCTGTTCGGTGTTTTTTTTCCCCTTCAAACTACCCTTTCTAGTTTATCCGTGGGAATACATTTGAAAGGAAAAACAAGTTTAACGGAGTTACTCAAAGAGGTTTAATGGTGGCCACAGTTTACAGTCAAATATTCTTTTGCTTGAAATTCTGATACTGTGGCGCCATTAACCCCAGTATTAAGTATTGTGTCTACTAGTGTTTAGTCCCTGAGAGCAGTCATTCATTAGCAGAGTGTAATATAAAGTAAATAGAATTTTGCTGAATACTCCTAGTTGATCTCCCACTCGCTTTAGATGGGTATAAATCTAATTTGGGGCAGGCCTTGACACCCGCATCGAATAGCGGCGATCCGAATTTATATGAATGAGGAGAAGGATAGTCTAAGCGTTGTGCTTCCGTTTTTACCCTTTCACTTCATATTTTCTGACCCCTTACTGATGAAGGAAACGTTTGAAACTCAAGTCCATGAACTAGGATTTGCATTATTGAAGAGTTGAAAATGTTTATGATTGCAAATTTGCATAATTATTTCACCACTCTTTCAGTATACAGAGCTACTTATACCAAGGGTAGATTCTTAGGCCATATTTCCACAAAGGTATTTCTCCAAAGTTTTCGTAGATCAGTGTGCAGTTTTAACTTGATATAAAGTTAGTGAATGTAGAGGAACAAAAGGTTCACATATCCCTTAGGCCATTCTTCTAGAGTGTCCATAGAGTCAGCCAGGCTAATTCAATTTAGTTATTCATCAGAGAATTGACCACGTTGTAGTTTAAGTCCAGAAATAGTAGGTGGAAATTTCAGTTAACTGCAGACATAGCCAACTGCAACTTGACTCTCAGCTGGTATATGGCCAAGATATTATATGACAAATGGCATTAAAATATTCAAGGATATATACATATATGCATGAATAAGTATGTCGATATATGAATGGTCTATACACATGCGTTATATACAAATATATACATGTATAATGTTGCTGATGAATTTTAAACCCCTCAGAATTTTACTGTGAATGCTGTTTTCAGATCTTTAAAGTGAGTTCTTTGAACCCTCTGTGATTTCTACAACCCTCTCCAATTCATGTCCCAGAGGAAGCAATGATAAATGAAATGGAAGTGTGTTAGATCATAGCTCCTACACATAAGCATACGGATTTTATTTTTAGTTCAGTTAAGGATTTAGAATTAACAGCTTTACACTACCAAAGAAAATGTGTGGGGCCGGCCCCGTGGAGTAGTGGTTAAGTTTGCATGCCCTGCTTTGGCAGCCCGGGATTTGCATGTTCGGATCCTGGGCACAGACCTACGCACTGCTTATCAAACCATGCTGTGGCAGGCGTCCCACGTATAAAGTGGAGGAAGATGGGCACGGATGTTAGCCCAGGGCCAATCTTCCTCAGCAAAAAGAGGAGGACTGGCAACAGCTATTAGCTCAAGGCTAATCTTCCTCACCAAAAAAAAGAAACTGTGACTGTGTATGTGCAAAGAATTCACACAGCAACCCGGTATCTCTTGAGATTATTTTCCAGTGATATTCTAAATAATTTTTTTTCTTTCTGAGTAGGCCTGATGACCAGTTCACTGCCTCCACGCCCCCAGCTTCATCTCATCTTGAGTCAATGAGGTCAGCGTGCTTGCTTTCCAAGTCTTTGCAGTGTTATTTCTTAGTGAGGTCTAAACTAAGCACCCTATCTAAAATTTAAACCCATCTGACTTCCTGTCATTCCTGATCCCTCTTATCTTGTTCTGATGCCTTTTCCATAGCACTATCATCTCCTAGAATAGCATAAGATTTAGATGCATTATGTTTACTGTTTCTTGTGTTTCCCACACAAGACTGGCATAAAATAGGTACTTGAGAAATATTTGAATATTGAATCTCTTTTTATTGCTCTGAGTATGAGATCTTGGAAATGCTCCTTGCCAATCTATCTGGATAAGTGAAGTTGTGCTGTAGTAACAAGCAACTCCTGCATCTCACTGAATTAAAATAGTGAAGATCTATTTTTCACCAATGCTACCTGTCAGTCATGGATCAAGTGGGGACTTTGATCTGTTTTCATCTGCCAAGTTCCCAGACTGAGGGAGGCTCCATCTCAGTGCTTCCACTATTTTCAAGGCATGAAAAGTGAACATGACAAACGGTGTGCTGTCTCTAAAGGTTCCAGCTGGAAGTGACACATGGCTTTCCTATTCATATCTCATTGGCCAAGGCAAATTGCCTGGCAACATTAACTTCCCAGGGCCAAGGAAGTGTCATTCTGCCATGTGCCTAGATGGAAAATGGGGAAATATTTGAGTGAGTGCTTAGTGATCAATACACATCAAGGTAACATTTGTTATCTTTTTCAACAAGTCACTGGTACACTTATGTATGTAACATGTATGAAATGGGAGAGTATAAGTATAGTTCTGCTAAAACTGAATTATTTTCTTGAAAATTTCACAATTTTACTTACAATATCTCTGCAGCCTGATTGGACAGAAACCTTCACTTCAAGTGTCCTGGAGGAAAGATCAAATGGAAAGCACTCAGTAGAAGGGAAACAGATGCAACTACAAGAGCTGGTCTTGCCTGATCCCTTCTCTGTGTCTTGGAGTGCTAAGATTCTTTTTCCTCCATAAGAAACTGATCCCTAAGGTAAGTCAAAAGCAATAAGCTGGTCTCGGTGTTTTTTCTTCCTCCTCTTCCCTCTGCTTCTTCTGTCTCTTTTCCCTTCTTTTTTTAACTCTTCCACTTTTTCATATTTTGCTCTTCATTTTTTTCTTTTGAAAATGGAAATAGCTTAATTTTTAATATATAAAAAATAATATAAGTTAAGAGAAAAACATCAGGTTCGGAAAAGAAGAACCAATTACCTGAAATCACAGATTAGTTTTAATCAATATGTATGTAGTTTTGTCATTTCTCTGTCTCTCTGTCTCCTCTCTCTCCCCCCTTCACACACACATTCATTCACATACATGGAAACACAGCATACACACTTATTTATTCAAATGTGATCACACTGTATGAAATGATTTGTGAGGGGTTTTTCTCCCTAACAAATATGCTATGGACATGTTTCTTTACCAATAAATTTAGATCTACATCAACATTTTAATTTAATTTTAATAATAAGAAGCTGAATGAATTCAGAATATTTAATTCACTGTCTTCTTTTTATTGTGGTAAAATATGTATAACAAAAGTTGCCATTTTAACTATTTTAAAGTATACAATTCAGTGACATTAATTATATTCATAGTGTTATGCAACCATCATCACTATTTCTAGAACCTTTAACTTTAAACAGAAGCTCTGTACCTCTTAAACAATAACTTCCCATTCTCCCTTACCCATAACCTCTAATCTTCTTTCTGTCTCTATGAATTTGCCTATTCTAGATAATGCATTTAAGTGGAATCATATAATATTTGTTCTTTTGTGTCTGCCTTATTTCACATAGCATAATGTTTTCAAGCTTCATCCATGTTGTAGCATGTATCAAACTCCATTTCTTTTTATGACTCAATAATAGTTCATTGTGTGTATACACACACATATGCGCGTGCATGTGCACACATACACACACACACACACACACTACATTTTGTTTATCCAGTCATCTGTTGATGGACCCCTGGGTTGCTTCTATCTTTTGGCTATTGTGGATAAGTTGCTGGGAACATCAGTGTACACGTATCTATTTCAGTCCTTGTTTTTAATTCCTTTGGGTACACACCTAGGTGTGGAATTGCTGTGTTACATGATAATTTTATGTTTAACTTTTTGAGGAATTGTTTTCATCGTGGCTGCACCATTTTATGTTCCCACCAGCAATGCACAGACGTTCCAATTTTTCCATATCCTCTTCAACACTTATTTTTTTTTAATTATAGTCTTCTCAGTGGGTGTGAAGTAGTATCTTATTATGATTTTGATTTGCATTTCCCTAATGACTAAGGATGTTGAGCATCTTTTTACGTACTTGTTGACCATTTTTATTTCTTTAGAGAAATGTCTATTCAAGTCCTTTGCTCATTTTTGAATGGGTTGTTTGTCTTCTTTTTGTTGAATTCTAAGTGTTCTTTATATATTCTGGATATTAAACCTTTATCAGATATATTATTTGCAAATATTTTCTCCCCTTTTGTGGATTTTCTTTTCACTGTCTTTATAGTGTCCTGTGATGCACAAAAAATTTTTCCCCACTGCCTACTGAAAGATGTTTGGACAGTGCCCATTTTTTTCAGTATTATTAACAGTCTTGCAAAACATTCATAAACTTGCATCCATGTTTGCTTTTCTGAATTATGCCTTGTAAAAATAAAATTGATGAATAAAGCCTACCCACAGTGAAAACTTTTGATAAATATTAACTTATTCCCTCTATTCAGGTTGCTCACCAGTGCCGTACAGAAATACCTAATTTCCTCCACATTGTCACTTACCTTATCCTTATTTTTCATCCTTTCACATAATAAAACAACTTTTTAATGATTTTATGTTCTTGGAGGCCAAATTACAATGTGTATGTGTGGGTGGACTTTTTGGAAACAAATTTTTTAAATACACATATTTAAATGCAATAGTCAAGCTTATTAACAAAGGAAATCCAGGAAAATACTTGAATAGTAAATTTTAACTGAAAAATATTTGATTTATTAAACTAATAATCACTTATAAACTTAATAATCATTCTATAATTCATCTATATCTCCTCACTTGAACAAACGAAGGTTCAGCTAAGAAGTAATTCCTGTGTGTAAGAGAAACACATTACCATATGAAAGATATTTACTAAATAATACTCATAAATATACTCATAATACTACTCATACTACTACTAATAAATAGTCCCATTTCACAATTTTTGTTTCTCACATAGTCTAAAATTTCATGTGGAAATTGCTAAAGCAAATAAGTAACACCTTAAGATATAATTAGGATAAATAAATCTGAATCATTTAGAGACTGATAATTGCCTGTGGAAAATATTTATAAAAATAAAAGCAAGTGAAAATATTCAGAGATAAACTGTCAATGCTTCTTGCATATAAAACATGCAATTTATTTAATTTATACAAACACAACAGTTCATATTTACAAACACTGGAAATAAGTAGATTTAACCATTATATAATCCATTATGTTAATCTGTGATTAAGAAACACTGTAGCCAGCATGATATGGAGAAAAGATCATGAAGCTTTGAATTCAGACAGTCCTGGGTTTCCAACCTGCTTTGGGCCTCACCATCTGCATGACCTTGGGCAAGTTACATATATTTTCTAAGTTTCATTACCTTTGTCCACAAATAAAAATGATAATATCAGCTTCATTGGGTAATTGTGAGGATTAAATGAGATAATGTATACATTTACCACAGGGCCTAGCAAATAAAGTATGATCAATATATGTTAGTTTTCCCTTCAAATAAGTACAATAAATTTATATCATCCATAATACATGGAAATGAAAGCTCAAGGGTTTTCCATATGCTACCCTTCCACAGAAATATGTGCATGAAATTGTCTGTACTCTAGTGTGATGTCTATTACTATTTGATCTTACGTTGTTATTCTGTGTTGTTAAAATGCTTAAGAGTAGCCTGTGGTGTTATTTAAACAATGAAAGATTTGTCTTTGAAATTAGCAACATCTTTATCTCTAATTCTAAGAATTGCATTAATATCAGTGGGAGGTTGATGTGGCTATAATGCGTAGGGAGGCAATAATAGACATTTCTGTCTAGCAACTAACCAACGGGTTCTCTCAGAAAAGGAATTCCACATGTCCCTCCTGTTGAGATGCCTTCATGCAGCACTGCAGACTGCCTATACTAATTAATGTGTGCGGTGTTTAGGTGGATTATGGAATAGACGTTATTTGTTTTTAGAAAAGGTAATTGCATGAAAAACTACAGTTGATTCTATTTAGAGCCAAAGATTTATGCGATAAATAAACCTACTCTCCCAAATGTTGCATGCAACTATTGTTCTTTTTCTGGGAGTCCCAGATTTCAGGGCATGTGAACACAGACCTGACACATGGTAGGCATTTAATAAATATTTTTCAGAAAGACATTGAATCGATAAACGTGGTAAAAATAGAAACAAGAGAAATTATTGTGGCTTTCATCATTCTATGAGATTTTGAAGTAGTCTGTGAATCAGTCATCTGTTCGTAAGATCAATGTAGAGTATGCAATTTTTCCCAGGAAACCCTGATCTATTAACTAAAAATAAAAAAGCAGGAGCCGTTGCTGTATGAGGATGCTGCCTCCTCATACAGAAGGCATGCTGTCTTCTGACCTTGCTAATTATTGGCCAGGCCCATAGTTCTTTGTACTAACCCGACCTCACTGATTGCTGAGTCCAATCATCCTCCACTGCCAGTCTACCGCTTTAGAAAGTCAGATGAAATCTAAAAACAAGTGGAAATATTGATAACTCAATTGCTCTTATTTCATAGTCGCAAATAGAATGTTTGAGAAATACATTGAAAATTACCAGGTTTTAAGTGGGAAATTTAATCTCCATTTTTCATAACTACCCCAATTTTATTGATTATTACACTTCTCATTTCCTCCTCTGAGTCTCTTTACTTCTCTCTCTCCATATCCTCTGGGAGCCATCCTCACTAGGGACAAGAACTGGGAATCTTGAAGTGTACAGAATGGCTGTTTGCAGAGCCGTTTCATTTGGCCCCATTTCCCACAGATCCTTAAGAAAGAGGAAAAAGTCTGAAAGTAGCATCTATGATCCTGAGGGGAAGGAGGTCCCTGCTCTGAGATGCTTAATGCTCTCCAAGCTTATTTTTTAAAAGCACCATTTGAGCCTCCAACCGGCTCACCTCTGGGGTTTGCTTCTTGCTGCTTTCGTGTTAAAAAGCTCCTTTGTCAAGGCTCTTAGGCCCAGTGGTGATAACTGCTACAGAAAAATACTAGTGATGGTAAGATATATTTTCAATAACCCCTGACTTTTATTAGTTCAGCCACGGCTAGAATAAAGGGTAAGTGGGCCCTTGATATTTTAAATGTTCCATGTCCCTCTCCATATACTTCCCAGGTCAGCATTCTTTACTGATGAAAATTCTGGTCTGGATCTTGGTTTGCTGTCATGGGGAGAAGTGTCTGCAATATTATCTGCCTCTGAGCTTTGGTTGTTATCCCCAAAAGCCTAAGATCAATAATGGTAGCATGAGCTTTGTAGTGGTTTCCTTATTTTCATTATGTCTGAAAACCAGGCATCAGACTAATAAATCTCTAGAAGTGTGCTCAGAGGGTGGAGGTTTCCTGAAACAGAAGAACAGCACAATCTTGTGTGCTGAAAATTTAAAGATGATCAAAGAGATTTTAAAAATGCCATACGAAACTTCTCAGAAGAGCTCTGTAGCTTCAGGTCGATGTTGTGGATAAATTTTTGAAAACTCTATTATCCATAATACTTTTATTAACCCACAATTTTTCAGTATCTCTTTCTACATTAACTGGTGCTAGCATGAAATACGTTCCATGACAAGAAGTATTTCGCATGAAGATGTATGGAGCTAATGTTATTATTTTTAGCATAACTTCAAATTTGCTCAAAGGTTTTAATCCAATCTAGTTGTTCATGTATTTCAGGATAGCAGATCCATACTAATCTATACATGACAGAGAGAAAATTTTAGCTCATACATCTGGCAGTATATTAAAAGTTGACCTTCAAATGTGTTGAGATGAGCTAGATTTATTGCTGACTGACTTTCAAAACAGCTTTCTCAGGCTTTCAATCAAACAACCAGTGATATAGTGGAAAGAGTGCTCATATGAAAGCTAGGAAAAGTGGGTTCTAGCAACAACTTTCGATGTTGGGCAAGTTAGTTCATATTTCTGGGACTCCAAATGCTCATCTGTAAAATGAAGGAGTTTGATTAAATGGTGTCTGAGGAGCCTTTGAATTAGAAAATTTGTTTTTCTTGAGAGGTGCCATCCATAAGTTTTGCAAAATTATTGAAATCAATTTGAGATGAAATTAGGTGAGAACTTTATAAAAAGTAAGCATTTTTCATTTATATGAATGCTTAGATGTATTCAGTCATCTTGGCATTAATATTATATCATTAGTTCATTGTAAAGAAATTGTAAATATTATCTACTTCCCTTCTTAGATTTGTCATAGAATGAAATAAAGTTAGAAGGAAGTCAATATTGCTTTTATTTTGTATAGCACCTTAGGTATTTTATAAGGAGCTTTCTTATATTTTATCTGGTATGATGTGCAAAACAAATCCCATGGGGTGTAAAGAATTGGAATTATGGTCACCATGTTTGGCTTGAGATAAATGAGGTTAAATAAATTATTTGTTCAAGTTCAGATAAAAAAAGAGAAAAAGTTTTGTAAAGAGTAAGACATATAAAATTAATCCTCTGTAAAAACAAGGCAACCTATAAACAAACAAATATAAGCACAAGAACAAACTGAAATAGAAAATTATAAAATGATAAGAATATTAAATTTCAGCATCCAGAATCTCAGTTAAAAAGAAACCAACGTATACTTTCTTTAAAATAAATTTTAGAGGCTGGCCCAGTGGTGTAGTGGTTAAGTTTGTGTGCTTCTTTGCGGCAGCCCAGGATCCGCTGATTCGGATGCCGGGTGCAGACCTGCACACTGCTTATCAAGCCATGCTGTGACAGGTGTCCCACACATAAAGTAGAGGAAGATGAGCACAGATGTTAGCTCAGGGCCAATCTTCCTCAGCAAAAAGAGGGGGATTGGCAGTGGATGTTAGCTCAGGGCTAATCTTCTTCACGAAATAAATAAATAAATAAATAAAAATTTAAAAAAGCTATCAGTGACCTGCTAGACGTGCCAATTTGGGAATATCCTTAGATATCTCTCCTCTCATCCAAATCTTTCCATTTATTCCTAGTTAAGACTTATAGCACATTTGCTTGGCAGGAATTTCAGCTCAAGTGTTTAAATGTCAAGGGTCAAAGATTCTTTGAAATCTCTTTCCACTTAATGAACCTGTACATTCTTCTCATCCTCTTGTGAAAGACTTAATGAAGTTTGAAAGACTTGATGAAATAAATCTTATTTGGGAAAGAGTTTGGAAGAAAGGCAGTGACAGATTTTTGGAGTATAGAAGTAGTTATTTAAACAAGCAAGAGCATTAGATTAAAAATGAGAACTGAATCTTCTTAGATTAGAATGTACTGAAACAGGCTTTGAAATTTCAGAATCAATAAGCCTACTTTGAGAAAGATTGTCTTATCGATTTAATCCGACGCCAGCTATGGTGTATTTAAATAAATCAACTGAACCTGCGAGTGGGTGGAATCCAATGGTGGAATGCCACAGTAAAGTTGGTTTTACATTTCTCTAGGATTGAAAAAATATATATTTGCTGTTTGTTCATTTTAGATCTGGAATCCATGTAACTACAGGACAGTATATGATGCTTGAAATTCATATAATTAAAACATAATTTAATTAAGTAGCATAGCTGACATGATCATTGATTTAAAAATATGAAGAAAGGATGGTAATCATTCAATTCACACACTGAAACATAAATGGTTCCTAACTTCTCCTGGTCAATTTTCTTCCACTGACAATGTTTTGTACTAGTTGTCTTGCGTTATATAGCATTTTAAGGTGGAAAGTCATTTAAAAACAGAAAAGTGCCAGTTCACCCTCAACAAGGGCACTTAGTCCATCTTTTATATGCTTCTTCAGATTGGTAATTCATCAACAGCCCCTGTCCCATTTTTTCTATGTCACTAACAGAAAAGTTTAGGTGTGAGAACCAAAAACATGCTACACTTTCTGAAAAAACATGTTCTGCATTGATTAGGATAGAAGGGTAAGTATTCCCTGTATATCACTTAGGAGGAGGAAAAGTCTGCTTATTTCTTATTATAGTTTGTCTACTTGAACCCCTACAGAGAAAACATGGACAAATTTATACTACTTCAATCACAATAGAAAACACTGCTAATTTACAAACGTCATCCCTTTAAAAATTGTTATTTTGCTATATCAGTTGTTGTGTGATTACTTGAACTTAGAAAATAGATACATTGTGAAAATCTTGTTCTTTACAGTGGAATCTTCATAAATTCAAAAAAGTTTTTTTTGCTAAAACATGTCTTCTATCCTCTCATTGTATTGATGAAGGCTCAGAGGTTCCTTAGGATCGGTGCATCTCCTAAGAAGATACAATTACAGGCCTAAAATAGCATTCAGCTAGCTATTCTAATTCCTGTCAGTGGATTTTTGTCCTTTCCACCATCTTCACAGGAAATATATTTAAAATGTATTTGAATTCACAACAATACAATTTATAGGAAAACACAATTAAAACCACAATGAAACATCAATTTAAATGCACCACTCTGGCAAATTTTTTAAAATTCTAAAAAGTAAGATGTCAGCAATATGAGGAAACCAGAATCATTTATTCTGATCATCTTGCTAAGGCAGAACATCCTACAACTAACAGCAGGATACACTTGTATAACCACTGAATAGAAAACAATTTGGCATTATCTAGTAAAGTGGAAAATGTATATAACCTAAAATCTAACAATTCCACTTCTGTGAATATTTACTTACACAAATGTTCAGACCAGTGAAAAACTGAAAACAGTGATAGAATACATGAAGATTATGGTATATTCAAACAATGAAGTACGACACAGCAGTTAAAATCAACAAACTACAAATATAGGCATCAATAAGGATGAATATGAAGAAAAATAATATTAAACATAAAAGCAAATGATAGGAAAAGAAATAGAGTACAATTTCATTTATAAGTTCCAGAATCTACATCTGAAACAATATAAACTTAAGGGATATATGCACAATGATTGAACCGACAAAGAAAAGTAGAACACAATTAGCACAATATTCATTATCGGTTACCTTTGAGGGTGGCAGATTAAGGAGCTAGATTGAGGAGGAGTGTTCACGAATAACTTTGGTAATATTCCATTTCTAATGCTGGATGTTGGGTACATGTGAAATTTTATTGCTGTTCTTTCTGTCGTATATGTTAAAATGTTTGTATCTATTCACTACTTAATAGAAAGCAATGTTTCAAAATTCAACTAATAAAAAATTTTCAAGAAAAATGTTATTTGTAATAAAGACTAACCCGGAATAGATCTTTGACAACTTTAGGATGATCAACCTACAAATACCTACTATGCTAAGCCATTCAATGTCTTCTGACTCAGTAATTCAGAAGATGGAGAGTCAGGCTGACAGGAATTGATGGAAAGGAGGTTTGAAGCAGGTTAGTGGGAAATCAACTAGAAAACTTACGCTGCACCCAGACTATGACAACTGACATTTTCTGGACTCATTGTTAATCAAAATAGTGAAAGACACAAAAAGTTGTTTTAAGGAGCTGGAAATAATGGAAAGGATGTGAAGGATGGAAATAATGCGGATGACCTGAACTTGGGGAATATTGTAGGTTACAAGAACAATTCGCACCCAAATTATAGTACAGGCTTAAACAAAGACCTTAGTGAGGGTCGTGGCACAGTGGGAATTGGAATGTAAAAAAATAACTAAAAGAAAAACAAAAACTATATCCACGTTGTGAAGCAAAAAAAAAATTTGATTTAAAAAATAGATGTGAGTAGTCACAATAAAAAAGTTCAATTCTGACTTCAGGTATTAAATGTACTAATGTAAAGTATGGTGATGTCAGCGACAGAAATAATGAAGTCAGAAAGAGGAAGCTTTGCCTAGAAAATTTGTATCATTTTAGACTTTGAATAAAAAGAAAGTAAATTTTTTTAAAAAACATTTTAGGGACACAGAACCTAAACACATTAATTTCTAGTTATTAGGGGATGATATTGACATTATTCAACTGACTATGTCTCATATATATGGAGGTGATGGTACATCTGTTAATTCAGACTAATGCACATATATGCACAATTTTAAAAACTTGATGACAGCGAATGAATACATGACTCTGCATCTGAAGACATTAAGGAGAAAATGATCTGCACATATTGTACTTCAAAAACAGAACAGTGGTGGTAAATAGGCCTAGATTCCATGACTGTGTTATAATACATGGTCACTCATTTGTGTTTTCCACCACCGTCATTCTATTACATTTCATTCTTCTTAAAGAATGAGTTTACACTGATCTGTACAAAGAAATATCTTTTGGTCAAATATTCGTTAGGCTTTGTAAATGCTAAATTTATTTGTAGCAACTGAGATAATCACATCAGCAAGTACCGGGAAATGTGCTTTTCTGAAAGAAATTATATAAATGAAGCTCTTAGAAAAATGCTATTTCCTTCACTGTTCTACATCACCGACACCAAATTGCACAAAGTAAATATCACTTTGCAAATTTTCATGTATATTTCTTCTAACTGATTTGAGAGTTAAGGTCAGTGATTATTGCATGTTTAAATATGATGGTTGGATTGTGAAAATGCAAATCTCATAAGATTGATGAAGCAACGATCATGTTATCAATATCGATAGAACATTAACTTTATCATTTAATGACTTATTAGTGGCCAACACAGACCTTTCCCTAATGGGTGAAAAAAAGTAAACAACAACAAAACACTCAAAACCACCACATGATAGGTCCATTGGCATTAGGTGCTGTGTTATACCTGTATGTGAAGTAATTAATTGATTAAGCTAAATAAATAAATAAATTCTAGACACAGTATTAGACACTGGGAGTATAACACTGAGCAAAAGAAAAACATAAATGCATACATACACATATAAATAACAAAATATACTGTAATCAAAGTAATAGATGAAATGGACCAATTCCTTGCATGACACAATGTACACAAAGTCACACAGGGAGGAATAGACAATCTGAATAGACCTGTATCTATTAAAGAAATTTCATCAATAATTAATAATCTTCCAAAAAGAAAGCATCAGGATCAGCTGGTTTAACTGAAATTCTATCAATTTTCTAAGGAAGAGATGATACTAATTCTACACAAACTGTTCCAGAAAATAGGAAAGGGAACATGTCCTAAATCATTCCAAGAGGCCAGCATTACCCTAATACCAAAACCAGATAAAGACATCACAAGAAAGGATAACTATAGACCAATATCTCTTGTGACTATAAACAAAAAAGTGAAATCTTCATAAGCTTGATAGTATTCATTTTGCATCATTTCTCCTCCTAATTTAATTTTATATCCTGGAGCCATAACACATAGTTTCCAAGTACCTAATTCAATTTGCAATATCAAGATAAAGTTTGATTAGAGAAATCAACCTGATAAGATCAAATCAAAGCCTTAGGTACATGTTATACCTTTTTTGCAATTAAATAGCATATTCCTCCCCTGTCACAACTGACCAATTCCCATCCCTGCATGACTGCTTTCCATATTATTCAGTAAGCTCTCGTACGCTTCTTCATCGGCCTGGAATGTTTTCTCCTGGCATTCTTTCTCTTTTTTTTCTTTGAGACCCTTCAGAATTTATATCCCTCCAAGGCCTTCCTAACAGACTTCCTAACATCGTAATCTATAATAATCAGAACTTTGGCTTAACTAAGTTTTGTTTTCTTGCTCTCCTACTTAAATTGAAAAAATAAATCAAGAAAATAGGAGGCTAAAAAAAACCCCTAAAATATATTTGAGAATATCTATTCTGAATCCATGTGCTAAGGCACCAGAATGTAATCAATGATACTCTCAATTATATTGGACATAATTTTGTGAAAACAATAATATTCTATCATGAATTAAAGGAAAAAAATCAGATTTCCATATACAGGAGCAAAGTCAATGGAAAATATAATGGAAACAGAAAATATGTCAATAAAGTTATTTGAACTGTTTGCAAGATGTCTTGCTACAGACTTAACAGAGAAGAATCAGCTCTGAGTATAGGAGAAAGAAAATGTGAAGATTTCCCATGGCCACTCTGGAAAAGTAGATTTTAGTGAAGCAAATGACTTTTCCAGCTGATAAATCCCTGACATTTCTAATTTATCTACCCACTTAATGATTGATGCAAACAATTTTATGATTAAAATGTTTATTCTGGTTTTCTGTAATTCATATTATCTCATTAGTTTGTAGGAACTCTGACGATTAGGTATACAACTTTTTGCACGTTCTAATTTATAACAACGTTTTTGCACATGCTAATAAACTTTATTATTTTCTGCCTATAGTTTTCCCTTTAAATTAGAATTTCTCAAACTTTTTTTGGCAAATAAAAATTCTGATATTTTTAAATAATAGAAATATATATTTAAAGTTAAATTATAGTAATAATAATGATGGTTATTTAATATCAAGCAGAGGAATGAGACACTGTTTAGAACCTTGCACTAAAGTTACCTGTACTAAACTTAATGGCGCATAGCTTAAGCTACAGCTCAGGTTTCCTATCCAGTCATGCTTTTGTTTTTCACTCTTTATTATATAAATGAGAAACTTATAGCACATAATTACTAGTTGATGGGAATGATGATGAGTGTTTCATAGGTCTGACAGATAACTCTAACTATTCATGAACCCAGAAACCTAGAAGAGATTTCACACTAACACCACCAGCAACTAAGTGGATAAAGACGTCACATGCTTGCAAGTTTTCATGTTTGACTTGGATAGGGGAAGTAGGTGAGGCACCAATTCATTTAGCTGTGGAAAGTTTTTTATTGTTCTAGTGTTTCACTTGTATGCAGTGTTGTAAAAGTAATCTAACATTAATTAATTTCTCTGACAAGTAAAAATTTCATCAAGTTTAGGAGAGAAAAATCAATGTCTCAGCACTTTGCACTATAATTGGGCCTTAAAAAATGCTGTTGCCCTAATCTCAAATTTAAAAATCACAATTTTCTTTCACACTATTCAAGATACTGACATATCACTTAGAAAGTAAATTGAAATTTTATAATTTATCTTTTCTGACATTATTGAGGTCATAAATAAATGTTTTAAAATCTATTCCTTATTTTGAAAGCTCATGCAAGTACCTCCCTAGACAGCTTGTGTTCTACACTCAGAGGAAGTAAAATCTGTGCTTGCTGCCCTTTCTTTACAAAGCACATGGCAATGATGTATCCTTGGTGACCACAATTTGATTACACTCCTAATTTTCACTGTTTTATTCCACATTTAATTAAAGTCAGAAGTCATATTATTGACCAGCTACTGTTTTCTCTGAATAGAGCCAGGTAAGGATTGAAACATTTTTTGTAAGTTCCATTCCTTGTTGCACTCATTTATATTAATCCCAATGTACTTTTTTCAGTTTGCATTATAAGTGAAAAAAAGTTATTAAAAATACCTTTTCTCCTGTAGAATACTAGCTTTTCAGTAATAAACAGAAACAATGTTGTCACATATATACACTGAATCAATGCCAAGAAATGATTCCACCGTTGCCCATTATTAGTGATCCTGAGAAGCAAACTATATACTCACTGGTACCTGGAATGGTGATTGCTTTCCCCACTGTATGATGCTGGTGTCATGCAAAATTCTATGGTGCTATTTCATAGAAGGATTTTGCCAAGAACTTTTTCTGTTTTTTAAATATATGTCGTTAGCTTTATATTTAGTTTTATGAACTTGTTATATATTTACTATAGAAAGTAAAACTCTTTAAATTCTATCTTTACTTATGAAGGACTAGGGAAAATGTATCACTAGAAGAATGGAATCCAATTTTCAGAAATTCATCTTATTTCCAATTTGCCATTTTGTTTTGAATTGTTGAAAAATAATCACTTTTTCAGATTTATTTGGCCTAACACCAATAGAATCACATTCTGTAATAAGCCTGGAGTCTTTTTGACTATCTGTGTCTATAACATTACTTTGAATTCAAATATGTACATTAGAAACTTCATCATATCTTTTACTTCCCTGAAACAATTTTAAATCCTTTGAGTCATTTGGTGAAGTTTGAATGTAAAACAGCATAACAGAAATAATATCACTAACGATAAATAATATAAGTAATATGAAAATTTTGGATGGGAAAACTGCACACTATTAACTGATCTTGTACAATTTGCAGAAAAAGAATACATCAATCATTGCAATATAACTGGGTTTCTGTGAAAATACTAATTGTTGTATTCCAAAAGTGTAAAATGTATGTATAGTGGGTTGAATGGTGTCTTCCCAAATTCATGTCCATCTGGAACTTCAGAACGTGAACTTATTTGGAAATAGGATCTTTGTGTAATTAAATTAAGATGAGGTTATATTGGATTAGGGTAGGCCCTAAATCCAACGGCTGATGTCATTATAAGAGGAAAAGACAAGAGAAGAGGGCCATTCGAAGACAGTGGCAAGGGTGATCAAGAGAGGCAGGCAGATGCAAAATATCTTTTCAAAGTAAAAGTGACATACGTTTTCAGATAAAGATGAGAGATGAAAGATAAAAGATGAAAGAATTGATATCTAGCAGACCTACACTATAAGAAATGTGAAAATAAGTTCTTCAGATGGAAGGGAAATTATACCGGATTAGACTTGGAAAAATTATGAGCCTTAGAAATGTTACATATGGAGCTAAAGGGAAAAGATTATCATTTGTTACTTCTCTTAATATATTTAAATATTTTAAAATATGATTGTTTAAAGCAAAAATAACATTGTATTGTGAGATTCAGATATATTCAAAAGTAAAATACCTGAAAATAGTGCATAAAAATGGGACTTTAAATGAAACTATACCCCTAAATTTAATACATTTATACATTTTATATGTTTATTGTGAAGCAGAACATGTTATAGATGTGTATTATAATCCTCATTGTATACAATGAGGATTGTATACAACTATTATTACACTGTATTGTAACATTGTATACAACTATACACATATACAAGGAATTATACAAACAAAAGTACAAAGAATTATAGCCAACATTCCAAGAAAATATTAAAGTGAATACTGATTTTATCTTATTAGCCAAAAAGAAGGCAAGAAAGGAAGAACAGAGAAACAAAAAACAGATGGGACTAAAGTTAAATGAATTAGAGACCAATACAAATAACTTATATAGAAAAGTACTATTTTATGATTTAAAAAAATCTCTAACATATGATCAAGGAAGAAATCACACGGAAATAACATATTTTAATTTATTTATGAACTACAGTAAAGATACTCACATCAAACTTTGTGGGACGCAGCAAACACTGCCCTTGAAAGGCAAATTTACTTTAACTGCTACCATTAGGAAAAATAAAAGGGTTTAAAATCGATGATCTAAGCTTCCACCAAAAGCCAGAAAAAAGAAAAATAAAAAAATTAATGAAGCAGAGAGAAAACATGATAAAGAGAAGCACAGCAAGCAATAACACACAAAACAAATAAACAGCAGAGAAAATTTTTTAAAAACCTCCTTTTGTTTTTTGAAAGGTTAATATAATTGATAAACCATTAGCTAGACTGATCAAGGAAAAGAAAAAGAGAAAGAAAACACAAATTAATAGTAACAGGACTGAAAGAGGGGATATTACTATAGATCCTACAGGCATTATAAAGATAATAAATATGTTATGTTAAAAATAATTTTATGGTAATAAATTAAACTTAGATGAAATTCATAGATTCATTGAAATAAATTACTAAAAATAACTAAAGCAGAAATAGAAACTCTAAATGACTCAATATACATTAAATGCTTACATTCATTATAAAATATTTTTACAAAAATATTCTAGGTGCAGATTATTTCGCTGGTGAATTTTCTTTTTAGACATTTAAGTAATAATAAAAACCTTCCCAAAATTTTTTCAGAAAATAGAGGAGGGACACTTGTTTCATGAAACATGTATAACCCTGATACTGCAACCTTGCGAAGATATTACAAGAGAAAATGAAAGATCCATATCCCTTGTGAACATCAGTGCAAAAATATTTAGGAAATAAAGTGTCACAACTTTTTTTTTTGGAAAAGGATAATACTTAATGCCAAGTGAAGATTACTTTAGGAATGAAAGTTTGGCTTAAAATTTCCTATTAACCAATACAATTTATGACATTACTGGAAAAAAGGATTAACCTATATGATCATATCAACAGTTTAGAAAAACCATTTGAAAACTGTTCAACACTCATTCATAAATGCTGTGCAAACTAGTAATAGAAGGAAACATCCTCAAACTAATAAAAAGCATCTATAAAAACATACAGTAATGTCAACGTAGGTTTGTAGCAGCTTTTTTCGTAATATCATAAAATTGGATATGGTCTGAGTGATCATCAACAAGAAAATGGACTAACAGATTGTGAAATATTTATATAATTGGATATTACTCAGCAGTAAAAGGAACGAACTACTGATATATGCAACCAACGTGGATGAGGCTCAAATATAGTATGTTGACCAAAAGAAACCAGATGCAAAAGAATATATACTTTGTGATCCTGTTTGTATGGAATTCAAGAACACATAAAACTAATCTTTGATGATAGAATTCAGAGCAGTGGTTTGCTGTGGGGGAGGAGATGGTGGTGGTGATTGATTGGAAAGGGGCACAAATGAACTTCTTATGTTGACAGAAATGTTCTTTATCATTTTGTTTGTTTGTTTTTTGTGAGGAAGACCAGCCCTGAGCTAACATGCGTCGCCAGTCCTCCTCTTTTCGCTGAGGAAGACTGGCCCTGGGCTAACATCTGTGCCATCTTTCCTCTACTTTATATGGGACGCCGCCACGGCATGGCTGACAAGCAGTGCATCGGCAGGCGCCCTGGATCCGAACCTGCGAACCCCGGGCTGCAAAGCGCGGACTAAACTGCTGCGCCACCGGGCTGCCCCTGAAATGTTCTTTATCTTTATTGTAGTTCTATATTGTATACGTTTATCAAAACTCATTACTTTGTACACTTAAGAACTGTACATAATTAAATAATCACTGTATGTAATTTTTATCTCAAATAATAATTACATGAAATGCCTCATAACTTGAGTTTGCCTTCTATGGAAGAATTATGGGGAAATAGTAGTGATAATAAAATAGTAGGAAACATCAATTTACAAACAGATTCTTTCTAAAAATCTAGCTTTAGACGCAGGTCACAACATGTGGGTTAAATATTCAGAGTTTTAGAAATCATGTATATGAAAATTAATAACTTCAAATTGTTGATTGAACTTTTGAAATAAAATACATGGCAATCATTACACTTAGAGGATGCAGACAAATCCTGTTTGAAATTTCCTGTTTGGGAAATATATCTGTGAAGTACTTTTGTGATCTCTTGGCACCAAGGAATGCAAAATTATTTCCTATTGCCTTATTCCATTTTAAATGAGCAAGATTAAGGCAATTCTTCAGATAGTCATATATGTACTTATCAAGAAAATCAATAATACTTAGTTGAAAGAACTTTTCCCCTCCAATCAGTGAATGTAAGGTACTAATTTTTAATTTCACTGATAATATCTGATTTTGCCTGCAGTTAAGATGGGTGGTATTTACAGTATAAACCGTTTTACAACCGAGGAGAAAAATAAAGTTTTCTAGAGAGCTTTTAGCATAATGATTGCAATTTTCTATGCAACTGCACATGTAAAAAGAAAAGTAAAAAGTTTCTGTGCCAATCCTATCACGTTAGGAAGACTATTTCAGTAAAAAGCAGAATTTAAAAATATCTCCTAGGTAAATGATCAAATCAGACTTTGTAGTGAATTGTAGTTATTTCCAAGAAAATGTTGGGTTATTGCTGAATTGAAATAAAGTTTGAGTTTTGTAGGAAACGTATGTTTATGCTGTAAGAAATCTCATAATTTCTGTATTTGATAAAGCCTAAAAATACAGTTTAGGGGCCAGGCTGGTGGCATCGTGGTTAAGTTTGCACACTTCACTTCAGCGGCCCAGGGTTCATGGGTTTGGATCCCAGGAGTGGACCGACACACAGCTCATCAAGCCATGCCGTGGTGGCACCCCATATACAAAATAGAGAAAGATTTACACAGATGTTAGCTCAGGGCCAATCTTCCTCACCAAAAAGTATATATACAGTTTAATGATGAAATGAGATGCTCCTTCATCTTTGTTCTCTTCATGCCATGCTCCCCATAATCCACAGACTCGAGAATCTATAAGGTGTCCTTTGAATTAAATCTCAGGGTTCAGTGACTGTGATCATAATAATATATGGAGGGAGTTAATTGTTTTATTTTATTTTACGAGCACAAATAACATTCATCAGTACATACGAGAGTGTATGCTTCATATTTGTTTACTTTTTTTTCTGGTGACGAGAACTTTTAAGATCTACTCTCTTGGCAACTTTCAAATATACAATACTTTGTTGTTAACCACAGTCACCATGCTTTACGTTTCATCCCCAGAACTTATTCATCTTACAACTGGAAGGTGGTATCTTTTGACCACATTTACTCATTTCCCCCACTCCCCAATCCCCACCTCTGGCAACCACCAATGTGTTCTGTTTCTATGAGTTCAGGTTTTTAGATTTCACATATAAGTGAGACCATACATTATTTGCCTCTCTGTCTGACTTATTTCACTTAGCATAAAGCCATCAAGGTCCTCTATATTATCCCAAACTGCAGAATTTCCTTCTTATTTATGACTTAATAATATTCCAGTGCATATATGGGATATATATACACATATATACACTATACACATATATATACTATATATACACACACACATATATATATATATATGTATATATACACCATGTTTTCTTTATCCAAACTTTCATCGATGTACACTAAGGTCTTTCCATGTCTTGGCTATTGTAAATAATGCCACAACACAGGAAGTACAGCTAATCATGGGAGTGCTGAACGTGGAGGTGCAGATATCTTTTTGAAATAGTGATTTTCCTTAGGAATGTACCCAGAAGTGGAATTGCTGGATCATACTGTAGTTCTATTTTTAATTTTTTGAGCAACCTCAATACTGTTTTTGATAGTGGCTATACCAATTTACATTTCCACTAACAGTGCACAGGTGTTTCCTTTACCCCACATCCTTGCCAATGCTTGTTATCTCTTGTCTTTTTGATGACAGCCTTTCTAAAAGGTGTTAGATGATATCTCATTGTGTTGTGTTTTTTTTTTTTGAGGTCATATTGGCTTACAACATTGTGTAAATTTGAGGTGTACATTATTATATTTTAGTTTCCATATAGACTACATCATCTGCACCACCAATAGTCTAGTTTTTATCTGTCACCATACATATATCCCCTTTTGCCCTCCCCCCACCCCCTTCTCCTCTAGTAACCACTAATCTGTTCTCCTTATCTATGTGTTTGTTTATCTTCCACTTATGAGTGAAATCATACCGTATTTGTCTTTCTCTGTCTGATTTATTTCTCTTAGCATAAAATCCTCAAGGTCCATCCATATTCACAGTGGTTTTGATTTGCATTTCCATGATAATTAGCAATGGTGAGCACGTTTTCATGTACCTGTTGGCCACTAGTACATCTTCTTTGGAAAAATATCTATTCAAATCCTGCCCAGTTTTCAACTGGATAGTTTTGTTTCTTACTATTGTGTTGTATGAGTTCTTCACATATTTTGGATAGTAACCCCTTATCAGATAGATGATTTGCAAATATTTTCTCCCATTCAGCAGTTTTCCTTTTCATTTTGTTGATTGTTTCCTTTGTTGTGCAGAAGCTTTTTAGTTTGATGTAATCCCATTTGTTGATTTTTACTTTTGTTGCCTTTGCTTTCAGTGTTAAATCCAAAAAGTTCTTGCCAAGATCAATGTCAAGATTATCCTCTATGTTGACTTCTAAGAGTTTTATGGTTTCAGGTCTTATGTTCAAGTCTCTAACTCATTTTGAGTTAATTTTTGTAAGTGGTGTAAGATAAAGACCCAGGTTCATTCTTTTGCATGTGGCTGTCCAGTTTCACCAAAACCATTTGAGAGACTATCCTTTCCCTATTGTACATTCTTGGCTCCTTTGTCATAAACTAATTGACCATATATGCCTGGGTTTATTTCTGGGCTCTCTATTCTGTTCCACTTATCTATGTGGCTGTTTTTATGCAAGTATCATACTGTTTTGATTACTAAAGCTTTGAAATATAGTTTGAAATCAAGAAGTGTGACACCTACAGATTTGTTCTTCTTTCTCAAGATTGCTTTGGCTATTGAGGGGTCTTCTATGGTTTCATACAAATTTTAGGATTGTTTGAAAAATACCATTGCAATTTAGATAGAGATTGCATTGATTTGTAGATTGCCTTGGGTAGTACAGACATTTTAACACTATTAATTCTTCTAAGCAAGAAAATGGTTATTTTTCTGTTTATTTGTGTCTTCTTCAATTTCTTTCATGAATATCTTGTAGTTTTCAGGAGGTCTTTCACCTTCTTCATTAAATTTATTCCTAGGTAGTTTTTATTTTTTATTCTGTGGTAAACAGGATTGTTTTCTTAATTTCTCTGATAGTGTATTGTTAGCGTACAGAAACACAACTAATTTTTGTACTTTGATTTTGTATCCTGCAACTTTGCTAAATTTGTTTATTACTTCTAACAGTTTTTTGGTGGAGTCTTTAGGATTTTCTATATACATCATCTCACCTGCAAAAAGAGACAGCTTTACTTCTTTCTTTCTGATTTGGATGCTTTTTATTTCTTTTCCTTGTCTGATTGCTCTGGCTAGGACTTCTAATACCATGCTGAATGAAACTGATGTGAGGGGGCATCCTTGTCTTGTTCCTGATCTTAGAGGTAAAGCTTTCAGCTTTTCACCACTGAGTATGATGTTAGCTGTGGCATTATTTGTTGAATAAGAAAATAGTTTTGTGATTTACAAAAAACTGTTGGTTATTTTGTGTTATAAAAATTAAGCATATTTGCTATAGAATGCCTCATAACATTTGCTGTATCAATAGGCATCATGATTCCCAAAGAAGGACAAATTTTGTTCCAGAGAATTTCTGAGATTAATATTCTTTGGAAAAAAATGTTGGGAAATGTGGCTCTATAGGGTTTTACTAAATTTGAAGAATTTTTCTACCTTTTAAAGAGTACAACTTTTGTATAGAATAACTATTGTCTCATTTTTGCTGCTTCTATTTTATTTTATTTTTTTTTTTGTGAGGAAGACCAGCCCTGAGCTAACATCCACTGCCTATCCTCCTCTTTTTTTGCTGAGGAAGACTGGCCCTGGGCTAACATCTGTGCCCATCTTCCTCTACTTTATATGGGATGCCGCCACGGCAGGGCTGACAAGCAGTGTGTCGGCAGGCGCCTGGGATCCGAACCCGCGAACCCTGGGCTGCCAAGCGCGAACTTAACCGCTGCGCCACCGGGCGGCCCCCTTTGCTGCTTCTATTTTTGTTACTTATCCTATCTACTATTATTTTGGTATGTAGTGATGCAAAAATTTGCACAAGAAAGGTTACAAATTTCTCACTAAATCAAACCAGCTAAACTCAGAGCAAGAGTCTCCCCAGAAATGACAGATATTCCATATTCAGAAGTGTACGACCATAGTAATGTATTGACTTTTTATTGAGTTAAAGGTTCTATTGAAGTATGCTTAATTCAAAGGAAGGGACTAAGTCACTTAGTCTTCAGTAGATCAAAGGAGTAAACATTTATGTCTTAGTAAACCTTTCACCCTCATTTATAACCATTAGAAAAAAATTCTGGTTGAGTCAATGTGTAATCAAATTTTCTTCTCTGTAAATTAAAGACCTAAATGATTGTCATAATTTTACTCAAAGAGATGTTATAAAATTAATTGTATAAAAAGATATATACATGGCTCTATGTATATATCTTATCAGAGGACATGCTCATGTAGATATGAAATATTCAGAAACAAATCATTCGTACCTCTTACGTGCCAGGCACTACACCATGTCTTTTAAGATGCATTATCTCACTCTGTCTGTCATGTTGATAGAACCTAGAGCAAAAACTGAATCACTTATATTATTTACCATTAGAACAAAGCCCAGGCCCAATCTATGGCTGAGTGTTAATCTTCATAAAGTTTACCAAAGTCTTAGTAACTTCAAAGATGAATACTTTTGGTTCTGGTGCTATTTTGCATCCTGAGGTAGAATCCAACTAGTTTTATAAATTCAGACTCTCAGCTCACTTTTTGTTTCATAAAAGAAAATTGATTTTTTTAATTGAATTTTCATAAGGAGTCAAAAATTATTAACACCTATTCATCAACGAGAAGCTTTGTCACATTTGGCTAGAATCTGGCCATTTACATCAGTAAAGATCTTTCTTTAAAAACCTTCTTCTATTGTAATCTACTTAATTAATATAATATAAAGTCTGTAAAGATTTTGTTTATTTTTTTATTTGATATCTTAGGCTTTAATATCCGTGGTTGATAGATCATCTTAAAACTACTAGAACAAGAAATTATTGGTCTAATTTAAAAAATTGTGACCTTGGATCAGGAAACACTGAGTGTTTCCCACAGTACAGCATGTCTTGTAAAATTGTGCACAAATAGTGACAAAGGGACTATTCCTATTTATTGCCTGTAAAATAGGGATCAGGATGTATAGACACAACACTTGTTTAGCTTAAAAGATCAGGAAAGTAGCAGCCTTTTCAAGTACCGTTGCCAACACCAATAGTGTCTTTGTTTTGATTGCATCAGAAACGGGCTTCCCGGTCTTGATAGTCTTTGTAGCTGCTTAAGTAGATTTATTCTAGAAAGTAATCCTTATTTTCATCACTGTCAAATGTGCTCTACACTTGGATGGATAAATATCGATGATGGAAGAATGTTTCCTTGATTATAGTTTTCACAAAATGCATCTCTGGTTATGTGTCCTCCCACTTGACTATTGATCGATTATATTCCAACTCCTCAATCTTCTTCACCTTCATTTTCTACCCAATATTTTTCAAAACTCAATTTGGATAAGAAATCTCATTCAAAAAATTGTTTATGCTATTCAGTTTATACACATGACTATCACCTCAGAGACAGAAAGTGCCCACATGCTTTTTGTCAGTAATGAGTACCTACACAAATAGCCTGGGTTGGGAAACAGTGATAAAGCCTTCAGTTTCTCTCTTCAAATCAATCATAAGACATTTTTATTTCCCTGAGTTTTTAAAAGGACAATATTTGTATGCCGTTTTACTTAGACTGTTGGACAGGAAATCCAAACTTCTCATTGTAGAAATTTTAGAAAAAAAAAACTGATCTGAGTTCAAATCATAATTATAATAATTAAAACAAATACAGATATAGCACTTTCTATGTGCCAGACACTATTCTAAGACTTTATCTACATCACACTTATACCATAAATACCCCCCCAATTCCTACGACGTATGAGATATATCTCTCTCCACTTTACAGAGGAGGACAGTGAGGCTCAGATCTGTAAGTACAGTGGGGATTAAGGCACTTTTCCAAAGTCACACATCTACTAAGTGTCAAAGACAAATCCACACCCTAGCGGTGTGGGTCTAAAGCCTATGTTAACCACTACATTACATAAAGTGTTCCACACAGTGCCTAGGACTCAGGTTATAGTCAGTACAAATGTTAGTTATCCTACTGTCTTCCACCTTTAGGAATCTATGTCATCAGTTCTTATACAGGTGCTTTTATTTATCCCCTTCATTTATCATATCCTTTAAAAGTTCTCATGCCACATTTCCTAGGCCTGAACAAAACCTGCCCTGTACCACCCATGAGTTTGCTGGAAAATGGACAAAAACCCAACATGCTAGAACTTCTTTTTGCAAATCCTCTAGGCCACCAGATACATCAAAATACTGAACTAGTGGCATATGTGGAAGATTTGTTAGGATTTTCCTTCGGGGGAAAAGAAAATGGTGACTGGAAGAAAACCTTTTAAATCTTTGTTGGACAAGAGAAATGTAGGAAAAAACCTGTAATTTTCGGAACCAAATCTCTCTTAAATGCATCTTTTGTGACAAGTGGCAGTGATTTCCAAATAACATTCCAATTTGGTACAGTCTTTCTCAGAAAAGGATTATAAAGATGTGGGAAGGGGAGAGAACTTGAATTTAGCTTTACAAACTTGAACAAACACATAACTGCCTCTGATATGAATTATTTTCAATACGCAAGGATTTCTTCAGTGCTACCAGGCATTAGAGTAGGTACGGAGATAGAATAACTAATGTACTATTACTCCTCTTAAGGGACCATAGGATATTGGGGAAGACATATAAATAGATATAAATAAATAGATAATATGATTATAATGGAATAAAGGCCATAGTAGGTGCTGTAGCTGTGCAAAGGATGGACATCTCACTTATCACCTTTAAGACGAAGATGAGTTAGCAAGCAGAGGTAAAAAAGTGTTCCAGCGAGAGGGAACATCCTATGCAAAGGCTGCAACTCTAGAAAGAGTCTAAAATGTATGGCATATCGATCCCTTTAACTTCTGAGTAATGTGTTTCATTTTCCTTTTCCAATGGCTTAAACAATATGTCTCCAGTAAAACTTCCATATTTAGAAAATGACTGACAAAGTATTTTCTCTCTGTACGATCTCACCCTCTTACAGTAGTCCTTCCATAGCCAGATGTTTCCACAGGATGCTGAACTTGTTAACACTCAGTATTTCAACATGTGCTACCACATTTCTCCTTCCCATCTATAATTTGGCATTGTTTGAAGCCATTATTTAACATGTGAGTGTTATAATTAACTGAAAATGATTGAGATATCTTTACATGTCCATAAAAAATGGAGTGAAGCTTGCCAGGGTCACAATTGACAAAATATGCGGTGAGAAAAGACACATTTGCACTACACTTGGCAAATGTATTATCTTTCATTCTCTAAGAAATGGTATGAGATGATTCTCTGTTATTTCTTTAGAGCTCAAATGCCTCATGAACTGTGTGATAGTTATTAGAAATGGAAAACAGTCTTTTCCCCCCTCTTTAAGCCTCATCATAAACTACCAGGTAGCTAACACCTGAGTATGTGTTGAGTCAGTCAGAATTTTATCACCTGGCATTTGGGCCGCAATACTTGAATCCGTGAAACTTGACCAGGAGAAATTTAAAAAATATCTCTGAGCATTTTAAAATGTTCATAACTTATCTGCCACAATAAATTTTTGGTTATCGTTGCCTATTAAGCCATCAATTAATTTTTTAAGGAAAGTGTATTTTTCTATCCACATAGCATTGAATTTTCATGTACCTTCACTGTTTTTTTCCTGAAGTAAATGTTTCTAAAAGAGTTTTGCACTTTCTATGTAATAGGGCTGACTCAAATCCCTGCCACTCCAATCTGCTTTTCTCAGTGCTTTTTTATAGCCGTAGTTTTCTCCTAACGGCATCTTGTCTTTTATTTGGCTTTGTGTTTTGAACCTACTGCTTGGTTAGAGGCACATCAGTACTTAGGGTACTGCAAAGGAGGAGGTATGGAGACGTTAATATAAGAAAGTGCTATAAAGCACTTCCGAGAAAAAAAACCTTACCTCCTTGCTAGTAGTTTAGAGACTTTTGCTCAGCTTAACATAAACGAGATCTTAAGCATGAAGAGATTTTTGTTTCCTGGAAGTTTTATCATTGTTACTTAATTTAAAGTTTTACCTCAGGTTTGGTTCTCCCTAATTCCAACTGTTTCCTCCATCTTCCTTTTCCTTGGTGCTGCGTTACTGCTACCTAAAACGGCACCGTCTCAGCTATGACCTCTTTTGGGAGCAGCTCCTCAACCTTGACATGCTCCCCCTGAAGGACATGCTCCCTTAGCTCCACTTTCCCATATTATTCTGATCTTATTCTGCTTTCTGGGAGTGAGGGTAAGATTCCTTGAGCTGAAAGAGTGTGTTACAGAGACTACTGGTTTCTTGTTATTTATTTTCCTCTTCTTTCTTATTAACAGAACTTTAATTTAATGGAGTGGTGGTAACACACTGGGCTCAAAAACTGTTTGACCAGCCCCTCTTGCAGTTAGGGATGGCAAGGGGATGCAGGGGAAAGTCATCGGGTGGGGCTTCGGGAATGTCTGTTCATCTTTGCTCTTTGCATTTTTCTGCCTGAAACACTAGACATGATAGATGGAGCTCTAGAAGAAATATTCTGTGTAACTTCGAGGAAAGAAGTAATGCACTAAGGGTAACAGAGGAGAAAATAGAAGAAACCTAGGTCCCTGACGACTCTTCAGAACTTAATATATTAGCTTTGATCTGCCTAAATCTGGACTTTCTCTAAAATACTACCCTCGTTTAAGACACAGTATTCAAGTCTCTGTTACTAGCAGCCAAACACTGTTCCTGAAGGATACACAGATCAAGTGGTTGATCAACAAACTACTTTGATCAGTAAATCAACCCACTCTCCACATCCGTGTCCCTCATCACGCATCATAAAATGGAGGAATCATTAGAACTTATAGCCCACGGGTTTTTGAAACAGAGGTAAATGAGAACAATCTCAGGTCACAAAATGACATTATTAATGCCAGGAAAGTGAAGACTAGAGAAATTTTATTTTAATGTTTCATTAAATGTTTTAATGAAACAAACATTTATTTGGTAATACTGTGGACCAGGAACTGTATGATTAATCTCATTTGATAGAACCACTTTGCAAGATAGATATTATTATACTGAATTTTCCAGTAAAGCAAAAAGAATCAGAGAAATTAAGTAACCTCCAAGGCCACACAACTTATTACTTCTAGAGCCGGGATTCAAATCTTGATGTCACCCCTCAAAAATTCTTGCTCTTTAGGCTTTAGTAAATAGCCAGACAAAATCATGATGTTTTCTATTTTTTTCTTAATGCTTTCATCATAGACATATATATATATATATATATATATATATATATATATATGTCTAGCAGAGTGGATAAAGTTCATCAGAGCTCAAAAAATTAGAAAGGATAGGAAATTATACTTTTTATTTCTCAATAAAGGGGCAGTTTCTGCATCTCATCAGGCCTGCTTATAAATCATAGCATCCCCGTATGAACAGTAATAAAATTAGAGGAAGAAGAATCTCACTGAAGTGGAATAACAAGACCAGATGTGAAGCAACTAGAGGAGTGAATGAATGAACGTCTTATTCTTATTAGTCACACAACTCTGGATTTGTCAAGAAATAAGAGTTCTTAAAAAATCAAGCAGATTCTCTGACACCTTGCTCCTGCACTCACAGAAAAGTGCTGATACTTGCAAAATAAAAAATCCAGGTCCTATATTTATCAGTATTGGTGAAAAAAAAAAAAAAGAAAAGAAAAACAAGGTCAGTAAGATATGCTGACTTGTGGCTAAAAATATGAGCATTTGTTAAACTTTGCCATAT
Organism: Tapirus indicus; assembly: GCA_031878705.1. Classification (NCBI taxonomy): domain Eukaryota; kingdom Metazoa; phylum Chordata; class Mammalia; order Perissodactyla; family Tapiridae; genus Tapirus; species Tapirus indicus. The sequence goes on along the minus strand of CM062933.1, from coordinate 36,947,721 downwards.
GTGAGGACATGCTCAAAAATTAGGGTAGACACAGTTCCAAAGTTGACGGTTGTTACATGAATCAGTTCCACTGCTGTTTTCTTCCAACTTTTTTGAAAGTGGTTTGTATTTAATTTGCCTTAGATGCTGCAAAAGTGAAAAAGTATTGAGTGGCTGCACATGGGGTGGGAGAGTGGGAAGAAACTCTGAGATATTAATAATGCTCCTTGCAATAGGGTTATTAATCAACCCTGAAGGCCAGAGATTGGGAGGAATCACATCTGGAGTTGCACCCTGGTTCCAGAAGTAAGAAGAGTTACAAGGGCCAACGGTTTAACAAGAATTAACTACAGGAATAAACTGAAGAGCCCAGTCACTTTGTTGTGTTCACAATAAGGCTCAAACCTCACAAAGTCCAGTAGTGCAGGAGGCTCACGAAGCTTTGGATAAAAACGAGATGGAGGTAGGATGCTTTCTGAGACAGACTTATCCCTGCATGCCTGAAAAGTGGCACACAAGAGATAATATTCTTAAATAATTCATGGTTCTCACAGAGAAGGTGGACATGAGCTGTCAAACAGGACAATTGCGCTGGCCCATCCTCTCCACTAAAGAAACACCTTCATTATAGCCTAGGAAAGCCGAGTTCATTTAAACAAGGGGAAGAGAATCATCATTAAACTCTAAACTAAGACACTGGAAGCAAAAAGGTAAAAATGAAATGAGCAATATTCCAATAATTTAAAAAAAAACCCAGGAAATATTGTTCATGAGGAAGATGAATCGTTTTAACCTGATATTTAAAAATTAGCTATATGAATTTTAGAATTTGTAAATACAAAAGCTCAGAAATGATTTGGCTAGATAGGAGAAGGATATGAATCAAGAAATAAGGAATTTAAGGGAAGAAGGAAAAAAGAAAATGGAATAAAATTCAAAAACAAACACTAAATAGTCATCTGAAGCAGATAGATATCAAAGAAATCACAGGGAGGGAATGAAAAGAAAATAAACAAAATAAAAATAAAGAGTCAGGAATGGTTTGGAGAAAATGTAATGAACATAAAAAAATATGCAAAGAGATCCAATGTATGCCTAATAGAGTCCCTAAAGAGGAAACGCAGGACAATACAACATAATAAATAGGTAAAACTCTAATTCTGGAAACTTTCTTAAAATAAAAGAAATTTGAATCTGCATGTTATAAAGATATAATCTCTATCCTGGGAATTCTATTCAGAGTATTCAAAACTGAGACAATTCCTAAAACAGCTGTTAAACTTTAAATATAAGGAGAAGCAATTCTTTGGGAATCTGGGGAAAGAGTCACTTAAAAGGGGAAAACAGTCAGAATGGCATCAGGCTTGATTTGTAATATTTTATTACACTGAAATATGGACTGAAGACCATAGGACAATGTTTTTAAGATATTCAAGGAAAGAAAACACGAGCCAAGTATTTTTTATACTGACAAACTGTTCTTCAGTAATAAAGGCCACATACAGATATTTATGAATTTTTAAAAACTTGGGAAATATTGTTTGAATAATCCTCTCCTGGGAAATCTATTAGAGAACAAATTTCTGGCAACCATAAAATGATCAACAAATTTGACATAAATTAAGAACAAGCACTGAACCTGCTTATAAATAGATTTAAAAGTAAAATATAAGAATGAGGAAGAGGTGGTAGAATGTGTTATATTCTCTTTAAAAATAGACTGAGATAACTAATCAAGATAATACTAGTGACTAAATTAGAGAGTGGAGCAGAAGATAGGAGGGGAGAAAAAATAATAGTAAGATTGTAATATATAGCATCTAAAGAAGGGTTGACTAAGGATTTTATCTAAGGATACTAGTATCAACACAAAACTTGGGAAAATGCAAACTACCCATAACAAAAAAAAGTCTTCTTCTAAAAAAAGCAAAGTAAAAAAAAAAAAAAAATCAAATACAAAACTTTATATAAAGATTAAATATATCATGAAACAATATGACAGAATTAAAGACCAAACATATTGTTTTGATCAAAATGTAAATGAGAATAACCCAGGTACTAAAAGAAAAAAATCATATTTGCCAACAAAGTGAAACACAAAATTGCGCTCTTCTTTCCAAGAGATACATCAAAAACAGTGATTCAGAAAGTTTAAAAATGAGTGAATGAGGGGTGAAGTGGGGAAGAGCTACTGCAGTCACAGAATAAAATGGGCACACTGGCAGTGCCTGAGGTGACCAAGCAGGTAAAGGCCTGCAGCACATTCACTGCTATTGATGGAATGCTTTCAATTCAGAAGCAGATAGAAAAAGAGTTGTTGATTGTGGGACAACTTCTGAAGAAACTCAAGAAGCCTACCTCTAGTTTCAATATACATATGAAGCATTTGGTTAAGATTAAAAGCCTAAGTGACATGACCATGAAAGGAGAAATTATTCTCACATCCAACTAGATTGATATGCTTACTGAAAATATTGCTTAAACAATATCCATGAGTCATTTTTGCATTTTCTACTGTGATCACTTTTCACTATGAGAAATACTCTGCGTGGTTACCACTTCATCTCCCTCTAGAGGACAGTCTCATGTGTCACTCTTTCTGAGTTAGAAACAATCCTTCCTGTGAAAAGACCAGACTACCGGACCTTGATGTTGGAGGAAAGCCTAATCCACTGATTGTGCACAACAGGTAGAAGTATGCTGATATGATGATAGAAACCAAGAGTCAGAAGCTGAGCTCAGATGGTTATGAGAGATGTTGCCTGAAAGTGGTGATTTTCCCAACATTCGTCAGTAAAGTTGATATATGTGCAGGTACAGAAATTGCTTCTAGAACACTTCAAGAAGTGTTTAAAAGGGTCTAGGACATTATGCCTTGAATTACTTCTAGAAGAGGACAGCCATAGACACACCAGGCAAATGCAAATAGAAGGCGAACAATAGTCAATAATCTGATATCAGACAAGGTAGACACAAGAGCAAAAACAATAAACAAGACAATGAAGAACACTCTATGATGTTAAGGGATATAATTCACATCAAAACATTAATAGTAATTAATATCTATTGGCCAAATAACACACCAAAAACTTCCATGAAATAGAAATTATAATAAATTCAAAGAGAAATAGACAGACACACTTACAGTAGGAGAATTTCACATACCTCACATATACCTGACGCATGAAGTGGAAAATAATTGAGTAGGGATTATGAGATCTAAACAATATAATCAATAGCATCTCAATCTCTGCTTCCCAATAATGGAGATTACTTTTTTTTCACATGCATATGAAATTTTTATGAAAATTGATTTCTGGGCCACAAACGAAAATCTCAGTAAACTAAGAAAACTATGAATAAGGCAAACAGCATGTCTCTGATCACAATACAACAAAACCAATATTAAAGAGTTTTATGCTTGGAAACTTCGAAGTACAGTATTAAGCATATCCAGGATCAAAGGAGGAAATAGAAAGTGAAATTGTAGTTTCTAGAAAATAATAATAATTATAACTTGACATATAGAATTCTTAAGATGTAAATAAAACAGGAAAATATTTCATAACATTAAATATTTATATTAACTACAGTGGAAAAAAGAGAATAAGTAAACATCCAATTCTAAAAGCTGGAAATGAATTAAAAGTTATCTGAAAGAAAGCAAAAAAGAAAAAAATTAATAAGATGAACAAAGAAATTAATGAGTAAGAAAATGGGAAAATAGTGGAACTAATGAACAAAAAACCTATTTATGTGAAAAATAAACATAAACAAAACAATAGTGTTTCTGCAGCTCTTAGGCAGGCAAATAAATTTGAAGATATTTCTAAAATAAGACACCAAAAGTAATCTTAATAAAGATGCAATGTCTAAGTATACCAATTTCCATAGAAAGAAAAACAGAGAAAATTTTCAGAAATCCCTCGCAAAAGAGAACGGTGTCCACCCAGAGGGTTATACCAAACCTTTAAAGATCAGATAGTTCCAATTATATGGAGAATACTATTCCAAACCAAAGATCAGATAGTTCTCAATTATTCCAGAGAATACTGAAAAAAGGAAAACTTTCAAAGTAAATCTGATAAAGATGGAATTGAAGATCATTAGTGAATATCAATGCCAAATTTAAATAAAAATTGGATAATAATGGTGAGTTAAATGTCAGACAGAGAAAGACAAATCCTGTATAATTTCACTTATATGTGAAATCTAAAAAACAAAATAAACAAACAAAATACATCAGAAATAAACTCATAGATACAAACAACAAACAGGTGATGGCCAGCAGTGGGGGTGGGGGGGTGGGCAACATAGGTGAGGGGATTAAGAGGTACAAACTTTCAGTTATAAAATAAATAAGTCATCAGAGTGCAATGTACAGAATAGGGAATATAGTCAATAATATTGCAATAACTCTTTATGGTGACAGATGGTTACTAGATTTGTCACGGTGATCATTTCATAATGTATGTAAATGTCAAAATCACTATGTTGTACACCGGAAACTAATATTGTGTTGTGTGTCAACTATACTTCAATTTAAAAAAATATTAGACAATAAAATCCCATATTATACTTAAAGATAATATATATTGTAATTTAAAGGACTTTTAATGATTTATCCATGATGGAAGGAAAATTCACTAACATTAACCAAGATGGCCTTAATGTTTCCCTCAGCTTGACTAAATATTAAATTTTTCCCTACTATGGGTCCCTAAGCTTTCTTTTCTTTGACAACTTGCTTTAGAAAATTCATAGCTGCAAATTCTTTCTCTGCCCCTTTGAAATGCAGCAAATCTTCTCCCAACTTCTTGCCAGTATTAAAACCCAGGAATGTTCTTCTCAAGGACCTGGGAGCCATCCCTTTGAACTGTAATCATTAAGAAAGATAGATTTCCTATCTCCTGGGAGGATAAGAGACTAACTTCCATTAGTATCAATCAGCAAACACAGATGGAGCATTGACCTAGCTCCCCCAATGTCCTCCAGTACCTTTTCAACTAGCTCACTCCCGCACTTAAAAACACTCCACATTTTGTTGCAGCTGAGTTGAATTCAGTCTCTCTCCTCTATTGCAATAGTCTTGAATTAAAGTCTTCCTTGCCAGTTTAACTCCATTTGATGCAATTTTTCTTTGATGGCATATGTACCATATTGAGATACTTAAGGAGAGAGAGAACTATTTCCATGGATATCAATAAAAAGATTTGATAATTCAACACAGATTCCTCGTAAAAGCACCAACTAAATATAGATAAAAATAAATCCATCCACATATAAATGAACACAGACATATATATAAGCCATTAATGTAAATTTAGGAACAAAATTAGATGCCCACTACTGACAATAAACAAAATCAACTAAAATGAAAAAAAAAAAAGCAAAGAAAAAAAGACAATGAACTAAGAAACACACAAAGGTGTAATGGGTAATCCAAGAGAATAAATGATAAAACTAGTACAAACAATGAGAAAATTTATTAAGGAAGTTGAGTATTAAAGTTGATATACAGAAATTAATAGTCTCGTATATACAGACAATGGCCATTAAGAATAAAAATGGAAGAGCATTTACAATAGTAAATAATTTGAAATACCTAGAATAAAATTAGCAAGAAATATGCCAAACCGGCTGAAGGAAAACATTAAAACATCCCTGAAAATCATAAAAGTAGACTTGAATAAATGGAGAGGAATTTCATATTCTTGGAAATCTCAATATCATTAAAATCTTAATTCTCCCCAAATTGATGTACAAAATCACCATGAACCAAACAGAAATACCAGCAGTTCCTTCTTTAACTGAAGCTATATACATTGATTTTAAAGTTCATATAGAAAATAAACAAGGATATAGTGAGATGTAGTCCTACCTGTTTATTTTTGCTTTTGTTGCCTGTGCTTCTGTTGTCATATCCAAAAAATCACTGCCAAGACCACTGTTAAGGAGCTTTTCCCTATGTTTTCTTCTAGAAGTTTTATGGTTGCTGGTTTTACATGAAGTCTTTAATCCATTTCAAGTTAATTTTTTGAGTGGCATAAGATAGGGACCCAGTTTCATTCTTTTGCATGCATATATCTGGTTTTCCCAGCACCATTTATTTAAGGGACTATCCTTTCCCCATTGTGCATTCTTGGTGCCCTCATTAAATATCACTTGACCATATGTATGTGAGACTTTTTTCTGGATTCTTTATTCTGTTCCATTGGTCTGTATGTCTGTATTTATGCCAGTACCATACTGTTTTGATTACTATATCTTTGTAATATAGTTTGAAATCAGGTAATATACTTTGTAATATAGTTTGAAATATAGTCTGAAATGCCTCCAGCTTTGTTCTTCTTCTCTAGATTGCTTTAGTTATTCAGGGTCTTTTCTGGTTCTGTACAAAGTTTTGGGTTGTTTTTTCTATTTTTGTGAAGAAAACATCATTGAGATTTGCTAGGGATTGCAATAATTCTGTAGTTTGCTCTGGGTAGTATGAACATTTTAATAATATTAATTCCTCCAGTCCAATAACATGAATATGTGTCCATTTATTTGAGTCTTCTTCAATTTCTTTTATCAATGTCTTATAGTTTTCAGTGTACAGGTCATTCACTTCCTTGGTTAAATTTATTCCTAAGTATTTTATTGTTTTTGATTCTGTTGTAAATGAGATTACTTTCTTGATTTCTCTTTCATATAGTTTCTTGTTAGTGTATAGAAATGCAACTGATTTTTGTATGTTAATTTTGTATCCTGCAACTTCACTGAATTCATTTATTAATTCTAACAGTTTTTTTGGTGTAGTCTTTAGGGTTTTTATATGTAAGAATATATTGTTTGCAGAGACGGTTTTACTTCTTCCTTTCCAATATGAATGCCTTTTATTTCTTTTTCTTGCCTAATTGCTCTGGCTAGAACTTCCAGTGCAATGTTGAATAGAAGTGGTGAGAGTGCACATCTTAGTCTTAGAGACATTCTGATTTCAAAGGAAAAGCTGTTAGCATTTCACCATGGAGTATGAGGTTAGCTGCAGGCTTGTCACATATAACCTTTATTATGTTGAAGTATACTCCTTCTATACAAATTTATTGAGTGTTTTTATCATGAAAGGATATCAAATTTTGTCAAATGCTTTTTCTGTATCTATTCAGATGATCATATGGTTTGTATCTTTCATTCTCTTAATGTGCTATATCACATTTATTGACTCGAGTATCTGTAACTATCTTGCATCTCAAGGATAAGTCCCATTTCTTCATGGCGTATAATCCTTTTAATGTGCTGTTGAATTCAACTTGCTAATATTGTGTTTAGGATTTTTGCATCTATGTTTATTAGGGATATTGGCCTGCAATTTTCTTTTCTTGTAGTGTCCTTGTCTGACTTTGGTATCAGGATTATGCTGACCTTGTAAAACAATTTTGCAAGTGTTCCCTTCTCTTCAATTATTTGAAAGATTTGAGAAGGATTGGCATTAATTCTTCTTTAAATGTTTGGCAGAACTAACCAGTGAAGGTGTCTGGTCCTGGGCTTTTCCTTGTTGGGAGATTTTTGATTACTGAGTCAATGTCCTTACAAGTTATATGTCTATTTCAGATTTATCATTTCTTCATGACTCAAAGTAAAATGCTGCACAGCAAAGGATTAATATCTAAAATATGTAAGGAACTTATACAACCCAATAGCAAAAAAACCAAAATAACACAATTAAAAAACTAGCAAAGAGGGCTGGCCCGGTGGCTTAGCAGTTAAGTTCACATGCTCCGCTTCAGCTGTCTGGGGTTCACAGGTTCGATCCCGGGTGAGGACTGACTCACTTGTCAAGCCATGCTGTGGTGGCATTCCATGTAAAGTAGAGGAAGATGGGCACGGCTGTTAGCCCAGGGCCAATCTTCATCAGCAAAAAGAGGAGGATTGGCAACGGATGTTAGCTCAGGGCTAGTCTTCCTCACACACACGAAAAAAACAATAGGCAAAGGACCTGAATAGACATTTTTTCAAAGAAGACATGCAAATAATCAATGGGTACATGAAAAGATGCTTAACATAATTAATCTTCAGGGAAATGTAAATCAAAACCACAATGAGACATCACCTCTCACATCTGTTAGGATGCCTAACATCAAAAAGACAAGAGATAACAAGTGTTGGAGAGGATGTGGAGAAAAGGGAATCCTTGTACCCTGTTGGTGGGAATGTAAATTAGTACAGCCATTATGTACAATGCTATGAAGTGCCCTCAAAAAATTAAATAATCCAACAATCCCAATTCCGGGTACTTATCTGAAATCACTATCTTAAAGAGCTATCTGCCCCACCATGTTCTTTGCAGTATTATTCACAATAGCCAAGTTACAGAAACAACCTAAGTGTCCATTGATATATAAATGGATAAAGAAAATGTGATGTGTGTGTATATATATATATATATAAAATGGAATATTATTCAGCCATACAAAAGAAAGTAATCCTGGCATTTGCAACAACATGGATGAAACTGGAGAACATTACGCTAAGTGAAATAAGTCAGACAGAGAAAGACATATACTGTATGATATCAGTTATACGTGGAATCTAAAAAAAAAAAGTTTAATTCATAGAAGCAGAGCATAGAATGGTTGTTGCCAGGGGTGGGGAAAATGAGGAGATATTAATCAAAAGGTACAAGCTTTCAGTTATAAGATGAATTAGTTCTGAGAATCTAATGTAGAACGTGATGACTAGAGTCGATAACTCACCACACACACAAAACATAACTATGTGAGGTGGTGGATGGGTTAATGAACTTGATTGTGGTAAATATTTCACAAAGTATATGTATAGGAAATCATCTCATTGTACATTTTGAATATATACAAATTTATTTGTTAATTATACCTCAATAAAACCAGAAAAATTAAACAAGGATGTATAATTAAGGAATTTGTAAGAAAACAAAGAGTGATGATTTAATAAATAATATATATATGATACGGCCTTAAGGCTAAAATAGGGAATGAACAGATGAACGTATGAAACAGAAGGAAAATTTCAGAAATAGACCAAAGTGATTTTGAAAATTATGAAAAATTGACAAAGAAAATCAATGAGGTCAGGTTAATCTTTCAAATTATTGAATTGGGACAAACAGATTTCCACTTAGGAAAAAAAAAAGATAGAATTGGACCCATACATTATATTGTATAAGATAATTTCCAAATGGATCAGATATATAAATATTGAAAAGTGAAGTTATACAAGTACTAGGAGAAAGCATGGGCGAAATATTTTATGCCTGGCTATAATAAAACCTTCCTAATCATGATTCAAAATTGATCAGAAATAATAAAAAGGGAATAATATATTTGATTAAATAAACATAAATAACTGAATAGAAAACATGTCAAAAGACAAATGGAAAACTAGGAATTTGCAATTTATATCACAAAGAACTAATATCTTTAAAATGTAAAAAGCCTCTAAAATGAGAAGAACATATAACTCAGAAACTTAATATAAAATTTGTAAGTGACAAGAATAATTTACAGAAAATAATACATAAATATCCATTAAACACATGAAAGAATGTTTAAATTCACTCATAAAAAGAGAAAAATAAATGAAACACCATCGAGATTCCATTTCTTACCACTCAGATTTGAAAAATCGAAAGCCTCACAATATACCATGTTGGTGAGTATGTAGTGAAATAGTCACTATCATATACTCCTAACAAGAATGAAAAGTGTTACAACCCCTACAGAGGAGATTTTGGCAATATTTAGCAAAGTGATGTCAAACTTTGGACCACACAATTCCAATTTGAGAAATCTATGCTAAAGGCAAACCACAAAATAGCTTATACATAATATTATTTGTTGAAATTATTTATAATAGCAAAAGATTAGAAATAAAACATGTCCATTAGTAGGGGATGGGTTAAATAAATAATGGAACATAAAACAATGAACTATGAAGCTGCAGGAAAGAATTAGGAAGATCTCTGTCCACCAGTAGGGAGTGATGTCCAGCACATATGTGTACAGCAGTATATATAGTATGGTATGTCTAGTGTAAAAAATGGAGGGAGGATTAAAATATATACACTTATTTGCTTAAATTTACAAAAGAAAAAGGAAAACAAAAAGCTAATGTAAAGGATTACCCATAGGAGAAGAGGGAACAGAGTAGAAGTGAGAGAGGCAAGACTGAGATTAGGAATGCATCTAATTTATAGTGTGTCTCTGAAATCATGTGAATGTTTTACATAATGAAACAACAAAACCAAATAAAAATTTAAAAATCTCTGAAAATTCAAAACAAGACAAAAAAAGTCTAAATGATTATTAGTTCAGTGACACAACTACTCATAGAAAAGAATTATTCCTGCTAAATTTAGAACACAGTGTTTTGACTATAAATAATAGTAGGCCTTAACTCTAAAGATAAAATTAGCTACAAAGGAAACTTAGCTGCATTCACTAGTCTTATTATTAGCAATAATATTGGGATAGTTATTCAGACACAATAACGTGTGTATTGTAAGAGAAATTTAAAAAGTCCATGTTTTCAGGAGCAAAGATTTTTCAACATAAGAGAAAAAGTGTTAAGTAAAAACCTTCTAATCTTAAGATTAAATTTGAAATAGTATGAGCATTGATTACTACTCTTTTCATAACACTACTTACTTCCTACCTCTGTCCATTGGAAAAAAAATATGCTCACAACAATGAACTAACATCCACTCCTAACACTCAGACTGTGATTTCTAAATACTATTCTGTACCTTAAAAAAAATAAATAAAAGAGTCTCTGGGATTAATGGTTGCTTATAGTTATGGATCAAGAAATACATAAGATGAGCCTGGAATGTGAGGTGAAAAGGAAGATGCCATAAAGGCTAATAAGTTGTATCAAAAGAACATGTGGGTAAATTTAAGTGTTCTAGCCAACATGGAGCAATACCAACGACAAAAAGAATAACAACTATACTTGATTAAAACAGTAAACATTAAGAAAACGAATTCATAATGATACAGGAGAAAGGAGAAATAAAACTTCTCAGGTGCCACTGGAAATTGCTAGAGCACCGACTCAGTACAATAAACACCAATAATTACAGGAAAAAAATCCAGCGTCCATTGTGATATTCAATATGAACTGTATTGGGGGTAACCAAATAGCTTGAATGGATTAGAGAAAGCTCTTCTATACATAATAATTCTATCCAATAAATGCAGAGGGAATGATAAAACTGGAAAATCACCATTTTCACCCCTAATGAAAAAAATTGAATCAGGAAAGTCATCAATGGATAGTAAAACCATTAGCTGAAAGGTTGATTGGGAGCTTTAACTTGACATAGTCTTGCTGTCACCTCCTGAAGTCATTAATGAATATTAGCATCACTACATACCACTAACATGCTGTGAGCAAACCAGACGGTATCTGCCTTCTGATAGAATATAATATCAAATAAGCTGCAGATCCTCTGCACTGTTATTGTACCAACAAAACAAAATAAAAAGACTATGAATCAAATCAGACTGACAGGAAATTCAGGGACTAAAGGGACAAGTTAAATGACCTATCACAGAAGCAATCAGAAAAATACAGTGTGGGATATTCACTGGACATCTAATGTGGTTTCTAAAAGAAGAACATTGCATACAAAAATTACAACAGATAAGCAAAACAGAAAAAAGAAAAACTATTCTAGATTGATAGACATTTAAAACACTAAAATGAGCATAAGAATCAAAGGAGTAAATATAAACTTGTCTATATGCTAGTTTGAATGAACTGACCATACAAGGACAATTTTTGTCAGTTGGGGTAATTTGAAAGTAAGCTAGGTATTAGACAATATTAAGGCACGTTATTAATTCTGTTAAATGTGATAACAATATTGGATTATTTAAGAAAAATTCTCTGTTTTTGAGATGCATAGTGAAGTATTTATAGGTGAATTGAGATAGTGCATGCATTTTGCTTTGAAATACTCCTGTAAAACAATTTTGAAAACATTTTTAAAAATATGAGTGGAAGATAGATAAAGCAAGAATGGAAAATTATACCTTTCATCTAGCTTCAAAAACTGTCAACATTTTGCTATACCCACTCCTATTAGCTAGCTATTACCCACTCCTATTTTTTAAAAAGAACATTATAAAAAATTTAAAACACACCAAAACCATAGCAACTAATATTCTAATCATGCTTTGCATATGTTTAGTTAATTTTAATTGCTTAATTTTAATTCTTAATTTTAATTGCTTCCTATGCATTCGATAAACAATCTAGATAATTTTAAGTTTATTTCGAAGAATTTAACTATTTATGATCAACTTCTAAATGTATTAGCATAGATAATCAAGGCAGTTCCAGGTATGCTTCCTAGGCTGAGGAAGCCAAGGAAGGCCCCTTAGTCACCTTTTCATGAATCATTTATAATGAGGCCATCTGAAACATTTGAAATAAAATGTGGAGAACAAATCGCTACGCTCAAGGCAGTGTGTTGTGAAGAGGGTATTATCCAGCACTAAACCTCCATGATTTTATTATGCTTGTAGAAGCTTAGAAAATGTGTCCTGTGCTCTCACATCACTACTTTGAAATGTCAGAAGGTTTGCCTCTCAGCACGCAGACTCATGGAAACACAGTCTAGGATGTGATAATGTCCCCCGAAAATGTGCACCTTGCTGAGGCACGAAATGACCAGAGTGGTTCATTAATCACATTCAGCTTTTTGACTTAGAAAAACCCTCTCTTGCCTCCTTCTTCCCTATCAAATATATGTCTTTGGGCTCTCAACACATTAAATTGGTGAAATGTCATAATTTAACGTTTAAAGATAATAAAATGATGTTAATTATGGATTGCCTTCGGGCATGTCAGTTTGTAATGTAGCAGTTTAACATTTTGACACCATTTAGGCAACATATCCAGAAGGTCACTTTGTTTACGTAATTATTACACCATCAGGCTGTTTCAGCCCTTGGATCATGTGGAGACATCCAGGATTGTTTTAACATGGTATCCACAAAACAGAATTCAGCACAAGAGAGAGGTAAAAGAATTCCAAGCGTGATGGTGAAGGGAGTTCCAAGTGGAACAGCAGTGTAGCTGACTAAGAGGACAATCAATTATAGATGTTTTCGAAAGGACGTTTTCCCCCAAGTTTCTACATTCTGATAATTTGAAGAAATAGAATTTCCATTTTGAATTATTGGTATCATCCATAAATCCTTGAAAATTATATGATAGTTTGCATTATTTAACACTTATATAGTGCTTACTAAATGTCTGGCATTGTTTTAAGCATTTTAAACATATTGATTTATTTGAATTCTTGTTAATTCTCAGACATAGAAGTTTTTTACCCCAAGGACTTCGATTGCTGCTTAGTGGCAGAGCCCGGATTCAAACTCAGGAAGTCTGTCTCCTGATTCTGTGCTCTGAACCACTACCTATCTGCCTCTCATCCAGTAACATATTGGACTGAAAATTTCCCTATTACAAGAATGCGTCAAAAGATTTTCTCTTTCTAATTTTGGACTGCCTAATGGATCTGAGAGTTAAGATTGTGCCTTTTTCTGCTTTATCCTTATAAAAATGTAAAAACTGGGTCCTTTTGTTGAGTTTTAACAGAAATGTTATATTATATATATTTTACCATCATTGTTAAAGAGAGAGGGAAATTAGTAAATGCAGCCGACCTCTAAGGGTGGTTTTATAAGATAGCAGGATATTTTACTGCTTCCTGTCCAACATCACATTTCAATTTTCAGCATTTAACAGTCTCTATTGTAGATGAACTAATGGTTAGAACAAAAATATTCTATACTTTGCTGTTCAGATTCAAGGTAGGTTTGCTTTTACTGGAGTCCACAAAGGCCAGGGTTACAATGGAGTCCTGGTAAAATAAATGTCTATATCTGTAGTTCAGATTAGTTGGGAGAGCACTATCTCTGTTAAGTAAACCTAACTGGAAGTTTGTGTCTGTCACTAATTGGTTCTGTCAACTTAGAGCCAATACCACTTCTTTGATTTGTACTCCGTGGTTAACCAACATTTCTGTGCACCTATGGAGTACAAATAGGGGTAATAATACGAATCCCTTCAAGGATTTCTTTATGGCTTTGATGAAGTATTCAATAAAGCACATGGGTAAGTGCATACTGTTTTTTTCTGTGGCAAAAAGGCTGAGAAATAACGTAGCAGACAGAAAACTAACAACAATTATTCTTGTCCTGGAGAAATTCACACTCTGATAAGGAAGACAAACAAACAAAACATAATTGCAAAACAATATGAAAATTGCTAAAATAAAGATAGGCGCAAACATCTATGAGAGCACAAAGACAAGAATCCCTGACTGTATATTTCGCTAGTCTACTGATATTCCCGCTCTCCTAGACAACTGTCCTCACCTTCCCTCCTCAAATTCCCAACATCTGTTAACCTACCCTCTCTGTCAGCTGATGAGCTTGCTTTTTCATTGACTCTAAAAAAAAGATAATGCTCAAGGCCACCATCACCATATCAAGTCATCTACCAGCATCTGTATCCATGTGCTCTGCCATGCTGTCTTCTTTTCATACATGAACTACTCATGCCCATATCCAAAACCTGTCCTCTATGTGGGCACTAGATTCCATTCTGTCTCACATCAAAGAAAACATTGTCCCAGTAGCCATCCTCCCTCTTTTTTCTACATTACTATTTTCCCCCGTCTGCCTAGTGATTCTTGGAAGTATAATAACATGTTATTTCTCTACTCCCCCTCCTCAAAACAAAACTTTTTCTTGAAGCCACTCTACCAGTCAGCTACTGCCCACTTTCTTCCCTTTGTAGCAACAGTCCTTGGAAGAGTTACTCACCTTCACTCTCTGATTCCTCTCCCCACATTGTCTCTTCAACAAGCTCCAAGCAGGCTATAGTCTCCCATCACTCCCCTGAAACTGCACTCGTCACTAGCGACTTCCACTTTGCTAAATCCAGTGGACAAGTTTCAATTCTCCTCTTGCTTGATCTGTCAATAGCATTTGACCCAATATGTCTGTCCTTTTTAACAAAAACCTTCTTCACTTGGATGCCAGCTTGACTTTCACACATCCTCATTATTTTCTCCTCATTTCTCTTGGCCATTCCTCTTCATCTCTCTTACATCTTAATTTTGGAGCTCTCCACCCTTTGCCCAAGGCTTAGTTCTTGTTTCTTTTCAATTCTCTATCCAAACTCATACCCACACCCTTTTCATCTCATCTCAACTCATGGTTATGCCTACCACCTGCATGTCACCACTCCCACATCTATATCTCCACTAGGGACCTGTCACTCGACCTCTAGGCCCAGAAGCACATTATTTCATTATTTTAAAGCTAATGTAGTTTAAGCTTTGGTCTCCTCCCTTGCATAAATCCTCTTCAAGGTCTGGGTGGAGGCCCAACAGTGTGATGGTATGGGCAACACTTTTTGTTAAATGTACAGAAGACTTTATATAATGGCAACTTGTTAGGATGCTCGGTTTCTCTCTCACTACCTCTCTTCCTGCCCTTAGGAACTGGAACAGCCATGGGCGTTTTGTGGACAGAGGCAATGGGATGTTAAACTGGTAGTGGATTTCTAGTCATAACGAAGAATGATTTTATGTGAGTAGGGCAATACTGTAAATAGTAAGTATGTTTGTGTTTGAGGGTGTAGAAGAAAATAGGAGGAAGGAAGGAATTGTGGGCATAATATATTCACAAGAAATAAGCTGAAAAGACAGTTTCAGCAACATATTATGAAAGGATTTTTCTCTCAGTTAAGGCAATTGGAAAATAACAGACTAGAAATGTTTCAGAAGATTTAGTAGTTTGCTGCACACTGGGCATTTGTAATGGTGCTACATGAATAGAGGGGCCTTTGTATTTATGACATGCAACCATCCTTCTGTGACAAGTGGATACCTGGGAACACATAAAATTTGATAGAATTTGAAAGGTATGTTTTACACACAAATGATCAGTAGTTAATAAGACGATATAGTACTTTCAACATATTCATTGATATATTTATGAATTCATCCAATCTTTAAATGACTATTAATTGAATGCCTACTATATTCGAAGCACCATGTATATATGAAGGAGTGTCCACACATGTCTCTCAATGAGTCTTCTCAAGGAGTTTATAATCTAGTTAAGATAAAAAACAGTCATATAAATAGTACCAGGTAATATATGAGAATAATTAGATCACAAGTTTAGGCACAGATATAGCAACAAAGCAAAGAGCCTCTGGGATAAAGTGAGTAGATCTAGTTTGGTTAAAGTGGAGAGTGGAGGACAGAGCAACCTGGAAAATTTTGACCATTCAGGTAATGCAAGAGCACATGAGGACTTAGCAAAAAGGTTAAAGGGATTTTTATTTTTTCTTGAAGAAATAAACCTTCCCTTAATACTTACATGGAAAGATACTTTTTCTTTCATTAAAATAAAAATATTTTCTAAAGTTAGATTAAAAAATTATCTACTTAAAATAAGTTTCTTGCTTCTGGGAGCAGTT
Organism: Tapirus indicus; assembly: GCA_031878705.1. Lineage (NCBI taxonomy): Eukaryota > Metazoa > Chordata > Mammalia > Perissodactyla > Tapiridae > Tapirus > Tapirus indicus. Next base: position 36,931,215 of record CM062933.1, on the reverse strand, counting down.
TGCTTTACATACCAGGAATGTGAAGAATATATTATATTTGTTTTAAGAATAAATGAAAGTGGTAATTAAAAACCACATGCTGTGAAGAGAGGGATTTTTTTCCCCTTGATTTTCTATAAGAAGAGAAAAAGATATAAAAATGTTTCCAAGACGATAAGTCCTCCATTGGGAAGAGAGAGAGGGGACTTCATTAGATTGTTTCTTCTGTGATAAATTGAAAGAGCAGAAGTTGAGGTATCGAATTTTTTCACTAAATTTTACTGTTACTCATCTCTCTGTCTTGGAGCTGGGTAAAGAAGTAAAGTTCAGATGAAATCCCCATAGTCTCTGTTACTAGAGGTCCAGAAATTATTCAAATACAAATTTAAATAAACAATGAAATTTTATTTCAGTGATTTGTGGGAGATTACTCTGTCAAAGGGTGTCAGGTTGAAACTACAGGCAAGAATGGCAGTATGTTTTGACACAATTCATGGGAAAAAAATAAGAACCTGAGGTAAAGAAATGATTGCTTGAATAAAAACATTTAACTTTTATTAAAACCTTATATACACAAGGACAATCTAAGTGAATTATAAATAATTTGGTCAAGGTTGAACACATTTAGCAGAGTTGAGATTTGAACCCCAACAGTCTGGTTCCAGAGCGTGCACTGTTAACCATTGAACTGAACTGCCTCTAAACATAGAATGGATTGAAAGTTTGTTTTTTTAAGAGGCATTATTACCTCTTAAAAATTATTACCTGTTAAGGAAAATAAACACAATTTTGTTATTAGAAATTTAAACTGAAATAGTCTAGTGAAGTGGCACAATGATTGCCTCAAGAGCCTAACAGACGTTTGTTTGAATTCTGGCTCTACTACATATTTTATAGCTCAACAGACTTGTCCAACTACTTAATTTTTTAATTTCTCTGATTCTCAGTCGTATCATCTGTAAAACGGGAATAATACCTATTTTGTAGAGATTAACTATATGTGTGTGCGTACGTAAAATATTGGCTCATGGTACACATTTATATGGCAGGTGATGCTGCTGTTGGTTCGTGATTTTAAGCTTGGATAGCGGGATAAATTATGGTATTTTTGTGGAATATACAAAATTAGGGAGGAAAATGTATTTGAGAAAAGGTTGTTGAGACTTTGACACATATAATCAGATATGATAAATTATTTATTATTTCACTTGCTTTAATTATAAACAAATATCTCTGTGTGTGTGTAAGAAAGAGGAAAGAAAATAAAGAAACAAAAAGAGAAATTAATCTGAGTAGAATCAAAATACTCATTTTCAAGCACACTCCAAGTCCCTCTTTTAACCTGAAAAAGCTGGGGCCTCGGGAGGGTGGGAGGTATTGTAAGATCGAGTTTGTTGACATTGGGAAAGGTGAAAAGCATAAATCTTAAAAATAGAAGCAAGAAACAACATTATTTGTGAAATAGATGATACCCAATTCCTCTTTACTCTTAGGGATGGGTGGACTCTGTTGAGCCCAGCATATCTCTTTCACCAGAGGTTATTTGTTAGGTTGAATGACACATCAAACCATATAACCAGTTTTCATGCATTTGCATTTATTGTACCCATAGATGTTAAAGATGCTCTAAGGATGACTAAGAAAGAAGAAGAAGGATAAAAGGAGTCGTCAGTGAACATGCTAATAATAAAAGATTTGATTTATGAAGGAGTATAGGAAGAAGAATAAGGAATACCACTCCTGGAACAATTCTCTTGAAAAGCAGAAAATCATAACTTACCAAAAACATAAATAAATAAATAAGAAGGAAGACCATGCTGTGAAGTAGGCAAGTGGAAAAGAACTGTTATCTTTTCAAGGCCAATGATGTAAGTGGGAATCCTGGTTGAGGAAGGAATATTCCAGAGTGTAAGGGACAATAACTGAATATAGATTTCCCTGAAGATATCTTATTTTTTAGATTTGACTTTGAAAACATGGAAATACTTGACATAATTAGAAACAACATCAAAGCAAAATGAGACAAAGAAAACAACAACTGAAAAATTGTAAGAAAAATGAAGCAAATAAATCTAACTCTGTATGATATTAGTAGCTTAAATATCTAGAGAAAATTTAAATAGAAAGTAAAAATAAGGAATTGACTTGTACATCCCACTGAGATATATATTCTAAGATCAAACTGCAAAAAAATCCTTAAACTGATTTTTGTAATCATGTTATCAATATTATAACATTGGCATGTTGATCTTGAAAGTATATGTGTGCACCCACACACATACATATGGGTGAGAAATCATGTTAATGTCATTAGTATATTAGTTTCTTATTTCTGTGGCAACACATCACCACAAATTTAGAGACTTAAAACCACACAGATTTATGATCTTACAGTTCTGGAGGTCAGAAGTCTAAAATAGTTTCACAGGGCTACTTCCTTCTGGAAGCTCTAGGAGAGAATCTGTATTCTCACCTTTTCCAGCTCTAGAGGCCACCTACATTCCTTGGCTCATGGCCACATCCTCCATATTCAAAGCCAATAACGTAGCAACTTCCAATGTTCCTTTCTCTTTCTGTCCCTCTGCTTCCAGTATCACAATGCCTTCTGTGTGTGAGGCTCTCTTGCCTCTTTCTTGTAAGGATCTTTGTGATTAAAATAGGCCCACCTGGATAATCCAGGATAATCTTCCCATCTCAAAATTCTTAGTTGTATCTTCAAAGTCCCTCTTGCCATACATGGTAAGGCATTCATAGGTTCCAGGAATTAAGACACAGATGTTGGTAGACCATTATTCAGTCTACCACAATTAGGGTATAAACACACACACACACACACACACACACACACACTATATATATATATATATATATACACACACACATATATATATATATATATATACACATTATATTTTTAGAAAGTAAACAAATAAATAAAGTTGAGTTTATTGAGCTTACTACATAAAGGGAAATGTGCTTCAGAGGATTCATGAAATATCTTGAAATAGGAGAAGTTATTGAAGGACACATACAGGGTTTGGGAACCTTAAGGAATCGTTGACAATTTGTAAACTAAGTAGGATGCTGGCACATTCAAATGATGTGAAGTTACTCTTAGGTCAATTTATTTGTGGTCTTAGCCTTAGAATTAAGACTGAATGAACTAATTCTATAACCATTTGAGTTTAGATACTCCAATGTACATCATGGTTGGGTTTCTTAAATATATCTCTTTTACTAGTCATAGTGCAGTCCATTTTGCATACATGGTTCTGCTTTAATTATTAGCACCCTGCCTCCAGGTTATTCTTAACTAGTAACACAGAAAAATCATTATCTTCTAAGGATGTGATCAATCCAAATTTACATCACTGGTTGATGAGTTGTGATCATTTGTTGATTTTGTAATGCAAGCCAAAAGACAGTGGAGCAACATCTTTAAAATACTGAGAGAAAGAAATTGTCAACCTAGAATTCTAGGCACAGTGAAAATATCTTTCAAAAATTAAGATGAAGAAAAGACATTTAAAGGCATGTAAAAGTAAGAAGAATTAATCAACACCAGACCAGCACTATAAGAAATGTAAAAGGAAATTTTTCAGGAAAAAAGAAAATGACAACAGATGGAAATTTGAATCTATGCAACAAAATGGTATATAATTATACAAGATACATAAGTAGGTAAATTAAAACAACTTTTCCCTATTTTTAAAATTATTTTATCGAGGTCATATTGGCTTATAACATTGCATACATTTCAGGTGTACATTATTGTATTTCAGTTTCTGTATAGATTGCATTGTATTCACCACCAACAGTCTAGTTTTTATCCATCACCATACATATGTGCCTCTTTACCCCTTTTGCCCTCTTCTTACCCCCTTCCTTCTGGTAACCACTAATCTGTTCTCCTCATCTATGTGTTTGTTTGTTTACCTTCCACATATGGGTGAAATCATATGATATTGTCTTTCTCTGTCTATTTCACTTAGCATAATACCCTCAAGGTACATCCATGTTGTCACAAATGGCATGATTTTGTCTTTTTTTATGGCTGAGTGGTATTCCACTGTATATACATATACCACGTCCTCGTTATCCATTCATCCATTGATGGGCACTTGGGTTGTTTCTACATCTTGGCTTTTGTGAATAATACTGCAATGGACATAAGGGTACATATGTCTTTTTGAATTATTGATTTCATGTTCCTTGGATAAATACCCAGTAATTGAATAGCTGGATCATATGGCATTTCTACTTATCCTTAATTTACAAATGTCTTTAAAATATAATTGGGACTTCTGATTTCTTGTCATTCAAGAAAATTAGAAGTTGCCACTCCATCCTGAAAACAAGTTGAACAAATCAAAAAATCAACAAGATTTTTAGATATATCAGAGAAGTGAGGTCACAGGGCAAACCTCTGGCCCCAAAGTTGGAGAGACAGACAGGCAGGTACAGGTAATCACAATTTATTGGAGCAGTAACTCATCTCTGTGGGAACCACCACTGGGGTGGGAAAACCTGAACTATAATCAATAAGTTGCTGGAGTCTTAATGTGGTCAAGCCTGAGAGAAAAAAAAATCTCTAGAGGGATCTCAGTCATTGAGGAGGCCCCTATACTTTTGTGAGTTTAACCTTCACCTTAGATCCCATGGACATTAAAAGGACAAGGAAGGAATGCTATTGACTCTATGCTCACAAATTTGGCAACGTAGATGAAAGTAACAAATTCCTTGAAAGGCACACTCTGCCAAAACTCAAATGAGAAGAAATAGACAATCTGAATAGGCCTATATCTATTAAAGAAATTGAATCAATACTAATAACTTTCCAAAACAGAGGGCAACCAGTCCAGATAGGTTCACTGGTGAATTTTACCAACTATTTAAGGAAGAAATGATACCAGTTCTCTATAATCTCTTCCAGAAAAAAGAAGTAGAAGGATTACTTTCTAACACATTCTATGAGGTTATCATTACCCTAATACCAAAGCCACACAAAAACATTACAAACAATGAAAACTACAGATCCATATGTGTCATATATGCAAAAATCCTCAACAAAATATTAGCAAATAAAATCCAACAATGTATAAAAAGCATTATACACTACAAAGAAATGGGGTTTATCCCAGATATGCGAGCCTCATTCAACATTTGAAAATCAAGTAATGTAATCTATCACATCCAGAGACCACAGAAGAAAAATCACATGGTCTTATCAACAGATGCAGAAAAGACACCTGACAAAATACAACACCCATCCATGATAAAAACTTTCAATAAACTTGGAAGAGAGGGGAACTTCAATTTGATAATGAACATCGACAAAAAATATCTACATGTAACATCATACTTAATGGTTTGAAATTGGAAGTTCTTCTTTTAAGATCAAGAACAAGGCAAAGATGTCCCCTCTCATCACTGCATTTCAACATTGTACTGGAAGTCCTAGCTAATGTAATAAGATAAGAAAAGGAAAAAAAAGATATTCAGATTGTGAAGGTAGAAATAAAATTGTGCTTGTTGGCAGAGGACATGATCATCTATCAGAAAATCTGAAAGAATCACACAAAAAAACTCTCCTGGACTTAATAAGCAATTATAGCAAGGATGCGAGACACAAGGTTAATATACAAAAGTCAATCACTTATCTACATACCAGCAGCAAATAAGTGGAATTCAAAATTTAAAACACAATTTCATTTACATAAGTAACCCCCAAATAAAATACTTAGGTGTAAATGTAACAAAATATGTACAAGATCTATGAAGAAAACTATGAAACTAGTAAATAAAGGGAAAAGATCAAGCATTTATCCTGCCTTTTCAGTCTAAATGTACCTCAGGGTAACCAAAAGTTGTTAAGAATTCTTTCTGTATGTAAAAATCACAGCTAATAAAGAAGGAATGGCAGAATTAAATGCCACTATTATACCACTCAATGAAATAACAGTAAAATGAGTATAATTCTCTCTTTCTCTCTTATGCAAACTTATGCAAGTTTGAATTGGGTTTTTGTTATTACGTGCTGGGCAGTATGATGGGTGATACACAAATACATTTGGGGGGATCACAGTGGATGCCCAGCAACATTGATTTTACAACACAAGTCTCTGTAATAGGACCCAGTCAGACATACAATAGCTTGGCTTGGGCTCAGAAAGACATTTTTGATAAATTGTTATTACACTATTAAATACACTCTTAAGAACACTATGAAAATCAGTCAAAGTTAATTTCTGTCCTTGATAATTGTATCAAAGAGAAAATTTTAAAAATACTAGACTGGAACAAAGTCTGATCTTCCATATTGAACAGTAATATTTATTCTGTTTTTTGAATAATGACAGCGCAAATGTTACTTGAATTCTTTTGATCACGGGACACTCACTACTTTTAAAGGTTTTTAGCTCATAGAACAAAAGGAATAAAACATCTGAAGGCAGGTCTATGTTCCTCATAAATTTTCAGTCTTCAATTCTTTCCATCATTTTTACAATGACATTGTTTCCAGATATTTTATCCTTCCATTTACATATTTCTGAGCACTTCTCTCTATAATGTGGCTCTCAGAATAGAATGAAATTCTCCAAGTGTAATCTTGTCAGTGAGATTCTTTGGGGGCTATTACCCTCACTAACTCCAATGAGTAAATAGTTTTTTTCCATTTGTGTATTCAAGCATTCTATATAGAGTTTTCCAGTCTTGGTATCTGGTCACAGATATTCAGGATCTGGGCGGACTTGGGAAATGAGATCATATAGTACTAGTAAACCAGAAATACAAGGCTATTAAATTTGGTATAAAAAACCTGATTTGGGTATGGATAATATGAGCAAATAAGGTTGTTCAAGAATGGAATAAGTAGACAATTGTACAACTTGCAATTTCCTTGTTAGTCATCACTATTTTTATTGGATGATATGCCAATAAAGTAACATTTAACTGTGGTATGTTTAACATGCTGTTTAGCCTCTGATGCTGAAGGTTTGTTTATTCAAGTTTTCAACTAATGACCTCAGTTTATTTTTTCCTTTATTAATTGTGTTTGGGTTGGACTTCTCTCTTAAACACATGAAGTTAATTGTATCACCTCATACTTGGAGCATTATATCTACCCACCATACCTCCAAAATTTGGCAGTAGAATTCTTTTCCATTCATATCCTTCCAACTAATACACTATGTATCTCTTCTGATGTTATGTTATGCATGAAATTGATAAATGTGTATTCTACATTTTTATATACAGCAATAATTAATGTCAGGGACAGGTAGTAGAAAGAGCTATGTTCTATGACAAAACACAGATCCATCCATTCATGGATCCATTAATTAACATTTTTTAAATTGTTATTTCAAAGACTCTAAATCAATTTAACAGGATTGCCAATTCTGTAACATTAACCCACCCTGACCACAAGAATATCATGCTAGGCCTTGTAAATTCTTGAAGAAAATAATAACACTCTATCTTCAAGATTGCTTTGACATACCAATGTCAGGAAATGAGTTTGGTTTTATATCATTTATTCTCAGTGATCCCTTGCTATCTTCTAATAATTCAATACAATAAACATTTATCATTGCATCATTTTTGAATAATCCATTTTAAAATTTTCTAGGGATGGATATTATATTTACTTGTCTGTATATTGTAGACATATTTCTTTATATAGTTGTATGCTTGTTTTTAAAAATGAGGATATTTTCCAAACCAAAAATTCTCTTTCATCTCCGATATCTCCAATATTCTCAAATGTTGTCTACCAGTGATCCACTATCACATATGACTTCCAAGAATTTCCTTATATAAAATTCGCGTGAGCCTAGATAATTATTTCATTCAGCTACATACCCTCATGTTCTTGATACCCTTCTAGGATATTATAATATTCTTAACCATTTTTCTTTTATTCTTATTTGAGATAATTTTTTCTTTATGGGAACATATCAGAATCAAAGATGAGTTATGCAGCTGTTAACAGAGCATCGATTATAAGTGTAGGAATGTAGGAAAGACAAGGTATTCAAAAGCCCAGGTGAAGAATGAGGATGCTATTACTGAGACTTTAGGTCTCGTGGTAACAGCACAAAAGAGCAACAAGAATAGTTATATATAGTTTTCAAACGATTGTTGATTTTACCTAAATTATATCATGGTAATCTGTATGATTGAATTGTTAGAACTCAAAGTTCCTTTTTGCTTACGATTCTATGTTATGAATGTAACACAGTTTATTCAATCACACTGGTATAGACAGACTTTCATTTTATTATCTGTTTTTGTCCACCTGTAATAAATGGTGCAACAAAGATTCTTTTCCTTTCTTTCTTTTTTTTTGTTGAGGAAGATTCATGCCGAGCTAACATCTGTTGCCAATCTTCCTCTTTTTGTATGTGAGCTGCCACCAAATCATGGCCACTGACAGAGAAGTGGTGTAAGTCCACGCCTGGGAACCAAACCCGGGCTGCCAAAGTGGAGCATGTTGAACTTAACCACTTGGCCACTGGGGCTTGTCCCAAAGATTGTTTTTCATATCCTTACATACCAGTGCTTTTACTTCCATGGGATTGACTTTCAGGAGCAAATTTGCTGCATCAAATGGTATGCCTATTGCTACTTTGAATAGCTATTGAAAGATTGCTTTCCAAACATCTGTAACAATTTATTTCCACCAGCAAGTGTGAGCATAGTATTGTCCCCTCATAAACACCAGCCATACTGTGGTCACTCTGTTAATATTTTATAATCTAATCTTCAAGAAATACAATCTTATTATGAATTTAAAATTTACTTCTCCCTATATAGTCTCCTAAATCTTCCTTAAAATTTTATTATTTTACACTTTTATATGAAAAATTCTTATAAGACTAAAATTTCTTTTTGTTTATGGTGTGAAGAAAAGGTCCAAAGATATATCCTGTTTCACGAATAGCAACTGGGTCAGCAAAGTTTAAAAAAATTATTTGCTTTTGAACTAAAATAATAATTTTTTTCATATGTTAAATGTGCATATATCCTGGGCTTTATTTCTGCACTTTATATTTGTTTGTATATTTGTCTTTTCCTAGTCACTTCCAGAATATTGTGATTATGTGCAATTATAGTATGTGCTAAGGTAAGACAATGCCCTCTTCCCAAGATAGTTGCCTTGGTTATTATCAGATAATTATGCTTTCCTACTCTTTTTTTTTTTTTTTGTGGGGAAGACCAGCCCTGAGCTAACATCTGTTACCACTCCTCCCCTTTTTGCTGAGGAAGACTGGCCCTGGGCTAACATCCGTGCCCATCTTCCTCTACTTTTTATATGGGACGCCGCCACGGCGTGGCTGACAAGCAGTGCGTTGGCGGGCGCCCGGGATCCGAACTCGCGAACCCTGGGCTGCCAAGCACGGACTAAACCGCTGCGCCACCGGGCGGCCCCGTATGCTTTCCTACTCTTAAGATAATTTTATAATGTAAAAAGCCAGTTAAGATTTTAATTGGAATTGCAATAAATTGATATGTTAATTTAGGGGATATTGACATTTTTATGATATGTCTTTTTATCTAAGAAAAAAAATATTCTTCCATTTGTAGAGATCTCATTTTATGTCCTTCAATAAGATTCTATGATTTTCTTCCTATGCATTCTATGGTTTTCTTGTTAAGTTTATTCTTGAGCATTTTATAACTTTTATTGGTATTGTGAATTGAATGTTTCCTTTTCTATTTTTTGGTTTGTTATTACTGGTAGTTTTTTTAAATATAAACCTACCTTTCAATGTTCTATAATTAGTCCTAATAATTTTAATAGAGTCTCTTGAATTTTCACTTTTAGTTTTTAGGAAAAAATTTTAAATTTATTTCTCCATTATTTTCATTGATTGTTTAAATTTCTTTTACAGCCCACATAATATTACATACATTGTTCTGACCGAATGAGAAATGAATACATATTTTGGAAAGTTGACTCAGGAGATATCTGGGTAGGGTCACTGGTAAGTTTTGAGCACCATTTTCTTTTTCCTGTCTTGCTCAACCTCAGGCCCGGTGTCAAGTCTCCTATGAGCTTATCTCTACCTGTTACTAAGTGTATTCTAAATCTTGGAAGCATCCTATAAACCTATCCTCACAAGTAAGTGATTTTGATGATTAACCTCATGCCTTTACTGTGAATCCACCCCATGTGCCTGGACTTTTGCCTTAATGTCCTCTTTCCCTGCTTCTACTGTATATGATGGGGCCCTGAAGATCTCACCTGCTACTACAACCTAACCATGCAGTAGGTCCACCCTACTTCCCAACAACAACTATACACCCCACATCCAGCTCTAAATAAAAAAGAATATGAATAAGAATAAAAGAATACCAAATTGAATTTGCAGTCCGAAACACAAGGGACAGGAAACGAAGGAAATGCAAAAGAACCAGAAGATGAACAATAAAATAGCAACATTAAACCCTCATATATCAATAATCACTCTAAATGTAAATGGATTGAATTCTCCAATCAAAAGACACAGAGTGGCAGGATGGATTAAAAACCAAGATCCAACAATCTGCTGCCTCCAGGAAACACATCTCAGCTCTAAAGACAAACACAGACTCAAAATAAAAGGATGGAAAACAATACTCCAAGCTAATGGCAAACAAAAGAAAGCAGGAGTAGCCATACTTATATCAGACAAAGTAGACTTCAAGATAAAAAAGGTAATGAGAGACAAAGAAGGGCAATATATAATGATAAAAGGGATACTTCACCAAGAAGACATAACACTTATAAATATCTATGCACCCAACACAGGAGCACCAAAGTACATAAAACAACTGCTAAAAAACCTTAAAGGAGATATTAACAATAACACAATAATAGTAGGGGATCTTAATACCCCCCTTACATCAATAGATAGATCATCCAGACAAAAAGTCAATAAGGAAATAATGGACTTAAATGAGAAACTAGACGCAATGGATTTAATAGATATATACAGAACACTCCACCCAAAAAAAGCAGAGTACACATTCTTCTCAAGTGCTCATGGAACATTCTCAAGGATAGACCATATATTAGGAAACAAGGCAAACCTCTATAAATTTAAGAAGATTGAAATCATTACAAGCATCTTTTCTGATCATAATGTGAAACTAGAAATCAACTGCAAGGAAAAAACTAGGAAAGGGACAAAGATGTGGAGACTAAACAACATGCTACTGAACAACCAATGGGTCATTGATGAAATTAAAGGAGAAATCAAAAGCTATCTGGAGACAAATAAAAAGGAAAATACACCATACCAACTCATATGGGATGCAGCAAAAGCAGTCCTGAGAGGGAAATTCATAGCAATACAAGCTCACCTTAACAAACAAGAAAAATCCCAAATAAATAACCTTAAATTGCACCTAACAGAGTTGGAAAAAGAAGAACAGACAAAGCCCCAAATCAGCAGAAGGAGGGAAATAATAAAAATCAGAGCAGAAATAAATGAAATTGAAACCAAAAAAACAGTAGAAAGGATCAATGAAACAAAGAGCTGGTTCTTTGAGAAGATAAATAAAATTGACAAACCCTTAGACAGACTCACTAAGAAAAAAAGGGCGAAGACTCAAATAAATAAAATTAGAAATGAAAGAGGAGAAATTACAACAGACACCACAGAAATACAAGGGATTATTAGGGAATACTATGAAAAACTTTACGCCAACAAATTGGACAACCTAGAGGAAATGGACAAATTCTTGGACGCGTACAACCTCCCAAAACTGAATCAAGAAGAAATAGAGAATCTGAACAGACCAATCACAAGTAAAGAGATTGAAACAGTAATCAAAAACCTCCCAAAAAATAAAAGCCCAGGACCAGATGGCTTCCCTGGAGAATTTTATCAAACGTTCAAAGAAGATTTAGCACCTATCCTTCTCAAACTATTCCAAAAAATAGAGGAAGATGGAATACTTCCCAACACATTCTATGAGGCCAACATCATGCTGATACCAAAGCCAGACAAGGACAATACAAAGAAGGAAAACTACAGGCCAATATCGCTGATGAACATAGATGCAAAAATCCTCAACAAAATATTGGCAAACCGAATACAGCAATACATCAAAAAGATCATACACCACGATCAAGTGGGATTTATACCAGGGACACAGGGATGGTTCAACATCCGCAAATCAATCAACGTGATACACCACATTAACAAAATGAAGAATAAAAACCACATGATCATCTCAATCGATGCAGAGAAGGCATTCGACAAGATCCAGCATCCATTTATGATAAAAACTCTCAACAAAATGGGTATAGAAGGAAAGTACCTCAACATGATAAGGGCCATATATGACAAACCTACAGCAAACATCCTACTCAACGGGGAAAAACTGAAAGCCATTCCTTTGAGGACAGGAACAAGACAAGGGTGCCCACTCTCACCGCTCTTATTCAACATAGTACTGGAAGTTCTGGCCAGAGCAATTAGGCAAGAAAAAGGAATAAAAGGACTCCAAATAGGCAATGAAGAAGTGAAACTCTCACTATTTGCAGACGACATGATCCTATACATAGAAAACCCCAAAAATTCCATTGGAAAGCTACTAGAAACAATCAACAACTACAGTAAAGTGGCAGGGTATAAAATCAACTTACAAAAATCAATTGCATTTCTATACACTAACGATGAAAAAACAGAAAGAGAACTCAAAAAGACAATCCCATTTACAATTGCAACAAAGAGAATAAAATATCTGGGAATAAATTTAACCAAGGAGGTCAAAGACCTATACAATGAAAACTATAAGACACTATTGAAAGAAATCGAGGAGGACATAAAGAAATGGAAAAATATTCCATGCACATGGATTGGAAGAATAAATATAGTTAAAATGTCCATTCTACCTAAAGCAATCTACAGATTCAATGCAATCCCAATCAGAATCCCAATGTCATTCTTCACGGTAATAGAACAAAAACTACTGAAATTCGTATGGGGCAACAAAAGAGCCCAAATAGCTAAAGCAATTCTGAAAAAAAAGAACAAAGCTGGAGGCATCACAATCCCTGATTTCAAAATATACTATAAAGCTACAGTAATCAAAACAGCATGGTACTGGTACAAGAATAGACACACAGATCAATGGAACAGAATTGAAACCCCAGAAATAAAACCACACACCTATGGACAGCTAATCTTCAACAAAGGAGCAAAGAACATACAATGGAGAGAGGGAAGTCTCTTCAATAAATGGTGCTGGGAAAACTGGACAGCAATGTGCAAAAGAATGAAAGTAGACCATCTCCTATCGCCATATACAAAAATCAATTCAAAATCGATCAAAGACCTGAAAGTGAGACCTGAAACTATAAAACTCCTGGAAGAAAATATAGGCAGTACACTAATTGCGATTGGACATAAAGGGATCCTTTCAGATTCCATGTCTACTTGGACAAGGGAAACAAAAGAAAAAATAAACAAGTGGGACCTCATCAGACTAAAGAGCTTCTACAAGGCAAATGAAACCAGGATCAAAATGAATAAACAACCCACCAGCTGGGAGAAAATATTTGCAAATCGTTTGTCTGACAAGGGATTAATCTCAGTAATATACAAAGATCTCATACAACTGAGCAACAAAAAAACAAACAACCCGATCAAAAAATGGGCAGAGGATATGAACAGACATTTTTCCAAGGAAGAGATACAGATGGCCAATAGACACATGAAAAGATGTTCAACATCACTAATCATCAGGGAAATGCAAATCAAAACTACACTGAGATATCACCTTACACCGGTTAGAATGGCTATAATCACCAAGACAAATAACAACAAATGCTGGAGAGGTTGTGGAGAAACGGGGACCCTCATTCACTGCTGGTGGGAATGCAAACTGGTGCAGCCTCTATGGAAAACAGTATGGAGAGTCCTCAAAAAATTAAAAATAGAAATACCGTATGATCCAGCAATACCACTCTTGGGCATCTACCCAATGGACGTGAAATCAACCATCACAAGAGGCGTATGCACCCCTATGTTCATTGCAGCATTATTCACTATAGCCAAGAAGTGGAAGCAACCCAAGTGTCCCTCAACTGAAGATTGGTTAAAGAAGATGTGGTATATACATACAATGGAATACTACTCAGCCATAAGAAAAGACACAATTGTCCCATTTGCAACAACATGGATGGACCTAGAGGGTATTATGTTAAGTGAAATAAGCCAGAGAGAGAAGGACAGACACTGCATGAACTCACTCATCTATGGAATATGTGAACACACGGACAGAGAGAACTGATTGGTGGTTACCAAGGGGAAGGGGGGTGGGGGGGGCACAAGGGGTGAAGGGTTACATCCACAAGGTGACGGACAAAAATGTACAACTAAAACCCCACAGTGTTATAAACTAAGACATAAATTAAAAAAATAAATAAATAAATAAATAAATAAACCAAGAATGAACAATCATGGAAAAAAAAAAAAAGAATATGCAAATGACTTTTGCTTGGCCTTATGCATCATCACTACTAATATACCTATAGATATAATCATGGTGTAAGTTGAACCTGAGTTTGCCAAATTCCATTGGATATAGTAAATTGAAATACTGTCCACTCTCTGGAGACTAATTTTTTCCTAATCCCCATCCCACTCATTTTCCCACTTGCCACTAGGCCACCACTAAAGCACTGAACACTTGTGGTGAATCCATGTTAGATGTGGATAGATTTTGGGATTCACTAGAGAAATATATGAAGTAATAAAATTAAAATCAAATGATTATTACTCTCCCTAAATGCTTACTATATGTTAGATATTTTTCTAAATGTTTGACATGTGTCAATTCATTTAATTCTCACAGAAACTATATGAACTGTCTTCATTTTACAAATGAAGAAATTAACTGACATATGAAATAGGATTCTCCTATTGAAAACTAGGCTTCCCTCTTCAATATTTCACACTTAATCCATTTTAAGAAGGCAGAGTGTTTCCAAAATCGGCATTCTGTGGATATTCTTTTCTCTTGCTCCAATATTGGCTTACTCTGCACTCTTAATTTTTCTTAGCACTTTTAATCTTCGCACTTTTGATTTAATTTGTGGCCAACTTTTTTGATATTCTTAATATTTTTTAATGTTCCTTGCATTTATTTTTTCTAATTGTGGTATTTCTTATTTGTATAGCTTATTTCCTTTTATAACTCAAACTCATCTGTAAACTTATTATACGTTCACACTGGTTCATTAATTTCATTTCCTTTTTTCCTCACAACTAATCATATAATAAAAAATTTAGCACGTTCCACCACACTGAGCCATGTTTGCTTTTTAGAGGCTCTTGCTACAGTATTGTTTCTATACTTTGAAATCTAACTTCAGATAAATGTTTGACAATGTCCAGAATTATGTCCTGCATTTCATCCTGGAAGCTTTTAGGTCTTCTCTCTATCACACATATATCAATATTTCAGTAAAATGTGATTAGCTGTGGGTTATTTTTTTGTTCATTGTACAGGGCTTTAAGTGAGTCCATTCAATCAGAAAACTTCTATCCTTCAAGTTGAGGAAAATTTCCTTTTTTCTGTAATACTATCACCAACCCAATCTCCTTTGCTATCTCTTTCTGAAATTCAAATGTTTGTTATTTTGAGTAAATAATTTTGCTTTTATTTTTCTTTCTTTTGCCTTTATTATACTTCCTGGGAGTTGAGAAACTCTATGGTTTATGTTTCCTTTAAAATATACACTGTCGAGGAGCAGTCACTTGTCTTCTCAGTGTCAGGGAGGTTACTTGGGGTTTAAATGATTCTTACACAGGTATTCAAACATGAGTCCCATTTTCAATCACTCTACCTTACCTCACATTCCTAGATTTCTTGCGTGTTTGGGAGGTTTCTCCAAGGTGAATCATCTGACAGCTCATTTGCTTCTTCCTCTAGGGACACTGAAGTTTGCCTTCCCTTTCTCCCTGATGAGTCAATTATAATTATTTAACCTGTTTTCCATCATCATATATTATGTTTTGGAATTACAAGTGTTTCCTCATTTTGTTGAAGATGGACTTGATGTCTCTGTTTTCTATTTTCCTTGAAATTTAAGAGTGATTTTAAAATCAAGATCGTCGAAATTATTAGAGACGCACCACTTTCACTTGACCAATATTATGCCCCTCTTTCTCGTCTCCAGGATTTGGTCCAGCTCTTCTTTATCAGGAAAGACTCACATTACAGCATCCTTTATTTCTCTATCACAGCAATAATCACACTCACTGGTTATTGTCTAAATGTTTGTCTGAACACAAGCTTATAGACCCCATGAGAACAAAACCAAGCTGTGTTTTCTGTTGTCTCCACTAACCCAGTGTCACTCAATAAATATATGTTGAAAGGATAAATGTGTTTTTTTTGTGACCCAATCCTTCATCCCCACATGGACCAGTGGAAGTGGAGAGGAGTGAGGTTGATGACTCTGGGCAGGCTTTCTGTCATGTCTTGGATTCACACTCCAGAAAGACAGCATAAGAGCCAATTAGCCATGCCATCTCTGCATATGGCTGTCACCATATGCCTCAGCAGAAAGTCACCAGACACACAAATACACCATCATTTCTTCCTGGAATTGTAACAGTGTTTATGCATCTGTTATTGCTCATGGATTTATTATTGTTTCTCGCTATTTTGTAGCATGCCCTAGTTAACCCTCTAGGAGAAGATCCTCATACATATTATTTATCTTGGAAATTATGCTTATTTTTTTCATTTCTCCACTCCTTTGTTATTTTCTTTCACTTGTTAAACTCCAAATGCTGGAGTTTTGTTTTGTTTTGTTTTTAACTCTCATTTGCCTTCTCAGAAACTTTTTCTCCCTTACCCAGTTTCCTGGGGTATTTCTTCTATCTAGTGTAAACATGCTCCATCCTCTTCGATAAATCAGAGTATAGAGATGTTTTCTAAATGCTTTCCCCTTTAACCTATTCAGGAGATCAGCGTCCATTTATAGTATTTGGAATAGGAAATAGCCTTGAGCAGGAAGATAAATACAGAGCATCCTCTGGTTTCCAGGACCAGTTCCACTTGTGTCCATGTGATTCTTGCTGGTCATGCCTATCTGCAGGAGATATGTGGTCATGTGGCAACAAAGATGGTTTTAAGCCTTTCAGTCTTTCCTTCTCTGTCCTCCTAACCTTTCTTATGTATGTAGGAATGTATGCCTACAAACCAAGTCTTGTTTTCTTCAACAAATACGCTAGCATGCACAACCTTGCACATCTGTACCAGCAAATCTGAAAAATTCTCTCTCTCACCTCTAAGTCTCGTTTAGTTGTACCTGCTCACCAGGGGATTCCAACAGGTCACCTTTTCCTTCTCCAAGATAGGGCTCTCAAAACTCTAAAAGCACTCAACCCTGCCACCTCTCTCATTTGAACCTAAACAGCTTTAAATTATCTGATTATCTTCAGCCTTTGAAAGCTGAGTCTGAAAAATAGAAGGATTTACAATGGTCGTCTCTTGTGATTTCTTTGTCCTGTACCATTAAAAATGAGGCTGTAACTCACAAGAATGTGTGGATTTCCCCTTTGGCACATTCATCCGCTACTAGTCATCACTGAGTAAGGGTATGGACAGGTGCTGTCAACTATTTTCAACCTGCTGTTACAGGGCTCACAAGTTGACTTCTAAATAGACTCAGAAATGATTAAAGATTTATTCTTCATAGCATTTTTCTCATTTCTCTCAACCGAACTAGAAATGAGTCCACAGAAAGAGAAACTGGATTAGTAAAGTAAACAGGTATTGTGTGTGTGTGTGTGTATGTGTGTGTGCAGATAAGGAAATCACCTTCTTTGCCCCAAATGATAATCCATTTGTTATCTAGAGAATGCAGAGGATGTATTTATTTATTCTTACACGTTCCGCAAACAAGAGGGCACCAATCACCAAGGAGAATGAACTGTCTGCATCTTGCATATTACCTGCAGATTAAGGAAGTTGGTATTTGTCCTTCCTCTTTAGGGCTCTCGCACTTCAAGGCCATTAGCCAAACTGATGCTGATGCATCAAAAGGAAGCAAAGAAGCCCAAAGTGCTGCCTTCCTTGCTTTGAGTCAATTGTCAAGTGCTACAGGGTTACAAAGGAAAAAATATCTCCTGACCCCTGCAGTCAGTTGAGTTTATTTTCTGAAGCGTGAGATTTGATTACTCTTATTTCTCCAAGTAGAAGCACTGATACAGTTTGTCAGAAAAAGAGTTGAGCTCTTTTTCTGTTTAAAGAGCCAGGCAAGATTTTTAAAGCAGCAAATTTCCCAGGGTAATAATTTTCTGGGTGGTGTAGAATTTTTTTTCTACTGACTCTGCTTGCTGTTGGCTACGTTGACTGAGTTTAAATTTTCAGCATTAATCCACATAATCTTGCTTTTCTAAGCACTGTCTTGGGGGCTAGATTACAAAATGTTGTGTATATGAGAAATGTGGAGCAACATTTTGGGCAACAAACTTTCTACTTCTTGTCCTGTCATCAGCTGTATTATATTGGGGGTAGGAGAAATAGGTCTTAGAAACTGTTTCTTCCCTCCCAATTCAGTTTAACATGAAATGTATGTATATAAATGGCTTTGAAAATTGCAAAGAACTATACAAATAGTCTGGACTCACTGGAATATGGTTGGTGTTTTAAAAATGCTAGTACCTCCAATTGGTGGTGTTATAATTAGTATTAAATGTACAATTGTCCTTAACCGAGTGATTTGGAAACGCTTATTGGGATTCCAGCAATACCTCACTGGATTGGTAAACTCTTTAGCGAGGAAAGGTATTTATAGACCATCCAGTAAATTCTTTCACAACCATCCCATCCAGGTTTTTATCCAGTTTCTCCCTGAATTCCTCCAAAGAGAGAAAGCTTACTGCTTTTCTGAGGCAACCAATGACACTGTTGACACGTAATCAGTCATTATTAGGTTCTTTCATACGTGAAGCCAAATATGCTTCACTTTCTCTTTTCCTGCCGCAAACACTATGAAAACGTAAGCAATGAGCTTCTCCCCCTTACACAGTTTGTTATTGTATGTTCAGAAGTGGATCAACTATTTGTCATATAATATTTGCATAGCATGTTACAACTTACACAATGCATTAACATAAATGATCTTATTTGACCTGCACAATGACCTTAGGAAGGGGATAGTATTGTTATACCAGTTTTATATATGAGGAAACTGGGCCTTAAAGGGACAAAATTACTTTCTCAAGAACTGCTCAGCTCTCACATATAAACGACAGGGGTTCAGACCTAATCTTTCTGACTCCACTTCTGGAGCTCTATTCATTTGTAACACTGAAGAGTTTCTGGACCCTTCACTAGTTGTGTCGCTCTTCTCTGGGTGATGTGTATCACTCTCACTTTCTAATAATGTGACTTTCAAAATCAAATATCTATCCAATGCAGAATTCAGTGAGGTGATCACCACCCTGCCTGAATTGAGAGTGACATTGTTTAATCAGTCCAGGGCCACATTCCCTTTCTTAGACTCCCTTCACATTGCTGACTCATGTTGAACCTATAATTAACTTAGAGCTTGCTGTCTTGAGATTGCTAGCCATTCATGACTCCTTTTTGCTGAAATTGCACAATTAATCTTGAAATATAAATTCCCACCAAATACTTTTAGTTTATTCTCCCAATATTTCTAGAATTTTTTATTTTGATTTGATTCTGAGTTTTGAGTTTATGGTACAACTGAAATGATAGGCTTTTTATTTGGCATCTAGTCATTGCATTTTCCAATGGCTTGCGAATTCATCTCCCCTTCTCATATTTAATATTCATTCTCACCAAGGGCTCAGTAAGCAAAAACAAATGATGTATTTTATATTATCAAAAGCTTTCAGTATGTTATGCTGAATAAAAAGTTGGGAAATTTTAGGCACTGTAAGTAGCCAGTGAAAGAGATGTTTTGGGTTAGCAGCATTCCCCAAGCATACTGCTCAAGCTTCTAGCTATTCTGTTTATACATAGAATGACCCCATAGATGAAAATACATAAATGAGATAGCAATGAAAAAATTATAAATTATAATCAAGCCTGCATCAACTAATAGTGTATAAAAATAAATGCCTTCTACTCAGACGAATTCACTATAGGACTCACATCTTAGGAGGCAATCTGAATTATTGGAAGGAGTCCTATACTTTGTTTCAAAGTTAAGTGATATGAGATAGCTATGGTATAAAAACAAAACGTGTTTTTCATTAACTGGACTGTTTTTATGCTATTTTAAGATTTAAATTCTGTTTTCTCCTATTTCTTATTAAAACTAATTTTTTTAAATCCTGATGTTTCCGGGGCTGGCCCAGTGACATAGTGGTTAAGTTCAGCATGTTCCACTTTGGCAGCCCAGGTTCATGGGTTTGGATCCTGGTCACACACCTACACCACTCACGAAGCCATGCTGTGGTGGCAACCTACATACAAAATAGAGGAAAGACTGGCACAGATGTTAGCTCAGGGCCAATCTTCGTCATGCACACACACCTAAAATCCTGATGTTTCAGCTCTGCTAAGGGAAATTGGGCCTACTATTGGACTTAATATTGGGCCTGGTAGGTGAGTACCCTTCCAGCGTCTGGCCTAGGACAGGCTATGGGAAAGGGACTGAGATGGTCACAAGGGAAACGAAAACTCAAGGGAGAGTCAAGGCCATTTGGACAATAGTCCATTTCCTCCTGGGCAATCTCCTCTCAGAAGATTTCTCGAAAACCTGGGGAGCCATGGGTTTAGCTTCACAAATGAACAACATTTTGTATGTTGTATGTAAGCATCATTTGTGAATCATAGCCAGGATTTAGAATCTAGTCTGTACTCATTTTTGACCATTTTATAATTCCTTGATTTGATTGCCTACAGTTGGCTGTGGTGAGCACCTAATAATAATGGATACTGAACCAAATCTTCCTTCTGCACAGTGGCCACCACCTGCTACCTTGGTTCAGTGCCAGGGGTCTCCTGTGTAAGTGAGTCTTCTCCAAATAGGTGGGTAAGCCCTAAAGTACACGGATCTCTTCTTCTCTTTTTATTAACCTCTCTTAAAGAGCTAAATGGATGGGCAACACACAAGAGGAACAAAGTATCCTGTGTAGGGTGTGAATCCTAAACAGTAGGGAATTAACTCCGACAAATGTTGACTGGGGTTGAGCACAAGCTTTGGGAACACCCAAGCGTTTTTGATCAATAAGACCCCCTAATGGTTTCACTAACAATCAGGGTGGTATGGCTCTCTGTGCCAGCAGGGGAATACTGACTCTGCACATGGAGTCCATTAGGATGCTTGAAAGCAGCATTTGCCTAAAATTCAGAAAATTTTGCCTAATAGATGGCTTGGACATATGCCAATCCTTTCACTTAGCCACTCCAGAGTGGCAGGCAGACTCTAGCCCAGCTCCAGATGCACCAGTGACAGCTCATTATATTTCCTGCAACAATCAACATCCCAAAGGAAAACTTGACATATCAACCATGTGATGAATCACCCTAAATCTGAAATGTGATATCTCTCCAGAAAAGCTAAATTCCATGTAATTCTCTACTAGACCATTCGTCAATTCTTGGCCACTGTCATTGAGAGATTGGGTTCTAAAGAATAGATGTGGTATCGTCTTAAAACACATAAAACAACTTCTGTATCAGGAAAACTATCGTCATAAGGAGGATTATTCAAATAAAACAATCAAGTTGTTTTTTTTTTTTCAAGTTTGTGTCATACAAATGTGAATGTTGAATTGCACACCCAGGTGAGCTGTGATAACTGACGACTTTCTCTATGAATTGGCACCTCTTTTTGTTTAATGATATATTTTGTAGAATTTGCGATCGTGACAATAGCTATTGTTTTAGCACAGTTAGTATATAGACATTTCTAAAGTAAAGATATTGCAGTTGGAATAAATTGTAATTGCAAAAATGAGCTGGAAAATTTCAGAATAATGATCCATTAGCTCAACCATGGATTTTAGATATCATTACTTCTAACTCCTTCATTTTCTAAATAAGTAAATCACCACAAAAGTTTTGAAATGACTCTTCAGAGTTATGGAATCCACGAAGAGCAAAACTAGAACTTAAACCAAGTTCCCTTAATCACTGATGTGTAGAGTCAATTCCTCAGGAGAGGATGGCAGATCCCCTGGTGACATTTATATGGTAAAGTATTTAAGAGCATGAACTTTGGAGCCAGTTAGACTTGCTTTTGAATATTGGCCTTGCCACTTACTAGATGTATTATCTAGTAAGTTACTTAAACTCTCTGAGCCCTAGTTTCCTCACATCTGTATGTTTTATAAATATAGAAATAATAATACACATCCTAGAATGATGTTTCAAGAAGGAAAGGAGAATGGCTCTATAGTACCTAGCTTTAGATTTTTCCTTTCTCCTCATTTTTTTCCTATTCCTAAGAAACATATACTTAATAAACAAACACAATCCATATCCCAAATTAGCAATCCTACTCAGAGGCAAGTTTAATATTTATTTATTTACTCATTCCTTCAACAATTATTTAATATTCATAAAGATTGTAATCTGAGAAGGAAAAAAAAAGGCTTATGCAAAGATAACCAGCTTTCAAAAAAGTAGGGTCCAGATGTGGCACAGAAATTTTCCACCCTGTCAAAACACAGTATAAGATCAGAGTTAGGTGCATTAGTTTTGGAATCACACTGGCTGTGTTTGAAGCATGGCTCAGTCACTCACAAGCTATGTTTTCTCTGGTAATTACTCAGCTGCTCTGGGCCTTAGCTGTGTTGACAGCAGAGTGTAAGTAGTGCCTACCTCATAAGGCTGTGAGGCCTTAATCATTATTACATTACATTATTACAATAAGCACTCAGTGATGCTTTCTATACGATAGTTGTATACTTACTATATACGCTTACTATACAAGTATACTTACTATACAAAACAAGTATATAATACACATACACGATACTTACTACACAAGGTTATTTGCTAAACAATACTTGGTAAACAATAAATGCTTACTATCGATAATATTATTATTTCCATGGAGATCAAGGTGTGACTATCTTAGTATGAGATAGTGAGTGTGCATGTACAGTGTGTGTAGGTAAATCATCCCAGCCATCTAAAGTGCTGAGGAAAAACAGCCTTTGCAATTTACTCCGAGGTATAGAGGTAACCACAAAACATCCCAAAGACAGCACACCTAAGTAGGCAGTAGCACAAGATCAGAAAGTAGATAACAGAGGAAGGGGAGAGGTATGGAGAAGAGAATCATAATTGGGATTGGAGATTGGGGTGGAATGGTAATGGTTGACAAAAGCAAACAAGCAAAAGTAAATAAACAAAAAACACTTTGCTTTATATTTTAAAAATATAAGATTTGTTTGATATTTTCATTAATTTAAACTGCTCAGAGATAGACCTACGGCACTTATCATTCATTTGACCATTCTCTCACTCAACAGATATTTATTGACAGCTGGATTATGATGATAAAGTCATATAATAAAAGGCAGACATGGCCCTGCTTTTAGGAAATTTATAGCCCAGTGTGAATGGTACTCCTTAGCGCCTACTCAGAAACCATCCACTTCTCTTCTCAGGCCCTTTAGTCTACTCTGTATTTCTGATGTACTTCGCCCAAGAGACAGAGAAAAAAGGAATTTCCTATATGTCTAGGAGTAATTTTTATGATAAAATTGATTTACCTAAGTTCAATGTCTAATATCAAGCATAACTTCTATGCTATTGAATATAGCTTCATATGCATTTAAAATTAGAGAAATAGAAACATTCAAAATGAAATATATTTACTCAAGTTTCAATTAAATATCAAAATGAAAAGTTCTGTTTTGGAGGCATTGACAAAAATGCTTTTGTCTTGTCTCTAAAAAAGTTCTATTTGAAGATTTTACAAATGTGTTTGAATATGTTTTATTATGGAGGTGACACAAGAACTTTTGTGCATGTGAATTTATTTAAGAAAAAGTTATTTTGTATTATTAAAACAAGATATTAGTGTAAATTTACTTTACTGGCCCATAGGACATTTACACAGTTGTAGTTTGTGGTTGTTAATATTTATGGAAGTCATTAATGTAAATATCAGGGGAGAAAATATTCACTTTAAATAAGGCAACATAATGAAAAAACATGATCAATATGTTCCACAAAAACATTTGCTTCTGGAAAGTATTATCGAAGCTGGAGGCTTTGATTATCACAGTTGCCTAATTAAAAAGCAAGCAAGTATAAAATTCGAAAATGAAAAGTGTTTTATGCACATATATTTCATTTTATTTCACAATATTCCCCTCCCTTAATATTCCTAGGATAGTGACAAAATCACAAGTCACTTTGAAAAATCTCTGACTCTAATACAGGAAAAATTAATCTCAAATTTTCAATGCATTTGTGTTTCACAAGGGAAACAAGTACTTTATTTTTGTGTTTTATTTCTGAAAATCTTTCTATTGTTATTTTCCGAGTAAATAATTAAGAATGTATCCTTTAAATATATTTCAATTAAACTATACTACATAATGATATTTGTCAATTACTTCTTAAAATCTCCTACGCACACACACACACAAACACACACACACACATATATGTACTTTTTATCAATAAAAATAACCTCTTTGGGGTTACATAGATTGAGTTTCAAATTCCTGCTTCTTCAGGTACTACTGCTATGACCTTGGGAAAATTACTAAATTTCTCCTAGCCTTATTTTCCTCAAATTAAAATGAGTGGTATTTAGTGATATTATGATGTTTAAACCATTAGAAGTACGACTTGAAAGCTTAATAAAGTGCTTGCAAACATAACAAGGTTAAGTAAATGGCAGTCATTAGCTTTTAGGATTGTTGTCAGTAACATATTTATAGGTCCGTAAGTCCATTTATCTACAAAAAAATGTGAGTAAAGGAAAAGTCGGAGAATATAATATTAAGTCAACATGAGCTTCTGATTCGATATGCTGTTTGGCTGGTGAACTCTGATGAAGCTTGCCATTATCTTCAACTGGGGTATTTAACAGGTATTTCAATGATAACTAGCATTGACTTATTTATTTATTTATTAAAACAGGTAGAATAGACCTTATGCCTGAAAACCTTTCTCCTCAGGAAACTTTTGAATTTAAAGTTTGATGAGAAAAGTGTAGTGAGTAAATTCTATAAATTCTTAAGTATGGTTGTTTCTGACATGGTTGTTCAAACATTTAGTTATACTGAATAGTATGTTTATCTTTGGGTTATTATTGTAATTATTGTAATGAAATTTGACCTATACATCAGTATAGGATAATAATCCCTCTTTTGAGATTCTAATTAGAAATGACCAAATCAACTAGAGACAGACAATCATTAGCATTTATCCTTCTGGTCTTGTGTTGACTGAAAATGGATCTCTAAAAGTTCCATAGGTTTTAGGTCAGGCATCTCAGGAAATTCTTGAAGTCTACAAAGGGAGTAAAATTCTTTGTTTTCACAGAAGTGACGGTCTAAAGGATAGGAAGAAGATAGAACAAATTTTACAGTGTATTTCTTCAAGGTGCAAGAATTTAAATGTAGAGCAGGAGAAAATGAGTAAACACAAACCTGGCTGGGAGATTCCATCTTACCTTTTGAGTTATTCCCTTAGCACTTTAAGCATTCTGGAGGGAGCCACACTGTTAGATGCTTGCTGCTGAGCATTTGTTGCCTGTCACTGTGGAGGAAAGACATTTTACCTGAAAAGCCTTTTAGACTTAGGGGACTCTGTTCTCCAGATTTTTCAGGTCAGTTGTTCAAATGCCACTAGGTTAACACAGAAAATAGAAACTTTGCCATTGACCCTAGAAGATTCATGAGCTGGGAGTCAGGGCTGGCGGGTGGTGGGAGGAAGTGAACTATGCAGTTTTTGTTTCTTTTATAAGATCTGCCAGCAAGTTAACTTCTTTTCCTTAGCTTCAAAAGTGAGATATTGACAATTATTGCTAGATTATTTTTTTTCTGTTTCTATTGTAATTTCATCTATATCTAGCCAATGGTTATATTTTACTGAAAAACAATTTCTTTTCTCAGATTCTCTCAACCAGAACCTATTTTCTCCTGATTTCTCAGTGGTTGCATAGAGGATTTCATCCTAACAGGATACTTCTGTTGGGCTGGAGAAATAATCCACTGACATTGGAAGCATGAACCCTTGTTTTGGGGGAGAAAGCAGTTGGGGAGAAAATGACAAGGCTGAAAGTGGCAGATTAATTGACCAGTGATGGTGGCTGGCCTTTACAATGGCAGCCTGACAATCTAGTTCACAATGATAAACTTAGAAGTGGTTCAGCTGGTGTTATCCACAAAGACATAATATGGTGGAGGAAGTCAAAATGACACTCAAGACTTGAAATTCAATGGAGGGCAGGAGTATGGTTCCAGGCCACTCATCCATTCAAAACAAAACCAGTCTGAGGAGATGGACAGTAGGATCTATCTTCCAAGGATAAAGGAATGGAAAGAGCTAGTCATGTAGGTGTTGCTGCTCCAATGGCAAAAGGGAATTGGAATGATAGGCAAAGTAATGTAGAATAGTTAAAGTTAATCTGGCGTAAGGACCTTGAAAACTACCTGGTCAACCCCATAGGCTTGCTGTTGTCTGAGATACAGGCACGCTGAGTACTTGGACTTAGTCAACAAAAATAATGTTAGATAGTAAGAGCTGGTAGGCTGAGGATACTGAAGGACTAAGTCATCATTTCTTTCAGATGGGAATGATGGGCCTGAGTCTGTGTAGTTAGAATTTCTAGAGGGAAAGTCTTGACAAATGTTAATAGTAAGAGGAAATAGGAAAGAAAAGAATTTAACATTTGCCAAATGTACTATAACTACTTACTTGAACTGTATTAGTTCATTTAATATTAGTAAATGCTGAATAAGTATTATTATTATTAATTTCACATTATAACTGATGTAATAAGATTCAAATTGTTAGATAGTGGCATAAGTATTATTTACCCACTCAGTATGTCATGGTTTTGAAATACATACTTTTGGCCCCATACCATGATGCATCCACAGCCTGTGTTATATTAAGAGGGGCCAAAAGTGAATTTTTTTCAGCATACTTTCACATACATGTCATTTGACTAAAGAGATTTGATGTGAAGTTTATTGGAAAGTCTTTATTGCTTTATGGAATTATGTTGAGAGATTACTGAACTGTTTTGTATGGACAGTCATCTAGATGCAGAGTACATTAGTCTGTATTCCATGTCCTTTAAGGAATTCAGAGAGATAACTTCTTTGTCTTCAAGGCGGGAGGCAAGCCGGATGAATGCACAGATTGCCCTGTAAAGCTGTACTCTCAAAAGTGCAAGATGTATTCCTGGAATTAGGATTGAACCTGTCACTATGAAGAAACAAGATTAAAACTTGAAGATCTTTGAATAAGAGCTTACGAATCTAAGTCAACGGTGAAACTATAAATGGCTCTTGGAAGGCATTAAGCTGCAGAAGAGTATGCTGATAGCAAGTGTGAAATGGGGGCAACCAGAAGCATACAAGGAGATTAAAATGCCATTTACAGGAACAAATGACTTCAAAAGGGATTAAATTAAGATATAAAGAGCAGAGGGATTTGTGCAGCTCAGTTTGTTGGTGAGAGTTCTGAAAGTTTTCTTCACCAATTTGTCAGCTTGAGTGTAGTTTAGGCTGTGATGGGTAAACTGAATACTAATAATCACTGTCTGTTTGAGCTTTTAGCTCAGATGTTAGTGGATGATTTCCATATTAGTCAGTACCCAGGAAGCTCTCATGTTCCATCCCCTTGTTGGTCTGAGAAGAGGTTGGCAATTGGATAAGGTTTCTTTAGTTGCTCTTTTGTATGTTTATTATCTACACAAAGATTTGACAAAATTATTATCAGAAAAATTCAAATCAAAATTGAGGCTATCAGGCTGAAGAATAACAGAGGATAAAGAATCACTCCTTGCGTTTAATATTTATGGAGTACTTACTATATGTTAAGATAGAGTAACTGCTAGTCAACAATGGTCCATGCCCTTGTCAATCTTACAGTCTAGTTTTATCAAATAACCACATACACAAATGTAAGACTGCAGCTATGGCAGGGACAATGAAGAAGAGGTAGAGAGTGCCTAAAAGAACGTTTAAAATTAACTTCGTCAGGTGATCAGGGAAGGCTTCCCTAAGGAAACGATTTTCATTCTTGGATTTTCTGCAGGATGAGTAGGTATTAACTAGGAGAAAAAGGGTGGGAAGAGTTTTCCCATCAAATGGCATAATATATGCAAAGGTTTTTTGAGGCAACAGGGAGCAAAATGAATTTGCAAAACTTAAAGGAGTGAATCAGAGAGAGCAAAAGGGTAGAGGGCTCTAGCCTTATAGGAAAAGGCTAGAGAGTAGGTAGAGATCAGACAATGCATGGGCCATATTTTTGAGCTACCATGCCTAACATGGTTGCCACTAGCTGATATCATTATTTAAATTTGGATTTAAAGTAATTAAAATTAAACAGAATTAAGAATTTAGTTCCTCAGTTGAACTAGCCACATTTCACATGCTCAGTTGCCACTTGTGGCCAGTGGTTACCATATTGGAAAGTTCAGAGAACATTTCCATTAATGCAGAAAGTTCTATTGGATAGCACTGTATTAGTTTAGCTTTATCTTAAGAGCAATGAGAAGTCACAGAAGGATTTTCTTCAACATTGAGGTGTGGAATGATATGATCAGAAGGCACATTTTAAGAAGAACTTGATGGCTATGAAATGGAGACAAGTTTGGCTTGAGAAAAGCAAATTGTATTTAAGTAGACAATTTAAAAGGCTGTTATAGTCTCTAAGAAAGAGGTTATAATAGATGGAGATGAGAGAAGTGGCCAGAATTGCATGATTTTAGCAGCTAAAACAGACAGGATTTAGTGATGGATTAAATTTGGGAATCGAAGGAGAGATTTTTGGCTTTCAAAGTTTCTAGATGGTGGTGACATTCACTGACAGGAGGCACACTGGAATTAGGATCAGATCTGTAGAGGGCAGTGCTTTATTTGAGGTACCTGGACAATCCAAGATGTCAAGAAGCAGCTGGATGTAAACCTTTCTTTCCTCCTTTCCTTATTTCTCAGCCACTCAACAACTTGTGCTTTTAGTAGACTATTCGGCTTAGAGTAAGTCTGTGTAATAATCAAATTTTGGCCACACTTCTTATAAAAAGTGGACAATTACCTGACTGGAAATGTAGCACTCATACCTTGAGTGCTAAATGGGACACCAGAGATCCCACAATGCACTCTTATCATTTTCTGGATATAAAGACCAAATGCTGGAGAATATCCATGATTTGCTGGCGGAGACAGTTCTCTTGCTTTCGCATGCTATTTTTTCTGCTTACACCATGTTACTTCCCCAGGGTGAGAAAAGTAAGTCTTTTCTGGTATAAAACTTTTGCAGTAAGCAGTTGGTATGAGAAATATCTATGGAATTGCCTAGCCCAAAGGCAGGCTGTGTAGAACTCTGCTTGATGATGAAAGAGAGAAAGATGCTCGCTAGGTTTCTTGGCACAACTTTAAAGGCATAATTCTTCAACAATTCTTGATACTATAGCAGTATATTTTGATGCTATCTGTGAGTTGCTTAGAGAATTTCAAAGTAGTTTTAAATTTCCTTAGCCACAAAGAGCTTGTCAAAGATTGCTGAACGACATGAAAATGTGAAAACAAACACTCTTGGTGAATACAAAAAACATCGATTTGGAACAGGTTTCTAAAGACAAAATCCAGCATTTCTTGTTGAGATAATGTACTTTCTGCTATTTCACTCATTCTCTTTCTTTCTTTATTATTTCCATCTGCTTAGATATACTCTAAATTTCCATTGGATCCCAATATTTTGTTAGTGTGAGTGTAAAATAAAATTTACTTACCTGAATAGTTAATTCATTACAAATACAATTGAGGAACGTTAATCATATATAAACTAATTTTTGCAAGCTTATTTTAAAGGGGAAAGTTCTACACTCATTTAAAGCAAACAGTTTTCACGTTAAAATGTCTTCGTTTTTTATTTCATATCTTTATAGGAAACAGAATCTACTTTGTGTATTAAAACAAAACAAAATCTAGACTAATCCTTTCATTTCATTTATGTAAGTACCCAAAGCATTTGGCATTTGTTCTAAATAATCTGCTTAACAATCTAATGACATACAAAAGCGATGCCACTCCTTTTAAAACACTGAAAAGATAAAATGTGGGCAAAGTGACTTTGTGATATTTGGTAAGAAATTAGTTGATAAAAGCTAGGAGATTTAGTGGGTCCTGTTGAATATTAACCAATTAAGTGTAAGTCGAGACATACACACCATTGCATAAGTACTGTAAACATACATACTTCACTTATGACTAAATATTATTCAACAGCCATAAATATTTTCTTAATATTTAGGATTCTGGAAGTAAATGATCAGCGTTAATGTTAACGTGATTGAGAATGAATTCTATCCCTCAGTTGCTGACAAAGTAGGGTTCATCCCCAAATATTTTATTTATAACAAATATCAAGGCTAGAACTCATATTTCTGCTTTAACTACTATATTGAAAGATAACTTGTAATTTCCAGAAACTAAACTTAGGAAAGGCTGAGATATATAATTTTAACCTTATCAAGACAAGTAAATTTTGGAAGTGATTGTTCTTATTTCTAATTTGAGCCCAATATTATTCTTAGCAT
Source organism: Tapirus indicus (assembly GCA_031878705.1). NCBI lineage: Eukaryota > Metazoa > Chordata > Mammalia > Perissodactyla > Tapiridae > Tapirus > Tapirus indicus. The sequence continues at coordinate 36,900,494 of CM062933.1, read as the reverse complement.
GGCAGATACTGCAAATGACAAACAAAAAGAGTTCAGTTCTTGGGGTACAGGATAATAAATACTATGTCCTGTTATTTTCATTATATATTTTCCAATTTTGATGTAAATGAGGAAAGAATGTAGTCCTAGAAGTCACTTACAATTATATCAATTTTATACAGACTTGACCTTGCCCAAAGAAACATGCTTTTAAAAGTAAAAATGTACCCAGCTAAGTAATATACATTAGTCATTATCATTAACTCAGTTTTCAGATAAATAATAAATCTCTTCTGATTTTATAGCGAGGAGTTAATCCAGTAGAGTGGTTATCATCAACTCACAGTCTTTTGGGGTTTTTAATTGTTCTTTTCAAAGGAAAAGCTTTATGCCAGCTTTTGTTACCACCCAATTAATTCTCAAAACCAATTAAGATAAAATCATACGTAATAATCTCCTACTTATTACTAAGTGTATAAAATTTGCCTCCATCACTTAGTTCTTTTGACCCACCATCGACAACTCCTGATTAGTGGAGCTCTAGCACTCTGCTCCTTTGCTCATTAGCATTAACGGACATTTGGAAAAAGACACCCACTTCAATTTGCTAATTCAAATCAGCATTGCACAGTCCCTGTAATTTGAATAGCTCTATAATTGTTTGTCTTTGAAGACCTGACTTCACATTATTTGGCTTTTTAACATCACTCCTGCCTGAGAAAAACATGATACTAACACAATGTGATGTGATTAAGCTGGCTGTTGGCTGATTATCACGCTCGTTCATGTAAACCTTCTGGGAATAAAAATCTAAACATTAGAAGTAACCTTCTTATTTGTTTCTAAAATTAAGTGTGTAAATTACATTCCTGATTAATTTTGTTTTGGGGAGTTAACTACTCTAGTTCTCAAACTCTGGATACCATTCTACACATTTTTAAACACTCATCAAAATCAATTTTATCATAGTATTAGAAAAATGTTCCAAACTGTATCTGATTATTGTATTCTTTCCATAAACGTAATTTAGCATTATATAAATTTAAATTGATTGCAATGGTATTGTGAAGTTTGGTGCCAAGATATTTTGCCATCTGGATTTAAAAATAATTAGTAAAGTTTATGTCAGGAAATTGACAGCATTCAAATGCCTTATCTATATAAATGAATTCAGTTAAAGTATTTTAAAGAAATATATGTTTCAAAGATGTAAAAAACGTTAATGAATTGGTGTTCATGCAAAACTCTGGAGTAAACCATAAATGTTATTAGTTCCATGAAATTAATTTGTCTGAATGAACATCTAAAATAGCAATAAATTAATTCATGTTTATATCCATCTTTATGATGCTTCGTTAATGGTATACTTCTGAATTCTCATTAGATGTGCCTATAAAATATCTCATGTATCTAATATACTTTTCCCAAAGACAGTAAAAATAGTCTACTAAAGCAGTGGTTTCCAACCATGATTTTCACAGGGAGTAGGGACATTTCTGTAATTTGGGCAAAGAAGTTGGTTTAAGACATATTATGGGAGCATTATGAAGTGAAACAAAGAAAGATATGTCTTAACTTTAAAACGTCTTCTTTGAAGCTAACATATATTTGCCTCATATTGCATACATAATGGTCCCACAATTTTAGTATTATAGTTAGCAATAAAAATATTTGTTGATTGAATGGTAATGAAAAATTAAAATTCTTGTTCCAGCCCTGCAATTTAAAGTTTGATTAGATGTCAATATCTCAGGTCACCAATCATGCAGGGATTGAGGGTCCAGGCAGCAAAATTCATCTAAGAAATTAGTCAACTGTTGGGGGAAGGGTGAAGTCACCCAGTCTGGATAAATAAGACATGCAGTTATAGAGTATGTTGTAACAGCAGAACCTATGACTGAACGGTAGCTTCTATCTTCTCAAAGAACTAGAAAAGAAAGTCACGTGTTTAGAAATGAAAAATTTGATATGGTGGAAGGAGATGAGAGTGATAGGGGAGATCTTTAAAATGTAATTGTGTTTTTTGGATAATCTTACTCTCAGGTAATAAACTACTTTCTTATCTTTATGCAAATGCTGGTATACATTTTAAAAATGTGTATTCTGCTAAACTGATGATTTTGTCTTAGTTGGATAAATGAAAAGAAATGAGTCAGTTAGACTGTGCTGTTTTTCACTGAAACTGCCAGCCACCCTCAAACAAAGTCTTGAATTGATAAGTAGGAAGCTAAACAACTTAAAAGAAATTCAGGTATCGTTTCTTAACACAAAATGAAGATAAAATATAAAACAGAATGTCAACGATCTCAACAGAAACAACAATCATAAATCAATTTGAGACAGCTGGGAACGCATTCTGATCGAGAAATTGGAGCCCTGAGCTGCTAGGGAACACGATCTTAACAGTGACTTTTATCTACATTTGTTTCAACTTTGATCAACTTAGAAGAAGAGGCATCTTTTTTTGAGTAAGCTATATCTGTATTTGCAGCCAATTTTTCACCTGGAAACATTTCACCTACAAAGACATTAATAAATTTCTTGAATAATGTTTTTGATTCATAAGTGACTCTTGTGTCTTTGTTTCCTCTATAGAGTAACAACACACTCACATACCTTCATCAATAGTTTTCGATTTTTTTAAAGTCTTTCTTATTCAGCACTGGAAATGAAGGAGAATCTCTTCTACGATTTGGTTTCATAGGTTTGATACTTTATTGGCTGCAGTTTACCTAGAGAAACCTAAGAGTTCAATACTCAAGAGAGATACTGGAAAAAGTATCCCTCTGGTAATGCTACTTTATCTGCATTACAGAATTCTGGACATTAAAATGATAAAGTATATTTAATGAATTTCTAACTGTGTGTGTTTTAGCTAGTTTTCCTGTGTTAAAGGAGAGTTTGGAAACTTCCATTCCTTCTTGTCCTCAACTGACAGACAATAGGGACTGAAAAATGGCTAAATCTCTTTGAGAAATTAACAACAGTGTTTTAACACCACACTTTTGGGGAGGTAACTACAGAATCACTCATTCATTCAATAAACATTCACTGAGAATCTACCAGAACCTGGATCTGCTAATCTGTGAACTACCTAGGAGTATGTAGGTGATACATACATACATACATACACACAAACTGATACATACATACTGTGCTGATTCACTTAAAGTTAAACAGATCTGGGTACAAGAAACAAATTCTGAGACACAGGCAAGGATCTGATCTTAAAGGAATAGTTATGTATGCTGAACTTGGAGACTGGTCTTTATTCTTTAAAATTAGGGAATACAGAAGGATTTTAAGTACATATGCTGACCCTCATGATGTGAAAGATGGGATGTAATGTGTCACTTCTAAGGTAAGAATATCAGTTAGCAGACATTGGCATTATCTTAGTAGGGGTAATAAGGTTCTAAACAAGAGTAGCCGAAGTGAGAGTGATGAAGAGAAGACAGATTTGAAAAATATTTGAAAAAAATTGGCAAGATTAGGCAACCACCCTCCTTTACCCAGATTTGGAGAATCAGCATCCCTCTAATCTTGGTCCTTAGTTTCTCTTTTTTAAAACTTTAGTCGTGCACTGATGACTCAAATTCTATCTCTAGCCTAAGTCTCTTTTCTGAGCTCTAGGACAGATAAACATCTTCTTTTTTCTCCACTTGCATGTTTCAAAGGCATCTTCGTGGCAAAATGATTCTTTTCCTTAGAAATAAGTCCCTTGTCTTAGAAGTTAGCCTCACCATCTGAATGGTTTCTGAAGCCAGAAATCAGAAGCACACTTAAAATGTTATTCTTGCCTTGTCATATCTAATCCATTATGTCTTTGCCTTTCTCTTCCCCTCCTGGACACTTTTCTAGTCTAGGACTCCACCAGCTTTTGCCTGAATTATTATAGGAGTTTCTTAATTGGGTTTTTCCACATCAACACTTAGTCTATTCCCAAACCTACCTCCACAATGTAGTTGCCATGATATTTTCAAAATGCAATTCTGATTTGTTACCTTCTTCTCAACTTGAACTTCTTTAGTGGCTCCATTATTTTATGATAAACACTGGCGTCCTTAACATGATCTTTAACATTTTATGTAATCCGGCCCCTGCCAAACTCTCTTTCTCTTCTTACGCCATTCTATCTTTTTCTTTTTTATTCCTCTGCTATACTGGCTATATTTCAGTTTCTCCAGAAGATTATATGCCCTCTTTCCTCAGGTCATTTGCACATGCTGTTTCCTCTGCCTAGAATGTTCTTCTTATCTATTAACCTACTTGTCTGTATAGCTCCTTCAAACGTTAATTCATCAGGACTCTCCCAACACCTTACCCCCCACCCTACTAGAGAGATGATACACATTTCCTATGAGGTTTCATAGTTACCAATATATTTTGGTTCATAAAACTGATCACAGTTAGAATTTATCTATTGGTGTAATTTTTCCATTAATGTCTGGCTTCCTTGCTAGACTTAAGGCAAGATACACGTTTGTTTTGCTCAGCAAAATATCTTTAGGTCCCGGTACAATGATTAATATATAATATATTTTTAATTAATATTTGCTAATTGAATGAATGGATAAATTAATGATCAATTAGAGGGAATAGGGTACACACAATGTTTCAAATATGTCAAAAGATTCCCGAAAATAAACAGCTTAGTTTTAGACTTATCTGCACATGTGATTACAAAGTCAAATACATACATGCAAAGACTATAATTAAAGTTGACAGTATTTTTTGATAAATGACTGGAAAATGAAGAATAAGCCGTATTGAAATGTCAAGAACTCTTTACCCTATTTTTACTTGAGTTATGCTTTAGAAAACCATGCTAATCAGAGAATATCTTAGATTTCATCATAAGGAAAAAATGATACAGAGCTCTATGAGATTCTATTATATGTAAATTCAATAAGTGGTTTTGAGAAATTGCTCTAAAAAGTTTTTGAAAGGTTACCACATGGAGACCAAAGAATTGATGAAATAAAATACCATTCAGTACACAATAAAAATGTCTGTTTTGTTGACCTTCTTAAATCTATTACTCACGGAATACTCAACAAATCTGTTTAAAGCTTTGCTGCTAAAGCCTTTGTGAGGGAAACTTTCCTTTATAAATTCATTTACTAACACCCTGTCCTGTTAGAGTAACACAATAAAAATATTTCCTTGAAATTCAACTTAGACTAAATTGAAAAGGCTCTGGACAAGAGTCCACCTCTTCCATTAATAGCTCTGTAACTGGGAAAATGAGAAGGAGCTAAAGACTAAAAATATTGTATTTCATGCAGCTGTCGTTTTCTGTATTTATCCTTGTTTTAGATAGAAGCATGGTTTTCTCTTTCCTGTAAAGGTAAAGATGTGAAAACTCTTTGGATTGGAAACTCACAAATATCATCATATTTGGGGAGGCTGAGGGCCTCATTTTCCTCTCAATAGGTTCAAACAATATTTTCAGTGTATAAAAATATTTACTGTATTTTGGACAAAATATTAAGGGCTAGAGTGAATATAACTCAGCCACTTATTAGCTGTTACTGAACGTTCACATCCATGAAAAGATGGTGCTAATGGGACTAACCTCACAAATTTGTGGTGAGGACTCTGTGTGCTGATATACGCAAAACACTTGGAACAAAATGTGGCATGAAGTTAGAACTCAGTCCATTTTACTGTTATCATCACTATCACAGAATTAAGAAAAAATGTCTCTACCTCCTAAAATCTCATGATATATTTCGATAGATTTTTAAAAATGCAAGGAAAATGACCATTTTAAAATAACAGTTAATACATAAACTGAGAAAACATCACAAGGCACATACAACTGCCAAAGGAATTGACTTTTTGTGTCTGTGTGTGAGGAAGAGCAGCCCTGAGCTAACATCCGTTGCCAATCCTCCTCTTTTTTGCTGAGGAAGACTGGCCCTGGGCTAACATCCATGTCCATCTTCCTCTCCTTTATATGGGACGCTGCCACAGCATGGCTGACAACCGGTGCGTCTGTTTGCACCTGGCATCTGAAGTGGAGTGCGCAAACCTAACCAATATGCCACTGGGCCGGCCCCTGAATTGACTTTTTAAAGATTGTTATAGGAGAGAAGAGAAGGGAGAGACCAGCCAGGGTGGGATAGTCATGGAATATTTTTACGAAGAAGATCAGTTTTGGCTAGGGCTGGTAAAATTAGTAAAATTAGCAAATACTGCTCTCTTCCTCAATTAGAAATTTATGATAAATATTTGCTTATAACTATATTTTAGTTTGTAGCCATCCTTGTTCCAAAAATATTGGGACAATTACATGAATAGATAAGAGCATATATCAAAAGTGTGGTGAAAATGCACTCTAGAGGAATATTCTTAATAGGTATTACCAAAAAAGTCAAATGCCATTTTTCTGGGGGGTGTCTAAGTTATATTGGGAGGCTACAAATACCGGCTTCCTGGTGTGAGGCAGTCACTCAACCAACCAGAAGGTCTCTGAAGGGCTCTCACAACATAGACAAAAAAACCCAACATGACATTTTATCATTAGTGAAACCTGTTAAATTGTGCTTCCTTTTGCTAGAAGCCCCATCCTAAATCTCAGGAGTCACACTTGCAGGAGTCAGAGGACAGAGACCTGGGCCAGAGCCAGACAGAAAGAGTGTGCTCAACCATCTGTGGATTAGCCAGGCCAAGCTGTCTGGTGTGGGCTTTCTTAGCTATGAACAGTTCAACTCCATCTGCCCCTAAGTGGAAGCAACACAAGGAGAAATAAATGTCATGGGCTAGCCTAGGTTCTTAGTACCAGGAGAATCTCCTATATGGAAGGAGAGAGAAGTCTTTTCCCTCTTTGAATATATCTCTCCAGACACTGGCGATTGGCTCCCCAGCTGATCAGGTCTCTAAGATCTAAGTGGTCTCTGTCAGGACTTCTGAGGGTTGTGGGTGAACTAAGCCGAGGGCCTTCCCCTAAGAAGCATCTTGCTCTAGCAAGAAGATAGGAGTAGAGTAACAAAGAAAATAATCACTCTCTTGCGAGGCCGAAACACATAAACTCAACTTTACTTACCTAATGGAAATCTAGGAATAGCTTCAACCAAACTCATCTCCAAGTTTATACTCCTTAGTTCAAATGACAATGAAAGGCATGTTTAGGTTTATTATGTTTGGGAAAAACTGAGTTAGAAGCTCCTATCATAGTTACAAGGGCTAAATATAAGGGGACTCGGATTGCAAATAGCCTGGAAACATTTAGTAACAGTTTATTTTAGAAGTCAATTCAAAAAATTACGATGTTTGTAAATCATCTTTTCCAGAAGCTGAAATAAGGAATATGAGCTCAAACTTCAGTATAAAATGAAGGAAAAGGTAGAAAATGGCATGTTTATGAATTCTCTACAGAAAGTCATTATTCTTCTGGCACTAATCTTGCATTTTCCTCCCATGGACACTATCTTTTTATGAAATTATCAGATATACCACCAAGTAGATGGAAATCCTGAGCATAAAAAAGCAGCTGCCAAAATTTTAAAGAGAAAAAAATCCTCATGCACCTCAGAGAAATTAATTGCACTGTCAAATTGTTGATAACAGTGGCAAGAAAAAGATGCTGCTTTCATCATTTATTCAAAGCTGCCAAAATGGTATTGGAGACATTGATAAAAAATAACTACATTTGCAATTTAAATAACACAAACTATTTCATTTTTAGCAGTTCTCCTCATTTTATTTCTTGAGCAAATTCACTCCTCTTTTCAGCTTGGCTGGGCTGATGGCTCACCTTCATAATATATTGTTTGGAATGATGTAAATGTACTTCCTTAAAACAGAAAAAAGATAAATGGAATTTTTTAAAAGCCCACATACATCAATATGTTTTGACATCCAATTCTTTACTTGAATTTATTATAAAATTTTATTTCAAATTGTAAGTTTTAGAATTTGGAAATGTAGGGAAAGGGAGAAAGGGAAGGATTTGACTTACAATATAAAATAGACTGTCTTTCCTAGAGAAGTCTTCTTGGATTTCATTTTAATTAACCTGCCTTCATTTTTATTGGTGTATTATTCAGTTTCACTTTATGGTGCCATTTAGACAGTAAAGTTTTCACACATCTGCAGGGACTGATAACAATGAGTTTAATTTAAATTAAAACTATCATAAAATTTAAAGATACCAGTACTACCAAGAATATTTGCTACAATAGCATATATCAGCACATTCTTTCTTTTCAAGAAGACTATAAAAATACCGGAGGTCATACTGAGAATTTTTACTCTATTATCTTTTTTACACCAAACTGTTCATTTACGTTAGGATTTGGAGATCTTTAAGAAACTAAACAAGTTCTTCTTGATTCTCAACTAATTTGTTCCAGTTTCTGTATGACTAGACTAATCCTGAATTATTTAAGCTATACCGATTGTTTGAAATTATTTAAGTTTAATTTTGCTTTTAATTGAAAAATAAAAACTTTAATTATATCTTATAAATAGCATTATTTAGATGGTTTGGGGCAGTAAATATGTAATCAAGTAGGTACTTAGTGAAACAAGGGGAATATATTTTCCTGCAAATTGGGAGATAAAAAACAAATGAATAATATATGGTAATAAAATACCTTATGGGAAAAATAATTATCTGGTTCCACTACTTGAATATTGCTTCACATATATCTGGATTTTTAGATCACCCTTAGGTTCCCTAAGATCCCACCTCTGATTATACAACCATGTATCACATTAATATTAGCTTTCTCTAGATTCCTTCACCCTTTTGATTTCAAGCATGTTGTTGATTTGAATATTGTCTTGGGTTTTCTTCAAATCATCTCTATTCCAATGTAAGCAAGGAATGTGCTTTCCACTGTTCTGGTCCTCCCAATGCCTCCATTGGATTTGATAAATTGAAAAAAAGTGAAGTAAATAGACTTTAATCTGTAAATTTATTATTAACTATACATTAAAGGAAAATATTGCTAGATAACTTAACAGTGATCTGTGGAAAATATTCAATAACCCAGAAAATAGCACCTAAGTAAATGAGTTAATACATTTAAAGTCTATTTAACTACAACACGCACAGAAAAATATTAGCAACTAAAACACACAAAGTAATAAATCACAAAATTGTGCTATGCAGAAAATGAGGATTATTCTACTATTTATTCATTAGATAAATATTTACTGAGCATCCATTATGTTCTAGTCATTATTTTTGATGTTGCGGAGTATTTTTGTTTGTTTGTTTGTTTTGGTGTGTGTGTATGTGAAAGTACTAGAAAGAAAAATAAAGCAGTGTAAAGGGAGAAGGAAAATTAAGGATTGCAATTGTAAGCAAGATTTTAGGGAAGGACCAAAAACGTTTGGTAGAAATCTGAATAAGATGAAAGAGTGAACCAATGGAATATCTTTAGTATCAAATAAAGTGTTCATTATACAATATGGATACAACGCAAAAAATATTAGGGATGGAAGAGTACTCTGTTAACAGTACCATTTCAGAGGGTGCTAGAAAGTAATAGGTTGTGGAGAAATGAAGGGGAAAGGGTGGGAGGAACTTTCCGGGTGGGAGGAACAAACATACAGAAGTCCAGAGGGAGACATAAGCTTGGTGGGGTGGAGCAACGCTTAGTCTCCACAGAGATTCTGTCAGTAACCAGGTTATTGGTGAAGATACACGAGGGAAACTGGAAGACAGGAAGCCAAGAGACAGATCTAGAACTCACAGGAAGAGCAAAGGAGGAAGAGTTGAGCCCCAGCCAAATGGCAAAAACTCAAGGAGACTGGAACAGGTGGGAATCAGGTGGCTCTCCTAAGACAGCTTTTTACTTGTCCTCTCAGTGCTGAGAATTTTTTTGATCCCTAGTCCAATGCTCTCTCACTTAAAATCTTTTTGAGACACAAAAAAACATAAAGTGTGTATCTCAAAGAATTTTTACATATGTATACATCCATGCCATTACTAAATCAAATCAAGATATAGAATATTGCCAGCACCCCAAAGGCTCTATCACATCCCTCCCAATCAACATCCACCCCCAGAAGTAACCACTTTATATCCTAAACTGAAAGTCAGTTTGCCTGCTTTTGAAGTCCATATAAATGGAATCATACAATAAACACTCTTTTGATTCTGGCCCTTTTGTGCAACACAACATATGTAAGATCCATCCTATTGTTTTTATTTTAACTTAATTTAATTTTATTCTATTATTACTGGGTATTGTTCCATTGTGTGAATATCACAGGGTCTATTTATCCCATTCATTACTGAAAGGCATTTGAATAGTTTCCAGGTTTGAGTTATTATACATAATACCTGTAATGAACATCCTCATACACGTCTTTTGATGAACACAAGCACTCTTTTTTTGTTGGGTATATGTCCAGGTACAGAATTGCAGTCAAAGTGTTGGCATATATTCTGTTTTAGTAGGTATTGCTAGTTTTCCAAGATGGTTGTGTAAAGGTATACTCCCACCAACAGTGTATGAGTTTCAAGGCTCCACATTCTTCGTTGTCTGTCTGCTTCATCTTAGCCATTTTGTAGTGGTGTCTTGTGGTTTTAGTTTGATTTATCTGATGACAAGTGAGGTCGAGCATTTTATTATATGTTTATTGGTTATTTAGATATATTCTCTTGTGAAGTGCCTGTTTGGGTCTTTGGCCATTCCTTTACTGTGTTGTATGGGTTTTTCTTATTAACTTCTAGGAGTGCTTTTCATAGTCTGAGTATGGCTGCTTTGTCAGGACTAATTGAAATTCTATTTTTTTAATTTAACTTATTTTTTATTGAGATATAATTGACATATAATGTTATATTAACTTCAGGTGTACAACAATGATTCAATTTATGTATATATTGTAAAATGATCACTACAATATGTCTAGTTAACATACATCACCACACATAGTTACAAATTTTATTTCTCTTGTGATGACAACTTTTAAGATCTACTCTCTTAGCAACTTTTAAATATATAATACAGTATTCTTAACTATAGTCACCATGCTGTACATTATATCCTCAGTACTTATTTATTTTATAACTGGAAGTTTGTACCTTTTGACTACCTTCACTAATTGAAATTCTTAATTTAAATTTTTTGTTCCCTGTTTAAGAAATCTTTGTCTCCTTCAATGGCACAAAGATATTCTCCTATGTTTCCTTCTAGAAGTTTTATAGTTTCAGCTTTTACATTTAGTTGTTATGATCCATTTTGAATTTCATGTTTGTGTCTGAGGTGAGGTAGGAATCAAGGTACAAGTTTCAAGATGGATATCAAGTTGACCCAACACCATCTATTGAAAGGACTACTTTATTTTTCTTTTTAATGAATTGCAGTGATGACATTGACATAACCTAGGTGACTCTATATGTATAAGTTTGCTTCTGGTCTCCCTATTTTGTTCCACTTGTCTGTGTATCTCTTCTTCTCAATACTGTCCCTTTATATCAAGTCTTTAGAGCCAGTATTTTAAGTCCTCCAGGTTTGTTCTTTCATGTTGCCTTGGCTATTCTAGTTCCTTGGAGTTTCTATATAAATTTCAGAATCAGATCTTCAATTTCTACAAAAACAAACAAAAAACTGCTAGGATTTTTATAGGCAATGCATGGAATCTAGAGATCACTTTTGGAGAAGAATAATGTTTTAACAAGATTTAGTGTCCCGATCCGTTAATGTGCTGTCGCTCCATTTTATTTAATTTCTCCCCAAGTGTTTTACAGTTGTCAGTGCAGAGGCCTTGACTTTAAATTTACTCCTAAAAATGCAACGCTTTTTGATGATTTGTAAAAGGGGGTTGTTTTTATTATTCCTTTGGAGTGATTTTTTGCTAGAATGTATTTGTATATTGATCTTGGTTTTGAGTGTTACTAAATACACATATAAATTATAATTATTATAAGTTAGTTTGGATTTTCTATATGTTAGTCAATAGTATATAATGAAAATTTACTTCTTTCTTTCAAATATTTATGCCTTTTATTTATTTATTTTTCCACCTATTGCACTGGTTAGAGCTTCCAACAGAATGTCAAATAGAAGGGTCTTATTTTTCATTTCAGGGTGCGTTAAAAGTTTCACAATTAGCTATGACACTTCTTTTAGGGTTTTTTATAGATATCTTTTGTCAGGTAAGGACACTTCCATCTATTCCTAGTTTGCTCACAGTTTCAATCCTGACTGGATTTTAAATCTCTCCAAATTATTTTTTTCTACTTATTGAGAATACAACATGATTTTCCTCTTTACTCTATTGATATTGAATAACATTGATTAGTTTTGTGTGTTACACCAAATTCGAATTATTGAAATTAACTCCATTTCCTTATGTTGTATTATCCTTTTCATATATTCTTGGTTTGTATTTGTTAACAATGTGTTTAGGAACTTTGTCTGAACTAATGAAGAATATTTTTCTGTAATGTCTTTGTCAAGTTTTTCTATCAGGGTATATCAGGGTATTTTGGTTTCATGAAACAAATTAGGAATCATTCTCTCTCTTCCTATTCTCTGAAAGAGCTGTGTAAGATTTGTCATATTTCTTTCTTAAAAATATGGAAGAATTCACCAATGAAGTCACCTGGACCTGGAATTTTCTTTAGGGAAAGATTGTCTTTCATTAATTAAATTTCTTTAATAAATTTAGCAACATTTGTGTTTTCTATTTCTTGTATCAGTTATGACAAGCTATATTTTTCAAGAAACATGTCCATTTCATCTAAAGTTTCAAATTTATTGGCACACAATTGCTTGAAATCTTATTAATGACTGAAAGATCAATAGTGATATTCCCTTTTTGTTTCTAATTTTGATTATTTGTACTTTCTTTTTTCTATTTATTACTAGAGTTTAATAAATTTTATTAATATTTTTTCAGAACTAACCTCTAGCTTAATAGATTTTTATCTCCTGTAGATATGCTTTCTACTTCATTTATTTTTGTTTTATCCAGATTAATTTATTTCTTCTAATTTGTTTGAGTTTAATTGACTGCTCTCTTTTCTAGATTCTTGAGATGGAAGCTCAGATCATTTATTTTTAACTTTTTTTCTTTTTCATAAATGCATTAAAATAAAAATTGCCTCTGCATTTGCCTTTAACTTCATCCTACAACTTCATGGCTTTATCATTTTGATTACTGATGTGAACTCTGTGTGTCTTTACCCTGTTTGTCCTTGCTACTAATTACTCTTTACTTTCTCTTCTAATACTTGACTTCTTGCTCAGAATTTCTGTTCCTTGCCTCCTTTATTAGCATCTTTCAATGGTGGGGTCTCACCACCAATTAGCTGCTCTTTATCTCTGCTTTGTGTTCAAAATCCCTGTGAGCATTTGTCACAAGAATTGTCTGTTAACTACTGACTTGGACACGTTAGAGCCTGTCTACTTTTGTATAAGGGTCACATTTCTGTTCTCAGTAGTTAGGGAGGGTGGAGAGGTCAAGTAATGATTCCCATCTGTATCAGTGTGCTAGGTCTGCCATAACAAAGTATCACAAACAGTGGCTTAAACAGAGAAATTTATTGTCTCACAGTTGTGGAGGCTAGAAGTCCAAAATCAAGGTGTCAACAGGGTTAGTTCCTTCTGAAGGCTGTGAAGAAAAATCTATTCTATATCTCGCCTAGCTTCTGATGATTTACTGGCAGTCTTTGTCATTCCTTGGCTCGTAGAAGCATCACCCCATCTCTACCTTCATCTTCACATGGTATTCTCTCACTCTGTGTGTATCTATACCCAAATTTCTCCTTTTTATGAGGATACTATTCATTCGTCTGCAATGACCCTATTTCTAAATAAAGTTACATTCTGAGTTACTGGAGGTTAGGAGTTCAACATGCGAATTTGGGGGAGGGAGACACAATTCAACCCATAACACCACCCATAGATATTACTCTTAAGAAAAAGAGGGTCATGGGGTAAGTCTTAAATTATTGTTATTATTATTATTATTTAGCACTTATTTTGCAAGAACATTTGAAGAACTAGATCAATCATCAAAACTAACGTATGGGGCAGTATGGTTATTTTTCTATTATTTATCAACTTCAATTCTACTCTCTGTACTCTGTGATCCTGGTGCTAGGACTCTAAAAACTACATTTCTCATACTCATTTACCATTTGGCTTCCTGTTAGGTTCTGCCAAAGAATTGTTAAAGGGAGGTGGCAGGTGGGATTCATTATATGTTTAGAGCACAAACAAAGGAATCAAACCAAAGCAGAAAGGGCATGTTGAAGCATGTAAAATAAAATTGAATCTTAAAGGGAGAAAAAGGTCAGATGATGACTTGAGCTGGTGAGTAAGAGAAGTGTGGTCATTATCAGAGAGGGTAAGCAGCCCAAAAGGACCTTGTAGGTATGAAAAATGAGTATGACCACATATGGTACTGGTGACTGGATAATCCTACTTCAGCTGAACCACGCTCATCTCAGTGATGGAAATGGATGTGCCTGGAAATTGGATGCTACCATCATCCACTGAATGACTTCTCCTCTTCCCACTTTGCTGAGTAATCAACTTCTATGTCAATATCCCCGATGGATGTGAACGGAAGGCCAAGCTTTTGTTGCTGTATTGTGTACTAGCTGGTAGGGAGGTGGGAAAAATCAAGTATCTGGTTTCTGTAGCAGGCATCATTAGAGTGTGAAGTCCCTTAAATGTCATAGGATGATCCAGATAATGACAAAGCTCATTAAGTCCATTAAAATAATCAAAGTCCAAACTAAGTATTTTTGGCTCCCAATCCAGGAGCAATACATGTTCCCAGTATGTTGACTGCCTTTCTGTTGTTTGGAAATGCAGAAATTTTAAATTTATAAGTAAGTAAAGCTATTAATTTTACCCTAAGAAATTTATTAGAAAATTTTCCTTGTCCAACAATTAAGTAGATGTTGTCTATTTTCATATACTTTCATAATTTGAGGTACAAAATATCTCTCTTTTAATTAGCTGGTAGGTATTTTGTTCTTGGATATGAGGAGAGAATCCCGTTGACTGTTTTCTCTATTTGTGAATAATGAATTTCTCCATCACCATTTGATTAATCCTACTTATGTATTTGATAATTCCTGGATTGATTTAAATTTCTTCACACACTAGAGTGTGCTTCTGTCCTATAACTTCTCTTACATTAATCTGCCTTCTCGCTTTTGCTGGTACCAATGACTTCCTTTCCATAGATAATGCAGAGAAAAACATAATTATATAAAAACAAGACATTACTTAAATATATTTTAAGACTCATATGTATACTTTAATAATGAGATTGATATAACAAAATGTATCAAAAATTAACTCAGAGATTAATAAACTTTTCATTTTATTGCCCTTAAGAGTTGAGAGTTTTGTAAATTATAAATGAGAGTGTATATAATTAATGATCTCTTTCAGGGATAAGAAAAAGTAAATTGACAAATATTCTAGTTCTTTTGGCCCGATTGTTTGAAAAGCAGGAGCTCTGGGAGGGGACAGCCAGAGGAAACTTAAAAAGTACCCTGCTTCACCCTAGAATGTTGCGGGATTTGGAGGATTCTGGCAGAAAATTTCAGAGTGAGACCTCACACCTGGGGTTTTATTAAAATGATATTAGTAACTCCTCAACCCACAAAAGTAAAATCAAGGAAAGTGGGAATGCACAAAACGCACTTAGAACTGGATTTATCTCTTAATGAACCCTGTGCTGAGAGAGAGTGAGTTCACACACCCCAGGACAAAAAAAATGGAGAAGAAATATTGTGACCCAGAGATTTCCCTTAACCCTATCTCCCCACATCCCTGAGAGGTGAGGTTTGTCTAAATATAGCCATGGAGTGGCCATACTTGAGTCAGGTGCCTGAAAGATCTTTGTTATTTTCTTCATTTCCCTCTTTTAATCCTCACACAGCCTCGTACCACCTCCCACACTGTAGTAGTAACTATAGCATTGAAGTCCTGATGGTGATCACCCGGAAGACTCAGAGATTTCAGAGGAGGCAACCACACTAGGGTACCAGTCATTGAGCACCTGGAACATAATCTACTTCTCACTTATCTTTCAGACAAAGCAAGTCCTTTAGGAAACATCAAAGGTTCCTAACCTAGTGAAGGGCCCTCTGTTCTTTGGGCTCTGCTCTAAAGATAGTTTTAATAGACTCACATCCAGTGGAGGGAATAAAAAGGAGAGCTATTGGGAGTAGACTTTTGACACTCATTGATATGTTCCTATTATGAAAAACTCAAGTAGATTATTATTTACATGTGTTTGTGTCAAAATTCCAGTCCACAAAGAGTTTACAGAATTATTACTATTCAAATAAAGGCAATGACTATCAAATTATCAACTGATTAAATGATTATGATGTTTAAAATAACAGTCAGAAATGTGACTCTTGACTTCCTTCATATCTAAGATTCTATCTATAAAACCAAACTGCCTCCTTGCTCATTATAAAGTAATAGGATTCCTGAACTGTAAATCCTTTGACCTGGTCAAGCTCATTTCCTACATTCTAAATTCTGTGCACAAGAATTACTAACCTCCACAAATCTTCTAATCATAATAATTATAATAAAACTTTAACAAAATTAGATGATATGCTTTATCAAATCAGAGAAAATTAGTCATTATAATATTGCAATCTTAAGAGCAAATGGAACAACATACTATTTCTCTACAAGTTCTTGATTAGAAAAGATTTCTATACTCTTCTTACAGTACTTTTAAGATAGTTCGGTTAGAGTAGAATGTTGTTTAAGTGAAAACATGAATGTATGGAAATTAGCTTAGGATGAATTTTCTCTAATTTTTGTTAGAACAGCCAGATCTACAACCTCTGACAGAACACAGCATTTTTCATTAATTTTTTAAAATATAATTATTCCCTGTCTTATCCAAATATGTAAAAGAATATTTAATGGCATGCACATATATGTGTGTTGTGGGAGTGTGTGTTCATGCATGAAGTATATAGCTTTCTCAGTTATCTAGGTACCTTAGTCTTTAAAACCGTTCATCCATCCTAAACACTTAAACATATCTGATACATATGTCAAGAATGTAGAGGACATTTTGAGGTTTTGGTACAAGATCATCTTTCTTTTCTGTAACATTGCTTTTTCTTTTCCCAAGACTCTTATTATATTCTGACTTTCGATGTTATTGTTCCTCATTAAAACTTTGAGGTAAGATAATTATTAGAGTATTAATTTATTCTTTTTTTCTATTTATTTGTCTTCCTTCTCTCATTTTAAGAAGGTGATCGGGAACTTTTTAGAAAATTTTCCTTACGGCAAGGCCACAATGAGAATTTGTATACAAACTACTTTTTTTGGATTTTTGCTTTCTAAAGCATGGACTAACTAAAAAACACAATTGTAGGATGTTTGAGAAAGGGAGGGAATAGAAGTGTACATTTTAAGAGAAAGAAAAAGAAGTGATTCTGAGATCCTGGAAAGAGGTTGACTATGTTGCCAATGGGTCCTAAGCATATCAGGAACTATATCGTGAACCATGGAACAGTTTGGGAGGATGGCAGAGGAGAAGAAAAAGAACAAAATTACTATTTGTGGCAGAGATCTAGAGTTCAAGGGACCACTGTAAGCTTGAACCATGAAGATGTCAGAATCAACTACAATGTACTGGAGATTGGAGGCCAATTTATCACTTTCCCCATGGAGATTGTAGACTTATTTTCTGCTTTCTCATAATCTCTTAGGTTGTAGAGAGGACATAAACAGAACCCAATAATGCCTACAAAATGGATTACAATTAATTTGACAAAGAATATTAAAAGTGGAATCTTTCTTGTAGACCCGTTTGGGTCCGATTAATACACAATCTAAATCAATCTTTTGCCACTCATCACCAGTTAACTTTAAGAAACATTTAAAAAAATGTTTTTGGTAGAAAGCTGATGTGGGTATAGTATAATATCAAGAAATTTCTAGAGCATTTGCCAAATGATCAAAGAAAATTGAGAAATTATAGCTATATAGTCATCATGTGGATAAGTCACAAGGTAAATCATTTTGTAAATAGAACACAATATAGTATGTCAGTATTTCAGTCTCATTTTAAAACTTCAGTCAAAAAGAGTCAAGTCTTCAAATGCTCCCTTTTAATCCTTGGTCTATAGTTAGGTGCTGTTTCAAATAAAGGCATACAGTTTATTCAACAAAACTTCTCGAGATTTCAAATGTTATGTATATCTGATGGTGATGAAAACAGGAAGTGTTACCAGCACATTGAGTCCTTGTTGTCCCCCAGGATAGAAATCAAGAGAGACAACAAACAGGAGTAGAAAAGTAAAAGTTTATTAGCTTGTGCACAGGAGAGGCACAAGGGAGCTGGTGCGGAAAGGAAGGGGGCAAGTGATTGGCTCCTTAGGGCGCAGGATTGTGGGCCTTTTTATTATATATAATATTATATGGCAAAGGCTGGGGGCAAGTGCCTTGTCATGGCATGTAGAGGTGGGGTTGTGCTTGCGCCTGTGTTGTCACGAAGCCTGCTACCACACGTGACACATGTATCATTAGCATGCTAGCTCTCCACCCCTGGGTGTGATTTTTAGTACGGGGCTAGGGTCGCCTTCAGGCAACTCCTGGGTGCTAGGGTGCATGTGTAAACCCGGGAAAGTCCTGAAACTGTGGAATGTGGATCTGGATGCTATCTGATTCTCCTAGCTTGCTGATTGGTTAGGGGCCTTATCTTGTTAGGCCAGGGGCCTCGCAGATGGCCCTGTCTCCTTAGGCTGGTTCCTGTCTCAGAAGTAATTCCTTCATCAATATAAGATAGCATGAAGGTTGCTTATAATCTACTTGGACAATAGTTCATCATTATAAAAGGTCTACGTATTTACATGTTGTATTCATTTCCTAGGACTGTCATAAGAAAGTAACACAAACTGAGTGGCTTAAAACAAAGGAAGTATATTGTCTCATAATTCTGGAGGCTGGAAATCTGTAATCAAGGTGTTATCAGGGCCAAGCTCTATCTAAAGTCTCTGAGTGAGGATACTTCTTTGCCTCTTCCAACATTCTGGTTGATAAATAAATGGCAAGCAATAGAATATTGGAGTATATGAGGAAGCCATTTGGTTGTAAAACTAATTTGGCCTGACCTTGTTTTTCCAAAAGGCCCTGATGTGGCCTTTGAACATGCATTGTATATCTGCTTTAAGCATTTACCACATCCCAAAGATGAGAACAAATGCCCTTAAGATAAAGATGCAACTTCCCTTACATTGGCATTTTCTTAAGGATAAGCATTTCTCCCTAGGCTGGGATTTGATAGCTGTGCTCATCCTGTGACCACCCAACCCTTACATACATTAATTAAAACAGTTAAGCAGGCAAGGAATGACACTGAACCTCTTAATCTCAAATTCGTGTGCCTAATCTCCAGCAAGCCAAACACTGAGACATCGGTGCTTGGAGAAAGATAAAGATTTATTCAAATTGGCCAAGACAAGTAGGTGGGAGCCTGGGTTTGCTCTAACCCACCTCCCCAAGAACAGAAATCAGGGGAGTTTTATAGAGCTTGGCAGGAGGGGCTTCAGAGAAACAAAGGAGTCACTCCCAATAAGCCTGTGGGCAATCCGACTTCTGGCTTCAACAGCTGCTGAGGGCGGGCCATCCACTGACTGCAACCTCCCCGAAGGCATCTCTTTCTCCTGTGAAACAAGCTCACGATCCTTTGGAAAATACGCTCACCAATCCAAGACCCCTGAGTCACCCCTCAAGTTATACAGAAAAAAACAGCAAATTGATTTAATATCTACAGTGCTCCTCAGGTACCCAGCTTCAGGAAGACTATTCAAGACTATTGCAATAGTAGTCAAAACTATTACAATGTGGGAGAAAGAATGAACTCAACTGTGCTGAAACAAAAGGCAGGAAAGTTTTAAACCCTGGAGTGAGCTGGTGGAAAAGCACTGGAGATCATCTGTATTTGGGAGAAGATTTTCATCTGAAAGGGACAGATTTACATCTCAAAGGAATTTACAGCTGCAACTTTTTTAAAGTAAATGCTCTAAGAAAAGGGAGGTCAAGGATTTATAGTCAGGAAGAAACCTGTCTAAGATTTAATCAAGCTGAGGGAAACATTTAGACTGTCTTGATCAGTAGTAGTTGGCAATCTTTGGTGATTCTTGGCTTATAGACAAATGACTGCAATCCCTGCCTGCATCTTCACACAGTCTTCTCTCTTCTGTATCTGTGCGTCCCTGTTTTTCTCTTCTTATAAGGACACTAGTTATGGGATTAGGACCCACCTTAATCTGGTATGACTTCATATTAACTAATTGCACCTGGAACTACCTCCAAGTAAGGTCACATTATGAGGTACTGGGGTAGACATGAATTTTGGGGGAATAGTATTCAACCCAGTACATATGTAATGCTGTATGTGGACTTGAATGCTTATGAGATGAACAGAAGAAACTTTACCTTATGCTTAATTGTTGCTTTGCTTCTAATATTAAGGTCTGCTAGCAAACTGTCTGTTTTTTAAACCATGTATGTAAGGGTACACACATACCCACACACATACACACACAAAATTATTGATATTTAGGATTACACAGGCAAGAAGAAATATTTCTTCTGTAATTTATTATGAGTAGTGAAACTATTTGCTTTATTTCCTTACATTATACACATATATCACTAAGAATAAAATTTTATCCATCTTCTAATAAGAAGATATGATTTTGTATAAGAAAAAATAAAAGTAAGATTTTACAATAAAGAGAATAAATTAACAAGAGTTTTCTTCTCTTTCCACTTGTATCACTTACTCTGGTTCTTCATGTAATGATTCATATTCTTATATTTTCATAATTTTATATCTTAGTCTGTTCTAATCATCTTTTAAGAATGTCTTTGCTATACATGTTTCTTCATTTTTTCTTACAATTAAAGACTTTTCTAAAAAACTATCAGATTTGGTAAGTTTAGCTCAGTTCAGTTATTGTATGTAAAAATATTTCCTATAAGAATGAGCACTCCAAGCTAAAGTTAATTTTCACCAAGTGAAAAACTCTGAATGATACCATGCACTGCACACAGCTACATAAAGATGAGGGAAAGATATAAATAATACTGCATGTACATCAAAAAATATATTTTACATGATATACAACATGAATCAACGCAAAATAGATTTATTTTTTATTTATTATGTATATTTAGTGGAAGTCAATTTTCCCCAGAAAATACATTGCTTACCATAAATATTTTATAGTGCTTCCCTGGCCTGTAAAAACATGCATTTGCTCTTCCGATTATCCAAATTTTAGTTCTCTTATAAAGCTTGCTTAATCTCTTTTTACAACAGGAAACGTTTCCTGAAATCTTTAGTTAGATAGATCTCTTCCTTTTTCTTTTTTGTTGGTAAGTAAGATTGGTCCTGAACTAACATCTATCGCCAGTCTTCCTCTTTTTGCTTGAGGAAGAGTGTCCTTGAGCTAATATCTGTGCCAGTCTTCCTCTATTTTGTATGTGGGTCACCGCCACAGCATGGCTTGACAAGTGGTGTAGGTGGTGCAGCACCTAGGATCCAAACCCATGAATCTGGGCCACCAAAGAAGAGCATGCCAAACTTACCCACTATGGCACCAGGCTGGGCCAATCTCTTCCTTTCTTGAATTTCATTAATGTTATCCATTTTATAGAATTTATAACAATATAATGCTAGATATATGCTTGGGAATTTTCTCTGCCATGTGGAATTGCAAGGAGGGACTTATTTCTAGAACTTTGCAGGTCAAATAAACATATTCCCCCGATATACAAAGTAAAAACAATATATCGCAATTGAGATAATGTCTGTAGAGAGTAGATTATCTTCACTAAGTTTAGTTGAAGAAAGAATTTATGTAAAATTAAATATGTCCAATTAATATGAAAATATCTTTGTTGAAAATTATCAGTGAGCAGAATTATTCATCTAATTATTCAAGTAATGTATTGAGGCCTATCATATACCAGCCACTGGGCTAGTTTCTAGGGATTTAATGGTCTTTGCCTTCATGAACCTTACATTTCAGTGGAAAGACTGACAGCTTAAAAATAAATAAACAAATAAAATTATATTAAATAGGATAAGTGCTGTAAAAGAAGTTTACACTGTGCTGCAAAGATGTATCAGGAAGAAGAGGGAACCCAGACAACATTAATAATGAGATCTATGCAATGAAAAGAGCATGCATTCATGGAGCCTGGAAAAGCACATTTCATGTAGATTTATTAGAGAACAAAATTAATTTTTCTAGGACTCTCTAGAGGGCCTGTGTAGCTAAGCCCTAGTGAGCCAGGCCAACAGTGGTAGTAGATGAAGTTGAATCAAATAATGGAAGGCTTTTGTCCTGGTAAGGAGTCTGAATTGCTTGTGGGGAACTATTGATGGGTTTTTAAGCAAGTGAGTGGCATGAGGTCACATGAGATTCCTTTGGCTGCTTGAAAAGACTAGGTTGGTAGCTCTTGTCATAGTCTGGGCAAAAACTTATGGTAACTTGGGCTAGGAAGATAGATAAAAATGAATATTGAGATAGATTTTGGCTGTAGAAACAGAACTTGTTGAAATTTTGGATGTGAATAAGGAAGTAAATAGAGGAAACTGATGGTCCTAAGTTTTGTCATTGTCACATAAGTATATGATATTGCTATTTACTGAGATGGCTAATTACAAGGGTGGGGAAGTTAGTGAGTGGAATAATTAAAGGTATAATTCTGGACGTCTAAATTTAAGATCTTACGATTTTTTTCTAAGTAGGAATATAAAATAGGCAGTTAAATATGTATATCAGCAATTCAGAAAAGAGGTCTGGAGAGAAGTCAATTTGAAAATTACAAATCTGTGTATAGTTTTTCAAGTAATAGGACTATTTGATACTAATTGATATATTTAGTATTTATTGAGTACTTACTCTGCACTAAACACTGAGTTACATTCATTATATTCAATACATTACAGAATTCTCATAATTTTATCACGTTCACTCTATTTCTTTACCATTGTGACAATGAACAAACTTAGGTTTAAAGGGAGCATATCAAAATACCTTTTGGTGAAAATATCAGAAAATCCAATTCCAACTGGTTTAAACTACACAGAAAATATAAAACTGAAGATAAATATGGCTTTATATGAGAATAGATATAGTATCTTAATAATGTAATTAAGGACACCATCTATTTTTATCATTCTATTATGCTTTTGTATTATTGGCTTCATCCTAGTCTTGACTCACCGAGATCAAAGAGAACCACCAGGACCTCTAATCTTCCATGGTTTGTATCCAGCAGAGGAGAGGGAGCATCTTCATCCTAACCCTCAGATCAAAATTCTGAAATTCACTTTGATTCAACTGACTTAGGCCAATCATGTCTACCTTCAAATCAATCTCTGCTTCCCTGGGCTTCTAGAAGGCCCCAGGGCAGCAAGAAGAAAGATGTGTGGCACCAGGGGATTCTAAGCTTCTTAGGAAGTGTCTACTGAAGCTGCAACTGGAATCAGAGGCAGGCTGAGGTGATGGGACACAGGGTTCCAGAGGCAATTTGCTCTAGTAATAAGAGGGAATTGGGAAAAAAAGATAAGAACAGGAAATGGAACCAGGAATTAGTCCAGCATCACAAATGCATGTGATGAAATTCCCTTCATTTGTTAAAAGTGAGCTATAAATTTGGTTATATGTTTTCTAACAACCAATGGGAAAATGGAAATATAATCAGTTCCCCAATTACAGAAATCAAGCATAAGGCTAAATGAAGATAATTAGTAAGAATAACTCTTCTAAATATCAAGCACCCCCTCCCAAATAAACTCAAGATGCATCCAAAAAAAGGGGCTATGCAATGTAATAAAAGATATACTCAATAATTTCTTAGAAAAATCTATCCATAGGTTACATACAAAGTTCTTTGTACTACATAATGGCATTGCACTAAAATTCAACTCAGGATAAGATGTCCAGGTATGCAGCTTGCTGATGATCAGAATTAATCTGAGGATAATCTTTAGAGTATCTGAAGCAAAGGATGGATGGAATAGCCTTTAAGTAATATTTTAAAATATTGTTTTTCTTAAAAAAATTTTGGTAGCTCTTATAGGCAAAGATTTCCATATTTTAAATATGTATATACATGTTATTATATTCCCTCACAAGTGCTTAGGAGCAATTATAATATACAAGAGGGGGATAAATAGCTTTTAATTGACAATTAGCTCAATATGATTTCATACAACAACTTTGATGGAAAAAATCAGTAAATACAGCTAATGCAATTGTAAGCTGCATTAACATAAGCAGGATGTCTGAAGTGAATGGTGAGAGTCCCCTTCTATTCAGAGTATTGCTGAGACCATACCTGCATCACTGATTCAAATTCTGGCTGCCTGGATTTTAGACAAACGTGGACAAAGAAGCAGTTTCAGAGGTAAGTCACAAGGATGATTTCAAAGTGCTAAACATGTTCTATAAAGAATGATTAAAATAATTGGAGAGGTTTCATTTTGAGGGCGGGGTATGATAGAACTTAATAGCCAGCTTCCAAGATGTGAACACACATCATAGGGAAGGCATGCCAGGTGTTTGAGTGCTGACCCAAGAGGCAGAACTAGAGTCATAGCATACGATGTACACGGAGGTAGAGTTCCGCTCACTAGAAGGAAGACTTATCAAGTAGTCAGAAATTTCAAATATGAAATAGGCTTCAACAGCAAGTAACGGGTTCATGTCTTTGGAGAAATGTCAATAGGAAAAGATATTGGTGAGAAATGATTCAACTTTAGAATGTATAGTCATACTAAGTGATTATAATGTTCATTAGAAGATTAAAAGTCTGTCATTTTGGTCAGCCTTCAAAGTCCTTATTACTTATTAATATTAATCCATTCAATAATTTTTTTCAATCAAATACTACATGCTATGTGCATTTCTAAATCTTGGAGGATACATCAGTAAATATGAAATAGAAGGGTTCCTTGAAGCTTACTCTATTTGGGAGAAGTTGATGGAGACAGATTAACAATAAACAAATGCATAATAGGAAGTAAAAAGAAAGTAGGATAAGGTACAAAATCTCCCTGTCACTCTGAGAAATGTTTTTGATGTGACAGGTGCTGACCCCGCCTGCGAGGACAGCTGCATTCACCTTCTTGTCTAGTGGGCTCTGTCTGAGAATCTGCATTGTCTTTCACCACTTGCCGTTGAATCCATCCCTATGGGCTTGTCCCTGCTGCTCCCTCTCAGATCTCTGGGTACTGGGCATCCTTGGTCTTTTCTGTCTGAGTGACATTTAAGTTTCTATTCTGATGATATAAATACTTGTAGTTACACAAGCATGTAATGGGATTTGAGGTGGGTCATATTAGAGTCATAGATGCATCAGTCAAAGATGGCTCCTCTAATTAGAAACATCACATTAAAAATTCAATATCGATGGGGCCAGCCGGTGGCGTAGCGGTTTTGTCCGCACTTGGCAGCCCCGGGTTCACAGGTTCGGATCCCGGGCGCCTGCCGACACACTGCTTCTCAGCCACGCTGTGGCGGCATCCCATATAAAGTGGAGGAAGATGGTCATGGATGTTAGCCCAGGGCCAGTCTTCCTCAGCAAAAAAGAGGAGGATTAGCAACGGAAGTTAGCTCAGGGCTGGTCTTCCTCACACACACACAAAAAAACAAATTCAATATCGGGCAGGCCTGGTGGAGTAGCTGTTAAGTTCACGTGCTGCGCTTCAGCTGCCCGGGGTTGGCAGGTTTGGATCCTGGGAGTGGACTGATGCATCACTTGTCAAGCCATGCTGAGGAGGCATCCCATATAAATTGGAGGAAGATGGGCACGGATGCTAGCCCAGGGCCAATTTTCCTCAGCAAAAAGAGGAGGATTGGTAGCAGATGTTAGCTCAGGGCTGGTCTTCCTCACAAAAAAAAAGAAAAAAGAATCAATATCAAAGTTGCTAAAACTGTGTGACTCAAAGCATGAGCTGAAAGGCACCTACATATGAATCACAAGAAATACTTGTTTAAAATGCAGATTCCTGCTCTTTCAAGTCACAGTTGAATCTTTGTGGGTAGATGTTGTCCATCAGTAGTGTGAACAAACTCTTCAGGGATGTATATATGCTGAAGTTTGAAAATTTCCATATCAAAGAATAAGAACTCAACCAATACAAAATATAAGTACCTTAAAGGGAAACTTCAGAAACGTCAAAAATATAGACCTCCTGTTCACAAGAGCCAAAGAAAAGAAAATATGGTTCTTGCAGAGCATGGCTGTGGTACCTAGCAAAAGTTAGGGGACTTCTCAGTCTCCTAAGAATTAGGAACGAGGCACAGAGGCTATGCTTTCCCCAAACCCAGACAGTATCTGTGCCTCTGGAGAGGGTGATTCTGTTGATACCAAGGGACATAATACAAAAAAGGATCAGTTTAAAATAAGGTCAGGAGAACTCCTTTTCTAGAAAACAGAAGGTTTCTAGAGTGGCCTATAAGAATTTATAAAAAATTTAAAATGATTTAGTACTTTCAAACATGGTCATACTATGTGCTGTTACAAGGATGCTTGTGCAATCTTCCTATTAAATTGTAATTTCCTCAAGGAAACTTTCTTTAATAACTTTTCTTCTTGTATGTAATCAAGAGAGCTTAAAAATATTCAGCACAGAGTAAACACTCACTACTCAGTTTTTGGTGATGGTGGCACATTTAAACATCTAGATTTTTGACCAGATGAGGATTTTTCCAGGGTAATTAAGAAAGGGAAACAAGACTTTAATGTATATTATCATTAGATCTATACAGAGAAGTGGATTTAGCCATATTTATTATTCATTATCACTAAATGTCCTATATTGAGAGAGATAGAAGGAGAGAATGAAAGAGAGAGAGAGAGATGGAGAGAGGCTTATAGACTTGATTTATTTACTGTTAAAATAAGAGAAAAGTGGTAACAGTGGATTATAAAAGTTCATTTACCAATATCTTGAAAACAAGTGAGTTTCTGGCTAAAATATGCATGAATTTTTAGAAAACACACTGAATCAGATTAATTTAAAATCTCCAATGACAGAGTGACAGGCCTTGTAGATCAAGGAAGTGCTAGCTACAGTGTCGCTTGGTTTCAGCGAAGGTTTTGATTCTATAATTTATAACACAATTATAAACTAGAGATTTGGTGCAGAGATTTGGTACAAAGAAAAAGCTAAGCAGTGATTAAGTGACTGAAGGTGAATCTTCCTGTTTGGAGGCAGGACTTTTCCAGTAATTTTCTCTGTATCTTTTGATCAAACTAGTCAGCCTTGGCTCATCTACATGGTGTTGTAATTGAAATGACTAATCCTCATGTATTCCTATAATTACACTGTCATGTAAATTAGTTGTGGCTGATTGGTTGGACTCAAAGTCAGAATTATTTTCTAATGCTTCTGCTACAGAGTCTAGACAGAGCTTGAATGATGTTATGAAGGCTATACAACTATTTCCACATATGCCAAGGCTCAAGGGACAGACTTGACTACCTCTGACTAGAACTCTGAGAGTCGTTTGTGAGATACACGTGGAACACAATAACTTGCAAGTTCAAAGGTAAAGTCTTAGAGGATCCTACAGTGATGTTCAAAGAGGAGTAAGTACACTTTTGAGATATTGTAAATTCTTGGAATGGAATACTGCAAATTCACAAGGGAATCAGAATTATACCGAACTACTTCAAAGATCAATGTTTAAGAAAATATAGATTGTTTTTCAATTTTAAAGTTCCTACTGGAGACATTAACCATAGGAGATTAAGTTCATAAATTCAAACAGAGAGATTCAATTGCCAAATGTTTAAGAACTAGATTAAAAAGATTAACAGTACTGAAGAATTTAGTACAGTATAGTGTGTTCTTTTTCATGTATATGTCAACGATATAGTGCTTAGTGATTTTTATTTCTCTAGGCATAGCAGGAGAAGGAGTTGTGCAATTATGCGATTAGAAACCTGGGATTTTTCCCATGGTTGCATGTTCATTTCTGCTTCTTAGATCTAGGATGCTGTCTTGAAGAAAGTGGAAAGTGTCTATCATCTACCTAGCCAGCATTCTAATTATGTATCATCCATCTGCTGTCTATCTGTCCATTTGTCTGTCTATCTATATGTCTGTGTCTGTCTATCCACCATATTCTGGAAAGGATTTAGCTTGGTTCTTTGATGCATACTTAGGAAAATAGTGTACAAAATTTAGCAGTCTATAAATTTGCATTAGGCTATATTTGCCTATCACAAAAATAGTTCCACTTTAAGGAGGCAATACTTTCTTTGAACGAAAAAAATCATAGTACATAATATTGATTAATTGAGAGGTTTAGAGGCAATAGATAATAATCATTCTTTGATTATATTTAAAGAAGAAATATTATTTAATGAAGTAAGAGTGATAAACCATGCTGGGCTATTACAGTGAAACTTCTATACATTCTCCATTGCAGTGGTAGTCCATGCATGCTCTATTCCTCTCCAGGATTCTGGGCAGAATATCCACTAACTCTCCTAATTGGTATTACACATAGGACAAGGGTTTTCAACTCTCCAATAGTTTGTTTAACAATAATTTGCTCAAAAAGTCATCCATGTGGAGGTCTCTATAACAATGTAGAGTTCTCCCTAGTGTGTAGCAGGTAATTATTTTTCTAAAGTTGAGTTGGACAGTAATCTTTGTGTAAACAAGACATTCCTATGCAGTCTGTTGATGATTGTTAATTAATTTTTGCCCGTTGATGTAGTGCAAAAATTCATTTAGAAGCGGCGAATTGAATGAAATATTAATTACATTCTAGAGGTTTCAAAACACCACAGAATAACAACAAAAGTGGGCATTGATAAGCTTTTAATTGCAATCCATTCAATTGAGCTATTATGTTTTCATAACCCCTTATTTTTCATTAGTTATCTGTCAGTTTATAATATAGTTGTTAATTGAAGTAGAAACAGAATGTGTGAACTTTGTTTTCCCAATTGTATGGTTGAGTTTTCCAGGAGGACAAACATACACATAGCCATAGTTGTTTTGCATTTTCAAGGTTAACAAAGCTGATAAGATGGAACCAAAGAAAAGAAAACAGGATAGAGAAAATGACACAGTCTCAGAGAATGTGACCTTTCCATGGCCCTCCATGAATAGGGGGAAACCAGAAGACTCAACTGACTACAAAGCTCCAAGAAAGCCCAGATGAATAAAATTGTTTTACGTCCGTTCAATGTAAAGATGTCCAAATAGAAAATGATTGACTTTTTTTGGTCACAGATAAAATAAAACATACAAAAGAAAAGAAACTTCCCCTCTGCTTTCAAAAATTTAACCTTGAATGAGCCTTACTATTAAAACTACTTTATTACTTTAAAAATACTAATTTGTTGGATCAAAAGGTATTTCTATTTTTAATTTTTTGAGGAACTTCCATTCTGTTTTCCATAGATGCTGCACAAGTTTGCATTCCCACCAGCAGTGAGTGAGGGTTCCTGTTTCTCCACAACCTCTCCAACATGTGTTGTTTTTTGTCTTGGTGATTATAGCCATTCTAACGGGTGTAAGGTGATATCTTAGCGTAGTTTTGATTTTCATCTCCCTGATGATTAGTGATGTTGAACATCTTTTCATGTGTCTATTGGCCACCTGTATATCTTCCTTGGAAAGATGTCTGTTCATATCCTCTGCCCATTTTTTGATCAGGTTGTTTGTTTTTTTTGTTGTTCAGTTGTGTGAGTTCTCTATATATTATGGAGATTAATCCCTTGTCAGATACGATTTGCGAATATTTTCTTCTAGCTGGTGGGTTGTCTATTCATTTTGATCCTGGTTTCATTTGCCTTGTAGAAGCTCTGTAGTCTGATGAAGTCCCACTTGTTTATTTTTTCTTTTGTTTCCCTTGTCCAAGTAGACATGGAATCTGAAAGGATCCCTTTATGACTGATGTCAATTAGTGTACTGTCTATATTTTCCTCCAGGAGTTTTATAGTTTCAGGTCTCACTTTCAGGTCTTTAATCCATTTTGAGTTGGTTTTTGTGTATGGCTATAGAAGATGGTCTACTTTCATTCTTTTGCACATGGCTGTCCAATTTTCTCGGTACCATTTATTGAAGAGACTTCCCTTTCTCCATTGTATGTTTTTCACTCCTTTGTTGAAGATTAGGTGTCCATTGGTGTGTGGTTTTATTTCTGGGCTTTCAATTCTGTTCCATTGATCTGTGCATCTATATTTGTACCAGTACCATGCTGTTTTGATTACCATAGCTCTATAGTACGTTTTGAAATCAGGGATTGTGGTGCCTCCAGCTTTGTTCTTTTTTCTCAGGATTGTTTCAATCCCACTATTGGGCATCTACCCAACAGACATGAAATCAACCATCCCAAGAGGCTTATGCACCCCTATGTTCATTGCAGCATTATTTACTATAGCCAAGAAGTGGAAGCAACCCAAGTGTCCCTTGACTGATGAGTGTATAAAGAAGATGTGGCATATATATACAATGGAATCCTACTCAGCCATAAAAAAGACAGAATTGTCCCATTTGCAACAACATGGATGGACCTAGAGGGTTTACGTTAAGTGAAATAAGCCAGAGAGAGAAGGACAAACACCGCATGATTTCACTCATATGTGGAATATAAAGTAACACCCAGACAGAGAGAGCTGGTTGGTGGTTACCACAGGGAAGGGGGGTGGGAGATGGGCACAAGGGGTGAAGGGATGCATTCATATGGTGACTGACAAATAATAATATACAACTAAAAGCCCACAATGTTATAAACTATTAAGACATCAATAAAAATTAAAAAAATGATTTAGATTATGGCAGTTCTGAGTCATCTGATACCAAATGACAATTAAAAAAAAAACTCATTTGTCCAAGCATTGTGGTCCTAATTATCATATTTTTAAAATTCTGCAAAAATAATACTTCACAGTAGAATTAAAAGAAAATTTTTATAGTTTAATCAATGCACTCCTCCTAGGCAAAAATAATTCATTAACAGATAAATTATATATCCATTTTGTTCAATATGTATTTTTGATCATATTTTTTAAGCCCATTTGAATCTTCTTTGTCTAATATTGAAGACTGTATACACTATGCTGGTCTCTTCTATCATACTTTCATTTAGAAACTGACCTCTTATATCTGTCAGAATGATATTTTTAAAAATTACCTGGAATTGAAATAAAATACAGCAAAAATTCCCACATCCTCTATAATTTTGGTAAGAAAAGTGCATTTTTATTAGCAAATAAAGCTAAAGTATCACTCTGCAAAAAAGCCATCTTTGAAAACTACAACTCTGGAAAATACCCTTTGGTTAGTTGCAATGGTTGAATGTCCATTTCCTTCATAGGACAGAAAATTTAAAGCTTATGTTTTATTAAACTTTAAAATGATCATTATTTCATGAAGCTAAATCTAGTCCACATGTATGCTGTATACCATGTTTAATGAAATTTTATTTTATTACTTTTAAGTACAAAAACTAAGCAGTATGGTGTGTCTAAATGCACACACACACACATCTCGTTTCATTCTCTCCTGATCCCATTCCTCTTCACAGGCATTTCCCTCTACATTTCCATGAGCACACACACAATGTATATTTTAAACATAAGTGGGATCAGATTATGTATATCGTTCTGTCACTTGCCTTTTTCAATCACATTCTATCACATACATTATGTCAGAAATATATATATCCATGTTTTCTTTTTTAAATGAATACTCCATTTTACATATTAAGAATGTACCATATTTTACCTAATCACTTTCTTATTGATGGGAATTTAGGTTGTATTTCAGTACTTCAATATTGCAATCACAGCTATAAAGAACATTCTTGCATACATATCTTCATGTGTCTATGCTCATATTATTAAGGGATGGAATCCTGTAAGTCTTTCTACACTCATCAAGAGCAGTGTTCATCATTACAATCAAGAGAATGTTCCCTTTGAACTTATTTAATCTTCCAGGTACTTATTTTTTGTTTCACGAAATAAATGTCAGTGATGCTGCTGCTGGTCTGGTTGAGAAGCAGCCAACAGGAATTTAAAGAAAGATAATTTCTCTGCCAGCTCTTACAGAAGTCTTGTATGATTTAGCAAAAAGTACCAGCTTGGTGAGTAGATCATGCCTCTCTTTGCAGCGTCTTCAACCTAGGGCAATTTTGCAAGCCCCCCCGCCCTGCCCCTACCTCAGGGACATTTGGCAATGTCTGGAGACATTTTCCTTGTCATAACTGGGGGTTGTGGGGATGTTACTAACAGCCAGTGGATAGAGGCCAGGGATGCTTCTAACGTGTAGGATAGTCCTCCACAACAAAGGACAATCTGGCCCAAAATGTCAATAGTACTGAGGTTGAGAAACCCAGCTCTGTTAAAATTAGGAAATGGCATTCTTTCCACTGGTTTTAACAACCTAGGTTGCAGCTCTTTGTATGCAGGACACCAGTTGGGTTTTGCCTCAAGTCACATATTCAACCATGTGCTCTTGTATGGGGCACAACTGGCAGCCTAGAAAGAAGAGCACTGAGACTGACTCTCATCACCTCACACGCTCTAGACTAATTGTAGGAAGGTCACTGTTTTCCAATAGCTCCAAAAGAGTAACAATACTTCACCAGTAAGGGAACTGAATGTGCAATGGAAAAACCACGGTGGGGGCCGGCCCAGTGGCATAGCGGTTAAGCTTGCGCGCTTTGGCGGCACGGGGTTCACAGGTTTGGATCCCGGGTGTGGACAGACACACTGCTTGTCAAGCCATGCTGTGGCAGCGTCCCGTATAAAGTAGTGGAGAATGGGCATGGATGTTAGCCCACGGCCAGGCTTCTTCGGCAAGAAAAAGGAGGATTGGCGACGGATGCTAGCTCAGGGCTAGTCTTCCTCACACACACACAAAAAAAAACCATGGAGGAATTGTCAGTTGACTTTGGGTCCAGTTCCAGCTTAGTTTTTGTCTAATAATGTTACCTGGGACATGAAAAATCTTGAATTGGGTAATTCTTAGGCCACCTCCAGATCTAAAATCCTCTCATTCTTAACCACACAGCATGTGGTTAAACATTAGGACTCAGGGCCCAGACTACCTATGTTCAATCCTACCTCTGCCACTTATGAGGTCACTATCTTAAGAAGTCATTTTTTCTCTCAATGCCTCAGTCTCACTATCTCAAAAAAAGAAATAACAATAGCACCTATCTCATAGGATTATTGTGAGAATTAAATAATTTAAAACACATAAAATACTCAAGAAAAGTGTCCGACACCTGGTGTGTGCTCAATATATGATAGCTATGATAACGAGAGTGAAATACAAATCCCTAAAAGAACTCACAAAACCCTGGGCTCCTGACTACCACTCCATCTTTATGTTTTTCTGTGGATAAGGCTGCTCCTCAACATCCATCTCCCAAGGGCTTTTACGCATACCATACCTTCTGTTGATTTTCCCTCAACGCCCATGCATTTTTATCCTCAATGCCTGGTATGTATTAGGAGTTTAGCAAATATCTGTGGAATGCCATTTTCTCTGGTGACTGTGCTCTGCATCTGGTAGCTATGCCCTGGGAGTTGTGGGACTAGTTAGTGTGATAGTAATCAGAACTGTTCATAAATATCAGTTCTCTTCTTCTAAATGCGTGGTGGGACTTCAAACTTTCATTTGCTTGAAACCAGCTGCAACCACATAAGATGCTCAGACCAAGGAAATGTAAGGAGAATTGATATGTGGTTCATCTTCTAGATGTAACTTAAGGGCCACTATGCAGCCACACTCTTTTCTCAGTCTCTCTAGTCATGGAAGCTTGTCTCAATGGGTCCTCTGTCAACTTGGGTTACTGAGTGACTCCGAGAACAAAGCCCTCTTGCCAACCAACAACAAACACGTAGCCTGAGCAGGAAATAAACTTTGTTGTTTTAAGTCACTGTAATATTGGATTATTTGTTACCTTAACAAAAGCTAGCCTATACTGACTGATATAGGTAGGTTAGAGCAGAGCTTCTAACAATTCGGAGTCCTTTCCCTACTTTGTGAAGGCAAGTTTTGCAAATATTAAGTTATTTTATTGCTGTTAAAATATGCCTAATATCAATTGTGAAAATATAAACTTAATTAAAATTAAAACTTTTACTCAACCTGTGAAAAAGTAGTATTTTGGCTTGTTTTAATATATACTATTCAAAATATCTTATTAATTAAACATTTTTCTGAATCAGCATGCTCAACCTGGACGCATGTAGGACTTACCTAGGGAATTTTAAAAAAAAGAATATCCCTAGGGCTTCACCTCCAGAGATTCTGATTGGCCTGGAGCTGGGGGGCCAGGGCCTCAATATGGTGCGTATGATTCCAGTGTGCAGCCAGGGTGAAGAACTACTGCTCTAAATGCACATAAAGTCTAGTAGGAAATGACCATCACCAGACTCAACAGGTTGCTTTAAAAAATTTCTGAGTCAGATGAAGACAGCCACAATGTAACCCTCGTCAAGTCACTTAACTTTTCTAGACCTGCTTCTCATCTGCAATCCTGGGGTAACAACTCCCATCCCCAGTGTCTTGGGTGGCTCTACACATTTTGCACAAGTTAGAAGTGGTCTCTGATTCACTCTTCCCCCATGAAGGATTAGATACCAGGGGCAATGTTTGAACAACTATCAGTTCTAACGAACAGAGTAGATTTCCAAATTATAAATTTCCTCTCACAGGACACCTATTAGTCTTTGGGATTTTTATAGCCACCACCCATATCAATAATAGTTGGAGGGCAAGTACTGACCTGAAGTGAGTAGCAATGAAAAGGAGTCTTTTTCCTAAAGTCTGAGCTCACATTTCCTTTCCCTTCTTTTGTCTTAAAAGAAACTAAAAGTATTCCTCAGTAAGAGAACACTTAAAACAAGCTTAGTTGAAATTCAGTTGTGTGTGAGAGAAAGGAGACATGTAGAGGATTATTATGTTTGGAATACTGATGTCATTAAGCAATCTACTCTTTCTTGCTTGTTTTGCTCACTCAGGGAAATAGGCATATTCTTTTCAAATGCATCGCATGTAGTCTTTCAGGCAATAATAGTAGGTAACATTACAGTTGCTTGTTTGGGTTTTATTGTTTGAGTTGACTAGAATATTCCAAAAGTCAATCATTTTGTCTATATCATGCTCGTTGTGTACAGACACTCTGAGGAAATTTCCCATGTCAGACATAGTGAAGTATCTAAGAATTCAGTCTTTTTTGTTTTTCATCCTGAACTCAAGTTGACGTTTAAAGATTGCATGTAGATAACTCAGTTGATTGCATTCCACATTTGTTGTTCTTCAAATATGCCAAGACACCGGCTGAAGTAGTTTTACCAGAGCTGTTACATATGTTCCTGCATGTCATACTTGCAGCCAGTTCATCTGCTATTCCATAAAAGGAGCAAGAATTATCTCATTAAAACAAGAAAGAAAGAAACAAAAATTCAACTTTGTGTAAATAAGTGTACTCAGGAGAGATGAAATTAGTACAGTATTGAGACAAATATTGTATCTATATATATATAGCTATAAAAATGTAAGATATTTTAAGCACATATTTATATATATTCTTATGTTATTATTATTCATACATGGTCAGCTTTTGTAATTGTGTCTATATGAATATGTAAGATCCAATATAATAATTTACTCATTTAACTTTTTATCCTTAGGTCAATAATAACATCCAAAACTAGTAATTAGTTTGAGAAACAAAAAGGCAAGTAGAGGCATAAAGGAATGTTCTTTCTTGTTCAATAAGCACAATGCCAACGTGCTAATGGTCACTAATGAGGGCTGCATGCATCAGTTTAGTAAATTATTGGCTTGAAAAGAGAACTGTGGACAAAATATTGTCTAAAAATGTACCAATTTTTTAATGGACAACTAGCACTGTACTTACTTTCACATCGAATCCATTTAGGTTGATGACTAACTTCATAGTAAGAGAAAACCGCTAGAAATTAATAAACAAATCTCTCCTTACATGTCAGACAAAATGGCCGTTGTTTTATTGCTGAAGCTGAATTTACATTTCAAAAATCTTAGGATTTCAAATTTTACTTTTTATTTCATAAGTCTAATCTCTTTCAATTGTTTTAAAGCAAAACTATATTCTTGTTCCTGGTATAAGGCAAAACACAAGGTAATATATGCACATAATTTATATATGACAAATATACAAATTATTAATAAATGAGTAAACTTAATTTGTTTATCTGTGCTTTGTTTCCTATTTGGTCCTTAGAGTATCACTATGTAGACGCTGTGGCTGTTTAACTTGGTTAATCTGTGTACTTGTTTCATGACTTACCCCTTTTTCTTTATGATCTACTTTCTCCAATAGGACTTTCCATTTTGCCTATAAACATGGTCACTTCTCTAAATAAAAAAAATATGCTTTAAGCTGCATAATCAACTTCAAGTTCCCATATCTTTCTCTCTTTTTAAAAAATTATTATTATTTCACTTTTAGTTTTGTAAGTTTAATTTGAATTTTTATCAAAATAACATATACATTGTTTAAAGGTCAAATAATAGGACTTATAAGAACAAAAGAGTAGTCTCCTAGCTCATCTTCCTATTTCTAATTTCTTCTCTCTAGAGTTCCTCTCTCTCAAATTCAACTCCATTTCTGCTATTTTTTTCCCTAAATTTACTGTTATTTTTCTAAATAAAACATGTGTATGTACATTTGTTGATTTTTCAATTCTGACGTGGTTTGTTGATTTCCTCTTTATGAAATATAAGGATTTACACACATATATGCACACACAAATACTTCTTTTCTATCCTCTCAATGCATTTATTTCACAATTTTTGTTAAATCTATATTCAGTCCTGTAAATCAACTTTTAGCTCACTCACATATATATCATTATGTTGTTATTTTCTTGTACAACTTTTTCTTCTCTCGGAGAGTCATAATGGCCTTGATTTTCAGTTGTTGAGGTTTCGTTGCAACTATTGCTAGTCCACAAGCTGTCTGACAGAACTGAGGGCTTTCTCACTGGGATAAACACACCAGACGATCTATCAGGCCCACTCTCTCCCCGCAAAATATCCTTCCTGGTGCCCCTGGCATTCTGCACCAATCTGAATTGTGTGAATAGGCAAGCTGCAGAATGACTTTCCTGGGCTTTTCTTTCACCTTCTTTCTGGGGATTTTCTTTTGTTCTTTTCCAAAGAAAATCCATTGTTGACTGAGTTTCGTTCCTTTCTCTTTCTTATTTAAGGCCTACTTTTGGTGAAGTAAATCTTCCCATACCTTCCTGAAAAAAGGTACATAGGTGTAAAATTCTTGAGTCCTTGTGTCTCTGGTAATGACTTTACTTTTCCCTCATATGTGGTTAATGCTTAGTCCAGGTTTAGAATTGCAGATTGGAAATTATTTTCCCTCAGAATTTTTAAGGCATTGTTTTATTGGCTTCCAGTTTCCAGCATAGTTATTGAAAAGCTTAAAGCTGTTCTGATGTCTAATCATTTGTATGTGATCTGCATTTTTTTTCCTTTCTGAAAGATTTTATGTTTATTTGTCTCTAATTCTGATAAACTAAATTTTTATAATGCTATTCATTGTTGTGGGTGGGGCAGACTTTTTTTTCATTTATTTTTTTGAAGTAGGTGCTATTTATATATAAAGTTACACAGGTAGTAAATAACAAGACTTAGATTAGAACCCAGGTAGTCTAGCTCTACACTCTTCCTTCTTGGCTGTTAAACTAGGAAGTGAATTGCTTTTGGTAAACTTAGCTTGGGATAAGTCTTTCTCTCTTGATTGGTCATATTCTGTTGTGTATTGGTGCTGCCACAGAATGAGAATTTTGTGAGTGCTCCATGGAAAACCACATACTTTTCATTAAGAAACCACAATGATGAAATCATAGTAACCACTGTTAATATATACGTTCTCTTGGAATACACTGCTATAAACATGCTATACACATATAAACCGTCCTTAAAGTAACTGGAACAGTCCATCTATATAATAATTATAATTTTACACTTAATAATTGTTAATCACAAAACAGCAACGGCAGTTAATAGAAGAAGGATAGTAAACTGTCAATTAACATACATTCAAATAAAAATATACATAGGGATTTTTTTAATATAAGATAAACTGACTGTAAACTTCATGTGAAAAAATAAAACAACAACAAAAACCAGGCAAATTTTGAAAACAAAGAGTAATGATGATAGACTACCGTTTTAGATATTAAAATTTATAGAGCTACAATAATGTAAATAATGTACTCTTCAGTAAAGAATAGACAGATTAATTGAATAGAATAGAAATTTCAGAAATAAGATCAGATATTTCAGGAGTGTATATGTGAGCAATAAACAAGCAAAAGAGGAAAAAGTGGATTATTCAGCAAGTAGTGTTGGGCCCTTACACCATCATTGAAAACACAACAATCAGGAACATCTAAGATATGCTACAGTATTAAACAATCCCCACAAGTCAGTGACTTAAAAAAAAATCAAGAAAAAGATTTCTTTTTTATGCTGCATGTCCATTGAAGGATAGATGGGGGCACTGCCCCACATCATATTCAGGCGCTTAGGCTGAATGAGGTTCCTTCTCCAGGCTTCCACAGTCACCAAAGCAGGAAAACAAGAAAGAGATATATTATGCATTGGTTCTTTAAGCTTCTGAACAAAATGATACACATCACCTTGATTTGCACGTCTTTAGCCAAAGTAAGTCATATACCACCACTTGTTTCAAGGTGGATAATAAGCAAATATAAACCTATACATGTTTGGAAGAGGAAAACTAAAGATTTAGTGAAAAGTGCATCAATTACTTCCTCATCCTTCTTCCCACAACCACATTCACCCACACTCAACAAGAGAGACTACCCAACAGTATCATCCAGTCGCATGATCTGCTGAAAGTCCAAGGGCTCTGAATTACGCCCTGCTATACACTGAATGTTTCGTTATGTTGCGATCCTAACCCCCAATGTGGTGGTATTAGGAAATGGTGCCTTTGAGAGATGGTTAGGTCATGAGAGTGGAGCCCTAGTGAATGGGATTGGTGCTCTTATAAGGGCCCAAAGAGGCCAGAGTTATCTCCTTCTGCCATGAGAGGACACACCAAGAAGATGGCCATCTATGAAACAGGAAGCAAGTTCTCACTAGACACCGAATCTGCTGGCATCCTGATCTCGGATTTCCCAGCCTCAGAGCTGTGAGAAATAAATTTCTGTTGTTTATAAGTGATGCAGTCTGTGGCATTGTCATAGCAGCCTAAACTGATTAAGACATGCCTTGCAGTCACTGCAACAGCTCCAGATGTAGTGCCTATAAAGTTTAGTTTATTTCGTAGGTCACCTCAACAGATAAAAGAGACAAGTTGTCTGCCCCATACACTCAATGTATAACAATGAAATAAGGATATGACAACTACAATAAATGCTCTTGTTTGGAAAGGGGAAATTTGGAGATATGCAGCAGACACTGATATTTAGGCATTTCTGAAATCCCGAAGCAGAAACTTTGAGGGATCCCTTGTTTCATGATTGAGTCCTGATCTCACTCCCTAGAAAGAATTTCCTTCTGTACTGTTCTTCTCTATCCCTGGCTTCACTCTCAGTGAAATTCTTCTTTTTTCATTGTCTTCTAAGCCACATCTATAGTGGGCATCTGGGGATATGCCCTCCTTGGAAACTGACCAGAGTTATAAGCCTGCCTGGTAGATGGTTAGGGACCAGTGATCTCCAAGAATTATAGATGTTTTTTCCCTCCACAGGTTTGAAGCTTTTTTTGCAATGGAATGTTCTTAAAAACATAATAAGGTTGCTATTTATTTGGTGCTAGTTAGTTCTATAGGCCAACAAATACACCCACACATCCTTTCCTTTGAACCTCATGCCTTTCTCTCTTGAATGAACTGGAAGTATCTCAGGCTTATCTGATTTGAAGAGGAGAGCCTAGATCTCATTCCTTGAGCCATTTGTCCAAACAAGTGATTTACTGCCTGTCACACCTTGACTTTGATGTGCTTTCATGCATTCAGAATTTTAAAACTGAGCATAACAGATATACCCCTGTGACAAGGCTAAATTTAAATCCAACATATTCCTTAAAGTTTTTCTCTCTCTCTTTCTTTTTCTTTCTTTCTTTTTTTTTTTCTTTGCTGAGAAAGATTGGCCCTGAGCTAACATCTGCACCAATTTTCCTCTATTTTATATGTGGATCTCCGCCATAGCATGGCTGCCAACGACTGGTATCGGTCAGTGCCCAGGAACCCAACCCAGACCACTGAAGTGGAGCACGCTGGACCTAACCACTAGGCCATGGGGCTACCCTGTATTTCTCATTTTTAACTTTTACTTTTAGGGGTTGAGAAGGAGTTGTCACTCTAAACCTCACAAGTCCCTGAGTCTGTAGACTCTATTCTCTTTCACTGTTGATGGCAACCTGGCTATTTTCATTTTTTTGATCTCAATTCATTCTCACAATACTTTGCCAGATATAGTAGATGATAGGCAAGGTATAGTACAGCATTTAGTTTACCAATGTCTTCCCTGGGGCTAAGAGTCCATTAAATGTGTGATCTGCTTCCAAAATTACTACAAGCAACAATATTACTAAATGTTTCATCAAATCATAAAGTGATTTGCCATGCATCTAGTCCCTGATACAGTTTCAATGGTGGCTACCTCCAAGCCAATAAAACCAGTGCCACATGCTTTAAGTACTTTTACTTGGATGTGTGGGTGGGGTGCAGCTCCCCACTTTTAGATATTAATTACTGTATTCAATGAAGATAGGTTAGGTTATGCTGTGGTAACAAGTCACAAATTGTAATGGCTAAAAAGAACAAGAGTTGGAAAGGACTTATATGTGACACAAAACCAAGTATTCATAGGAGAATATATGCATAAGTATAACTGAATGAATTTTTTGAAATTGGTAAAATGTAAAAGAAAACATCCAAAACAAAAATCAAAAGACTAATGACTGATGGGTAAATTACTTGTAACTCATTTTGCAGAAAGAGAGAATTCCCTTAATGTAGAAAGTTCTAACAAATCAATAAGAAAAAATGCTAAGACCCAATAAAAAATTGGGTAGGCTCTTAAGCATATTAATAACAATATTCATAATAAAAGAAGTGTAACTAACTACAGGGAGACCCCAATTTTTGACTTAGATTGGCAATGTTGAGAATGTTTGACAATGCACTGATTTTAAGAGAAAAGTAGAGGGGAGAAAGAAAGTCTCATCTATTGTTGGTGGGAAGGTAAATAACTACACAACTATGAAGAAAAATGTGCCTATTTATTAAAGTCAAACATGTACATACCTTTTGACTCAACCATTCCAGTTCTAGGTATGTATATTACAAATAAGATGTGAGAAAAAACATATCTAATAGGAGACATTCATTGCAGTATTTTTTATAGTAGCAGAAGTTTAAAAACAACATGAGGACCCATAAAGATTGGAAATTAATTAAATAATTAATAATTAACACTGTTAAAACAAGAATATAAACAGATCTGAAGAACACATTAAGTAGTAACAAGGGTTGCTTCTAGACAAAAGTGGATGGCTGGTGACAGGGGAGGATGAAGATTTTTTTATACCTTTTGCATTTTATGTTAGATGTATTACCTATTCTGAAATAAATTGAATTGATAAAAATTATTTTGAAGGGAGTTTGAATTTCTCTTTAAAATGATAGCTTAGTTTTGCTAATGCACTTTTTGTTGGGCGAATTACGTCTAGTTTTAATGCAATTTAGGAATATGGATCTGATAAATATTATTTCCGGAAACATTTTGTTTAATTCTTCCACATATTTTAAAACTCATGTCTACGCAAGACATCTAACAGTGACAATATCCATATAAAAATTATAATCGCTGAATCCTATTAAACAAAGGTACTTAAAAGCAAATTCAATGGTGTTTCACACAATATACAAAAGCTCTGTAAATTAGACAAACATTTTTTGATTAAATACATCAATATTTCTTTTTCCTCTCCTCCTTACTAGGTTTGTCTGCACGTATTAACTTTAGTTGCAACACAGTTACTCCCAATTTTACTTTTGGGGGGTTTATTTAATTTATATGTGTTCTTCCTAAATAGAATTATTGGTTTTTTATTTTCTTATAATTTAATTTTGACTTTTGTTAATTGCACTGAAAGTCATATAGTCTGAGACAAACAAGCAGTGAATTTCTTATTATTCTTAGCCACTATATGTTTATTTCTAAAGCCTGGTATGATCGGCAGATTTATATAACAAACAGATATTTAGATTAACAAATGCTGATATGAATTGACCATAAGCTTTCTCTACATATTCTGAAGGAATGCATAAAGTAAAAAGTAGAGCAAAGCAATTTATTAGTTTTGATAAAATTTAGAAAAAACTGGAATATAGCAGAGACAAAACAATGTAATTCTGGTCTAACAATGATTAGCTAGGGACTGAATCAGCTTTAATACATCCTTCGCAAGTGCATTGAAATAGACCTGTAGATGAGCAAATGGGATATTTATATCATATATATTAACTGATTTCAGATAGGTTCCTTTTTTGTTTTCACTAACATAAACAACAAATTTTCTATAATAAGATCATGGCATAATGTATAGTGTAAAAGAGTATTAGTCACAGAGCTATTTTTGTATTTATATTTAATGGAGCAGAATTGATCTGAAGCTCACTTGTAGCAAATAAGAACACTTAAAAAATTATAACTAGAATATGTTTATAGCTCTAGATGAAAAGCAGTCATTTGTTTTGTGTTTTTATTTTAAGTTATTCCTTAAAGATAGCAACAGACTCCATGCCTGATATCAATATAAGATGTATAAAATTTTCACTTATTTGTGGACGTAAACTCAATCATATTATTTGATAAATAATAAATATGTTATTTAAATAAAATAAAATATATTATAGTTTCAACAAACAAACCAACAAAATGTTTCTATACTGTATATTTCAATTTATCCACTATTTAATGAATTTTTCTTTTTTTCCCAGTATTAGTTAGTATTGAATGTTTAAGTAAATCCTGTCTATATTTGCTAGTTGAAAACTCCACAGCAGTCTTGTAGGATGCTGTAATAATTAGGATACAGGCTAAGTTGCAATAACAAAGTAAATGTAAACTACAGTGGCTTCATTAAGGTGAAAATACATTTTTTCTCTCACATAAAAGACTGGATATGCAGTGTATGGCTCCTATAGCGGCTTGATCATGGTAGGTGCAATGATTCTCTTTATCCTGCTGTTTTACTAAAGTTAGTCTTTTATTTTATAGTTCCAGATACTCCTGTGCCCACCATCACCTCCTCATACCAGTTACCAGAGAGATGGGAAGAAAAGGATGAAGGCAACAGATTTCTTCTGTTCCCATCCCATTGGTCAGAACTTAGCTACATGTCCATGCTTAACTTCAAGGTATGTTGAGAAATCCAGTCTTGACTCTTAATGGTGTGTGTTCGTCTAGAATTCAGGGGTTTTGTTATTAAAGGAGATAATGGATTTGGCCACTAGCAACATCTGCCATGTTTACAAGTTATATTTGCTTATTCCATCTGCTTCCTTCTACCTGCACCCTTTACTGGTGGTGGTGATTGAAAAATCTACCTGGACTTACTGCTGTATTCAAATATATGTAGCAAGAACTGTGCTCCATCTCCTCTCATCCTGCTCTGATTTTTGAAGACTGTCTCATTTTAGCTATCTTCTGAGCTTGTGAAAGGACAAATTAGTAAATAAAAAATTGTGATTCCGTCATTCTGTCTTTTCTTGATTGCAAATGTATGAAAATAAAAAATATCTGACACTACTTGGTTCTATTCATTGAGCCCAGTTTTCTTTGCCTTATTTGAGATCTCAAATATCCTTAAGATGGAAAGGAAGCACACAGGGGCTGTGGTCAAGTTGATGGGTAGAAAATAGTGATGAAGGGACAGCAGAGATGGTGTTGATGACAGCCATCAAGAGAAGGAAACCCATATGTAGCTTCTTATGAAGCATCAGTAGGGGCCTCAGGTATTCAGAAATACCTGAAAACAGCACTTCATATTACAGGAAGAAGAGTAGCCTTCACTGTTTGAATTAAGGTCTGATCTTCATCAAGTAACATTAAGCATTTGGATTACAAGAAAATTCCCACAATAAACTGGGGAGGGAATTGACCAGAAATTAACTAAGTCAGGTAGGGGACTGTTCTTTAGTTGTGTGCAATGAAGCTAAGAGGGTGTCTTTGATCTAATTTCCTCAGGGACGAAACCTGAGACAAGGATTAGAGTGTAAATGGTTTATTTGGGAGTTAATCTCCAGAAGTGTTAGTAGGGGATTGGGGAAGTACAACAAGGAAGATAAATCAACCAATAAAGGATTCTCAAGCAAGTTATTCTGCTGCAGAACTCATAGATGCAGTGGAGAGCACGCATCAGAGTCATTTCTGTTTCTCATTGCTTGGGCGCTGCTCCTAATGGCATTAATTTCACCAGCACTTCTGGTTCCCATACTCGGGCAGAGCTGGCTCTGGGCACTAGAGAAATCTCTCAGGCAAAGAGACAGATGCTGGGTATTGGAAGTGATGGTAGTGTGCACTACCGTGGTAAATGTGAGGTGATATAGGTGGAGCATCTACAGTTTACACTGTCTGCTACCATGGTGCAAGAGAACTAGATATTGAAAAGTATTTAGAATGTAATTTCTTTGGATGATGAAGACTTTCAGACATAAAATTATAGAAATA
The DNA here is from genome assembly GCA_031878705.1 of Tapirus indicus. Lineage (NCBI taxonomy): Eukaryota > Metazoa > Chordata > Mammalia > Perissodactyla > Tapiridae > Tapirus > Tapirus indicus. Next base: position 36,855,762 of record CM062933.1, on the reverse strand, counting down.
ATGGAAACAATTATTATTTTTTTTAGTAACTTCTCTTCTGCAGCTCCACTAATTGCAAGGCTTTTCTCATATTGCTATAATTTGTGTTAAAAAACAAAAAGACCGAAAATACACACAAGCACACTTCTAACATTTTAATTCCAAAGATTGTGTGTTGGGATGGTCCTGGAATTAGGGATGCAAAAAATTTAAGACATTATCCCTTCCCTCCAGGAGGTTGTAGTCTAGCATAGTAAAATATGCAGCAGTAGCAATTTGTGGGCTGCATTTGTAAATATTCTGCAAAATTACAATTGACATTTTGCCAATTCTGATATTCATCTAGTCTAGTATTTCCAGACCCAACAAAGGATCACATCGGATATGTTTTCCATATTCTTATTTGCTTGCCAAACTTGCAAGGTTTGATGAAATGTGATTCTTTAGAATAGGTCTTCCATGGTAGTGTTGTTGATTTTAACAATAAATCTTGATATATACCATGGCCTGTGTTAATGAATTAAGAAAAATAGCCTTTTCAAACATTATCAAATATAAAAAGACAAAAATGCAGCTATGGGCATACACTTCGGTTAAAAATAAACAAACCAAAACCGAGTAAATAAATATAAAATAAATAAATAAATAGTATGCCATAGAACCGTCCCCCCCACATACAGACATGTGATATTTTCCTTGAATTACATTTATTATTGGTCATTAATAGGTAAGTCGTTGTCTAAGGAAATCTCTATTAAAAAATCATATTGATAATAATAATGTCCATTACTAGACTTGTAAGACGAGCCTGCACTGGTATTAAGTATATCACTTAAATGTCCTTTTTCCAATATTAGTTTTTACTTATATATTTAATGCATGAATATGTTTTTATAGCTCACTGCTTCCTTTTTCTTCCTTACGGATTAGTTTTCCCTTTTCCTCTGGAGAACAAATTCTATTCACGCTTTTGAAGACTGTCTGTGGGAAGAAATTTTTCAGTTTCTACATATTCAAAACTATCTTTATTTCACCTTAACATTTGAATAATAATGTGTTTTTTTCACAAAGTTTTAGATTCAGAGTTATGCTAATCTTGTACTTTGAAGATAGTGTAGCACTGTTTTTTTGTAAACAATGGATTAATTATAAGTAACTTGGCATTCTCATTCATTGAAAGTAATATTTCTTTTCTCCCTGATAACCTTGACAATTTTATCTTTAACCTTGGTGTTCACAAAAGACACTGTGATGTGCCCAGATACAGATTTTTATTCTGGTATGTTCTGTCCACCATCAGACATCTCATCCATATGACTTGTTTCTTTGCGCATTTCTGGAATATTTCATTCAATATATTTTTAAAATATTACCCATTTCTAGTCTCCCTTTCTGGAACTCCAAGTAGATGCATATTGGGGTTTCTGTATCTATGTTATATGACTCTTAAAAACTCCTTTCATACTTGCAATTTCATTATGTTTTTGTGCTGTGTTCTGGAAGATTTTCTTAATCCAAGTTTTCAGCACATTAATCTGCTCTCTAGCTGTATCAGTCTGCTATTTACTCCATCAGTTGTGCTGTTAAGCGCTTTTTATTTTGAAATACATCACACATACTACAGAAGATCTATAAGAATTTATAGTCTTAAAAATCACAAATTGAATATCTGATACACTTAAAATTCCACTTAAGAATGAGTACACTATGGTGTCTTCTGAGTCCTCTTGTTTGTCTGTAAACACTTACCTCCACCCTCTTCCACACATATATAGTTTTATTTATTTTGGAACTTCAGATAAATATAATAATAACATGCATTCTTCGAGGACTTGGTTCTTTATTCTTTTTTTTGTATTTTATAAAATCACTAGTATTTATTTACTTATTTATTCTAGCATTAAAAGACACTTGGCTGTATTAATTACTTTATTATTAGGAATAATGTTGCAGTGAACATTCTTGCATATTTCTACAGGGGCATATGTACAAGAGTTTTCCAGTATAGCTAGCCAGGAGCAAAATTGTGGAATTCCTATTTTGTAAGGTATATACGTTTTCACATTTGCTACACAATTCCCGAGCCGTTTTCTGAAAGGATTGTTACTATTTAACATTCCACTAGTACTATACAAGAAACTTTGTGCTCTATATTCTCACGAACATTTAACGTTAATTCAACATTTCAGTGTTGAAATTGTGTCAGCAAGATGTATGTGCATGTATGTGTGTGTGTATTTATGTGCCTGTGATATGTAGTATTTCATATTTTATTTTGATTTACCTCATTATCAAAACAATTGCATTTTTCTTAAGTATACAGGACTTTTGTCTTTGTTTCTTCTGGAAAACATCTTTTTAGTGTTTTGCCTAATATTCTATGGGGTTGCTTGTTGGTGTCTTTCCTATATTTTTGGGGGATTTTTTTTATGGTCTGGATACCTTATTATCTTGTTTGTGGTATTTTTGCTTTGGTTATGATGGTGTTTTTTAAGGATCAAATTTTAATGTTAATAAAGTTAAACATAAATATTTTATTTTATGACACTTTTATATCTTATTTTAAGAAAACTTTTGCTACTCCAATATAAAAAATATGCCCTTGCATTTTTTCCTAAGTCTGAAAGTTGAGTCTCTCTCAATCAAGTACATTCTCAATCTATATGAAATTGATTTGGCACATGATAGCTTCATTTATTTTATATTTTATATTTGCTGCTTCTTTAGTAACATTTTGATGTGTGCTTAGCTATTAGCTTTTCCAAATAACGTTTACTTTCAGCTTGACAAATTCCAAATTTGTTGGGATATGGGCTTAATATATGGGTCAATCTGGGATGGAGATCTTTCTATACTGATATCTTTCTCTAATGGATCATCTTATCCAAGAACATGGTATATCTCTATATTTATTTACTTCTTAAATTCTTTCAATAAAGTTGTTTAATTTTTCTTTTAATTTATATTTTAAATAATTTCATTTACTTTAAAAATAATATTTGGGTTTCTTGTTTTCCTTTGTTAAAGTATAACAATTTTACATAAAAATGTAAATGTCTTAACTCTAGAGTTTGATGAATTTTCACAAATTGTCCATGCCCACCTATCAACCCCCAGATCAAGAAACAGAACTATACCAGCTAACAAAGTCCTTTTCATGTTCCCTTCCAATAATAGCCTTTCGCAAGTAAAATTGCCTTTCTAATTTCTAACAGCATAGATTAATTTCTCCTATTTTTGTATCTTTTAGAAGTGGAATAGATGGTATGTTTAAAAAATTTATATTTTAACTGTTCTTTGTAAAGAATTTTATAAGAAGACTTAATTGTTCTTGTAAATAGCCATACAAAAATTTCCGAGTTATGTTTAAAAATCTATACTTTTAGGATTCTTTTGTAGAATATCATATTATGTACAAAGAAAAAAATTTTTTTCCTTTCTATTCCTTATTTCTGAAGTAATCACTCACTTAATCAATCAATATTTTTGTCTTACTCTTTAGGCTAAGACCTGCGTATGTTGAATAGAAACAATAAAAGTAGGAATCCTTGTTACTCAGTTCAAAGAGAATACATCTCACATGTTGGCTTTAAGAATGACTTTTGCTCTATGTCTTTGGTACCTAAACTTTATCATTATCAGGAAATTCCCTTCCAGTCCAAGATTGCTAGTTGCTTTTTTAAAATCATGAATGAATTTTGAAGCTTTTTGGAAAAGTTTCTGCAACTATTGTTGTCTGGCCACATGCCCAGTTGGGTGAGTAGTGCAGGATAGGTTGTGGAGAGACGGAAGAAAAGACCCAGAGATGGCGAATGAGACACACAGGTTTATTGGGAGTTACCAGGAGGTCCAGTGGCGGCTGGCTGGACAGCAATGTGCACCCGCAACTGCAGGCAGGTGGGGAGGGGGTGTTGTTATATAGGCAGGGGACACAAAGGAGTGTGCTTGCCAAGAGGCTGTCCTTGGTACAACCAGCATCCCCAGGAACAGTGGCTCACGCGGAGGGTCTCTGTGTCCTTTTAAGATGCGATGTTCTTTAAGTGAGAGAAGGTAAGATCCAGGCTGGCCAGGCCCTAGATTGTTACAAATCCCAGCAGCTGGGCATCCAGCCCAGAAAGGAACCAGAAGGACAGATGGTTGCAATGGACTTGTGGGCTGGTGCTGAGCAAGCAAGGTCCAGGCCTTACAATTGTAAAGATCACATTTTTCTTTTAATCTTACAATGTGATAAGTATAGTTTTTTTCATGATTATTTCAAATGCAGCATGGATTCACTTCATGAATATTGTATTTAGTACTTCTGCACATTTTTTTTCATAATAATTTCTCTTTATTATACTGCTTTTGTCTGTTTTTTTTTTTTTTTTTAAGTTTACAGTGGCTTCCTAGAATGAGTTGGGCATATTTCTCCTCCCTTTTCTGTTAGAAGGAGTTTGTAGAGGATTGAAAAGTTCTGCCTTTAAATTTGATAAATTCCACCTTAAAACTACTTAGGCTGAGTGTTTTCTTTCTTAGAAAATTTTAAAATACTGATTCAATTTCTTTATTGTTTAAAGATAATTTAGGCTTTCTGAAAGTTCTTCATAATGCATTTTTTACTCTCTATCTATAGATACCTATTTCATTTTTAACATGATTTGTGTTCTTTTGTCTTCTCGGTTGATCTCAATAAAAGTTTGCCTATTTTCCTAGTCATTTCAAAGAACTAATTTTGGCTTCGATATTTCATTTTATTGCCATACAGATCTAAATTCTAAATCTTTTAAAATTTCCATTATAGATTCTTTTTTTGTTTTTTAAGTCTTCAACTTATTTGGAAGTCTCTTAGTTTCCAATTGTATACTATTATCATTTGTATTTATTGTATTTGCAAACTGATCTTTGCATATGATATCACTTCTTTCAATATGTTAAAATTACTCCAGTTCTATTTCTAAATATGGATTAAAAGCAAGGGCTAGAACAGTATTTGACACATAGCAAGAGAGCAGTAAATACGGCATATATAAATAGGTAATTAATACCAAGCTGTTAGTTGTGTTTTTTAATTCCTCTATATTTAACATTTTTTGGCCTGCTTCATCTATAAAAATTGAAAGGGATATACTGAAGCTCAGATATGATGTTGGATTTTTAAACTTCTCTCCATGTTTCTATCAATTTTACAAAATACAGTCTGAGACTTTAGATGATTATAATTTAAATGTATTTTATCTTCTTGGTAAATTAAACCTTTTTATCGTTAGGCAGTAATTCTTTCTATCCTTGGTGTTGCTTTTATGTTAAAGTCCATTTTTTACTTCATATTAATTTTATTGACCTAGATTGATTTTGGTTAGTTTTTGACTGATGTATTTTTCCCATCTTTTTCCTCTCAACCCTTTATGCCCTTATATTTCATGAATTACTCACGAAAAAGACTGCAGCTGGATTAAAAGTACAGTTTGACAATCTCTGTCTTTTAGCTAATAAACTTAGTTTATTTACACTTGTTATGATTATTAGCATATTAGTCTTCTTTTCACTATCTTACTTTGTACTTATAATGTATCTCACTTTTTCCATGCTTCTTTTTCTTTTCTTCCCTGACTTTACTTTTATATTTTTAATTTATGTGTTCATTTACTATTCTGATTTGTCCTCCATCTATTGGTTTAGAAGTTACACATTTATATCTACTCAATTAGCATTTACTCTTGAAATTGTAACATACATATTTAATATAACAAACTGTGAATCAACCAATACCTTAACCAATCCACTCACACCCACAAAAAATGCAAAGACTTTAGAATAGTTTGTCTTAGATCAACTCTTAGCAACTTGCATTATTGCAGTTTAGTATTATAGTTCTGCCCTTATTTTAAACCTCATTAAAAATTATTATTATTTCTTTGTAAAAACTTTTTAGATCTAACAAATATTTTGTCTTTATTTTTCTCATCATTATTTATTGGATCTCAGATTTTCTGTCTGGTGACACTTTCCTTCATATTACTGTATCACTGCATGTATATTCTAAGTCTTTTTAATGGAAATTAGTTTGGGGTAAACTATTAATTTTATTTATCTGTAAAGTCTTTATTCAATATTTCCTCTTGAAATATAATTTTTGGGCTACACATTTCTAGTTACCACTTATTTTTCCTTAGCATTTTGATAATATTAATCATTTCTCTTCTGGTTCCCTTTGCTGCCACTGAGAAGTCAGCTGTCAGTCTAATTGTAGTTCACTTGCAGTTATTTACCTCTTCTTTGTGGCAGATTTCAAAATAATCTCTGTTCTGTATGTAGGCATAGATCTCTTTTTATTTGTTGAATTGACATCCATTGGGCTTTCTGGTTTTTATCAATCATATAAAGTGTTTTTTCAAATATTACCTCTTCTCCATATTCTAGTCTCCTTCTGACATTCTGATTTTGCAAATATTAGGTTCTCTCACATATACTTCATGGTTTATAATCTCACTTTCACAATTTCCATCACACCATCTATCTGGTCTGCATTCTGCATAATTTCTTCAAATATATCTTGCAACTTATCAAAGTTGTCTAAGTCTCTTTTTAATCTGCTCTTTAATATGTCTATTGAATTGTTAATTACCATATTTTATATATCTAGAAGTTCTATTTAAATTTAAAAAAATAGTTTTTTTGGTCTTTCAAGATACATTTGATATTTTCCTTTATAGCTTTAAGCATAACATGTATTTTGTATATTTTTCTTATAAGACATTGCTTATTAGATCATTTTACTGTTTACTCTGAGTAGGTCTCATTTTTAATTTTGCTTTTTCTTAAGACTCTTTCTTAATATGGCTTTCTTCCTTTGGGATATGTGTGTGTGTACTTTTCCCTTGGAACCTTGTAGGAAATATTTAAGGCCTGAGTTTAAAATATATAACTCCAGAGAGAATTTGCATTTTCTTTTTCCCATATATATGGTCATTAGCAACTCCAGACCACTTTATATTTTTCTGTTTTTCTTTTTCAAATCCCATAGGGGGTGGCCTAGTGATTAGAAGTTTTTAATAGGTATTTTTTTTCCCCTGTATACCTAGTGACATGGCTGAAACACGTTAGAATGCAACCCTCTCCAATAAAGCATATTTTTTTTCTCTAGTTAACCAAGAGATTTTAGAAGTTTTGGGTTTCTGGCTTCATTTCATGTGTCCCTATCGCCTTTCATCCTGTTCTAACCCCAGGCTTTAACTCTTCTTCGCTGGATTTGAATGTTTAGTTAAAACTCAGGCTCTAGCTAAACACAGATGATCAGCTCAAACTCTAACTCCAGTGTTTGCTGACCCCTGTGGATCTGAGCTTCCTAAGTTCTGGTTTTGAATTGTGCTTTTTACTACTGACTTGCTCAGCCATGCTTTAAAAAATACATTTTATAAACATTAGCCAGCAGTTTTTGGTGTTCTGAATCAGGAAGTGTTACTGCACAAAGGGCACAACCTGCTCACCATGAGACAAAAGCCAATCGTCAAGAGGCAAGATGGTGGCAGAGAAAGGGCATTTTATTACAGCTTGCTAGCAAGAGGGAAGATGGCCAACTAAGTCCAAAAGAACCATCTTAAGGGGGGCACAGAATCTTGAAGCAGTTATATAGGCCATTGGGTTACAGGTGAGGGGGTTAGGAATGTTGACCCTCTGGTGTTACAGACTGGGAGTGGCCACAACAGATAGACTCTCTGTTCAGGGGTCATCACATTCCTAAGGAACTCAAAATAACAAAGTTATCATCTTATCGCAACTGGAAGGTACATGCACAAGCAGGGGTCATAAAATCTACATAGCAGTTAGATCTCCTGGAGGGTGCATATCCAGCTGAGTTAGTTAATCAGAGGTCATTCAAAGTTACAATATGGCTTCTTTTCTACACTATGGCTTCCCTTATGTCAACCTTGTGTTGAGCTGCTATCACTATCATTTGCTCTAAATTTGCCTACAGTGCATCCACACAGTCCATATGTCTACAGTCAATCCTTCTCTATTCTCTATGTTTTTTTTTCTTTTGGTGAGGGAGATTAGCCCTGAGCTAACATCTGTTGCCAATCCTCCTCTTTTTGCTGAGGAAAATTGGCCATGGGCTAACATCTGTGCCCATCTTCCTCTATTTTATATGTGGCACACCTGCCACAGCTTGACTTAATGATCAATGCATAGATCCACACCCAGGATCTGAACCTGTGAACCCCGGGCTATTGAAATGGAGCACGCAAACTTAACCACTACACCGCTGGGCCAGCCCCTCTATTCTCTTCATTAGGGGGCTGTATAAGCTACTACAGGGCATCCTGTGGGAAAAACCACACCGGAGTGGTACAGTGACCTACTTTTGACTTAATGAGCTCTCAGAAGGTCAGTGTTGAAAATGGAAAAACAGATCCTGCCAGTAGAAAGGAAAGGTGATCTGGCCACAGGTTAGGAGAGGATATCCATGTTAATTATGTCCTCATACCGCTAGAAACCTCAGAACATCAACAATCAAGAGAAAGTGGACAAGGCTCTAACTTCTTCCCTTTAGTGGTGTCTTTTCTTGCCAAAGAATCCTTTGGTACACACTTTCTGAGAATTTTGTTGATGCAAACATGATTTTGATAGGTAGTTGTGTGTGTGCACATGTGTGTGCAATCTTTCACCCTTCTATGCCTCCCTCCCATACACTTTCTTTAATCCACTGGTTAAGAGAAAGGTGTACTGACTACCTATTAGGCATTTGTACTTTAACCTACTTGCTTTTAGAGAAAAGAATTTAGGGTGCCCAATGTACTCGTTCATCACTTTTATTCTGGTTTACATCTCAGGATGTTCTGCTTTTTTCAAACCTGTAGCTATGAAAATTTATAATTTTGCTTGCATTTGATACAATAGTTGGACATAATGTTCCCTTTTATTCAGTGACATTTAGTGGTATTAGATGGTGGAAATGAATTCAAATTCTGAAAGAAGGCTCAGACAAGTATTATAGTTCCTGAAAGTACCTGGAACTGCTAATCATCACGATCAATGGCCCACTGTGAGTAGGTGGAAGAAATACAATGGATTGTCACTAGCTATCTTTTGAATTACAATTGCTTTTTATAATGTGAACAGTTACCAGACCAAATGCCAACATGGAGAGAGTCAGAATGAAGAGGCTGTTATGTCTAGATCTTGCTTTATCTTGATTTGTTATAAAGTGCATAAAACATGCCAAAATAAATTTATTTTGAGGTCAGCCCAAGTTAAAATCACTCTGCATCTTTTCTTTCTTTGGAACAATGTGGCTTCAGTATCAATAGTCCATGAAAAGATTATGAATAGGGAAGACTTTTTTTTTTCAATCTATACCTCGAGTGTTACTACTGATGAATAATTTACATAGAGTATAGTAGTACCTCAGGGTAGATTTACTCTTGATAATGGTTTTTTGAGTGGAAAATGATATTTTCAGTTTGGAGATGAGGAAACTGAGGTTAAGAGTGATTGAAATAACGTACATCAGAGAAGTATTTCCTGATACATTGTAAGTGTACAATATATGTTAATCTTTTCCTTCTGATCAGCCCATCAGTGTGGATGTTCTATTTAGTTATCGCATGTGTTTTCAGATGGAAGAGATGAATTATATGGGAAGACTGTTTCTTCAGGAAGCATAACCAAATCTTCCTTATGGCCTCTTCATATTCTCTAATTCCAATTTTTTGGACTTGTGGACAGGTTTCTATACTCAGAGTTGCTGTCTCATAACCAGATCTATTCAGACACTAGCAGGAGAAAACAAAATAAAACAAAACAAATGTCAGCTTTTAAAAACCTACTAACACACATGTATATGATTCAGAGGAGACCCTTACAAGACCTTACTTGAAATTGATTTTGATTGTTTTCAAAACTTGCCGAGCATCAGAATCACGTGTAAAACGCTGTCATTCAAACCCCAGTCCTCTGCTGGAGGCCAGGCAGTAAAACCTAGTGTGTAGAAGCCCAGAGCCGGAGTCAGACAACCCAGGCTTACATTCTGACTCCACGCTAATCACCTCTTAAAGCATCAGTTTCCTCATCTGTGTAAAGGGGTTGATATGATTGCAGGATTCCTATGTGAGGTTTAAATGGAATAATATCTGTAAAGACCTTAGTACACTACCAGACACACAGAAAGCTCTAAATAAATGTCAGCTATTGATATTCTCTACGTTTTTAAAAATCACACAGCCAGGACCATGAAAGAACCATTGTTCTACCCTACAAGTAACTCTAATGAGGCTTTTAGATTAGAGAGTTTCTGCAATAAGGCATGGCTACTGCCAGCAAAAGTGCCAACCCATAAGGCAGGAGAGGTAACTACTACACACATCATGGACACACACTCCTACACACAGACACACAAATATTCATGGTAGTGCATATACACTCACAGAAAGAAAGAAGGAAAATGGTAGGTTTAAAACCAAGATTTTCAGTAGTTTGTTAGTAAGATACTTAAGATTATCGAGTTTGATTATTACTTACTCAAGATTATTCAGTAAGATTATTGAGTTCATACGTATTGAGTAATACTACAGATTGGCAGGCAGGGCAAGAATAGGGTGGAACCGTGTGGTTTATGGGTACATAGTCCTTTATTCCTCAGAAGATTCTGAGTGGATCACACTGTCCCTCTCTATATAATACTATTCTACCCATGATGATTGTTAAGTCAATAAACAAAAGCAAAAACTTATCTACATATCTACATTCAGAATTAGCTGTTAAATGTGGTAGAATACTCATTAATAGATTTTGGAAATAATATATCGAAAACCTTTTATTCTTAACATTTTTATTTAAAGAGATATTTATAAAATCAAGATATTTAGACTGACATACTCTGAATGGGCTAGTTGGAGAAAAACACCTATATTTATATAAGACACTTTCTAACAGGTATTTGTTTTGCTCTAGAATTGAGTATAATTAGGTCAGACATCAGGTGTTTAAAGTTTTCAAAATCTCCAAATGACATACCTTTTTGCTATTATTTCCTTCTTTATTCTCTAATTAAATTCTTGCATGTTATTAATTAAGGTTCTGAACACCTAACCCCAACTTTAACAGGTACAGGTCTATAAAAAACTTGTCATTGAGCGTGTTAGAAGTAGCTATAGTTTAAGGTCTTTTAATGTACCTGTGTATGTAAGTGATGTACCTGTGAACAGAATTCTAGGTAACAGATTTTCAACTCCCACATCTTTGTAATCTTGAGTCATGCTTTTCACTTTTATAGACTTGATTTGACTCTAATGAGACACCACATACCATTTCTTTGAAGGTGAAATCTCAGGATAAGGGGAAAAAAAGATATTTTAAGTCACATAAAAGTGCAAATATTTCCTGTGTGCGACAATTGTACAAATTAACTTGTTAATTTTTGCACTGAATGATTCTGAGAATGTTGCTTTGTATGTTGGCCACAAGTGTCTGAAGTCCCAATCGTCTCTCTGGTCTAATATTCTCCAACTTTAGTGGACATGGGGATTATAGCAATAAAGATATACAATAAAGATTCTGTAGCTTCATCTTCAAACTTTGATTCAGTGGAATTCCTGTGGATTAAGGAAATCAGTATTTTTAGCAATTGTCTCAAGTGGTTCTGATGCTTAGAGATTGTTGGCTGAGAACTAGCCTCTGAGAGGCCCTAACCCAGCTGTATCAGAAGCTCTGTGTTGCCCAATGGTTAGAAAGTCACTTACTTATTTTAAACTAAAAATTAAAGAATGTAAGCACCCAGGTTAATTTACACCTGGATAAATTACCTGGGTAAATCCCCATTCTTTCTGCAGAAAAGATTGGCAGAAATGCATCACAAGCCTAAGAAAGGCAAAAACCTAAATTAGGAGCTGGCCTCATGGAGTAGTGGTTAACTTCAGCGTGCTCTGCTTCAGTGGCCCGGGTTCACAGTTTTGGATCCCGGGTGCAGACCTACACACTTGTCAACCACACTGTGGTGGCGACCCACATATAAAGTAGAGGAATATTGGCACAGATGTTAGTTCAGGGCTAATCTTCCTCAGCAAAAAAAAAGAAAAAACTAAAGCAAAGCTTAAAAAGTCTTTTCTGCATATTAGAAGCACATAGAAAATCTGCAGAGAATTATCATTAGAAGGAAAGTTCTACAAACAATTATGATCCTTCAGTGAACTAACTCTATCCTAGTTTTGCTTTATTCATTCTCAGAGCCCAATTTTAAGTTATATCAATGGTTCTCAAACTTTAGCATGTAGAATCAGCTAGACGGATTGTTAAAACACAAATTACTGGGACCCAAAGTTCTGATTCAGCAATCTGGGATAGTGCCCCAAATTTGCATTTCTAAAAAGTTCCCAGTTGATACTGATGATGATGGTCTGGGGACCACATTTTAAAAACCACCGCATTATACGAAGGAGAAGTGATTATTTTGGATCTTTATCTATTTTGGACTATAATTTTTAGACTGTACATTTTTTTTAATCTTAAGGCAACTTCAGTAAGGTCTGTTTCTTTTTCCTACAAGTAGGACTATTGTAGACATAAATTAGAGATGAGGGGCCTGCCCAGTAGTTTAGCAGTTAAGTTCGCGCTTTGGCGGCCCAGGATTAGTGGGTTCGTATCCCGGGTGGCGGCCAACGCACTGCTTGTCAGCCATGCCGTGGCAGTGTCCCATATAAAGTAGAGGAAGATGGGCACGGATGTTAGCCCAGGGCCAGTCTTCCTCAGCAAAAAATAAATAAATAAAAAATAAAATAAATAAATTAGAGATGAAAACTAAGATTACCTATAATTAAGGTAATTTGTTTTAGGCATAAGAGCGTTTTGCAGCCTTTAAAAGTCAAAAAGTTTTATTCTTAAGCTCAATGAAACAAAAATGAGTGGACTTCAACTGGATGGTGCTGTAATTCTTGTAGTTCACTGTCATCCATGCTGAAGTCTCGGGTGTTGGAAGGGAAGGAGCAAGGCAGGAGATGGTGAGGTAGAGTGAGGAACTGGGAGAAACTAAGCCGGCTGCGGATGGTGACTTCTGGGAGAGCACCCGATAATCTAAAACTCAGTGGGGTATTATTTTGACATATTAACTGATGATTTTTTTTTTAACTTCAATACTTCTTATTACTCTACGCATCTTCACACATCACTCACCAGTTAGGGCATTGAGGTTTACTGGCTGAAGGAAGGGATGATGCAGCAGAACAAAACAGTCAATGTGTGGCTGGCATGAAAGTAGAATTGGAAGAATAATCAGAGCTAGCTTGCTTTGTTTTTGTTTGTTTTAACGAGTCCTTCAGATCTTAGAACACTGTGTAGCTGAGGAGTATCAGTATGGTTGTCAGGACGGAAAGGCAGAGACAGGTCCCGTGTATTCTAGAGTGGAGACCTCCTTACAGGTCCCATGTATTCTAGAGTGGAGAGAATGGAGTAGAAGGTTTTCCTGCAGTCTACCTTGAAGTCACCATGGCACAGAGAATGAGCAGGCCTGAAATGTCCTTGCATAGGATGGGGTGAAGAGAACACATTTACCTGGACTGATGGCTGGAGGCCAAACAACATGAAGAGCATCTCACTTGGTGCCAGTGAGTACAGACGACCACCAGCCCCAGGAGCAGATGCATTCACCACTAACACATGGCCTTCCTCTGATGCTCGCTAAGCACCTTGGAACAAACATATAACTCAAGGGAGAGCAGAGGTGTGTGAGGTTCTAAACTGATTGAGATTTAATTCTTGTCAGCAGGTATACTAGGAGCTCAAAAAATAAAAATAAATTCAAATGTAGAAAAAAATTAAAGAAATTACACTCTTGGCTTTGTGGTTTGACATTTGTATCTGCTCCACTGAGGGAGGAAGAGTTTCTCTCTAGCATGGTATTATGGAACGTCCGGTATTAACCAAATTTGCACGTGGTGGGGGGTTGCTACTCAATGGTGGTATTTCTATTCTCATCTGGAAGGACTTTAAGAGTCATCTTAAAAGAGGAGGATGCAGCTTTAGGGGCCAAGTGACGTAAGAACTGAGCATTGGAACCTCCAGTGTCAACATGACATAGATAGTAGGATTAACAATGAGGTCACTCTGTAAACCAATAAACGACTTCACTTTTGTTTTAGTTAATCTCTGAAAATCAATTTGTTTAAGACAACCATCTAGTTACCAGGACAAAGGCTCACTTATCAAGCAACAATTCATTTAATATGACTTGCTTCAAGCACCTTACCTTGCTATTTTGATTAATCTATAGCATCACAAACTTTCCCCAATTCTAATTTCCCATCTTGAAAGATTCACATTAAGTCACTTGACCACAGACTCCAAAATCCTATACATACCCTCCACTGACTTCCTTCTTCTGAGACACTGCCAAGACTCTGCTAAGATGGTATTCTTGCTAATTGCAGTGTGTTGTGATAAACTTTGCTTTGCTTTATTAACAGGCTTTCTAGTGACATTTCAGGAAGTTCAAGAGAATAATGATTTCATTCATTCATTCAAGAAACCCTTATTGAATATTTACTATGCACCGAGTATGACACTAAATATTGGAGATTCAGAAAATAAAAGAAAAAGTAGAAAAAAAGTCTCAGTTTCTGAATTCAAAGAATCAGTGTCCATAGGGAGAAAACCAACAAATGAATAGACAATTTAATACCTAAAGAATGATATGAGTAGATCATAAAGTGCTTTGAGGACATAAAACAAGCATTTCTAACTCAAATTGGGGTTCGGAGAATCAAGAAGACTTCGCTTAGATTGAAGTAACCAGGCTAAAAGGAAGGCAAGCAGAGGAAGCTGAAAGGGCAAAAACGGAAGAGCATGACACATTTGATGACTTCTAATTAGATACTTGAGCCTAAGAATTTGATGAAGTTGCAAAGGGACAAGAATGCAGGAGACACAAGCTGGGGAGGGAAGATTTCTGAAAAAACTTGCTTGCCACACTAAAGAGTTGGAATTTAATCACAAAGAAGGGAGAAACTAAAGAATTTCAAGCAGGAGAGATTTGTCCTTAATTAGCATTTTAGGAACAACTTTCCGGTGGAAGTGGGAGAAAGGATGGCGTGCAGATGGGATGAAGGCAGGTAAGCCATTTAGGAGGCTGCTCACTTCCACTTGCTCTAGCTGAGAAGCGATGAGGCTCCTCACTGAGCTAGTGTGGCAGGGGTGCAGGCACGGGGAAAAAAATGGAAATTTTAAGGACAGAAAACCAACAAGGATCAATGACAGAATGTGAAGCCTTTGCTAGTCTGTGGGAACAGACAGAATGACAATAAACATGTGAGGTCTGGTTTCACTTAGAAACATTTCAACTTGTGAAAGTATACAGCAAAAAGCCCAAAGCAAGGAGGAAGAGCAACGTCATGCTGTGGTGGCCGGAAGGCCATGCTGATTTGATTGTGTGTTCCAATTAAGGGAGTGGTAGGGGAGCAGAATTTGCCACCTCAAATACGCCTCTTTGGCATAAGGATTATTTTAGGCTGGTTATTTTTTGAGAAATGGCAGACATGGGAGAAGCTCTGAAAACCAAGTAGAAGTTGTCCTTTGTAAGAAACATTTCCCTGTATAAGGGAAATCTCCATGTGTAGGGGTGTCTCCCTCACTGTATCAGGAAGAGGAGGATGATTCAGTCTCTAGAATCTCTTGTCAATGGAGAAGGCTAGCATTTAAATCTGCGTAACAACCTTATCCTTATTTACGGTGCATTTCCTGGTCACCTCCCATAACTGACTTCCCCCCTCCAACATCTTTTGCTTTAGCTGAAGATGGTATTAAGGTGATGGCTTTGGCCATTTCAGGGAGTTGCTCTGTTTTCCTGGGTCTCTTCCTTGCATACATGTTATTAAACTTTTGTCCATTTTTCTCCTGTTAATCTGTCTTATGTCAATTTAATTATTAGACCAGCCAAAGAACCTAGAAGGGTAGAAGGAAAATTTTTCCTCCCTGACAGTGCAGGATTACACTTTACAAAGGTCCAGTAGGGCACAGAAAAATTCCTGCTTGCCAGGAATGGGCCAGGCAGAACTTGTCTCTTGAGTGCAGGTTGTCAATTGGATTGTGGCTTTCCTTGTCCCACATGTATTTTTCTAAGTCAAACTACTGTTTGTTTACCTGAGGCATTAAATATATATACACATATCCAACGTAATTTTTATCCAAAAATTTGGAGATATAAACACTACAGAAGGAAACTCTATATTTTGGTTTTTAGCTGGATGGAGGAAAAGGGAAATGATTACTCAGAACAAATTACTTTTTTTAAAGATAAAAAATAAAATGACCTCCCTAACACCATTCAAATAACTAGTCTCTCTGTGAAACTAAAATTCAGAAAAAGTTTTTCTTAGCTGCATTTTTACAGTTTGATTGCCATATTTACAATTTCATTTCTCCTGTGAAATTCTGAACATATGTTCTGTTATATTTCATGTCTCCCAGATGAACAAGGAGTATGACTTGTAGTAAATGTAAATGAAGATTTGTTCTCAAGTTTTTATATAAATAGAAATAAGAAAAAAATTAATACTAGCCCATGAAACTCTGAAGGTTGTTTAGTAGTTCTTAAAGAAATAATATCAAAGAATGTATAGCTTGTATACTCCAAATTGCATTATTACTTTAAATTATGAAGAAATAGCCCTTTAGAAACTTTGGACACCAAGGCACATCAGAAATTTAATATACATTACATACTAAGCTCCAACATTTGGAAGTCTTAAAGGAGTAGGATTTACACATTTAAAAATTGTCTTTAGGGGGCCGCCCGGTGGTGTAGCGGTTTCGTCCACGCTTGGCAGCCTGGGGTTCGCTGGTTCGGATCCCGGGCACCCACCGACGCACTGCATGTCAGCCATGCTGTGGCGGCGTCCCATATAAAGTAGAGGAAGATGGGCACGATGTTAGCCCAGGGCCAGTCTTCCTCAGCAAAAAGAGGAGGATTAGCAACGGACGTTAGCTCAGGGCTGGTCTTCCTCACCAAAAAAAAAAAAAAAAATTGTCTTTATTCTATATGGATATATCTATCATATTGGTGTTATAAAGGAATTTTTAGATTAGTACGAACTATAAAAACTTATAGAGGCAGGTAAAATATATGGAATCTTTTTTTGCAAGCTGGTCAGGATATATTGTTATTTAATCCAGATGTTCTACAAAATTAGAGACAGAACAGTGTATTTCTTATAATGTCTTACACATCTCCTCATATTCTTACATATGCTTATGTATTCTTAACTTCCTTTAAGAAAGAGCAATGAGGTAAATGCAGCAAATTGGAAGAATTTTGTCAAAAAATCAATAAAGGATATATTACACTCACAACGTTGAACCACTATTTATTAATAGAATTGCAAACATCATGGTCTAAATAAGCTAATCACCACACAAGTATGAGCTATTCTTTTATAATTATTAACATTTTTAAAATTTCCTAAATACTTTTGATACACCTTACTATCACTTAACGTTATTTAAAATAAATAGCAGGTTGTTAAAACATTAATATTAGGGGACTTAAATAAGTCCACGTCATCTGCCATGGTAAGAATCATCCACATATCACATAAACAGGGAATATACACTGGAATCCCAACCTCCACAGTTTTATTGTCTTCCATTTCTTTCTCCAAAATTTCAGTTGTTACCTTCAGTGGCCATGTATCTGCTGGTAGGGTAGACAGGGGCCTGGACTGGGAGTAACGTGGTCTAAATTCTAGTCCTCTCAGTACCACTCCTCATGGTCCTGAGTATCTCGGGCATGTCTTTGACTTCTTAGAGCTTCATGGGTTTTGGCCATAAAAAGAGAGTGTTGGTTATATGATATTTAGCTCCTTTCTAACTAACCATCAAAGCTTCCATGACCCCAGGCCTCTTTTCACAGTCTTTTATTCTGGCACACTTGAGTTATCCACTTACTATGTTTTCATTGGTAATTTAGACCCAATTTTTTTTTTAAATGCTTGTCTTCATAATTAATATTTCTCCACATTTTCCATAACAAATTTAATAAATTTGAAAGACTGTAGACAACTGCAGGTTCTGTCAATACACATAAACAGAGAGGGAACTCTGTGAAATAATTAGGTCCCAAGAAATAAATGTGCTAGCGTATGCACGCATGTGTGCGCTCCGGGGCGTTGGGAGAGCCATATGGCTGGCAGGCTCTGTGGAGTCAGAGCATTGAAGTCCTGCTGGTTTATGTCCTTCTTTTCAATTTCCAGTCCCTGCCCTCTCAGCAGCACGATGTGCAACAGAAGCTTGAAACACACAGGTGACATTGCCATTGCATCCACGCTCTGATTGCCTGCTTGCAGAAAGCCTGCAAAGGAGCCGGTCGGCTGTATCAGTCGTTAGATATGTACTTTCCAGCTTAAATAGGTCACAGTGATCTGAAGCAGAATGGACTGTGACGAAATTCAGAATATTAGGCTTCTTTCTTGCCTCTGCCTGGTGGATAAAATCAGTGAAATAACTTAGTTTCCACATGCCTTTTCTCCTTTTGCCTCTTGCTGCCTTCCCTACCCCACTCTTGACCCTCAGTGACTTAGCAAGTGAATTTGTTGTTTCTCTTAAATAAGTCAGTTAAGATGAGAAGGATAATTCAGACGTGAGAATTGCTTTACAAACAGGTACTTTTCTCTGACAAAGCACTTAAAATTTCACACACAAAAACATTTCTCCTCCATTGCTATCAATGAGAAGATTGCAGTGATGTGTGAAAAACATTTTATATTTATTTACAATTGCTTCAAATCATACAATGGCAACGGAGAGTTTCATGTACATTCACCCAGTGCCAGAGAATAATTAGTTGAAAACCAAGAGAGTAATAAGATTAATTCATAAATCTTGCATGAGTGTTTGTGTGTGTGTGTGTGTGTGTGTGTGTGTATAATGTAAAAATTAACCAGCTTGGCTCTTTCCCATCTTCTACCCCATCCCAGCTAACTGTCTGAACAATTCTTGTTCTTGATTCTTTTATTTCCCTTCTCTGATTCAGAAATCTGAACTTATTAAAACATTTCTAAAAATGGGCAGTTTACCAATCTTTGATATAAACCGCACTTAAAATTTGATTATAAAGCAAAAAATTGCCAAGAAACTGTTTTCTTTAATTTTCTATAAAGTATACATAGTCAGTCACCATTTTTGATATAATATTCCTCCTTTTAATTAAAAAGTCACATGTCTCTAACTATACACTCTTCACCTACATCCCTACATGAATATCCACTTGATGGTCAGAAAATCTGCTAGATTGGGGCAGTTCTTTCAATTCTTCTCATACTACACGTTGAAGCAAATCCAACATCCAAACAACCAAAAATGCTCCCAGAAATTTCCAAAAGACCCCTTAGTGAGTGTTATTTTCTCTATATAGAGCTACTGTTTTAAACTTGGGTGTGGGGGTGTAATTTTCCTGCAGAGGAGTAGAGATGTACCCTGTGGACTCCGAGAAGGAAGTAGTCTGAGACAAGAGGGGACCCTAGGTCAGGAAAGGGGGGCCAGGATCTGACTTAAGCACACAAGGAGGATCTTTCTGAAGGATTTGAACTTTCTGTTGTTTTCTCTTCAATTGCAGGGATGCGATGGGGTGGTACGCAGTCATAGTTAGGGAATATTACATTTATCCATTTGTAGGTGTTATTTTCTTTAGTCAATTCAAACTTTGAGTTAACTGGTCAGAGCCTGCTGATTTTAATTCTCTTTCTCTCCGTTAAAGATAGACATATACACACAGGCTTATGTAGAAGTGTGTGGGAAAGACAAGGAAGAAAAAGAAAAGGGTCTTGCCCTGCATACTCCCCTTTCCTGAGGCCTAAGGGAAGGTGGCTGCATCTTACTGAGGGCAATATTCCAGTGTTCTGCTCAGTGACCAGCATAAAATGAGAGGTGACTCATGGGAGTTGGAAACAGTAGGGAGGAGCCCATGGTCAGAGAAGGAGCTGTCAGGTGAATGACTGTGGTCAGATGGAAGCCAAAACTCTTCATTCCAAAGATTCTAGGTCCTACTCTGTCCAATGTGGTAGGCTCTAGCTACAAAGTCTTTTGAGCACTTAAAATGTGGCTAGTTCAAATTGAGATGTTCTTAAGTGTAAAATACACACAGAATTTCAGAAACTTACTATGAAAATAAAAATGTAAATTATCTCTAATAATTGTCATTGATTTCATGTTAAAACAACAATATGTTGATGTATTGGGTTAAATAAAATATATTATTAAAATGAATTAATTCCCTTGTTTTGTACTCTTTAATTGTGACGACTAGAACATTTAAAATTACCTCCGTGGCTCACAATGGACAATGTTGATCTAAATAAAGGGAACTTTTGAAGGGAAGGAGGGCAGGCTAATACTGGGTTAACAACTATTAACTGAGCTTCCTCTCTCTGTCAGACACCCAGGCAGGTGTTGGATAAACAGTGAAACAGATATAGTTCCTGTACTGATAGCGTCAACAGCATCCTCAGGGGACAAAAGCTAGATAATTATAAAATTACATGTCATGATAAATACCATTTACTTTTCCTTAAAGTAATGGAGAGAATATAACAAAGGCTACTAGCTAAGATCAGAAAGCTGTGGAAGGCATCTCTGAGGAAATGATATTTATTGAGACCTGACGTGTGATGGGAATTTAGCCAGGCAAAGCATTGTAGGAAGAAGAGCATTAGATACAGAGGGAACAGCATGTGCAAAGATCCTGAGGCAAGAAAAAATGAAGAGGGCCAATGTGACGAGGTGATGCAAAAGAAGGTGACTACGGATGGGGATGTAGAGATAGACATGGATCGGATCACCGTTGGCCATGTTAACACTTTGAAAGAGATTTAAGCAAGAGAGTGGAACGATTTGCTTTACATTTTTAAGACGTTCCTCCAGTGTGGTGGTGAACAGTTGGAGCACAGCAAGTAGAGTGTGCAAAGAGCAATAGAAAGAAGACCTCATTTAGCTGTGGTGAGAGACCTGTTTGGTCCAAGCAGAGCGGATGGTGCTGTTCTTCTGGGTCCGAGCACATGGTGCTTGCTTTCGTGAACTTAGGTCAGATAATCTCTTCCTTGGGTGGCGATTGCTCCCTATTATACTTCTTTCTGTCCATTTTCTATTAGTCTTAGAAAAATCACTCATTTATGTATCCTCTTTGGATTTTGCCAAAGACAGAAAGCAACTTTCTGATTCCTCTGCTTTACTATACCTGATTAAAGCCTCTTTGCCTCCATTTTCAGAAGTGACACGTAGAAAGGGAGCATATTTTCTTTGTTCTTGTCACGAGTAGATATTAGGAATTTCATGGATTCAGAACACCAGAGAACACTATTGCTAATACCTGGTGCCAGCCCAGACCGGAGGTTCTTTTTTGCTATTGAAAGTAATTTTATCTTCAATAAAATGCTTTATTATATTTATTTAGGAAATATTTTATTCTCTTAACACTGTGTGGTGGAAACTTTTAAATATGTGCCAAATGCATAAACTAACTTAAAATGTCTTTATTTAGCAATTTACTAGGTAATATTTTACATGGTTAAAAAAATTCAAAAATTACAAACACGTCTTCAGAGAATAATTCTCTTTCTCTGCTCATTTCCTGACCCAGTCACTGAACAGGCCAATGTTGCTATTTGTACCTTTTGTATCCTCCCAGAAATTATCATTTCACACACAGGAGAACATTTGTCTAAAGAAGGAAAGCACCTCTTGTTTTCTTCACACTTGGGGGCAAGTCATAAAAATTATTCTGCACAGTGCTTTTGTTTTTACTTTTATTTTTATTGAGGTGTAATTTTCATCTGGTAAAATACACAGATCATAACTGTACAGCTTGTTGAGTCTTGGAAATTGTAAATACCTGTGTAACCCACAGACCTACCCAATCCATCAGTAAATTACTTCAACCCCACCTTCAAATTCTATCCTGATTCTGACAACTTCTCACCAGCTCTGCTGTTACCTGGTCTGAGTTTCCATCATCTCTTGTCTGGATTGGAAATGATATCGTAACCCATTTCTAGGCATTCCCAAAGCACAGCAGAATCC
This sequence comes from Tapirus indicus, assembly GCA_031878705.1. Taxonomy (NCBI): domain Eukaryota; kingdom Metazoa; phylum Chordata; class Mammalia; order Perissodactyla; family Tapiridae; genus Tapirus; species Tapirus indicus. Next base: position 36,833,751 of record CM062933.1, on the reverse strand, counting down.
CTTCAAAATATAAAGCAGATTATGCCATGTCCCTACTCTTCTCAAGAATTCACAGGGAACATCCTTAAAATGAAGAGCCTGTAAGGTCCTAAAGAACCTGGCCCTCCTTTACCACTCCTAGGACTGGCTACATAATTTGGGGTGCTCAGTTCAAAATGAAAATGCAGGGTCCCTTTTTCTGCATTTCTAAGTTTTGGTAAAAGTAACAAAATATGGTTTTCTTCTTTCTTTCATGGTCTATCTTGATCTATCATGTTGTTTTTAAATTGTTATTTAATGTGGCACTCCCCCAGGCAAGAGAAGGCCCTCGCTGGTGCCCAGGGGCCTGTCCCACTACCGAGTGTGCTGCGGCACTCATTGGCCCCTGCATTCCCTCCCCTTCTCCCCACCAGCTGCAGGATGCAGAGGCCTTAGCAGGGAGGAGGGAAGTCCAGCCACGTGTCTTCCCTTCCCCCAAGTTCACTGCCCCAACCCACAGCTGATGATCAACGACCAGGATATCGCAAACTCTGTTCAGGATGCCATAGGTACCTGGATCTGGGACGAGTGAGAGGCTTCCCCCACCGAGTCACCCATGGAATGCACGTGGCACTGCTAACCCTGAACCAGATGGTCACAGATGTGTTCCACCTTGAGACACCTTGGAGTGTGAGCGTCCAACCCTGACCCTTCCCACTCCCCATTCAGGCCCCACCAGGCCCCCAGGGTACAGGGGAACAGGTGGGGGAAGTCAAGGAGGGCCCAGAAGGCAGGACACGCATGCACTGAGGCTCCAAGCTCTTGAGAATGCTCCGTTGTCCCATCAGCATATACTAACAAAACAAAAATTCAAAGGCAAAATTATGAATAATTTCAAGAAAGCAGCCACAGAACATTCAACCCCAAGCTCAGGGCCCTTCTGGGTGCAGGCTCTGTGTGACTGCACTGGTCACACATTCATGAACCTGGCCTTGCCAGGTCTGACTCAACCCTACTGGTATCTCTATCTTTCTCCCTGGTCTCCAGCTAGGCAGTGGCGGCACTCTCTTGAGTCCTTTGGATTTCCTGTTTCCTCTCTCTGGAACACTTTCCCTTCAATTACATATTTGACTTACTCCTTTGCCTTCTTCAAATCTGCACCCAAATATCACGTTCTCATGGAGTTCTTTTATAACCAATTAATTTACAATTAACACTGCCCTCCTACTGTATCCCACTTACTCTTTTTTCCAAAGCATTTATTCCCTTCTAAAATTCTATAGATTTTAATTATGTATTATATATATTATTTATCATCTGCATCCCCTACTAAAAGATAAGCTTCATGAAGACAGGAGCCACTTTCTATTGTGTGTCCCAAGGGTGCATAATACTGACTGGCATGTGGTAGATGCTCAATAAAGTTTAGCTGATTAAATGAATAAATAAGTGAATGAAAGATTTCTCTCTGGAAAAAGGTGAATAAAGTGATATAGCTCTCCCAGGAAAGACTATTCCTTGTTTGTGTATGTGTGTGTAAGTGTTGGGGCAGGGAAGGGGGTCTTAGGGAGAGAGGAGGAGGAATGGGTGTCAGTATTTCAAAAGAATGCATAATTTAGAGGGAGAGAAGTTACTTGCAGTTAACCAACAACAGCAGGTATTCTCCACTATATTGAAGGGACCAAGTTTCTATAAAAATCAATTGATAAATAATACTTTCCAAGGTCACATGAGTAATAAATGGCAGAGCCAGGATTCAAGCACAGATATATTAGACCCCAAAGCCAGTGCTTAATCTTCTCAGGGGTTATTTGCATTTAAAAAGAGGTACTTATTACTTCATAGTGTACCATTTTTAGTTGATGGGCTACAAGAAGGAGATATTTTTGACTAGAGGATCTTCTCTATTGTCTAGAACCCTTTGTTTATTTCCACCATATTTCCTTCTTTTCCCACACTCCTATAGTGTACAGGTAGACAGATGGACACAGAAAGGTTGTCAATCCCTGAGTTACATGTACCCCAATGTATTGCTCAATTTTCAGATTAGTATCCACCTAAAATCATATCATTACTGACATCAGTGGAGACACTGAATGATATAAATTATCCAGTGCAGTGGGTAATCCAAAAATCATTTGGACCCAGGGACATGGGGACATGATCAGTCCGGAAAATCTCTTTCTTCTTCTTTCTCCCTTTCTCCCTCCCTCCTTCTGTCTCTCCCTCTTTCTCTATATCTAAAATTATAACTCCTCAAGGTAGACTTTTACAACACATTTTCTAAGAGATAGCTAAAATGTTTCATAAATACTAATGATTCTTGTTAAAGATTCAGCTCCAAATACTTTTTTCTAACAGTTTTATCCAAGATCATTTCATGATAGAGTAAAAAAGAAGTCTCCATCCATAGTATTTATTTCATACTAATAATATCGAGTTGATCATTGCTTCAGCGTTTATAGCTCCACAAATTCTATTTTTTTTCTCTTTTTCCTGAAGAAGATTGGCCCTGAGCTAACATCTGTGCCCATCTTTCTCTATTTTGTATGTGGGATGCCTGCCACAGCATGGCTTGATAAACAGTGGGTAGGTCTGTCCCCAGGATTCCATCCTGCAAACCCTGGGCACCCAAAGTGGAGCACTTGAACTTAACCACTATGCCACTGGGCCAGCCCCTACAAATTCTAATTATCAGTGAAGATTTATGTCAACTAACATTTTCATGAGAAGTTCTAATTACAAAATATTTTAAAATTCAAATAAAGGATAAATAATTATATGGCAGTAAGAGAATGAGTAAGAGGCCAACAGGACTGGTGGATCCGTATGTTAATATGATGAACTTCAAAATCAGATTCAAATGAATAAGTATTTACAGAGCATTTATTGTAAACTCAAGGCATTTATAATCTAGTTGAGACATAGATAATATTCTAAACCAACCCCCTGAGACAATGGCAATTTATATTGACTCCGGGCCACCAGTTCTAGTTTTATGCTAAATACATTCTGAAATATTTAATACTCCTTTTTATTTATTGAGTTTTCATATCAATCCTCCTCCTAATACCTATCATTAAATCCCCCTGGTTGTCCTTTCACCATCTCTTGACAAATAACCCTGCTCTAATTACCTTTAATCATGGCTGGATTATTATAATAGCCTCTCCGTCTCCACTTTACCTCCATAAATTTAGTCTCAACAAGGCAGGAGGATCTTTTTAGAACATAAGACAGCTCAAGTCCCTCCTTGGCTTATATTCTTCTAAAGGCTTCCCATCTTACAAAAAGGAAAAGTCAAGGTCCTTACAATGACCTTGAAGGTCTATGTGATTGCCCTTCCCATCTCCTTTCTGAATCCCTTGCTGCCTACCCCAGCTCACTTCCCTCCACGTACTACCCTCCTTGTTGTTCCTCCAACGTGCAATCACCTGCTGTGCCAGCGTCTTGCAGTCTTTGTCCCTCTGCCTGACACTCTCCTCCCAGGTAGGCCTCCTATCCTTCAGGTCTGTGCACTTGCCATTTCTCAGTGAGGCTTGCACTGTTCTCCTTATTTAAAATCATAATTCCTACCTTCCAGCCCAGTATCCTCTTATCCTACTTCCCAAATTTACTTTTCTCTGTAGCACATAGCAACATCTGATATGCTATATACTTTAAGTCATTGTCTATTGTATGTCTCCATCCCCCTCCATCACCAAAGAAAATGAATTTCATGAGGCAGGGTTTTTATCTGTTATATTCTTTGTTGTGTCCCTAGTGCCTAAGACAGTGCCTTGCGTTGAATATTTGTTCAACATATAGGACATCTTTTTGTCCTTTGGGTATTTTAGCAGACGTTCAAAATAATGAGAAAGGTTGAAGGTGCTTATTAAAGTTTTCTTAGCTTCTCAGTGGATTTTTGTTTTGTAATGAATGACTCATTTCTACTCTGTCTGAAACCTCAGGGTGGTTTGAATAGTAGTAGCAGGTTGACATGTATAAACAGAAGAAACCATGCTTAGAATTAAGTAATAATAACACATTTAAATGAATCAAAGACAACTGGAAATATATCATGAGCTAATACCTAAGTAAGTGATAGTCTTATTGCTCTGCACTCACTCAGAAAGCTAACTCATATGAATGGCTTCAGCTGTTATTTCTGTTGAGGCAAATCTGAAAACTACGGCTCTATCCTTGACCTCCTTGCTTAGTTTAAGTGTCTTCTGGATGACTCTATACAGATATTAAACATAAAGTATGTTAAACTAAGTCACAAACTTATTTTTTTTAAATCAGCTCTTGCTTCAGAATTTCCTATTTATTACAGTGGCATCATTATTTTTCTAGTTTCCAAACCCCAAAACACTATAGTTAGTTATTTTGTACTCTAATAGAAAAAAAGAATAAGATACTTATTACACTACTAAGTTAATGAAGGATGCTTTATTAAGGATAAATTTTTCACAAGAACAAGATGATTAAAAGGATTCTGGGGAAAGTTTTTAGTGGGGAGGGAAATAAGATCTTTGGGTCATCTGTTTAAGAGTGAGATCTAGGAATAGGATTTTATAAAGTGATCTCATTAGACAGCAATGAACATGCAGTGGAGATTCCTTGTTAAATTAAAGGACAAAGGCCTTACCATATATTCATGGTTTCTTTCCAGTCCCTGAAGAACTGAGGAATGGGAAATATTCTCAGACCATCTGAGCCCAGGATATAGATACTAACACACCTAGAAAGTTACCTGTCATTTGTGCCCACTTGATCGATGTGAGATTTTAGTTAGACTTTAAACAATGGGTAAGGTTAGGATGTGCAAGGGGGTTAGGCATTCTGAGGGAAAGACTAAAGGGTTAGGTTACCTGAGTGAAAGGCACAGCAGGGGCCAATATTTTCTTTGAAAAAACAACTCACATTCCTGTAATCCACTTATCAACTCTGCAAGATATTGAGAGGCTATGGTTGGGGATGTCAGGTTTGGCTGAAAAGTTTCCCAGCCTCAGATAAACTTTTTCACCACTGAGTGAAGTTTTGTTTGGACTTTGTAGGAATTCCAGCAGCTAGCAATTCTTGAAAATCAACCAGAGCATATTTCTCAGCTCTAACATCACTTAGAGCCTAGCTAAATACATATCAAGGCAGCTTTAACTGGAATGTCTGAACTGGGAAGGTTTTAGGCTGTCATTTCTCTTGTCTCTTAGATCCTCAGGCTGCCATGAGTTTGACCATAGAGTCACCATCTGTGGCCATTCAGACGAGTGACTTTCTTTTCAGAGAACTGCATTTTCTGGTGTGAAAAAGGCCCCAGCTCTTTTTACATAGGCTTTTAAAGCACAGAAATAGCTGAAATATATATAAGCCACAACTCCCATTGCGTCTGCTATGATTACTTAACTGTAAAACACATTACCCCCAAACTTACAGGTGTGAAACAGTTATTATGATCATGGATTTTGCATGTCAAGAATTTGGATTGGGTACAAGCATGGCTTCTCTCTCTGCTCCAGAAGTCTGGGGTCTTAACTGGAAGACTCAAAGGCAGGGGGTGAAATTATCCAAAGGTGTGTGCATGTGTGAGACAGAGAGATACAGAGAGAAAGAGAGAGAACTTCAATTTCCAGGTAGCCTTTAAGACCTAGCCTCCAAGTTATGCAGCATCTCTTCTGCCCCATTCTCTTTATCACAAGGTCACAAAGGCTTGCACAGGCTCAAGGGAAGGGAAAATAGATTCCACCTCATGATAAGGAGTGGCAGGTTCCTGGGGGAGCATGTGGGTCCAAAAATATTGCTGTGGCCCTCTTAGGAAAACAGAATTGCCATACTGTATTTCAAAGTAGATCAAAGGAAGAAAATTATAATGGATAAGCGTGTGTGGTGATGTGTGTGTGTGGGCGTATGAGATGATATCCCACAATATTAGCAATTAGTTTATTCACTAATGAATAGTTTAGTAAATTAATGTCTGTTTAAGGACAAAGACACAGTTCTCAGGTGGTTTCTCTTCTGCAAAGCTGTAAACTCTGGTGGCAACTATGTCTACTGCCTTTCTCTAACAGGAAATCTATCACGAAGTTCTCTATTCTTGCTCTGATACTTGCTTGAGTATGTTGTGGATAATTGTGCTCAGAAACATACTTGTGTGCATTGAGAACTCTGCATTTGGCCTTCTAAGAAAAATATTTTTCTGCACATACACTGGGGGAGCAAAAACCTAAAAGGAGAGAAAGCAGAGCTGTTAGCACTTCGCCTTACAATAGATATGTCCCTCACCATCCACCATCCACAGCATTTTCCAGTCTTTGCCCCATCCTTACCAGAAAAGCAGGAGATAACAAATTGTATTATTAGTAGTCACTCCAGATCATAAATTGTGCCAGGCACAGCTTTAGGCATTTTTGCAAGGGTTATTATATCGAATTCATTCTTCATAAAAGAATTAGGTAGAGTTGCCCATTCTAACTGCTAGTGTAGGAAACCTTAATTTAAATGCTTAAAAGACCCAGGGAGATGACTTAAATGTATGAATCCGGCCAAGTGAGACAGAACGAGTGGTGGCACGTGCCACAAGCTAGAGGCGCCGAGAGCATTTAAAGGTGTTCAATGCAACCGAAAAACATGACACTGAGCATGCCAAACATGGAGTGGGTAGGCCTGGATTTGGCCCACTGGCTGCTAAGGTAGAACCTTAACTCTAGGGAGAACTGAATGCCTTGCCCCCACAACCCCTGTTCTCAGAAGGAGAAGGTTTGACTTAGAACAACTGTCCTGGGAAAGGGAGAAGATAGAATGCTGGGCTTCTAAGGTAACCTTAGACGTCTGGTAGATTCTCATGTAGAAGCAGGAGAGACATCATTATGCAGGAGCATAGAGGCCGTGGTAGGGTCTACTGGAGCAAAGGCTCACTCAGTTCCATCACTAGTGCAGACCTTAAACTAAAGTAGTCCTGAAAAACCTAGCTTGGTTCAGAGGATATGAGACTAGAGAAGGCGTTTGGGCTGAAGCCTGAGGTAGTAACAGTGTGGATGGCACACCTAGCATACGCCTTATGAGGGGGAGGAAGACTATCATCTATCCATTCTGAGTCCTTTCTGGCTGGACTACAAATTAAATCAACATGAGACTGAATAGCAGGAGAAAGTCAAACAAAGCTTTATAACATGTATACATGGGAGAGACCCAGGGAAACTGAGTTTCTCAACAAAATGGTGGAGGTTCTCCTCTTAAATAGAAAGACAAAGGAGGATCTTGGGTGTGGGAGGGAGTCAGCTATGGGAGGATTACCAGAAAGCACATTAAACAAGAGTATGCAGGTTTAAGTCCTCATCTTCTTCACTGATAAGAGTTTCTAGAGGTAAGGTCATCCTCCCTTCTTCCTGGTACAGAGAGGGAGATACCTTTACAAATAGAGATTTCCCTTATAAATGTAGATATCTCTTACAAAGGATAACTTCTACTTTTACTTGGAATGGGCTCAGCAAGGACCCTCCCAGTCTATCCACACCCTGAGTTAAATTCTTCTAGGCAGTTTTCTGGGGAGGTCAAAGTTTCTTTCAGAGTCTTTTGTTTTTTGAAAATAATCAAGGTAAAGAGACTACTTTGAGATGGCCAATTCTGATCTCCCACATTTACAATAAGGATACAATGATTTTGATATAAAAAGGATAAGCCTATTCTGTGGGCAAACAGAGAGAGCCCACAGAAGTTAGACTTCTGAATGAAAGCACCTTTCATTGTAACTGCCTGTGCTTATCTTCCTATTTTAAAGTGGATGTTCACTGAAGCTTCCACTTAGGTGATGTTCTGGGGTAAGGACCATTCTAGCTCTCTGCTCATTTTGTAGGGCAGAACAAATCTAAGTCCTGAGTTTATCAAATGATAGAGACTATCCTTCTGATGGTTTTAATGTTTCCCTCAGCTTGTTGAAACTTCAGACAGGTTTCTTCCTGACTCTGGGCCTCTGACCTCCCTTTTCTTAGAACATTTTATTCAGAAAACTTATAACTGCAAATTCTTTCTCTGCCAGTTTGGGATACATGCAAATCTTTATAAAACCCTCTTGCCAGGTTTACAACCAGGAATGCCTTTCTCAAGGACCTGAGACCTATCCCTTTGAAATGTAATCATGAAAGGAAGATAGCATCTCTATCTTGTGGGGGGGGAGGGGGGAATTAGGAGCCTAACTTCAGTGGACACCAATTAGCAAACACATATGGCCCAAATGCAGAGAAAAACATTAGCAAATTCAGGAAATAACTCAATGTGCTCATCACATCCCGTTGATCAACCTCCCCCTAATGTCCTCCAGTACTTTTCCACTAGTTCATCCCAGCCCTTGAAAACACTCCCATGCTTTGCTCCAGTGGAGTTGAGTTCAGGGTTAGTTCTGACCTCTCTCCCCTATTGCAATAGCCTGGAATAACATCTTCCCTGCCTGTTAACTTTGTCTGCTGTGATTTTTGCTTGACCTTTCTCTGGATTCAGCCTCCTCTGCATTGCCTGGGCTCTCTCTGACTCACTAGAGAAGTCAGCTTCTCATTGTTCTTCCTTCTTCTGCCTTGGTTCCTTGCTTCTTTCCTTCCTCTTCCCTCTTCCAGGCTTTACAATTGTTTTTCAGAGCCCATCACTACAGTTTCATGCTATCAAATATCATCCACATATAATAATAGTGAGAGGCAATTTTCGTAGGAGAAAAGGTAAAGTTTTCTTTATGCACAATTTGAGATAACAATGAGAAACCATAAGGTGAAACACTTCTAGCCAGATGATCTTGCTCTGCTAACTTGAAAAACATACTATGCTCATCTCAGAAAATTGTTATACTCTTAAAATGGTTTCAAATCATACAACGTGACAGGACTTGTTCATATACAGAAAGTCAAATGGGGCATTTATTTTCAATAAGCAAACTACTTATAAGGAGAGAGGACAGCTGTATACAGACTTACTTTTTCTAGTTTATCCCAAGACAACCATCCTGACAACAATCACCTGGCTTCAAATGATCCCAAGTTCAGCCTCTGCCAACGTGTGGAAGAGTGTTTCCATCTGCCCTTGCCTGGCTTCAGGGTTCTGTCCATGGGGAGGACTGTGCTGCCGGGAGATAAATGTCCCTCCCACCAAGTATAGGTCTGACTCTCTTCTGCCCACTTCAAGTGTAAATTACCTCATTATAAGCAATTCCCTCTAAAACAGGATGTAATTCCCTGTCGCCACCAATTGCTTCACAGTACCCCAGGCAAGCCCCAGAATTGTTTGTAGAGTCTTGTACCCTCCCAAGAGAAGAAAGGAAACAAAGGAATGAGGGAAAAATGCAACAAGGAATCAAAGTAAAAGCACCAAAATCCATAGTTTCCTGCCAATATTTTAGAAAGGCACTTTAAAAGCTTCGGGAACATTGCCATCTCTGGGTTTGTAGTGAGAGATTTCACAGGAATCCTTCTCATCCAGAATAAAATAAAACACACCTTACAGGCAAAAACAAATGTTTGTCTCCAAATGAAGACTGCCTAATTGCATCATACACTTATGGATTACGCTTTTTTTGAAAATAATGTGTTCTTATTAGTCAATAGAAATAAAATTGATATGAGAATTAATCTGATGAAGTATCAATTTGCTGATCTTGAACATGTATTCTGATATGTATGCTGAATCAGTCCACCTTTATCAAAGAATATATTACTGAGTAGAATAGGATAAAATGTTTTTGAATAGTTTTTTCCAGAATTATGTGATTTTGAAGCATGTTATAGTTCATAACATATCGGTGGAGTAACCACTAGAAATTCTGGGCTCTAAAACTAATTTGAAATAACTAGACAGAAAAAAAAGGGGGGCTAGCAGACTCATTGCAATAAAATGATCAAAATTTCATTCATAGAATTTCTGGTTTTACAATAATCAAAAATAACAAATCAATAGAATTAAGTCACATTTTTTTCCCCTAAGGACAATATGACATAGCATATAGACTAATAGCAACCATACCAAAAATATTGAACAGTTAAAGAATGCTGCTTCAGTGAGCGATTTGAAATCACAAGTACTTGAGTCTGGTAATTTTCAGTTTCTTGGTTTTCAGGGCTGTGGAACATTTTTTTTAAAAAACAGAGTTTCTCATAATAAAGTTACGTCAAACAGAATTTTCATAAATACCTATTTTAATAGATTTTATTGAGAAATGTCATTAGATTTGGTACAGAACACTGGCTCAATCTTGAATAAATGCAGTTCCGCACTTAGGAAATGCTCTTCTAAAGCAGAACTACTAAAAGTGCAGTCCCTGGACCAGCAGCATCAGCATCGTGGAGAACTTAGAAATGCAAATTCTTATGCACCATCTCAGACTTACTGATTCAGAAACTCTGGAAGTGGGGCCCGGGATCTGTGTTTTGACAAATCCCCAAGAGATTCTCTGAGACAGGCTAAGGTTTGAGAACCACTGCTCTTAAAGAGTAGCCTTGGGATCAAGTAGAGAAAAGGTTCCCAGGCAGAGACACCTGTTAGAGCTCCGGGGAGAGTGATGGGTAGCATAGATTTGTACACTGCCAGCAGCCAACAATCGGTGCTTGAGAAAACTGTACAGGTCTACGTTTTAAAGCTACGTAACATCTGAAAATTTCCTATTAAATCTGGAAATGATGCCACTGTTTTCCTACGTTTATCGTCACATATTTCAGAGCTAGTTATATTTTCTATTGAGTTCGAAAACCTAATCAATTTGTCCCGAGGAAAATTCTGTACCTGAGAGCCAAAAGAAGCTACATATTAACTCTGAGTCTATAAAACTCCACACTTCCTTTTCCATTCTAAAAATAGCTTCTGATAAAAAAGAAACACAGTTTACTTTCCTGCCAGTCATTCCCCCTGGATACAAGGAATCCAGTAGCAGACAAATTTAAAATTTTAGGGCAAGTGGATGTTTCAGGGAAAAGTCCTCATATCCTCTTTAGTGGAAGCAGAAATTGTGCCCATTGGGATGATATCTTAATTGTAAGAAAGTTAAATTATTTTGGCATTCATTTAGTCATCCATTTACTTATCCATTCTTCCTTCATTCTGTATTCATTGAGTGTCTCTGCCTTCTCTGCATTGGCGTCTATTGATTGTCTTTTTTCATCGTTTGAGATTTTCCTGTTTTTTGACATGACGTGATTTTCTATTGGAACCTAGAAATTCTAAGTATGATGTTATGAGTCTCTGGATGTTATTTATACCTTCCATCTGAGCTGGCTCTCTCCAACAGTGTGCCAGCAGAGGAAAGAATAGGGACTGCCTAGCTACTGCCAGGCCAAGGTAGAAGTCCAGGTTCCCCAATCAACTTCTCTTGACACCGGAAGGAGGTAGGGGACTTCCTGTTACTTCTGAGTGGAGAGCGAGTTTCAGCTCTCCATTAGAACTGCACTGATACTTTCTTGGCTGATAGCAAGAGGAATGCCTAATTATTCTTCCCCAGATGGTCTTCACTGACACCATGGGGGCAAGAGAGCAGAGTGCAGTCTTATTTATGAATGGTGGTGGTAAAAACCCTGACTCTCCACTAGGCCTCCTCTGATACCTAGTGGGGAGGGGCATCCTGTTACTTCCAGATGAAAATGGAAGTCCTTTCTCCCCATGTGGTCTCCACTGACTGTGTGCTGAGTGAGGCTTCCTTAATCACCTGTTGGACTTGAAAGTCCTGGCTCACGTCTTTGCCACCATCACAGCGAGGGGATAGGCTTGCCTCCTTATCGCCTGGTAGCGTGGAAGTCTAGGCTCCCAGCTCAACTGACGTGGACGGGTTGGGGCCACAGTTCTTCCACGGTTTTTGGCTGGAGTAGAGTGGTGATTGACTAAAAGTTTTCTGTTTTGTTGTGCTGCCTTTTCCTGGGCCTATGGATAGAGAGAGCACACTTCTGTGGGAGCTGTTGGTGTGTGCCCACTGGTGTTTTTGAGTTGTCAGCTTCTTTAGCTCCAAGTCAGGAGGCAAAAAAGAAAAAAAAAAAAAAAAACCAAGGGATTCACAACCCTGTTGTTACTTGAATTCTGAGTTCTCTAGCTAGTTCACCTCATTCTTCCCACTGCTTAGAGTCGTGTTGTGTTTGTTCTAACATGTAATGTCCAGGGATTTTTGTTGTACTTAACTGGAGGAACAGGGAATAGCATGACTTATCCATCTTCCCAGAAGTGAAAGTCTCCACTCTATCATTTGTCAAAGTTGCCATGTTTAAAATATGTGATTACACTTAAGATTTACTTTAAAAAATCAATTAAGTCTGACTGTGAATTAAAGAGAATTGTGCTGCAATTTAAACAATAATATATTTGGTTGTGGTTATATGGTTTAAACTCAACTAATTATTCTCCAGCCAGAGAATTTTTATGATCGTATGAAATTAGCAGAAACCTAGAACACTTACTTAACATGAAAGCATTTTTTTAAGAAGAGAAAAAATAACTGCCTGGTGAATTTCTGTTTATTTAGTTTTAGTATTGGTGACACACTGGAGAAAATACATTGAGTTAGTTAAGTTTCCGTAGAAAGACACTAAAATCCTGATCAGAAAATGCCAGAAATGCTTGAGTAAGTTAAATATGCTTTTGGAAAATACCAAATTCCAGACTCAAAAGGAAGTATATGGTGAAATAAAACCTACAGACTCTACGAACACATATTTACTGTGAGAAAGCCTGGAACAGAGGGCAGCAAGCTTTCAGGTATCTAATTCTAACTAATACCTCAAAACTCATTTATTTTTCAGCTATTCATGAAATCCTTTGAAAGTGTTCTTATAATCGGAACATAGGAGTTAACAGCAGAATCTCAGATATCTTAAACTCTTCACTCTGCAAAATCTATAATTTGCCATAAAATGTGACAGAAAATCCCAATATTTGTGCAAATTGCATGTTATGGATATTGTGGGGGATCAGAGTTTGCCACTCCAAAGTGTGTCTCTCTGGCATGATTATTTTGGGGAACAAAAGACTCAGGAAGAAACTTAGACCTTCCCCCTATCTAAAAGAATTTAAGATAGAAGCCCAGGACAGGCCATCACCATAGGTAAAACTCTGGGTATAATAGACTGGGAGGATCCTTTTTAAGCCTATTTTTATCAAATTTCTGTCTCTTGAGTCACAATGTCTATAAATAGCCCAGAAAACATTTCTTCATCAAATATTTGCTTTTCCATCTCCATGGAAATTGCCTTCCTCCCCTCTGGACTCTCAAACCACTACCCCCAACATCCTCTTTGTCCTTAGCTGTAGATGGTATTAAAGTGGTGGCTTTTGTCATTTTGTGAGCTACTCAGTTTTCCTGGGTTTCTCCCATGTACACAAGTTATTAAATTTTGATTTTCTCCTGTTATTCTGTTTAATGTAAATTTAATTCTTGGACCAGCCAGAAGGACCTAGATAGTAGAGGAATAGTTCTTCCTCCCTAATTAAGTGAATCAGTTAATATAATCTAAGTAGTTTTTCCTATTTAAACATGTTTTCATTTGAATTTACAAGCTAAGCCATTAAGAAAGAAAGGATGTATTTTTAAAGTACCTAATAACTTTAAAAAAATTTTTATTGTGGTAAAATACGCTTAACATAAAATTTCCCATCTTAACCATTTTTAAGTGCACAACTCAGTGGTACTAAATACATTCACATTGCTGTGCAGCCATCACCACCATCCATCTCCATAACTCGTTTCATCTTATAAAACTGAAACTCTATACTCATTAAGCAATAACTCCCCATTTTCCCCTCCCCCCCCAGCCCCTGCAGCCACCATTCTTCTTTCTGTCTTTGTGATTTTGACTACTTTATGTACTTCATGTAAGTGGAATCATACAGTGTTTGTCTTCGTGTGACTGGTTTATTTCACTTAGCATAACGTCGTTAAGTTTCATCCACGTTGTAGCATTGTAGCTAATAACTTTTGTAGATTCAATTTCATGACTATGAGATACCCTGGGGACAGGGAGTGGGTCTTATTCATTACTGAGTTCACAGCCTATTTCATGGCAGAGTATGTGTACTTATTGAAGGAAAGCATTGATGAAAGATTACTCATAAAATCATCCACAAAGAATAATGGCATTATAAAAGGATGCAAGTATTTTCTCAAGAACTGAGACAGAAATAAATAATCTAATACTTCTTAAATGTTTTCACCAAATAGCCCTAATAATAAAGAACAAAAATAGTCTCCTGAAAATCAGATATATGGCCAGAACTGGTCAGTTACACTATAAAGTTACAAAAAATATTGCAATTTCATCCCCAAATTCTATGCCAATTTTTGAATTTTAGGTCATAATACATCTATATTTATTTTAATATAAAATAATGTATTTGTTCCTCTAATTTTGGAATAAGATTAAAATTCCAGGAAATACCATGTTGTGTTTTACCTTTGATTCCACATGCCTGTTGCCATAGCAAGGACAAGAAACAGATATGCATACCATCATTTAAGAAGCTCAATCATAATCTTAGCACCCATTTAACATTAAATTATATGTTTATATTATTAAAACTATGTCAATTTATTAGTATTTTCCAATTGTGCTAAAACTTACAACACTCTAATTTCTAATTTTACATATTTGGTTAAAAGTCCAACAATTATTTCCCAGATATTTGCTTTGAATAATTTTTCAGCATGTAAGGGTGGACTTATACACAGGGAATCAAATTTCCATGTCTGAATTATATAATTAACCATGGATCACCAGGAAAAAACATAAGCATTGTTAAAATATTATAAGTATAATTTGTGTACTTTCAAACAAAATTTATTTCCATATGTTTAAATATATTTGTATTTGTTTATAACTTTGAATTTGATATACCTAATAACATTTGATTTACATGTAAGTCTGTTATATTACCTATCAAAATCTAGAACCATTTCATAGCCCTTAAATAAATATTGTGAAGAGCTATCTTAATTAGTAATTTTTGAAGAAAAGGTCTTATGTAATATAGATAGACTAAAAATTAAAGTTATCGAGTCTTTTACAGTCTTTCCCACTGCTTTCAAAAGGTACACAAAACCTAAGTCATCTTAATAGTATCACAGGTTAAATATTATGCTACTATCTAACAGGGTGGGTTTTTTTTTTTCTTTTACAGGCACTGTCCTGATTCTGAATTTTAACAGGTAGGTTTTATAGCTCCTTTATTTTATATAGTAATACAAAGTTAAAAGCCATGAGTGGTATATTTGATCTGTTGAAAGCTCTACTGATGACTTATAGAGCTGACAGTACATAGATCCATAGTAATTTTTATCATGTAATCAGAATATTTATTTACTAATACTATCCTATAGCTTTGAAAGCCACTCTAAATATTATGTTCTATTTGTCAGAAGGTGAGAAATTTAATTTTGAATTTCATGGGGAAATCATACTATAAATCACTTCTAGACATACCAGCCAGAGAATCAAAATTATATTTATTTTTATTTATAGAAGTTAACTATTAATTAGTATATACCCTAACTGCTTATATAACAACTTTTGTGTTCCTAAGAGCAATAGCAAAGTTTCTCCTGCTTATATAACTTTCATCACAGATCATACAAAAATATAAAATGGCAAAAGTACCGTTAATAAACCATACATCAGGTAAAATTGTGAAAATAGCTTATTTTCATGATAAAATATTGGTTTTGGTTTATTAAGAAACACACACACTAAAAGTAATTAAGGGAACAATATTTTCCAGGAAAAGAAAAAAGTTTTATTCTACTCAATTAATAAGAAAGACTTCTTAATTACATTATAATTTAGTTGCTTAATATTAAGGTAAATTTCAATTACTTTTTGAAGGGCCTATTGACTTAAACGATAATAGAACCTCATTTAATTCATATTCCAATTAGATACACATGTCTTCAAATCTTTTTTTCCCCTCCTGTTTTCATGTAAAAGGTAGAAATTAAAACAAAGCAACATGAGACTTCAGAGGCAGATAGTGGCACATAGGATTTCCATGTGCCACTGTTTTTAGTGTTTGAGAGATAGCCACTCATTTGATGTGTGTAACAACCCAAAGAGATAGATATTATTATTATCATTTCCAATTAATAGGTGATGAGACTGAGGCACAAAGCGTAACTTGCCCAAAGTCACATAACATGTAAGTACAGGGGCACGGATTCATGCTGAGTAATCAGACTCCGTGGTCCATGAGCTTCACCGCCACACTGAGTTCTTTCTATTTAAAAACAATTAAACAAAATGATATAAGACAGATACTTTTAAATGGAGGGGCCTTTTGATTTGTCTCCTAAATCTCAGAGTCATATCTTAACATGATTCTACCTAAAGAGGTACCACACTTTCTGTTTGAATCTTATTAATTCCCCGAAGGAGACAGAGGTGAGGATCAGATTATTTTTAAATCTTAAAATATTTATTTGCTTAGTTTACTGCACAGCAGTTGATAGGTATGTTCTGTTAATCTTGAACAGTAAGAAAACTAGCTTTAAGAAAAAGGCAAATGCCCAAAGTGCTTAAAATTATCAAACATCTACAAGTAAATACAATTCATCATCATAATTTATCTTGAATAAATAAATGTATGTATTTGTATGTGTACATGCATATGTCTTGATTATTTATAAAATAATCAAGTTATTCTTGTTTGCTCATTTTGATAAATTTTTCTTATTTAACTTCCACATTTTAAAAAGGCCTGTGGATGGCTTTGAGATAATACTTGTGTGGCCAAATGCTCCCTTTGATGAGTAATACTATTTTTATACTCTAAATCAAAGAAATACTTATTTTATTTTATTTACAATCAATTTTTCTGATGAAGTTGATGTAAGACTGCTTACAAAACAAGGTTATGATAAAATTATTTTTTACGTTATTTAAGAAGTAGGGGAATAGGAAAATAAGAATTATTCGAAATAAGATGAAGAAAATGGTGATATCAGTAGACAAAATGTTTGACAACTACATACTTCGTTAGAAATAGACTATAAAATACAGGGAGATATCAGTGATATGATTCACAGTGTCCTTAAAAACCACAGCTGTTCAAAGTACCAAGGCTTAAAAGAAATTTCTCCTATGGGTCAACAGTACGGTGCTGAATTATTGTTCTCAACAACTCCTTCACAGAAATTCCAACATAAATATATTAGGTTTTTGTGTGTGTGTGTGTGTGAGGAAGACCAGCCCTGAGCTAACATCTGTCGCCAATCCTCCTCTTTTTGCTGAGGAAGACTGGCCCTGGGCTAACATCGTGCCCATCTTCCTCTACTTTATATGGGACGTCGCCACCAGGTGGCTGACAGGCAGTGCGTCGTCGGGCGCCCTGGATCCAAACCGGCGAACCCCGGGCTCCCAAGCGCGAACCAAACCGCTGCGCTACTGGGCAGCCCCAAATATATTAGATTTTTTGATTAAAAAAATAAATACTAAGCCAGCCCTGGTGGCCTAGTGGTTCGGTTCAGCATGCTCCGCTTTGGTGGCCTGAGTTCGGTTCCCAGATATGGACCTACACCACTTTTCTATCAGTGGCCATGCTGTGGTGTCAGTTCACATAAAAAATAGAGGAAGATTGGCAACAAATGTTAGCTTGGGTAAATCTTCCTCAGCAAATAAATAAATAAATAAATAAATAAATATTATTTATTTATTAAGAAAAAACTGAATTAAAGTCAAAACATACATCATTTTTATAAACAATTGCCTTAAAGATAAATGTTAATATATAACATAATGTTATGTAATATGATGCTGTACAATATATATTATATAAATTGTCAATACCTTCTAGCAAAGACCACCAGGGACATATCTGTAGTTTTACAAACTTGAGTTCATTACTTGTTGCAACAAGGGAGAGCACACCCCATGCAGAATCATGGGTGTCTCAATAAAAGGGATTAGAAAGGACTTACTGTAGGATTTGGGCAAAGTGATTTTGGGGAGGGTTCAAACAACCTGGGATTTGCTCTGGACTGGAAACTGTGTGGAAACAGGTTAATTCTATGACCAGAATTATCTTGGTTAATCTTGTCTAGAAGGAAGGAAAAACCTGGTGAGGCTGAAGAAACCACAACCACTCAGCCAGGAGAGGCAGGTGTTTAGTTTTTTGGTTTGCAGGGTGACCTTACTTATGTCTGAGCTTTGACAAGACTAAGAAGCGGTGTTGTTTGTTTGTTTATTCATTTGTTTCTTTGATCTCACTTCATCACAGTCACAGAGTGACCTTTTGTGACGTTAGTGTTCTCTCGGATTGTCGGGTTCAACAGGACGACACCACGGCCTGCAGGAGAATAACACCAATGTGTTGCTGCTACTATGAGGCCAGTTTCTGAAGGTCCAGGTCTATTCTTCTCTTGCTATCCCTCTCTCTCTATATAATATTTTTGTAATAGTTATGAATATATGTATTGATATTTGTTTAAAAATAGAATTACAATATGGTAATGCATATAGAAATATAACTTGCTTTTCACTTAATATATTACTAAAACTTTTCCATATCAACAAATATGCTTTCTAAATTCTTTTTAATGGAAACCTGGTGCTTGATTATATGGATATATTTTGATTTATTTAGTCTATATTTCGATATATAGATTGTGAAGTAAACTTTCAAGGGCATTTACCTTTGCTAACTTACCTGATTTTTACCCTAAGGATAAATTCCTAGAAGTGGAGTTGTGTGGGCCAAAGTGTAGTGATATTTTTAAGACTTTTAATTCATATAAAAAGTTGTCCAAATTAGGTCAGTTTATTCTTAGATCATCAACATATAAGATGGACCTTTAGTTTCTACAACCTCCTTGACACTAACGACTGTTGTAAGATTTTTTTTTTTCGCTGAGGAAGATTCACCCTGAGCTAACATCTGTGCCAATCTTCCTCTATTTTGTATGTGAGTTGCCACCATAGCATGGCTGATGAGTGGTGTAGGTCTGCACCTGGGATCCAAACCTGTGAACCCAGCCTCTGAAGTGGAGCGGGCTGAACTTAGTCACTACACCACAGGGCCAGCCTCTGTAAGATTTTTTTTTTTAAAATAACATCTAATTAGATAAGTGATAAAGTATATCACATAGTTGCTTTAATTTGCTCAAATAATAGTAATACTAAGTAGATAGCATTTATTGACTATGTGCTAGGCACTGTGCTAAATACTTTATAAATCTTAAGATGGGGTGCATAAAACACACATTTTAGTTGAATAACAAATGGCTAAGAGCTCTAAATCAATAGTCAACCCCAAATGAAGCCAACGTTGAATATCACCAAAGCAGGATAATGCTGAAATTTCATTCAAAGAAACATAGCTAACTTTAGAATTTTACTTTATGATTATTCTATTAATTAAAAAGTTTAGTAAACAAATTTTTTTTCCAGAAACAGTAATTTCTCAAAACTTTCAGCTGTTCCATGTGTCCTGTGGTCACTAATTATAACAATAATAAGATGTCCACTTTCAACTGGAATGTTTAATAATATCTCTAATCACTTTTGTACAGAGAAGAATTCATTTCTGGAAAAATAAATTTTTAGTAACGTTTTCTAAAAGGAATTTTGTTCTTAAGATTCATAGCTTGGGAAAAAATCTTCCTTTTCAATTACTGAAAATTGCTGATGGCCTCAAGCAGTTATTTAAAAGTCAAATTTTTGTTTAAATTCTTAGCTAATATAATGCAAAACTATAAGGAGTTGTCTTAAAACAGTCTTGTAAAGTCTACTGTTTTAACATTTGATTAGTAAGCATAAAATATGATTTGACTATTTCCTTTTTCTCTGAATTTTCTTTTTTCCTTCCTACTCTTTTGTGACTGGACATAGATGATTAATCATGGTTATTGTTGTACATGACAGAGTTTTTCATGAAATTTTGAGATGGCAGAGTTAGCATCCTGCTTTTAATTCACCCTCGAAAGATGTAAAGAATACTCACATAAGACTTCTTGGAAAACTCTAAAATCTAAATGAAATTTTTAAAAGTAAAAATTAAGTAGAATTCATAAAGGTTAATTTTTAGATGTTAAGAATGTTAATACACCAAGCAATTACAAATGTTTAACATTATGATAAAATCTAATTTTCTATTATGCTACTGTGGGGGATCAGAATTGGCCACTTCAAGATGTGTTCTCTTTACCCTGCTCTGAAGGAGGCTTAGACCTCCACCTCCTGCAACAGTCTAAAGGGATTTGGGATGGAAGACCTGTCCCTGGGATGGGCCATCACCTTGGATAACTCTGGGTATCAATAGACTGGGAGGGTCTTTGCTATGCCCATTCTTATCAAAGTTCTATTTACCAGACATTTACATTTGTAAGGGAAATCTCCATTTGTAAAGGTATCTCCTTCTCTGTACTGGGAAGAGGGGTGGATGACCTCATCTCTAGAAACTTGTCAATGTGGAAGGCGAGGATTTAAATCTGCATGATAACCTTAATGTGCTTTTCTGGTAATATCCCGTAGCTGAACCAACCCCCAATATCCTCGTTTGTCTATTTAAGAGGAGAACCTCCACCATTTTGTCGAGAGATACTCAGTTTCCCCGAGTCTCTCCCGTGTATACTCGTTATAAAGCTTTGTTTGATTTTCTCCTGCTATTCAGCCTCATGTCAATTTAATTTGTAGCCCAGCCAGAAAGGACCCAGAGTGGGTAGAGAACACTCTTTCTCCCCTTCACTACTTTGCAACATTATATAAATTTTGTATTTTCAATGCTCTTTTTTTAGACAGTCTAGCTAAAAGCATTTTTTCCCTAATATTTCAAACTTTCTTTTTCTTTGATATAATTTAAATACATTAAAAAATCATTATTACAGCATTTTATTCTTAACAATAATTCTAGAATTTAAACTTCAGCCCACTTCAGAATTTTAACAAAATCACATAATGAAATTTCTAAAATGCTTACATATACTTGCAAATGGCCAAAGGCAAATCTTACTCTAATTATTTATGTTGTTATGCTAATTAAATGAGATGATAACCAATCACATACAAGGTCACTGATCTTGCTTAAGTTCTCCGGTGCCAAGTATCATTCAACTAGTTGATAAATTATTTGAATTTTCAAAGGCCCACTATCTTTAATTATTGAGGTTGAAGTAGAAATTTAGTGCATTCCTACTTTTAACATTTGATCTTTAACAACACTCTGAGATAAGTAACAATGTCTTATTTTACAACAAAATACAGAGAAGGCATAAAGAAGTTAATGAACATGTCTAAGTAGTGGGTAATAGAGCCACAATGCAGACATTTCCTCTGATTCTGAAATTCACAAAACGTAAAATGTCAGTTTATTGAGTAGCATTAACTTAATTATTAATAAATGGTAATATTTTTTACGTAAGCTCGTTTTCCATTTATATTTCTCCTTTAAAAATGGCCTAACTGTAATATTCTACCATTTGCACTTGGGCTCATTATTGGTTATTGATTTTTAAGATAAATTTATATATTAACAATAATCTTTTATCTGCAGTATTCTGTAAATTTCTTACATTATTGCTATTTATCTCATAACATTTAAGGCAATTTTCTGCTGTAAAAAGTTTTAAAAATTGATGTGGTTAGAAGAATAAATAGTTTTGTTTATGCTTTTGCCTTTGGTATACTTAGAATGACCTTTAAACAAGTAAAGGTGGGGGGAAAAAATGAATGAAACATGATTTTTTTTAACTAAGATATGTTGAAATTTTCTCAATTTTATTATCTAAACATCTATTTTATTATTTCTAATGATTGTATGGTATTCCATCATTCAGTTATGGCCACATAACATTTTGGTCAACAAGGCACTTATATCCATCAGTAGTCCCATAAGGTTAGTACCGTATAGCCTAGGTGTGTAGTAGGCTACACCTTCTAGGTTTGTGAAGTACACTCTGTGATCTTCACACAGCGATGCATTTTTTCAGGATGTATCCCTGTCATTAAGCGACATGTGACTGTACTTGTTCATTTAGTATTTATTGAGGGCCAACTAAGTGCAAACACTAGTCCAGGTGCTAATGATAACTCTGTGAAAAAAATGACACAAAACAAAAAACCCACACCCACATGGAAGTCACATTCTAATATTTGTAACGATTTATTTTAGGCAAGTATTCACAAAATTCTAGGGTATTTAGGTTTTTTTTAATTTAATATATTGCAATGATATATGTTTGAAAGATATATTTGAATACTACTACAAATACACAAGAAAAGTCTCTAGTAGTGAACCAATGGATATCTGAATTTAAAATTTTGATGGCTATCGTAATGTCTTCTTTTAAAGAGTTTTATCAATTTACACTTGAAGAAAAGTCTTTATTGTCCTGTTCAGGCTTTCTATTTCTGCTTGAGTCAATTTGATTATTTACATTTTCCTATTCAAAAATAGCATATATTTAATGGAGATATTTAAATCCAATTGTAAATAATTATGTATAATTTATTATGTAAAAATATCCCAGTATAACTCTTTTTATTACCCCTTTTTATTATTCATGTCATGTCTTTTTGAACTGATTATTACCTGTATATTTAATGAATTAGATCCTAATGCACTTACCAGTTCTATCATTTTATCATTTAATATCTTTTTATTACTTCTTTCTTCTGTTGCTTATTTGGATGCTTTCTTTTAAAATTTTAAGTTAAATGTTAAGTTTTTCTTTTTAATTAGCAATGAAACTAACAGCTATAGAGGGCAACTTGGAATATATATCAAAATTATAAATGTATTTACTCTTTAATCTAGCAATCCCCGTGCTGCAATTTTTCTACAGATACAGCGGTAGGCAAAAGAAATGACATATGTGCAATACTACTTAGTATTGCATTTTTTATTGTAGCAAAACAATTAAGAAAAAACCTCAAGGGTCCATCACTAGAAAACTGGTCAAATAAATTACCTTAATATTGCCCTAATGAAATATTATGCAGCACAAGGAAGAGTCTCTCTACAAAGTAATACAGAAAGATATCTAGAATATATTGTTAAGAAAAAGTGAAATGAAGAACAATGTATATGATATGCTACTCTTTGTGGATGAATGGAGGAAATATAAATATATTAATATACATTCCCTTTCTTTAAAAATTTGTTCTAATAATAACACCAATTCTACTTCCTATAATTTAGGCACATAATATCTCCTTTCCCTTACTTATTTTTTCTCTATCTAGTTTTGCTAGGATAATCTGGAAATTTATATCTAGTTTTACTCTCTTCAAATTACTTTGTATAATAAATCTCTTAAGAAACATTGACACGTGTACTCTCCTGTTCTACAGCAGTTTTCTAATGCAACCCCTTGGTTCTTTTATTATTTTAATTCTGGGGTTTTTTTGTTCATTTGTTTTTTGCTTGAGTACATGTTATATTTGTTATATTTCATTTTTTCTTTTTCAGCAAAGACAAGCAAAAGACAAGTACATTCAATTTAGAAGTTTGGAGCAAAAAATATCTTCCTTTGAATGTATAAATATTATAGTTTGGAAATTATCAACATATAAACAATAATTAAGGTCATGGGGCTAATGACATAAGTCTAGGAAATTGTATAAATAAAAAACTGAAAGGTGGTCCTAGGGCTGAATACTGAAAAACAACATTTGAGAAAAAAATGCAGAAGGGGAAACCCTAACATAATTAGACTAAGAAGGGATTCTTGCTTTTCTATCATAAATCTTATTTTTTTTTTTTCTGTTTCCTTAACCTGTGTTTTCCTTACTGTTTTCCTCAGCTTGACCAAACTTTAACCAACTTTCTTCCAGACTGTAGCCTCTTTTCTTAGAGCATTTTAGAAAACTCACAATTGTAAATTGTTTTCTTGCTCCTTTGAGATGTAAATCTTTTTAAAAGCTTCTTGGGAGTTTTCAAATCCAGAATTACCTTTCTGGACCTGGGACCCATTTCTTTGAAATGTAATCATTACGGAAAATAGCACCTCTATTTCCCCGGTCTCTGTGGGAGGATAGAAGCCTAATTTCAGTGGGTGCTTTGCTTTAAGTTATAAAACTAGCTCTTGTCATGAAGGTACGAGGAAGTTTACTTTCCCTTTTGGTAAGGCCAATGAACAAACACAGATGGCCTCACATTCCCCCATCCCAGCTCTTAAAACCTTGTCTGTCTTTTGTTTCAACAGGAACTCAGACTTGACTCCACCTTCTTGGAATAACCTTGAATAAAAAGTCTGCTTTGCCTGTTTAACATTGTCTCGTGCAATTTTTGCTTTGACAAGTGTGTCTGCCATAATCTTTGGGTTCATTGTAATTACTTGAGCCTTGTTCCTTGATGTCACAGGGATTCTTAAATTCTACTGACTCACAGCAAATAAAAGGACTCAAACAGAAATTTCTTGGTAGATTTTAAGACCTCATTAGCTTTCATTCCTCCATCTTATCCTGCGTTTTCTTGGACTAGTGTTTTACCTTTCTTCCTGCAAGTTCTGGTCTTACTTGTGAGAAGTATCCTGTGCGCCAGAATTTTGTTTTCCTCTTCAATCTGATTCCATCTACACTTGAACTGCCAAATTCCTCAAAGTTTCTGGCTTGCTCTCATCTCAAGTCCAGAAGATGTTATTCTCCCAACTGTACATTTTCTAAGTGATTTCTTTCAGCAGTGAAGAACTGTGAATCATATGTATCCTCATGATGCCATCAGTTTCCTGGAATTCATCCTGGGAACCAAGAAATCTACTCAAAAAGCAAATAGAAATAATAGACACATGTTCAATTTGTGTTTACTTAACTTGTATTTCTTTTTAAAAATCAATCAGTACTCATTTCCTCCACTCTACCCTAATTCTAGAGCTCAATATTTTGTAGCTTCATAGCTTCTACCTGGGCAAACTTTTCTACATATGTAGCTTCCTTGACTGATGGTTCATAAATGGTATTCCATCATCTTCAAGCTGGTCCTCACTGGCCAGGGAAGTGTGGATGACAGTGCTGAGACTGACTTCCCATTATAGCAACATCATCTTCATCCACATCTTTGGGTAAAAACCTCATGGTTCTGTAGGCATGGACTGTTACCATTCATAACAGTCATGTTTCAGTAGTTCTTTTACTTGGCTGTGTACATAGAGATTCGACCAGCTTGTTGAGTCGTTTGGAAATCTGGGTGTGGCTTGAAGGCCAATCTAATGACCTTCTCTTGATATTTCTAAAACTTCTGATTTAACAGACTGAAAAATTCTTGAGAAAAATGACTGAATTACTCATTAAACTGTGAACATGTATGCTAATCATGTTTAAACATAAATCCTGCCTTATTACTAATAAAATTAACAAATTAACTTCTGTAAGTCATCTGTTTCCTCATCTTTGAAAATGAGAATCATTATGATTACTGCTGGTTTCTTATGAGGACTCAATGATACAATGCATGAAAGTGGTCTTAGAACCTGTAAATAGTAGGTACTATGAGTATGATCATAATGGTATCCATGATGAAGGCGTAAGAAGAATATCTGTGGAATTTTAGGTTCTCTTTTCCCTTTCTACACAGAAGTTTATTTTTAGCTTAGAATTGAAGTATTTATTGGGGAACATGTAGTCAGAGAGAGGGAAGGGAACATTTTCTTAAATTCTATGTTTATGTACATTCAAGTTTTAAAGATATCTTTCCTTCAAATAAAGTTAACTGGAAAACATTATTACTCATGTCTAATAGAGAAATACTACCATTGCTAATGGCAAATTAATGAGGTAAATAATAGTTTAGTAGGTATATTTATGTAACCATTAAGACATATAAATCACTTAATCCCCTTCTCTGTGTTAAGTATCACTAAATACATGAACTACCCCAAAGAGTCAATAGAGTAGATGAGGAGGCAAAGCAAACAGTTAAAATACAAGACAAAAGCTTAAAAATAGCATAAGTGTGAAAGAACAGAGTCCTCTCTAAAGGAAACAAGGGCAATAGTGACAGGATCTTACATATTTATACTTTACAATGTATTATAATATTAATTCCCTAATTGAAATCTCACCAAAAAATAACTATAAGGTAGACATACTATTTCTAACTAACAAGCTAAGCTAAAGGTTAGAGATGCTATTTCATTCATCAAAGTTCACATACATGAAAAATTCTAAGCTGGATCTGTAATCAAAGCTTTCTGATTTCAAGTTTATACTTTTCATTGGCTTGGCTTCATAACAAACAATCAATATGACCCAGTCAGATTCTTTTAGGCTGCTTCTTGACCCATATTTCTTGAACTTTACAAGATGGTGCTTATCCTTTAGTCAAGTTTTTCTTTTACTACAAAGCTATCTTGTTGATTATCACTGAAGAATGACCTGTGTTTAATAATTATGATTCAAAGATTCTATTAAGATTATTTTGCAATTCTAAATTGTTAAAATCTGAAAACCTAATTTTAGAGTTTACTTACCTCCATGTATATTCCATTTTGTTTTGCTGCACATTTACATAGAGCATATTCAAAGTGTTAAAAGTGTTCCCTGTTTCTATTCTTTGGATAAATACTGGATCATATGGTAGAGTAGCTGGATCATATGGTAGCTCTACTTTTAGTTTTTTGAGGAATCTCTGTATTATCTTTCCAAGTGTCTGTTGGCCATCTGTATATCTTCTTTGGAAAAATATCTGTTCAGATCCTCTGCCCATTTTTTGATCTGGTTGTTTGTTTTGTTGTTGTTGAGTTGTCTGAGTTCTTTGTATATGGTTGTCATTGATAAGGAAACTCTTCTTTCATATAGCCTGTGAAAGCAGCAAACAAGGTTCAACTCTCCAAAGGCCATGCTGATGAAGATTTATGATGCCCGAAGGCACAAAGTCCCTGAATTAGGTGTCAAAGGATCAGTGAAATTTTTCCCATGGTAACAAAGAATTCATTTTCTAAAACCCTTCTTTAGCTTTGAAAATCACTGCAAAGATATATGTCTCGGCAAAAGGTGACGACAGGGCATCATTTTATAGTTTAGGATCAGTTTAAGTTATTAATCATCTCAATGCAGAGTAAAGAAAATAAACAGAAAAAGGAAACCTAGGAAATTCTACTCAATGATATTTGTTTTGTTTACTATTCATAAAGAATAACTATGAGTTACTAATTATGTTAAAGATCACTATAAAAATTTATATTTTGGTAGTACATCATTTATATTGGTGTATTTTCAATGCATTGAATAGACTTGGGGCTATATATTTCACAAAGTGGTTTTAAATGCAGTAGTTCTTAACCTTTTTCAGCCACTGTCTCCTGTGAGAACTTAAAGAAAGCTATGAATTCCCTCCCTCTAAAACCCACACATGCATATAAAATTTTGTCTATAAATAGACATGGGTAGAACAATTTGTAGTCCTGACCATTGGACTATCTGTGACGCATCTGGGCAAATACTATGTAATCACTGGAGTTCCTTCTCTAAAGCAAAAGCATTTTTGACAATTATTTCTGATAGGCCCAATATTACTTTATGACAATTGTTGAAAGTATTTGGGGCTGGCTTGGGGGCTTTGTGAATTGTTGGATTAACTGTTCCTCACTCCAGCTCTTCTTTCTAGAAGTAACGGAAACTAAATTCAAAGGTCACTTCAAGCTCAAAAGAACAACAAACACCAAACATAATAATGCCCCCCAATTACTTACCTATTTCAGCTTGTTTCTTTGAATTTACTGAAGGGCTTCGTGATGTTGGAGTTCATTTGCAGTAAACATGGAAAATGTCAGTGTCCCAAAGTATACAGCCCTCTATCCAGAGTAATTCCAAGCTGCTGTCTTTCAATATGTCAATCCCCTTAAATGGAGCTCTGCCTTTCACTTGTATACAGGCACTTGTGGTTGGGAGGCTGAGAAGATTAAATTATAAAAATCCAGGACATCCTTTATACAAATAAATATGCAAATAGCTAGGTCTTGGAAAGCCAAATATTCACTGAGCTGACACAGACTTGTAATGATAATGCTAGGGATGGTGTAATAGCTAAAGCTAATATCCAAGGAAATCCAAAGACTGAAAAATATGTTATTTGTAAGCAATGACAATCTTGAGACTGGGATAACAAAACTGAAGGTCTTTGCCTAGATAATTAAGTAGACAGAGAAATTAAAGGATGCCATATATAAATAGCCCCCTCTTATTTTCCATTCGACCAGATAGAGGGGTTGCATTTAGTCATCTCAAGGCATGTATGAAATTTATCAAATACTAAATTTTAAACAAATACTGTTAACTTATTTACTTTGTAATAACTTTTATTCATTCATTCAAAAAATATTTACTGACAGCCTGCCATAGGCCAGGAACTATGATCGATGAAGGAGGCAAAATAATAAATGAGACACAATCTCTGCCTCAAGTAGCCCCAGGTAGTGAGAAAGAAAGGCTGAAGTACAGAAATATTTAATACTATGTGACAAGTGCTGTGATGGGGGAAAACCCAGGTATCAGAAGGGCTCGTAGAAGATATACTAATCCTGTTGCAAATAGGAGATTAAAATAAGACTTTAAACATCAATAGAAAATATCTATGGAAATGATGGGGGAAAGAAAAAAGGAGGGCAGTGTATTTCAGACAGAGAGAAGAGCATAAGAAAACCTCTGGAGACAAAACAAGTAATTGAGGTTCTTGAAACCCCGAAGATTAAAATCCAGGATGGGTGTATTAGTTTTCTATTGCTGAAGTAATAAGTTACTACAAACACAGTGGCTTAAAATAACACAAATGAATCATCTCACAGCTCTGTAGGTTGGAAGTCTTATACGGGCCTCATGGGGTTAAAATCAAGGTGTCAGCAAGGCTGACATATCAATAGCACGTTGTTTTCTAGCACCTTATGGTGAAAAGGCATTCCTTTCTGCACTTAATGCTTTGGCAGCTGTGTTGGGAATCAAATGACTGTATATACATGTGACTAATTCTAGACTCTCTAGATTCTTTATTCTGTTCCATTGATCTGTTTATTCTTTGCTAGTAGCATATTGTCTTGTTTACCAAAGCTCTGTAGTAAGTCCTAAAGTCAGGTAGCACGAGTCCTCAAAGTTTTTTGTTCTTAGAGATATTAAGTAGAAATCCATGAAATATGTAACAGAAAAACAATAGAGGTCAATAGAAACAAAAGTTATTTTTTTGAAAAATCGACAAAATTGGTAACCCTCAAGAGAAACAAATCAATAAAAATAAAAGAAGACAAATAACCATATCAAGGATGATGAGATATATCTGTTATCCTTGAGGAAGGAACAGAGATTTCCCATATACCTCTTACCCCCACACATGCACAGCATGCCCCATTATCAACATCCCCTACCAGAGTGCATCCATTTACTGATATCTGCCTTCTTATGCTTACTGTTTGCACACCATATCTATTTTATTGATTTACTTTCACTTCATCTTCGTTTGATATTTGAAGTGCATCTCTTTTGGACAATATATAACTGATTCTCACTTTTTATCCATTCTGACAGTCTTTGCCTTAATGGGAATGTTTAATTATCAACACTTAATGTCATTAGTGTATGACAGATTTTGGTCTATCTTTTAATTGTATGTCTTATATTTACACCTGAATTTTGTCACTGTTCCCTCTTTGCTGTTTTCTTTTTGGATTGTTTAGATGCTATTTAAAATTTCATTTTAATTTGACTATTAGCTTTTAAACTATACATTTTTGCATCTTTTTTTGGTGGTTGGTCTAGGAACTGGTATTCATCATTAACTTTTAAGAAATTTTTACATCTTAATTGATGTATAATAAACAGAATATGTTTAAGGTGTACAATGCAATGTATTTGACATATGTATACACCTGTGAAAATATAACCACAATCAAAATAAGGAACAAATTCATCATTCCCAAAAGTTTCCTTTTGTCCATTTGTAATCCACCCATCCCTTCTCCATCTCCTTACTCTCTCCTACAAATCACTCTCATCTTTCTACCATTATGGAATAGTTTGTATTTTCTGGAATATTACATAAATAGAATAGAGTATGTGCTCTTTTTTTTTTTTTTGACTGGCTTATTGACTTAGCATAATTATTGTGAAAGTCATCCATGCTATTGTATGTGTTAATAGCTGGTTCCAATTGCTGAGTAGCATTCCATCTTATGAATACGACACAATTTGCTTACCTATCCACCTGTTGTTGGACATTTGACTTGTTTTCAATTTGGGACTATCACAAATACAGCTACAAACATTCAGAAACAAACATTTGTGTGCACATATGCTTTCATTTCTCTTGGGTAAACACATAGGAGAGTAAGAAGACAAATTGTCTTTAATTTTACCAAGATATTGACCATTTCCAATACTCCTCATTCCTTCTTTAGGGTCCAGATTTTTAGAATTTGTAGTAATACAGGTCTTTGGTAAGAAATTCTTAGTTTTTTAATCTAAAAATATATTTATTTTGCTGTTACTTGGACGTTATTTTCTCTGGATGGAGAATGGTAGGTGGAACATTTACTGTTGTTCTTATTTTTTTTTCCCAGCACCATTAGGATGTCTCACGGTCCTTTGTCATTCATTCTTTCTGAAGAGGAGTCAGTGGTTATCCGTGGTGTTGTTTCCATCCATGTAATTTTTATCTTTGGTATTTAGCAGTTTGCAAACGATGTTGTTAGTTGTAATAATCTTTGTATTTATCTTGCTTGGGGTTTGATGTGCTTATTGAATTAATAAATCTATATGTTTCAAAAATTTGTGAAATTGTTGGCCATTATTCTTTCCAAATTTTTTTTCTGCCCCACACTCTGTAACTTTTTTCTGAAACTTTAATCACACATATATTAGATCTTTTAATGTTGTTCCACAGGTCTTTGAGGCTCTACTATATCTTCTTCAATCTTTTTCCTTTGTTAAGGTGACATAATTTCTATTGATCCAACTTGAAGTTCACAGATTCTTTTCTCTAGTATCTCTATTCTTTGTCAAATCCATTGAGTAATTTTTTTAAAAAGAATGATATTTTCTAACAGGTTTTAAATCTGTATTTTTAAAACTAAATTTCTATTTCACTTCTGAGATTTATTATCTTTTTATTCATTACCAGCAATTCAATTTTTCCTCACCTCATTGAGCATGATTATAACGGTCACCTTAAAATTCTTGTCTGCTAGTACCAACATCTGGGTCATCTTGGCTTTGGTCTCATTAATTGTCTTTTTTTTTGAGACTCATTTGTGGTTTCCTTTCTTTGTATTTTAAGTAATTTTGGATTGTGTCCTATATACTGTGAAGGATGCGTTTTAGTAGCTATATTGTCATGTTTTGTCAAAGAATAATTTTTTTAAGCAGGCAATTGACTTGGATGAACTGAAATTGGAAATTACCCCTGTCTCCTGCAGTGAATAGCAGCTCAAATGTAGGTTCATTTTTTTTCCTCTTTACCTAGTCACACTCCGTGGTTAAGAGAGTGGTGCAGAGTTTGTACAGAGCATTTGGGCTCCCTCTCACTGGATGTCCTCTTTCTGAAATTCACACCTCAATATCTAGTATCTATGTTTGAAGTGAAGTCTGTCGTATAGTCTTCCATGATAGTAAAACATATTTACTATCGCTATAATGAAAACATATCTATTTAAGTTCCAGTTACTCTCTTGTAGCCACCCTGACTCAGGCTGCTTTCAGGTCAGAAACTGAAAAATAACCCAAAAGATGTTAAAAGGTTGAAAACTCACCCAATGCTCTTCTGTTTTTCTAAATGTTAATCCTCCTATAATATCTACCCGATTTTGCTCACTCTCCAGTGTCTTCAGATAGTTGTTTTATATATTTTGTCCAGAGTTTTGTTTTCATATATGTACTTTAGGGTTGGTCTGATATGAACTTAGTCATGGTGAGAAGGGGAAACATATTTGTTTGTTTGTTTTTTGTGAGGAAGATTAGCCCTGAGCTAACATCTGTGCCCATCTTCCTCTATTTCATACGTGGGATGTTGCCACAGCATGGCTTGATGAGCAGTGAGTAGGTCCACGCCCAGGATCCAAACCTGTGAACCCTGGGCCACCGAAGCAGAGGATGCCAACTTAACCACTATGCCACTAGGCTGGCCCCTATTTGTTTGTTTTTAAGGTGGAGAGATTGGACTACATTTAAAGGATCATGGAAAATAACCAGAAAAGAAGGAGATTTTAAAGATAATGGAGAGAGAGAGAGGAAATTGATGGAGCCTGGGCACTGAGGGAGAGCGATGATGAGATATCTAGTGAAGCGGCGTGTGAGCCTTAGACAGGAGGACACAAGGGGTGAAAGGAGGGAGGGAAGGAATGCTTCATGAAGGTAAAGTTTGTAGGTGTTCTCAAATAGATGCAATGTTTCTATCACATTCTTTTCATTATTTAAAGTATAAAAAAGTCTAAGTTCTGTATATGATGTACTATCATTTTGGTAATATTACCGAGCACCTCTGGAAAAGAAAAGAATTTCATAATTCCTATCCTTGTTTCCAGCTCCCTAACTGAGCTTTCCCATAGCTTCCTACACCTGTGCTTGGCTTCAGAATGGAACGGCATGTCTACCTATATGAGGTGTTTCTCCACCTGGAAGCCTCAGGTACTTCAAATTCAACATCTTTGTTCACAAACCGGCTCCTGACAAGCAAACTAATATATGAAAAAAAGAATAAAGAAACAAAACAAAATGAAATAAGACAACTATTAATGACTTGGATGTGAAAGACCCCAGAGGACCTTTGCTCTCTTTGTTGAAGAAAGCCTTGCCAACTGACTTCTAAACCTATAATCCTTTCACAGCACAATTGGGAACAAATTCCATGTCTTTCAGACAGATGGATGAGAAGACATGCCAAAAACAGTCACTTTCCTGGGTCTAAAAGAGGCCAGCCAAACTATTGGTGATGACGGGGACAGATGGGAAAGATCGAAGTCTACACTGTGCCTAAAATGCAGCAATATTTTGGTTGGTATTCCAACTATCTCTACTTATCCTAATTTTGCTGAGAAAAGGGCAGTAAAGTTGGATCTGAACTGGAGAAAGAACATGGACAGTTTCACCCAATTTCCCAGCGTGTGGAACTGTTTCATCCAAAGGTAACACCTTGGATCAACAAGACTCCTGGCTTCCAGCTAAAACACTGTTAAGGCCAATGAGAGTACGATCTCCCTGCAGCAGTAGCAGCATGGAATGTTAAGGGTTGGGTTAACCAGAAGTGAAGTTGATCTTCTTGTGCTATGACTAAGTCCCAGATGAACTGAATAACTGGTTGCTCAGCTTAGGTATAAGACATAGAAATAAGCTCACACTTTCTAGTGACTAAAACACAAAATATCACTATACCTGCCTCATCATTGTTCTTCTACATAAAATATCCAGTATAAAAACTTTTAAAAGCACAGGAACTACAAAGAAGCAGGTAATGTGACACATGATGAAGAATAAAATTAACAAAGGTTATCCTCTGGATGACCCAAGCATTAAGATTGGCAATGAAGACTTTAAAAGAGCTATTATAAAAAGGTTCACAAATATACAGGAAAAGTTATACATAATTGGTGAATAGATGAGGAAATCTCAGAAAAAAATATGAAAGATATAAAAAAGAACAACTAGAACATCTGCTTCAAGAAAGCTAAGTACAATTAAAATCCCTGGACACTATATATAGAAGAAATACAAGAAGATTATGGAAAGTAGACATAGTGGTGTCCAGGGACACGGTGGTGAACTCTCCTGGGTTTTCTTTTTCGTCTCACAGATCTCAGACATGGAGTTGAAGAAACTGATGGCCCAGAAATGTCAACAGGCACAGACAACAAAAGCCTGACAAACCCTGCTCTCTAGCCAAAGGCAGGAAAGGGTCAGTGCAGTAAGATGTAAAACTTTCTGCCAAACCCTACAGAAAAGCATGGTCCCTCATCCACCCATGCCAGCAAAAGCCAGGTGGGGAACCTAGACTTGCACCCTCAAGAGGCTGCACCAAGATACTCCAAAACCACTGCTGTGGTTGTTTCAGAAAAAGCCAAGTAGGGAGCTGAGAATTTCACCCCTGTTGGTCAGTAATGAGGCCTCCACTGCCTCTCCCCCCTCAGCCCCATCAGTCACTGGAGGTCCCATGGAGAACCTGGACTTCCACCCCACATGTGGCAGTAACAAAGCACCCCTTCCCCTCTCAATTGGGATGATGTTTGAGAAGGCCTAGTGGAAGGTCAGCACAAATATTTTAAAGCAGTCATGACAGATAAGCTTCAATGAGGAATTACAAACACACTTTTAGCAAATGAAAAATTAGGAAACTTCAACAAGGAAATAGTCTTTGTGAAAAAAATAGGATATATAAAAATAGAAGAACCAAATGAAAATTTTAGAACTAAAAACCATAACTGAAAAAGAAGCTCAGTAGAAAAGAAGGGACAGAGGAAAGAATCAGTGATTTGGAAGATAAAACAATAGATATTACTCAAATTGAACAACAGAGAGAAAATAGATTTAAAAAAAACCTCAGGGGCCAGCCCGGTGGCGTAGTGGTTAAGTTCCCATGCTCTGCTTTGGCGGCCTGGGCTTTAGCAGGTTCAGATCCCGGGCGCGGACAGACACACTGCCTGTCAGCCATGCTGTGGCGGCGTCCCATATAAAGTAGAGGAAGATGGGCATGGATGTTAGCCCAGGGCTGGTCTTTCTCACACACACACACACACACACACACACACACACAAAGACTCAGCTCTGTGTGACTATAACAAAAGATCTAACATTCATGTCACTAGAGTCCAGAAGGAAAGGCAAATGAAGAAAGGACTAAAACAGTACTTTAAAAAGGATACCTTTAAACTTCCCCAACTGGGCAAGAGACATAAACCTACAGATTCAAAAAGCTGAGTGAACTGCAAACAGAATAAATCCAAATAAATACATGTCAAGACACATTTTTATTAAATATCTGAAAACTAAAACCAAAGAAAATTCTTGAAAATTGCTGGGAAATGTACAATACTTTGCCTATAGGAAGCATGTTTGAAAGGTAGCAGGTTTCTCATTTGAACCATGGAGGCTGGAAGGAAGTAACACAATATTTTTTAAGTGCTGAAAGAAAAGTATCGTCAAACCAGAACCCTACATACAGTGAAAATATTCTTTATAATTGACTGGGAAATCAAGACATTCTCAGGTAAAGAAAAATGAAGTGAATTTGTCACCAGCAGACCTACCCTAAAGGAACAGCCAAACAAAGTTCTCTAAACAGAAAGGAAACAATAAAAGAATAAATCTTGGAACATCACCAGAAAGAAAGAAGACCAGTAAGCAAAAATGTGAATAAATGAAATTAACTTTTTTTCTCCTCTTGAGTTTTCTAAATTGTGTTTGACTGTTGAAGCAAAAATTATAACACTGTCTGATGTGGTTCTAAATATATGTAAAGGAAATGTTTTAAATGATTATATTGTAAATACTTGAGGGTAAAGGGATGTAAGCTTTCTACACTTCACTTGAACTGGTAAATACTAGTACACTAAGTTGTGTGTATATAATATAAGAACTAGAATAACCATTATAAAAGCTATACAAAGAGAAACATTGAAAAACAGAATATATAGATCAAATGGAATTCTTAAAAAAAACATTGAAGTAATCCACAGAGAGGCAGAAAAAAAAAACAAAACAAAAAATAACATGGTAGAATTAAACCCTAAAACATCACTAATCACATTAAATGCAAATGGTCTAAATAGACCAGTTACAGACAGAGGTTGGCAAAATGGATAAAAAACATGATAAAATATATGCTCTCTACAAAAAACTCATTTCAAATATAATGACATACGT
This sequence comes from Tapirus indicus, assembly GCA_031878705.1. NCBI lineage: Eukaryota > Metazoa > Chordata > Mammalia > Perissodactyla > Tapiridae > Tapirus > Tapirus indicus. The sequence goes on along the minus strand of CM062933.1, from coordinate 36,798,055 downwards.
TGGTTGAAAATAAAAGGCTACAAATATATATATATATTTTACATATATATATACATATAACACAAATGTATGCCAAGAAAGCAAGAGTAGCTAAAAAATAGTCTTCAGAGCAAATAAAGTTACCAGAGACAGAGAAGAATATTATATAAAGAAAAAAGATAAATCTACCAAGAAGACAATCCTAAAAGTCTTTGCAATGAACAACAGAGGTGCGAAATATGTGAAACAAAGTGATAGAACTTAACCACAATTAAAAATTTTAAGTAATACTTTTAAAAAGTGATAGAACTGAAGAAAGAAATAGACAAGCCCACAATTAGATTGGAGATATCAATGCTCCTCTCTCTACTGATAGAACAACAGGACTAGTAGTTAGCAAGGACTTAGAAGAATTCAAAACGATCAATAAAAGAATTTAATCAACATTTGTAGAATATTCCACTCAACATCAGCAGAACATACATTTTTTTCAAGAGCTCATGGAACAAATTCTAAGATAGACCATATCCTGGACCATAAACCAAAGCTTGACAAATTTAAAAGAAATGAAGTAATATAGTTTGTTCTCTGATCACAATGGAATCACATTAGAATTCAATATGATTAACATAAAAAGAAAATTTCCAAAGATTTGGAGTCTCAAAAACATACTTCTAAATAATCCATGCATCAAAGAAGAAGTCTCAGAGGAAAGAGTAAAAAAATTATCAGTGACCAAATGCCCATCAACTGAATAATGTACACACAGATTATGGTATATTTACACAATAGAATACTACTCAGCAATAAAAAGTAATGAACTACTTGAACACTCAGCAACAGAGTTAATCTCAAAATCACGCTGAAAAAAAGAAGGTAGACACACATAAAAAAGTTAAAGAACAAACAGAATTAACCCAAGATATGGAAATCAGAATAGTAGTTCCATATGGCAGGTGAGCGACAGACAGGAAAGGAGTAGAAAGAAACATTCTGGGGAGATGGGGATGCACTATATCTTGATTAGGGTGTAGGTTACACAGATGTATACGTTTTTCAAAACTCATGAAACTGTATACTTAAGATCTCAATATTATATGAAATGTAATCCTACCTCAATAAAGGTACAAAAAATTAAATTAAAAGTATAACAGAATAATTCTTAATTGTATCCTCTTTTCCTTTTCTTATATATTCTATCTCCAAATGCTGCTGATCTATCCACCAAAATACCTCTCAAAATCTACCACATCCTCTTAGCCCCACTATCACTGCCTTGGATCAGATCTTCATTTTGACTGGGACAATCTCCATAGTCATCCCCCTGCTTTCAGGGCTATATCAGACAATGCTCTGCTGCTATTCATAGGGTATTCACGGCCACTTTTTTCAGAAGTGCATGAGTAGGTCCTTCTTCCTAGTCTATCTTAGTCTGGAAGCTCTGATGAAACCCGTCCACCATGGATTACTCTGCTGGTATTTGAAATACTGGTAGCATAGCTTTCAGCATTACTTTGCAGTCTTCACAGATGACAACTGAGAGACGATAGAGCGGTTCCCTGACCAGGAAGTGAACAACCCGGCTGCAGGGTTAGAGCACAGAATCTTACCACTAGACCACCAGGGCTGGCTCCACCACATCTACTTCCACTTTATTTTGTAATTATCTTTTCACATGCTTGCCTTCTCTTTAGACTGTGCTTTGTGAAGACAGGACCATATCTTATTTGTTTTTAATATTATAGGTGGCAAGTACAATGCCTGCCTGATAGTAAGTCTTAATGTTTACTGAAAGGATAAACAAAGTGCATTAGTTGATTCTCCTAAACTGGTTCCACTCTGTGACTTGGAGGTCTTATTTTGTCAAAGCAAATTAGATCTCATTGTACAAATGCTGCAAAATTTTTATTAGAACAAGGTGATTTGACCTTATGTAAAATTTGGCTGCTAACCAGAGCATGAACTAAGTTCTTCTTTCTAGAAATCAATTTATCACAAATTGCAATTGGTGCAGCGATTTAAAAAATAGATGTTGATATATAAGAGGAACACTTCTAAGTGGGACCCATATATTGATAACACAAAAAATGTCCTAACAAATTCCTTCATATTTGATTTCTTTCTTATAAAAATTGGGTAAAAAGACTGTGTATTAGTTGGGAACCCTAGTCATTTAAGAAAATTAAACAAAGAAAATATATGTGCTAATACCATATTAAGTATAAATTTAACTTATAGCTTGAAGCTAATTAGCATTCTTTAAAAAAATTCCTTCAAACTGTCAAGACTAAAATTATTTTAACCATAGGAATTAATTCTACATTCTCAAAAACTTAAGCCTGTAAACATTTCAAAGTCTAAAACATTTTACCAGGTACCCAATTTTTTTGTTAAACGTATATTTTCATAAATAAAGATTAGTATTAAGCCAAATTAATTATTTTGCACACTTTGCTAATTCAACCAAAATTGCACTCAAGGTTTATTAATCTTTTGACAAACTCTGCACCACTTGAAGTCGTCGAAGATAAATGGTCACAAGCCCAACAAGATTAACGATTCTCTTTCTATGCTTCTAGAACATAAGAAAACACTGATGAGTAGGTGATAAAGTTGTATTTTCAGCATACTGAAGAACTGAATTTCAGTGCAAACACAGGCATCCATTGTTGGCCAAAAGATTTTTTTCCTTTAGGCTAAAAAATACACTTGGTGGTAAATTTCTAACAGTAAACAATGTCTCAGTGTTCACTCTTAGGAAACTTTGGATTTCAAAAATCTGAGATCGTGAGACAAATGATCTTAAATGAAGTGTGTGGTATATTCCTGAGGTTCTCTGTCATTAGGTAAATGGGGAAATAACTTAAGAAATGACTTCAAGAGCCGATGAGATATAATGTCAGCTATGGAAAAACCTGTGTTTTTGTTTTGCTTTTACTGCTTATGAAAGTCTGGCCTCTGAAGCAAGACATTCCACTTATTAAAGTTTGCATTCCAATATGTGAAATACGGTTATAGTAAAATTTAGTTGCTTTACCCTGAGGTTCTAAAAAGAAAAGTCCTTTGAGTCAGATAAACCTAGTTTTAAATCCTAGCTGTGTGCCCATCGCTGCCAATGTGGCCTTAGGCTTGATAACCTCTCAAAATTTTGTTTTCTCCTGGCATAAAATACGGACAATTGTTTCCACATAATGAGGTTGTTTTGAAAATTAAATGAAATAATGGTTCTTTAACTGAAGTGTTCCTCCTGAAATCTTGAGATATAAACCACAGGCTCCCCAGGTTATAAACAATAGAGCCCCCAAACTGGAGCACATGCAATATTGAGCAATTTAGCAGGAAGTCTGGTCTCCTGTCCTTGTGTCCTATTAACTTGCTCTCCTGAAGTCAATTTCTTAGAACTTCCAGATTCTTATCATCCTTCTATGAACGTAATGCTTGACCTCGAGCTCACCTGCCCCCTGATCTAGGGAATTTCCCACTCATACCTCAAGCTTGTTGCTCCAGAATGACCCACATCAGGAGCCTGGCAAAGCCCCTGTAACACAGTCAGATGAGGTCCCTGTTCAGAGGTGTTGCTCTGCCTGCTGGGGTAGCATCTGTGCCATTCCATCGTCTCTCCAAAGAAGGGAGGTTAACTAACAGAGTTCACCCTGGTCTGCTTTGGTCCCACAAGGTACAAGGTGGGACCATCCTTCTGCAAGTGTTGTACTTTGCCAAAGTTAAGCCAATGTCAAAACTGAACTGAGTTTCCCAAACTGCAGCTCTTTAAAAAAGCAGTCACCTTTCGTCAACCTCTCCTCTGAAACAATTGCTTTCTTTCAGGACAATGCATTTGGGAAAGGTTTGGTGTCTGCCCTGAGACTTCAAGTTGTGATTCATCAGCTTTGTGCTTTGGACATGCCTTTCCCATCTTGAGACCCACTTACTCTCTCCAGACACTGGCTTTGATGAGATCAGCTCTACCCACAGGACAGAGCTTAGCAGGCTTGAATTTACGGGAAAGAGAGGACCAATTTAACCTCCTTTTCTTCCCAGGAGATTCCTAGTTCCTTATACAAATTTGGATACATCCTCAACAAAAACCAGAAAAAAATGTGTAAAGATAATTGGGTAGAATTTCTTTACCAAAAAATAAAACTCCAATTATATTCCACAAATAATACAGTTTTAGGCAAAATACTATCACACATTTTAAACAAATAGAATAGAATAATTTTAACATCAGAAATGATTTAGGTAACACTCAGATAAGTGTGGAAAAAATTTTTGAGAAATACATGTATTTTTCATAGCCAGAGAATTGGTTAGATAGCCCTTTTTCTTCTGCAATATCTCATATTCCTAAATGTGCGTAATGTCCTTGAAATAACATTGACTTCACAATACTGAGACCAAGTGAGACTCTGAGGTTAAACTTTCCAATAAGATAAAAATGTACCTACACTTATCTTTTAATATCCTTGAATTCTGAATCTAGAATTATCATTGCATAATAGCCAGCTACTTTATAACTTGGAACTTTTAATACTTTTAGAAGGATCTCTGCTCACCTAAAACTCAGAATAAACGTATGAAGGACAAAAAAGAAGTATATACAGAATTCTCTTCCTGGACGAGACATTGAATTTGACATATGTATTACTAAATGAATATATTCAATACAGAAACATATTTTTAAAATGCCTGATCCTACTTCCCACACATTCTACTTTAAAATAACCAAAATAAACAGTTTGGTATACATTATTGCAAGCACATATACACTCACATGGACATACATGCACATACTATATTATAAGTACAGTATTGAAGGCTATTATACTGAAAATGTTTTAGAACTAGATATCAGATTACAAGATGAAAATATTTTAAAGGGCTGAATTTAACTAATTCTTTGTTATGCCAAAGATATAGATATTTATTTTAAATGAGAACAAATTCAATGTGACTTTACAAGCAAGATCTAGTTTTTATATAGTGCTATCGAATATACTACTTAGGCTTTTTTGGGGGAAATACTTGACACATAATAGAACAGGCTCTCATTTATTTATTAAACATAAAATCATCAGATGTTGAAAATTCAAAACAAAATTAAATATTTGGCAGTATATTACTAAAAAAGTCATATCTAGAGAAGTTCCCTGCACACTTCTGAAGATGGCATTTTTCATATGGTTAGTCAGTCTGAAATTAAGGTGGTCATGAAATAGCAGTTAGCATTTCTTTTTAATTTTTTCTGAGTAAAGTGGCCAAAGAAATGAATTGTTGGAAATTACATCATATTATATCATGATATCAGTGAGATTTGATTGTTGCTTTAAGTTAATTTAAAATTGGAGAATACTTCCATTTTGCCTTTGAAACTTATTTGTTCATTAATTTCACCTGAAAATAATATGCTTTCATTTCCTGAGTATATTTGTCTCTCTCTATTGTGCTTGAGTGGAAATTATTTAACAATTGTTCATGCCTCAATTCTCCTTGATATTTATGATCCAAAGTTTTAAAATGTTGACTTCTATCTGTAAATGTACAAATCTCTGAATGTGACAGTGAACTAAGTAAATGAATGATATTTCATTTGAATATATTTTCATTGGAAGAGGTCATATAAATAAAGGTACACTATATTACAACAACACAATATCAATCCTGAGCTTGACAGTATAATTGTTTACAGTTGTTCACTCCCTCTTCTCAGTAAGAAGATTGTGCATCCCTGCCCACTGCCATGTGATTTCCCTGCTTGCCTCATTGCACTCTGACCTGACTATGGAACTTACTTTGGCCAATGGGAAGTGAGCCAGGGTGACATATGCCATGTCTGAGCATCGTTTGGCTCTGTCCTTGCTCTTCTCTACTGTGAAAATACATACATCCCACAAAGGACTGCTCCTTCAGGCTGGATGTTCTAAGCCACCGGGTAGGGGAAGAGGGGTTTATAACACAGCAAAGCTGACTAATGCTAATACAGATTTGAGAAAGATAGAAAGGTGCTTACTTCCAGACTGATTGTTATAAATAACTATTCTTTGTAAAGAAATAAAAGCTTGCTCATGAAATTTGCTCTAAACCACTCTACTCTCTTTCCTGCACATCCAACTGAAGTACAATATAACACAAATACATAATTTATCTTTTAATTAACAAGTTAGCAACTCAAACTAGTTCCAGTTGCAAGGAATATAACCAGAGGCATAACCATAACGTATTCTTTCATTATGCAATAAATGTAAGCAATAAAGTTTGGAGGGATGACCAAAAAAGTAAGACTACTATATAATCTTATGAGATTATATAAGCCAGATTCTTTAAAGTACAGAATACATTGTTTCAAAATCAAACAAGTTCAGAAGAACTAATAATAGTTTACAATCTATTGAAAGCAATATAAGAAGTCTAAACAAAGCAATATTGATATTAATTTTACTACAGTGCATGATATTTATGAAGAATTCCTGCCACCTTTTTATACTGAGAAATTGAAAGTGATTTTCTGAGTTGCATTTAGAAAGTATAAAGTCCTGTGGTGCATAGGAAAGTGGTGATTGGAAAGCCCATATGGGTACTTTAAAACTACCGCTTCTTGATATTCTACATTGGCAATAAAATATCCTGGCCACGACTGTCTTCCAGTACAGCTCGATATCTAATTTCAGGATGTAAAGATTTGAATGTTGCCTTCATGTTCATACTTCTCATATATGCCCAGATGTTACCATTTTAGTGCTAAAAACACTGCCAACCTTTTCACTGGCATTCTTTTATGTGATGAAATAGCTAATCTTATATTGCAATATTGTACATTCCCTTCTTCTACTTCCCTGCATAGGGATGATACAAATTTGTGTCCTTGGAAAAAAATACGTGGCCTGTAAATATTTTTTGTTGTTCCTGAATTTCCTTGAGTTCCAAAATAAGTTTCTAACATTGACAGAGATCTTTTAATTGTTTCTAAGTGGAAAAGAGATGATAATTGTGGGGGAGAAGAATATTATGAATTAATTATTAAATAAGATAGGTGTGGCCTTAATACATGTATTACTTTTCTATTGCAACATAAAATATTATCACAAACTTAGCATCTTAAGACAACATCCACTTATTGTAAGATAGGTTCTGTAGGTCAGAACTCCAGGCACAGTGTAACTGGGTTCTTTGCTCAGTCTCACAAGCTGGAACAACTGTCAGCTGGGCTGCATTTTCATCTGAAGCTTGGGTTCCTCTTCCAAGTTCATTCAGGTTCTTGGCAGAATTAACTCCTTGGGATTGTAGGACTGAGATCCCATTTTCCTCCTGGCTGTTGACTGGGGTTCACTCAGCCCCAGAGGCTGCCTTTAGGTCCTAGCCATGTAGCTCTCTCACGACATGGAAGCTTCCTACTTTAAAGCCAGTAGGAGAATCTATCTCACTTGGAATCTCTTTTAAAGGCTCACCTGGTTAGATCAGGCCCACTAAGAGTTACCTTCTTTTTGATTAACTAAAAGTCAACTGATCAGGGATGTAAATTACATCTTTATAATCCTTTTTGCTATATAATATAATGTAGTTGTAGTCATGGTAATGGAATCCCATCATATTCATAGGTTCTACCTACACCCAAGGGAAGGGGATTGATTATTCAAGAGCATAAGTAGATTGATGGGGAGGGCCTATATTTTATTCTAAAATCATAGTCATTATTTTTATAACATCTTTAATATTTAACTGGTTTGTGATTAATGATCTGATCCATTTACTCAAGTACATTAATTTATCACGGGAAGTTCAAAATTAACCTATTTAATGACATTTCCTTTTTATGGATTATATCTGATTTAATGGTTTACACAAGACAATATTATGGCAGTGATATTGCATGGAACGAACTATACACTCAAATGTCTACAGGGAGGAGGTAGATAACATAAATTTGTGAATTAAGCCAGGGAATCATGGCCACGTGTGAACTGTCAATGCATTTCTCCTCCCCCATGAATTAAAAGCGATTTTAAAAAGAAAAACACTCTGCTCACAAATAAAGCTCATCTGGTTCCTGGGACCCTCCAATGAGATGACTTCTAATTTCTGCTCTTTGGAAAAAGATACTGGATTCTCGATATGCTTTATCAGTGCATAGAAATAGATCAAAACATATTTTGTTCCTCCCTCAAATTTCTTCTTTGAAGAAGTATAGGAACTCAACAATCTTCAAGAAGTTAATAACTACTACTGAAAAAATTATAGAAAAGATTGGTAACAATATGAATTAATTAAAATCATCAATATACTAGCTGTTTCATGCTATATAGACACATTTTTATGTTCATAAATCTGAATCACCTTCTTCCTACTCAGTGTCGCTTTCTACTTCAAAGAGAAATAAACACACTCCACTTGTAGTTGTCACAAATGTCACCAATGACCACCTATTACTAAAACCTTGATATTTTTGGTCTTTTTCTACTTCAATTCTTGAAGGAATTCTATACTGTTAGGTATACTCTCGGTTTAAAAAATTCTATATCTTCAATACTTCCCAAATGTATCTTTTTTTTAAACCCTAAACTTTGGACCCACAAATGCATGACCCACAAAATGCAATGTCTCAAAGATACTCTGAACTCTTTATGTCCAAATCTGAAATCATGATCTAATCCAACAAATTTGGTTCTTTTCTTATGTGAATAAACAGAGTGAACAGAGTCCATCCACCATGTGGTTCAACAAGAAGCCTAAAAACAATTCTTCCCACCTCTTTCTCCTGCATCCCATATCTAATCCATCATTAAGCCCCATTGATTTGACTTCCTAACAAATCTCAAAGTTGTCATATTCTCTTCATATCAAATACTCCATTTCTATGCTAAGATAGGTTTATACCTTGCCTTGTCTCCTGTTTTTCTTAATTCAGTTCCCCTCATTTGAATCCATTTGTTTCAAAAATAAAAATTTGATCATGTCACTAATTTGAATACAAATCTTAAATCTCTCCCCGTTGGATTCATGTCAATACCTAAGACTTTTTCATGGCCTGCAAGACTGGTGCAGTCCAGATAATTCCTACCTTCGCAGACTCATTTAATGCTGCTCTTCACTTTTTCCTCTGGGCTTCAGCACTCTGCCTTTATTTCTAGCCCTCAGACACAACAAGTTTGATTTGCTTGTGTGGTCTTCACATATGATGTTTCAGTCCTTTTGCTTGGAGCTCTTTTATTCCCACATTTGTTCCCTATTTACTATTGATACTTAGAAGTAAACTCAAATGTTACTTCTTCAGGAAAGTCTTCCCTGATCCTCCAATCTAGATAGGTGCCCCAATTACATTCTCTTAAATAATTTCTATTGTTAGAGCATTTGCCAGAGCTTGGACTGACATGTTTAGAGGACTATTTAATTTATGACAATGACTATTTAATTTATGACAATCTCTTACACTGGACTGTAAACACCATGATAACAAGAACCATCTATTTTTCTCAGGAATGTATTCTCATTGCTAAGCACCAAAGGTACTTAATAAATATTTGTTGAATAAATTTTTTCAGATGGATGAATCAATGAATACACAAATGAGGAGTGGTCACTACATCTTTGTCAAGCTCCTCTCTGTTTTAAGGTTGATTTTAATCTTATTCCTAGGTTGGCTTCTAATTTAAAAATATTGGCACCACATCTATTTCACAACACAAAATTGGTGTATTTCAAAGCTTTTTATGAGGACATCATGTCGAATTCAGGACTACTGACTATTTTCAAAGCTTCAGTTGACAGAAATTATATCTATAGAGATTTGCCCTAAGACTAAGCATCTCAGGAATTTTCTAGACTAAATATCCCCAACAAATGGGTTCTACATCCTTTCGTGGGTGCACTGGTGAGTAGGATTGGGGTGGATAGAGGTAGGGAGAGAATACAGTTACTGCAAAGGATTTTCTAATTTTTTAAAATCATATCAAGAATATTAATTAGAGTGAATAATAATGTTATGCATATGTACTAAATTTTTAAATATATGAAGATAGTGTAAAAAACAAAATATAACTTAAAAAGTTATCATTGAATTTACAGTAGTTTTCACAATATTTTTTTATATCAACAGATAATAAAAGCATAATTACTATTGTGTAAGGATATAAAACATTTTTTAATATCATAGAGCATATTTAATGAGCTGTGGGCCTTAATACAGCTTAATAAACCACTCCATGACTCAATGGCTTAAAACATAATAGATTATGTGTACTCATAAGTCAGCAGATCATCTATTGGTTGATTGACCTATGCTGGCTTTGTCTGGGCTTGGCCTCAAAGTACAGGTTAGGTCAGGTCTGCTACATGTGTGTCTCTCATCCTCCTTGGGCCAATGAGCTAGCTGGGGCATACTATTCTATTTAGCAATGGCAGAAAAACAATACATATGAAAGCAAACCCTTGGTATCTCTTAAGGACTAGGCTCACACCTAGCACAATCTTAGTTCTGCTTACACTTCAGTGGCCAAAGAAGACTGCATAGCCAAGCCCAATATCAATGGTGTAGAGAAATAGAATCTAGTTTCAGTGCAAGAAGGTGTGGAGTTATGTAGAAAACACAGATACAGAGAGGAATGAAGAATCAGAAAAGGAAAATTTTGAATATTATGTTACGACTCTTAGTATTGTTAAAATCACCTGAAGAATGCATGCTTTCTGTCTTTAGCAGTTAGCTACAGACCACAAGTCCAGAATCACCTTCTGTGGCCTGCGATTCCAATCTCAGTTTTGATTTCAAAATCTTGCAGCTCTATTCTGGTCCATTCCACGTGTCCAATTCCCAGGAGTCAACATGGCACCTGGGTGGCCATCTATACCGTATTTCCATTCTCATAGCCTTTGTTCTGATGTTTTGGATCATTTCCTTGCCTATACAGATCAGGAATGAGTCTAGAACTTTATACAGGGTTTTAAAGGATCTTGTTATCCAGCTCTCTCCTCTCTGTAATTCTCTCACATACTTTAGCTCCTAGGGGACTAATTTTGGTGCTCTCGCTAGAAAGTTGAAGTTTTTGCCTCCCGCACTGTTGCAAGCTTTCTGCAGTTAGGTCTATTTTGAGGAAAAGTGATGAGAGAAAAGAGAAAGAACAAGTAGTGGAGATTCCTCCCATATGCCTTGACCACTGGGGCCGCTTTCCTCAGTTTCTCTTGTCAAAAAGGAGGATACTTTTATCATTATTTTAGGTCCCTGGGTGACTGCCATTTCTACTGCCACTGCCATCATCATTGCTGTTGTCCCACTGCCCCGGAGTGCAGCTTCCCAAGAGGGACTTGTTTTGAGGCGGTGCTGGGAGAGTAAAAAGAGAAAGAAAATAAAGAGATTTCCTCCCACTTACATACAGAGGTGGCTCGTCCAATTTCTCTGACCTAGAAGACAGTGTTTCTCCTGGAGATTTATCTGTTTATATCCACTGAACATTTCTGTTCAAGGTTTTTAGTTTTAATTCATGGGAGACAGAGTATACTTTCTTCCAAATTGGGCTGTATCTTTTTGATTGCCAAAAGGATTGCTCTTATTGTGCTTTCAGCCCACCTGAAAGGATATTATCCAAAAGTGCCTTTAAAAATCCCATTGCCCTGTTTACTGTAAGGATGCTGTTCAGGAATGTGTTTATAGTACTTCAGAGTGCTATTCTCTTCCTGAAAACTCACAGGACATCTTCACTAGCTTCAACGTGTAGAATAGTTAGGTTACTTCTGTGCACCTACTTTATTTTTTATTATAGATGATATAATTTGTGATTCCACCTTTTCATCCTCTTTGTTTGGCTTACTGGATTGCAAAGAAGTACACTTTCTTCCACATTTGACAAGATTTTGGACTAGATTTTATATTAGTCTCACTTTTGACTTGACCATATTCTGCCTCTTTTCATTTTTCTCTTAATCCACTTCATTTGTCTGGCTTAAATTTTATTTTAACATATTGTAGTATAGGTATCTATGTAGGCAACCTTAATTCCTCTCTGGAAAAAAGAAAAGATATAAATTAATAAATCTATTTACTATAATTACACTGCATATCATAACCCAAAGGAAGTCAAAGTACATGATTGGAACAGAAAAGACATGAATATATGAAAACTAAATATGATTTTGAACTGTATTAATTTAGTCTGCATTAAATCATTTGGAGTTTACTTTTATTTTAGAAAACTTTTATTAATGGACTGTGGAAATTAATTTTGAGAAAAATGCATTTGGAGGAATGTTTAAAAGAGATGGAATAAAGTTATTCTAAATTCTTCTGAAGCTGATCAGAAGCTGCCATTTGAAAATAAATAGCTAATACTACTATGTAAACAATAGATGACTGATGCTTAAGCAGTCAGGACTCCTAAGAGGCAGCATGTAATTAGCTTAATTTAAGTTGCTATATCTCAAAATTATAAAATTTGTTAAAATAAGAAACCAGAACTTTCCATAAATCAGATCTCCCAGCTTTCTATTCATAGCTCTCCCCAACACCCCTCCTGCTTACTCTTCCGTGTTGCAGCCTGGGTATAATTTTTTTTTATCCTGGCATTGATTTTATAGGCAGAGAAACTTGATTTGCACTTTTTAGAAAGAAATTAAGCAGTTAAGTCTTTTGGGAAAGGCAGTTTCATAACTTCTCACTATAAGTGAGCCAAATATTTTACTTATAGGTATATTCCTGTGTTTTCTTCTTTATAATCTGTTATTTTTATCTCTAACAAAAGATTAGCATTTTTTCTTAGAATACATCTTGTTCTTCCATCTAGACCCTCTTCTTCCCTATTTATATATGCTATTCTTAGCTTTAGGGGCTTAAAATCCAGCTTTAATATCACCTCCTCTTTGATGTTCTCATGGGATAAAAATTTTTACCTTCTAGAAAAGACTATGTTTCATATATTTGAGAATTCAGTTGGGATTTTAAATAATAAACATGAAATGGTCTCTTAGCTAGCTATAATCATGAACTGGGGAATATAGTAAAGTGTAAACCTGTCATTTTAAAATCACATCTAAAAATGTCCTATCAAAACAAAAAAGTATTTTCAAAGTCCTATGCTGCTCAGATAAGGCATCTCAGGTAGGGTTAACATGTAGTATAAGAGTTTGTAAAGAAGGTGATCTTACAAAACCAGAAGAACAGCACAATTCCAGATATAGATGGCATTGGATTTGTGAACTGAGCAATCAGGGCCTCCCCTATCTCTGACAAAAAAATTAACATGCCTATTGAATTGAGGATCAGGGAACAAGATTATTGTGATTTCCACCAAAATCTAACTCTAATCTCTAATATTCTTTAAACTATGATAGCACAGCAAGATTGTTCCAAGAAGAGTTATCTTGTTGTTTATCTGTTATTTCTTTATTAAGGAAACGTGTATATATGTGTGTGTTGGGGGTGGCGGGGATGCTACAAGCCTGTGTGATAGTCAATATCTAGAATGAGGGAAAGAAAGGGGAATATGATTACTTTCTGTATTAGCTATGAAATCCGCATAAAGACACCTCTGCTCCAAGAACCTGAGTGTCAAGTGATTCATTTCATTAACCTTGCAGCTTATGGAAGGAATTAGAAAACTTGAGCTAATTTTCAGCATCAGATGCTTGTGCCAGGACCCCCAAGCAGATCAAGTGCCAAACCCCATCTCCGCTCGTTTGCCATTGGGTATATGACTCAGTAGCTATACATACTACACTGAAATGCAATTTTTGTATGTGTCTATAGTCTTAGAAGTCACTGTCGGTAGAGACTATATCTCAGTCAACTTTTCAACCTCAATTTTCAGCTGGGGTCATATTGTTTTTTAAAATGTAGATAACATTGGCTCTCACCTTCATTTCATAATTGTAGAAATTTCAAAATTCTCCCTAAGTTTCTAAAAATTATTGGTGGAGTGCGGGCATCAAGAATGGATTTAAAGTGATTAGTAAGAGGGTTCCATATGAAGGAGAAATGTGTGATGGTAACCTTAGGCTCAGAGCCTAATTCAGTTTAAACGTTTTCTCTCAAACTCAGTTCCATTTAGGTGTTTTGTTTCTGTTTTTTCCCAGCCTATTATTCCTTGATCCTCAATGATGTAATGTATTGTATTCAGAGCAGACTTTCTTAAATGCTTCATGATGCAAATATTTCCATTGCAGAAATATAAATAAGTTAATGTTAAATCTTCAATATTATATTTCTTAAAAATTTTGGCTATTTCTGTAATGTGGGCTCCAGCTTCTTGACATTATTCATCCCTCTTCTCTCCTTCTCCCTCCTCTTCCTTCTCTATCCCATATCTCCCTTTTTGTACTCCTTTCCTTTTAGGACCAAAAATAATGTCCTGCTGTATCAGTCAGAGTTCTCCAGAGAAACCGAATCAATAGGATATCTATCCGTCTATCTATCATCTATCTATCTCTGTATCTACATATCATCTCTATACATCTATACAGAGAGATTATGTACCTATGTAAAGAGAGAGAGAGACAGGGAGAGAAAGAGAGAAACAGAGACAAAAGAGACAGAGACAGAGAGATGAACAGATCAGAAGTTGACAGATCAATGATTCTAGACATTAATCATATCTACAACATACTTTCACAGCAATACCTAGATTAGTGTTTGATTAAATAACTGAGTACTATATCTAACCAAGTTGACACATAAAACTACCCATCACACCTACCATTTTCTATTACTCAGCAATGTATTTTTCTCCATGTCCCCAACTCAGCCCTAGATGATGATATATCTAGGGTTTTAAATTTTGTAATTATAATTTGTAAAGACGAGTTGGATTAATTTCGTAGGCAAAGGTATCTTCCTCTCTAATCTCTATCTAGGATAAAGGTGGATTTCATTATTTCTAAGAATATTTCTTCTCTCTGGAGCTGAAAAAAAAAAGCCTAAGTAAATAGTGGGAATTCATCAATTTTTAGTTTTTGTTTGTTTTTATTGGGTAATATCTAACAAAAAATACTCTATCAGCTTCAAGGTAATTTTCCTGTGGCTTCTCTGCAGTGAGATATATATAATGAATTGCAATCACTCACAGCTTCATGTGTTTAAAGTTATAGAGCCAAACTGAGGTGGGTGCCAGAGCCAGGGGGTTGGTGGAGAAAGTTTATGCACCAGGAAAAAGGGACTGGATTCAATATTATCATCTCAAAGGAACTGTTTAAGGTGGAGATTTAAATATTCAAAATGTTATTTGTTGATGAGTATTTCAGCAGCTCAAGGTACAATATGTTGAGATGAGAGAAACAAGCAGCTCAGGCATCATTTAGAACAGGGGTCAGCAAACTATTCTGTAAAGAAGAATGGTGAAGAAACCTACAACCTGAATTAGATTCTTAATTTTGATAGAATTAAATTCTACCAGGGAGCAAATGTTTCTAGGAGACAATATCTCAAAGTTGTAGACACACGCCCAAAGTTTAAGACTGAGAAAGATTGACTGATAGTCATAAAGGGTGAAATTGCATGTGAAGATGTAACTGGGTCACTCTTTTTATTGAGATATATATATATCCTAATAAAATGAGTGTATGCATATATGAATATGTATGTATAAGTATATGTATATATTTATATATGTATGTGTATGTATTTGTGTGTATATATATATATATATGATTTGATTACAAAGTTTCATAAGTCTTTTATTAAGTGATTTGCCTCTAACCTTGTTTTTCCATTAGCCCTATTATTATCATTATTATTTTATTGTGAGGAAGACTGGCCCTGAGCTAACATTCATGCCCATCTTCCTCTACTTTATATGAGACGCTGCCACAGCATGGCTGACAAGTGGTGTGAAGGTCCATGCCTGGGATCCAAACCTGTGAACCCCGGGCCGCTGAAGCAGAGCATGCAAACTTAACTGCTACGACACAGGGCAGGCCCCTAGCTCTACTGTTTTTAGTGAATAATTTTGCAGAATATTTTTTATAAATAAATACATTTTATGGTATTATAGGAGAAATGTCTATATTTGGAAATTTTTCTGGAATGTTTTCTAAAGACAATGGGATAAACTAGTGTTTATTATCACGAGTCCTGTAATTCTGAACAGAAATATATATAATTGTTAAAATTTCAGTGAATCATCATTTTATTGTTAGACATCAACATGCCAAGAAAAATTTAGATATAAGGCTGTAAGTCCCTGCAAAGCTTCTATATTCTAAATGTATCTATAGTGTGGCTTCTTTTCAAGTGGATTAGTCCATTCAAACCTAATGCCCTTCTATTACCTAGTATATTATGTTTTAACAATATTTGGATTCCCTTTAGATTCATTTTTGTTCTCCCTTTATGTCGATCATACACAGTAATTAAAATTATAGCCAAGAAATAATTTTGCATTTAACTTGTAATGTTGATAGCCATAGAATACATTTGGGCTGTATTTTCCATGGGAAAGGAGCCAATGAGGTGTGAACTCATGCATACAAATCTTTTTCTTTCCCAGTAGCCTACTGCATCTGATGTTTCATGAAAGCAGCTTCAGAAGAGAAATATAATAGTTTGGGGGGTTCTTTGTCGGTGAAGGCAATATACTCTTTTGAAAATGTCCTTTTTCAATCTTAAAAATAAAAGTAAACATTGTTATAAAATGCAAGCTTGGTTCAAGTCCTTAATTAGTAGTTATGATAAAAATATGTTACAAAACATTGTTTTTGTCTTTGTCCTTGGGAAAGTGAAAACAGAAATTGCAAAATAGTTCTATATTTATTTTCATTTGTCACACTCTCTCTCAAGGTCAAGTTCAAGCTTCATTTTGTTTTAGTGGCTCCAAACTAGAAAGCTCTTAACTTTTATTGACCTTTTTAGCAATTATTGTCTTGACTAGACATCTAGATAATTTATTTGGTAATTAATTCTCTCTATATAAAATAATGTATATATTTTTCCAGCTCTACTTTTTCACATGTAAAATCCTTAAATAGGCAGCATGTCTGTATTTGCTTTCCATGCTGTCCAGTATCCAGTAGTGTCATACACATCATATAGTTCATAAGTACTTATCAAATAAACAGACGAATGAATATAATCCGCTTACAGGGCCCAATTCTATCAAATTGGTTACTCTTATTTATTTTAAAAGTCCAAATAAGCTATTTAGAAAAGTAAAGATCCCAAAGGAATTTAACGACATAGATGTTAACTGGGAAAATAAGAGGGAAAAAGTTAATACACTGGAATATCCAATTAGCTCAGAATTTCAAAGCATGCTATCACATTAAACCTGAGAGAAACATGGAAAAGTAATGCTGAAACCATTACAATCTACTTGGAACTATATTTGCTGATAGTGGATGCAAAGCTGAACCAGCAGCTCTTTATGATGTTTCTGGATCATTACTCGGTTTCATTTTCTCAACTACCTGTATTATCTTTCTGAAGTCTACATTTTATACCCAATTTGTGGTGGTTCATTAGCAGCAAATATACTGCTTTAATTGTATCCCCTGTGCTCTTACTCTCTCCTCTGAGTGTCACTTGATAAGCTGTCCTCTTAAGGAAAAAAAAAAAATGTGTTCTGGTCAAAGTTGTTACATAACAATTCCCCTGTTTCCAAATTAAGTAGCTAATTTGAAGAAATAGTCAGTTTTCTTTGCATTTTTCTTCAAATAAACCTTTAAATCAAATTGCATTTTGAGCAATAACTATTGACTATGATTATTTGATTTCCTAAGAATACAATAAGTTAATGGACTTGCTCCACATTTTTTTTAATAGGTCAAAAATTTGGTCGTATAGTTTACATATTAAAAGGCACTCTTTGTAGGGGCCCAGATGAATGAGTATTGGCAAACGTGTATACTCATCTATCCCCTACCACAATCAGGAAAGAAAACATTTGCATCACTCCTCAAAAGATCTGTCATACCACTCTGCAGTTACATCACCTCCACCCCAACCGGACAACCGCTGCTCTGCTCTTGTTGGCAAACATTTAAAAAAATTGATTAGTAATAAACATCTGATTTTAATAACAGCTTTTTAATGACTGCTGTAGTATAATGACTTTCCATTAACTATTAGTCCTCTTATATATATGTTTCAAAATGGTTTACAAAACCATGTTGTAATTTTATAATCGTGTAACAATGTGCAAATATGTAACAGTGGACAAAATTGCATCTTCTTGAAGTCAATTTTCATTGTTTATTTTTTTTCTTGGAAATGAGTCATGTTTTGCTGTTTCTTTGTATGCCAAATAATTTTGGATTGTTTCCTAGACATTGGCTATTTTCAAGTATTAAGGCAATAAGAAATACCTCAGAACAGCCAGCCAGAACAAAAACTTACAGCTGATAGATTCTCATTCTAAGTTTCGTTCACATTCTGTCCTCGCCAGGAAACATTGCACACTTAAAAGTTCTCATGAATAGTAGCTTTTGAATTTAAATTAGTGAATTAACAGATATTTTTCTTTTCCATTGCTTCAGCATCATCTGTACAGTATTGACAGAATCATCACGAGAGCATCCTAAATTAAATGTTTATTATCATTTTAGCTATATGTTTTTACATTGATTTTTAGTGGTTGCTCTAAAGTTCCTACTATACGTTCTTAATTATTCGACTGGAGCATTTCTTGTAAAATGTAGAAATCTTATAGGTCCATTTAACACATCTAGCTCTGTTTTTCATGCTATGATTGTTATAGTATTACATCTATATATGTTACAAATTCACAATATTATTTTTTTCACAATACGATAACTTTTGGAAGTATAATTGACACACAATATTATAGTAGTTTCAGGTGTACAACATAGTGATTTGACATTTATATACATATGAAATTATCAACACAATAAGTCTAATTACCATTTGTCACCATGCAAAGTTATTACAATATTATTGACTATATCCCCTATGCAGTACATCTCTGTGACTTATTTATTTTATAACTGGGAGTTTGTACTTAATCTCCTTTGCCTATTTCTTCCCTCCCCTCCCTGCCCCTGCTCTGGCAGTCACCAGCACAATGAGACATTATAATTTTTGCTTTAGTTATAGGCATTTCATAAAACTTAACAAAAAAAATAGCCTTTATGTTTATCTATTTCTTGAAGATCTGAGTTTCCCTCCGAATTCCTTTCCCTTCGGTCAGAATTACTTTCTGTAGCATTTTATTATAGTGCAAGTCTGCTAATGATGAATTTTCTTGGTTTTATTTTGTCTGAAATTGTCTATATTTCACCTCCACTGTTGCAGGATATTTTCACTATGTACTATAGCATTCTGGCTTGACTTCTTTCTCTTTCAGCACTTTAAATATTATTCTGCTTTCTTCTGGCCTCCATTGTTTCTATGAGAAGTCAGCTGGCATTCAAACTGTTGTTTCTCTCTCTATATATTATATATGGTTTTACTCTGACTAGTTAAGAGATTTTCTCTTTTTCCTGGGCTTTCAGCAATTTGACAATAATGTCCCTAGTTGGGGTTTGCTTTGCATTTATCCTACTGGGGGTTCACTGAACTTCTTGAAGATGTAAATGTATATCTTTCAACAATTATCAGAAATTTTTTATCATTTTTTTCTTCCAATGTTTTCCTGATTCTGTTCTCGCTCTTCTCTCTTTCTGGGATTAAAATTACACATATGTTAGATGTGTTAACTATGCTCCACAGGTTGCTGTGGAATTATTCATTTTATTTTTCTCAATGTTTTCTCTGCTTTTCAGATCGGTAGAAGTGGAGGCCCTGCAGTCAGAGGAGGCAATCAGGTATCCAGGATATATGTCTGAAGAGATCCTTTAGAATGGAAGGAGTAGTGTACTCTTTAGTCAATAGGGCATAGTAAGTGTCAACATCCATCTCAGCTCCTGATGAGCACTTTTCAGTGGAAGTAGCTATATTGGACTTGGTGAGAGGGAACTCACACTATTGGATACGTGCATAACCTTGATTCCTGCCATCCTGGTCACTCCATTCACGTGTCCACTGCAAAATGCTAGAGCAGTCAAAGAAAATGGCTGGTCACTGCCACACACCCTTTCTTCAGATTGGCTCGTTCCTGATATTCTAGGGTCTTCCTAGACTCTAACCACAACGAAGCAATTTACCATTGCCCCGGGGTTTGTGTATATCTGTACTTTAGGCCATTTCTGATTCCATTTCTACCATTTCTTGTAAATGTACTGGGGCCCCAAAATGTGTAGGACCTCTTTTTCCAATAAAGAGAAATTATTTCAGAAGCAAGCATTGCCTTGATTCTGAACCTTAGAGGTCTGTACTGTGACTTTTATATCAGAGATTGACAGAGACAGTCCACAAGTTTGTTATCTACCACAGATATATTTAGCATCACTGGATCTGTTAGGTCACATATTCTGAAGAGCACAAGGCATTTTATTTTGCAGCCTAAACCTGCTGCATAGTTCTATCCTGTTCTAGGCCAGATTTGACACTGGGAGTCCTCTGAGTCAACCAACAAATGAGTTAGAATATCTTTTATGTGTGTTGCCTCTTACATCATAAGAGGTTCACCAAACACTGCAGATCTCTCCTAGTGGTAGAGGCATAAGATGCAACTACTCATCATTTTACTTAGAGAGGATTTTGTGGCATGCTCCATACCACTGGACCTCTATAATCATGACTGACATGATTATCTCCAATCTTCTGTCAGACTTGTCTCTTACTAGTGTGTATCACCATCACACTAGCAATTGAATCCATAAAACTATTAGAGAAGTGAATGATACAGATCCCAAATCTTAATTTTTGAGTTCAATTGAGATCAATTTGATACCAAACATCCTCACCAGAATTCCCTAGAATGGAAAGCCTGAGAGAAACACTTAAGGGTTGCTACTTTATTTGGGAATATAATCCAAGGAAATACAAGTAAGGGAAAATGCAAATGAGTAAGAGAATGACAGACACCACTATATGGGTGCATTAATAATCTGGTTACCATTTAGTGTCAAGTGTGACCACTTGTGATATTGACATTTATAAGAAATATATGTTTGGTATTCAGATGATCAAAATATATTTCTCATATATATTTGGTTTTCGTCCATGGTTCCTGGCTCACAGCTCCCAAGAATCTTGGAATTTCCTGAGTAATAAGAGCAATGGGAGCATCTTTTATTATAATATTTGGTCTCTTGTCCTCAGTTTCAGTTCCTGAAATTGCTTCAGAGCCATAAAGGTGAAATAGGTGTCCTGTTATTCATAACAAGGACTTTTTCACCACAATTGGATTTATGTTAATGAAGAGACTTTTAGAAAGCTCCTGAGGATAGAGACTTGTTGCCAGGGCAACCAACCATGAATAGAGGATGGAATTTTCAGTCCCATCCCTTGATTTCTGGGGAGGGGAAAGGGGCTGGAGGTTGAATCAATCACCAATGGCCAATAATTTAATCAATCATGCCTATGCAATGAAGTCTCCATAAAAACTTAAAAGGAGAGAGTTCAGATAGCCTCTGAGTTGGTGAACTCATGGAGATGCGGGGACAGTGGTGCTCAGACAACAAGGAAGCTCTGTGCCCTTTCCCCATACCTTGCCCTATTCATCTCCTCCATCTGGCTGTTCCTGAGTTATATCCTTCTATAACAAACCAGTAATCCAGTAAGCAAAATGTTTCTCTGAGTTCTGTGAGCCACTTTAGCAAATTAAATGAACCTAAGGAGGGAGTTGTCAGAATCTCCAATCTTAACCACTGGGTCAGAAGCACAAAAGATAACCTGGGCTTGCAATGAACTTTTGAAGGCCGAAGAGCAGTCTTATAGGACTGACCTCTTAGCCCATGGAGTATAATGTTATCTCCAGGTAGATAGTATCAGAATTGAGCTGAATTGTAAGACACCTAACTGGTGTTCGAGAATTGCTTGTTGGTAAGGGAACTCCCCACTACCCCCACATTAGAATTGGGTCCAGAACCTTTACTGCTTAATCTTGGGACAATCTTCTCATGGCTTCTAAAAAAGGCTTATAAATGATGGCTTCTGAGGACCATACACCTAAGGAGGGGATAGGAAAAGCAAAACAAAATACAACTATTCACTGGCTCATATATCTTATTGGTTAAAAGTTTGTCTTACAAGGTCTTAACCCCACTGAGCTTCTGGTTTTCACATGAGTGGACACCGAGGGGGGGTTTATGGCATTTCATGTGTCAACATCAGCAGGGAAGTCCCAGAGCTGGAGGTGAGGAGTGTGCAGTGGGGACTCAGCTTGTGTCTGCGTGATGTCTGTTGGAGCCTACACGCAGCTGGTGGACCCAGCAGTGGCTGCAACAAGAGAGACAAGGCTGAAAGGACTGGAAGTGGTGCATAAGACATTTCTGATGTACACGCTAAGGTATGAAGAAGCCTTCTCTTATTGCTAGCATGTGTGCAACAGTTTTTGAGTATGATTTCACCAACCTTGCTACCCCCTATTATGTGAGAGGCTAAAATATAAAAACTCTCTTTAGCACAGCAGCCTCCCATTTACCACAGTTGCAAAATCAGATCAATGAGATCAGTTAGAACGAGTCTGAGTCATTTACGTAACTGATCCTGCAACTTACTTGTATGCTGGATGTGATGCTGAGCCACTGCTGGGAACCCACCCTGTGATGACAGGATGGTTCATGCCGTGACCAGCCGTGCAAACAGGTCCCTCTGTGGGAACTTGGTATCTTTCTAAATTTCTAGCCTAGAAATTCTTTTGCATAATCTTTCTTGTCTGCACAATACATCTTGAAAGGCTTTTCATATCTCCAGAATATGCTTCAGTTACCTCTTTCCTAGACAGTCTCTGTTCTCCAGGCAACTTTTCCCTCAGCTCTCCCTGAAAACTCCACCATCGTATGTGGCAACATGGTTGTCCGCCTACATAACAGATAATAATATTTTCTTTCTCCCCTCAGCTTTGGACAAGATTATGTGTAATGTTTTTCAAGTATTTTTACTTGCATTTACTTTTAATATTTTCCTCAGAAATCAAACCAGGCTTATCACATGATTCTTCATGATCCAACCAAATAGGGACATTCGCAGACCCTCAAAATGTATATAGAAAAGACATTACTTTGCTGTCTCCCTTCACTCTCGCATATTGAATGTATCTATTGCAAATTGCTCTCCTCATTCACTATCTAGAATTCCTTCACATAGTTATAGTTTTAAATAAAACCCACTACAAAACTTTGGCTTTCTGAGCCACCTATCTTCGTTGCTCTCTACTTTTATCAAAGAGGCTAGTTCTCAAAAGGAATTAATTTTGCTCCTCTCATGTAGAATTTTTAAAAGTATTCCTGACCTGCTGCAGTTCTGAACTCCACATTAATCAATACACTCACAGGTTTCAATAAACTGTTCTTGTACTTTCACTTATGGCCACTTTCTTAGCTACATCTTTCTACATTGCTGGCTCATGTTAGACCTGCTCTCTACCACGTCTCTATCACTTTTCTAGCTCCAGCATTGTGACTTCTATCCTACCTTTGTATAGTTTTTGGCCCCTTATTCCACAATGGAATTAATTTCCTTCCAACTACTGTGGAGATCTGCGTTTGTGAAACTGGTCAACAGTTAGACATTAATGATTAGGTAGCTAGTAACTAAAGTTGTTTTTTGTGCAGTTACTAATTATAGTTTTTAGCTCTCCCACCCGTTGTTAACTGTGCTGCTTAGGAAATATATTATCTGGTCCCACTAGGTTCCTACAGGTAACATCTCTCTGGCACCTGGGTCACCATGGTAATTGACGTTTGAGCTGTTTTTAAGGAATTAGGATCCTCTTGTCCAGTTCAGGCTGGTTGAGACCACCCATCAACTGGGCTTGCACAGGTGCCCGGTAAGTGAAATTTTGATGTCAAGAGGCTAAAAACTCCACCCTCAGACCATGGGAATGCTGCCATTTTGTGAACTTGTGTCCTATGAAGAGCCTTGAAGCTGGCTGTGCTTGTGCAGATCATCGATTACCTCACTTCTCCTTACCTCCAATCATCTATTTCAACCCTTTAGATCACCTTGCCCCCTACCTGTAAATATCCCTGAGTTCCCATTTTTGAGGAGGTGGATCTAAGATTGAATCTCCCACCTTCTTGCTTGGCTGCCTTGTGATTAAATCCTTTCTCTTTTGCAAACTCATCATCTTGGTGATTGGCATAACCTTGTGATGAGCAAAATGAGCCTGGTGGGTAACATTTGCTTTTATTATTGCAAACTATTTTTAATATATGTCTGGCATTGTTCTAATTACCTTAAGTGTATTAACTCATGTAATTCTCCAAACAACTCTAATATTTGAGAGCTATTTTAGTCACATTTTTTCATTGAGGAGATGGATTTTACATAGTTATTAAATGACAGAGCTGGGATGCCAACATAAGTAGCTTGCCTCCAGGCTGTTCCTAATCTCCACAGAACCTAGATTAGTATTGACAGAGTAGAAAAGGGTGGAATTAACCCTAGCAGAGGATTTAGACAAGGAGACTAGCCACATGGGCTTAGGGGTGAGCTTTTTTAAAGTACAAGAAGCCTGGCTCTCATTGACCCACAGTCTGGTCAAAGTAAAGCTGGCCCAAGAAAGGACTGACATTAACTGATTAATAAATCCTCTTGTAGCAGGAACCCATTTTACAAATTTAGCCAAAACCATGTAAAAGAAACATTTCGTAATTTGTGAAGGTTAAAGAGCATTGACGTGGAGAATGCACGGAAGAAAGAAATGATAACATTTTTCATACTATATTAATGGTTATTGCTGCAACTGAAGAATGGCTGGCAGTGGCTTCTCAAACAGTGGCTCTGGGAGTGGAGGACCAGGGACGAACAAACAGCTCAAGGTGTAAAGGGCAGCAAGTAACAGTAGTGGCCCTGCTAGGGAAATCTGTGCCCGTGGGGCCAAGATAGAGATAATTGTGCCATAACAAAGGGACGGTGATGGAGAGGCCTTGAGGATCTGTGACTGTGCAGAAATCCCTGTTTTTCCTGTCATTTTATCCCGGGGGAACAAAATTGTTGATAATGAGGTATGTCCTTAAAAATGTTCTCATTATAGAAAAGAAGTAGCATTCAAATTCAGTTTATATTTTGTTTACATTTACCAAAACCTAAATGACCTTCAGTTTTGTTAAGACACTGCTCAAGTACTGCATGATACGTTCCAAATTGTAAAGGAAGACAATGTGGAGTAATTTCCTCACTCCTGCCACGGAAAAATTCCTTTGAACTTCGTTCTTTCTCAGCCTCCAGCTTCTCTATGCAAAGTAGCATAAAGACATTATTTATTATTTTCCTGCCATGAAATGAAGGCTGCCCTAGAAGGTTTTCAGTATAGAATCGTGGCTATTTTCAGGAAATTGCGAGTAAAAGATTTTAAATGGGTTTCCCAACGATTAAGACATTCATTATGAGGCTAGTTAAGAGGAAAAAAAAAAAACTTCCCTCAAGTCTGCACACTTCCCAGAAACAAAAATCCTAAATCATTTTTGCATTGCTTGACAGAAAATGCCAATACTATTGCAAAAGGTGAGTTTTCTAGGGTTATTACTAATCCCTTTATTTTAAAAAACTGGTTCCACTGCAGCTTTGTAGAGCATCAAAAACAGTCACACTTGCTCAGGTTTAATGGAAACTGATGCTTACAATTATGTATTCAGATGAGGGCATTTGCTACGGATGCATTGATCATTGTTCAGTGCACGCACTCTTGATTTTGACGGTCAATTTTAGAGGCAGAAACTTTTCAGCACACCAAGTTTTTATGGCTTGCTTTGATTGATTATTCTATTACATGTTGGTTATTAGCATGCTTTCCATCTTTCTATCATCAAAGTATATGATATGATGAATTTTACGTTCACTGGCCTAATAATTAGAAGTGTATCTGTCTTTCCTGGCCAAAATAAGCATGAGAATAATTCTTTGACTCTCTTTAGGATTATAGAGTTTAGTGTGGAAATGCTTTTCAATTTGGGCTTCAGCTTGCATGGAGGCCTTGAAAGTTATTTGTTAGAATCACTTAGAGAGGCTTTGCATGTCACATGTAGTGGTTTACTCCTTCCTTGTTCCCCTTTAGGGAATTCCCTTTGTAGAGGATCATTATTAATACATCCTTAGGGGTATTGAATTTGAGAAAAGTGTTAATAGCCAGTCATCAATATAGAAACAGGAAGTGACTTCCACCAGTTTCCCCAAAACAAAGCAAATTTTGAATATTTTTGCTTTTAATCTAAATGATTAAAAATGATTCTTCACTTAGAACTTGAACCCATCCTCCCTGTAGAAGAGAATAATAGAGTTTTCATTGACTTCCCAGAGACTGCCCAGTTTAATTAATGATGAGTCTGAGCAATAATCTATGTTGGTATAGTGACAAAAATAGCAATGACTAGAGAGCTGCTCTGTCATCATTGTTTTGTTCACAGAGAAATTAGTTTATATTTAAAGAGAGTTTTAGGCGTGATCTAAAGACTTACCCTAGTCTTCAACTCTAAGAAAACTAAGAGCTATGATTAAATTCTGACCCTTTACCCACATTTATGGAGGTCTCATCTTTAAAAGCAAATTTTTTTTTGCTTCAATGATGCTTGACAATCAACTTAACAGTTTGTTTAGAGTTATCACAATATTCTAGGAAATGATCCATTTAAGATATATTCCTTATCTTTAAGTAGTCACAACCTAAGAAAAATTATTGATGATATAAATCATAAAGCTTCATTCCGTTATTGAGTATCTGCTTGTACCAGGCTCCACTCTAGCCATATAAGGATCAACAAAGGAATAGTGTTACGGACTGAATGTTTGTGTCCCCCCAAAATTTATATGTTGAAGCCCTAACTCCCAATATGATGGTATTTGGCAGCTAATTAGATTTAGATTAGGTCATGAAGGTGGTGCCCTTATGACAGAATTAGTGTCCTTATAAGAAAAGGAAGAGACGGGAGAGCTCTCTCTCTCTGCACACATGCACTGAGGAAGGGCCGTAAGAGCACGCAGTGAAAGGGCAGCCATCTGCAAGCCAGGAAGAGGGTCCTCATCAAGACCCAAATCTGCCAAGACCTTGATCTTGAACTTCTCAGCCTCTAGAACTATGATAAAGAAAAGCCTTTGCTTAAGCCATCCAGTCTATGGTATTTTGTTATAGCAGCCCGAGTTGACTAAGGCAAATGGTTTCTGCTCTCAAGAAAAAAATCTCATGATTAGCCAACCTTGTATAAGCATGTTATGCTTAAAAACCTGTAAGATTCAAAAGGGCAAAGAGACCAAAGCATTTGTGGTATGGGAGCCTTGGTCAAGAATACTTTGTCCTTTAAGGAAGAAGAGCTGGAAAGGGTCTGAATGAAAACCATGTCATAGAAAACTTGGTGGAATGTGTTAGGACTCTAAAGACATGTGACTAAAGGAGAAAGATGAAGTGCATCTTCAAGAATTCAGAAGACTCTCACATGGAGCAAAGAAGAGGTTTATTTCAGTTCATGCTCAAGTGCGATAATAGGATCAACAAGTGGAAATTACTGGAAGATAATTTTAATTTCATAATCAAAAATAATTTTCCAAAAAGTGGAAGTGCCCAGTATTGGAAGCTACTGCCTGTACAATAATTAACTGGTTACTGAAAAAGATATTTTGAAGGGTATTCTGCCTTGGATGGGGAAGTTGAGTTACAACGCCTCTAAGTTCTCTTCAAGCTCTAAACTGGGAAATTTAATTTGAGGATTTCACATTTTGATTTTAAACTTGGTAGCAGACATGTCATATTTTACAGAATAAACATCTATAAATCATGGACTATGATGCTAAAACAACAAAGAATGATAATTCTTTATAAAAGAAGTTTAAAATAAAACCAACTTAATGTTTTATTTTATTTTTTTGAGAAAGATTGGCCCTGAGCTAACATCTGTTGCCAATCTTCCTCTTTTTTTTTCTTTTTTCTCCCCAAAGCCCCACTACATAGTTGTATATCCTAATTGTAGGTCCTTCTAGTTCTTCTATGTGGGATGCTGCCTCAGCATGGCTTGATGTGCGGTGGGTAGCTCTGTGCCCAGGGTCTGAACCAGTGAACCCCGGGCTGCTGAAGGGAAAAGTGTGAACTTATCCACTGCACCACCGGGCTGATCCCTCATGCTTTATTTTTTAAATGAAATTGTGGGATTATATTAGACTTGATGTGTGTGTGTGTATATGTGTATTTAAGTACATTGTTGTTTTACATAGACACATTTGGGGTATAGTTTGTTGATAGAAAATAAAGACGAGAAAAATTTCAACTTCTCCTCTAAAAGTGCGTGCTTTTTTTCTAGAGGGTTTACTTTAGTATTGTTTCACTGTATCTATTTGCCTTTTAAAACATGGCCTTCATATAAACTTTTAGTGCCAGTGGCATACTGTCAACTCTCACAAGACTGGATGTATTGCACTATTGCATGTTTTGTATAGGTAAGAACTTCCCCAAAGTAATTAACAAAGTGCATGGAGAGAACTAATCAATGCTAAGGACAGTTATGTAGATAAAATCATTTGTGTAAACAAAAGGCCCTAATTAGACTGAATTCTTTCTTGATGAAACATAAGAACTCTAGATGATAACCTTTCCAGTATCTTTAATTCTCTGGAGCACTTCTACTGCTGATAATAGTCTCAAAAATCCGTCATATGCAACTACTTTCTTTGAGAGATTAACGTTTTTAATGCTTTCTCTGTTACTGGCAATATTAAGCTTTCAATAGCTCTTTTTTGGATGATTGCCACCTAACTCTGTACTACATGTAAATTTTAGTCAATGTGTTTTAGATAGACAGCTCATTCATTCAAAAAATATCCTTGCATACTATATGTATCTACACACTAAAGATATGGCAGTTTTTTAAAATAGAATTCCTTACTTACATGACCTTACTGGATGCATTGTCAAAATACTTTTATCAAATTGTTAAGTGACAATAATTTTCTTCATCTAATATTTTGAGTTTTGCTAGCTATCTTCATCATTAAAGTAGTGTATCAGACATGGTAAAGAAAAAAAAGCTTCTCTAAGTATTTAAGCAAAAGTGAATTTAATATCAATATATTAGTCCTTACAAAACTATTGACATGGAGGAGATTGAGAATGATTGTTGATTGCTAACTAATTACCAGCACAGGTTACAAAAAGATATATATATCACAATTACTAAAATAGTAAATATTAGTATATTGAAGAAGCTGATAATTGTTTACTTCCTCAAACTCCTTTCTAAGAAAATGTCCTTCTCACCAGAAGCCTGGAAATGTTGTAGGCATGAATGACTGATATTTCTGTACATAGCAGTTGGACCAGAGCTGGACAATTGGCCAAAGGAGAAGCAACTCATAGACTGGAATGAACCAATTATATTTGATTCTTTCTTTTGATATTTTGAACTGTTAGGTATTATATTCTGAGTTATTTCATTAGGGAATTTTCTTTAAGTACTGCTGTTGACAAGTTGGTTCATACCCTTCCTGGATTATGTTTGTTTGTTTTGGGTTTTTGGGTGTTTTGTTTTATTCTTGGTTTTTTTCATTTTTTGTTTTCTTTTAATTTTTCTTGTATTCTAAGATATCTACAATCTTACAGGATTCTCTCCCCTCCTCCCTCCTGCCCTGAACAAATTTAAATAGATTTCTCTTCCTTGAAACAAAATTTGTTCTGATTAATAAGTCCTAAATTTGCATTTTTTGTATTATATATTTCACCTTCACAAGTCAAAACAATCACTGAGTTCCTATAATTTGATACATACCCATATGGATATGGATTTGTAGACATAACCTTATGAATTTTAAGAAACTTTATTTGTTCAAACTTGTTCAAAATTTCAAAGTAATTTTGACAATAAAATAAATCCTTGTTTGTATGAGACTGAGGTCTTCTTTTGATGTTTATCTATTTATATGGATCTATCTATTTATCTGCTACATCTAATATATATATATGCCAAAATAACTGGATTAAACGAGATATAAGTTTATTTATTACTCACATAAGAGAGCTAAAGTGAAGGCTGTTCTGGACTGGTGTGGTGGCATGGGGTCAGAGATGCAGGCATCTTTTATCTTGCTGCTTCTCCACCATCAGCACATGACTTCCAACTTATTCTTCTAGATGGCTGCTTCAGCTCAGGCATCTCACCTACATTCCAGTAAGTGTGAAGAAGAAAGAGGAAGGGCCAAAAAGCATGTTAGGGAGGTTTCATGTAGGCTAACATACAGAGTGGTCACGTGTCTCTCATTGGCCAGATCTTTAGTCACTTGACCACACCCTGCAACCGGGAAGATTGGGAAAGACAATCTTATCTTTAAGCAGCTGAAAACATTCAATTTCTGAAAAAGTGATAATTAATATTCATGCGAACTGCTGTCTCTGCCACACCTAACTTAAGTAACCATTAAAAAATGAAAGAATTTATAGACATCCTACCCTGGATGAGTGGTTTGTGGTGGCCATGTTCAGAAAATATAGAGTTAGAGAGCCAGAACAACAAAATATAGAGCTACTTAAAAGGGATTCCCATAATGCACCAAAGAAAAAGATGTCCAGGCAAGAAATTTGAAACAGGAAGCTGCGTAATTCTATTTTTGTAATTTACATACTTAAATATTCTTCCAATGATAAAATCATAGATTTTTAAATTAGAGAACTTATTAGATACAACCAATTTCCATATCCTCAGAAAATTAAGGTCAAGAATAAGTATGTGGTTAGTGCAAGAACACAAATAATAATGGTCAATGTTTATTGACTACTTACTATGTACCAGGAAGCCCTTTCCATATGTTATTGTGTTTGATCCTCATAACTGCCCCAGGAAATTGATACTTATGTTATCTCATTTTAGTGATGAGGAAACTGATGAACAGAGAGGTTAAGTTCCTTGCCCATGTTCACAGGGCCATGAGGATGATGAGAAAGTTCTTGAATCCTGCAACAGGACCCAAAGCCCTCATTCCTGACCACTAAACATGCTTTCTCTCATTCATTATTACATAACAGCAGTCCCAACTTAAGGCCTAGAGATGATCATTTAAAATCTGGTTCCTCCCTCTGCTGCCTCCTGTGACCTCCTCAGGGCTTTTAGAGTTTCATCTGCTTGTCCCTCTGGTCTTTCTCTCATACTTCCAACATCACCCTCTGGGAATTCCTAGGGCTCTTCTTTTAAGTTTTCAGGCTCCTCTCTGACTCTCAACTCTTTTGATTAACCCCTAAACATTTCTGAAACCCTGGCTCTCAACTGTTTTCCACTCTTCTGCAAACTCCATTGCCTATGACCTCAAAACTCCATTTTTCTCAAAGCTTTCCCATCCTTTGCTTTCAGACTCTCACCATGATGCTTCCACATGCTGTCCTTATCCCTTTAGTGATGTGACCCCTGCCAATGTCATTGGTATCGACCTTACTCTCTCTCCTTGACTTTGTGTTAGAGCCATGCTGGCCCTGCAGGTCCTGCAATGTGACAGGATTCTGTCCCACCAGGGCCTTTACATTTGCTATTCTCTCTCATGAAATAGTCTCCATCCCTCTCCACTTGTCAATTATCTCCTGCTTCTCCTTCAGGTCTCAATGACACATCCATCACTTCTCAGAATTGCTATTCCGAATCTCCTACATTTTCTCAATTCCCTCTTGTACATTCTGCAGTACCCTAGCTCTTGTCACTCAGCATGTGCTCTGTAGACCAGCTGGCAGCACTGGCATCGCTTGGAAGTTTGCTGGAAATACAAAACCTCAGCCCTCTGTCCCAGATTTACTGAACCAGAATCTATATTTCAGTAAGATCCCCAGGTGATTCAAATGCACAGGAAAGATTAAGAAGCCCTACCCTTTCAGAACACCTCTCACAATTGTAATGACATGATTGGAGTTCATTGTTTAACACAGATCTCCCCCATATGAAGGTGAGCCCCATGAGGGCAAGGGCCTTATGTGTTTTCACTGCTTTATTCACAGTTCCTGGTACACTACCTTGCCTAGAAGAAACTCAAAAATAATTATTGAACAATCAACAGATTTTATATATTTTGTATGGAGCAGAACTCATAAATCTAAATGATCAGAACAGCCTAGTGAAGATAACCTATACCTTCAAAATTGCTTAAATTTGTATTTTCTTCAAAGAATAAAATAGTGTGATTATTACAGCAACTTACATAGAGCATAATATTTTATGCTCAATTCAATTCCATGCAAAATGGAAATCTAAACTTTGACATGTATTAGTTTTAAGAATTTGCAAAAAATACTCAATAGACATACTATCAAAGGACTGCACGTAAAAAACAAATGAGTTCTAGTTAGTGCACAAATAATGCATCTTTCAATATGCTTTGTTTGTTAGCTATGATGCTGAAATCAAAGAATTTTTTTTTTTTTTTTTTTTTTGTGAGGAAGACCAGCCCTGAGCTAACATCTGTCACCAATCCTCCTCTTTTTGCTGAGGAAGACTGGCCCTGGGCTAACATCCGTGCCCATCTTCCTCTACTTTATATGGGACGCCGCCACGGCGTGGCTGACGAGCAGTGCATCGGCGGGCGCCCGGGATCCGAACCTGCGAACCCCGGGCTGCCAAGCGCGGACTAAACCGCTGTGCCACCGGGCGGCCCCTCATTTTTTTTTTATAGTGAGAGGCAATGTTGTTTTTTTTTTTTCAACTCTTAAAATACGTTTATAGGATTGAGACTTAGGTCTGTATTTGGGAGGCTGAAGTCCTACTAAAAACAGCATAAGAGCATGAAAGTTTATTTTTTTCCATTAATTATAATGGAAACTAGTTGCTCTTAATTGCTACTACCACCATGAAGCATAAGATTAACGAATAACTATTTTAGATACTGTTAAAAGCCTATCCAGTGGGCTAAAACAAGATGAATTTCCTCTCTAAGGTTATTGTCACCATTAAGTCAAACCACCTTGAACAGTATGAAAGTTGGAGTTGGTATTTCTTGCATGTTGTCTCCGGCTGGGTGTGAAAATGGATTTTAAAATGTTCTGAATCAGTGACACTTTGATTTTAGCCAATCAACATTGATCTAATAAGACACTGCCTTTGCATGAGCCCATAATTTGTCTTTGATTTTGTTTTTTTGAACAAATCTTGGTGATTATTTCTCTCACCTTATACGTATGTTTCAGGTGACTGAATGGTTCAGTCCCTGAATCACTGGACTGGAACTTTGATTACCAGCTTGACTAAAAATTTATAAGAGAAGCTCTAAAAAAAAAACATGTTTAGTAACTCGAGTTTCTGACAAATTGCAGTCAAGAGAATCTCTCCCTTTTAAGCTTCGGTTTACAGAGCTCCTGATTGAGCAGTGATGGAATTGCTTCTTTTCCAGGAAAAAATGAGGGATCAAGAAAAGCCCAGTTTGTCAGGGATATAAGTATCAAAACTTTAGGTCAGCACCCGTGCTCCCAAGGGAAGTAAATGTGAAGTTCTGGGCTCCCCTGCTAACGGGAAATTTTGCTTTTCTTTTGAAAAAGGAACATACCATGTCAGCACATTTATGTCATCTTTATGCAAAAGTTTACGTAGAAATTGTGATGACACAACATGCATTTTGTTGTCATTCATATCTCACACTTCTCAGGATAATGTAAAATTTGCCTTTCAGATATTGGAAATCAGGGATTTCTGAGCCATTCCATATTTTGTCTTATGCTATCTTACATCATTTTCCTCTTACAGGCAGCTATCCTAATACTGAGTTTATTATCTGCAGCAGCAAAGTATTATTTCCATTACTTACTTGTCTGTGGCTTGAAATATTTAATTTGCATCGATAATCTCCATGGATAATTGAAATATTGGTGTGAATTATTTTAGTAGATCTATAGCGTCAAGTAATTAGCTACAGAAGGAAAAAAAATGTGTAATTACATCAAAGGTATGACTCTCACATTTTAGCAAGCCCACTTGTCAGTTTCTTTCATTGTGGTCCTTGATCTGGTTAGTTGTTCTGCAATATGTTTCATCTTTATGGCTTAGAATCTAGAAAAATATGGCTATGCCAACCATCAGACAGATTAATTTCGCTAAAGTGAAATGATTGTTATCTTGTTTGACATGTGCTTCTGCGACAGAGAGATGATTTTAATGGTCTCCTGAAACCTTTAAGGAGCCTGGTGGTAGAGCCCCAGCTCATGTTCAACCAATATGGCAAGAGGCTTCAATTAATTGAGTTCTGCTATTGAAACACTCCTTTAAAAATGATCTAAATAAGATCTGCATTTTATTAGAGAAAGAAAGCATTTATTCTTACAAATAGGACACCTAAAAATGCATTGACTTTGGCGGCAATTCTGCACTCAGGTGTAATAAAACTGATGAGCCCATATAATAAAATTTATGGAACCAGGGTGAATTCAATTTATTTGAATATGCTCAGTTATGTTTTTGTTTATTCCCATAGCAGATGTTTAATTTACAAACCAGGCAATTACGACAGCTCTTCCAAACAAATAAGAGCAGATTAGTCAAACGTTCACATCAATTTTTATGTTTATCATTAGTTTTATGAGGTGTCATGAATATTCAGTGGTAAGAAAAACTATCATTATGGTACCTGGAAAACCTCAAAATGATGTTTTGCATCTCTAAATACTATTTCCCCTTTTTGATAAAGCTGTTAATGTGTAGTGTCTCTTATTACGAGTTGGGCTAACGGGTTGCAATGGAAAAAGTACTCATTCTCACCAGAGATCTTGAACATTCTAATCAATGTGCTGATGGTGTTTTTGCAGAAAGTATGTGAAAATGTATAGAGGATCATATTTTGGGTTTTGCTATGCAGATAAAGACATCTTTGTGCACTCTGGAAAATTACCATGCAGATTTTATAAAGTTTTAATTTTTCTTAAAAATTTCTCACCATGCTTTTCTTTCTAAGTTGAATTTGCTTCCTCTTCTTTGAAACACCTTTTGTTATACCAAGGGGAAGTTTCGCTTTTCCAGACATCAGACCTGTTGAGGTTCTTAATGTGAACCTGCAGATGGGAAGTCTTAACATGAAGCCATTTATGAGGGAAGTTCTCACACAGCAGTTTTATTTTTCTTTTCGGTGCTTAAACTGTCAGAATAAAAAGGCTGTAGCACCATTATGAATCAGTGAAACTACATGGCACCATCCATAAACAAGAAAGAGATATTTCCAGCCTGGCTGCTTTTGAATGGATTGCACTTTGACAAGCTGTGCCCTAAAAGCAGTGAAACATCCTCAATATCCTAACCGGATTCCCACAGTGCATTTTCCCCCAATCCACTGTAATGGCGGGTTTCCTGTCATTAATCAGCATTCAGACTGAAAGAAAATTAGGAGATCAATGTGTTAAAATAGCTCTGGAGGGAATAGCTTTAATAGAAATATTTTCAGTGTAAGTTATACCAAGTGTTGAAGCAGAACTTGGTGGAAAACATGCTTTTATTGTTAAAGATGTCTTGAACTGAACTACAATATATATTTTTTCTCAGTAGTGTACTTTTTTTGACAACAACCAAAACATCATCTTCTTCTTCATCATTGGTTACAACTAGTTACAGTACAAATCTCTCAGGAGTATTAACTTTAAAAATAGGTTCGTAACATATATATATATATATATGTTATATATATATATATATATGTTTTATATATATATATATATTCCACATATGATATTTATGTGTTTTGAATTTGAATGTAGGTCATGTCAGAATACTATTTACTATATAGTTACCTCTTAGATTCTTACTAAAATTTCTAAAAGCATTAGTCATTTTGAGTTCAAAACTAAATCAGAATTTGGGTTTCATGTTCCTGTGATGTCTATCTGCAAGATGATTTTTGACACACACACACATACACACACACACCTTTCTGACTTGGCTTGTTTTAGTTAGACTATTCCATTTCCACCAACTGGGTGCAGGACAATAGACTAAAAGTTGATTTATAAGGTATTTCTTTTTAATCTTGCTTTTCAGATCCACTAATAACAATGATATGAAGGAGATGATGAGGATGAGGGTTTGTAGGGCACAAAAAGGAACATAAGCCTTCAGCAAGAAAGCACGCAGAAATAGACTGCTCACAGCTCTGGATCTACTGTTCATCAAAGGCAATGCCATTCTGTTCATCAAAGGCAGTGCCATTCTGGGAAGTAATGAAATACTCTCAGGAGGGTGAAATGCTAAGACACACAGGCACATAGACAGAAAGGGTTACTGACAAATAATTGAACACAAATACACTGCTAGCCAGTATTTTCTTGGGAATCTAGGAGATGCAGAAAATAGTATGCCACTGGTTTGTAGATTACAAAATTCTTACAGAGTATGAGTTACTAGTGGGCTTTGCTTTCTCTTAACAGGAATGCATCCTTTCATATTGAAGGCTGGTAAGATTATCTAGTAATCTTCCACATCAGTCTATTATAAAGAACATAATGGCTTCTGTAAATGATAGAATGATAGTCTTTGCAAAATGCAAACCAAGCAGTTCACATTTACAGTTGCTATACTAATAATTCACTTCAATAGTGTCTTGTCTTTGGCCCTCTGAATGGATTTCATAGTTTGCCTCTAACTACTTTGGATGTTTATATTTTATTTCATCCTTGTTCTGCAATGGCAAACATTATAAATCTTTCTTTTCCATTAAACAAAAACTTATGACTTCCACGAAAATATACAAAGCAAAATTCCACATCCTTCAAGGATTTTCCTCATAACTATAGGTCAAAATTATTAATTGCAATTCACAAAATGTCAATTTAGACTAAAAAGCAGTAAAGTTCTTATGGATGAAGTGTGGAAAATTTGTTCTTCTAATGCATTGATCATAATATCCAAATTAGTTAGATTTCCCAATTGTTAGATTGTGGTTGTTTCAAACTGTTAAAATTATCTAGGTGGTATTTATTTCCTTGTTTTAATACAATAAATGTGCTTAAGCAAAATAATGCAAGTATAGAAAGAACAAGTGTAAATACAAAATTTTGCATACTGGTGAATATCAATATTTTTTGTGCTTTACCAAAGGTTGAAATATTTTATTTGAAGCAGTAGTTGCTTTTCTTTATAAAGTAATATTTTCAATCCATTATCTTACATACATTAAAAAAAGGCTCATATTATGTCCTTTCATGTTTAAATTTTTAACTTTAAAAATGTATTCATTAATATACGTTAAGATTAAAATAGACTTATTTTTCATTTTATTCATTCCTGAAAACATACAACAGCAACAATCTTAGACATACAAAATAGTATACTAGAAGGCACACTGAAGACAAAATGTGGTTGCCAGTTAAGTTACATAATTTCTCATTCTTTCACCCATTCACTTATCAACATTGATTGAGTTGATACTTATTCAACAAATTATTTACTTACACTTACTATTTTCTAGTTAAGAGGGTGTAAATGTAAACGCTTGTCCTACCTTTACTTAGGAAGGTCAAAGTATAGTGTGGAAAATGAACTTATTGTGTGAAAATTGGGGAAGCAAGTGCTGTGTGCCTCAGTTTCCTTAGATGTGGAGTGAGAGGCAACAGTGGATGTCTCTAAAACATCTGTCAGTTTTTATGTTCTCTAATTTCTAAAATTAACTCCACTTTAAGTGGTTATTTTTCAAAAGTTAAAAAATCAGTAGTCTAATGATTAAACATCTTCAATTTATTTCTTATATATATGTTAAAGCCATTTTGAATGTTATGAAATGTATTTATAGTTCTCTCCTAATGATTTCTTTAATGATCAATCATTACCGATTTGAGTTTATTAGATGTCACAAAAAACATTTTCATTTTCAAATTATAAAAATTAAAATTAAAAAAGAAAAACACCCAACATCCAAAATGGGGTAATCAAAATGAGATGTTTCTACTTACTCATATATATTTGTATTCAGTTACTGAATTCTTATAACGATATTTTGGACTACATTTGCTCAGTGGTAGAAAACATTACGGTAAAATAAAAAATAACATGCTTGCTGTCAACAATAGTTTCAAAATATAGAACTGGCCATTCTTCCCATTTTTATACTCTTTCAGCTTTATTTACTTATTTATTTATTTATTTTTTTGTTGAGGAAGATGAACCCTGAGCTAACATCTATCCCAATCTTCCTCTTTTTTGTATGTGGGTTGCTGCCATAGCATGACTGACAAGTTGTGTAGATCCGCATCTGGGATCCAAACCCATGAACCAGGGCCACCAAAGCAGAGTGGGCCGAACTTAACCCCTAGGCCATGGGGCCAGCCCCTCTTCCTATTTCTTTACTGATCTTCTATGAGTCCCAAGCTTCCTTACTCTTAACCCTTGCTCCAATTTTCTGTAAATAAATAATTCACATATTTTAAGAGAATTATTTAAATTAGTTCATTAAAGTTGCTTTTCTCACCTTGACTCTTTAAAGGTCAAATGGCCAGATGATACTGAAGTTGTAAGGGATTTCAGAGCTCATCTGGAGTCATTCTCTTCTAAAATGTCACTGGCAGACAGCAATAGTGTTCTTTCTGAATTAATTTGGGTGACAAATAGTTCAGCTTTTTCACCATTGTTTGTTCTAGTTGCTAGAAAATGTTTCTTTAGCTTTACTGAAGTCTGCTTTGGGAAAGAAAAAGGCAATGAGTCATGTTCCCCTACTTCCAAATGTTCAAGTGAGGGGCATATATTTGGAAACACTTATCCACAGTAGCAGACTGTGTGAAAAGCCATCTCTAACTGGGGCAGGAGCCCAGAGGAGGGAGGGATGGACCCCACAGAACTTCTACCTGACGGTAGGGCAGGTCCCCTGGATTGAGTGGCACACAATAAAGACCTTGAAGAAAATGGACAGTATTCAGAGAAATGATGTTTAAGGAAAAAGCATTCTAATTACAGGGAGTGAAGGGAATAAGGCTTAGAATGGAGAAATAAGGTGTTTTCTAAATAAATAATGAGTGTATGTCCTTGTATGAGTTGGGGCACACATGAAGAAGCATAACACATGTGAAGAAGTGTAATATTAAGAAGCCAAATTTATACCGGCTCATAGATAATCATAAATGCTCGCTAATAATTCTTGATTCTTATCTTTCCTTCCTCCCTCCTTCTTGCCACAATGTATAGTCCCCAGATTCCAAGCTGGTTTACTCTCAAAGACAGTGACCTTCAAGGTTTGTGCTTCTGCACCTTAATCAACAAAAAAATTATATCTTATTGTATGCTCTATTTAGAAATTTTATACATGTATTATGTAACAAGGATCTACCACTTACTAACCTGGGCAAGTTATTTAGCCTCTTGGAGTGCCAATAGTCCCCTCTTAAAATTATTATAAAACACTAACCCAATATGTATATAATTTTATATATATGCAAAATACATATTTTATTTGAACTGTGACTGGCAACGCTAAATACTATTTAAGCTTTAGTTATTAATAGTAGTATTAGTGCTAGCAGTAAGATTTACTTGAATAAATTAGTATTAAATTTATAAAATAAAATTTAAAATATAAATTAAAAGATGGTAGGTTTAAAAATAAGTAAATTTCCACTACTCTAGAAACTAGCAAAGTCATAAAAGATTTTGAATAGAAGAATAACATGTTTTAGTATATTATTCCCTTCCCTAATTTTTCTTTGAGACAGAAGAACATCCCATCCCTAAGATTTGTGATTTATAGCATAAGATTGACTGGCAATGTTACTTACCACTCCAACTAGATTTTAGCAGTTTTCAAACCCAAAGGAATAGTTCTGAACATGTTCTGTTTGATTTCCCAATCGTTTGAGTTGGTTTTCCTCTAAGTCAGCTTTGAAGAGTCTACTATGCTCAAACAAAACTGGGTTACTTTATGAACTGCCTTGTGTAAGGGGCATATTCTGTTTTTTTTGTTTGTTTGTTTTACCATTTTTTTTATTGATGTCTTAATAGTTTATAACACTGTGGGGTTTTAGTTGTACATTTTTATTTGTCCATCACCTTGTCGATGTAACCCTTCACCCATTGTGCCCACCCTCCACCCCCCTTCCCCTTGGTAACCACCAATCATTTCTCTCTGTCCGTGTGTTCACTTATATTCCATATATGAGTGAGTTCATGCAGTGTCTGTCCTTCTCTCTCTGGCTTGTTTCACTTAACATAATACCCTCTAGGTCCATCCATGTTGTTGCAAATGGGACAATTGTGTCTTTTCTTATGGCTGGGTAGTATTCCATTGTATGTATATACCACATCTTCTTTAACCAATCATCAGTTGAGGGACACTTGGGTTGCTTCCACTTCTTGGCTATAGTGAATAATGCTGCAATGAACATAGGGGTGCATACACCTCTTGTGGTGGTTGATTTCATGTCCATTGGGTAGATGCCCAAGAGTGGGATTGCTGGATCATATGGTATTTCTATTTTTAATTTTTTGAGGACTCTCCATACTGTTTTCCATAGAGACTACACCACTTTGCATTCCCACCAGCAGTGAATGAGGGTCCCCGTTTCTCCACAACCTCTCCAGCATTTGTTGTTATTTGTCTTTGTGATTATAGCCATTCTAACCAGTGTAAGGTGATATCTTAGTGTAGTTTTGATTTGCATTTCCCTGATGATTAGTGATGTTGAACATCTTTTCATGTGTCTATTGGCCATCTGTATCTCTTCCTTGGAAAAATGTCTGTTCATATCCTCTGCCCATTTTTTGATCGGGTTGTTTGTTCTTTTGTTGCTCAGTTGTATGAGATCTTTATATATCACTGAGATTAAACCCTTGTTGGACAAATGATTTGCAAATATTTTCTCCCAGCTGGTGGGTTGTTTATTCATTTTGATCCTGGTTTCATTTGCCTTGTAGAAGTTCTTTAGTCTGATGAGGTCCCACTTGTTTATTTTTTCTTTTGTTTCCCTTGTCCAAGTAGACATGGAATCTGAAAGGATCCCTTTATGACCAATGTCAATTAGTGTACTGCCTATATTTTCTTCCAGGAGTTTTATAGTTTCAGGTCTCACTTTCAGGTCCTTGATCCATTTTGAATTGATTTTTGTATATGGCGATAGGAGATGGTCTACTTTCATTCTTTCGCATGTTGCTGTCCAATTTTCCCAGCACCATGTATTGAAGAGACTTCCCTCTCTCCATTGTATGTTCTTTGCTCCTTTGTCGAAGATTAGCTGTCCATAGGTGTGTGGTTTTATTTCTGGGCTTTCAATTCTGTTCCATTGATCTGTGTGTCTATTCTTGTACCAGTACCATGCTGTTTTGATTACTATAGCATTATAGTATATTTTGAAATCAGGGATTGTGATGCCTCCAGTTTTGTTCTTTTTTTTCAGAATTGCTTTAGCTATTTGGGCTCTTTTGTGGGGCATATTCTTTTTTATCTGTGGCAGACTGGACAGACCCACACATGGAAGTGGCTTACAGGAATTAACTTGCTTTTTGAAGAGAAAAATCCCTAATATATGAGAAAAGCATTTAGATAGGTGTAAAATAAATCAAACTGTAATAATATAATGAAGACTGTATTAGTTGCACACCTAAACTCTGTCTAATTCTAAATCCCCTTAACTCTGCCCCTGGAAGTGTAATTTAGGGCAGGTTAGGCTTTCTTTGCTTTTGTTCTTTCATTGGAAACATAGGGACCAGCACCCACCTACCTCATTGTATTGTCTGAGGATGATTTCAGGTGAACCGTGCAAAGTGCTAACAACAGTAGCTAACACACGTTGACCGCTACTTTGTTGGGGTATAGTTAAAACTGTATCAATACAATGTAAACACTTCTGATTTCTAAATTTCCTTTAGTTGTTATGTAGGTAATTTTTATAATTGAGGTATGAGTGGTATGCAGAGAAATATAGAGAAACATTTGCCAAACATCAAGCATAATCACCCAATCATAATAGACTGATCACAGGTATTCCTAAACCAACTCAGACCCTCCAGCCTCTGCAGAACACCTTCTTCTTGTGTTTGTTCTTTTATTCAGTGAGCATTTACTATGTCCTTGGTATGTGCCTGGTATTGTGTTAGGCTGGGATATGTGGTGAATAAGCCACAGATTCAAGTGGGAATTCTGTTAACAGATGCCTTTATCCTTTTGGACCACATCTGAAGGACCTACTGCTACAAGTTTATGCAAGAAAGAGAAAAATATTATACAAAACTGAGATTTTAAAAATTCTTACTTTTAACTGCTGCTGTAATAAATCTATTTCAAACAAAAAAGGATTTTCTGCTATCCTCAGCCACTACACATTTCTGTCTTGTTCACCCATGCAGCCCAAGCACGTGGAACATAGCAGGCACTTAGCAAATATTTGTTGAAAGAAAGAAGAATAGAACACTAAAATAGCTACTGAAGTGCTGGTAAGTTTAACAACCAGTTCTCTGGGAAAGGGACTGATTTGTAGCATTTAGTAGCCAATTTCTGATTTTTGTGGTATGCAATTCACCATGGCCAATATCAAGCTACGCATGTCACATCAACTGACTCACATTTCTGAAAATTTAACAATCAGCTCTTGCAAACTGGTCTATACCAACTCCA
Organism: Tapirus indicus; assembly: GCA_031878705.1. Lineage (NCBI taxonomy): Eukaryota > Metazoa > Chordata > Mammalia > Perissodactyla > Tapiridae > Tapirus > Tapirus indicus. The sequence goes on along the minus strand of CM062933.1, from coordinate 36,755,595 downwards.
ACTAAAATATGTATGAGTTTACTCTTAGTTAAATATCAAAAACAGAAGCCATTATGTATGTACTATCTTAATTTATAAATGTATGATATTTTTCTAGATCATTAGGTACCATTTAAACAGAAAATCTCAACTTAAAGTATCAAAATGATTTTAAAAATTTAAACTTAATCCCCATATTTAACCCCTGAGATATGTTCAATAGTTTTACCTATTTTATAGATGGGGTAACCAAGGCACAGAGTAGTTCAGTAACTTGCTTTAAGTCAAAGAGCTAGTAAATGTCAGAGTCAGAATTCCAACCTTAGCAATTTGGCTCCAAAGCCCGAATTCATGTCAATCACAATCAATTCATATCACTCACAGCCCATGATGTTATACCACCTCTTGAATGATGAGGATGATAAAATACATGTCTATGTTTCTTCTCAAACTTATACCCAACAGTAAGGGTTTGATGATTGATCTATCCCTTTTTGTTTTAGTCCCTTGCTCTAGTTATTTTTCTGTTTGTTTGTTTTGATGAAGCATCTTAATTGACAGCAGATAGATAATCAAAAGCAGTGAGAAAAACTCAAGCTTGTGGAGCCTTTGGAGATTCACCTCTGGAACTGTTGTAATAAATTTTTGTCTAGTGGAGAAGCCAGCTAAATATCTAGCAGCCTATTAAAATAGTATAAATTGCTTCTATATACCAACAATTCAGTTCATTACAGGCCACATAATTCCTTACTGTACTTCCCCAGGAACCAAAAGTCTCATATTAATTGGGAAGATCTTTACCTCTGTCCCTCAATACTACAGTAAAAAAAAAAGGCTATAATAAATAAACTTCAATAATTACTAAGAGCTAAATTTTAAATTTCAAAGTGTACTCTTTCTGAGGCATTTAATGTATTTCACCTTTAGCCTAAAGTGAATGCTAATTTTTCCACACATTAAATCCGCCCCTGATTTGCTCTTCTATACCAAATTGATTTTTTTTGATCTGTGAACAGTCTGAGAGAATTTATTATCCATGTATTTATAGAATGTTCATCAAACAAGAGACCTTGGCACTTTGGGAAATATAGTAATTTGTGAAAAAAGATGTATGTTAGGCTCGTCAGCTGGTTTCCCCAAGGCCCTTCTCTCTAACTCTAGAGTAGAAATCTTAGTGCTAGTTAAATATTATTTCACTGCCTCAAATTAATCATTATGGTAGCTTTTTCCACATTAGTAGCAACCTTGTGCCATCAAAGTCGTGATACCAAAATACATGACACCAAAATTGTTGCAACTTCTTAATTAAAAGATCTGTAGTTTATTAGTTATTGTTATTACAGGAGCAACTAAAATTTTACAATGGAATCCTGGTATGAGAGGCTTTCTCAAGATTTCAGTTGTAGCCAAAAGCAAATCTAATATCCCTGCACAATAGTACTTCTGAATGCCTCTCTTATGTCTTCCCTGTCTGATTTTCTCCTTCAGAGCCATGTGAGCAGAAGCTGGGGGGGGAGGGGGGAGCGCAGTGGGGCAATTTCCAAGGAAGGACCCAAGGGTCTAGAACTCAAATCCTGCAAGGGATACCACTCTGCAGGCAGCCCTGGAGATGCCCACCCGATGACTTCACAGAGCCGGCACCTCCCCTTCCTCAACTTCTGATCCATCTCTTCCCTGCCCAGCTCTCCTGTGGACTCACTCACAACCAAAGGCCATAGTCCTGACAGCCTGTTCACTGGCTGACTCCCCACTGCTGCCCTCTTGGGTCCTGTCCCTATGCCAAGAGCTACTGACTCAGTGTCTTCTCGCCCAGATCTCTCTTAGGTGCTGATTCTCTTTTGCTCTATATGCACGATTTAGCTGGTCATTGAATTTATTTAAGTGTACCACGTGAGGCAAAGAGATTATATTATACCCAGATGAATCATTTAATTCTAGTATTCTTGAGACTTAATTGCATATAACTACTGTACTTGGCATTTTTATTTGGATGCGATTCTTTTTGAGCATTGGCTAAGAAGAGTGTGCTTTCCTAAGAAATTTACATTTTTTTCTCCCAGAGAAGAGGTACTGAAATTATTTATAATATAGATTTTCTGCAATTTTGCATAAATCCCTTGAGAATTATATTTCTCACAGGCCTGCTTTCTGCCTGTAATTCCAAATATGGTTGACACAGAGTTTATATTTGTGCTGAAAAGGCTGATTTCAAACTTTTACTTTCTTTTGTGAGGATATTGTGAAGAGTATTAGCAAAATGCTACATCCCTCACCAAATTTGGAACATCACAATGAGAGTTAACATTCACTAAACACTTAATATAAGCCAAAACTTGTATGTAGCAACTTACATGCATTATTTCGTTTAATCCTAACAACAACCCTTTGGTCAGGTAACCTTATTTCCATTTTATGACATTAAAATAGACTTGGAGTGATTACTTTGCTTACCCAGTGTCACTCAGCTGATAAGTGTCAAAGTGTGGACTCAAACACAGATCTTTCTACAAATGAAGTTTTCGCTCTTAGCCATTACATTGCTCAATATTGCTTGGGTGATTTCCATTATAATATTTTCTTTAAAAATGTAATTTATTGGGGCCGCCCGGTGGCGCAGCAAAGTTCGCGCTTGGCAGCCCGGGGTTCGCGAGTTCGGATCCCGGGCGCCCGCTGACTCACTGCCTGTCAGCCATTCCGTGGCGACGTCCCATATAAAGTGGAGGAAGATGGGCACGGATGTTAGCTCAGGGCCAGTCTTCCTCAGCAAAAAGGGGAGGATTGGCAACAGATGTTAGCTCAGGGCTGGTCTTCCCCACAAAAAAAAAAAAAAAAAAATGTAATTTATTAATCAGAGGGGTTGCTGTTTAAAGTCATTCCGGTTCAAGATCCAATATGGACATTGGTTTTCAAATATCTCTAGAGAGTATATATTAAAAAGAAGTAAATTGAACATTTTTACACGTGATATGAATTTGCCAAAAAAATTGGGAAGAAGAATGTTCTTAATCTTTATTTTTTTTCAATTATCTAAAATCATTCATATGAATTCCAAATGGAGTTATTGTTTTAAAATCTCATTTAATTAATGACATATTTATTCTTTGTCTCTGCTATATTTGAGGATAATGGTAATTGTGCCAAAAAAGAAAATAAATACAATACAATAAAAGCATTGGTTTCTAAAATATAATTTTTAAACTCTAATCCTAAAAAATATGATGCTATAAAATGAAATACAGGCTGATATTTATAACATTATCATAGTTTTAAAAAAATTAGCTTAACTTGTCTGATTACCTCTGTAGATTTGCTTCTACAACATGCACATTTCAAATACCATAGTGGCATGAAAGAATGCTCTATAAGAAATTGATCTAAAAAAAGAAAAAAATGTTACTCAGGAGCAAAATGAGGATATGCCTTTATATTCATAATGTCTTCACATCCAAATTTCTGATAATTTAAAGGACTGATTAATGATTTTTCTTGAGATAATACAAAGAAAATCCGTGATATAATATCTTGATCAGTTAGTACAATTACTGTTTATTTTTTCTTTTTCCAAATAGTAATGAGTAAGGAAATTTCTTACACCTAACACTTTGAATCCCTCCCCCCTAATTTTAACCATTTACCATAGTATAGAGTACTATATATTTTATTTATGCATCTGATTATTGTCAGTCTCCTCATTAGGATGAGGACAGGGATTTATGACTGATTTATTTACTAGTAGATTCCTAGTGTCTACAACAATGCCTAGCCCATAGTAGGTGGTCAATAAATACTAATGGAGTGAACAAATTTGCTTAATTTATAAAGAATATCTTCTGTCAGAAGTAATTAAATCAGAAATGCTTTTTTGATATTATATACGAAGAAGTCAGAATAGAAGGATATTGTTTGTGTGGTAGATACAGTAAAATACAGAACCTGAAAATGTGGAGATTTATAAATAAAAACAAAGAACTTCAGTGAAATAAAGCACTATGAGACCAATTTATATGTAAAAACTAAACATTTAGCTGTTAAACGTGGAGAGCAGTTCACACAGATTTCCCCATGTGTCACACTCCTTCCTCTTGGACCACGGGGCCATTGAGCACCAGCTGTTTTACTCAGAAAGTGTGAATCAACAGCTCTTCCTTGTAAGGCACGTGCAATTGCGATGTTTTCTTTTTTTAATTTAAGAAATCTAAATTTAATCTGGATGAGGTAAAATATAGTGGTTCTGGTTACAAAATTCTAAATGCCAGGAGCCATCTTTCATTTTAATCATCATCGTCATCATCGTTGTTGTCACCCTAGCTTTTTCAGAGGAAAGAAGTTTTAAACATAGTAAATGTCCCCTTTTCTTGGAATGAGAAAGCAGAAGGAATGTTTAGTTCTGGTTTCCTCTCCTCTTGTTACCTCTAATGTCTTATTAGATCATCGTCCAATCTAAATCTCTAATCTCATGAGCCTTTACATGTATATGGAGTTTCAGAGTGTTGTTTTTTGGGAGAAGGAAAAAGCTTGACTTGAATTCCAGCCTGCCATTTACTTCTAAGTGGTGGAACCATCTCTGTGGGATTATTCTGTTTGCCCCCTTCCCGTCCTTCTCTGTGCTCCTGGAGCTGCATGGATTGCAATCCCAGGCTACCTTGTGTTGGGTTAGCTGCTGGTTGGGTTAGCCAATGGGAGGCATGAGACAGAGCCTGGAGAATAAAAGAAGCAAAATGTTGAGTATTTGTTTCCCCTGCTGCTGCCCAGCCTCACAGTGGTTCTGGCAGGTGGCTATGTTCCTTTCGGTCAGAATTCCTATTGGTATGGGTATCCCTTTTTCTCAGGTTCTAGTGCTCACGGGGTTCAGATAACACCATTCCCTCCCCTTGCTCTTTCTTGTGTGGGATATGATGGTTCCCTGCCCACACAGTGAGCTGCTGTATCACAGTGATATTTTCTTCTGTGCTGTCCAAACTCTTCACTTTTTATAATTTGAATTGACATTGAAAAATTTCCTTCAGAATCACTATTAAAATGATGCTTTATAGTTCAAAGCAGTTAAAAAACTCTTGAGTCTGTGGACTCCAAAGAGAGAGAAATTGTTGAGGAAGACCATTATTGACTTAGTTTTATTTTCAAAATTGGTATATTTTACCAAACCAATAAAGTAAAATTTGAAAACATTTTTTATGAATAGAAAATAATCTTTTATTATCAAATTTATCATGAGCTTGAATTAGAATGACTTAAATGGGAATCGTGTACTCATGAGAATTGATGTATTGGAAAAGCACACAACTGCAGATACAACATTAATCCAGTTGGTAAATGGATTAACAAAAAAGCAAATGAAATAAGATATTTAGATAAGTATATTGGCATACAGAAATAGAGTTAATTATCATTTCAATCAAGTGTCTTAACGTACAAAGATGATGGTTCAGTTTTACAGAAAAAGCTACTTGGAAAAAGTAGATTCTAAAATTAGTTTTAAAACTCTTCCCTCCACTGATGGAGGAAAGGCAGGGTATATTTTAAGAAAATTTGCTGTTCTATGTAAACAATCACTTATGGCCACACGAGACAAGAATTTTGCCATAATAATTTACAATTTTTTCAAAGCTTTTGCCACAAAAAGAGGAAAAAAACTGTCTGGCATATTAGCTTAATATAAAAGTCACATATTTTCAGCAGCAATATTCCTTGAGTAAATTTCCATTTCGCATCATGTGGCTGATTTTTCTTTTGTTTTGTTTGTTTTTGTTTTCCACAAGGAAATATGCACAGTTTGGCTTTTTTTTCCTTTTCCAGAAAGTCATGTTTGGTGGATAATGACAAGATGGGAGGAGCAAGACTAAATACTTGTCGTATGTAAATACTTGTCATTCATAACTTGGGGAGTGACATGCTTTTCTTCTTTCCTAAAGGCAAGAAGCAAAGGAATTTAGAATAAAATTCACGTAATTTTGTGGAAATATCCTAAACTGAGCTTTATTTTAAATCCATCTAAAATGCAAATGCCAGTCAAACAACAGCTGAATCTTACTTTGGAGCATAGTCTCCTTTTTTCTTCTGTTTCATCAGAAATAATTTCAGTATCCTCCACTTTAAAAAAAAAAAATTAAATCCAAAACCTAACTATACGGGAATAGATGAAATCATGTTGGTGCACAATATGTAGTATAACTTTTTCTCCTTTGGAATTCTGAAACAGAGTCCTGAAGGACAAGTCCTTAAATCTGACTTCAAGTCCTTTTAAAGCGGTTGTAATTATATTCAGAGCTATCAGAACTAGTCTTGTTGGGTGAGAGTTGGAGCTTAAGCGCTTCCCTTGCTTTCACTTTCAATTTACTTGCTGCATCTGTAAAAGAACAGTGGGAATGTTCTGTTTCCCAAAAGTGAAGTGCAACTAGTAGTTTATTTGTTGGTTGTTAAATGATGATGAAAATAATAATAATAAGTTTTCACATATTGAGCTTTATGGAAAGCCATTCTGGTTTAACTGTGATTCAGCCTAAAACTTGTTTTTCCCAGAGCAGCCTGACTGCATTGTACATCTGCTTCAAACATTTTCTCAGTGCAAAGAACACACTCTCTAAAGATAGGGATGAATGTCTCCCTTTGTCTCATGCCAATGCCAGTACTTCTTTGAAGATAAGCTTTTCTTCCTAGAGAACCAAGGTCAAGTTGACCTGCTGTGTATGTGCTAAACTGCAGCAAAAAATATCCTTATGATTTGGGGAAAAGGAAATTCTATTTCTATCAAGCTTGATGTATGTTCTTTGTTTTGAAATGGTACATAACCATGCTGTAAACCACGGTTCTCCAGAGCTTTCTTCCCTGGTGGAGATAGCTCTTCGGGGCTAGTCCTCAGCATTGGCTCAGTAAATATCACTCTTTCTTATCTATAGATTGGTTATTGATTATTTGCATGGACAGTGGTTATTCAACTTGAAAACAGTGATTCAAAATCTATATATGTGTGCATTTTATCTTTCATAGAAGGAAGTCAGAGTTAGGAAGACTCTGAACATACTAATTTCTTTTGCAGTGTGGTGCAAAGTAATTTGTTCACAAAATAAAAAAAAATGCTTTAAATGTATTTCAATGCATTTACTTCTATAGTAAATGAGTTAGGCAGTATCAAGTATCGATTCACTAGTAATAACTTATTTCTTCAGGATAGAATTAGACTTCTACTTTCTACAAAGTTTGAAAGACTTTTTCTTGGTTCTATAGAATTTGCAAAGAGCAGCTGACTGAAACAAGAAAATATAATCATTAGAAGCAATGTTAGAAGGTTACATGTGATTTGGGCACTTCCACAATTTTCTAAAATGAAATCTAAAAATTTTATAAAAATACTTCAGTTATTTTAATAAATTATAAATCAAAACAAGACATTTCTAATCTTATTGACACAAATCGACACTTCAATTGCTTCATTTTTTGTTCTTAAAAAGCTTTTTAATTAAGCTTTTCTTTTACAAACAACTATCAGCAGACAGCAATATTTTTAAGCAGCAACTGTGTTGGAGTATGATATTTTGCTCAACTTGGAAAAGATATAGTACCTGCATTTCTGAAGATTACCAAAATCTCTTTCTCTTCCTACACACGTGGCATTTTAAAAACTCCAACAGGGAGAAATGTCAAAAATTTCATTTTTCTAATCCACTACAATACTGTTTGCTCCTGGGATGAAGTATGTGGTTGGCGACAGGATTGGATGGGGGATTTTGACGGAATATTCTTATATATCTTTTGAAATTTAAATTATGTGAATATATTATTGATTCAAAAGGCCAAATGAAAATTTTAGGAAAATGAAAGCATTGTCTTTCTTTATTTCAGTTGTTAGTTATTTGTTTTCATACTCATTCCTTTATTTTGTGAAGAAGCTGCTATACTATCAATTTCAAATTAAGAGACAGGGTGATAAATGTTAATTGGAACATTCTAGGCACATTTCTCTTTTTTCATATGGGCAAGGAGAAGTAGATAACGCTTAGCGCCGGGTCAGCTGGATAATAGGTGACTATTTGTCCTTTTCCCTGGGGAGGACAAACAGTAACACCAATCTCAAATGCTTAGACTCAGTCAACAATTTAAGAAGGAAATAAGCTATCTTTAAGTGAGTTCAAACGACAGGAAAGTCTGAGTCCCTTTATTGCTAAATCTAGATTTGTTTCATACATTAATCAAACCCATTAACTACCCTGCTGTTTGGGGCTCTCCACTCTTTGAACTCAGAACACAACCTCATTGCATGTTAGAAGACCCTTCTCTCAGCGCACCGTGATACCAGATCAAGGCTGAACTGACAAGCATTAGCAAATTGTCTGAATTTGAGTTTCATACATCAGAAAGTCATAGACTGATCAGAACTAAAATTATGCTTTTTCTAAGGAACACAAAATATTTTGCATATTTTATTATTTATTTAGTCTTTGTAACATCAGTGTGGCAGGTAGGAAAATCTCTTCTTTATGGGAAAGAGAAAGAAAAAAATGTTAAGTATAGGAGGAATTTACCAAAGAAAGCATACCTCTATGTCTCTGGATGATTTTATTAGAATGATGCAATCTTCACTCGGAGTTACAATGAGCAAAGTGCTGTGGAGACAGGTGTAAAGTCCTGTGAGGAAAAATGATTATGGAGCTCTCCTATTATTGACAAGGGTAGTGCGTCTCATTTTTCTACACTTAAACCATATGTTTTGCTCTTTTGGCTACACTTCTTGTCTTAGTTCTCAGTAGCCAAAGCACTATTGAGATTTTTCCTTTTTCTAGTTAAATACTGATATTATTTTTCCCCTCTATATCTGCTGTTCTTTAAGTGTGGTCTGCAAAGACCTGAGGGTCCTTGAGACCCTTTCAAGAAATCTAAGAACTCAGAACTAGTTTAATAATAATACTAAGCCATCATTTACCTTTTTCACTGTGTTGACTTTTGGACTGATAGTGTAAAAGCAATGGTGAGTGAAAATGCTGACTGCATAGCAGAGGCACCCAACTACACAAGTAATCATTGCATTCTTCCCTACTGTGCACTCACAAGAAAAACAGAAGTCAGTCACACTTAAGAATGTTCTTAGTGAAGTGGTAACAATTATTAATTTTATTTATTTGAGCCTTCTCTCTTTTTTTCTTAGTCAGTCTAGCTAAGGGTTTGTCAATTTTGTTTATCTTCTCAAAGAACAAACTCTCTATTTCATTGATCCTTTCTACTGCTTTTTTGGTTTTAATTTCATTTATTTCTGCTCTAATTTTTATTATTTCCCTCCTTCTGCTGACTTTGGGCTTTTTTTGTTGTTCTGTTGTTTTGTTGTTCTTTTTCTAGTTCTGTTAGATGTAGTTTGCTTATTTCGGATTTTTCTTGCTTGTTAACGTTGGTCTGTATTGCTATGAGTTTCCCTCTCAGGATCATTTGCATCCCATATGAGTTGGTATGGTGTATTTTCATTTTCGTTTGTCTCCAGATATTTTTTGATTTCTCCTTTAATTTCATCAATGACCCATTGGTTGTTCATTTGCTTGTTGTTAGTCTCCATGTCTTTGTCACTTTCCCAGTTTTTTCCATGTAGTTGATTTCTAGTTTCACAGCTTTATGGTTGGAAAAGATGCTTGTTATGATTTCAATCTTAAATTTATAGAGGCTTGCCTTGTTTCCCAGCATATGGCCTATCCTTGAGAATGTTCCATGTTCACTTGAAAAAAATGTGTAATGTGCTGTTTTGGGGTGGAATGCTATGTATATATCTATGAAGTCCATCTTGTCTAGCTTTTCATTTAAGTCTGCTATTTCCTTATTGACTTTCTGTCTGGATGATCTATCCATTGATGTGAGGGGGGTGTTAAGATCCCCTACTATTATTGTGTTATGGTTAATATCTCCTTTTAGTTTTGTTAATACTTGCTTTATGTACTTTGGTGCTCTGGTGTTGGGTGCATATATATTTATAAGTGATATGTCTTCTTGGAAGAGTGTCCCTTTTATCATTATATGTTGCCCCTCTTTGTCTCTCATTACCCTTTTTAATGTTGAAGTCTATTTTGTCTGATATAAGTATGGCCACACCTGCTTTTCTATGTTTGCCATTAGCTTGGAGTATTGTCTTCCATTCTTTTACTTGGAACCTGTGCTTGTCTTTAGAGCTGAGATGTGTTTCCTGGAGGCAGCATATTGTTGGATCTTGTTTTTTAATCCATCCCACCACTCTGTGCCTTTTGATTGGAATAGTCAATCCATTTACATTTAGAGTGATTATTGATACATGAGGGCTTAGTGTTGCTACTTTATCGCTCATTTTCCAGATTTTTTGCATTTGCTTTGTTTCTTGTCCCATGTGTTTTGGATTACCAATTCAGTTTGGTAGTTCTGTATAATGGTTTTCTTAGTTTTCTCCTTATTCATCATGTGTGTCTCTGCTCTGAATATTGGTTTAGTGGTTACCATGAGGTTTGTATAAAAAAATCTCATAGATAAGATAGTTCATTTTCTGGTGGCATCTTATTTCCTTTGACTAGGTCAATTCCATCTCTTACCTCTTCCCCTCCTAAGTTATTGTTGTCACAACTTATTCCATTTTGTATTGTGCTTTTGTGTTTAAAGTGATGAGGTTATATTTATTTTTGGTGTTTTCCTTCCCTTAATCTTTGATGTTATAATTGTTTGCTAACCTATTCTGATAGAGAGCTGCAATTTATCTGATTTTGTCTACCTATTTTTTCCTTGCTCAAAGCTTTGTATCCCCTTTCTCTCTCTCTCTTTTTGTTTTCAGGCATGAGGGCCTTCTTGAACATTTCTTGCAGTGAGGGTCTTGTGGCAATGAACTGCCTTTGCTTTTGTTTATCTGGGATAGTTATTATTTCTCCATCATATCTGAAGAATATTTTCACTGGATAGAATATTCTTGGCTGAAAGTTTTTATCTTTCAGAATTTTGAATATATCATTCCACTCTCTCCTAGCCTATAGAGTTTCTAATGAAAAATCTGCTAAGAGCCTGATTGGAATTCCTTTGTACGTTATCTTTTGTTCTCTTGCTTCCCTTAATATTTTTTCTTTGTCATTAACTTTTGCCAGCTTTACTACTATATGCCTTGAGATGGCCTTTTTTGTTGTTATATTTGGGAGACCTATTGACTTCATTCACTTGTATTTCCAGCTCCTTCCCCAGGTTAGGGAAGTTCTCAGCTATTATTTCTTTGAACAAGCTCTCTGCTCCTTCTTCCCTCTCTTCTCCCTCTGGGATACCTATAATCCTTAGATGCGTTTCTTAATTGAGTCAGATTTTTCTTGGAGAATTTCTTCATTTCTTTTTAGTCTTAGCTCTCTCTCCTCCTCCATCTGGAGCCTTTCTACATTCATATCCTCAATAATACTAATTCTTTCCTCCATGTTGTCAGCTCTGGTCTTTAGAGATTCCAGATTTTTCTTTATCTCCTCCACTGTGTTTTTCATCTCCAACATTTCTGATTGTTTTTTCTTTACAGTTTCAATCTCCTTTGTAAAGAAGCCCCTAATTTCCTTGAATTGTCTATCCAAATATCCTTGTAATTCATTGAGCTTTTTTGTGATAGCTATTTGGAATTATCTGTCATTTAGGTTATAAATTTCTGTGCCTTCGGGGTTTACTTCTGGATGCTTGTCATTTTCCTTCTGGTCTGGAGATTTAAAGTATTTTTGCATTGTACCTGAAGGTATGGTTTTATTTTTTCTCATCCTGAAGAGATCTGATTGTAGATTTCACTTGCTGCCACTAGGTGGGGGTCAATAGTTGTGTATTCTGAAGCTGCTGAGTTCTGTGGGCATACTGGCTGGACTGAATCATGGCTGGGCTGATGCATGGCTGAGCTGGGGCACCTAGCCAGGGCACCCTGCGTGACTGAGCTGAGCTGGGGGGCTGGGTGCCACTAGGCTGGGGTGCTGAGCTTGGGTGCCACTTGCAGCCTAGCTGGGGTGCTGCATGCTGCCAAGTGAGGGCACAGGGCTGGGGCACCATGTGCTACCACTGGACTGAAGCACCACTGGGCTGGGGCATCATGCACCACTCCTGGGCTGGGGCGCCACCAGACCGGGGCACAGCATGCCAGCACTGGGCTGGAGAACTACTGGGTTGGGGTGCCAAGATGGAGCACTGAGCTGGGGAGCTGAGCTGGGGTGCCGAGGGGGGAGGGGTGCTCACTTTCACCTCCCTGGTCCCAGGCGCTTCTCACTCTTCCCTCGCTATCTGCTCTCCTGGGATGTTAGTTTGGCAAGGACACCCCTGCAACTGTTCCATTCTTTCCATGTGGGAGTTCCCCATGGGCTGTGAGGGAACTTGGAGAGTGAAGGTTTTCCCATAGGGGTCTGCCCCTCCCCTGCCTCTCTGAGAGCCACACTGTCTTGGTCTCAGGGTTGCTGTAATTGGGGAAGGAGGGGAGACTTCCTTACCTCCTTCCACTTCCCCTGGGGTTTCCAGCACCTCTGCTGTAAGATGTAAGGCTGCATGGGTCTCCCAGACATCTTATGTGTCATATGAAAGACCTCTGTTGATATATGAATGACCTTTCTTTTATATCTTAGTTGGGGAGAGTTTAGGGGAAAACTTCATTCTGCCATTATGCTGACATCACCCTGGAAAATTATGAATTTTATTAAATGTCTACCTTTAATTTCACTACATCTCATAGACTAGAGTCTATGTGACAAAACAGGAAGTACACTAATGGTACTTCTGCTGCATGACAGTGTCCAATGTTTGTCTCTAGGAAAAGCACTATGTGCAATTGTTTGAGTTGTGAACTAGTTGCTTTTCTCTTGGACCACTATTTTTATTTGAAAGAATAATGGACAAAAATGGTTATTCAGGTTTAGGTATTTTGAAGATATTTTCTCAAAAGTAAATGAAGTAGACTGTAATTTCAAACTCCAACAATATTAGTTGCCAATGACAAAAGATGACTTTTCAAGTGAAAATGAGAATCTTGAAAATTTTACCTACTGTTGTGACCTTGACAATTTCTCAATCCCTAAAGTTTTTTCTGATGAGGTAGGTGGTGATATTAACTAACAAATATAATTAATGTTGTATAATGAGATATACCAAAACTTGGAAGATTTGCATAAATAAGTGAACCGATATTTCCCAAATGACCAATGGATGATGTTACACAATCATGAATAAGTAAAAGTTTCTTTAAGAGTGCAAGATAGATCAGTGGATTTTAGTGTAAGAGTATAAAATATCTTATTGACATGGTTTCAATTTCCACATCACTTGTGAAATTCTGAAGTAGTATCAAAGAAGAATATCCACAATTATCTGTAAAACCTATTAAAATACTCCTCCATTTTCTAACTACAGATATGTGTGAGACTAGATTGACTTTGCCTGCTACAAGTAACACAGTGTCTCACAATGGAATAACTGTAAAGGCAGAGATGAGATTCAGGTTCTCTTCTACTAAGCCAGACATTGAAAAGCATTTGAAAAAAATGTAAATAATGCCTCTCTTCTCACTATTTTTTGGAAAATATGTTATTTTTTATAAAAAAATAGATTTAACATGTAATAGGCTTATTTTAAATTTTTAAAGAATTAATAAAATATATATATATTTTATATATAAATATATATAAATAAATAAATATATATATATATTTTGGTGAGGAAGATTGGCCCTGAGCTAACATCTGTTGCCAATCTTCCTCTTTTTTTTGCTTGAGGAATATTAGCCCTGAGGTAACATCTGCACCAATCTTCCTCTATTTTGTATGTGGGATGCCACCACAGCATGGCTTGATGAGTGGTGTGTAGGTCCACACCCAGGATCCAAACCTGTGAACCCCGGGCTGCAGAAGTGGAGCACCCGAACTTAACCACTATGCCACTGGGCCAGCTCCTGAAATAATACTTTTAATTTTTTTAGTTTTAGTCTCTAATGTGCTAAATATCAATATATATGACCTACATAACCCTCAATACACTTTAAGTATCTAAAGAGGTCCTGAGAACAAAATTTGAGAACTGCTATTCTACAAAAACTTCAATTGAATACAGTGACAAGATTAATCACACAATTTATTGAGAATATCTATCAAATTGAGATTTCCTAGTAATAAATCAATCACTAAACATTGACTCAAAATGAGCAAAACCTCTCTAAAGATCATTCTTCTTAAATTAAATGGAATGATATATTGCTGATTTCTTTGAAAAGTGACATAGACAACATAGCTCTAATATTAATCCAAGTTAATTAAAAATAACTACCTTTCCAGATATCCTGAAGGGTTTAACACCCTTTGGTGGTGTTATTTACAGTGTTACATTTCTAAGTTTTGTTGTTGTTTTTCTTTGAGAGTTAGATGAAAATGAAATAGCTAATTTGCATGTTTGCATATATTTGCATATCATACTTCAAAAGTTTAATCCTGAGTATGTAAACTAAAAGAAAAAAAAGAATTAGCACAGTTTACAGTGATTATATTCATGGCCAATATATGGCATAAAATACTTAAACTTTTTAAAAATTAACTGATGTGATACAATTGGAAATTGACAATAGATGTCACGTGTACAGATAAATAGGTAAAGAGCTCAATATAAGATATAGATGACCTTGTGTGGGGTGAAGATGGGGGTAGCAGGTAAATAAACAGTATGTAGAAAGAGAACAAGACATTCTTTTTCTGCCATAGCTGTATTGTTACACGATGTGTATTGTAAACATTGAAAACCCTAAACTAGATATAGATATATGTGTGTGCAGAGTCTCTATATCTATACATTAATATATATTCTACACTGATATTTCATAGTTGACTTAACAAATACTTCAAGAGTTCTCAAGGTGTCATTGACACTTGGAAGGTTGCCATCTGTTTGTAATGCAGTTTAAGTTGCACAATTATTTTAAAGTTATAGTACATTTTGCTGTTATTATTTTATTAAAATTAATGGGAACCTTAAAAAAACTGTTTTTATTAGTGGAAATGCAATTAAGACAAAGGTACAAATCATTCCTCATGCCAAAATCAATGGATAGTGTCAAGAAGGCAGTCACGAGATTTAAACTTAGTGCAAGTGTGAAGAAAGAAGGAAAAAAGAATATGTTCAACACGGTATGATATATATATGTATACATGCACACACAATATGATATGATATGATATGATATGACATTATATTGTGTTTAATAGGGGATGTGATAGGATAGAATGATAGTCAACCAGGGGATACGTGGATTGTCAGGATATAGCTTGACTGTAGATTCATTTTAAAGAGAATACTCTTAAAATTTGTTTTTTGGGGGGATAAAGTTTGTAAGAACATTTTAAACATACCTTACCTTCTTCCCTAGTCCATTTTCAAGATATCAGCCAGCGATATTTTAAACAGCAAAATGGATCAAAATGGAACCTTCAAATACTGCAATTGCACTGGGGATAAAATTCAGAATCTTTATTGTGGAATATAAGGCAAATAACTTGATTCTTGCCAACCACTCTGGCCTCACCCAGAATCATTCTCCCCTCGTTCACTGCACACCATCACGGTGGGACTTTCTCTGTTCTTTGCAAAGACAGCACTCTTTCCTGCCTCAAAGCATTTACCCAGGCCCAGTGCTTTTGTGGGAACCTCTCTCCTCATCTGGTTAATTTTTACTGATTGATAAATGTTTTGAAATGCCCCTTTCCCCGACCAATGTGGCCCCTCCAACCTAAATTATTTCTTTTTCTCTTATGCTGTTCTAACTACCTGTGATTCTCTTTCATAGTAATTATCATATTCTGTAAGTATGTACAGTATTTACATATGAAATTATGGTTTAATATGTTTCTCCATTTTGGAGAATGTTAAAATTTTATTCACTGTGTATCCTCAGGATATAGAATCTTTCACATAGAGAACTCTGAATAATTTGTTGAATTAATAAAAAAATGAAAGTCAGTATTACAATCTATGCTTAATTTCTTGCTCAATAACCTGAAAGATGCTCAGTTTAGTGCTCTGGAGAGTTGCCACCGTCATTCTTTTTATTCCACATGTCATGTTTGTTCTAATTATATTTTTTGAATTATAATCTGTCTTTTGAGTTTAATAATAAAAATGTTGCCTTGTATTTTGTAGGTCTGTGGTTTTTTTTAAAAAAAACAGCTTTATTTAGGGGCTGGCCGCATGGCATGCTGGTTGAATTTGGCACATTCTGCTTCGGTGGCCCAGGTTTGCAGGTTCAGATCCTGGGCATGGGACTACATGGGCCTACAGCCCATCGTCAGTCATGCTGTGGTGGCGAACCACATACAACATAGAGAAAGGTTGGCGCAGATGTTAGCTCAGGGTGAATCTTCCTCAGCAAACAAAAACAAAAACAGCTTTATTTAGATATAATTATCGTATCATAAAATTTAACCATTTAAAGTGCACAATTCCAAGTTTTTAATGTAGTTACAAAATAGCAGACAACTCTCACCATAATCTAATTTTGGATCATTTTTATCACTCTGAGAGGAAATACAGTACCCATTAGCAGCTCCTGCCCATGCCCCCTCCAGTCATGGGCAAACCACTAATCTACTTTCTGTCTCTCTCTATTTATTCCAGACATTTCATATAAATGGAATAATACAATATGTTGTCTTTTGTGACTGGCTTTTGTTTTATTTTTAATTCGCTTTTCTAGTCACTGATATTTATTCACTTTTACAATGATCGATTGGGAATTTAAAAAGAGGGTTGTTATCCACAGAAAGATTGAGAAGCACTATTTTAATAAACATGTATACATTGTGCATGGAGTTGCTAGACAAATGGCCATTCAGATAATGTTGAGAAGTTTTAAATATATTCTTATATATGATTAAAACCAATCTAACCACTCTTTTGTACATTTGGCTTTAGATAAGTTTTCAGAAACCCGTGATAGGTGAAAGCAGAAAATAGCTTCTAGGTGGTGCAGTCTGGATGGGAGAGTGGCAACTGAGATAGCTTCACGAGACTTTCTCCTCCACCAAATCTCTGAGTACTCAAATATTTATCATAGATGCTGCCAGGTCACTCTAACTAAGCAGCGTATACTAAAGTCATCCAGGGACATGTGGGTAGTTTTTAAAGATTTTTTTCACACATGATAAACTTTACTTTCTTCAAATATGTATCTGTATTTGTATTTGTATACAATTTTTCAAATCTTATTTTCCAAAATATTTGAAGGCTAAATCTTCTTGGAACAGGGGCTAGACTCAAAGTCTGTGGTAGTGACTTCATAAACAATATGTTTGAGTAAAGCATGCATAGTGATTATAATCCCCAGAAAATTCAAGAAAGACTGATTTCAGCGTTGGCCCAGTGGTGTAGTGGTTGAGTTTGGCATGCTCTGCTTTGGCGGCCTGGGTTCACTGGTTCAGATCCCAGATGCAGACCTATACCACTCATCAAAGCCATGCTGTGGTGGTGACCCACACAAAATAGATGAAGATTTGCTTAGAAGTTAGCTCAGGGCCAATTTTCCTCAGGCAAAAAGAGGAAGGTTGGCAGCACATGTTAGTTCAAGGCCAATTTTCCTCACCAAAAAAAATTTAAAAAGAAAGACTGATTTAGTAGCAGAGTAGACATTTATCTGTAATTAGTGTATATCAAAAAACATATCTAAACACAAAGAGAAAGGAATAGAGGGAGTCAACCCATTGAATCCAAAAGTCACTAGGTCCTTATTTAGGATTATTCTTGTTTGAATTGTTTCTGATTTAACTAAAAAAATAAAGGCAGGGAAAATTTTAACTCAACACTCCCTATTCTACATTTAATTAAAACATGCCTACTGTATACCAAGGACTGTTCTATCTTAAATATACTAAATCTTTTAATCCTTACAACAGCCCCATTTCTGTCATTCCAATTAAAAATGGTGTCACACATGTGCTAAGGGGGTAAAGTGGGCTTCAGAACACAAAGATTTTGGTTCCAGAGTTTCTGTTCTAATCATCATTCCCTAATTTTTAGTTAACTCTAGGTTCTTCTCACATACACATACACATACATACAAAGTTTTCTATATTGAGCTCACTGGCACAACCCAACTTCTTACCCTCAGTTCTACTCTCAGGATTTGAGTATCCCCTGTGAGGACATGGACCAGAATGAATATAATTAGTGATTCTTCCTAGAGCCAGCTCCTTAGTCCTTAGCCCCCTTCTACTTCTTTTTCTTGTCTCTTCTTTTTTTTCCAAAATGTGAGCAGAGAGGTGATTAAAATTTCAGCTTATCATCCAAATTGCAAGGAAGTGCACTGACACAGAACAACCCTGTGTCCTGGAAGAATCACAGCCCACTCTCTATTGCATCTCCAAAAACATTAAATGCAGAGCTCTCTGTTTTCAGATTTTTTCACCCTTAAAACAGTAACATAAACAATAAGCTTCCTTTCCATTGGCTTACAAATTCCTGAGGCAGATTATTGTAAGTGGGGTGTAACACTTATTGGTTCAACTGTTTGTTTGTTTGTTTTTTTTTTGGTGAGGAGGATTGTCCCTGAGCTAACATCTGTGCCAATCTTCCTCTGTTTTGTATGTAGGGCACTGCCACAGCATGGCTTAATGAGCAGTTCATAGCTTCGTGCCTGGGACCCAAACCTACAAATCCCTGGGTGCTGAAGCAGAGTGCATGAACTTAACCACTATGCCACCAGACCAGCCCCTCAACTGCTTTTTTTTTTTTGCTTGATGAGACAAGTTTTAGTAATTGTTCATATTACAACATTTCTGTGATTGGGTCAGCACTTGCTGTCCACTGCAAGGTTATTGCTTTTGTTTTCACATTTTTTTTAAATTGCAACATCTACCCTGGATAAACCAACTTGACATTTGTTTTGTTTTTTTCTCCACTACACAAGCAATGTAAACAGAGATAGTACCTGTAGGATATTTCCTATACAGTTCCGTTGAAACAATGGATTGGGAAATGAATCCATCCAAAAAATTTTCTCAACTATAATTAGAATGGGTCTAGTGGATAAACTACATAACCAGACTTCTTCAATTGAACTTATCTTTTTATTCGAAGATTCCCATCATGACAAAGACTCTGACAATTTCTGAAATCAGCATAAGTATGTAATTTGGGGTCTTAACAAATATTACCAGAGTCTCATGACTTCTGCCTCATCACAATTATTCTTTGGATCATATTATTTCTATGCTTCAAGCCAGGCCTATTAAACTGATGTTGACTAACTATTTTTGAATTAAAGCAAAACAAAAGAAAAACTCAACAAGAATGTCTAAGTAAAAGTTCTTGTTTTTGCTCTATGAAAATCTTACTCCAATTCTCTCTATATTTTAGATATGAAGCATCATCTTAACTGGGAACTTAAACAACTTAAATGCCCTACTAATACGTTCATATCTATGCTTCATAAACACCAGTTAATACCTATCAAAGGAAAAACAGGAGACAGGTTCAAACTGATAAATGTGTTCAACTCACAGGAGACAGAAGAACACTGAATTCTATGAGAAAAGCTGTCCTTTCCATGAGCTTCAAAAACATGGATCTCCTGGGCATATGGGGAAATAGGTAAAAACTACAGCAACTCTTTTTATTGATAATTTGCTTTGATCCTGCTCATTAATTATTCTTTGTCTCAGGCTAAACAACATAAATAGTTAATTAAGTATAAATTAGTAGACACGAGTTTTCTTTTCCACCAGTTTGGGATATTTTAATTACCAAAGAGTGGCCTGAATAGATAGCCACATTATTATTTAGTTTAATAACTATATATTTTAATTATTTTTCAAAATTTTGCAGTTCTTGGAATACATGTTTCTAAAGTTTATGAGAACATTACCGTACTTGAAGTGGTAGCTTCTCTTAGAACAAGCATAATGCATTACTTACGTATGCTGTATTGGTTTTGGCACAAAACTCGCACATATACAGCACATTTATACACATATAATCAAATTACTTGATCAATATAACAATTTCATAAAATGACAATGTATATATGCTAAATGAAAACGCTGCTTATTAAGCAGGAAAAAGGGAATATTTCCTAATAATTTTAGGAAAAATAGAACAAAAATCCATATTCCATTAAATGTTTCATTCTATGATCTTCTCTTGTCATTACAGTTATTGCCTTGTTAGTTCTTAATTATCTCCCGGAAATATTTTCCAAAAGAGATGAAGCTTTGTCTTTAGTTCAGCTGCAAATAAACAGACCATAGATCCTTCTAAAATATTCTAAGTTACATCCATAGCTTTTGAAGGACCAGAAAGTTCAGCCCATTATCTATCTATCTATCTATCTACCTATCTATCTTTCTTTCTATCTATCATCTATTATTGACAGAAGATTATGTACACATGTGGAGTCCAGAAAAAGGGGCAAATCTTCCTTTCCTATGCCCATTGTGCACTTGGCACTTTCACCCCTCTGTCTTCACCACTGGGAGCTGGATTTTAAACCCTAAGTTCTTCTAGAGGTATTAGAAGCAAAGACAACTGTCATATTGGAGGGAACTGAGGCTATAAATGAGGGCAACAGCCCGTGAATACTGCCATAGAGCTTAAATCTATAATGATAGAAAGAAGAAAGACATAAGGATAAAAAGATAAAATATAAAATATGTGGTACTGTCTTCGGCATATGGAAAACAAAATGCAAATATTATTTATTATTTCAATCAACGATTGTGGAATAGAAAGAATTAGACTAATTTAACCTGCCCCTTCCTAATTCCTTTAGTTTGCTCAGCTACAACCAAACAAGAAGCCTAGCAACAGTTATTAGTAAATGTTTATCTATTTCTTTCTGTATTTAGAGTTATGTTTTTTATGCCAATTTATCATAGGTAAGACCTTGTTCTGTTATTAAGTGTATCACACATACTTGGGGAAGACCAACACCACAACTTTTTTACTCAAAAGTATCTGCCATGAGGTCAATACTATAGCCGGACACTTTTTATTTGTTACCAAAGAAGAACATGGCTATTTTGAAAAATCAACAAACGTATACAAGAGAAAAATAAGAATTAAATCCCCCAGTTTCAAACTGGAAACAAAACAAAAATCAATCAGCAGTAGAATGCATAAATAAATGTGCTGTAATCACACAGTGCTCTACTATTCAGCGAAGAGAATGAATGAAATGTAGCTACATACAATAACAATGATGAATTTCACAACCATGGTGTTGAACAAAGGAGCCAGCTACCAAATATTACATGTTGTATGTTTTCAGTTGTAAATTACCCAAACCTGCAACGCAAACTTATGTTAATATTGAGCAGAGGGAGTGATCGGGGGGATCCAGGAGAGGGTCTTCCTGAGTGTTAGCCATGATCTACATCCTGATTTGTGTAATGTTTACAAGAGTATGTTAATTAGTTGAAAATTCATTGCTTTTCCTTTTTTCTTCTTCGTGTATATTATGATGCAACACAAAAATTTTTTAAAAATTCACCATTACTATAAGGCTAAAACCTCTTAACCAAAAATTCCTTAGTCAAGATGTGTTTTGGAATTCAGAAATCTTCATATTTTAGAAAGTTAATACAATACATATGTAATGCCAGTGGGGTCTGGGCAGCATCTAATTATCAACACATTAAATCTGTGTACCAAAAGTATGAATATCCAGACTAAGAAAGAGGCACAAAGACTGTGAATAGATTCATAGCAATTAAGGCCAGATTTTTCCACCAAATAAGTAATGTCAGGTCTGTGACTAATTTTCTCATGCTTTAAAAATCTTAAACATTGTTAAATTTGATCAAATTCTATTTAGCAACTATAAAGTAATCATATAGATATTTCCCCTTCTGATGATTAATGTAGTTAAATAGGTTGAGGCACCTTGCATTCCTAGTATAAATATTACTCAGTTGTGGCCATTAGTCTTTGAAAATATTTCTGAATTTCAATTGCTAATATTTTATTTGGGATCTTTTATTCTAATTTTCAAAAGTGTTGTTTCTTTATGTGCATAACCCTTAATGGTAAGACTTCAAAGCATCAGTTCTGTTTTTTTAAGATAAGTAATTAATTTCTGCTTTAATTTGCTCTATTTAATATTATTTTTCTAATTTTATTTATTTATGTATGTTATAGCTTCCTGAATTAAATCTTTTGCCATTTTAAAATTCTTCTATTATTGCAACAATTTTAAAAAGTCTTGAATTTTTCACTGAATATGGCTTTGTCCCTATTTCAAAAATTTATTTACCTATACTCATTAAACAACAAATTTGGTTATTTTTATGAGTTTTTGTTTTAAATTGTATTGATTAGAGTGCTTGGAAAAAATATTGATTATAATGGCCTTTATTATTTTCTGTCATTCATTCTTCATTTCTATATCATATTTCTCTCATTAGCAATATGCCAAAATTTAAGCCCATTGCTAATGTTTACTTATTAAACCTAAGAGTTCTAATATCAATGTCTGCTTTTGAAAAATAATCATAGCAATGCGTACACTGCTCCAAAACTTGGTTTGAGGAGTGAAGAGTGACATTGTTTTCTAATTATAAAATACAACTTTACAAAAGTAAATTTTCTATTTACAAAATACAATTTTACAAAAATCCACTCAAAATGGATTAAAGACTTGAACATAAGACCTGAAACTATAAAAGTCTTAGAAGAAAATGTAGGGTGTAAGGTCTCTGACGTTGGTCTTGGCAATGATTTTTCCAATTTGACGTCAAAAGCAAAGGCAACAAAGCTTCTGCACAGCAAAGAAAACCATCAACAAAACAAAAAGGCAACCTATGGAATGGGAGAAAATATTTGCAAACCATACATCTAATAAGCAGTTAATATCCAAAATATATAAAGAACTCATAGAATTCAGTAGCAAAAATCCCAAACAATCCATTTAAAAAATGGGCAGAGGACCTAAATACACATTTTTCCAAGGAAGACATACAAATGACCAACAGGTACATGAAAAGATGCTCAACATCACTAATCATGAGACAAATACAAATCAAAGCCACAATGAGCTATCACCTCACACCTGTTAGAATGGCTATCATCAAAAAGATAAGAAATAACAAGTGTTGGAGAGAATGTGGAGAAAAGGGAACCCTTGTGCATTGTTGATGGAAATGCAAATTGGTGCAACCACCATGGAAAACAGCATGGAGTTTCCTCAGCAAATTAGAAATAGAAATACTACATGATCCAGTAATCCCACTTCTGGAGGTATATCCAAAGAATCTCAAAGAGGTATCTGCACTCCCACGTTCATTGCAGCATTATTCACAATAGCCAAGACATGGAAACAACCTAAATGTCCATCAACAGATGAATGTATAAAGATGTAGTATATATATATAAAATGGAATATTATTCATCCAAGAGAACAAGAAAATCCAGCCATTTGAGACAACATAGATGGACCTTGAGGGCATTATGCTAAATGAAATAAACCAGATGGAGAAAAAAAATACGGCATGGTATCATTTATGTGTGGAATCTGACAAAAAACAGTCAAACTCATGGAAACTCAGTAGAATCAGGGGCTGAGAGGTGGAGGAAATGGGGAGAGGTTGGTAAAAGGGTACACACATTCAGCTTAAAAAAGTGACCTTGTTTTCTATTTACCTTTAGTAATTCTATATTATATTGATTCATGTTTGGTACTAGTTTTCCATGTTCGTATTTCCAAAATAATGGGCAGTATTCATTAGCATGAATGAATGTAACATGGGTGCACATTTCTATCATTTACATATCATAATATGTAAAAAAATATTGAAATGAAAACTTTAAAGGTATTCTGGCGAGGCGACAAAAGCGGAACACTATAGTATGGTTACTGGATTAGGAAGACACGTCAAAGATAAATCTTTATAACTTCTGTTCCCCTCTGCCCTTCATTCTCTTCAAGCCTTAGCTGAAATATTTTTTTCAATGAGGCCTTCCCTGAGTACCTTTCTAAAACTAGAAATATCCTCCCTCCCACCATACTCATTGCTTACATCTTTTTTTCATGACATTTATCAGTATCTTCTCGTTAAAAAACAATTCTCCATAAATCTGTCTAATGTGTTTCTGCACATCTTGCAAACAGATGATTTGTTTTTGGTCTGCACTATCTTTTTCAAAGATGCTCACATAGCAGTCTTAGATGATAGAGGACATGTCTTCTCTGGAGCAAAGTCAGGCGTGCTTACTGCCCATTATAAAAGATTCAGATTCCCAAAGCCAAGGGTCCCCCTGTGATAACTCAACACCTCGTGTGTGTAGTCATCACCTGCCTTCTTCAATTCTTCTTGTGGGAATTGGTACTCAGAGAACCTGTGAAAGAAAATGATACCCTGGATATTGCTATTGCTTTGGATAACAAAACCCTTTGGGAGTCTCATGTTTTCTGGCAACATCCATAAAATTGTGGCAGGCTAACTTATTAGCTTACACGTAGGGTAAAATCCCAGATACTTCACAGTTCTTAACAGTGATACAGTTTACATTTTACTTGCTGATTTCTTATTTTCTGTCTCCCACTCTCTCCCATGTGGAATGTAAGCTCTGTGAGGACAATAACTTTGTCTATTTTTGTTCGCTCCTCTATCTCATGTGGCTCACACACACCTGGCACATAGTAGGCATGATATACTCTTAATTAAGTGAGAACTAATTTCTAAAGTTGTGTAATAAGAGGAGCTGTCTAAAACATGGATTCTGCCCAAAATACTCTTCACTATTAGTTGTAAACTATTTTCTGAGATTAATTCACACATTAATGGGAGTTTTTATTAGAATTGGCAAATATTTTGGAAAAAAATTATTCACAATAAAGATTTTATTTTGAGAACAATACTATTTCAACCATAAAGAAATTTAAAAAAGTGAGATTATTGCTATGATAGGTCACTTTTCATGACTAATACAATTTAAAATAGTAGCTAACATGTGAATACACCTGGTTTCTAGGGGAGGCTGCACCAGAATTCTTAGGCTTGGAGGGAGGGTCTGTGTGGCTGGCTGGCTCTGCCTCATTTGTGCCTGACCCTGAGCAGGCCTTGTTAAGTCAGCCTGGTGTGAATAGGCCCAGGGGACCCTGGGCAAAAAGCAGGGTAGGAGGAACATGTTATTGCAGAGATAGAGTCACCCAAATATCACTGCTGTAGAGACAGAAAGTCTACTGTGGCAGGAGGAGTTGATGGCAGTCTATAGGCAATGCCTAGTTAAATTATCTCTTTCCATTAGAAGAAATGTACCTGCTACATATTGAGATTCACTGTAATGATCTGTGACCTGTATAGAGGAAAGAAATTTGCCACATTGGCTGTACTACAGTATTACATGGAACATATGAGCAATTAAGAGAAAATAATGGAGACGCTATTAAACTGTAATCTCAATTGAATTGTGCAGATCCCACCACTGAAAGGTAACTACATGGGCATCTCTCTGAGAAAGGGGTAGAGAAAGTAAAACACGGCAGCTTCCATGTGCAAAAGAGTGAGAGCAGAAGAGCAGCCCTGGAATTTTGTTCTTCCATCTTCACTGGTGATAACAAAGAGCAGAGCAACAATGGCAAACTCAAGTGACCCATGTCATGATTCACTGTTGGAACTGAAATATGCCATTGGTGGAAAAGAACAGTTTAATTATTTGACAAATTTTGGGGAGCATTACCGGGAGGATCCTATGGTAGAAACATTGGGTTCAAAGCTACAGTTCAAGGAGCCTCAACACAACTTGTATCCATGTTGCTGAAAGAGAATGCAGGAATAGAAAACTAAGAGAATTAGCTGAGATAACAGAGAGAGTTAAACAAGAAATTAGGGGAAAAAATGGAGACACTAAAATACAGAAGCCCAAATTTCTCTTCAGCTGAAAAGAGAGCCCAAGGCAAGGAAACAAAAACAAAAATAGAGATAAAAACATCTTGCCCTTTGCTCATGCCGGGATTGTGTTACCTGATGATAATCCCAACCAGCCTGTTTTGGATCATATAAACACAAATATTAGAATGCCTGAATATTAAACCAATTGCAATGATTCAAAGCAAGGAAGTGTTATATTGCCACACAGGACTGCCTGAAAAATGTGGCAAAGGACTTCTGGAGGATGGTATTGCAGAACAACAAGTAGGTGATTGTTGTGACAATGAAAGAAGTGGAGAGGGGAAAGAGTGGATATGTCAACTACTGTCCTAACAAGTATGCTCAAATAAATGTGTCATCAGGCATTAAGAATGTCAAAGAAAGTGCTTCTCATGATTATGTATAAAGAGAACTTTAACTTTTGAATTTGAATAAGCTCTATTCCAGGGAAATAAAGAAAGTTTCTAGCAATATCACTTTCAGATCTGGCTGGAATACATAGGGCCCAGTGACCCAGTAGCTGTGTTGGACTTCTTGGAAGCTGTTCACCATAAACAAGAGAGTATATGGGACATGGGGCCATGCTGGTTCACTGCATGGCTGGGATTGGCCAGACAGGACTGTTCGTTGCAATTAACATCCTTAGTGACATCATCAGAGAGAACGTTAACTATGACATTGGTGTTCTGAAGAGCATTCAGATGGTGTGGTCTTTTTTTTTTCAGATAAGAAGAAATCATCTTTATAATAAACACAATGTTATGTTGTTTAGAATTTCATTTTAAATTGAAGAAGCAGTTTTATTGTTGCCTATATTTTTTAGATGATATAAAGACATATTACCTACCTGAAACTTGTTTACCAGTTTGTGAAATGTACAGAACATTTAAGTTGCGCCCTCTTCCACAGCTTACAGGTATTGCGTTTTTAACACAGCAGATACTTATCCATTAAATAACTTATAAACAGCCATTGAACACATTGCTACAGTAACTTGACCTCCTTAGATAATTTTGCCTTTATAATCTTTCTTACAATTTCTTATATGTGTATAATTTTGCTTGGGGTCCTTTTTCACTTTCTTCAGTCCATCCTCTCTTTCATTTTTCACAGTCTGACAGCGAGAGTGAACACACTTGCTGAGTTCTACCTCCAGATTAAAATATCTTGAGGATGTGGTAGAAAAGACAGATGTTGCAGTTTAAATCTGCATTCATATTCATATGTAGGCATATCCTTTATTCCTTATGCAAGAAACTGCTGCAAGGAGTCTATTCCAGTCTTCTGAGAGGAGAATCATCTCTCTGACTTTCCGTCCTCGCAGAACTCTTGCTAATTATAAGTTCAATGATTGCATTTCTGTGGACTTCATCCTCTTCATGGGATCTTTCGGATAAGGGATCAATGAGGCCATCAAAATGCCTGTTTTTAAATACTTTTCAAAAACATTAGTCTTGCACATTCTCAGGGAAAAGGAAGTCATCTCCCTTCTCACATCTCTGTCAATCACTATAGTTTCTAAGCTTGTACAATATTCTAGGTTTGGTGAAGAAATTAACTCGGTTTGTAAATATTTTATTAGAACCCTCTTCCTGCTTAAAAATGTTTAAAGATATTTTGTAATTCTTAAATAAAGTTAATTTTGTTAGACAGCATTTTCAGTAAAAAAGAGCCTTAGCTGAAATTATAATATGCAAATATTAAAAAATGATCAGCATTAAGATATTTGTTTTTAGAAAATATTAATTGTGTAAAATATTGTTCATCTACATTGTGAAGAACTTAACAGGTTCTTCCTCTTGCTGAGTTAAGTGCTTCTGCTAGTCAAAGTGGTGCCATTAGCCTAGAAGGTATTAATTTTTTCAACAAAAAATTGTTTGTGTCTATAGCAGACGCAAAGCAAAATCTCCTCTCTTCAACTTGAGTAACTATGACTATTCTATGCAAAAATTTCAGAATCATATTAACAAAAATCATATGTAGGTAGGCAAATATATAATTTATTTTTTAATTGCCAAGATGACTTTCTCTAGGGTTTTTCTTTTCTTTTATTGGAGAAAAATGCTACCAGCCATGGCACAGCTTCAAAAAATCTGCCTTTACTGAAATCACATTGAAATGGATTAGCAGCTCTGTGCCCAGATTTTATTAGTTTACAATACTATAATCCAAGTTTACTTTTAAAAGCATTGCATCAGCAAAATGCCCTCTGGTATGCCTCAATTTATGTATTTAATTGAACCACCTAGTTTTACAACTGCGAAATATTTCCGCACAATTCACAAGCCCCATCAAGGAGGGATAGATTTGTGAAAACAGGTGTAGGGGTCCCACTGTTTCTACCAATTTCCTTTAAATGTATGATTTATCTGAAATTATTGAAAGAAAAGGATTGCACAGCTTCACAACAGGTAAACCTGGTCCCCCAATGGTGATACGATATTTGTTTTGTAAAAGATGCATGTCTAATCAAGTGCCATATTGATGAAAATATTCTGGCTTTTTGATATCTTTACTCAATATCTCTACTTCCAGTCTTATAACCCATCTCCTTGGAATGTGGCATGTCTCCAAGTAAAAGATTATTTCAATAATTCTGCTGGCTGCTTGCATATTTTATGAGTATGCTTCCAGATTTTTAAGTTGGATTTTTAGATCAGGTTACGTAGGTTGTTGGTTATTGCCATAACTCATAGTTTTGTGCTATTTAGGTTAGAATGATTGAAATAAAATTGACTGAAACATGTCTCTGTCCTGTGCTAAAATACAATTCCAGCACAGGCTAATAAAGTCATGTCTTAATATTTATTCATGTATAAGATATGCCAAATGGACATATTGATCTTTTTGCTAGCTTTTAATTTTAAAAAGCTCACAAATATCAGAAATAAAATGTTTAACTATATTTTCATTTCCCCCCAAGAAATGACAGAAATTAACCAGTTATATGTAACTATTTTATTAATATAGCTCTTTTAAAGGCTGTATTTAAAATAATCTAATACCATAGATTTTTTAAACACTTTTTCCAGTTTCCCCTTTTCTCACAGATGTGAGTCATTCTTTTTAGAAGGAAATAAGAAATGTAAAATCCCAACTTAAAATAAATTCTAGTGCTAAGATTCTAACGACACCTTAAACTTACCTATCTTGCTTTCTAAGATGGAATGGATGGTTCGAGTTCTGCTTTAAAACTATAACCAGAACAGAACAAACCTGGGATACATTTTCTTGAGGAAAGCAACAGGTAGGTCTTCCATGGTTCTCTTGGCTCAGCATGATGTTTTTTTAAGATGAAAAAAGAGACTATAATCTATCAAGTAAAAGGTGCATTAAAATGAGATTTCTATGATGTTCACTGCAGGTTTCGTGTATCTTGTAATAATTCAAAATCTTCAACATATTTCCTACTTCTCAAAATATAATCCCGGAATCTTTCCTTGGGACCACACACTGCCCAATTCCGAGTGGAATGTTTCTATTCAATTCCTATCCAATCTGGCTAATCCCTTCCCAACAAGGTTGTTTGCTCAGTGTTCGCTGGAAACTGAGCTTACGAGAGACAAAAATGTCCGTCCAATTCACGTGAAAGTTTGATCAGTCTTTGTAGCGATGGATAGGAAAAACATTCAGAAGGTTTATCAGCTTTCTGGACTGTACTGACTAAACTTGTGGTGTCATTATGTCGATAATACCCGATCAAGAGTTCCACTGTGACAGGGGTGACTGGCTAGTCTGGGCTCTAAGACTGGATAGTTTTCCCATTGAAAGAACCATCATGAGCACCATCCATCAAGGTCTCAAACCTTTATTCAAATAGAAGCCTGAGTCACTTTATCACCTGTGCCTGTTGCGTATCGTCTTCATCGTCTGAACTAGAAGATGCAAAAATAAAGGTTCTAGCTCCTCAGAAACTTGAGGGTAACTATCATTTTATTAATGTAATTCACATGAAAATCACATATTCCCCTTTAAAATAACTGTCTGTGCTTACCTAAAATGAGAATCTGGAGAAAAATAAGTATGTGCTTTTGACTGGCTTGTAATATTGGAAAATTTCTCATTCTCTTTCATGCACTGCATTTACTCCACCACAATTAGACTTTTAACAGCAAATGAGAATATTTTAAAAATTTCACTATTTCATTAAATCATCACATCAAAACTGAATTGACTTAAAAAATAAGATAACCTGTACCATCAAGTCTTATCTCATTTGTGCCACCTTTCATTGTCACTTTTCTAATGCTCTACCATCAAAATATATAATTTTTCTTTGAATGGTAGAAGCAAATGTTTCACTTGTGTTCCCATAATATGCATTGATATACTTTTTAAAATAGTTCTTTCTCACCCCTCTTATTTTCTTTCAATAGGAAAATTCCTTACATATGAGTAAATGGAAATTGAATTAAACTGTGACCTGCCAAAGTCAATTTTAAACATCGTTATTCACTAAGTTGCACACATCAAAACATGATTAAGTATTTCATGAAAGGGGCAATGGCATAAAATGGGTTAAGCAACAAAGTCTGGACAAACACTAGCTATAGTATAAAGTTTAAAAGCATGTATACCAACAAATCAACTAAGAGACTAAACCTTTCACATTTACCCAACCAGAAATATTAGCGATCTCCTGATTCTTCAAGTTTTTGTGAGAAACAAAGAATGTAGGTAACTGGAGGAGGGGGAGGGAATCTGAGTTATTTTATGGTTGTCATCTACTCTTTCCATTCAAGACAGCATAATTTCCTCCTGGAAGGAAGCAAATTTCATGCCTCAGGCTGGGTATAAATCAAACAGAAATGCTATAGCATAGACTGTAATTTTATAAACTATCATGTTGTGGAAAATAGAGTTAAGCTGTAATCTATGGTGCAGTTACCATCCCTCTAAGGAATAATTGAGAAATGGCCAAGCAGCTCGAAAGAGCTATGGGTGCGCTGATCTTTTGGCACCTCCAGAGAAGGGCTGGGCTCCTTCAGGGAAATGATTCAAGGGAAGTTTTCATAGCGCCTTTTAAACCACAAAGGTTGCTTAGGCAGGTTTCAGTAAAGCCATGAACATCTCTTTCACAACATGAACAAATTTCTAGCTATTTAAAAAACAGCCTTTTCTTCCAAGTAAGATTTACATTAACAGCTCTGAAAAAGTCTGAGGCATTTCTTAAAAGTTTACAATTTTAGAAAAGGAGATGAAAACTTTCATTACACGCTTCTAGAACAGAATTAATTTTAATGAGTAGGATGTATATGTAAAATTTGGTAGAATTTCTAAATATCATAGTTTAGATTGGTATAAATCTAATAGGTTGCTGTGAATCAGCTCCAGCAAAACTGATCAACTGAAACAGTGAGATATTAAATAGTGATTTTTAGCATTTATCTTACATTTTCCATATTCAAAGAATCATCAACTCTCGACCGTCCAGTGTGCTAATGGCTTATAGCTTTTACTTTTTGGTCCATTCTCTGCTGCCTGCCTTCTGGGTATTTCACCAGCCATCAGGCGTCTCCATCACAGGCTAGCCAGAGGAAAAGGAATGAGGGGACTTTCAAACCAGTCAATTTCATCGTTCATCCCCAGTACTTTTATTTTTTTTAACAGACCAGTGGAGGATAGTTTGAAATCATTGCCTAAACTCAAATATTACATTAACTTCATATCTCTCTTATCCATATCGTGTCACTTGAAATTACAAATATTATTCACTTTTGACAACTTGAGCACAGAATGTAGAGTCTTAAAGATATGTTTTTACATTTTGTGCAAAGTACACCACTTTTTAGGAAAGGCTTGGTAAATTCTTGCCTGTTTACTCTGTCTTAATTTCTGTCAGGTATTTTAATTGTAAAATCAACATATGTTTATTATAAGGAACCAAACCATAATAAGGGATATTATTTTTTTCCCTATTTCTGTTCTCCCAAATCACCAAATTTCATTCCCTGGAAGAAATTACAGTGAACTCACATCGATGCATATCCTTCCAGATGTTTTCTTTTTCTTTTTTAAATAGGTGATATTTTGTATTCTGTTTTCAAATTGATTAATTTTTGACTACATAAAAATGTGCATTCCTCCATGTTGAATCATGTAGATCAATTAAACAGCTGAATATTGTATTATTTCCAAATTCATTTCACCAGTCTAAAATAAAAGAACATTTAGGTTACAAAAATATTTTATGCTTATGAACCATGCTAGAATAATGTTTATATCTATTTACCTTTGTCTATCTTTCTACTTTTCTATCTATCTTTCTATCTATCTAATCTATCGATCTCTGTCAACAACATGTGTGTATATCTGTTAAAAAAATTCCCAGAAGTGAAAAAGCTGTCAAAAGTTATGAATATTTAGGGGGCCGCCCGGTGGCGCAGCGGTTTAGTCCGCGCTTGGCAGCCCAGGGTTCGCGGGTTCGGATCCCGGGCGCCCGCCGACGCACCGCCTGTCTGTCATGCCGTGGCGGCGTCCCATATAAAGTGGAGGAAGATGGGCACGGATGTTAGCCCAGGGCCAGTCTTCCTCAGCAAAAAGGGGAAGATTGGCAACAGATGTTAGCTCAGGGCTGGTCTTCCCCACAAAAAAAAAAGTTCTGAATATTTAAAATTTTTATAGATATTGTCAAGTTGTTCTTCAAATAGTTAAATTTACTTTTCAATTGTTACTAAGTGGCTGATATAGTGGTTTTCTAATAAAATATGATGAAAATAAGAGCTGGAAGGAGTAACTCTTTAGCAAATGTTCAAGTAAATGAATTTTTATTTGTATCACTTCAACTCACCAGAATAAAAGCATCTTGGCACTGTTAAATTTTTCATACATATACTCAAGTGCCTGCCTTTGTACTCTCTCTGTATATATGTGTGTGTGTGTGTGTGTGTGTGTGTGTGTGTGTGTGTGTGTATAGCTATGTTGTACTATTGGTAAAGAATAGGGTTCTAAATGCTCAAAGTTCTGTGACTTGTTTGACTCGACTAATATATAAAAATAAATAATAATTTAAGGACATCTACCAGTGTTGAGTCTGCTGAAATGGACAACAACCACATACTCTTTCAATAATTGAGAAAAATTATAAGATGGTGCAAATTTAACACACTGGCTGAGAAAAATAAGTAAATAATCCCCAATTATGAATGTTATAATCTAATGTTTCCAGTAATAATAACAATGCATTTATTCCACTATTCATTTTTTCAAGAATTTATTATGTGTCAGTTTGATGTGTGTAGATCACGTGAAATAACTCCCACCACACCTATTCTCAAGAAGTGCACAGGATAGTGAGAAAAGCATTTACATAAATAACTAAATTACAACAAATTTTATAACAGCAATCATTAAAGTATGCCCACAGAGATTTGGGAGCCTAGAAGAGAAGAAAGCCAATGATTCCTTTGGTTTGTTAAACAAAGTAGCAACATTGATTTTCAGCATTCCAGACAGACTAAAACTCCTGGCTTGCTCTTCACCACAAGTTTAGGTATCACCTCTAAAGATTTTATGCCTCTCTTTTCAGCTTCAACTCCTACTAATCTTATTTTTCATTGTACTACTACAATTCTTTCCACTTTACAGAACTTACACCTGATGCTTAATCAACACCAGGCTGCTCTCTCTTTGATGAACATACCTTTCATGAAGGCTTTATTATTCCTGACACCTTGAAGGCACATCCCCATATCTACTTGCTGTGATTCTACCTTGCGGAAAGGGCCAGAACTAGAGCCACCTCTGTTATACAATTATTCAAGTCAGTTCTATGCCCCTTGGCACTTTATCTATGCCTCTATTCATCAGAATCTGATATTTTCTTTTTAGTAACAAACAAATATCCCTTAGGCTCAAGTTTTTTTTTTTTTTTTTTTTGGTGAGGAAGACCAGCCCTGAGCTGACATCTGTTGCTAATCCTCCTCTTTTTGCTGAGGAAGACTGGCCCTGGGCTAACATCGTGCCTATCTTCCTCTACTTTATATGGGACGCCGCCACGGCATGGCTGACAGGCAGTGCGTCCGCGGGCGCCCGGGATCCGAACCCGCGAACCCTGGGCTGCCAAGCGCGGACGAAACCGCTGCGCCACCGAGCCGGCCCCTTAGGCTCAAGTTTTTGACAGTTGTAGTTATGTTATTTATTTTTTAACCTCATTGTTTAGGATGTATCTATAAAACAGATTAAAAATAATAATGTAATATAACCTGTACTTGACAAGCATTTTTTTATGAAATTGAATTTATAAAAATTGACTCAACATACTGTTTGGTCTGTAGAAGCCTACATTGATGGCTCTTCAGTTTCCCACAATCTATTAGGAGCCTAGAACACAGTAAGCATTGAAGAAGTAAAGTCATACTTCCATTGATCATCATCATCTAGTATAGCCTCTAATGCAATAAAATGTAACGATAATACAACCAACCCACATAAATAATGTCCCTTTAAACATCAGTATAATGTTGACTGTGATATAAAGAAGGCACATTTCCATATTTAAATGTTCAGGTGTATGTGGAGTTAAATTGTAGACTAAAAATATTATAAACATGTTTTTTACATATATAAGATTTGTCCATTGTCCATAAGTAAATGGTCTTCCATGAAGAGCATCCTTGGCTCTCTGCCTTATTAAGTGTCTACAGCCCCTCCCAATATTCTCCTGCACAAATTTCCAAAACACCCAGCAAGGCAGTATTATCCTTTTTAATAAACAATGTTCTAAATGGAGAAGATTTATAGTTATTCTAGTTATCATAATCATGTTACTCAATTTAATTTTTGCTAGTTTTACCTACTTCTAGAATATTAACAAAGTTGCAATTGTAAGAAGAGTAAAAAATAAGAAATAGCATCAAGATTAAAAAGGATCAGGGATTAATATCTGACTTTATGCATGTATTTGTTTCTCAAGGTTACAGCATTGAAACTAACTTGATGTTATTGTGGATTTATACTAGAAAGGAATCTCTCTGATACAGCAATATCTAAATATAGCGCTAAAAGAAAATGTTACTGATGTAAATGTTAGGCTGGGGCATTAGATTATACTTTGTATGTCTTCTGCAATTAAAAAGTATTCATAGCTTGGGGACTGGCCCAGTGGCCGAGTCATTAAAGTTCTGCATGATCCACCTCAGCAACCCAGGTTCACAGGTTTGGACCCTGGGCACAGACCTACACCACTTGTCAAGCTGTGCTGTGGTGGCCACCCACATACACAATAGAGGAAGATTGGCACAGATGTTAGTGCAGGGCTAATCTTCCTCAAGCAAAAAAAGAGGAAGATTGGCAACGGATGTTAGCTCGGAGAGAATCTTCCTCAGCAAAAAAAACAACGCGTTCATGGCTCAAATTGAAAAAATACATTTCTGGCCATTCAGGAGACATAAAATGTGTCCATCTGCAAATTAACAATCTTTAAATCACTTGGATAAATCCCTTGGTGATCTATATCTTAAAATTGAAGTTAAATGGGCAAAATGTCAAAAGCGATAAAATTACTACACGTGTGCTAAGTTTTGTTTTAACGAAATGAGTCTTTCTTGATTGTATACCTCAATATTTTTGTAGTATTATTTTTCCCTGTAGGTTTTTTCATGTTTATTTGCTGAATAAGCAAATGATGAGACTGGAATGTATTTTACAAAAAGCTATTGAAATTTCAATGACAAGATTTTCAATTCATTCGATTCTACCTTTCTTGCTGAAGACAAACAAACAAGTAAATACAAATGAGTCAAGTGTAACAGAAACATCTTATTATTATAAACCAAATTTAGGACTCATTTGAAGAAATATCGATTACCATTATATTTTCATAGGCTAGACTAAGTCACAAATCAATGTAGTTATATTTTAAAGTATATTCCAAGCATATGAATATTAATAATTGCCAATAAACATTGCCGAGTTAGCAAAATCAACCAGAAACACATGGAACTGTAGAAATTAAACAAATTTATAAATTGTGAACATATATATATATATATACACACATATAAATATCAGTACACCTTCATTGTAAATTCTTTTAGGAAAAATGCAAATAATTAAATTTCAATGTGTTTTCAATATGTGACAATTAACTTACAATTATCAAACATTAATTAAATGTCAGTTCTAAGAGCTTTCCAAGTATTAAATCATTTCATTGTTGTAATTTATTCACATTAAATAACATATTCATCAAATGCAATTATGAAACATAATAATAAAATGAACACCCGTGGTGCTGTGTTCCTATATCCAACTCAAGCACTTAGATGTTGTTGATGCTAATGAATCGACGTGTTCCCTCCCATCCCATCACAGCCCCTCCCAACACTGGAAACCTGCGTCCTCAGTTGTGTTTATCATCCACTGCTTTCCTAAAATATTTTTCCCCCACATATGTATATATTACTACACAATATTTATTCATTTTGGCTGATTTTGAGTTTTATCAAAACAAAATCAGTCTGTATGTAGACTTCTGCAATTTGCGTTACTTCATTCAATGTTATGTTTGAATGAAACATACATTCAAACATACATAGTTGTAGTACATTCATTTTGATCTCTACATGACATTTGTTTTGGCAATTATACCCTAATAATTCACAATTCTATTATTTATGCCATGTCCTGTTAATAAACATTTGCATTTTCTCTAGTCTGTTTGTAACGCTATTACAAACAATGCCAATAACTTTTTTACTCATGCACCTGATATGCTTATACAGGACACACACACACACACACACACGCACACACACACAATTTCTGGTTCATAGGGCCATAGGGCACCTGATATTCAACTTTATTAGATAATTCAAAATTGTTTTCCAAAATGGTCATAGCTGTTTATAGTCCTGCAGAAACTGTATGAGTTGCTATTTATTTACTCATTCTCTCAACAATTACTAATTGAATTCCACTATGCTCCAGGAACTGTTCAGGAACTTGATTTATTCTTACATTAATTTTTGTGCATCTGATGCATGTGAATGGTATCTCATCTGGTCTTAAGTTGCATTTCCCTAATTACCAATGAGGTTGATCTCCTATTCACAAGCTTGTTGGTCATTCCTATTTCTCTTTCTAAGAAAAACTTGCTCACATCTTTTATCAGATTTTTATTTGCATTTTTCTTACTGATTTTTAGAAATTACTTACACATACTAGATATTAATTCTTTGTCAGTAATACGTTTTGTTAATAACTTTTCCAGTCTGTAGCTTGTCTGTTGGTTTTCCTTTTGTTGTCCGATGAGCAGAAGTTCTTAATTTTTGTGCAGACAAATGTATCTATAATTTCTTTTAATTGTAGAGATTTTAATGGCTTCTTTAAACATTTGTCCATGAAGCATGATTTTAAAGATGTCTTTTTATATTTTAGTCGAATTTAAAAAAATTTTTCTTTTATCAATTTGAATTGATTGTTGTGTATGGTATTTTGTAGGAAATCAATTTATATTTTTTAGTATGATTAGTCAAGGGTCTCTCCTTTCATCAGAGTCCTGCCACCCCACACCAATCACTCAATAAGTCCACACACACACACAGGTCTGCTCTGAGCTCTCTGTATTGTTTTATTGGTCAATTTGTCTATTCCTACACCTATGACTACGTCACATTCTGTAATTATTTTAAGTCATGATGCCTGGTAGGACAAGACCTAAAAGTCATTGCCTTTTATTTTGAAATTATCAGAAGTACTATTTAAATGGGGATTCTCTAATAAATAATTAACAAAAGTTCCAAAAAATTTGGAAAGAATTCTGAATATAGGTGAAAGTAAGAAAAAAAAATGAAAGGATAAAAAATATAGTAAGCTTTCTGACAGTGAAGGAGAAGGTAAATAATGATAAGATACAAACAGTTTATGTAACATCGAAAACAGCTAATCCTATTCAATTACCTGATGGGATTGCTATATGATAACTTATAATTATTGACATTTATGCTCTAGTTCCTCAAATGAACACCTTTTAATTAACTATGTGTTTACTTAACACAAAGAAACTACAGAGGCCTATTCAAGTCCCAGTTTGAATTAAGATAATCAGGCTCAAGGGGCCGGCCCGGTGGCGCAGCAGTTTAGTCCACGCTTGGCAGCCCGGGGTTTGCTGGTTCGGATCCCGGGCGCCCGCCGACGCACTGCCTGTCAGCCATGCCATGGCGGCGTCCCATATAAAGTAGAGGGAGATGGGCACGGATGTTAGCCCAGGGCCAGTCTTCCTCAGCAAAAAGAGGAGGATTAGCAACGGATGTTAGCTCAGGGCTGGTCTTCCTCACCAAAAAAAAAAAAAAAAAAAAAAGATAATCAGGCTCAAGAAAAGGCCTTCTAGTGCCCTGTTCCTTCAGTCACCCCGTCATGAACAAAATGGGAAGCACATCTTTCAGAGTCTTGGAATTCCTTAAGTTTTGCCATGCACAAAATTGACCTTTATGGTTTTTTAAAATAAATAAATACTTCCTTTTGTAGATAAAATATTGCAAAGGAAAAGTTTGATATTGCTTCTTTTTCTACATGGAGCTCCAAATATATTTGGGAATTCAAATCCATTCAATCCTTATCCTGCATTTGGGACATAGCCAGTCACTGAAGTCTATTATACCCCTGAACAAAGTCAGGGAGTAATTTTGCTCACAAAGAACACTTTTTTTTCCAAATATGATTGAAGTTTTACAATCTTAATGGGAAAGCTAATATTACTTTTGCTAGCATTCCATTTCAGGATGTATATTCTCGGGTGAGTGACTTTGCCTTGGGGGACACTTTAGGAAGTGTCCTTTCCAGATAGTTCAAGCATCTGAAGGCAAAGAGCAGCAAAGCACCATGGGAAACTTGGCTAAGAATTTGAGGATCTCTGTTGATATAGTTTTATTCACGTGACCAGCATCTCTAAATTGCATAATCCTTGACTTTCCGTGTGGTGCTATCTCATTACTAAAATGTTTCTTAGCTTTACTTTAGTTATTCAGATGATATTCAAAATCTCTCATAGGTCCAAACAAATTTTTGTTCCTCAGTAGGAAATCTTGGATAAACCCAATATAAAAGAGAAGTGAGAAAGGAGATCCTCATCAGTTTGGGATAGTTTTAAAGAAATTACTTAAGAAGAGTCAGCAAGAAATATTTTGGCAACTAAATGGAGACAACTGGACCTGGAAAGGAGTTAGAAC
This sequence comes from Tapirus indicus, assembly GCA_031878705.1. NCBI lineage: Eukaryota > Metazoa > Chordata > Mammalia > Perissodactyla > Tapiridae > Tapirus > Tapirus indicus. Next base: position 36,716,624 of record CM062933.1, on the reverse strand, counting down.
AGAACTGAGGAAATCAGGTGAAAAGCAGTTCCAAAGGGTTCAGTGTGGGAACACTTTAATTCAAGGGAGGGAAAAGGTAGAGTTAGAAAGTTTTAATAAGAGGAAATTTAAAAAATACCACACAAACATGTAAGACAGTGAACATATTTGAATATTGACACAATACAATTTGAATGACTTCTATTCCTGCCAGCTGGTGCAGTAATATAAGAAGCCTATAAAAAAACAGTAATCTTAATTAATATGACTCTAAATTAAATGGAATTCATTGACCTGTCTGTGTGAAAATTACCAGGGCATCTGCTTCATTTTAAACAAATTCTAACAATAAAAATAGTTAAAACATTCAAAAATCACTAGTTGAGGTAAAACCTGTTTGTCACATGTTAAAATGAGGTGAAATGGAATATAATTTGGTCATGTTGGCTCTCAGAACTGCAACACTCATCTGTGACTTTGAATCCTCAAAAAAAAATACAAAATAAAAGTGGAAAGTTGTTTTTTGCTACATCATTTGGCAGAAAGACTGACCTTAATTCATTTGGTGGCAAAAGTTGAACCTAAACTATAATAAAGCTACTTTTTAGACTCTATTGCATTTAGTGTAAATATTTGGCTGCAGAAATATTAATGTGTTTGATTATGTAGCACTATCTCTGGTCATGTTAGGGTTATTACATAATGGACAGTATGTGTGCCATATTACCTGTTTAAAATACAAAAAAATCTTCTGAATTCCAAAATATATCTGGCCCCAAAAGTAAATAAAAGATTGTGGAACTGTGACACCTCTTTCTGCGTATATTTTTTTGTCTTTGTTTACATTAATCATTATTAACCCAAGAGTTTTTATTACATCTTATTTTGAAGTATTTTCATTGTTAGCAAAGTAATACACGTCCATAATCACTAAGCTCAAACAGTACTGTAGGATTTATAAACACAACAAACAGTAATTCCCTGCATCACTATTCCCAGTGCTGACATCTATTCTTTAGGAACAGCCATTCTCATCGTATTTTTTTCTTTTTAAAACTCTTTTTGAGACATGATTCAGATGCCATACAATTAACCCATTTGAAGTCTACAATTCAATAGATTTTATTATGTTTACAGCTTTATTCAACCATCACCACAATCAATTCTAGAACATTTTTGTGACATCAAATAAGAAGCCCCATCACCCTCCAGCCATAACTAAACCTATTCTATTGTTTTCCACAGCAGCTGTACTATTTTACATCCCCACCAACAGCGCTCAAGGGCTCTAGTTTCTCCACACTCTTGCCAAAGCTTGTTTTTTTTTTTTTTTTTTTCTGTCTTATTGATAGTAGCCATGTCAATGGGAGAGAGCTGGTGTCTCAATGGAGTTTTGATTTGCATGTCCCTAATGACCAGTGATGTTGGGCATCTTTTCATATGCTTACTGGCCATTTGTATATCTTCCTTGGAGAATTGTCTATTCAGATCCTTGGCCCATTTCTTTTATTGGATTATTTGTCTTTTTATTATTGAGTTAGAATCTTTATATATTCTAATACTAAGCCTTTATCAGATATATGACTTGGAAATATTTTCTCTGATTCTGTGGGTGCTCTTTTCACTTTTTTGATCGTGTCCATGAAAGCACAAAAATTTTAAATTTTGATAAAGTCCAATTTGTCTATTTATTCTTTGGTGCTTTTGAGATCATACCTAAGACACCATTGCCAAATCCTAGGTCATAAAGATTTACTCCCATAATTTCTTTAAAGAATTTTGTAGCTTTAGCTCTTAAATTTAGGTCTTCAATCAATTTTGAGTTAATTTCTGTATATGATATGTGGTAGTGGTCTCACTTCATTATTTTCTATGTGCTGTCAAGTTGTCCCAGTACGATTTGTTGGAAAGACTATTATCTCCCCTTTGAATACTCTTGGCACTCTTATTGAAATCAATTGGCCATATACATGTGATTTTATTTCTGGATTCTCAATTGTATTTCATTGATATAAACTTCTGTCTTTATGCCAGTACCACTCTGTCTTGATTACCATTGTTTTATATTAAGTTGTGAAATTGGGAAGTGTGAATCCTCTTTATTCTTTTTCAAGATTATTTTTAGTTATACTGGATCCCTTGCAATTAAGAACTTTAGAATGTCAATTCTTAAAATGAAGTCAGCTGGAGTTCTGATAGATGTTGTGTTGAATCTGTAGATACATTCAGCGAGCATTGTGATCTTAACGATATTAAGTCAATATAAGATCCATGAACATGAGAGCCTTTTCCATTTATTTAGATCTTTAATTTCTTTCAACAATGTTTTGTAGATTTTAGAGTAAAAGTCTTACACTTCTGTTATTAAATTTATTCCTAAGTATTTTATTCTTTTTAGTGCTATACTAAATGAAATTGTTTTCTTAATTTCATTTTAAGATTGTTCATTATAAGAGTATAGAAATAAATACAGCCTTTGTACCTTGGTCTTATGTACTACAACCTTGCTGAACTCCTTTGTTGTTTAATTTTCACATACTTCTGAGCTTCCCATAATTCTTTCTAATTTCACTCCTCTGTGGTTGGAGAACATACTTTATTATTTCTACCATTTAAAAATTTTTCAGGTTGTTTTAATCATCTAACATATGATCTATTGTAGAGAATGTTCCATGTGCATTAGAAAAGTATATATATTCTATTATTGTTGAGTGGAATGTTCTATAGAAGTCTGTTAGGTCTAGTTGGCATATAGTTTTTTCAAATCTCCCATTTCTTTTTTGATCTTCTGCCTGGTTGTTCTGTCCATTTTGAGTCTGCTTTATTTTCTTCCTTTCCTTCTGGTTCTTCTATTACACATGTGTTGTGCATTTAATGGTGACCCACACTTCTCTAAGACTCTCTGTTCATTTTCTTTATTCTTTTTTCTCTCAATTCTTTGGATTTCATAACTGTTAATCTCTCTTCCAGTTTATTAATTCTTTATTCTGCCAGTCTCACATCAACTTTTGAGTCCCTACAGTGAATTTTACATTCAATTATTGTATTTTTCAACTCCAGCATTTCCATTTGGCACTTAAAACAATGATTTCTCTTTATTAATATTTTCTATTTATTCAATATTATCAGCATACCTTCTTTTGCTTTGTTAATCGTGGTTGAATTGAGTTCTTTGTGTATATTTATAATGAATACTTTGAAGTCGGTCTGTTATATCTGACATCTGGCCACTCTCATAGGAGGTTCCTGTTGCCTGCCCTGTCTCTGGTGTATGGGTTATGCTTTCTGGTTTCTTTGCATGTCTCATAATTTTTTGTTGCAAACTATATATTTTAGGTAATATATTGTAGCAAATCTGGATATCACTGTCCTCCGGGCTTATTTATACTTGATTGCTTATTGGTTTAATGACTGACTGGATTATTTTAGTGCAGTTTGTTACACTCTACACTTCCTGACACCACAGTGTTGAGTTGCTGATGTTGCTCCTCAGTGAAATACAGTTTTGTATATGTGCACAGTCACTATGGGGAGATGATTTTGGCAGGAAGCCCTTTAACTGTTTCCTTGACCACACAGCTATTAAGCTCCACTAATTACTGCCTGATTAATCTATTGTTTTCAACAAAGCAGGCATAGATTGCTTGGCAGAATAATCAATCAAATTTGAGCTCTGAAGCAATAGTGCCTAGCTCTGTGTCTGAGATTTGTTCTGACTCCAGAACTATTTCTCCCAGCTGTCTCCTTCCCCAGTTCTCTACAGGTGAAACAACTGGCCTGTAGTTTGGCCTTTCACCAAAATCTCCAGTGATTTTGAGAGCATCCTTAGGCTTGAACTTTGCCATGTACTGTAACAAATGAGTCAGTTACTGTGGGAACAAATTAGTTTTCTGCTTTGTGGCTTGCTTCTCCCCCAGGCAAAATTTCCAAGCCAAAACTCTAGATTTAGTGGTGGGAACAGTGGTACATTTTTCTCTGAGTGATATTCTCACTCTGGGAACTGGGCCCTCAGTGTGGGAGGGGGAGGCATGAGGTGCAGTAGCTTCAAATCTTCTCAGCTTGCCTTTCTAGTATAAAACCACCCCCTTACAAGCTGGGACACTGAGAATCTGTATTCTCAGTGGTGTCCCAGTATTCTCAGTGGTGTCATGCCAAAGTTAGAACCTCCACCTCACCAGTGATGGCCAGGCAGAAGAAGGGAGCTCCCACCTCTGGCCAAACTCACCCAGAACTTAGTTGCAGCAGTGGATAACTGGGTGCAGGATAAGAAATGCTGATATTCTGCCTTTCCTGGGAAGATAGCCTTCTAACTGGGAGTGGGGGAAAGGGAGCCCTGTGTTCTTAACTGCAGCAGTCTGAAGTGGAGTTTCCATCTTGCTGAGTTGGGAGAGAGGAGGGAGGTAGTGGGTCCTGATTCAAACACCACAGACTCTCTTTTTGATGACCCCAGATCATTTTCAAAGACTTTAAGTAGTTATCCTTCTATAATTTGTATCAGTTTCACTGAGAAGTAGGTCCATGGAGTTCTTCCTGCTGTCATACCAAAAGTAGAATTCTCCACTTTCATTCTTTTAGAAACTTTTTTCTGACATATAACTCCATATTTCTAAATAATTAACTTGTTAGGATGTTCTTTGATATAGTCTTGAATCTTATTTATTTAATTCCTATTATGAATGACAAGGATTTGGTAAAATTAAGCAAATATTATTTTTTTCTGATTCACAGCCCTCATGCCTTCCATTATTGTTACATCAAAATATATGGTTAGAGGCTTCTGCTTCTGGTTTTGATGAAATAGCTTGGTTTAAATTAACTGTCTTGTGAGAAACAACTATAAAAACAGATATTGGCATAAAGAAATGGACAAATGGAATAGAATAAAGACTCCAGAGAATTCACACATAAATGTTTACCTCATATATGACTGTATTAGTTGGGCTTCTCCAGAGAAACAGAACCAATAGCATGTGTGTATACACAGAAAGTTTTGTTATAACGAATTGGCTCATACAATTGCAAAGGCTGGCAAGTCCAAATCTGCAATGTGGGCCAGCAGGCCCTGGGAGCTGGTCATGCAGATGAAGTCTAAAGACAGTGCACTGGTCAACTCCTTTTTGCTCAGGAGGCTTGTCTTTTTGTTCTACTCAGTTCTTCAACTGATTGGATGAGGCCCACCTATATTATGGAGGGCAGTTCACATACTCGGAGTTCACTGATTTAAATGATAATCTCATCCAAAGTGCCCTCTAGGTTGACACATAAAATTAACATCACAATAACAAAGGAGATACCACAGTATAGTGGGTCTTTTCTAAATATGATGCTCTGTTGATGTTCATATGGAAAAGTATCTGCTGATCCTTAACTCACAGGATACACACAAAAAATTCTGGAGAGCTTGAAGATCAAAAACTGAAGAAAAATCGGGGCCGGCCCGGTGGCATAGTGGTTAAGTTCACATGCTCCACTTCAGCAGCTTGGGTTCACAGGTTTGCATCCCGGGCGTGGACTGAGGCACCACTTGTCAAGCCATGCTGTGGTGGCGTCCTATAAAAAGTAGAGAAAGATGGGCAAGGATGTTAGTCCAAGGCCAATCCTCCTCACCAAAAAATGGAGGGTTGGCAATGGATGTTAGCTCAGGGCTAATCTTCCTCACAAAAAAAAGAAAAAAAACTGAAGAAAGATCAATAAAGCTTTTGGAAGAACATTTTAGTATCCTTGGAATAAGCACAGATGAGTTAAACATACAAAAAAAATTTAACCACAAAGGGAAAATTGAGAAAATGGACTGCATTAAAATCAAGACCTTCTATTTATCAAAAGAAACCACCAAAAGTACAAGGCAACCCACAACACAGGGAATGATATTCAAATAAGTCTACCCAATGAAAGACTCTTTTTACGAATATATAATGACTTGTACAAATTGATAAGGAAAAAAGGCAAATAACTTGAAAAGTCATTTCACAAAATAGGATAGCCAAATGGCCCATAAGCATATGAAATTATGGTCAACATCATTACTTATTAACAAAATGTAAATTAAAAGCACAGTGTGATACCATTGTACACCTACTGGAATGGTTAGGATTTAGAAACCTGATAAAAGCAAGTGGACAAAAAAAATCACTTTTACATGTTGCTGATTGGGGTGTAAGCTAGGGGGAAAGAAAAACCCACATTTGAGAGCGTTTGATAAATCTAAACGTATGCCTTCCATAAGGCTCAGAAATACTATTCACAGATATATAGCCAACAGAAAGGAGAGCTTATAATCAACAGAGATATAGTGGAAGAATGTTTAAACAGCTTTATTCATAATAGAAATATCTGGAAATCTCAAATGCCCATCAAGGATATAATGAAAAGTTGTGAATGGAGAGTGATAGTAAATTATATTGACATAACAACATGTACAAATCTCACATACCTAGTGACATCCAAAAGAAGCTAGACACGGAAAAGTACATAGTATCGGAGTTTGTTAATATGAAGTTCAATAACAGGCAAAACTAATGTGTAGTGGTAGAATTAAGAATACTGAGAGCAGTATTGACTTGGAAGAGGCATGAAGAAACCTCTATAAATGCTCTATATCTTGATCTGAATGGTGTTATTTATATACACACACACAATCATCAATTTGTACACTTTTCTGTATGTTAGATCTCAAAAAAAATTGATACCAGCAATATGTTGGTTATTTTAAAGAATCAGTAGGAAGGAGAAATATCTAAGAAAAGAGAAAAAGTACTCACTAAAAGCAAAGTGTTTCTCAAAATACTCACAAAGAAGTAACAAAAGCAAACTTCATCATTGTCAACATAATTGTCTAGTCTTGAAATCCACAGGTATTTAATGATGGAAAATGATGCTATGTTTGTGAAACTCCATAATCATGGAAATCGCTACATAGCCAGCTCCTTCCTAGGCAGTCACTTCATCGTGACATGTCTTTTTCTTTAAATGTCAAGTTCTTTTGTGACTTTCTTTAGTTTGCGTTGTGATTTTGCGTAGAGTATTATGGATGGTCTAAGTTTCATTCTGCTGGGGGTAGAAGACAAACCTAAATTACACTGGTACAGATGTGGAAAGGAAAAAAGATGCTGTTAACTGGTGATGTTGAGTTGTGGCAGCCTAGGGCAGTGGGACTGAAATGATTCCCCTTTGCTGTGTTACTGCCTAAATGAGGCACCTAAAGCATTTTAATTGGACCTCCCTAGTTTAACCATTAGCTCTGTCTGATACAATCTTAAAGATATGAAAGACTCATTTTTGAATACCAGCTTCAAATATAATGTGATAGAAAGATAAAATATCTTCTTTCTTAATTTTAACTTGATTTTCTGGACTTCCTCTAGTTTGCAGCAGGTATGATTGATAGTACGTAGGCTTCTCAGGATTGTAGATAAATTGAGACATTTCACATTGAACTACTCCATTCAATTTTCAGATCTTAAGTTTAATCTTGTCCTGGGGAATAGACACACACATTTTTATCACCATCATATCACTTTCTGGCCCTTTACTTTAGTTGGCTTTTCCATGTAAACTTTAAACTGCTTCAATTTAATCCCCTTCAGACTTTCATAAGGAACCTATCCTTTTTGAAATGTTAACTCTAGATTCTGACAGCTGTTTCCCATGGTGATTTTTTTGCTCTCCAGGGAATATTAATGGGATGGATGTAGAAACTTTTTCTTATACTAATTATAGTTCTTATGGTGTTATAAGTAACTGAAAGAGTAATGTGAAATATATTGATTTCCATTAACATATCCTTGTCTAGGACTATGGGAAAGTGAGATCTCACAGGACAAATGTCATTGTGAATGAAAGTGCTCTGGGAATGGGATGGAGTAAAATTAGTGCAGTTTGGCCCATGGCTAATATGCTGGAACTTCATGAAACTGTATAAAATATGAGTCAGGTAGAAGGTTGCACATTTATCTACAACATGTAGTCTTGGTGAGCGCTATTCAACGGTAAGAAGGAGAATAGACTGGTGGTTTCTAGAGGGGAAGGGGGTTGGGGCAGGGCAAAGGGGTGGAGGGGTACATATGTATGGTGACAGATTGAAACTAGACTTTTGGTAGTAAACATGATTCAGTCTACACAGAAACTGAAATATAATGATGTACACTTGAAATTTACACCGTTATCAACCAATGCGACCTCAATAAAATAATTAGAAAAAAAAGGAGTTAAATTAGTAATCTAGTAAAACAACAATACCAAAACAACAACAACAAACAGAAAAACTCACCTTGGCCCTTAAGCTTCTCATTCTCCCTCTGTATTATACTCATCTTCTTTGTGAGTTCCTGTAATTCTAAAATTACTTAAATTTCCACTTCTTGTTGTTCTTCTACTTGTGCCTTTTGTCTCCCTGTAATCTCATCCATCTCCAAGGTTTGTCCAGTTCGTATAGTCTAATGACTCAAACATATATTCCTTTCTCCTAATTTCTAATAGGAGTACCCTGATTTCTTCTAGATAGATCCACGTGGGGTATTTCATAGAAACCATAAAGAAAAATATACAGTGATAATTTATTTGTCTGTGTGATAGACACACATTTTATTTGATTATCTATTTACAATAATTCTGTGATATATCTGTTATTGTCCTTTTTTTTTTGTTTTAGAAGAGAAAACTGGATGAAAAAAGGGAACTAAATTGTCTTGGTCATGAAGCCAGTAAGTGGCATATCTGGTCCATTTAGCTCCACAAATAACCACATTATTGAATCAACTTCCAGAAAAATGCCCAAACAGAGCCATCCTAGTCCACTCCACGTCTTTTTCTGATTTTGCATTACCCCATTAATGGAGCTACTGTCCTCCCAGATGCCAAATCAAAAAACCTGATCATCATTGTAGACTGCTTTGTCTCCCTCACTCCTCATATCCAATCAAGCAACATGTCCTACTGTCATGGCTTGTGGTGTACGGTGTTCTAAATTTTCCTCTTCTCTCCATCTTCATTTTCCTAAGTCAGGCCCTCATCATCTTTAACATAGCTACTGTAATAATCTTGTGACCATTCCTGACTTCCTCAAATCTCTCTCCAAGCAGCCACCAAAATGTAAATCAGCCCATGCACTTTTCTTTAAAAAATATTTTAGCAGATCTTCCACTAACTGTGAGATAAAAACCACATTCCTTACCACAATATCTTAATTCACCATGGCATAGCCTTTTCCTATGTCTCTCTACCTCCATTTCTGGTCTCACAATATTTGTTTACACAATGTTTAGTTCCTTGTATACTAACTATATGCAATGACATAAATTTCTTCATATTTGACTCCTTCTTTCATTCAGTAAATATTTACTGTGCATCTACTATAGGCCAGGCATATCTCAGTGCTTAAAATATATCAGCAATTATAACCAAGATCTCTGCTTTCATAGACCTTATCGTGTAGCAGTGGGAGGGAGACAATAAACAATGCATATGATAAATATGTAAGAAAATGGTAAGTGCTGTGGAAAAATAACACTTAGAGTAAAGGAAGGGGAATTTAGAGTCCTGGAGGCAGGGAGAAAGGGGCAGTTTGCAGTGTCAAATAAAATGTTTACAATAAACCTCATACAATAAACCTCAGAAGGTGATGTATGAAAAAGACTTTAAGGAGGTGATGCAGTTAGCCATGTGGTTTTCTAGATGAGCATTCCAGCCTGAGGCTCCAACTACTATAATGTAAAAAGGTAGGAAGGTGCCTTGTGTGTTCAAGAAACAGCAAAGACCCCAAGAGCCCTGTGAGACTGATTGATCAGAGTGAGTGAAAGGAGAACGGTAGTGATGAGGCCCAAGAAGTAACAGAGAGTCAGATCACACATGAGCTTATAAGCCATTGTAAGGACTGGATTTTATTTGGAAATTAATGAAAAGCCACTGGAGGGTATTGAGCAGAAGAGTAGTTTGTCCATTATTTTTAAATGATTGCCCCCACTGTTCAAGTAAGTTAACGCTGTTGGAAACAGGAGTAAAATCAGAGAGAGCAGTCAGGATGCTACTGCTAAAATTCGGGAGAGAGAAATGCTGGCAGTTTGGACCAAATAATAGCATTGGAGTTGGTGAGAGTTGGTGGAATACTGAACATAGTTTGCCAAACGGAGTCAACACAATTTTCTTGGAAGTGAAGTGTGAAAGTGCAAGGTTGGTCTCAGCAGGATTGTTGCCACTTTTTGCTTATCTTTGGGGATGCCTAGAACCATGGTGCTTACTTTTGGACAAATCTGAATGGTAGGTAGTAACTATAGATTAATAAATTTCTTTGCTAGAGTCTGAGATAGACCAGGGATAACCTGTACCTGCTCTCCAGAAATATTTATAGAAAAATATACAAGTTAATGATTTGCACCTGGTTTCTGTTATGTTCTCTTCATTTGGACTACTGAGGGTGGTCGTTCAGTTTGGTTTTGGCCATGCGACCAGAGAGGTATAAAAGACTCCTTTCCAGGGGCTGCCCAGTGGCATAGTGGTTAAGTTCACGCACTCTGCTCTGGCGGCCCAAGGTTAGCAGTTTTGGATCCCAGGTGCAGACCCATGCACCGCTCATCAAGCCATGCTGAGGTGGCCTCCCACATAAAGCAACTAGAAGGATGTACAACTATGACGTGCAACTATCTACTGAGGATTTGGGGAGAAAAAAGGAGGAAGATTAGCACAGATGTTAGCTCAGGGCCAATCTTCCTCAAAAAAAAAAAAAAAAGACTCCTTTTCAGACAAAACCTGGCTCCTCTGAGACCAAGCTATCTCATAGGCTATCTTAGTGTTTTACAATCTGAAGACAAAGCATGTATTGTGTGATTGATAACATTTCTTGAGATCTATGCCTGGAAGTCTTAGATCTTTCTGATGTTTTCCTGTGTTTTCTTTCTTTTTTTCATGACTCTTCAATAATCTGGCTCTACAGAGTTGCTGCATGAAGTATAGGAGAAAGAGAACAGTCAAGGACTAGGACGGGGTTTTAGGCTGAGCAACTGGAAGATACAGTTGCCATAAGCCTAGCAGAAAAAATTCAGGTAAAGATTTGGGGGTAATGTGAGAGTTCAGGACCCTCATCTTAGACCTATTGAATTTGAGACATTTATTAGACATGCAAGTAGATATAACTGAGTGTGTCCTCAGTAAGATGAACACACCTACAGTTTGCAAGAAGAGTCTGGACTGGAAATATAAATTTGAAATTTGACAGAATACAGATAGTATTTAAAGCCATGTTACTTATACATTTCCTTCTCATGCAAATTTCTTTTTTCTCATCTTCTTCTGGCAACCCTTATACTTCTCAAAGACCCAGGTCAAGAATAAAGTTTCCCAGATGGGGCCGGCCTGGTGGTGTAGTGGTTAAGTGCGCATGCACTGCTGCAGCAGCCCAGGGTTCACAGGCCCGGATCCCAGGTGCAGAACTACACACTGCTTGCCAAGCCATGCTGTGGCAGGCATTCCACTTAAAGTAGAGGAAGACGGGCACAGATGTTAGCTCAGGGCGGCTCTTCCTCAGTGAAAAGATGGGGATTGGCAGTGGATGTTAGCTAACGGCTAATCTTCCTCACCAAACAAACAAACAAAAAGAATAAACTGTCCTAGAAAATTTTCCTGAAAGTTTCCAGTTTGTCTAGGTGCCCTTCTTCAGTGCTCCTATAACAATACGTTGTATATAAATACCACTGAACTTAGCAGTAGGGGAAATTACTTGTCTATATATCTGTCTCCTCCACTAGATAAAAAGCTTTTTTATAGAGCAGAACCATGTATTGTTCATCTTCATATTTCCAGCACTTAAAACAGTGTTCGGTAGTGAAAACTATGCCTGATTTTGTAGAGCAGGGCCTGTTATTTCCTTGTGGACTTCAGAATTATCAAGACTATAGGCATGGAGATAATCTCTTAAAAAGGATAGAGGGTAAGACGGCCATCACAGATGCCTAGTTGAGGCTTGTGAACCCATTTATTCAGGGCTACTCAGAGGAGAAGAAACCTTCTATACTTAGGCTCTGGAACGGAGATCTTGAGAGTTGATCACTAGCCCATGTCAAGTTAGCATCTGGTTTCTCTGATTGGAAGCCACACAAGGTTGGTATATCCTCTAATCACATCTGTGCTAGATCCCCCTGGTAGACCTGAGTTGTCCTTGAAATCTAGTCAGGCTCCCGAAGCATAGGAAAAGGAAAAGGTCTTGGTGGCCTTGTTCAAATTGAGGAGTTTTTTGACCTCGAGCAGTTGAACCAGGGGGCTTCTCCCAATGACTCAAGAGACATTGGACCACTCTGAAACTAGACCTAAATACTTAAATCCTAAGCCATCTAGTGGGGAAAAGTCTTCTGGAACTTCTCTCTATGATATACTTCTCTTTCTCTTTCTGATCGTCATATTTACGAATTGTCATTTTTACTCCACAAAGGAATACACACAGGAAAATTACCATTGATGCAGGTTCTGGGCTTGGGTTCCACCCATCCCTTATATAAAAATCAAGGCCCAAGAAAATCATCTTAATTGTAGAGTGCTTTCAGTTTACTTGACACATGTTTTTAAAAACAATAGAGGGAGTTAAGAAATTTTTAAATAATTAACACATTAGAGAAAAAAGTATAATTGACTGCCACGCACTCATGACACAGCTTCAGCAATTGGCCAGACTTGTTACTTCTATAACCAAATGCATCTCCTTTCCCTCCACTGTAGAATTTTGAAGCCAATCCTTGATTCTATATCATATTATCCTCAAATATTTTAGTGTGTATTGTTGATCGATGAAAGAAAAGGATTATTTTCTTTTTTCAATTCTAAACACAAATATAAACTTTAAACATTAAAACCTAAAATGATTTGTAATAAAGTTTTAATAAATCAGTTATCAAGGTGAGATTCAAATTTCCCCAGTTATATCATAGCTATGTTTCTTAGGTTGGTTCATATGAACAATATTGTTTGAACAATATACAAACTAGGTCCACTTTAGTATTTTATTGATATGTCTTTTAGATCTCTTTTAATCAGTAAGTTCCCCTAGCATCTCTTTTTTTATTTTTCAGTTTATATGTTGAAGAAACCTGTTGACTGTCCCATAGTCTGGATTTTTCTGCTTGCACACTGTGTTTAGCATATTTCTCATATTGTATTTCTTTTAAAGTGGGGGTTAGATCTAGAGGCTTGATTTAATTCAGACTTGACTTGTTTGGCCAAAAAATTTATCATCGGTTACATTGTGTACTTTCATCATGTACTACATAAAATATGTCTTCTTTTGTGACATATTAACTTCTTTGTGATATTAGCTGACTATTACCTAGATCTATTATTTCATCAGGGGTGTGCAGAATGGCAATGTTTTAATTCTAGCATTATTTCTCTATTTATTAGCTAAAATGAAACTTACAATTAAAAGAAACTTACAAAAATTTGTTTGTCCTAAGGTTCTATTAACATAGGAAAATAAAAATAGATAAATTATTATTTTACTTTAACATTTTGAAAATTATAAGTTTGTTGCCTCGCATCTTCTGAAGGTGATAAATAAAGGGAATTTTTCCCTCTTGAATCCCCTAGGGATTCATGGATATTAATATCTTTAGTGTGTTTTGATTCATCATAATTATTATTCATATTAATGCTCAAATTGTCCCATTTTGTTAGTGGCAGGCTTTTCAAATTAGTCCTTGATTCCTTTTGACATTACCTCATACTTTTAATATTTTTTTGCTTTACGGCTTGATAATGTAGTTCAGGCTTATCTTTATTACCTCACAGGGACCTGGAATCAGTCACTTTTCCAAGCCATCTTAGTTCCCTCTATGGAAAATGGTGTTTAGAAGCTATAAATTGGGTTGCATAATTACATGTTGCTGCTGAGTTGGTTATTTTTTCGAGGTATTTCAGTTTGCAGAGCTGGGAAACATACTTATTTTTAAGAGGTGAGACCATTATGTTAAATTCAAGTTTAGAATTATAATTTTTGCTGAATTTCTTTAATTTTATGTTTGCATCTCTTTTATCTAACACTGAAAATCTTGGCTCTTAATTCCATTACTGTTTGCTTTCTCCTTCCATATAAGTATGTTTGTGTAAGTGTATGTAAAATGTACAATTAATAAAATGTGATGACCATAATGGGAGAACTGGACTGGTTTTACCCTCCCTCCTTAAAAGACTAAAAAAACAGACAGTGTGCATGAAACCATATTTTAAAAATCAGACAAAATATGTGATTAATGGGTGGTACAGGACAGTGATCCCCTGAGAGAAGGAAAAAACAAAAAACAAACTGAGTCTAGTGATTTCCCTAGGTTACCACCTGGGCTGCAGAGCAGGGAGAGGGACCCAAAGAGCTCAGCAGTGCTGCTGAGAAAGGGAGGCAGCGTTCAGAATTCAGTGAGTAAATATGGCTAGAATTCATATGCTAGGATACCGGAGAAGGGAGAGCTGCCAAAGGTCTCAAAAGAAAAAAAGAAAGCCAAAGATCTGGAGCGGGTCCTTCTCAAGTCTAGCTAAGTATTGACTGGCATATATTTTTAAGGAATTAATGATTGTGAAACCAATTCCAATTAGAATTTTTTCCCACACCACCAAGCAATTCTCCAACATCAGCTGGGTGTCCTACAATTCAACTCAAGTTTGGTACTATCTACCTGGAGATAGAATTAGATCTCACGGGTCAACCCTCTCAACCTGCTTCAGATGCCAGTCACAAGCCAGGGTTGTCACCTGTATTTCTGACCAACGGGCTATAGATTGGAGCTTCCAATGACCCTCTTGGTGGGTTTGATTAATTTGCTAGAGTGGCTCACAGAACTCAGAGAAACATTTACTTACTAGATTACTGATTTATTATGAAAGGATATAACTCAGGAACAGCCAGACAGAAGAGATACACAGCTCAAGGTATGGAGAAAGGGTGTGAAGTTTCCATGGCCTTGCAAGGAACACCACTCTCCCCAAATCTCCATGTGTTCACCAAGCTGAAAGCTCTCCAAACCACATCCTTTGAGGGTGTTTATTGAGGTTTCATTACATAGGCGTGATTGATTAAATCATTGGCCATTAAATTCAATCTCTGGTCCCTCTCCCCTCCCAAGTGGTCAGGGGGTGGGACTGAAAGTTCCAATTGTTTAATCACATGGTTGGTTCCCCTGGCAATCAGCCCCCATCTTTAGGGTATTTCCAAAAGCAACGTCATTAACATAAACTCAGGTGTGGTTGAAAGGGGCTTGTTATGAATAGCAAGATGCACATTTCACCTTTATGGCTCTGAAGCATTTTCAGGAACTGAGGACAAGAGACCAAATATTATAACAGAAGACTCTCTCATTGCTCTCGCTTAGGATATTCCAAGGGTTTTGGGATCTGTGAGCTGGGAACCATGGGCTAAGACAAAATATATATTTCTTATAAATCACAATATTGCAGAAATCTATCAGAGCCAGGAAAATAACCACTGGTAAGGAATAGGTGGAACCATTTTTTGAGCCTGGAAAAGGCGCTCATTAGCCAGAGCAGAAAGAACTCCTGACACATGAGTAAAGTCTATTAACTTTAGACTTTACACGGAGGATACTGCCTTAGGAGAAAGAGAATCTATTAGTTCTACAATAAAGGCTGTTTTTGACCTGACAACTTAAAAGCAAGTCTTAGTAGGATTAAATTTTTTTTCCAAATAACTATATCTCAGAAATTGCCAAAAAAATTTTAAAGGAATAATGATAATAATAAATATGAGACCCAATAATCTAAAATTCACAATTTCTGGCATCCAATAAAAAATTACCAGGATACAAAGAAGCAAGAATAAATGATCCATAACAAGGAGAAAAATCAATAAATAAAATAGACTCAGAAGTGACAGAGATGATAGAAGTAATAAAAAGGATATGAAAACAGCTATTATAAACGCACTCTATGTATTTCAGATGGTAGAGGAAAGCAAGAGCAAGATAGAGTTGGAAGATATAAAAATCCCTCAGATGGAACTTCTAGAGATAGAACCTAAAATGTCTGAGAGTGAAAGCACTCTACCTAGGATTAACAGCGGATTAGATACTGCATAAGAAAAGATTAGTAAGCTGAAGACATATAATAGAAACTATCTAAAATAAAACACAGGAAAAGAAGACTGAAAAAAAAGAGCAGAGTATTAGTGAGCTTGGGGACTACATCAAGTAGACTAATAGATGTGTAATTAGAGTCTGAAGAGGAGAGAGTCAGAGGGGCAACTTTTGAAGATACATGTGCCCCAAATTTCCAATTAAATTAAATTAAATTTGAAATAATTCCCCTTTATGTGATATTTGCTGCCACCCAATACCAGGTTTGATTTCCTTTTGAGTTTTAAAATTTTTTTTAAATTTCATGTAATTCTGTTTTAAAATTTTGTATAACATTTTCATAATTCCAATGTTAGATCTTCAAAGCAAGGTGTTTTCAGGGAAATCTATCTACTATCCCTGTTCCATCCACATAGTTTCCTCCATCCCTAACTACATTTTTAAATGTTAAAATTTATGGTTTCAATTGTTATATAAGCAAAAACGTGTGTGTGTGTGTGTGTGTGTGTGTGTGTGTGTGTGTGCGCGCGCGCGCATATCTTTGGAGAGATATATGGATAAGATATATAGGTGTACCTGTATCTGTTCTTTATGGATAATACTATACACTTTTCTCCACCTTGGTTTTCCACTTAACACAAGTGGAGAACATTCTACTGTCCTGGAGAACATTCTACTATGTTAGTTTATGGACAGATTCCTTATTCCTTTTTATAGCTGCCCAGCTGCATAGTATCATGCTGTTTATTAAACTAGTCTATATGGATAGGAATGGGGGTGATTTCTGTCTTTGGTTATTATCAACAGTGCTATTGCAGTGAATAGCCTGTACATACATCTTTTCATATTTTTCTGACCACTTTTATTACTTGTTTCCTTCATTTCACTATTTCTTTACTTAAAATAGCAAAAGTGTCAGTTGAATCAAGTCAGTATATAGGGGACCTATTACACATCCAGATCTGTGTGATATGCTTATAACTGTTAAAATTTACACTATAAATGAAGATTATATGAGCATTTATCCCATAAAGCTTTTATCATTGATCTTGAATACTTGCTGATTCATTTCTAATCTCTTCTGATAATAGATGATGTATCTGTTGGCAAAAATTCAAGGAGTTTATTAGGAAAAACTCAAGGAGCCAACGGTTATGTTGACTACGTTTTTATTTTGGGAAGTTACTATTTTCCCCACATGAGAAAAGTTAACTAAGGGAGAGAAGAACAGAAGGACGGGAAACAGAGAGAGAAGAGAAATATATTTGTTCATTTAAATACACAACTTTAAAAGATTATGGGACTTTATAAAAAGTATTTCTCTGTACTACAAATAAACTAATATTTATAAAGTGCTTTATCATATACAAAATACTTTCATACATTATTAATTGATTTGATTTATATAAAAATCTTAGAAATTAACTACAATGGGTACTAGTTTCATAAAATACAAAGAATCTGAAGCTCAAGGAGGTTAAGTAATTTAACAAACACGATAGTTTAGTTTCTTGAATCCTGACCCTGGAATGTTCTTTTAAGTATTATAATCAAGGGAGATGATTTTACCCTGGGAGCAAATTTTCTTTTCAAATGACCCAATATCTTTTGGGGTTAACTTGATGAGTTAGGTGGAGCTTTTAAACTTGCAATGTTTAGTTTTTAGTTTAAATCATCTCATTACATCTTACTTTGGGGAATTAATATCGAGAAAAAATTCAACTGAAATAAGAATCAAAATTCATGGAAATGTTTCTTACTTCTGTGCCTATGATGACAACAACAACAGAAATGGAAAAGTGCCATTCAGTTTATTAAATTATTACACTTCAAAATGATATAATATGCATAGATAATGGTGACTACTTGTGTTTCTGCCCACCTCTGCAGGGAGAGCCTTTTAAGCATGGTCCCATGCTTGATACAAACACAGCCAGCTTCAGACTTTTCCTGGGCCTTTTAGGTAGGGATGCTGATGGGCAGATTGGGGAAAACCAGGAAATACAATGACATGTGTCACTGCCTACACTGATTTTCCCAGAGGAGAGGCAAATAGGCCTTTTTCATGACAATTTACATAGAGCCCACAGCTAGGCGTGGGCTCTATGTAACATCCATGGTAGGAATAGGCAGAGGCTTAAAATTCCTCTAGTGTCTTGTTTTTTCCTCCCCTCTTGGCTTTAGGGCTTCCTCCCTCTGAACTGCTGCTCAGAGAGAGCCTGAACCTACGGCTCTTATCGTCCTGCAGCTGTAGTCCACTGGTGTTACCCTGGAGCTTCCTTAGTGTAGAGGCGGAGGGAGGGGACATTCTGTGATCTTCCAATGAAATCTTTAAGTTGGCCTGTGTACTGGGGCTGTGGTCCTCACCGTGTTTCAGACTCCTCCACTGATATAACATTTTTCTCCCTGCTGCCTACTCTGGCTTCAGCATTCCCAGTCGATTTCCTTGAACCTCTGCCTCCTGTTGACTATCTTTTCCCTCTTGGGTGAGAAAGGAAGGCTGGTGGAGCTGGAGTGGGAAGGAATTAAATTCCCCTGCTGGGGAAGGTTTCTGAATTGTGCTCTGGGAAAGTGGCCTTTTGTTAAGGAGAAGATCGTAGGACTGGTTCACAAAGGGTCCAAGAAAAGTGATTGATTTTAATTCATCCAACTGTTTCTCATTATAAGGATGGTAACAATGATTTCCAAGGTCTTTCTATGTAAGAAACTTTAAGCCTCTACATACAATTTTTAATCAGAGTCATTAATTTTAATTTACTTAAATTTAACAGTATAAAAATAGAAATTGAATTAAGGAATTCATTAGCTTTATTAAGGTAAGAAAAATATTATGAAAAATATTTTAATATCAGAATAATTATTTTATACCACACATTCCTTTTTCATATCATATAATTGGCTACTTATTTGAGAAAATTAATACATTTATATTTCATCTCACTTGGCCAACTACGCCCCAATACTTTTTTTGTTGCTTCCGATGTGCCTTTCGTTTAGATTGTGATTTTTTTTTTCTATTCCTTTCCTGATTTCTACCATTGGGCTATTTGTCTCCTTTTGTAATTTGTAATTTCTTCTTTGAGCCTGTGTCTGGAAATATCATATTGTTGCCAACTTCTTTGATTCTATGATAAAAAAATAATCTACATTCTTCCATGGTCCCCTTAGGCAATTCCTCTTGTGATGTATGTACTTCATGTGGCTTTGTTCATCCTTCTTTTTTGGGGGAAAAAAATCACCAATCTCTAAGCATAGCTTCTCTCTTGATTTCTTTCAGATTATTATTCATCTTTGAAAGGTGCTGGGTATACGTTTGAGAAAAACAGGACAGAGAAGGGAGGGAGGTAGAACTCCAGTAATCTGCACTGTTGATTTCAGCTTGATGCCTCTTACCAAATCTATCATATCCTTTACCGAGGGAGAAAGTCTTTTCCAAAGCTTACGGCATTCAGGGTGTCAGCATGGCTTACAGCTAAGTGCTTTAGTTCAAAGTTTCTCTTCATCATGTTCACTGCCTGCCTGGTCTTCTTCTATGACATTTACTCCCAGCAACTTCCTTTGGCTAAGGGGCTAGAGTATAGAAACATAAATGGCTTGTCAGCACAATTTAATTTTTCAACTCCACTTCCACTACTGTTCTGAATTGTCACACTGGGTCACTAGAGGGAAAACTCCCACTTTCACCTCGGCCCAGCCAACCTCAGTTCTCTTCATTCTAATCAAGAATCAATAGAGATATTCTTTCCTAACTGCCAATTGTAATATTAGAGAAAACTGCTGTCAGCTGGGGTGAGAGGAGGCTATTGGTCACCTTACAGCTTCCTCCTTTATTTGGGCAACATTTCCCAGCAACTGGCAGAATATTATTCATAGATTCTGATTGAGTTATGGCCTTATTATTTTTTTTTCTTGTTGCTATTTTGATGAGTTAGAAGAAGGGGAGTTAGACCAGCAAGATAAAAATGTTATTTTCTGATCTCAGGAATAATTTTAGTTTACCAGTTAAAATAATACTGCCAGGGAAAACAACAAAAATACAATGAATACCACTCCTCTCATTTCTTCATCATACTTAGGAATTTTCTGACTAGCTATCAACAAATTTTTGGCTCTGAGTTGGCCTATGAAATATTTTGGGCAAATTTTGAGATTAATTAAATGCGTTTGTGTCAGATTGGAAATCAGCAACAAGAACTTTTTGGTGATATGACTTTCCTCTCTAAAACTTGTTCTGTACAGACTTTATGAAATCCTAGGATGTTCGGTCTCAGAACACCGGAGCAGACCTACCCGTTACCTGAGCAACTTTGAGGGCCTGCGAACCTGAATATAAATAAGCTCTCAGAGAGTGTCGGGTTTTTTTCCCCTTCTATAATGATATCTTGGGAGCTATTGCAATTCCTTTTGTATTACTATCTCTATTTTCATTTTTATATATCCCTCTAGAAGGGTATATGTTAGCATAAACTCCAGAACAGAATAAAAGAGAAGTTCTTTTCTGAGAGAAATATATGTGTAGACTACATTTATGGGCTAACATATAAGAGGGAACATATGTTTCATTACTAATTTGCTTTATTTTATTATAAAATGTAAACAGTTAATGAAAGAAGCAAACAGCATTTTTGTGCCAGCGTATAAATATAAAAGTATTATTGTTACAAGTGCAAATAGCATCATTCCCTGTAAGGACCTCCTTTAGAGGCACAAGTTTACTCCAATTCTTTCAGACCTAGTGTGTATATTGCATTTAGGTTGTCTAAACTATCCCAGAGTGCACTTGTGCAAATGTAATGCATATTAATAATTCTTCCATATCTACACTGAGGAAAAGCCAGCCAATTTTTTATGTAATTAGAATCTCACACTATGTTTACTGCCTTTTGTTATTGCCTTTCTTCTCTGAAAAAGTGCTTCAGGCCATTTTTATTGTTAACTGCATATCATGTAATCTCATAACAATTTCCTATAAAATTTCAAGTGACAAAGTCAAACTTCTAAAACAGTGAATTAGAGTACAGAAAATAAGTTTAAATTCCATTAACTCTTGAAACTCTAGAGCTCCAGCTTTCTGAGTCAAGAAAAAGAATTTTGAGAAAATTATTATTTGTAGCTAAAACTCTATAAAATATCACATGGAATGCTTTTAATATAGTGAAAATGTAATGTGATAACTATCATATTTACTATATTGTAAGTAAGTTAAATATTTATATTGAAACTTGAATGCATTTCTTCTATTGTGTTAGAACGTGCATTAGAATGTGCAAAGTACAAAACCGTTGAAAAAACGATTTCTGTCTACTATTCAGTAAAAGTAAAATGCCTGAGGAGCAGCATAGATAATGGGCAATTTCCTTTATTTTAAAGGGAATTTTAAAGATGATCATAAATGTACGAATTTCCAGTTATATATATTTATATTTAAACTTTGGCACTAGGAGACAGGGTATCTTGTCACATAGCATCAACACATGGTATGAAACTGTGCTGTGTCAAAAATATACCAGCATGCAGCAACTTTGTCAACTAGGCAATTAAATACTCTACAGAGTGTTTCTTCTTTGAAATGGAGGTGGGGTTGGGGGTGGGAAAGGAACTGGCATTCCTTGTTTCTGCTTTGAAACCAAACAGAAAACAAACTTTAAAAAAGCCATTCCTGTTATACAGTAACAATTTTAAAGAGTATCAATTGTATAAGAGAAGAACCAAGAAATGTGTTTATAGAGATCCAGACATAACAGTGGTACTCACATAAAACCAACTCGTAATGACTGGTAGCAAACAAAGCCAAAGAATTAGTTGTCTAATACTTTAGGAAAGTGCAAATATCCTGAGGATAACATAAGATTCTTATCATCTGTAGTGAGTGAGCATTCTTCTAATTTGTACAGATAATCGCAAGTGTATGGTGTTCTTAAAACCGGGATACGGTGTGACAGGGCGAGCTGTGAGGACTCCAGCATGCTGTGGCCTTTCACCCTTGTAACATCAGGAGCAAGTTTTCTTTTATTCCTGCCACAATTTCACTAACCTCAAACCCTTTGTTATGTACACTTCCTTGTGATTCTTTACAACTTCCACCTCTTCAAGAATGGAATACACATTCTTTTCTTTCTTTCTTCCAGGAAAATAAAATAGCAGGTTTCTCGTGGTAACTAATGCCCAGTCCTCGGAAAATCATGGTTTTAAATTTCAGAAATCATCATTTTAGCTCCAACGCTATCCTAAAGGCATTTTCATTTTCACCAGTGAGGTTTTCTGGGGTGGCTGAGATGTCTGGCTGTTTCTTCTAGTCTCTGTTTCCAGCAGTTTTCTGTTTGTTCATTTTTGTTTTCTGCCAGTTGCTCCAGGACTTGCAAAGGAGTGACCTCTCCATCTCTTTGGAGAATGGGTTCAACATACCTCTGTGGCAGGTCAGAAGTCTGCTGTGCTGATGAACTTATTCTAATCTTGCATTTCTGGATATTGTATCTGGTTAGATTTTTCAGTTCTCTCCTGAAGATTGCTGCCTGTAAATTGAGAACACTGCTTTCAAAAACTTATTTTGTCTTGTTTTTATTCCAAATAATATTGTCTTCTCTTCCATCTAGGAATCCTAAGTACTTTCCTACGTGGAATTTTATTGATCCTTTGATATATTTAGTAGGGTGAGATGGGAGACATAGACCCAGGGTTCTATAAATTAGTGACAGTTCTAGCTCCAGGACCCAAACATTTTGATTCTCATGCACTCACCCAACATTTCAAGCCCTTTTAATCCTAACTTGAAAGACAAATCTAACCAACATGGATTGTGTTTATCAATCTGGATGTCATAGTCTAAATGAAGTGTTTTGTACTGATTAAAGGCAGTATATAAGCCCCAAATTGTCTTACATTGTCATTGGTTAGCCATTTATTTAAATATTTGCACCTTGGAGACAAATTATACTTTTGAGATAACTTAAAATTAATATAATAAGCATTTATTTTAAGTAAAATATCTAGCACACGGTTTCCAGCTGTATATATTTAGTTAAATTTTGGCAGTAGGAGTCAGGGCATCTTGTCACATTGCATTAACACACGTTAACACACAGTGGGTACCTAATTGCAGTAGCAGTGGTAGCTCTATTGTAAAGTACTTTGCAGTTTTTAGATTACTTTGATATACATCACAGAAATTTTTAATCATTTATGTGATTTTTAACACAAATCATATTCTTATTATTTGTTTGTTATTGGGAGTACAAAATAAGCTGAAGAAGTAATTCTTATGCCAATGAAAAACCAGATTGCCTCAGGAAAATTCATTTCCAGAGCTTCTGCCACTACTATTTGTGGTAGATTGCAAAAATGACTACAACACTTTCCAGAAACTCCTATCAATAAATGAAGTCCTCTTTCAAACCCCTAGAATCTGGGCTGCCCCAGGGACCTGCCTTGATCAGCAGCATGTGGTGAAAATGACACTGCCAATCGCCAAGATGACTTGTAACTTCTGCTCTAGCATTTTTGGAATCCTATCATCATGTGAACAAGCAGAAGCCAAAGTAGGAGATGATGAGTGATATATGGCCCCGTCATTTCTATCATCCAGCTGATAATTAGCTGACCTCCAAACATGTGAGTGGGGTCATCTGGGTCCAGCAAGCTTACAGCTGGTTTTCCAACTGACTGCGGAGAGATACATGGACAAGGCCAGCTTCGATAGCTGAGCAAAGTCCAGAGCAGAAGAACCACCCATCACAATTGTGAACTAAGTGAATGATTGGTTTTTTAAGTCACTAAGTTTTTGGTTATTTTGTTATTCAGCAGTAGATAACAGATACACCATTGCAGAGTCTCTGTTCATATGGCCTTCACATACATTATTTCATTGATCATCACAACCCTGTTGAATGAGATTGTATCGCTTACCTAAGGCCTCATAGCTAGAAATGGTGAAGCTGAAACCTCATCATAGTTCACAATCCTACTAAGTCACCAGGATTACAGGTACAAACTTCTCATATTCACATCAGAGTGTCAAGGATAAGGACGACATCAGCATCAGCCCAGAGAGGTCTGCGCTTCACCTGGATAAAATAGCTGTAAGAAAAAAATAATTAACTTTTTAAAAAACAACTTTATTGAGATATAATTCACATACTATATGATTCACATATTTAAAGTGTATAATTCAATGGTTTTTAGCATATTTAAGGATATGTGTAGCCATCACAGTAGTCAATCTTAGATCATTTTCATGACCAAAAAGAGAAGTGCTTTATCCTTAAGCTATCATTTCCCTAACTCCCTATTCTTCCTTATTCTAAAAAACCACTCATCTACTTTCTATCTCCACAGATTTAACTATTCTGGATGTTTCATATAAATGGAATCATATAATATGTGGTCTTTTGTCCCCAGCTTATTTCACTTAGCATGTTTTCAAGGTTAATCCATATTGTAACATGTATCAGTACTTCATTCCTTTGAATGACTAACTAATACTCCACTGTGTGTGTGTGTGTGTGTGTGTGTGTATACACACTATGTTTTGTTTATCCATTCATCTGTTGATGGATCTTTTGATTGTTGTTAATATTGCTGCTATGAAGATTCTAGTACAAGTTTTTGATTGAACCTATGTTTTCAACTATTTTGTTTATACACCTAAGAGTGGAATTGCTGGGTCACTGGTGATCTATATTTAACTCTTTGAGGAACCGTCAAACTGTTTTCCAAAGCAACTATCCACTTGACATTCTTATAGACAATGTACAAGAGTTCCAATTTCTCCATATCCTTGAAAACACTTGTTATTATCTTAAAAATTATATATGTTATTCTAGCCATCCTACTTGGGTGCGAACTGGTATCTCATTGTGGTTTTGATTTGCAATTCTATAGTGACTAATGATGTGTTGAGCATCTTTTCATGTGGTTGTTAGCTATTTGTATTATCTTTTTTGGAAAAATGTTTATTTGAATCTTTTACCCATTTTTTAGTTCAGTTGTATGTCCTTTTGTTTTTGAGTTGTAAGAACACTTTAAATATTCTGGATACTAGACTCTTTTCAGATATGATTTCCAAATATTTTCTCCCATTCTGTGGATTGTCTTTTCAATTTCTTGGCCATGTCCTTTGAGGCACAAAAGTTTTTAATTTTTACAAAGTCCAATTTATCTATTTTTTCTTTTATTGCTTCTGTTTTTGGTGTCATATCTAAGAAACCATTGCCAAATCTGAGGTCATGAAGATTTACTCCTACATTTTATGGTCGTAGCTCTTACATTTAGGTCTTTGGTTTATTTTGAGTTAATATTTATAAACGGTGTAAGAGTCCAACTTCATTCTTTTGCATGTGACTATCCAGGTGGTTAGCAATTAACTTTCACACTAAGTTTTGCACATCAGCTTTTGTAAGAGAGTTATGGGGACTACAGAAGATTCGATATTATTTTACATCTGCATTCTTAGTGTCTATCATGTTGCCTGCAGATGACAAAAGTATTTGATTTAAATAAGTGAAACTACTAAATAAAATATTCAATATTAAGGAAGAATAATTTTTGGTATGTATCATACCCTATATCAGATGGAAAAATATTCATAATTATATAGATATTTTAAAAATATACCAGTGATAGCTTTACTTGACTTACCAGGTTGCATGAATTATTTTAATAATTTGGAAAATGATAATACTAACTACAGACTCTACAGCTATGAAAAACTTAGATTTGCATTTTCTTATAATCCTCAGAGCTGTTCCATAGGTAATTAAGAACAGTTGTTATATCTCTTTTGTATACTAATAAATTAATGGGAAAATTTTCCCAAAGTCTACAGCAATAATATGATGTGGTTAAAAAAGAGAAAGACTTGACTCCAAATCCATGTTTCTTTCATGCCATCATAACTTCTCTCCCTTGAGTTAGATCTTTAAGTAATTTGTTGGTCCACCTGAAATAAATGTGTTCAGAATCAATCTTTCCCACAAAATTGGTGGAATTCTCAGATCAAACCAAATCAAAAGCCATATTGTAACATAGCTGTGTCAAGTCTAAGGTTTTCTCTCTCTTCTACCTAGCATTCCTCTCTGGCAGAGAATTGAATTAAATTAGTCTAGTACAATTTGCTCATCACAAAACCATACTAACTGCTATTTAATATCCTAGAAGTTAATATATTTCAGAAGACTGTGATGAATACTTGTTAAAGGTGATTGATTGTTAGGAAAAGCAGATGGGGATGTTTTAAATCTTCAAAAATAGAAGACAAGTATTTCAAAGAACTTAATAAAACTTAATGCTCATTTTCCTTTTTCAATAATTATCTTCAAAGAGAAGTCAAAAGAATGCAGAATGGGGAATTACACACCATAAGAAGAGAAATTTGATTATCAAGAGAATTATTTTCCATGTGTCAAGTCATTAGAAAAAGATTCACAAGCATTCAAGGGCTCAGAATTATACCCTCCACATAAACTTTCTGCTCCCCTCCAAAAGAAAAATGTCACTTGAGAATGTAATTTAACCAACTGGGAAATTTATAAAAAAAAGGAACTTAATAATGGGAGAAAGGTGGTATAAAATATTGGTGTAATATTCACTGAATACTCTTAAATAGGATTGACTCGGAGGGGGCATGTGATAAGAGTGATGGTGTTTAAGAGTACAAACTTGTAACGAGTAGTTAATAAGCCACAGAGATCTAATGCACAGTATAATGAATATAAACAGTAATATTGTACAATACTTATGTAATATGATAAATATTGCTACATCAGCAATCACATTACAATACATAAATGTATCAAAACAACACGCTGTATACAACTAATACATTTTAACAGGTCAAATTTATTCAAAATTAAAATGAAATAAAATAAAATAATTTTAAAAATAAAAATAAAATAAATAGGATTGACTCTGTGTAATTTGGCACACGTGGTTATAAAACAATTCAAATGTCATAATAAACCATGAAAGAAAATATGCCTAATATCAAGATAATTTAAAATAATAAACTTATTTAGAAATTATGATTCAACAAGAGAAATTAGAAATGGAAAGGGAAGGAGGTGGAGGAAGAGGCTTTGTGTTAATTTTCTCATCTCCAGGGCATTCAATAGGTACACTCTAAAATTTTGCGATAGTTATTTATAGAGTATACATTCAAGTGTACGTTAAAAAAAAACTCAAATGTAACCTACAGTAGGTTTTAAAACATGATATATACCTTCCATATCAGTAGAAAAAAAATGTTTTTATGTTACATGTTTTCATGTAGAAATCAAAGAATATAGAAAAATTCTTGACTACAGAAATCAAAAGAACTTATTCGAAAAGAGAGACTGGAAAAGAAAAAGTAAGAACATATAAATATGAGAGTCAGTAAACTACTTCCTGTGGATCAAATCTGCCCGGCATCTGTTTTTGTAAACAAACTTTTATTGGAACACAATCACTCCATTCATTTACATACTGTCTCTGCCTGTTTTTGTGCTTCAATGGCAGAGGTGAGTAGTTGCAATGAAGATTGTAAGGCTTACAAAGCCTAAACTATTGCAATCCAGCAGTATCTGTGAATATTACATTCCACATAAAAGTTTTGCCAATCCTTGATCCATAGTAACAAATATATATATACATGATTTCTTCCTTCAAATAGCTCTTAGCTAATACGGTAAGAAAAGGGGAAAAAAAATAAACTAGTAATATGGAAAATGCTGTTAAAAGGACATTCATGAAATGTGACAAGAATAACTAGATAGAGCTCATTAATTTCTCAAGTTCCTTCCTGTTAAAGCAGTTGAGTGATGAGAGAGCTTCACAGGGTATGTGTTATTTCTATTGGATCTTGAAGCATAATTATGGGTTTTCTAAGCAGAAGACAGAAAAGGCATCCGAGGCAGAGAAAGTTTCGTGTGAAGACGGCATGAGGGTGGGATGCAGATGGATATTTGGGGGACAGTGGGAAGTGATCAAAACAGAAGAAAGTGACCTCTGCAGGTCTTTGCGTCGATTATTCCTTCCCCCTGGATCTTTCTAAACCATTTGTCACTTTTCCACGTATAGTCTTACACGCTCATTAATGCAGTTGCCTCCCCCTCCAGAAGGCAAGCTTAATAAGCATTTATTGAATGAAGGAGTGAATGAATGAATAACCAAATTAATTCATGGTGTGGTCCATTAAGCATGAAATATTGCTGGGGAGTCCCAGAGGTCAAACAGCATCCCTAGCTGTTCACACCGACCCTGGTTTAGTGACTTAGGTACAACTGCCATGTCTAATAAATTTCCTCTGAGCCATGCTTGTTCTACTCCTTCCAGTCTGCAGATCATCATTTTCCTTAATAAAGATGATAAAAGCAAAAGAGGAGTTGAATAGTCAGCTTCCTCCCAGATAGTTATAATCATTATAACGTGTGCTTTGGACCAAAGTATTTCCTCTTCGAGCTACAAATAGAGTTAAAGAGTCTTTTTCTGCAGTTTTTTCTGTCGCTCTTAACAGCAGCTTTGGTCAAAAGATGTCAAATCTGCCCCAGCGGCTTGCCCTGTTGCTTAGATCTCTGTGGTCGATTATTTCAGTCCAAGCCTGTGGCCGACAGGAGCAAAGTTAAAGATCCAAGTGTCCGTGGTCTAGTTAACTTTAGTGTGCTCCATATCCACAAAATCTAGCTCAAAGACAGTCCTTGGACATGCAGGTCACTCAATGTGAAGGACCAGAGGAGAGTCAGTGGACAAACTTTTGTCAATTTATCCGTAATCTGGAAATGACAACTTTCTGCACAGGCCCAATTATTCATTGAAAGCTGAAAGAAGCCATCATAAGTTATTGTCACTTTGATATTTACATGTGATTAGCTTAAAAAGCTAATAGCTTATTTTCTTTCAAAAACAATATAACTAGAAACTTTATAAAATGGACGATTAAGTCACATTAAGTGCTTTTTGTGACTTTTTAAGGGTTAAATAATCAGAGTAGGAACAATAGTATATTTATAGAGTGTATTTCTAACTTTAGATGAGATGTCAAATGCCTATTTACCCCTTATTTAACAGAATTATCACTTTAAATATATATAACAATTGAATTTTACTTTTATTAAGGGAGCATTTTCTTAGTTCCATCTGCAGGCTAATATTAGCTAACATAACTAGAGTTATCATTTTCTTATGCAATAATCAAGTGATGTTCTTCCATGGAACAGCAACCCTTTCTCATGTTTCCCAGATTTTCTGAAGAAAAAAGAAAGTGACAATTTTATTCTATGGTGAAACAGTCACACAAATGGGCTGTGATTTTCATTTTCAAATAAGATTATTCCTTCCAAAAGGGGAGGAATCATTCCATTTCAAATTACATGACTGGCTGTATTAGCACATGGTTGGTTACTCACCTATGAAAACCCGCGGGTTTATGCCAGATGAAACAATCAGGATATAGGATTTTCAAGCTTTATAGACATAACCCAATTATTTGGGAAGTGTTTTCCTTTCAGATTATCCAAAGCTTTAGAGGAGGAAGAAATATGATCACAGGATTTAATATTTAAAAGCCAGGATGAAAATACCTCAGAATAAATCATGATACTTTGTTGAGTCTTTCGGTATCCTTACACTTCAGAGAAAATGAGAGATGTAAACATTGTGAAATAAAGATGAGGCAGAAATTAAAATAAAAAAACTGGGGAGAGTATAAATCAATATCTAAACAGTCCTCTGCCCACAGATGTCTTATCTTTTGAGTGTTTTTTTCTTTTTTATTCTCAACTCTACGTGAGAATTCAAATTTGTTAAATAAGCTGTTACTGAGAATATTTCCGGAATTATACAACTGTGCCCTGGAAATCATCCTTCTCTTGTTTTCAGTAGTCTTTGGGGGGAAAAAAGGAGATATGGTTGCAAAAGAATGAGCAGTGATTTTGCTGTATGTTTTATATAAAAATATAACTTTATCACAATTTCTACATTAGTTATGTCAAACTTTTTTTGAGGCTCACAAACATGTTACTAACACTTTTGTCTTATTTTGAAGTAGATGCTTTGAACTGAACTGGAATACAAAGCAAACTAGTTTCAAAGACCATAGCTCATTTTAAGCAGGCCATTTTGAGTTATGAATGATAGACTGATATTTTTGAAATTCTTGTTTCCTGAAGATGACTTTCTGCAGGAAAAGAGCTTTGAAACAAAATAATATTTCTTCCAATGAGATTTCAAATTCTTTCCATATATACCTTACTGTAGAATCCATATGTTAAACATCTTGTGTACATTTTATACTGCAAATGCAGTACAAATCCAATGTCTAGCACAGAACAATCATTCAATATTTGCTGGTGGCCACTGAGGTTTCACAGCTTCACCTTAATTTTATTTTAGAATGGTCACTCTAATTAAATCAAAGTTGGCAGAGTATATCATAGATGCAAATATCCTAGACAAAATGGAGTTTTTGGCTAAAGTAGTCACAACTGATCAACAATTCACTAATAGATTATTTGGAACCACGTCAAGGAATTCTCTAGAAGATTCATTCTGTACGGTTGTTTCAGAGATGGTGCTTCTAGGACAAATTAAGATTCTTTTTTAATAAAACAGTATCATTCCTGGATCTACCACATGATCCTACCTGACCAGCCTTTAATACTTAATTGTTAGGAATCTTCATCCTGAAATTTAATATCCTCGTGATTACCTTTATTTGCTTATTTGTTTAAATATGCATAATTAGGCAGACCTTGTTCTGGAAATGTGTTTGCTTAATACCACACAGAATAGTCTCTAAGTACACTGAGAAACTTAGATAAAAGACACTTTATAAATTCAAACTATTTTCATATACTGTTACAGTATGAAAGAAAATGAGAACTATTTAGTGAATAAAGACTCTGCAGTCATCTTCTCACATAGTGACAGGACCCTGTTTACACCTACACAACTCTTCAATGGAGGATTTTATTTCTCTGTTCAGTCTGAAGTAATTGCATTGCAGTTTCATTCCTACGAGATAATTCCAGACGCCATCAAGCCGAGAGAACTGAAGTCACGTCACTCTGGGCAGCAGACAAAGGCAAACAGTTAATCAAACTGTGACCGTGATTAGCCAGATAAAAAGTGACAGTTTCCAGCAGTTCTGCAGCACCTGCGTTTCTTCAGAATGTGGCTCTGGAGCAAGTCTGGTTGGCTCAGCAAATTCCAATATCGCAATTAAGAAGTAACATAAAGCATTTTAGAGAAGAAGATTAACAGAGGCATGCAACGCAGACTGCAGGAAAAACAGTATTTAAAAAAATTGTGTAAACATAATTTTGTGTATAGAATGGAGGGATGTCTGTAATAAGCTCAGGAGGTCATCCTTAAGTGTAAGGAAGACAAGAATTTGAAAACCATGGTGATGGAGAGAATCCTGCCAAATGAACTGCCCCATAAGGAAAGAAAGAGAAGTGGGAATCCCTATAATACACCTGAAGAGTACTAAATGTGGATTAAGGTTGTATTAATATAAGGGAATAAGCACTCAGTCTTGAAAAATGAATACTGCCCTTCCACTGTTTGCAATAATCATGTCATCTAGCAGTAGGCAGTTGCTTGTTTGCAATATACACATCCAACACCACAATGCTTATTACCTTTATGTACAAAAGGTGAAAATTAGAATGTAAGGGCATTCATTGCAAGTTTTGCATAGACTTGGAAGGTCTCTATAAAACTCTTAAGAAATTCAAATGATCAAGGCTTTGATGAAGAAGTGAAGCAATGTATTATCTGCATATTTGAACAAAGCAACAAGGGGGCCAAAAAATTCATAAAAATATTATGGTATAGAATTCTCTACTACAAGAGCACCTATGTTTTAAGAAACTTTTCTTCATTCGTCCATGAATGAACATTCTGAATTTTAACACATGTTCGAATTTCAAGCACTGAGTCGTCCTGACAAGGGGAGTTAGATATTCCACCATCCCGAATCATCAACCATACGAGTTCAGCAGAGCTTCGGGCCCTTGAGGAATTTCACAGTAGAGCAAGTACTTAGCATAAAACATCACCTATACTGTCACCAATGTCCCCGGGGTCCACAGAGCTGCCAGTCTTAGGCCTAAAGTGTAGCAATTCTAAAAAACGTTTCTT
The DNA here is from genome assembly GCA_031878705.1 of Tapirus indicus. Lineage (NCBI taxonomy): Eukaryota > Metazoa > Chordata > Mammalia > Perissodactyla > Tapiridae > Tapirus > Tapirus indicus. Next base: position 36,684,474 of record CM062933.1, on the reverse strand, counting down.
ACAGACAGGGGACAAGACGGTCCAGGTGACCCTGAGAATGGAGGTTAGACAGTTTGGATCTAGAGTCATGAAACAGGAGTCCCTGTCGTTGAACTGATGTTCCGCTCACCCACCTGAGTCTCTGGACTTCTTCGACTAAACTTGCTTACAATAAAGCCAGCTAAATTTAGTAAAAATGTTGATTTCCATAGGAAACTTGCTAAACCACACTCTACCTACTTCCTGGAACTGATAAACACTCAAAAAATATTTAAGAAGAAAAGATACAGATATGAAAAACAAGACTAGAGAAAATTAAGCACACTTGAATCAATATGATAAGTTAATAGTAAAAAGGTTCTCCTCAATCACTTCTGTGAGGGCCTGAATATAGAGTAGATGTGGGTCTTTTCACGTGGAAAATTCCAACATCATGTATGACTGAGAAAAACAAAAGGAACTGGGGTCACTGAAGTTGGGGGTGAGAGAAAGGCAAGAATCTGTTACTCTGGTTTTAGCTCCATTAAAAAATAAAATTTATAGATCAGAGTGATCTATCATAATTAGCGGGCTCGGTGGTTACATGGCCCATCCAAACCAAAGCAGTGCTGATGGTTATCAAAGAAAAAAATGGCCTCTCTGGTGAGGAGGATTTTCCCAAGCCTGAGAGTGACAACCATCTCAATGATTTGCATCAGAAATACTATGTTTTATTAACTCTTTTGTACAGATAGTTTTTAGTTTTATAGTTTTTCATTCACCTGAACACACATTTCTTTTAAGACTCAAACTTAAAAAGCTCTAAAAATTGTGTGTATGTATATATTGAGGTGGGGAATACCACGTGCAACAATTAATGGTAGAATCCACTGTATTATATGAGATATAGATTTTTTCTTTGTTTAATTCAGAAACTAACAATGACCACAGAATAACGTTTTGGTCTTTTACTTTTTTACTGGCACAAAAATACCATCTCCTTTATTTATAAACATTAAGAATCATTTAGATCTCCAAAAACTATAATTTTTGTCATCAATATAAACACAGTAAATTCTCTAAATTTTATAGTTTTGACATATCACTTCGGGAATGGTTTAGAATTTTCTTCTTTTGAAAATTCTTGGTTCTATAAAAACATGCCCAGTGCTAGGCTTGAAGCATTGAGAGAAAGAAAAGGAAAGTATGGTGTGTATGTCCTAATCACAAGCACGTGATAAAGGATATGCTGTTTTTGTAAGTGAAAACAATGGATGTTCAAAGAAGACACTCGATGTAAATGGGAAGAGCCAAGTAAGGCTTCCTGGAAGAACTAAAAGTCTTAAAGCAAAAAGCATTAATATTGGGCAGGATTAGATAGCCAGTCAATATTACTTTGAGTTCTCAAGAAATGAAATATTAAACCATAAATCAAAAATCAAACTAACATCAATTTCTGAAGAATATTATAATTTGCAATACTCATAAAATGAAACATCTTTTTTATAGCAATACCCTAAATCAGAGTGGTACTTTTTTCCTTAAAGTTTCACTGGCCAGTCCCAGCAAGCCAACATTCTTTCCAAATATAAATTATATTAATTAAAATTAAATACAGTTAAAAATTCATTTTCTTAGTTGGCACTAGCCACATTGCCAGTGTTCAATAGCTACATGTGGCTGGATAGTGGCTATGACATTGGGCAGTGCAAACATAGAACATTTTCATTGCAGCAGAAAGTTCTGTTTGACTGCACTTCTGTGGACTGAAAGCTAAGATTAAAAACTATGTGTTTTCATGTACCTTCAGGCCTGACACCATGCCCAGAAATATTAAATACTCAATGAATCTGTCTAATTAATAAATGAATGAAAGAATGAATAAATGAACAAATAAACAAATTGGGATGATAATTGTCTCTACAATAGCCCATTGATGATTCATTTCTTACCTTTTTAGTCACAAGAGCAAAATTTAAGGGACTTCTATGTGCTAATTTTGGTGCTATGTGTAGATTCTTAAATTTTCTTTTTTCTACTTTCAAAGAGCTTACGGTGCAACAGTAAAGATAGATCTACAAAGAAATAATTATAATAGGACTCACTGTAGGCTTGAGTTCCAAGGAGCAAGTCTTGCCTCTCCTCCCCCATGACCAGACACCACATATCAGACAAAGCAGAATAACCTGTGGACGACCAGGTCATGGGGATGTGGGAGCTAGACCCACCAAACAAGTAGAACTGCATCAACTATCCAGAGACTCTAAACTGTGTATCAGACTATGCAATAGAGATGAGAAAACTTGGCTTGCCTGCTGTGATATTGTGATTTATAATAAGAAATATATATTTGGTCTTTGTGCTGTTTCTGGCACAGAGCTTCTAAAACCCGTGGAATTTCCTAAGCTATGACTGCCATAAAAGTGTCTTTTTTATGTTAATGAGATGACTTTTGGAACAGGATAGGGGCTGGTTGTCAGTGGAGCCAATCATGTGATCAAAGGGTTGGAACTTTCAGAGCCACCCCTGGGCCTCCAAGGAAGGGAGAGATGCTGGAAGTCAAATCAATCACCAATGGCCAATGATTTAATCAATCAGGCCTGTGTAATGACGTCCCCATAAAAAGCCAAAAGGACAAGATTCACAGAGCTTCTGGGTTGGTAAACACATGGAGGTGCTGGGAGAATGGTGCCCTGTTGAGGGCGTGGAAGCTGCTCACCCTCTTCCAATGCCTTGTCCTATGTATCTCCTCATCTGGCTATTGTTCATATTCTTTCTAAAAAAAACAGTAATTTAGTGAGTAAATGGGTTTCCTGAGTTCTGCAAGCAGTTCTAGCAAATCAATCAAACCCAAGGAAGGAGTGATGGGAATCTCTGATTTACAGTCAGTTGATCAGAAGCACAGGTGACAACCTGGGCTTGAGATTTACATCTGAAGTGGAGTGCAGTCTTATAGAACTGAACCCTTAAGCTATGGAAACTGATGCTATCTCTGGGTAGGTAATGTCAGAATTGAGTTGAATTGGACACCCAACTGGTGTCCGAGAATTGCTTGCTGATAAGGGGAAGCCTATACACACACACACACACACACACACACACACACATGCACATGTGCTGGAATTGGGTCCAGGAACCCAAAATACCTGGTTTTACTTTTATTTCAAAGAATACTCTCCAAATGAGATTTTGAACTTTAGAAATATACTTTGAAGTCACACCAGAGAAAAGGAGACAAATAAAAATTCTCCAATGGGGCTAACTCAGAATAAAGCACTACTTCCTTCTGATGAACCAAAGTCAAAAATCAAAAGAAACTGTAGAGGTGGCTACAATGTGTAATGTCAGTGCATTTGTTTTCAGAAAGCGTGGGCCATATCCTTTTCTTCTGTCAGAGAGATTTCAAAGGTCATTTTCAAAATGAGTTTATGTACAGTATAAATCAATTTATAATTGACTCTGGTCTCCGTTGGAGATTTCATTGAGTTTCTGTGGCCATTTGAAACCAACAAGGTGGCCATTACCATCACTGCTTTAGCTGGGCAGTAAATCTTGTTGGACTGAAGTGCTTCCTTGATTTATTTACCTAACAAGATAAGATGTTCGTGATGTTCTGGGATTTTTTTTACAGCTCAAGTTATGTTGCTCCAAATAGCTCTCCAACTCCCTTATTGTGTACCAGTCAGGGTAAGTCTTCTCTAGTTACTGAGAAATTCCGTAATCTGCCAACAGATCATTGCCACCAGAACACTTAAGGTTGCAGGGCGACATGATATCATTTTTGTTGAAACTTGACAAGAAAATCCCACCCCAGTCCATTCTATCAGAAATAATGTGGAAATAACTAAGATACTTCTAGTCTTCAGAGACGTATCCTCTTAGTGGCTTAGAGTCTGGACCTAAAGATTCTGATTAGAATCTAGTCCCCACCATTATGTAACATTGTGAAAATTATTTCTCCTATGGGTCTCGGTTTTTCCATCTTTAAATGAAAAGTTACTGGATTTCAGGACCTTCAGAGGTCTACCAACTACAGCATTCAGAGATCCTTATGAGCATCATAGTCTTGCAATAATAAATTTCTATTGTTGACATTCAAGACAGTGGCCGAAAAGCATTTTGGTTAAGAAAAATTACACTGCAATGGTATTTGAGCAACAATAGAAATGTATACAGTACTAAGGAAGGGATAGTTAATTTTTTCTTGAGAATGGGGGTAGCATTAGGGTCAGAGCAACATTCACAGAGAATATAGGGCTCCATGAATTTAATAGTGTGAGCCACAGCAGAGTATTTTCAGATTACTAATTCATGGAGGATGGTCATTGAATTCAAACTGTGTAAAGTTGGGTACAATATTCTGTACTATTAGTTAAATTGTTTAATTAAATCTTTAAATGGTGAATTAAAAGGAGGTTAATCTGAATATAATATATACATTGGAACTATTGCTTACTGTAATGATTGGCAAGAAATAACATTTTTCTTTCTTCAGTGTCTACTTGATGAGTAAAAAGTATAATTCTAAGAAGCATTTGAAAATGATCATACCAACAAGTGAAATTCTTGGACTCCTTCACAATGACACTATGCTTTGTATATAGATAGCATTTTTCAGCAAACATTTGATTATAAGAAATTTCTGTCATAAAATGATCATCTAAAAATATGAGGGTAAAAATATGAGAAAGATAGTGAGGAATATTTTGAGTTATGCCATAATTATAAATCAATATTTACCAAAGTGTTTATATTTGAATGGAAAATATTCTTCCTATAAAGAAAACAAAGAAATTCAGGCAAAGAGGTGATCTGCATGTGTAGGTACATCATAATGTTATCTGATAGTGGAGACCGGTTGGTCAGAACTTCCTGGCCTTATGGAAGCATTTCTTTGCTATAAGGTTTTGTGTCTCAACACAAAATCATTTATCTATGGTCTATGAAATGTGACTACAAAATAGTCAAAGGTTTGAATATAAAATAGTTAAAGGAAACATTATACTGAAGGTTCTTTCTTGGGATTAGTTCTGGCCAAGAATGTATCCCTCATCTGAATAATTGTCAGTTGTTATAGTAATATCCATTTGAGTTTAATCATTTATTTAAAAACAGAGAACTAAAATATTTCAAATGATATAGTTTTAATTACTTTAACCAGAAATAAAATACATCAAAACAGAGACTCCTTAAGATGTAAAAAATTAGATATGCTTTAGTTTAAGTCAGTCAACTCTCCATTGAAAACGGTTGTATCCTGGAAAATTCACTTCAGAGAGACTGGAAAATATAGAACACTAGTTTTTCTGGGGGCAATTTTGCCCTCCAGGAGAAATTTCTGGCTGTCACTACTGGGGAGAGGGCATTACTGGCAGGTAGTGAGTATTGACTAGGGAGGTTGTTAAACATCCTACAAGACACATCTCAGCCTCCAACAACAAAGAATTATCTGGTCCCAAATGTCAACAGTGCAGCTGTTAAGAAATCCTGATTGAACTAAAATGGGTGCATCCTATCATTTTCTTTTTTCACATCTGGCTATTTCTGGCCCTCACTAGACTTTTAGGGTCTGCCTCCTTCTCAATCTCCTCTCTCTCATTTTTCCCAGTCTTTTTTTCTCTAATGAACCTCTTTGATGATCTATTTATATTTTGATGGCAAAGAACATCTCGTCGTAATTAGAAATGGGGACTAGAAGTTCTCAGAAATAAAAGCCTAAACCAAGAAAGAGTGTAATAGAGGTGGCATCAGGAAGACAGAAACAAATATGTTTGATTCAGTGATACTACTTTTAAAAATACTTCAAATTGTCCTAAAGATGAATTGAAGGATTCAAAGATGGAGTATTTCAAAAACTTTATGAAAGTCAGCTTCAGAGACTGTAAACAAGGATATCAACTAGTGTCAGTGAGTAGAAAGGACTTTACATTTGCATAAACCTTGAATTTAAAATTGTTTCCCCTCCATTTCCTCAATTAACCTTTTTGAGGAAACCTCTGGATTTCAATCACTCTCATTTCTTTTTCTTTGCTTCTAGCATTTTAACCAAAAAATAAGAAGACCTATTTTCCTTTTCATTTGTGATTCCATAAAATCCTTCACCTAGGTTTAACATATTATTTTTATTCTTTTTTCTTCATATTTGTAGTAAAATATACATGACATAAAATTTACTACCTTAACCATTTTTAAGTGTACTATTCAGTAGTATTGAGTCTATTCGTATTGTTGTGCAACTATGACCACCATCCATTTTCAGAACTTTTTTCATCTTGCAAAAATGAAACTCTGGGCCCATTAAACAATGGCAAGTGAATAATATTCATCTAAAATTTCAAAAGAAATTACACAAAATACAATATGATTTGTGTTTGGTTATCATTTTTTGTAAATTTAATTTACTCATTTAAATTCTACCCATAATCTTTTCCTTTGGACCTAATTGTTCTCTATAGGAAATTTCTCTTAAATTTGACTTCTCATTCATTTACTACATTAATTAATTGAAGACAAGGAAATAAGAAAATGAGAAAGAGTCTCATTACTGAATTAATTGAACAGGGAAATTGAGATGTAAAATAATGAAAGGAGAGTGAAATGTATTTCCACAATCAATTGATCATTTTATACAATTCTTTTTCTTACATTCTCTCATTCTTCTTATTAACTATTTTATTTACTTTAGCCATGTGTCCTTCCATTGTTTCTTGTTTGATACCAGCACACAAGGTTGATTTTTTTTCTGTTTTCCACTTCCTCTGTAATCTCACAGGCACAAAGAAAGCTACATTTAACCTTTTAATTCCTGGGCTTTATGACCTTTCATACTTCTAGGTTTTCATATATTGGTAAAAGACAGGGTTTGCAGGAATTGCTGTGTATTCAGAACCCACATTCTGGACAGAGCTTCTCAAAATCAAATGCCTACAGGTTCCAAAAAGTGAATAAAGTGGCAGGTGTAAGCACATTGGTAAGTGACAAGGACTCTGGAGAATAGATGAAGGCCTCTGTGACAAGTGGCCAGTTGCTACTCAATTCTCAGAGTCACCAGGCATTCCGATTTTTCAAAAGAAGCCAGAAAATTTGTTTTCATATAAAATTTCTCTGTTTTTAAATGTTTACACAATTTAAAATCTCCATAGGCCAAATAAAAAAGTGATCTGCATGCCAAATGTGTTTTGTAAACTTCCAGTTTCCAACTACTGATCTAGGCAGATGCATCCTTTTGTTACATTAGACGATGAATAGAGTAAAGGTTGTCAAAGTTCTGTTGAGACAGTATCTGCACAACCTTGAAAGAGAGAGCTTCAACGCTCCCACATCTTCACCTCTAAATATACTTCAACTTAATTTAACATTAACTGAAAAATTGTCTAAGAATATGTATTTAAATTGGAAAAAGTGAAAGGTTTTCTTTCTTTCTAGATATCACATCCTTCTTTTTCCTCTCATAATTATTCTTCTCTTACATGTAGGAGACTCTGAGAATATCATACTTGCCGACTTTTATTATTTCTCTTTGTTATTCATAGGAAACTTTACAAATACTAGTTTCAAAACAGTATTCTGTATTTCAACACATACATTAAGTATGATGGAATTAGTATGTTTTAAGTGCATATATATTATCATAACATATTTTTCAAAAACAATTCTTCATAATTTCTCACCAGTTATGTTTCTCCTACCAACTTCCATATTGAGAATCTATATGTTGGTTCCAGATCCCCAAGCATTCATATTACTTTTTCAACGCATGGAATTCCCTTTTTTTGGTATTTCTGCTTCTCCAGTTACTAAGTTCTTATTTATTTCTTTGAAAGAACTGTATTCCATCAATTTATTTTTCTTTAAGTTTATTTTGTTAACATGCATTGGTATTTTGATTTACAAAATAATTGAGCTCTACAAAAGTTATCCAATTATTAAAACTCAACGAAGAAACCTGACGTTTAAAGAATACTATAATGAATATTTTATAAAACAAATAATAAACCCTTGTTTAATTTATTCTTTATATAAAGGATTTTGTAAGTGTTAAATTTGTTCCTAGCAAACGTGCATTTCCCCGGCATCTTTCCTTAGACTATAATTTGAAAGAGACTTAGAAGTTGTCTTATATTACTATCAATTATTCAGATTTCTCTGCCTATAAAATATAGCCTAATATCTGAAGTCAGTCCAAAAATATCCGGTCATGTGCTTCAGTGTGTATACACACATATAGGCACACACACATAAAAACACAATTTTTCTATTCAATTTCAGGACAGCCTTAACAATTTCCAGAAGAAGGATCTATTTCCTTTAGCTTATTTCAAATAATTACTGTAGCAAAGAATTATTTTGGGGGGAGGAGATCTATAGTTAGGGTGAGTTAGCAAGTGGCAAAGTTGCTCGTTCTTCTTGAATCTATTCTACTGTCGAAGCTCAATTTCTTGTCTCAGAAGTGACATTTAATATATGATTGACCTTTACCTCAAATTCTAAAATTATCCACTTTCCTTATGATAGCCTCCAGTAAGGAAATTAATCAAAAGTTTAGGAAAATAAATTAGTTATTTAACTTTTGTCACTCAGCTCTAAAAATAACGTGAGAAATTTCTTGGTGCTGCTTGTAAGAAATATGAAGTATATGTCTTTCAATTTGACTGTTTGGTACTCCTTTCACTCTGGCCTAAATGTCTTCAACTTTAAGGAACACTGACCTCCATACCAGTCAATTGCAGTCATTCACAGAAGCAGTCACAATGTAAATTTCATCATGGTTTGAAACTTTTGTTAGGATGACCTACTCTGAAATCCCACTCTGACTCTGCCTCCTAATGTTTTATATCTCTCCCTTCTAAAGTTCTACTGGACTGGATCTTTATCTTTACCAACATGAAGATCGCTAATTGCTCCAGTTGTACCACATTCTTCCCCACCTCCTAATTCTGGCATCATTTACTTCTTTTCCAAGTCAAAACCTTATAACCAGCTGTTAAAATCACACTTTTCCAACTATTCTTTTGCCAGTTGGAGCCACCTTGCCAACCTGTAGTCTTTCATAGCTTCAGTTAGGGAAATTTACTTGATCTCACTCTTCCGGATTTTCTGGAGAAAGTCACAAAACAATGACGTACCGTGTACCACCAGCCTATTCTTATATTCAAACTCAGTTAAAATCTTACTTTTGCCTAACAATCCTGTTATTCATATTTTGCCATTGAATCTTGTATTAGCAACTGCAACACTTTTGCAAATCATTTGGAAACTGTCCATTCAAATATCCTCTTAGTTAGAAATGATCAGCTTCATCTATAGCTTAACAACTTCCTCAATAACAATATATTCCCTCTTGTTTTTTCTCCTTCACCAAGCTAAATAACGTACTGATCAATTATAATTTATCTCTGTTAATCCCTTCTTGACGTAAATACCAACTTGAGATAAACTCTACAATCCTCAGATGCAGTGACTAACCCAGAAAAGTTGACTATTGTTAGGGAAGAATTGTATAAATGGGCTTATTTGTTTCACTTTTATTCATGATGAACAACAAAAAAACAATAACAAAAACAAAACAACCTCAAATCAGTACTCCAAAATTCTCAGCAATTTCTCCTAATTGGCTTGTTAGCTCCACATCCCAGAAGGATTATTTCTTGATTATCGCCTTTACTCAGATGCCCCAATCTCTCATACCCTTTTTTCAATGCTCCCAGTTGATGACCTTACCTAATATTTTCACTGCCTTCCTCTTCAGCCCAACAAACTTATAATCCTGTCTACATTTGCCCCCATCTTTTTCTTCACTACTTTTATAATAAAAGGAGTGTCTTTCCTTCTACCAAAGGCCAATCTTTCATGTGTGCTCTGAAGCCCATCCTCTTGAGTCCCCTTAAAACTCCCCTTCTTTATTTCTTCTTCTTCTTCTCTCCTTCTCTTCTACAGCAATCATGTCAGTCAGTATAACATCTTCCAGTGTCTTCAACCATTATGTAAAAGAGAAGAAAAAGAAAAAGAATAGAACAAAACATCCAACCCTACCCTGTCGCCAACTGTTTGGCCATATCCCTGACCTTTCGTAGAGCCAACCTGCCCAAAAGATTTGTCTGCACAGGCTATCTCTAATTTTGTGTTTTCAATTGCACACTTTGATCCAACCCAATCTCCCTATTTCCCTGCTACTCCATTAGAAGTGTCTCTGTCAAGGTCACCAATATTGTTAATGATGTTTCTGTACACAGCTCATTCAATATTCAAGTTAGCCTCTCCCAAATTCTCTTCTCTCGTGGCTTCCAAAACTCTAACATGTCTGGTTTTCTTTCCTTACTCACTGATCCTCTTTTATGGTCTCCTTTCCTGTTTTCTTCCCCTTGCCAGCTTCTATATATTGGAGTCATTTGTAGTTTAAATCTGCACTCTCCTCTCTATGTACACTCTTTTCTATAAAGTACTCTATCCCACTCAGAAGGGGTAGGCAACTTATTGTTTTGAAACAAATACATTCCATAGTTGAGTAAATTAGCATAATTCCTACAAATAGACACATCTTTTAAGTTTTTAGTCATCACAAGACTTGAGGTTAAAAGTTGGATTCCAGGAATAAAAACCTAAATTTTTAGTCACCAATTGAACAAATTTGATAGTCTCTTGATTCCTTCACTGTAAGCATTCATATCAGGGCTGTGATTCAAAACGACAAGAAATAGTATAAGTCAACATTCTGACTTAAATAAGAACTTTGCCCGCCTGCTTAGTTTTCTATTTGCATTTTTTTGTGTATTTCTGTGGTCACTAGAATGTGTATATTCAGGACTTTTGTAATCTTACTGAAAATGTCTATTTCAACAAAGCATTTGAGTGGTAAACAAACTAAGTGTTTCATGCCAAGTAAAAGTGTGACTAACATTTCTGTAACTAGTCAGTTAAGGAAATAAAAGTCTATAGATTCTGATTTCTACAAGCCACACGAAGCTATAAGCCATTTCCTGAACATAACCTGTGCTTTCTATTCTCTGTGTTTTTCCGTAAAAGGGTAATATTCATCCATTATTCTTTTGAATAAATTACACTCCTTCTTAATTATTTCTGTCATAGATTTCTTGAATCCTGATTAGCTGTGTGCTAAACCTTCTCACTCTTTCCTACTACTTTCTTAATCTCTCTTTTATATTTCCCACATAATTATTCTATGAAATCTATTCTGGAAAATGCCTTCAGCCAAATCAACTATTCAGTAACTATACTTTTACCTGTGTCTAAAATTGTGTTTAATGCATTCATTTCATTTTTGATTTGAATTTTTGTTTTTTAACTCTAAAATTATATATCTTTTATAAATCTGCTTAGTCTGCTTTATGATCTCACATTATTGACTTATATTTGTAAGGTTTTTGAAAAGATATTTTTTAATACATTTAATACAAAAAAAGTCATGTTTTCAACATATTTCAGGTTTGATAATTCAAATTTTTTGGAGTCTTTGTGAGCGTAACATTGCTAATTGTTGTTTTAGCTAACTCCCATATATGGTACTTTATTTTCTTATGTTGTGTGATGTTTTAAAACTATGACCCACCAATTTTTCTTGATGCTTTGTCTCTGGAAATTATTTGAGATTTACAATTTGAACGATTTCTTATGTGGAATATTTGCACTTGCTTTGGCCAATGCTTTATGGGAAATAATCTAAATTCTCAACTTTAGTTTTTTGCACTAATTCAGTCATTAAACTTATGTTTATAAATTAGGCAGGAAATTTATTTTTATCCCTATTAAAGTTTAGGGTCAGGACAGGCAAGTTTCCTTCTTCATGATACACTTACTTCTTAATTGTTCTAAAATTGAAAAAGAAAAGTATTAGAGAAAAATCGCCCCTCCAAAATATCAGGATATTTAACAAATAGGTACTAATTAATACAGTGTGATTTTTGGCACAAAGCTAGACAAATAGGTAAATGACTCAAAATGACAGTCCTGCATATATGGAATTTGACATACAAAACAAGTGGCTGCAAACAGTGGCTAAGTGATTTTTCATTTTCTATTGAATAAATCTTGCTGGGGAATAGGTTATCTAGAAAGAAAGAAATACTATTAGATGGCTACTTTACTCCATATAAATACACAAATTTCCAGTTGATTAAGATCTAAATGTGAAAACAACGCACTTAATGTTTGAGAAATATATGTAGAATAATATGTCTAAGACCTTTGAAAGTGGAAAAATTTATTAGACAAAATAAGAAGCACAAACCAAAAAGTAAGGAATGACAAATTTGATTAGATTATCATTTAGACAATCTAACCAAAACAAATAAAAAATTAAAATCTCTTAATCAAAAACATCACAATCAACGTGAAAAGCTAAGCCACAGACTGAAGATGTTAATATCCCATAAAACTGAAAAAAATTAATGTTTCATATAAAATACATGTGTGTGTGCAGAAAGACAATACAATGGATACATGAGTGCAAGATCTGAGCATGTAGCTAATTCACAGAAAAGGACAACCTAATGGCCAATGAACATATTAAAAATGCTCATATCGCTGGTAATAAGAGAAATACAAATTGATATCATAATATGAAACCATTTTATATCAATCAACTTGGCAAAAATTTAAGTCTCCGACACTACTGAATTTTGTGTAGGATTTATAGTAGTAACCAGTCTCATAAATCACTGTTAAAAAATGTAGGTGGACATTATTACAACTCTGAAAAAAATTTTACCACTGCATAGATAAGTCCACCTAAGCTAAGTCTTGGTGATTCAATTTTTAAAGGAACTCAAACATATGTGCAAAGAAGACATCTACAAAAATATTTACTGAAATGCTGTTTATTATGGAACAAAAAATGAGAAACAATCCAAATTTCCACCAATAATAAAATAGATAATATTTGGTATCATCACACAGTGACATCAAATACTGTGGTTGAGGTAGGTGCGTTAGGAAATATATACAAACAAATATTAATTTCAAGAACAACATGGAGTGTATGGGGCCGCCTGGTGGCGCAGCAGTTTAGTTCGTGCTTGGCAGCCCGGGGTTCGCGAGTTTGGATCCTGGGCGCCCGCCGACAAACTGCCTGTCAGCCATGCCGTGGCGGCGTTCCATATAAAGTGGAGGAAGATGAGCATGGATGTTAGCCCAGGGCCAGTCTTCCTCAGCAAAAAGGGGAGGATTGGCAACGGATGTTAGCTCAGGGCTGGTCTTCCCCACAAAAAAAAAAAAAAAAAAGAACAACATGGAGTGTAAAAAGATGCTGTGGACATACAATGTAATTTATATAAATTTTAAGAACATGCAAACTGAGATTACTATTTGTGGGTACACAAAAATGTGATAACAATATCAATTGCATCTTAAATCAATGATTTTAAATGATTGATTATCATTAGAAGTGATAGAAGAGGTTTCTCAATCTGCATGTTTAAAGATTAAATTTTAAAGACACGATCATAAGCTAAAATATTAAGATTTGATGTAATTGGGTTATAGGTAGGTATGTCTGTTATTACTATTTCTTTCTCTCTCTTCTTTTTGCATTCCTGAATTACTTCCAAATATTTTAAGTGGGCAAAAAAGAAAACAATGTCTACGAATCTCTTTATTCTTTTTAAAAATTATAAGCTCATCAATGGAGTGGAGTATCTTCTTGGGAGCCACCTGCAAGTGAGCATGTTCTGTTCACTTAAAGGTTTAATTCTTTTCATCAATTATATACTCCCATATTATAATATACTCTGCATTTACAAAAGTATGTAAAATATAGTTCGTGTTTCCTTCTCCAAATGATGAAATAATAAGCACACAGTTATTTTCATACTATTAGTGGTAGTAATGACAGTGCTGGCAGGATTAGGTTTACTAGAGGACCAGAAAAGCCAAGAAGATAGAGAAGGATCGGCATTCCTTAGTTCCTTCCTCTCAGGGCACAGCGCAAACTCCTCTGTGCTTGTGTTGTGTCTTCGTGGTGACTCTTGCAGTGGTTTGGTCATCCCAGATGAATGGTAATATTTATGTCTCTACGGCTTTGATATTTATTTGAATGTGCGAGTGTGTTTCTGTTAAAATTTGTGTCTTATTTTTTTCCCCACCAATTCAAATGTTTTCTGCAAGTAATCAGGGCATAAATTCTAAATTAAAAGCATTAGTATTAGTCTTCATGGTGCACATCCATGTAGGGATCTAGGCCACATGCCTTATTAGAAATGGTGCACACGCACAGTGCCATGTAATTCAGAGGATCATTTGTAACTGCATGAAGTTAACTCATTTACAAGAGGAAAAAATAGGTTGAAGTTTAAATAGTGTATATAAAGTTTACACTTCTTGTAATAGCTTAAGCTTCCAATTATTGTTCTCATTTAATACTCGGTTCTGTAGGGCTGCTGGATTCTTTTCTGCGCCTGCCTGACTGCTCAAATGTAGACTTTCTGATAGTACAGCAGCAGTGATTGAGTAGATAACTAACAGCAGTATTCAGAAACCCCTCGAAGAAGATCTCAATGGTGTTTCTAAGCTCTGAACTTGATTTGCAAGTTAGATATAAATGCATATGCTGGTGGAAGCCTTATGAAGTCAGCCTCTGTTTGAGACTAATTTCCCAGGATAAATGTATAACACATTCTTGGATTTTGCTTGAATTTTTTTTAGTCAAAAGAAGAAGTCTTCTATTGGTATTTGTTTATCCCTGTGCATGTTCCCACCACTTACCACACCAAATTCTAGATTTCCTCCCCTTTCCCTGGAAGATAATTAGGCTTTAATAAGTGCATACTTTTCTTTTTTTTTTTTCCAAACCAAATCCTGTCTTCATCTGTCAGTTTTAAGTCTACTTCTATATCTTCAAAGGGATAGTTCCAACTGCTACAATAATTCTGGGAGTATGAGCACTGGCATTCCCAAGAGCTGTGCCAACGTACACACAAGCTCAAGATTTCTCCCTGAATATCTTACATCAAATAACTCAAGCCGGGAAGCCCAGCATGGTCTTTCATTTCTCTCTGTCTCTTACAACTGTGTAATCGAGCTTCAACTCCTATTGATGCTGCTTCTTTTATCTTTGCATCTTTCTGTCGTTTTCTTTCCATTCCTACAGCTTCTACCCTAGGGCAGATCCTCCTAAGCCGGTTTCTTCAGACTATTGCAATAACTTGCTGATGGTCTCTTACCTTTAATTTGAATCCACTCCAAGCCATGACAAGGTCTGTAATTTTTCTACTTAAATCTTCAAAAAATGATACATGAACTCAAATATTTTCTGAGCCTATATGTAGATTTGCTCATTAGTAAAACTGAATATTTGTATCATCTATTAATAACATTTAAAGTATAGTTTATGTCAGAGGAAAACAAAAAAATTGTGTACTTAATTTAAATAAATAATTTTAAATATCAAAACTGTAATTCACCAAATTGTGTTTTAATCAGGGAAACAAGAATATATATACAGGAAAAATTTTGTTTTACTATTGCCTATCTTGCTGTTGATAACATGTTATGCAGAGAATATTGGATATGAGAAAATTCTTTTTAAGGTAATGAATGGTAAACTTTATTTTCCATTGCTTTACTAATGGAGATGACTATGTGAAATTCCAGTAATACTTTTGACATTCCAAGCTTGTTCTGTTTTTAACAGGAATAAGAACATGCTAATATATATTGAAGAATTCCTTTTCTTTCACAAAGATGAAAAGTAAACACCAGTTTATCTCTCTTTTGCGGTCTCTTTTTGCTCATTCTCAAAAGTGTAGACTTGTTTTCATGTCACTGACTAATATAATTGAGAGAAAAGCAACAGAATTATCTGAGAAGCCTACACAATCAGTATTATTTTTTTCAAATGGCATCTTTTGAGGACAACTTTGTGATTGGAAAATTGTCATTTTAAGTTAGGGATCTCTTGGTGGAATCAACCACTTTAGAAAAACATCACTGGCCTTTAGTATGGCAGCTGTACGGATCATGTGGGTTCCCACTCTGAACATTTAACCAAAATTGTAGTTTTTTCATGCCTCACTCATAAACAGTAAATTTTCTCTCCTGTTAGTTTTTACTTATATGCTAGTGTTAGTTTTAGTGGTGACGTTATTTTACTTTACAAAAGGTAAAGACCACCATGAATTGTTTCAAATTCAGTTTAATTTGACTTAGAATGGAGAAATTTCATTGAAAGAATATTTTTTCTTTCTTTCTTTTTCTTCTTTCTTTCTTCCTTCCTTCCTTCCTTTCTTTCCTTCTTTCTTTCTTTCCTTCTTTCCTTTCTCCTCCTCCCCTCTCCCTCTCAATATTCCATTAAAATAGTGTTCCTGGAAAACTGAAATAATTTTTTCAAAGTTTTTTCTGTTACAATCATAAACATTGTCATTGCTTCTTTCCATTTAACTAGTCACATAATCACAGATATGAAATGGTGTTGTGTATAACTATAGGGATCTCTAAGGGAACTTCACCCTTGTCTTGAACACAGCTAAATCAGGCATCAAAGTGACCATGACAGTGGACCATGCATTATAATTATCTTTGCCAAGCGAAGATTATAGAGGACTTTAAAATATGAAAGAACCCTCACTGCTGCATAAACGACCGGCACATTATATATTCTCCCTATCAACAATGCAAATTAGAAACAGACCTCCTCATTTCCCCACACAATCTGTCAGTAGTAGGCAGGGCATATGTTATCATGACATCAATTGACACATCACTGCTTTGGGGAAGTGATGAGTTGTGATGGTTGAGAAAGGTTCTAAAGGGAAATGAAAACATCTCCTACTCCTCTCCTGAGAGAAATCAAATAAATTTCAACTGTTAACTCTTTTTAGACAAGGGTAGTATTTACCTTGTTTGATCCTGTATCACTAAGGGTTATCACCATGACTGAAACATTTTAGTTAATAATTATTTTTGAAAGAATTAATGAATTGACAAATCTGGAACTAGCTAATACATCTTCAAAGCAAAGAAGGGTAAGTGTGTGTGTAGGTTCATACACAATGTATCAAAAAATGATATGAAGAGATACACAGAACTTGTTCTCAATGTCAGCAGCAAACAGATGGCTTGCAGGGTGATTTGCTCTTCTATTTCCATTGGTGTTCTATGCAAGACCACACCCCTCCCAACCCCACCAAAATCATTGTACACTCAAAGTAAAAGCAGTGTAAATAAAACGTTTTGACAAATGTCCTAATTCCCCATTCCAATTGGATATCTCAAGGGCCCTCCTACTATAAAAAGATTGGAGCAACATTACCATTTTACTTTTCCTTCAGCAGCAAGGAAAAGATTACTGCAAAGTGCTTCATCCCACGTGGGAGAAAAGAATTCCATCTTATTTATCGGTGTCTGAGAAATAGCTTAATTTCCCTTATCTGTGCTTTACTGGGGTGAACAGAAAACATATCACGAATAATAAACATAGTAAAACATACAACACACTTTGTCATATTCTTTTTCTTGTCTCAGTTCTTTAGTTCATCCTTTCCTTGAAACGACGTATAATATTCTTCCAAGCCAGATTTGATTGTATAATGTCTATCCATGTTTTAAAAATTTAGGATGGGCATTAACTATCCTAAGAGGCCTTCTCTGACACCATGGTTTTGCAATATTACTCCCTGTATACCTCTATCCTTGTCCTTACTTTAGTGTGTAATAAGTATAACTGTCCGACTGAGCAGGTTGAATTCATTGGGGTTATCAGCATAAAATTATTTGATTGTTCTAATACATGATTTTAATTGTGCTCTATTGAATCCTTTCTCTTTCTGAGTTGTATGTTCTTTTATGAAATCATGTTTCCATTCTGATTTCATAAAATAATTTACTCAAAGATTCAATTCCCCCCAACACACACATACTGATTGAACATATTTTGAATCAGGAAGTGATATAGTATTCTCCCCTTCTTAAAGTCCCCTCCTAAACTTTACAAATGATTCCCTGGGGATTCCTTCCCTTCCCTTTGATGAGGGGAACCAATTGAGCCTCTGACCCTCACTGATAGGAAGGTGAAAAAAGGCAAGAGGATAGCCTCTCTTCTAGGACGATATATTTACACAAAAGAGAGTTCAGGCTCCCTTCCTATTCACATGCTTCTCCAGGTGCAGACTTCCAAAGGAGCACACCACTCTTGCCCCTGTGTACCCAGAGACTCTCATGCCTAGAAGGTAGCCTTCTTTGAACTTAGTCTATTTAAAAAAAGCAAAGCAAAACCAAAAATCTCTGGGAGAGGCAGATTTCAATCAGTATCTCATACCACTGTTCACCTATTATAGAATTACATCCTTCTTTGTCACGGTACCCTCCCTAAAGTATAAGCCCAGTGCAACAGGGCCCATGGCCTTTTCATCTTTGTATCTCCAGGTACCTTGCAATATAGTACTAGATTCTAATAAATGCTTCTTGACTAAATGACTGAGTGAAGTTAATTCTCTGTTGAATTAACAATCTCTTGAGGTATGTTAAATATTAACTTAACCTGCCATGTCAGTGTCTACTCTACATGGTATTACACTAAGTGCTTTACAGTTACTATCCTGAGACCTCAAACTACTCTTCAGAGAAGTTATGATCATCATTAATTTATCATCAAATTGAGGCTCAGGAAAAAATAAGTGTTCCAAGGCCTCATCTTTAGAAGCAGATTCAGTATTCACTTTTGGGCATATTTGATCCCCCACTACACCATGTCTACTGTAACATAAGGCCTTCAACAAAGTGCCCAGACAAAATTTGCTTTCAGAAGGCCAGCCCAGTGGTGTAGTAATTAAGTTTGTGTACTCCACTTGGGTGGCCCAGAGTTGGTGGGTTCAGATCCCAGGTGCAGACCTACACACCACTCATCAAGCCATGTGGTGGTGGCATCCTACATGCAAAATAGAGGAGGATGGGCACAGATGTTAGCTCAGCAACAATCTTCATCCAGCAAAAACAGGGAGATTCGCAACAGATGTTAGCTCAGGGCCAATCAGCCTGATGAAAAAAAAAATTGTTTTCAGTAAACTGTCCATTAACATGTTACATACGTATGCACACATGCATGCTTGTGCACACATAGACACATAATTATATAACATATATTATGCTCTTGATATACATATGAACATATATAATATACATGTATTATAGCTATATCATTCTATATAATTGTGATATGCTATTCATAGACATAAAAATAAATTATATTTTATATTTCCTATTTTATTTTCTTATATAAGGATGTTGAAGAACTGAATAAAATTGTTTGAAAATGACACTAGGGGCTCCATCCAGGTTGTCTAGACACTGAGCTACCTGGGACCCTCTTCTCTCCGTGAGAGGTGATGCACTCAGGTTCAGCCTCTCAGTGAACTGGAATTTTCTCCTTCTAGCAGGGATGATCACAATATCCTTTGGACCCAAATGTCTACAAGAGCTGAGCAACTGACATTCCCATTAGTCTCCTGTAAACAGCTGACAGCTAACACCTAGGCTCCCTGGTAGCTTGTTTATTTTCCCAATGACAAGGCTGATTTCTTATACTTTTCCCTAGAAGATGAGAAACTCATAGGAAGTATGGTCTCGATACTGAAATGGAAGCCATGCC
Source organism: Tapirus indicus (assembly GCA_031878705.1). Classification (NCBI taxonomy): domain Eukaryota; kingdom Metazoa; phylum Chordata; class Mammalia; order Perissodactyla; family Tapiridae; genus Tapirus; species Tapirus indicus. Next base: position 36,664,922 of record CM062933.1, on the reverse strand, counting down.
TTATTTAACAGATGTCCTGGTATGGGTCACCACAGGATGATGAGAAGTTGGGGCCGTGTGCATTTTTACCATGCTTCCCCTGGGCTTGAGAGAATCCCCTCTCCAAGATAACACCTATAGCTTAACTCATTACACGGTGTTGTGGATGTCATCACGAACACTGGTGTGTGACCTGGTGAAACACAGAGAAATGGTTTCAATAGGGAAACAATTTCAAACAATAGAGAAGCAATTGCAAAGGCAGATTTAGCCAAGATTTTAACATTATAGACCCAAGAAAAGTGTCTTATCTTCCTTGCCTTTTTAAAATTAATCTCACCTTTCACATAAACGCTGAAATCCTGGTTTACCTTCCTATAGGTGTTCCATCATCTCTGAAGGGATGACATCACAAGGAGAAGAAAGGGGGAGGGGAAAAAAGAGAAGAGGAAAACATACCTGAAACAACTACTGGAGTTCCAATAAACATGGTCACTACTGTTGTCAGTGTGAATTCAATGGCCATTAATGTCACCATTTCAAAAGAAAAATTATCCCCACTTTATCTATCAAATCAATATCTACACAGAAAAGGGAAGGTGTCATAGAATGTAATCAACAAGCAGCTCAATAAATTGTCTGAGGTTCCTAAGTAACATTAATCACATTCTTGTTTTAACTGATATTAACGCACATATTCACAAATTGTATTAAATATTTATCTTTTATTTCAGGGATATTTTTGAAACTCCCCCAGTCATTAAATTATGGTTTATGATTACATAGAGGTGAGGAACAGGGGTAGGGAGACAATATTTATATAGTTCCTAAGTAATATTTGAAGTTTATGTAAAATTTCATAATGTATCAATTGAATAAATACATTAATTCCGAGGTAAAAAGTGATTTATATCACCTTCATGGAAATGATGCAGCATGGTTGTGTCATATTGGATAAATCATTTTTCTCCCTTACTGATTCTGGTTCTGCTATTGACTATTGGTACATGTTTTGTGTATCTCAGTCACTGAATGCCCTCAAACTATCTAAAAGAAAAATCTCCTTTTATTCGTTTATTTTTTCATTTATAAGTTATCATTATTTTTCTAGAATATGCTGGTGCGGCTTCACAGGTTATGAAGGTATCATTAAGAGAACCATCTGGGCAACCTGCTTAATGAGATGGAATAATTTGAAGCCACTCCCTCCCACATACTTTCAAGTGCAAAGCCTGGATTTCCCTGAAGTGAACTGTCTCTGCTCACCTAGTGTCTTTCCTGAATGTGTTTTGTTCTCAGCTGGGCACTTCTTTGCTAGGGGCTAGTTATATTCCTGCTGAGTATGGTTATAGACATAGAAAAAGCAAGTAAGGAAGGCTTTGTCTTCGGGAAATATTTTATTAATAATGAACAAGGAGATGAGATGCAAGCACTAAAATGGTGAAAGGGATGTCACAAGACATTAGGGGTTTGCAAGAAGAAAGTAGCTTTGCAGACAAGGTTATAGTATGACTATTTTAGAGCTTGGGGGGTCATTTTATTAAGCAATTTTTTGTGTGTTCAAGGATGAAAGAAATCTCCAAAGATTTTGTGAGCTGGACTTTTCTTGGTTTTTCTACGTTACCCCAGAACCAACTTCTAAGTGGTCCAGAACACAACTTCTTTAAGCATCAAGTGGCAATAACTGATGGTGGCCACCAGACACTGGACTGGGTGAAAGGTGAGTAAGACAGCCGTTGTCTTCTCCCTCATGCAGCTTAATGTGTGATAGGGAGATCAAGAAATAAAAACTAATATGAAAAGAAAATAATAGTAAATTTTATGTGGTTAAAAATCTCATCTATCCTAGTTTCTAAAGAAAGAGGAGCTTTGTGTTTGACAGGCCTAGTGATTGGGAGGGTAGCAATTGGTATCAGATTTTGGTTGTTACATTTTATTTTTCTGCTATTGCTTGTGATGTTACACTATGCTGAGATTGACCTCTAGATTGGAACAGATGGTCATTTGATTACAGAAAATACTGTGACAAAGTATAGAAAAGGAAATAAAAATGTAATAAAAGCACAGTGCAGTGGCACATCCTCCAGTCCATGGCAAGCAGAGAAGATGTCTTGAGATAAATGAAGCTTAAAGTGATAGCTCTTGTGTAACTAAGAATTAGCCAGGAAAAATAAGGTATCGGGGAAGGGTATGTGAAGGTCCAGGAGTGAGAGGAAGTTCTGCATACTGGAGGAAGTAAAAGCAGTTCACTACTCTATGGCTAGAAGTTATAGTACAGTAAAAGGGAGGCAAAGTAATGATAAATTATGTCAGAGAGGTCATTAGAGCTCAGGTAATAATGAGGCATTTGCAGTAAAGAGTATAGACTTTGTCTTGAGGGTTATGGCAAGCCCCTGACTTTGAGTAATAAAGGAAAGTTATGAGATTTACATTTTAGAAGGGTCATTCTAGCTGCAGTTTGGAAATAATGAAAATAGTGGTATCAGCAGGTCCCATCAGGAAAACAAAAGTCACTCTAGGTGTTACAACAGAGAGAATGTAATATAAGGACTCAGTTCAATAGGGACTGAAAGCCTGAAAAGGCAAAAAGAGGACAAGAGGACACAGACACAGTAACTGCAGGATGCGGCTGTCTCCCCTCTGGGTGGGGGATCAGATTTTGATAGTCTGTTCCCCCAGTGCTGTGACTGAGGCCTCTGAGGGACAGATGCTGCCCAGTGGGGACAGATACTTCAGGATTTTTGAGAAGGGGTTCTGCAAATTTTGACTAAGCTTTCTGGGGAAGCAGTATCGCCCAAACAGTGTTCACATCTCTGAGGGGGTCACAGAGAGGCTGACTCTAGAAGGGCTAGAAGGAAGAGAAGATTGGAACCAATGTCAGGATAAAGAGCTACTGACAGTGACACTGACAAGAATAGCAGGCAAACAGCAAAGAGTAAGTCCTTCCTACTTTCTTCTATGCCCCTATTGACAGAATCTAACAGAAAGACAGCTGACAATGGAGAAACATTTCTGGAATCCCAAATCCATCATTAGAAACTAGAGTGTAGAAGGACATATCAGGATCTGATAAACAATGGCTTTTCAACTGGCACAGTCCACCCTTTTGGTTATTCAGCATGATTCTATCTTTCCACATATATTTAGATTTTCATACAACAATGATTCCAACCCTATACTTCCACTTAATGAGATGAAATTACTCTTAAAGCAAATCCTTTCCCCCAAAAGTGGAAATATAAGTTTCCAGAGTCATCATATCCACTTGTCTCTTGACACTCATAGTATTCATCTCTGGATGATCTTAACTGCTTCTCTAGTTTAGTCACTGTCTCATCTGAATATTCTGTAATCTGAAGAATGATACTGTAGCTAATAGGCTTTCTAGTAATTCTTATGAAAAATTGTCTTTATTAGGAAAAGATACATAGTAATGAGGAGGAAGATGATTTAAACTGATTTCATGGATGTTTAGGATTCACTTAGGCATAGTGAGTGGAAAAGAAGGAGGTGTCAAGAAGGATTCTCAAATTTGTCTGAGTAAATGTTGGTGCCAATGACTAAAAGAGTTAACACCAAAGGAGGAGTAGGCTTGGTCAGATAACTGAACTCAGTTTTCAAATCACTTTTTAAAAAATTATTTTAATTGGGGCTGGCCCAGTGGCATAGTGGTTAAGTTCACACACTCCACTTCAGTGGCCCAGGGTTCGCAGGTTTGGATGCCGGGTGTGGACCTATGCACTGCTTATCAAGCCATGCTGTGGTAGATGTCGCACATATAAAATAATAGAGGAAGACTGGCACAGATGTTAGCTCAGGGCCAATCTTCCTCAGCAAAAAGAGGAGGATTGGCAATGGATGTTAGCTCAGGGCTAATCTTCCTCACCAAAAAATGTATATTTTTTTAAATTAACATATAGTAAAATTTACTCTTTCATGTACAGTTATATAAAATGTGACAAATGGATAAGTCTGTGTAAATATCACAACATTAAAGATAAAAAACATTTCTGTAACAAACAACTCCCTCATTGTGTTCCTTTGTACTCAAATATTCCGGTCACTTCTAACCCCTGGGCAACCATTGGTGTGTTCTCTGTCCCTAGAGTTTGGCTTTTTCTACAATGTCATATAAATGGAATCATACAGTTAACATAAAGCACTTCAGATTCAGACATTTTGTTGCACGTAACAAACAGTTCATTTCTTTAAAAATTTTTTAAAACAAGTTTTATTGTAGTATAATTTATATCCCATAAAATCCACCTATTGTAAGTATACTGGAACCAGTTGATGGCAGGGTGAAGGACTACTGATAGAATCTCATTGACAGGAACAGCAGACAATAATTTATAGTAAATTTATAGTTATGCAACCATCACCACAATCCAGTTTTAGAACATTGCTATTAACCTCAAAATTTCCCTCAATACTATTTGTAGTAGTTAATTTCTTCTACCACACCTGTCCCCAATCAACACTCTGCCTCAGACAACAACTGATTCACTGTTTCTATAAATCAGGCTCTTCTACACATTTCATGTAAATAGAATCATGCAATATTTAGTGTCTTCCATCCAGTTTTTTCACTTAACATGTTTTGACAGATCAACCATATTGTGAGATATATCAGAATTTTGTTCCCTCTTTTGCTGAATAGTATTCAATTGAATGAATATATGAGATTTTGTTCATCTGTTCACCAGTTGATGGACATAGTAGTTGTTTCTAGTTTTTGTCTACTGCAAATAGCACTTCTAGGAATATTCATGTAAAAGTCTTTGTATGGCCATAGGTTTTTATTTCTCTTTGGTAGATCCCTAGGAGATCAATTGTTGGGTTATATGGTAAGATTATATGTAACATTTTAAGAAAATGACAAATCTTTTTCTTAAGTTGTTGTGGAATTTACATTCTCATCAGCAGTGTATGACGGTTCTTGTTTGTCCACACCTTTGCTGACATTCAGTATTATCAGGTTTCACTAAAGCTGTTACTGCTGGTGTACTGTGATATTACATTGTGGTCTTAAATTGCATTTTCTTAATGATTAATGATGTTGAGCATTTTGCCTGTCCTTATTTAGATTTGTGTGCCTTCTTTGATAATGTGTCTCTTCAAATCTTTTGCCAATTTTTATTAGGTTGTTTTTTCCTAATTTTGAGTTTTGAGAGTTTTTTATATATTCTGGATACAAGTCCTTGATTAGCTACATGATTTGCAAATATTTTCTCCTAGTATGTAGCTTGTCTTTTCATTCTATTACAGATTATGTGTTCAGATCAGAATCATTGATAAACAGATCCTACACGTATTTTCTAGATATATGCCCAAGTATTTCATTTTTTTTGGAAGCTATTTTAAATGGTCCTGATTTCTCAAAGTTTGAATGTAAATTTTTCATTGATAGTAATTACAAATAGAATTAAATTTCATATTTTGACCTTTTATTATGTTACCTTGCTAAACTTAATTATTTTTGGAATTTTTTTTTGGATTCTTTGAGATATTTTACATACACAATCATGTCATCTGTGAATAGCAACAGTTTTATTTCTTCATTCCCACTATGCATGTCTTTTATTTATTTTTCTTCCCTTATTGCACTGGCTAAAACTTACAATACAGTGGAGTCTTGTTAGAAGGGTTTTAACTATAAACTGAATTTCTCTAATTGACATAGGACTATTTGGTTACATTATCAATTTCTTTTTGAATAAATCTTGGTAGTTTGTGTCCTTCAAGAAGTTAATTCATGCTTTCTAAATTGTCGTTAGACAGTTTAGAAACCTAGACAACTCTAGGTAAAGAATTTTTCACAGTTTTCTCTTGCTGTTGTTTTAACGTGTGAAGGAACTGTAAGTAATATTCTCTCTTTCATTCCTGATGTTGGTAATTTGTGCCTCTGTCTTTTTCTCCTGCTTATTCTGGCTGGAGGTTTATCAATTTTATTGATTTTTCAAAGAATCAGCTTTAAGGGTCATTGATTTTATCTTGTCAATTTAATTATTTTCTGCTTTTAGCTTTATTATTTTCTTCTGTTGCTTGCTTTGGACAGATTTGCTCTTCCTTTTCTAGTTTTATAATCTACACTCTTAGATAAACAATTTGAGACCTTTCTTTCTTTCTAAAATAAATATTTAATGATAAGAGTTTCCCTCAAAGCACTACTCTGCTTGCATCCCACAAATTTTTGGTTGTTGTGTTTTCATTTTTGTTCAGAAAAAAATATTTTCTAATTTCCTTGAACCTATGGGTTATTTAGATGTATGTGGTTCAATTTTCAATATTTAGATATTTTCCATACATTTCTGTTATTAATTTCTAATTTAATTCATCATGGTCTAAAACCATAGTTTATATAATTTTAACCCTTTCAAATTTTTAAGACTTGTCTTACAGATTATGATATGATCTATCTTGGTGAATATTCCATGTACAGTTGAAACGCATGTGTATACTGCTATTGATGGGTATAGTGTTACAAATCAATTGCATAAATTACATTGAAGATGTTATCCAGCTCTTCTACAATCTTTTTTATTTTTTGTATTCAACTATTGATTATGAAGAGAGGAAAGTTGAAGCCTCCATGTGTAATTGTGGATGTGTTTACTTTTTATCTCAGCTTCATCAGTTTTTTGTTTCCCATCTTTTGAACTTCTGTGTAAAAGCATTTAGAATTATTATGTCTTCTTGGTAAATTTACCCCCTTTTCATTATGGAATCTCCCTGTTTATCTCTGATGAGTTTCCTTGTTTGGAAATTTACATTTTCTGCAACTAACTGAGCTACACAGTCTTCTTTTGATTAATGTTTGCATGATTTTCTCCCCTATGTTTTTATCTTTAATTTACCTATAGCACTATATTTAAAGTTCTTTTTAAAGGCAGTATGTTGTTAGGTCATGTTATTTTACACAGTCTGACAATCTTTGTCTTTTAATTAGTGTTTTTAGACTATTTTTTCTTGATGTAGTTATTAATATAGTTAGATTTGGGTTCACTATTTTATTATTTTGCTGTTGTTCTGTTTTTTTTCCTGTTCTTCTTCTCCCAATTTTCTATTTTTTTGATTATTTGAATGTTTTGTAGAATTTCATTTTAACTTATCAATTTAGGTTTTGCCTTTTTTCCTTTCTATTGCTTTTAACATTTTTTTTCTTTGAATTACAATATACATATCCAACTCTTTATGCCTCTTCAGAGTTAATATTTTACCAATTCAATTAAAAGGTAGAAATCTTAAAACTATACAAACCCTTTATACTCCTTACATACATTGAAAACATCATCAGAAAGTATTATATATTTTTTGCTTTCAAATACCATTTATATTTTAAAGAACTTAGGAGGCAAAAATAATCTATTCTAATGGTCCAGAAATATACCACTTCTATGTCTCTTCCTTTTTTCCTTATATTCCAAGTTTCCTTCTTTTAAGGTTTCCATTCAGTCTGAATAAATTTCTTTTCAATCAATTCTATTGGCAAGAAATATTCTTAGTTTTCCTTCATCCTAAAATTTCTATTTTACTTTTCCAAAACTGATATTTTCAATGAATATAGAACTCTGCATTGACATTTCTTTTGTTTCAGTACTTTAAGAACAGTGTTCCTGTCTTCTGTCCTCCTCCATTTTTCTGGTAAGAAATCCTAATACATTCAAATTACCGTTCCCCTCTATGTAATTTGTTTCTCTGCTTCCCTTCAAGATTTATTCTTTATATTTATTTTTGGCAGTTATATTTTAATGATTCTGACCATGACATTTCTTAAGTTTATCCCTTTGAAGATTAGCTGAGCTTTTGAACCTGTAGATGTATGTATTTTACGAAATTAAGTTTTCAGACATTATGTTTTTAAATATTTTTTCTGCGCCTATCGCTTTCTATTTTCCTCAATGACTCAAATGTTAGAACGTTTGATGATGTTCCGCAGTTCCCTGATTTCCTGTTCATTTTTTTCAATCTTTTCTTTGTTCATTTCTGCTCTTCAGAGTGGCTAATTTCTATTAGTCTATGTGCAAATTTATTGACTATTTACTCTTCCTCCTCTCCACTATTGAACTCATGCTGTGAATTTTTACTTCAGATGTTATAATTTTCAGTTCTTTAATTCTCATTTGGTTTCTTTTTATAGTCTCTCTTGCTGAAAACATACATATTTCTATACATTTCCAGAACCTTTGTCTTTACTTCATAAAATCATGGTTATAATAACTGCTTTTATAGTTTTGATATTTTCTGCTTTGGGCACCTGTTTATATTCTTTTCTCATTGATGATATCTTCCTTCTTCTTTTGGATTGTGTCCTGGATATTTTTATTATCATACTTTGGGACTTGAGTCCTATTAAAATTATCTGTGAAATGTTGATTTGTTTGTGTGTGTGTGTGTGTGTGTGTGTGTGCACGTGCATTTGCTGTCAATAAACCCAGTTAGATTTAGAATACAAGCTTGATACCACCTTCTATATGCAGTGGCTCCAATGTCAAGTTCAGTTTTCAAATCCAATGCAATGCTGTTTAGATCTGCACTATGTATGTACCACTCTGAGCTTAATCTAGGACTTGGTCAGTGGTTTATGTAACAGTTCAGGTCTCAAAGCCTACACTGTGTGTCTTTGGGTCTATACTGTGCATGTGCAGCTCAAGATTTGATGCAGCTCTGAGCCCAAGACTTGGGTTGCTATGCACACAGAATTCGTGGATGACTTCTTTAGCTCTCTCCTCTTTTCAGTTTCTCCTATATTCTCTGATAGGTCCCTTCTCCCAGTTCATCTAGCCAGAAAGATTGCTTTATTTCATTGTTTTAGCCTCATGCTCTTGTAGAGCTATGTGCAACTGGGGCTGCCTTTAAGGCAACGGAGTAAGAAAAAAGAGTGAAAAAAATGAGTTATCTGAAAAACACTATTTGGTCCTCAGGGAACCATTTTCTTGATTCTTATAGCCAGAGGAATTGATTTTCTCCCTGGATTTTGAGTACCCACACTGTTGTTTTCTTGGGGTAATGCAGTTTAGATAAGTGACTAACCTCATGTCGAAGTTGAAAATTAAAGGAGGAAAAAATAATCAGGAATCCTACCACTGATTTTGTTGTCTTTCAAGTTTTGACTTTCCTCCCCACCCTTCCTATTACTGCTTATTTTTCATGTCCTCAGTTAGCTCCTTTTCATATTCTGTCCAGAGTTGACAGTTTTATGTAGTGGAGGAAATAGGCTGTACTGGGCTTACTTCATCTTGGTTGGCACTGGAAGTAAACAAAATGAGTGTGAAGGACCTGCAAGAGATCCAAATGGTTATCTCTAGTTAAGTATATGAATCTGGATCTCAAGGTCTCTCATCGCGTTCAGTTGTGGATTCATATATAAGTGGATGGCAGTTAAATCCGTAGAAGTGACTAAGAGTGGCAATTGGTGAGTGTAAAGAGAGAGCAGAATCTTCACACTGGCAATATTTAGGTGACATTTCAAGAAAGGGAAGCATTTAATACAGACTGAAGGAGATGAGCGACATGTTACAAGGAAATTACAGAGTATGGATTCTCAAAATCTATAATGTTGAATGCCACAGAAGCTAAGAAAATTGAGGTTTTTGAAAAGAAAGAAATTGTTAAAAATTTGAAATTCTACCCAGAGATCAAGAAAGGTAACATCTGAGAAGCATCCATGTGACTTAAGGACAAAAAATATCATTGATGACCTTGACAAGAACAGTTTACATGAAGTCATTAGGGCCAAATGATAGTGATCTGACTGGTAAGTAGGAGGTGAAGGAGATACTGCAAGTTTAGACAATGCTAAAATGAATTTGGCTGTGAAAGAGATGAAGCAGGGCAGTAGCTAGAGGAAGAAGTTGTTTTGATAGATTTGAGAGATTTCTTTTTAAGTTTTATTTTAGTAAATTATTTTATTCCTAAACTGGGAGTGGCCTTGGTACTTTAATATGCTAATAGGAAGGAACCACTAAATAAGAAAATGTTAAAAGCAGAAAAAGGAATGAAATTCCTGAGATGGTGGTAGGAAATGCAATCCTAAGCATAGATAAGAGTGAGCAAAAGAAAACTCTTCAGAATAAGTGTGAAAATTTTCCTGTGGAGCTCCCAGTGGAATTTCTCATCCTTATTTCATTTCTCACCTCCTTATTGGTTTCTTCTGGGAGCACTTGTCTAATGAATTACTGGCATATAAATTCTTATTCCAGAGTCTGCTTCTGGGGAACCCAAACTAAGGTAACTCTAAATGTATTTGTCTAGCCCTAATTTCAAATTTTTCACAGAGTTCCAAACTCATCTATCCAAGTGCCTATTTTACTTCTCTATGTTATTTGTATAAGTGTCTCAAGCTAAATGTGTTCAAAGCAGAACTCCTGATGTTTTTTTCCTAATGCTATTCTTCTTTCAGTCTTCCTCCTTTTAGTAAATGAGAATATCTCCCCACTCAAGACAATTAATCATGTTTTATTTCTTACTTCCCCTTAACCCACATCTAAACCATCAGTAAGTAGAGTTGACTTAGAAAGTTCCAGAATGTGTTAAAACTCTGTCCATATACTTTCATCTGTACTGCTACCACTCCTGCTAAGCCCTTATTAATCTTCTTCCTGTACTACTGCAATTGTCACCTGGTTTCTCTAATTCGTGCATTCCTGCAATCTAATTAATCAAATATTAGCCAGAGAGATCTTTGTAAATGTATCTCATATCATGTCCTGTGCTGCTTAGGAAACCTTCAGTGGTTTCTTGTTGAACTTAGAGAAATTCCTGCTTCTTACCATGTCTATGTGCAGGGGGATATGAAATAAATATTCAACAACTGGTGTGGAATGAGTACTCACCAGTCACAAGATACACTGCTCACAATGTGTGACACTGAGGCAGTGCCTAATGGTGGAGTATCAGCCTTGCTGCAAGGTGCTACAGCCCTCTCCCTCCCTCACTCATGCTTCTTGATCATGCTGTCTTTCTTCCAAAGATTCCCTTTGTCTAGAATCTTCCTATGGCTGGCTCTCCCTTGCCCTTCATGTACTATCTCAGATATTACATTCAAGTCCTTATTTTATCCTGCTTAGTCATTATCACATCTATTTGTTTCATTTCCTTCATGGAAAGGAAAACTATATGAAATTATTTTGTACATTGACTTACTTCTTTTATTCCCCTCAGCTAGAATTTAAATTTATCAAGAACAGGGAGCTTGTCTTGTATTTTCATCACTGTATCCTCAGAAGCAAGGACAGTGCCTGGCATATGGCAGACATTTAATGCTCACTCATTAAATGACTGAATATATGAATAAATAAATGTAAGGATAGATGTATAGAAGAAAATGGTTATAAAAACTATAAAATAAAATAAATTATCAACTTTATTATCTCTCTCTTCTATTTCCAGCCTACCCACGAGTTTCAGACCTATACATCTAAATTCCTATTGGAATGCTCACCAACAGCTAAATCTCTATATGAATTCATCTCTTGACCTTCAAGTATTCCTCTTTTATTCCCCATCATGGTATATGAGTCACACTCATTCTGTTATGATTTGCAATACAGTTTAAAAAGTGGGCTTTGAACCTGAATTGAATGGGTCCAACACCCCTTTCTTTCACTTCTTATCAATGGAAAGTTACTTAACCTCTCTGTGACTCAATATTCTCCTCTATAAAATGATGATAATGAAGATACCTGTTCTATAAATTTGTTGGGAGGATTGTATGAATTAATTAATTTGTGTAAACCCTTGAGATTATGCCTGGCAGAGAGTAAGCACTCTTTAAATCATAAGCATGAGTATTTGCCAAGTAAGAAACACGGAAATAATTTGAGACCTCCCCAGCTCTCTTACCTTCTCTATCTGGTTGCAACACAGAACCATCCTATATCTCCTCACTCTAACTTCTCTAACAAACTCTAATTGCCTTTCATATCTATGTCATATCTTGACTATTTACTGCAAGAACAGCTCAACTACTCCCATTACCCTTATCTCGTCTTTCTTATTGATTCTTTTTATCACAATGATCTTCCTAAAATAAAACCTGATATGTGACTTCCCTGCCTATAATCTCTCAACAACTTTATATTGCCTTCAGGATAAAACTTAAACCTAGCGTGACAGGGAAAGGCTGTCATTTCTCGTCACTTCCTCCTGGAAAACCTATTCTCCAGCCATACAGAAGGGTCCACAATTGCCCCAGTGTGCCAGCTTCTCTCATACCTCTGAGCTTTTGCTTATACTGTTCCCTGCTTGGAAGGGCAGCCTTCTTCTGCCATTCTCTTTATCCTTCTTCTCCTCCCAACACCTCTTTACTTAGCAAATGCCTAATCAGCCTTTAAAATTGATGCAAGTGCTCATCACCTCTTTACTGAATGGCTTATCAAACAAAGATCTATAGGGCCTATTAGGTGCCAGAGTACTTGTGGTTATTGATGCCTAGATATTGTCGAAACTCTCCAAGCTAGATTTCTTCTTCTTGGCCTTCTTTTATTTCTCCCAGACAATGCTACATTTGACTAAGATTTAAGCTCTCAGCCTTTCTGTGGCTAGTTCTTCCTCCCACACCTGGAACTCTCATTGCAAGGGCTTCTTCACTAACCTCCAAAATATCGTTTTCAAGTCTCTATTTGTGTATGACTTTATGTGAATATTAAACTCAGAATAGAAAAATATCAGTGTTTGAGTGGTTACATAAAAGTTTATTCACAGTTATTCAGCATCCAACTTAATGAATAAGAAAATTATCATACTTTCATTACAGGTACAACATTATTTTATTATTATTCTTAAGTGAGAAGCAGGTAATGATGATAATATAAATATGGTTGGTCACACCAAGACTAATTTTGTAAATTTGTATGGTTTTCCTGAAAAATAAAGAGAAAGAAAATAACTTTGCTGTCATGACAGCTCTCTTAACATACTCAATTTCCACTTCGATTTTTAACAATTTAGGCACGTCAACCTCCAAGCTACAGGCATCACAAGACTAGTGGAATAAAAACTCCCTGGTGGTAAAAGAATGCACTGCTCTTAGCAACTTCTAATCAATAGACCAGAATGGGACCTGTTTAGAACCACAGTGTGATGCACAGCTTGTAAAGTGGCAAATGCTGCTGGGTTGCAAAGAGGAAATTCAAAGTTGTAGACTAGAAATGTTTATTCTTTGGTGAAGGGTCCTTCCAAAGTTAATTACACAGACCTTGAAAGTAGAATTCAGTTCCCTTGAAAGAAAAATTCTGTTTCTAATTCATCGTGAAGATAGATGGGATCTGTCTTGAAGTGATGGCAACAAGAGTTCTGTTATCTTAATACTATTGTCCACATTACCAGGAACCTCAGTACAATCCTTACAAATTGGCCAATATGTGGTAACATCTTCACATTTCAAAAATCATGTCTTTCTTGACGGGATTCTCTCCCATAAAGCCATGAAATAGTGGTTATAAGAATTCATAAATTGTACATCGTCCAAAATGAATGATTCTTGATTTTTTCCTTGGAGACTGAGGGCCTCCGTGATAGCTGCTCCAGGGCCACTGTGGTTGGGGAAGTGCCGGGGCGAAGCTGAGGGCATGGGACTCCAGCCCGAGCTAACGCTTCCCCCAGAGTGGCTCTTCTCTTACTTGATTATACAAGGGACGTTTACATAAGCTTTGAAGAACGCATTGCAGGAAATATTGAGGGTGGGGTGGGGCTGAAGTGTTTGAAATACCTTGTACTTTAAATCCTTATAATTTGTGTATTTGTAACTTTTATAGACTCACTTTAAAAATAGACATGGAGTGGCCGGCCAGGTGGCGCAGCGGTTAAGTTCACACGCTCCGCTTCGGTGGCCCGGGGTTCACAGGTTCGGATCCGGGGCGCCTGCTGGCACACTGTTTGTCAAGCCATGCCGTGGCGGCGTCCCATATAAAGTAGAGGAAGATGGGCATGGATGTTAGCCCAGGGCCAGTCTTCTTCAGCAAAAAGAGGAGGATTGGCAATGGATGTTAGCTCAGGGTTAGTCTTCCTCACAAATAAAATAAAATGAAGATGGATTCTAAGGCTATTGCATGTTTTAAATCCACTACTCTCAAGAAAGCCTATTCACCTTTTCAGTACTTTAGGAGGTGCTTAAAACACTATCAAACTAAAGGTGTTTATTGGAGTATAAGCATTTTCTATTATGTTATAAATGGTATCCCTTTTTTTCAGTGAACATTTCATAATCAAAATATACAACTTAAAATAATGTAGATGTGTTTACGTGATTTGGAAGCAGTTGTAACTATTTCATAACCCTCCCGTGTAATAGAAAGCCACACACAGACACCAATGGTCTGTAATTATTTAACAAACATTCATGATACAACATGTAATCCTTAAAGTAACTTGAGTGGTTTCTGGTGTGTTATAATTATTCTTTGCTGTAAATACTACATAAATAATTTGTAAGGTCTTTATGCAATGCAGCATTCTCTCTCCTACATATCTGGTAGCTGTTTTTAAATATATAACTGTTTTTGCTAACTGGGAGTGATCACTATGAAGGACTAGCAATTTGGGGAAAGATTGTCTTGAGCCTTTGGTAATTATCATCGGAAATTACCAATTGATGGCAGAGATTTAAACATATGCCAGGACTAATATGGTAAGAGTCAGGATAAAGAACATCATGTTTGAAATTTATGAAAAGAAGTCATAATCAATGAATTATTTGTGTATGTATGGTATGCATCCACAAAATATTGTCACGGGATATTTGAAAGTAATAAATAATATGATATAGTTTCTGCACTCAAGAAACTTAAATTTAGTGTGAGGTAATAGTTATTAAACGTGAACTAATGAGATGATAATGACATATTCAACTACTTGCTCCATTTCTAATATGTCACTGCTGTGGGTAGAGAGAAACATCATTGATGAAGTCTACCACAAATTCATGCTGCCTGGAATTAATAGGATTTCAATTCTCCTCGCCAAATATTTTATGCATCTCTTCCCGTCATATTCCCTGTAAGATTGTTCCCTGTCTCTGTTTGTTAACAGCATTGAGTCCTATCCCCAAAAACCTTCACTATTTGGAGATCAAATCACCTATGGTGTGTGAGTGGAAAAAAATCAGGGCCATTCAATGAATGTTCCATTTCACTCCTTAAAGCTGAAACCAACAAAATACTCCTTTTCTTCATATTTATTTCTTTCCTGATGGAAGGGTGAGTCAAGTCTTTGTTGAAGCGAATACTTTCACATACAACTGATGTATACTATTTCTCCTCTTCTAAGACTGATTCATCGTTTTTTTTCTGTCAGTTACGTCCCCCAGGCTCTTCCTATTAGCTGTATCCTCACTTGTTACCAGAAAACATGCTCAGGTCTTAGCTATACTAAACATGCACAAACGAAAAGCAGTAACCACCAAAATAATAAACAAACAATAAAACTTTTCCTCCTAAAACAAGGGCCCTTTTTCATCTTATCACCCCATTTCTTGAAAAATAATCTACCTGTCAACTCCGCTTTATCACCATTCTTCTTCACTTTACACTTTTGTTTCTTCCTTAACCACTACACTGAAAATCTTCTCTTAAAGGTTGCCAAGGTCTTACTAATAAGTCTACTGAAATTGTGTTAAAGATCATAGGAGAAAGCTAAAAGCCATGATGATATTTATTTTGTCAGTATCTGCTGTAAGCTATGCAATCTTGTTATAAAAATCAGCAGGGCTTAACACATTAGCCTTTAATAAATATGTGCTGAATTGAGTGAAATAAAATTGTTTAGTCTATGAAACCCAAGAAAACCATAAAATAATCAAATCAGTGGTCCCAGCTGAATTTTCTGTCACTTCAGCTTTAGTGTAGCATTTGGCACTGTTGAACCACAGCCTGTTCCTTGGAACTTTTTCTTCTATTGACTTTCATGAAGTTACATTCCATTTGTCAAACAGGATTTGGCAGAATGCACTCAGTGAAGAATTGATGGGCCATTTTTTAGAAGGTTTTAAAACAGAGCTTAAAGATGGCCAGAGAGGTAAGTGCAGGCTTTGTGGACAGATCCAGAAATCAGGAGGGCTTGTGTACAGCAGATTCAAGGTTAAGCAGTGGGTGAGAGTTGTCAGGTGGACATTGTAGAGGCAGCCCATCAATAAGGGAATATCCCAACATGCACACTCAGTGTGGCAAATGGTGCTCAAGGAACAGGCAGATGGTTGAGATTCAGGTGAGAGGTCCACACTCAGCATCAGAAAAATCTCATCTCCAGCCACAGACCTAGTTCTAGAGATAGTGAAATGACAATCTTGGGATCTTGGAATATATTATCAACAGAATGACTCTGGTTCAGATCCGAGACTCAGTTTTTCAATCAACTACAGAGCCAAAGAGCACAATTAACAGACATTTTGATTTGTTAAGGACATCTGTTTATTACACTCTTAAGGCTGGGCCTAGGAGGAGGCAAGGAAGGCACTTGTCTTAGGGAAAAAATTTAAGGGTATGTCAAAATAGCAAGTAATCAAGGTAAATAGTATTTTAAATAAATGTTTTAAAAATTAAATTAATGCAAAAATTCATGATAAACAGAATTTTAAAGTTTTAAATTCTTTAATGCCTTTTAACTTAAGTAACAACATAGATACCATGAAGCCTTAGGTGCCTAACTGCCAAACAACTGATAGAAACACTGAATCTCTAAGTGTATAAGAACAGAAAAAAATTCTGGAGTTTTGAGGATTGGAAAGAGTTTAGAAGTAGAAACAGACCTGGATTTTGAAGGAGAGGCAGAACTGGCCCAGTACTGAAATAAGTAAATACAGCCATGTTTCATAATTATCACAAACAACCTGTTGAAAAGATGAAGTCAATTACATTCACCAGATTTTTCTCTGGGAGACAGCATTGTAAGTGTTTAGAAGAATTCTTCTGATTTGCATCATAGGTTGAGGATTAGATTTTAAAGATATATTGAGTAACAAGATATGATTTATCAACGTACTTGTGTAAGATACTTAACTGATTGTCTTTTTTTTTTAATAGCAGCAAAAAAAAGAATCCCACATATAAAATTCACCCTCCCAACAATTTCCAAGTGCACACTACAATACTGTCAACCACATGCACATTGTTGTGTAACAGATCCCCAGAAAATCGCCATCCTATGTGACTGACCTCTATACCAATTGAACAAGCAATAACTCCCCATTTGTCCTCCCCCCAGCCCCTAATTGAAAGTCTTTCTGTTTTGAAGATTAAAGATGATTTGAGGTACTATTAAGATGCTTGGAAATACAAGCTGGGTAGATCGGAATCTCCTCTCTATAATAGAGGAATGTGGCATCAGAGAGGAAGGTGACCAAAAGCAGTAAAGCTGGGGGCTGTATTGTCTAAGGGCAGAGAAGGGGATCCTGGTTTGGGGACTGCACAGTGAGGCAACTGAATGAAGGAAGCCCAATTTTTTGCGATTTGGTGTGTACTATAATCTGTCTTTCATATATTCCTTAAACTATCATCAGAATTGTTCACTAATATTTTTGTGGAAGTCAGTAATGCCTGGGAAATCCTGAAGAAGATGATGAGGAAAGACTAGATATCTAGATTATACCTGAAAAGACATAAATTGCTTGTGTGTTGGATATTTTTGGCAACTTGTAAAAAGGGGGTAGGAAGTCTTTTTGAACTAATGTGGCTGTAAACTAAATGATTCTGACATAGCTCCTTCCAATTTTCCCATGAAATTGCTGAAAAACTGACATTTGCACTGAGAACTAAAGAGAAGGACATTGGCCATTATTTGGGATGCTTATTTTACTTCCATTGTGGATGGCGTGAATTGTGAAATGCTTCCCTAGACTATGCCCTTGTGCTCCATCCTTTAGAGCAGAGCAGTACAGGTATCCTTAATGGAATTGGGCAAAGACATGAATTCTTCCCTACTCTTTGTTACTACCTCGGGACACATTAGCACACTGAACCAAAAAAGTTATATGCTTGCCTCTTACTGTGTTGAAAACATTTTATGAACAAAACAAAAATCTGCCACTTCTTCCAGGAACTGACCTTCCAGGATATAACACACATGAAAGAGTAGGAGAAATAAGCAAAGACATACCGAAACCAAGATGTTTAGTTAGGGGGGAAATTGAAAACAGGGAAGGAGACATAAGAAGTTCTGGGAACAATGCAGATGGTTGTGTAGGCTTTCATGCACTAAACTTGACTCCAAAAACAACAGTACCCTTAACTTAACATATCTGACCATATGATTCAGGGAAGATTCTTCCTTTATCCAGCAGCCTTGAAGTAGATCATTGATGCTCATGCATTGCAACTGGGCTGTACTCATTAATCTGAGCTATTTTATGTTGCAAAATCTTAAAATGTAGAGGAAAAGACATTGAGAAGGAATGAGGTCATTCCACCTCTCCAATCTGTAGCAAATATGAGATCTGGAAAACTTTCCATTTAAGACTAAAAACAAAACCAGATAGATAACAGCATAGGAGTGTTGAAAGATATTGAACCATAAAAAAAGAAAGCATCTGATGAAAAGAAGAACCCATTCCTGAAATTAATTTCAAGAATATAAAAAGAATAAATGTACTAAATTTTTTTTTTTTTTTGGTCCAGAAAAGTTCCAGCTCTTTAACGGTAAATACCTCACACAAGATAAAGGGCTAGAAGACAATGGAGAAACATCTGTTTAGAGGAAAATGTTGTGACTCAAGAATTTTATATCAAACAAGATTGTTGGACACGTCTGAGTGACAGAAAGACATGACTCAGAACATACAAAAGTCCCATGTATATTTTTTGAGAGTTTACTCAAAGATTAAACAAAATTTTAAAGTAATCAAAGTTGGGAACTCAAGAATGAAAGCACATTATTACATTGTATAGGGATAGAATAGGTAATTAATCTCATATTGCTGAGACTAACAAAATTAAATTAAATTTATCCTTGTTGAGAAGCATTTGTTATGCCATAGGTTAAAGCCTGGATTCTGACACTAGACTGCCTGGGTTCAAATTGGGCATGAACCATTACCAGCTTTATGACTCAGTTTCCAAATCTGACAAACAGGAATATGAATAGTCCCTACCTCCCTGGGTTGATGTTCAAATTATGCATGTAAAATGATATGTCAGATGCATAGTGCATCCTTGATAAATATTATTATGTGAGACCTTTGGATATTCTAATTTTTTTCATTATTATAAATAATGTTTAATTCATTTGGTATGTTCCTTTATATGGATGCCATTATTTCCACTGGACAAATTCCTAAAGTAGAATTTCTGGGTCAAACTATGTGAACATTTCGAAGTCTTTTAATACTAAGTCTCACCAGGAGAGTATATGAGAATATATGTAA
This sequence comes from Tapirus indicus, assembly GCA_031878705.1. Classification (NCBI taxonomy): domain Eukaryota; kingdom Metazoa; phylum Chordata; class Mammalia; order Perissodactyla; family Tapiridae; genus Tapirus; species Tapirus indicus. The sequence continues at coordinate 36,645,589 of CM062933.1, read as the reverse complement.
GCATGAATTTTCCCTTCCTCCTTTTGAAGATGATTCTTTTAATTTAAAAGCACAAATAACTAATAGGCAACACTGAAACACTATTACTTAAACATGGAACTTGTAATTGTGAAGCTGACATTTTTGTACAATTAATAGCAGTTTATTTTTGTGTGAATTGCCTGTTTCTGAAGGATATGACTATTTCTGTTGGGGTATTGACGGTGTTCATATTGATGAGTAATCCAAAAATTATTGTTCCAAAAAGGAGAACCATGTCATTCAAGTAATAATTATGTAGTAATAGATGAAGTATATAACAGTAGATTAACAAAGCCTGAAAAATATTGAAATAAACTTTTTATCCTTCATAGTGGAAAATTATAAGTATTATATTGTCTTGACTATAATAATAAGAAACAAAATATAGTCTGGCAAGTCAGAAAAGAAAATAATGAGAAAGGAAGTTAAACAAACAAAAAAGTAGAACTAGAAAATTTGCGTAAAACATGACAGAAATTCAAACATATCAGAGATGACAATGAATTTAAATAAATTCATCTATTACTAAATGGCTACATTTCTTAGAATGAATATTAAAAATAAAATGATTCAGATACACAATGATAAAAAGAGGCAGAATTAACATCAAAGGTTACAGAAAAATTAAAAGTAAACTTGAATTTTGAAGAAAAAGTGAGAATATTTTATTTCAAAAAGGAAAAATGAAAGGATAATTTTCCTCTAAGCTATTTTTAAATGTATAAGTCTAGACCATTTTCTTTTAAATTTTATCATAGAATAAAAGTCAGCAATTAGATCAAATAGTCCCTATGTATTAATATACCTGTATAAATATATATGATTAAAGAAATCTAAAAATTGAGGAATTAATTATTCAATAAATTAAGTATTTGGGGGGAAACCAAGTTAGCTGATCTATAACTCATGCAACACCCAGAATAGGTTCTGGGTCATTTAAACATTTAAAAACAAAAAATGTAATCATACAAACTAGAAAAAAAATAGAGGTGAATTTTCATTGAACTCAGGGGCAAAAACGTTCTTCTAAGCTTACAAAGAATGATAGAAATTATAAATGTGTATACATCATTAAACTTGGCACTATAAAAATAAAATCATTTGGATGCAAAAGAATACCATAAATAAGTTATAAAGCAATTTAAAAACTAGGAACATATGGGCCACAAACATGACAAACACTGGGTTAATGGCATATATAAAGGGATCTTAAAATAGGTGGGAGAGCAATGATAAACCAATAAAAAGGCTATGAACTAGCAATTCCCAGAATATTCTTCCTCATTAGTAATGAAAGAAATTAAAATTAAAACAGCAATGGCATTGTTTCAAATATGAATTTGGTTAAAATGTTTAAAACTTATCATTGTCAACAGGGTTGAAGAGAAGGTGAAATAGTCACTCTCATGCCCTCCTGGTGAGAGTGTTTATTGTATAAACTTAATTCTATGTTTATTGTATGAGCCTTTGGGAATTATATGTTAAGAGCTTTAATAATGTCCTCAATTGACCTGGGTTGTTTCTCGCAATTTTTCCTAGTGAAAAAAACCAGACTTAGATGTGTGTGTGTGACCTTTATATATAATAACATTTATCAGATTATTATTTATAAAAGTAAATATTAGAAACACTCTCAACAGATTCTAAGTTATGGAACATAATTATAAGGGAAAATTATGTATCATTAAAGTTATTTTGGAATAATAATGAATGACATTGTAAAATGTTAATTACATAATGTTTAGTGAAAAAAAATTGGAATGTCCACCCAAAACCGTATGTATAAATACATATCTGGAGGGTAAAATGGCCAATATGTGGATAATCACTTCTGAAACGTGAGATTACAGGTAATTTATGTTTTTATCTTCATACTTTCAGTAATTATTCATAATCACCAATATGACACTTTTGTTATCAGGAACAAAGTAACATAAAATAGAAATATTGGGAATTAAAGGTGGTGTGGAACAGAAGGGAGGGCCACTCTCCACAGACAGAGTGGGCTTCAAAAGACAAGCACCAAGATGGCCCTCAGTTGTCCCTACAGAGCAGCTACGTAAACTATCATTTGCAGCTGCCGTCATGTTTGTGTGGACACCAGAGCAGCAGTGCTCTGGCTGAGGAGAGCTCATAAATGATTTGTTGTTTTTACCATCCTTAATATATTATTTCTAGCTCGATCATATATTCTCAATTTATACATGTATGCATAGTGTGTGTGTGTGTGTGTGTGTGTGTGTGTATCTATCTGTAGTGCTTTGTTGTGTGTGGATGTGTGTGGGTGGGGGGAGCATGTGTACATGCTTCAAATCAATGAGTCCATGAGTCAGAAGGAGTCATACATGGTTAAATATCACAATTATCTAAGGAATTTGAAAAATATATATAAGTACCCTAGTCTCATCCATAGATATTCCAATAGTTCTGGGAGTGGGAGTTGGACATCTTCATGTTTAACAGTCTTTACTCTTGCTTATTCACACTTAAAGCTGAGAATCATTGAGCATGGATTGAAAGAAGGATCTTCACCTACAGACATATACTTCAACATTATATTTACAAGTCCTATAGTACATTTGGAATTTTATTAGAAATATGGTATTCAATTGAACTCCCAAGATTTTGTCTTGGTCTTTGTATTAGTCAAGGTTCTCCAGAGAAACAGAACCAATAGAATGTGTCTGTAGAAGAAAAGAGAGATTTATTTTAAAGAATTGGCTCATAGTATTGTGAGGGCTGGTAAGTTCAAAACCTTCAGGGCAGGCCAGCAGCCTGGAGACCCAGGGAAGAGTTGATGCTGCTGTCTTGAGTCTGGAGGTAAAATTCCTCCTTCCTCAGGGAACCTCTGTCTTTTCTCTTAAGGCCTTCAAAGGATTGGGTGAGGCCCACCCATATCATGAAGGGAAATCTGCTTTACTCAAAGTTTGCTCATTTAACTGTCAATCACATCTAAAAAAATACCTTCACAGCAATACCTAGACTGGAGTTTGACCAAAATCTGGGTATTCTTGCCCAGCCAATTTGACATATTAAAATCAACCATACAATCTTCCAGTCAAACTGATAGATATTATAAAGTCATTAAAATAAATATTTTTATTTCCCTGAATGACATGCTCTCTAACGATGTCCAATAAAAGCTTTTGGGTGTTTTCAATTAAACTACATTTCTAAGCCACTTATAAATATCTATTCACATTTCAGATCAAGGTATTATGAGATACTTTTGGTATAACAAGATCTCTCAGATTATTAACTAGTATTGTACAACTTTGTATATATCAAGGTCTCAAAATCCTCTAAACTGTGGTCAGCCTTTTCCCCAAGTGGGTAGAAAGAAAATAATTCAGGAGAGAGGTGCCTAGTAATGGGTACCTTTCAGTCAACTTGAGTAAAAGAGTTCACTGTAGGTAGGCCTCACTGCTTTTTATTTATTTTTAATTTCAGGAGTGGTTGTAAGAATTCAACAGTGAGATTTCCTGTGAATATCCAGGTAGATGAGGGAAGTCCACTGGTTCTTACTGCTCCTATGCTTTCCATCTCATCTGCCTAGTACCATGCTCCAATACATGTAACACTCATTATTTTTCATCATTTCCTGTGGGATGTTTCCTCAGGGTCTCCATTGAGATCCCCCACCATACTGCATGCTCTGTTTATTGCGGAACTAAATGAAGCATGCCAAGCAGCATCTGAAAACAATTAAAAATAATTGAAATGAGCTGTGGACTCTACTAGTCTCATTAAGTTTTATATTTTATCTTCCACACATTGGGGGATTTAGATCTGAACCTCCAATCCCTCGGGCCTCCTGCTGGCAAAAGGGATTCCTTTCCCAGGGCAGATAAAGGGCCATCAGTTGAGGATGCTGGGCTGCGATCTACGACCAGGCAGGGAAAAGCCCTGACCACTGCCAAAAGGCTTCAGTGGGAGGAGATGACGTCTCTCTCCACTAGCCGCCTTTGAGCAGCTGCTTTATGAATTAATAAACATTGCTATGAATATGCACACATCCCTTATTAAGAATTCACAAGCACATTAATCAAGCAGCTCTCACACAACTCAGGATATTGAAGTTAACTTTCCTGTTGCCTCTATTTGACAGAGAGAAGGGGAGACAGACCGACAGAGACAGGGACAGACAGACAGGAAATTAAAATATTTTAAGTATTTGTATAAAGAGTGGAGATAATAAAAAGTTTGAAAAAGTTCCTGAGATGAGACCATATTTCCAAAGTCCACATTATGGTAACTTGAACACAAATAACTTAAGTATCTCAAAAGCTACATTGGAACTGGTCCGATGGTTTCATTATGTCAAAATAATACTTATACACTTCTGCAGAATATAAAAATGGCTATCCTAGAAGACATTGTTTCTGAATGGATAAAGTCATTCCTTTTTTTGTATCCAGAAAGGTCAGGGAAATTTAGCTGCGAGGTAATTATTCTTAGTGAGATATTTAACATGATTCAGTGACAGGTACGAGGAAATGAGATTAGCTTTTACCATGAAGAATGACTTAGATGTGAGCTTGGAATAATGTGTGTATAAGAAAGATAAAGGTAGGTCTCTTACTAAACTGATAGTACTTGTGAAGATTATTCCATAGGCAGCACTGTGGATTTGCATGTTTGACAAAAAAGAGCACTGGGAAACCTCAAAGTACAATTGACCTTTTAATTTTCTCTATTTCAGAAAGATCTGATTACCCTTAAGCTCGTCTTAAAATGTTCTTCCCCTGTCAACTGTAGAACACTGATATTACAATTTATTCTGAATGATCATGTGGATGAGGCTTGGAGAGTTAGAATCCTTTTAGTTTCTTCTTAAATTTGTATGAGTAAATTAACCACAAGAGAAACTCCAACATTTCAGATAGAGGACCCTTTCCATGTAATACTGAAAATTTGTGCTTATTCTCATCAGTGCTATATTAGGTAGTAATACATCCCTTTCTGCCTCATCTAAGGAAAGAGAATTTTCCAATTTCTTCCTCCTTACAAAACATACTCTTTATGATAATAACAGCCAGCATTTATTGACCACTTTCTATGTGCCAACCACCATTTTCAGTGCTTTACTTGCACTTTCTCATAACAGACGGTACATCTGTAAGGTAGAATTTTATTATCATCTCCATTTTTGCACAGAAGAAAAGCACAGCTCAAGGGAGAGAAGTAAACTGCTTCTGTAACATTTACAGGTAGAGCCAGGACTCAGACCCTGACATTCTGGCTCTTGCATCTATATTCTTACCCCTCACACCTACTGCCTTTATGGATCTTGTCGTTCTCTACTGGTCTGATTTAGATGCAAAGTCCGGAAGAGAAGACAGAACAGGGCACCTTGAGGAACTGAAAGAAATCCAGCAAATCTGGAGCGGGGAAAGCATGGATTATGAGGGATTTAGTGGTTGGTGGTGTGAAATGAAGCAGGAGACTAACTCAGAGTCTGGGTTGCCAAACGTCTTGTAATCCATGTTAAGGACCATGGGCCTTATCCCAAAGCGATAGGAGGCTTGCGGAGAGTTTTAATCATGGTCGTTGACTGATCAAGCTTGGCTTTCAAGCAAAGACTGATTGAAAGTTTATGGGGAACATCAGAGATGGGGTGAAGAGGCCATTACTATGGTCCCTGAAACATGCAGCTCTATTTTTTGCTCTTAGCAAACTGGGAGTGTCTTTTATGTATTCAAATATGTAGATAGATGGAGTCACAAGAAATAGTCAATGACAACACATATGAATTATAGTAGGCCCTAAATACATTTTAATTTCTTCATGTCTTTCTTTCACAGAATTAAATGGATAAATTCCTCTAAATCCTTCTCACACTTTGTGTTATGTAGATACTCAAGTAAGCAAGTACAGAATACCAGGAAAAGACTATTTGCTATAGGGAATTGGATTTGAAATCTCATTAGCACATTTAATAGTTCTCAGTGTTCCTTTTTCTAGTTGTGCCCTTCTTTTCCCTTCTAGGCTTATGACCAACACTAATTTCCATGACTACATGAGATTGCAACCCCCTATTGAGGGGAATGTGAAAATGATTTTGAGATGATCATGGCTCCATCGTTATGTTTCTTGCATCACAAATCTCAGATTTAAACCGTTAAGACAGTTTAAAAGAAAGATAGCAATCAAGACTAGACCAAAATACTATAAAACACAAAATCTCTATGTCCCTAGAGTTTTTTCATCCTTTATTGCTCTTTCTCTATTTGTTCAAGAATACAGAAATCTCACCTATAGGTTATAGTCCCTTTTTGAAATTCTCGTGTTTGGAAGTGACTCCTGTTGTCACCAGCAAGAAAAAGGGAGCCAGAATTTGAGAATAAAACATGCAGTGAAGAAACAGGACTAGAAGTCATTTTTATGAAATGGTTTTAGTGGGGGTAAAAAAGTCTTTAAGCCTGGATATTACATCCGGAAATGGGGAAGAAAAATAACTGTGAGGAAATAACTGACAGCCTGTACTTTGGAAGGAAGTGATCATGTGCAAAATTACACTATAAATGCAAATATTATAAGAAATGCAGATATAGATATAGAGACAGATGAAGGTACAGATGCAGAAACAATTATATTTAAATATATATAAACATATGTACGTGTATATATAACTGTTTTGTATCTATATCTGTCTCTTTGCATATATTTACATCTATATACATATCTATATCTGTATATATATCCATATGTGTATAGGTATGTATGTATGTGTATATATATATAAATAAGCATATATACACATACATACATATACTTTTTTCTATGGTATTAACAGAGCCTGGGATGGAGGAAGAATATTAAGAATGGTAAAATAAAAGTCATCTAAACTTAAAATATCCATATTTTCTATATCTTAGGATCTGTGTAGCCAGTCTAGGGAAACAAGAATCAATGACACTCAATTATGTCATTAGGAACATTTGGATAAAGAAGTAGACACTGAGGAAATGTCATTCAGGATTTATTTTATCTATAATTTGATTTGTTTTGATTAAATCAATTTACAACTAACAAGGAGTGGAAGCATGGGTGATGGATGTTATGCTACCAAGTTTCTCATAAGAAGGGAAAATGAATTGAAAACAATTGCACATTTTTAATAACTTACAATATTGAAATATCATTGAGATTCTGCTTTTTTGAAATGTTATCTTTTAAATTAATTATAGAAATACTTGACTTCATTTACACAAACAATTTTTTACCTATCAAGGTCTGGTTATTTAGTGGGAGAATTCTTTTCCATAATGATAAATGTGTTTGTGAATTCCTTCTTTTTAGTCTTTGAAGAGGCTCAATAATCCAACAATCATCTTGCAACATTCTTATTATAACTTTCTGAAATTATAACTTTGGAAATATGTCTGTTTAACTTGCTGTATATGTCATATAGTATATATTTACTCTATGTAGAAATTTAAGTACTTTCTGATTATTGATTGGATTTGAGCTGTGCTGGTTTTGACTGCATCATTTTTTCCTGACATTACACATATCTACATTCACCCCAAACACTCAGATACTCCCAATTTAATGGATGAATTACAACAAAAATTCATAAATGCATAAATTTAGCAACATATATATGTATAAAACTGACCAAGATGGCCTTAATATTCCCCTCAGCTTGACTACACTTTAGACAGGTTTCTTCCTGACTATAGGCCTCTAAACTCCCTTTTCTTACAGCATTTACTCTAGAAAACTTGGAATGGTAAATTTTTCTCTACCTCTGTAATGTAAATCTTCTTCCTGCCTGGGCAGTTTTACAACCTAGAAATGTCTTCCTCAAGGACCTGGGAGCCATCCCTTTGAAATGCAATCATAGAGAAAAATAGGGCCCCTATCTCACATTCTATGTGTAAAGATAGGAGGATAAAATAGGCATCAATTAGTCAACACAGATGAACTAATCACGTGGATTAACACCCCTCCAGTATCTTCCGGTACTTGTCCACCGGCTCATCGCAGGGTTTGAAATTTCTCCTGCCTTTCATTTCACTGAAGTAGAGTTCAATATCACTCTCTATTGCAATAGTCTTCACCGCTATTGCAATAGCATTGAATAAAGACTTCCTTGCCTGTTTATCTTCTCTGGTGCAATTTTCCTCAACATTACCAAATTTTATGCTTTATTTTGAAATATTTTCTAGATAAGGTCAGGGACTTTTTCTAAAGTATAGTAGAATATGACACCCAAACTTAATAGAAATAAATAATTAAGAATTTTATATGTATATTAAAATGACATAGAAAATGTCATTAAATCAAAATCATTATTTTAATGAGTTTGATATAGATCCAGTTTTATGAGAAAAAAGTATCAATAATATATGTATTTGCATGTGTGTGTACATAAATCCAAAATACATATAGCCATCATTAGAAAGTGAAATTATTATATAATTTAAAATTGATTTTTCTGTTTTCCTGAATATTGTCAAAATTTTTAAACTTAAGTGCCAAAGTTTAAAATTGTTAAATGCTAATATTAACTCTTTAACTTTGAATTTTTGTGCCATGATAGATTCTATTATTGGCAACTGGCATAGTGTATATTCATTATGCTTGACGGCTCTCTCCCCTATAAAAACCATACGAAGAGAACTCAGTGCTCTCCGTAGAAAAAATTTAAATGATTGAGTCAAGTTTTCTGAATTTTCTAAAGTCAATATGGAGATTTGTCTAAGGAAAATTCTAAACTTCCCTTAGAAGTTCTTACTGAGATATTGTTGAGATGCTAGAAAATAAATGTGCGCTACACCACGGGAGCCAGTCGCTGTCGATTAAACGTCAAAAAATTCCTTACAAAATATTCTATGTCTCCATCCTCAAACTTCATTTGTACACTGGTCAAACAGAAGTCTTCTTTCCAGGAAGAGTAATTTACCACTTGAATGACTTTCATTCTTGTTTTATATGTGGACTTGGGAAAGAAGCTGACAGGAATGCAGAGTGTGGTATCTGAATTGTCAAGGTGCCAGGGTGACTCTGTCTATCATTTTTGCGCATGGGTAAATGTTGGTGTTGTCAAGGAGGATTTCTCTCATTTTCTTCAAACTTCTCCTTTATTTATCTGGTTGAAACGTTCCATTACAATATGGCTGTGCTAAAGCCATAAGCCATGCAGGTAATTATCAGAGGTTCACATGGCTGCCAAAATAGAATGTCCCCAGCTTTGTAAATAGCACTCACTCATTTAGGAAAGAAAGCAATAACACATTAAATGGAAAGAAAGCAGTTTGCGTTCTTGTATTATTGTATCATCTGTATTTTTTTCCTTTGTTAAAGAGAGGCTGAAGAAATGTATGAGCTGATGTGTTTCTAAAAAACTGTTTGCTAAATTATAAACATGTGGCTTTAAGAGAAGCTGAAAGGTGTAAGAAGATAAATGGAAGATTATTTGCATAACTAAAAAGATTTTTCACATCACAAAAGGATTTCAACAGAGAATTTAAAAATAGATCTTTCACCTTGAATTTTACCTACATTTTGATTCCCCCAAATTAGCTTTATGTAAGCATTTTTTCAAAAATATCTATTTACAAACTTTAAAAAATAATGACTTTTTTTCTAAACATAGGGACAAATTTCATAAAAATTAACTGTCAACAAACATTTGTAAGAATTCTATTATTGCTTTCTATTGCTTGAGAGACACGCTGATCACAGATAATTTTCTCCATCTACCTTTAGATCTTTTATCCAAATGAAAATGATTGATATTCAATGACTTAAGGTTTCTTAAGATATAATGCTTTTGCAAATATACATTCTGTGTTTCCTTTAGCAGTTGAGGATTGTAATATGATTCCAGAATAGTGTTTGACTTGTGAAATAGCTGGAAACTCATTCCCTTCCCTTAAACTGCTTTACATGGTTCAACGGCTATCTTCTGCCGAAATCAGTGATACGGATGATTGTTTTTTGACTTCTAACCTCTGCATGATAGAGATTAAGTGCTAGTTTAATGAAGTCAATGTTGTCTAGTATTGTAACTCTAATAACTACATTAGAATCTGCATAGAAAGGTGGAGCAAAGGAGAGGGGGTATGTTAGATAAAAGGAGGGAGGGATTAGCACAATTGGCTTTGTGTCTCTTATCTCTTTTATTGAAGTCTAGATTAAGTGATTTATAACCAGTGTGTCCTTATTGCTTGTCCAACAGATATTGGGTGCTACTGCATTCATTGGGTTTTATTTGTTGACCTGTTCTTGCTTGTCAAATCCTTTGAGGCTTTGAATAGAAGGTGAATCTCTAAGACCGCAGTAATGAAACCACTATGTCCTTCAGTGTAGATAAAGAGGCTGGCCAATACATATACTCAGTTCCATTTAAACTGGGTAGAGAACCACCTTCCTTTGTATCTTAGCATATTTGCAAAGTGTATGTCTATAACAGATATACTTGGAAATTCATTTGTTCCTATTGTTAGAGAGCATTATAAAAATTAATTTTATGCTATTAAAAGCCAAAACACTAAGTGGAAATTATTTTAGAATTTGATAGAGCAAAGGCCTGTAAAATGACATTTGGAATCGGAGAGAAGAAAAATATGTTTCAACTTTTCCTGATATTCATAATTTCTTTGAAAATTTTAGATTTTTACAAATAAAATTATTTTTATTGGAAAGTAAATAGGAAATTGTCTGTTTCTAAGTATTTAATCATATAAGGAAATATGCCTAACTTTCTCCTGATGTAAAAAGAGCTCCCAGACCCATTCATTCTGCTTTTCTCTCTGTGCCAATGGTAGCAACAATGATTGATTGACCTCCTCTGCATACTGGCATTGAGAAGCCAGACTTACTTTGTTTAATTGGGTAACAACAACACTCCCACATATTTACTTATGGAGAGGACATTCCTTCCAGCACACTGAAAATGGATAACAGCAAGGCAACCTAAATTATGATTAGAAACATGGAAAAGATTGGGAAAACTACTTGGAGAAATATAATGAAACTGAATTTTTATTATTGGTGTCAGGAAAATCTACACAGAAAGTCTTATTTGAAAAAAATAAGTTTAAATGTTGTTTGTAGAGTTTGCAGATAGAGCAAAAGGAGGAAGTTGAATGACTATGAAGACTTCTATCATGGAGCTATAAAGGCTTGATGCATTCATCCCCCTGTAGAAATACACCTGTCATGCAGATCAAAAAACTTATATTTGCTGATCAGACATACTCACTCAGTATGCTTTAAAGACATAATGTCAATTTTTTACAAGATAAGTTTTTAGATACTCAGCTCATGCTTGTGTAATGTGATAACGTGATAAAAATGTGAGTGCATTTTTTCTGTTGCACAGATATTTGTAACTAGAACCCAACAATGAAGACAAAAAAGCTTGATGATTTTGACATTTTGAAGAAAGAGAAAACAATTGATACTAGATCACTTTCCAAGTCTTTTGAAGATGTCTGCATAATTGGCTTTGCTAACCGAGAAATTACCTCCCTCCAGACCCTCTCACCCAGAAGCACATTTTTTATCACTACAAGCAGCCAATTCAGGAAAGGAAGGACCATTTCAATTATCCTTAGAGTTGATAGACATACAGTGGTCCTTTCTCTTCCCCATGGGGACTGGGGATACTTTATCTACCTTTAACCCTCTCTGTGTAGCTAGAGGAGAACCTAAGAAAGGGGCCAGCAGGGAGGGAGACAGACAGGAACCTCTCTCCCTGCCTGGATACTTGATGAGAAGAATCAAGTGACCTTACTCTGGTGCTGACATCAGAGCGTAGTGAGGTCACCCTTGAGAAAGCATGACTAATTCCTTGCAATTTGGTTCTGGTACACAGACATAGTCACTAGTGCTTGCTACTTGCCTACAAAATTCTGATAGTGTGAAGCTTGTTAAAGAAACCCACACTGGGGCTTGCCTAGTGGCATAGTGGTTAAGTTCACTTGCTCTGTTTCGGTGGCCCAGAGTTGGTAAGTTCAGATCCCAGGCACAGACCTACACACTGCTCATCAAGCCATGCTGTGGCAGCATCCCACATACAAAAAATAGAGGAAGATTGCCACAGAGGTTAGCTCAGCGACCATCTTCCTCAAGCAAAAAAGAGGAAGATTGACAACAGATGTTAGCTCAGGGCCAGTCTTCCTCACCAAAAAAAAAAGAAAAAGAAAAAGAAGCCCCACATTATGAAGGCAAGTAGGATTATAGTATTCCATACCTAGAACGAGAATCCCATAACTTCCTCAATTTTCAACGGTCCTTGGAACTCTGGAAAACAGAGTAATGGTTTCTGTGGCTCCATCTGAAGGAAGATAAAAGTAAAAGAATGAACATAATAAGAGATTGCCTAGGTAGCTGCCAAGGAAGGAGATTACCTCTCCAAAATTGAGGAGATTACCATCCAAAATGGTCTACTGTTAGGGACTGAGGAAGCCCAGGCTTTCCCTGCCTAAGGAGGTCGTCTATGTTATTGGAGGCTGTGATAAAGGAGACCACCATCCACAAGAAAACAAGGCATGCCACCTATATGTGTAAGTGAGCACAAACGAGGTCATCTTGTTACATGGCCAGCCCCTCTTCTGTGTGAGTACTCACTGCTCTGCACATACTCTAAAAAGATTCACATGTTGTAGTAATTTATGACCACTGTCTATGTATGTACTCCCCTTTAGCTTGATAAATTTAAACTTTGTTCTATGAGTTTCTCTCCAGGAACAGGCTGACCATAGGCAGGAAACACCCGTACAAGGTATCCATCACAGCTGACAGAAGAATGGAACAATGTGATGCCTGGAGCCCATCATGCCTGGAGACCAACATCCCTGCACCCCCTCCTTACTGACCATTTTTCCTATATAACTGCCTCAAGATTCTGTAATTTTTGAAGATGATTTTTTGGAGACATTGGTCTGCCATCTTCCTGCTTATGCTGGCTAATCGAATTAAAACTTCCTTTCTTGATCCCTAATTCATTGTGATTAATTGGCTCAGATTGTGATGAGCAGAGAGCCCATTGCTCGGTGTCAATTTCTGGTGACCCAGATGGGACCATAGCCTCTGCCCGTGGCTAGTTGACTTGGAGGAAGCTGTTTTGGAATTTTTCTCTGCACCTGCTGGGTGGCTTTTCCTTTTTCTTTTTCTGTCCACCTGGGGAATTCCCCTTGTGGCTTCCTCGCTTGCTGACTGCCTCCAGTGCTTCAGTGATCAGGAAACAAAGGACTGGATCGTGAGCTGACAAGCTTGCGTCCTCAGCGGTGAGTTGTCCAGGGTGCACCTCCCAGGTACTATATTCCTTTTTCCTTGTCTGGGGGCCTTCCTCAGGCCAAGGTCCATTTGCTTTAGGCACCGTTGTTTAGGGATGAAGGAAAGTACAGACTGCCCAGCATATTCTCTGGAAGACTAGTCTCTGGTTTTTCTGTGGTGTACACGACTGTATGGTCTGGTCTCCTGAGTGTGTGTGTTGTTCCACTAGTCTGTGTGCCAGTTTTTCTCAGTGTCAGAATCCCACAGCATACTTCCAGTGCTTGTTACATAATCTATGGGGACATGAATTTTGTGACCTTTTCTGTCAAGTGTCAAGCCAGAATTGTACGCCTCAGTGTGGGCACTGCTGTTTGTGTGTTAACCCTTGGGAGGAAGTTGTGAGAGCATGGCCTGACCATCTTTTCCCCTTGTCTGTCTTGTCCAGCACCTTCTTTGCTGTCATTGTGTGGAAGTCAGATTTGGGCTTAAAGTTGGGCTTAAAGTAAGCCAGACTTGGACTTGCTGCAAAATAGAAGATTTAAAAACTTTCGGCCACACACCTGACCTCCTACACCAACACTGGGAAATTAGATCATTGACCCACCTTATACCATTACCTCTTGCCTCTTCGGCTTGTTTAGCAGTGGTGTAAGAACAGCGCTTGGGTGGAGTGGGATTTGGCTGTGTGCCAGTTTTTTTCCATAGGCGCCACTCCATTTGTCCCCCTCCCCCACAAAAAAAAGAGGGCCTGCTAGGGTGTATGCTGGCCAATTGGGCTGATTTCAGTTTTGAGCCCATGATAAAGAAAATGATGATCTTTTATGTAATGTAGCCTAGCCCTAGTATACACTGGGTTCAAGAGAAAAGTGGCCTCAAAGGGTCGCTTAATTATGATACCATCTTATGGCTAGAATTGTTCTGCAAGAAGGAAGGCAAGGACGATGAAATTTGTTCGAGCCTTTATGCTGCTATATCTAGATCGGAGAAGGAGGGACAATAGACTGAAGAGTCCCCCGGCTTCTCCTCCTCCCCCTTTTCCCAGGTCCACTGCTTGTCTAACGGAAAATGCCTGAGGGATTGGAATGTCTAAGAGAGGGACTCTCCCCTTCTCAAACCCGGCAAGGGACACAATTCGGTCAGGGGCTCTTCCAGGAGCGGGGCAATTTCTACTGTGAAAACATCCCATAGACATAAATGGACAAGGGCAGCTGGCTGGCTTCGTTAGGATGCCCTCTGTTTTCTCTACCTCGGGTCTTTTTGACTGGAAAAATTTTATATGCCTGAATGCCCTGTTTTCCTCCTGGGATGAGATCATCAATGTAAACTGAATGCTCAAGTGACTTTTGCTCCAGGCCAGCTAGAGGTGCAAGTGCCATGGGAACAATCATCCTTACGGTTCCAGATGGCCATACTAGGTGTCTAAACACCACCACTGGACCCGCTGCCACCAGAGATCCTCAAGGAGGTAAGATCAGGTGTGTGGGAAAATAGGAAGCCTGGGAAAACAAAAATGTCCAGCCGATACATATACCCTGAAAACCCAAAAGATAAAGCCTAGCCTGAAATAATATCTGCCAGAACAGGAGGCTCAAAAGGGCATTCAGCCAGTTCTGCAGAAAATTCCTGGCGGCAGGATTAATCAGACGTTGCTAGTCGCCATAATAATACTCCTATTTTCCCAGTCAAAAAGACCCAATTCAGAGAAATAGCAGTTTGTTCAGGATCTTTGTGCCGTAAATGAGGTGGTTCAGGAACCGCACCTTGTGGTGTCCAGCCTTTATGCCTCGCTAACCAACAGTCCAGGTGGATACGGCTGGTTTTCAGTTTTGGACTTAAAGGATGCGTTCTTCTGCATACTCTTCGTGGAAAAATCACAACAACTTTTTGCCTTTGAATGGCATGACCCAGATACTCAGGCCACTCAACAATGTTGTTGGACAGTGCTCCCCCAGGGTTTCAAAAACTCCCCTACACTATCTGGGGAGGCCCTAGCTAAAGACTTGAGCCACTTACAGTTACAAGAAGGATTGCTGTTACGTGGATGACTTGCTGATAGTGAGCCCCACTTATGAGCAGTGTCTGGCAAACACAATAAAGACCTTAAATTATTTGGCTGAATGTGGGCACAAGGTCTCACAAAAGAAAGCACAGATCTGTAAACAAAAATTTACATACTTAGGATTTACCGTATCAAAGGGCATGGCTGGTTCCTGTTGGATCTGGATTCTTAACTGTGGTCTCATAACCCCTCTATGAGGCTCCAAAAGGGCTAGACCGGGAGCCACTAGAATGGACAAAGGAGTGTCAGGTGGCCTTTGATACCATTAAGACAAAGTTAATTTCAGCCCCAGCCTTGGGGCTTCCTAACTGGGACAAGCCCTTCAGCCTATATGTACATGAAAGGCAGGAAATAAGCTTGGGGGTTTTAACTCAAAAACTGGGCATGGCTCCCCAGCCAGTGGCTTATTTTTCCAAGTAATTGGATCAGACTGTCAAGGCCTGGCCCCCCTGCCTCAGGGCAATGGCTGCTACCTGCGACATCCTGCAGGAAACAGAAAAATTCACCCTGGGCCAACCCACCACAGTATGTGTGCCACATCAACTACTCACATTATTAGAACAAAAAGGAGGATACTGGCTCACTTCAGGATGGATGGGCAAATACCAGGTCATCCTTTTGGACAATCCAAATGTATGGATGTAATTATCATCCTCCCTAAACTCAGCCACCTTGCTCCCTAATAAGACAGCAGAAGCCTTAAAACATGACTGCTTACAAATTATGGAGAAAAGGTATTCTAGCCAACCTGATTTGTTGGACTGTCCACTGGAAGAACCGGACTTGGAACTCTTCACAGATGGCAGCAGCTTCATGGATCAAGGTAAGAGACATTGGGGGGACGTGGTCATAACTTTACAAGAGACTTTAGAGGCTAAAGCCCTACCCCCGGGGACATTGGCTCAAAAGGCAGAAATCATCACCCTCATTTGGGCTTTACCTCTAGCTGGAGGGAAAAGAATAAATATATACATCGTGACTCTTAACAGCAGGGAAAAAGGAAATCAGACATGGCCCTAAAATCTTAAAACTGCTTGGTGCTATTCATAAGCCTGCTCAGGTAGCTATCATACATTGCCCTGGCCACCAGAGGAAGAATCTAATGGGTCCAGAAGTACATCATAGGGCCCCACCTACAAAAGGCTATACAACAGGTAACTAAAAATTAATAACCCCAAGACCACTTCTGGTCCCTCACATCTGGGCACTCAACATAAAGGAAATGGGCCTACTGAAGACTGGTGAATAGACTCTACCCAGATGCCCTGGGCAACTGGGAATTTCAGGTTTTTGCTAGTGTTTGTGGACACCTTCACTGGGTGGGTAGAAGTCTTTCCCACTCAGCCTGAGAAAGCATCAGAAGTCACTCGTTTGTTGCTAAAAAAATTACCCCTAGGTTTGGTCTGCCTAATACCTTGCAGAATAATAATGGAGCAGCTTTTATCTCCCAAATAACCCAACAAGTGTCCAAAACCTTAAGCACCCAATGGATACTACTCTCAGCTTAGAGACCTCAATCAGCCGGAAAGATGGAGAAAATGAATCACACCTTAAAGAAGACCATTACCAAAATCTGTCAGGAAACACAACTAACTTGGGATAAGGTGCTGCCCCCTGCCCTGCTGCTGGTTAGAGTAGCTCCCTGAAGTGGATTTAAATCGAGTCCTTTCAAAATTCTATGTGGAAGACCCTTTCAGTCACTTTCCCATAGGACCAAACCTCTGGACGTTTGAAGAAATGATATGATTGCTAATTATCTTATATCATTAAGCTCTGTATTAACTTCTGTCCATGAGTTTGTTTCTCATAGGTCTGCATATCCACCTGACATCCCTCTGCACACTTTCTGACCTGGTGATTTTGCTTTGCTGAAAACTTGGAAAGACCAGGGACCTGAAAACCAATTGTCACCCAAATGGACAGGCACCTTTGATATTCTTCTCACCACTCACTCATCCATAAAACTTACAGGCTTGAAACTCTGGATACATCACTCCCGGATCAAGGCAGGCCCAAAATCACAGGAAAGTATCCCACCTATATGGAGGGGAAAGTGGGTTGTGAAACCCCTTGGAAAGCTAAAATATGTCTTTAAAATCCCTCCAATGAATTCAAAAGAAAAGTAACTCTTTTCCATGCTATACTCTCCCTACGACATCCTGATTCAGCAGGAAGTAGCTAGAGAAAGCATGACACCCTGTCTCCCCCTTGACTATAAGATTATGGGTTACTACTGACAGGGGGGAAATTGTAAGTGAGCATAAGTGAGGCCATCTTGTTATGCTAAATGGCTCTATGTGAAGATGGGTTTTTTTGAAGATGGTTTTCTTGAGACATTAGTCTGCCATCTTCCCGAGATGGCAGCTTGAATTAAAACTTCTTTTCTTCATCCCTAACTTGTCGTGATTAATTGGCTCAGATCATGGTGAGCAGAACGGGCCCATTGCTCGGTATCACATGGAAATCATCACACCAGCAGAAGCTTCTAGGAGAAAGCAGAACCAGGCCTGGCTGGAGTGAGATTAGCAATGTCTTTCCACCACCAGTAGGCAGCAGGTAACAACACAAACACTGCTGTCTCTCCAATTCCTTCTCTCCATTTCAATGTAATGAAGAGTAGAATCTGGCACGTGTGCCTTCCCGGTGCAGGCCCCAGAGCCAGGGTGAAGGACAATGTGGAGGAAAGGGGAGCTGGGAGAGAAAAACATGAGATGAGAATATATAACTGGACAGAACAGGAATTTTTTTTTTTAATTTGAAAGTGACCAGGAAGTGAAGGATCTCCATGAAATGCCATTAAGCGGTGGGAAATGGAGATTTTCCAGAGCATAATTAAGGGCAATCTTAGAGAAAATAAAGCTATTTTATATTTGTAACCCCTCATTTTGATTCAGTGCGATAAATCTGAGAGGATTCCAAATTAAATGTGGAAAAAACAAAAACAAAAAAGAGCACTTTCTATTTTTGACTGTTTATGTCTTAATCTATTTCACAACTGATGAATTTAACACTCGTTTTAGCACAACAGAAAGCAGCTACTGCATGCCGCACCACACCTGAAGCCTGAGTAGTACCAAATTAATCTTTAAATCAGGTTTTAGCCCAGACATCTAGTTGCCCTAGTTCTGTTAAAAATGATACAAAAGAAACAAAAACCAAATTAATGGCATTTAATTTTTGCTTAAAGAAGCCCAATTTGTAGAATTTAATTAATTTGAATATAAATCTTTTCAATAGAGTACTACAATTCCAAGATTTGAGCATTAGAAAACAATTTGTTATAACTGAAAGACATGAGCTTTAGAAACAAATAAATCTGGCCACTGATCACTCTTCCACAATTTATTTTCATGAGACTTTGAACAAGACTTTCTACACTCTCATTTATTTAGGGGTAAGGGGTGCTGTTATATGGTGAAGGATGAGATTATTTGAAAAAACAAAAGCATCTAGCACAATATTTATCTTGTGGCTAGTAGTAGTTGAGCTGGTATTATTGAGTCTTTGCTGTGGTTACCATCCTTTGCTATAATTCATGGGGCTGGGACACATCTATGAACTAGTGGGATGCTCCATCCTGCAAGCATACGTGTGAGTGACGGAGACCTCCTTGGAGACTGTCCTCCCTAAGGGAAGCCGGAGGCAGGTGAGGATTAGTTTGATGAAGGGCAGAGTGATTCTAGGCACAGAAGGGCATCAAAATGATCTCCAGGTCCACCTTATCATGCATTCCTGTCTGAGTCTGCAGAGGACCATGAGGTCTGGGATGGGAAAAAAATAAACAAAAGAAACATCTTTTAATAAAAGTTGTGCTATGTATTAGAACTAAACAGTAGCATTTCTTTGGCACTTATTATAAGAAAATAGTAAAACTCAATGGGAAATATCAAAGTCAAAGAGAAAAAAATTACAAATTTGATGGAGAAAATGACAGGTTTTGGGTGTGAGTATAGGAGGTGCAATTCCTGGGACATCTAGAAATTACGAGAAGGACACTGTAGAGGCCTATATGTCCTACCATAACAGTGGCTGCAAGAGCCAGAGAAAAATACATTGTATTTTACCTAACGTTAAAAACTTATTCAAGGGGGCTGGCCCAGTGGCACAGTGGTTTAGTTCATACTTGGCAGCCCGGAGTTCGCCGGTTCGGATCCCAGGCGCCTGCTGACGCACTGCTTGTCAGCCACGCTGTGGCGGCGTCCCATATAAAGCAGAGGAAGATGGGCACGGATGTTAGCCCAGGGCCAGTCTTCCTCAGCAAAAAGAGGAAGATTAGCAATGGATGTTAGCTCAGGGCTGGTCTTCCTCACACACACACAAAAAAACTTATTCAAATCTCCAGGAGCAATTTGAATAGGCAAAGCTAAAATAAGATGTTTTTCATTTTTTGATGCCAGTATTTTTGTCCTGTGCAATCCTAATCTTTCCTTTTTATAATTTAGATTCTGATCAGGAATTCTGAATGATTCTGTATTCTATACAGTCTCTCTTGTATTACTGATACTCAGTTTTTAAGTGTCTTGTATTTTTTAATGAAAGTGCTTTCTTTTCATTGAAATGTTTCTATGAAACATTATTGCAATTAAGTACTTTGACAGGCTTAAATAATGACTCTGGAACATGCTAAAAGCATAATGTTGTAGAGATATTCTGTTCAAAAAGATTTTTGTATAACATTAATAATACGTAAGATTTCTGTGAATGTATATGTACATACATTTTTAGTAAAATGAGTTACAGTAGGGATTAGAATTTCTCAAAAAGATAACCAATTCCATGAGATAAATATATTGAATCTAATTTTAAAAGCTTTCATGTATGAGTATATTGATTCAGTCTTCAATGATTAGGCAGATTTCGTGGATATCTACTGATATGTTTTATGGTAATCTCTTTCTAAATGAAACCCTTGATTTTCATTTGTTGCCTCTTAGCCACTACTGTTGATGTTAAATTTTTATAATGCTCTTCAAATCTTTTATCTCTTATGTATCTTTTCTTCAAGGAGTTTGTAAAAAACAATTGTAACATATATAAATATACAAAGTATGAAATATGGCATAAATATTTATTTTATTATCTTACGATTGCATTTTATTCATTTTCTCACTCACTGAACAAGAAGTCATTGGTCTTCCAAGTTTCTGAGTATTGGAAATTATTTTTCTCTCTGTTTTATATGCCCTTCTCTTCCTTTTGATTCTGGCAAGTTTCCATTTATTCATCAAGATTTAGGTGAACCGTGTGTTTTCAGGGTAGCGTTCACAGACTCCCTCAGATGAACTTAATTGCTACCTTTTCAGTGGTCACCTGTATCTTTATTGCTCATTGAGGGACCTGAAAGCAGGAAGCAGAACCTGAAAATACTTCTTCCCCCATCCTCGGGTTTCACAAAAAGAATTTTGTTCCTCTTTCCTCTGCAGCCTTTGCCCCACATCTTATACCTCTCCATGGAGATGGAATGAATTATCCGGTTCCTAAGTGACAGTCAAGAATATATTCCAGTTTCCCAGAAGTTAGTCATTATAAATTCTTTCACACTTAAGTTGAATATGTATGAACAATTTGTTATAATGCAAAGATTTTTTTATAGTCATTAATCAGCAGATTCCTCTAAAATTCTCATTGGCAATTGGGTAGAAGATGGAAAAATCTGTTGACTGTAGTGTTTTCTTTTCTAGAACCAGCAAAGGAAGATTCTGTGTAGTTTTCTGAGAAGTAGCTTCAAATATTAGGAAATGATGTTTAGTTGCTACATCAAGGAAAAACAGTGACTTCCAACAATTTCTTGGTCACTGTAAAATGGCTACTGAGAAGTTTCTAGGGAGTAGGCATCTGTCTGAGCAAAAAAAAATCGAAAAGATTTCCTCAGTTTCAACCAAATTATATCATTGATCATTAACTCTAAAAACTTTGAGGAGATAAGGAAGAAGATAAATCAGTGTTATGAACCAAGGCACTGAATTTTAAGGAACTGTAAAATAATAGCTTTTCACTAGTTGCAGCTCAGAGGAAAGTACAAATCTCATCTCAGGAAATTAAAAACAAACAAACTCTTGTGCACATACCCTAGTCCATAGATTGAAGGGCCATGTTGTATTTACAGTAGAAATGGAGGGAATATACTCTGACTATCCAAAGATATGTTTCGTTTAATGTGTATACTGGATGTGAAACTTAAGGTAACGGCAATAATTGCTGATTAGGGAGCAGAAAACAGAATGAAACTCAGTTGATGAATCTCAGCTCAGAAAGGCACCTAAGTTATTAAGGGCCCCAACAACACAATTCCAATATAGGTAAATTATTTCCAACATAAAATATTCCTCTAATGTTCCAGCACTATCCTATCTTATCCTCTGTACAATAGTTAGAAACTGAGAGAATATATGATACCTGTAGACTTTTATTAGATTAAAAAGGTACAGGAAAATGAACACAATTTGCCAAATCTTACTACTTTACTCTTCTTTTACCATTTTACAAAACAGGAGCAACATCAAATGTCAGATATTATAGTCAGATTCAAGGTAACATTGAGTTCTGAAGAAATATAAGGGTTGAAAAGATGTAGTTCCATTTTCCCGTGGTCCACAGGGAAATTTCATTTATGGAGACTTCTTGGCCTAGACACTATGTCATTTTCTGAAGCTGACATAAATCAGAGGAAATGGAAATTTAAGGAAAATAATATTATCCATTATTTTATATTTGGCATAGAATACAGTCATAACATCATTTTTCCTGTTACATTTCTGGATGTATAAATGACTGGGCTTTCAGTGTTTAGAACATGTCCACAGTACCTAAGAAATCTGTTTCTAAATCCTTTTATTTTTTCCACTGAAGAGTTGTTGTAGTCTACAATTTAAAAATAGTATAGCAGGAGGAAAAATGCAACATGGTCAGTATACTTTATGATGGTCTTCCTGAGGAAATATTTCACAATGGGCGAGGAAAAAAATTTTTCTTGTAATCTTTTCCTACTCTGTGAATAGATCTTTCATTTTATCGATTGTCACTGTTAATAAATTCCTCAAGTCTGATAAATTTAAGTGATTGGATTTGGGGGTTTCTATTTTTCTCTAGCATATATTTCCACCTATTTTCCTCTTTCTCTTCCTGCATAAGACATTCTTTCTGTCCTGCAGGTGATTAGTTATGTGAAAGAAAAGCTTCTGAAAGGTAATGTATCACAGAAAAAGTAGATCAAGTGCTGTGTCCTCCCTGAGGGATAACAGACTTGCTTTGCATTATCCTGCAAATGGCTTTGCCTTTGCTCAAGCAGAGACTGACTCATTTCATCATGTGCAATTATTATTTAATTCAAAGTTGCCTTTATATTTTTGTTAACATTGCGATTTTTTCAATCTATTTTAGATTATTTTTCATCTATTTATTTTATTTAGATATTTTATCGCAGAAAGACAAAATATAAATCTAGCATTCAAGAAAATGTTTCTTTAAAACAGTGGTCATTTAGTAAATATTTGTTCAATGTGTTGAGCTCAATATATGCTGGGTACTTTGAAAATACAAATGGTGTGATACAGAATCTGACGTTACAGTTTTTGATATTAACATAAAGAATATTCTAACCCTTACATCTAAAGATGTCCTGTTTCAGGAGATGTGGAATTACCCCTCTCTGAAGAACTCAAAGGAATATGCCTGACCACTAGGCAAGAATGTAGAAGAAGCATTCATTTATATGGATGGTCAACCTGTATATCCTTGTTACAGTTTTTGAAAGTGCAGGGTGCAGGTAAGAAAATCCATCTATCTGTTCCAAAAGTGTTTTATCAATTATATTTTCAACGCTATGAAGACCCTGTAGAAGATCCAGAGAAATATGCCCAGCAATTGGAAATAGAAATCTGCAACACAGCAGAGATATCTCATTTAAGAGAGATCATAAAAGAAAAAAGGAATTAGTGAAGTAACCAATAGGGAGGGATTTTCTAAGGAACTCATACAAATCAATGCCCTTTAGAGGTCCATGATCACCAGCAGAGACAGAGGAGGAATGAGCAGGGATAAATGACATAATATGACTGGCCTAACTGCTCTTTCCTGGTGTCCTCATCTCCAGGATGTTGAAGACATTCCCTACTCCCTCCTCTCATCCAGATACACAAACCACCTCAGTATTCACACACACACATGCACACACACACAATCCTGTGTGCCAGAATCCAGATTAAGATGAAAACATTTCCAACATCTCAGAAAGCTCTTGTGTACCCCTTCCAGGTGAGTTAACACCTCCAACTCTAGCAGTGGTTAATATTTTTAACTTCTATTACCACATTCTGTCTTTTTCAAATTTGCCTTCTCTACTCAACAGTGTTTTTTATATTGTTTTTGTTCAATATTAACTATAAAAATATTATTAACATATGTATAAATTATAAAAACAATGAAATGGACAATCATGTACTCATCGAGTATCTTAAGAAACAGAACATTGTGTTTTTGAGATTTATCATTTTGATTCTTCTGTTCTGGGTCATTCCAGACAGACGAAAGGAATTTTAGTACAAATTTATATAAATAAAATATGATCTATTTATCTACCACTGATCCCCAAGAGAACTTGCTTCGTGTGCACATTCTCATTGTTACCAAACTGCACAGAGAAATTAAACTTCTAGAAGTGTCCAATGAATATTTATGAGAGATTTTCTAGTTGATACCCAGAAGATGGTCATATTCTATACATTCTTCAGCTCTACTAGTATTTTCAAATATTCCTCTAAAGAGCTTACATTTACAGCAGTATTTTCAAATGTTTTTCTAAAGAGTTTACATTTCCACCAGTAATGTCTTTCCATTTCCCTCTCCGTGTTTTCAATATTTGGTGACATTGAACATTAATATTCCAAACTAATGAGTGTAATACGGCGTTTGATGTTTGTATTAATTTATAATCCCCTTAGTACTTTTTTTATGTGTGTGTGAGGGACATTGGCCCTGAGCTAACATCTGTGCCAATCTTTCCTCTATTTTGTATGTGGGTCACCCCCACAGCAAGGCTTGATGGGTGGTGTAGGTCTGCACCCAGAATCCAAACCCATGAACCCTGGCCACTGAAGTGGAGTGGGCCAAACTTAACCACTATGCCATCAGGCAGCCCCCCTTAGTACTTTTAAAGTTAAACATTTTTTCATATGTTGATTGCACATGCAGATTTCTTATTCTATACACTGCCTGTTCATTCTTTTTTGCTAATTTCT
This sequence comes from Tapirus indicus, assembly GCA_031878705.1. Taxonomy (NCBI): domain Eukaryota; kingdom Metazoa; phylum Chordata; class Mammalia; order Perissodactyla; family Tapiridae; genus Tapirus; species Tapirus indicus. The sequence goes on along the minus strand of CM062933.1, from coordinate 36,621,040 downwards.
CATTTCATTTTTCCCTTTAAATCATGATGTGTAGAATTATTCGTATATTCTGGGAACTAGTCTTTAACTGGTTATATAATTTTCAAATATCTTTTCTTTTTTCTTTTTTTTTGGCGGGGGGGGAGGAAGACCAGCCCTGAGCTAACATCCGTTGCTAATCCTCCTCTTTTTGCTGAGGAAGACTGGCCCTGGGCTAACATCGTGCTCATCTTCCTCCACTTTATACGGGACGCCGCCACGGCATGGCTGACAGGCAGTTCGTCGGTGGGCGCCCGGGATCCGAACCTGCGAACCCCGGGCTGCCAAGCACGGACTAAACTGCTGCGCCACCGGGCAGCCCCCTCAAATATCTTTTCTGAGTGTATCATTTGTCTTTTAACTTTGAGTGTGGTCTCTTTGTTGAAAATACAGTTAATGACGTCAAATTTATCTGTTTTTCCTCCATGAGTTGGGCATTTTGTGTCTTGCTTACAAAATTTTCCCTCCACTCACTATATAAAAATATTCTTCTACATTCTATTTTTTAAGTCATACATTTTTATCTTCATGTTTAAGTCTTTAATTCATCTGGAATTTACAAATGTATATAGTATGATACTGAAATCCAATTTCATCTTTTTTTTTCTTGTCTGAATATCCAATTGCCCCAGCATCGTTTATTGCTTTGACCATTCTTTCCTTCCTAATTTATTAGACATGCCATCTTTTCCTTATTAATCTGTGATGATTCATTTGTGATATAACATATTCTTGTTTTATGAGAGTCTACTTTTAGGTTCATTAACTATTACATTGGTTTATTGACTATCTCTGTGCCAATACCATACTATTTTAATTGCTATAGCTTTATGGAAAGTCTTGAAAACTGGCAGAGTAATTCTACCATTTTTCTTTTTAGAAATTGTCTTGAGGGGGCCAGTTCAGTGGTGTAGCGGTTAAGTTCACAAGTTCCGCTTTGGCAGCCTGGGGATTGCCGGTTCAGATTCTGGGCGTGGACAGACGCACCACTTGTCAAGCCATGCTGTGGCGGCGTCCCATATAAAGTAGAGGAAGATGGGCACAGATGTTAGCCCAGGGCCAGTTTTCCTCAGCAAAAGAGGAGGGTTTGCAATGGATGTTAGCTCAGGGCTAATCTTCCTCAAGCAAAAAATAGAGGAAGATTGGCAACAGATGTTAGCTCAGGGCTAACTAATCTTCCTCAGCAAAAAAAAAAAAGTCATAGTTACCATTGACCATTTATTAATTATATGTGTTCTAGGGTCAGCTTGTGAAGTTCCATAAAAAATTCTATTGAATTGAATGAAATTGCATTGAATTTATAAGATTAGTTGGGAATGAATTTTCTTCTTAAACATACTGACACTGCATTTTCTCTCTCCAATTATTTACATTGTTTTTTATATTTTATTTTCTTTACTGTTTTTCCTGTAAAATTCTTGACATGTCTTACACAATTTAAAATAGTTTGATTATTTTCCCTTCAAAGGTCGTTACATTTATTGGTCAATTTATATATATTCCTTATGTTTTTGGTTTCTATTATAGGTCAGGTTATTTTTTTCTTAATTATATGTTCATAAATTTATTGTTCATTCTTTTATGTAAGGAAATCCCTGATTTTGGCCATGATCTTACTTCCAGCAAATTATGAGTTTGGTTTGTATATGCTCCTTGATTTTCATAGATAATCATATTATCTGTGAATTATAGCCATGTTTCTTCCATTCTATTCCTTATAATATTTTTGCCTCTTTTCTCAATGTATTTGGTAGAACTTCAAGCAAAACATAAAATTGAAATAAACATAGTGATGATTATTCTTGTCTTTTTTCTGGTTATATAGAGAATGATTTAATATTTTATCATGAATTTTAAATTTTGCTCTAATCTTCAGATAAATATCTCCTTATGTTAAATAAGGGTTTAGTTGAATTAAAAACCTGAGTGATTGCTGTTTATCAAATATTTTTCTTCAGCAGATGGGAAGATATGTTTTTTCTCCATTGATCTGCTAGTGTATTTTGTGAATACATTTTCTAATATGAAAACATTCTCAAATTTCTGTGATAAATTTTAGTTGGTTAATATATATATGCATTAGATTCAGTTTGCTATTATTTTCTTTAGTATGTTGTGATAAGTGAAATTGGTCTACAATTTTATGATATAGCCCTTGCCCAATTTTATATTATATTTATTTTTACTTATTTATTGTTTTGTGTGAGGAAGACTAGCTCTGAGCTAACATCCGTTGCCAATCCCCCTCTTTTTTGCCGAGGAAGACTGGCCCTGGGCTAACATCCGTGCCTATCCTCCTCTACTTTATATGGGACGCCGCGACAGCACGGCTTAACAAGCGGTGCATCTCTTCGCGCCTGGGATCTGAACCTGCGAACCCTGGGCCACTGAAGTGGAGTGTGCGAACTTAACCACTACGCCACCAGGCCGGCCCCAACCCTTGCCCAATTTTAATCTCAAGGCAATGTTAGTTTCCTAAAGTATATTAGTAAGATTTATCTCTTCTTGTTTATTGTTAAGACAATATATGTGCATTTGGAATTTCTGTCCAGTAAGGGTTTGATAGAACTTGTGATAAGAACAAGAGATTATTGTATGATGAAAGCTATGTGAAAATATATTTAGAGGTAAAAAGAGTGTTTATTTGGTCAAATAAGAGAGGACTGAGAATTGACCATTTGATTTAGCAAAATGGAGATCATTGTTAACTCTGCCAGGAGTAGATTTAGTGAATAAATGTTATTGAAAATCTATCTGGAGTACAGTTAAGAAAAAATGAGGAGAGGATTTGGAAACCATGAGACTAGACAACTCTTTTGATAAGTTTTGCTGAAATAGGGAGCAAATAACTGAGGGGGCAGGTTGGGGACATTCTTATGGTATTGTTACTTTTCTTGTTGCTTCTCTTTCCTCAGTTTAATTAAAAACAAGATTATCAGCTGAAGTAGAGAATGGGGAGGAGGTACTGAGGCTTGAAGAAAGAAGAAAAGGTATGGAATGGTCATCTAATACAAAAGCAAATATACTAGGGAAATGTATAATGTTACTGGACAGCTCTAACTACCCCAGTTGAGGTTTGGGGCCATTAATTTAAAGTGAGACTAGTCAGCAAGATTTTACGGTTTTTTCTACTATATGCAGCTCTATCAATGTAAGCATTCAATAGGTAGAAAGTTTGAATTATATGGAATTTATTACTTTTTTTGTCAAATAAGTACAATGAAGTGAAGGAAATTAAAGGAAGTTGAGAGTTACAGAGTGATTGTAATGATGGGACATGGAATTTAAACTGGATATGAAAGGAAATGAGGACATGTCAAGTGAAAGATTGTGAAAAGTAGCAGGAACAAGAAATTGTAAATTCAGCTAGGGTAAAAGGATTGCTCATGTCAGTATAGTAAAGGGGAAAACTGGAGAGTAAAGAGGTGGAGGTTAGAGAGTCAAATTCTTAAAATTAAGATCATAAAGAAGTTAGTTACTGGTAATCTCAAGATTTAGTGAGTGAGTGGCTGAAGTGAAGTGATAGATCAAGTCTTGGGAGTAGATAAGTTCAAGGATTTGAGCAGTCTAGGTGAGTGATATAGATATTAAAATTGTCAGATTAATAATAGAAATGTCAAAGAGAGTGAAAATAAGTCAAAGAATAAAATATTCAAAAATTGACAAGCAGTGAAACTACTCTGTGTGATAGTGATGAATACACGTTATTATACACTTGTCCAAACCCATGAATGTACAACACCAGGAGTGAACCCTAATGTAAACTTTGGACTTTGGTTGATAATGATGTCAACGTAGAGTCATGAGTTGTAACACATGCACCACTCTGGTGGGGGATGTTAGTGGGGGAGGCTCTGCGTGAGTGGAGTTAGAGGCTATATGGGAAATCTCTACCCTCCTCTCAATTTTGCTGTTTACCTAAAACTGCTCTAAAAAAATAAAGTCTTAAAAAAGTAATTTCAAATTATACAGGCTTCTTATTTCACAAATACTAAGAAGGGAATACATAGTCTATGAAATACTCCTTAAAATAATTTCCCTTCTCCCGCGCCTTTGTTTTCCACATACTGCTCACATATATTCTCTTTTATCTCCTCTCTTAAAAACCTTCTCCTCCATTGAGCATTGGTCATCAAGTCAGTGCAAATCTCACCTGCTCAATCAGGCCAGTTCTTACCACTGCACTTAAACCTGCAATAAGTCCCCCATTACCCACCGTGTCCACGCTCTCCATCTGTCTTATCTTTTTGTAATGAAAACTTCCACCTTCTAACAAACTACGTAGTTTACTTATTTATTATGTTTATTTTCAGTCTCCATCTGCTAGAGTGAAAGCTTCATAAGGGTCTGGATCCTTGTTTCATTCACCCACACACCTAGAAATGTGCTATGCCTGTCATGCATACTCAATAAATATTTCTTTTATTATAGCTTGCGCAGCTAAATATTTTCTTTCAGTACCTTGAAAATAGAGACAATCTCATTAAGATTTCTCCTTCTCCTCCTACCCCACAGGCACTGTCCTCTGCCACACACTCTTTGGATCTGTTTACGAAATCCTCAGTGCTTATAGAAGCCTACTGGGGAAGAGATGCTGAGGATGTGAAATCAGTTTCCCTTTGGGACAATGGGAGAGGAGGGACATTTGTAAACACTCCCAAAGCAATTATTTATTTTTCCTTTCCCATAATCTCCAAGGTTTTATTTTATTTTATACTTTGCTACTCGGTTAATTCTTTTCCTTAACTACAAAGAAAAGATATTACAAGAAATTCAAGTGACTTGCCTGACACCCAAGAATGTTATGAATTAGGATGAGAAGCAAATGGAGCAAATTGCAGAACAATAGTCATTGAATTGTCTTCCAAATTATTCAGGGACTCCCCGCTGTCATACTAATAAGCCTTGTACACCTACACTGTAATATATATTGACTTTTTCAATTTATGTTTAACCAATTTTTTTAATCTTTGTGTCCTACTGATCTCTTAACTATAGTCTAAACACACAGAAAGTCAAAGTACAGGAACCTGGTCTTTGTTGTTTCCTATACTAATGCATTTGACATGCATAGTTTTGATGACATCCTAAACCTCTTCAGGAAGACTAGGATGGAAGTGATGCTGAGTTTCTGGAGGTGTACCTGTGACTGAGGTAAGCTAGGAGGATTTGTGTAAAAATCTTAATGCAAACTCTTTCTTGCTTTCAGGAAGCTGAGGGCTAAAGATATTCAAGTTAACCTAAAATGCTACAAATGGTTATTTGAGGGACTACTTAAAAATACTAGGGATTATATATATAAAGTCCATGTTTTGTGGGGAAAAAAGGCTTAGGATAAAATTTTAGGAAAGTGAATTCATTCTATTCACTGAGGTTTTAATATTGGTCATTGTAGAATCTGTGAATAACACACGAGGTATAAAATCTCAGCAGCCAAAAGTTAGTACCATTTACTACTCTTTAAAATTCCTTTTGGATCAAGTCCCCCAAATTTGTGACAGTGAATACGTAAACTGATTTATATTTTTCACCTTTTTAGAATATTTGGATTCTCAACTCTGACAAAACATAGAATGTAAAAATTCAATTTATAGGATAAAAAAATCAAGAATTGGTGAGAGGCCCACAAATGATGGAGCTGAATCATTAAAAAATTTACTAGAAATATGGAAATGTTACATGCTAGGAGAGATTTTCCTGCTGAGCTGGGTTAATGGGTTCAGATAAGCCTGTGGCCTAAGTAGGTTCTTCACTGCTCAGCTTTTTCCTTCAAGGACCCCTCCAGGTGTGTCTGCTGTGACAGCAGTTTTGGCCTCTAGCAACACAGTGCTTTTTGATCTCATTTCAGCTGCTGTGATTAAATAGACACACATCACTTGCTGTGCCACAGTGAAAGAAGCTTGTGGTTCACCTTTGCTGAATTAGTACCCACTGAGCACTGCAAATATCTAAAATGTCAATCCATTTGATAATGTCAGAGAGGCCTGCAAATACCACAAAATGGCACCAAGAAAGCATTCAACACAGGCAAAAGAACATTTAACATCTCTCTCCTTCAAGGTAAAATGAGAGTTAAATGAGATAGTAAACCACTGATGAAATTACTAAGGTCAGCAAATTTAATAACCCTAAGTGGAACATGGGCATATAACTCACTGTTTTAGTACATTCTCTCACAAAAAGTGTTCCATTACTGATCTTAAACCCAGTGCCATTGCAGGAGAATTAATTTATATTAACACAAGATTAGGGAGTTCTTCCCATAAAATCCATCTGGTGTCATTCTTAGGCAATCTGCAGATACTTGCCCCAAGAGCCAGCTCAAAGTGGAGACTTCAAATTTCGAGGGACATCTTTATTTCATTTTCAAGTATTTAATTCCGGAAGACAACACAGGAAGATACCATCTAGGTATGAAGTTTGGAAATGTTAGCAAAACCACAGACCACCTAGAAGTTTCAGGATCTTTCCATAACCTCCTGGCACTCAACTCAAGCCCAAAATGCAATTATGCTTTTGAAGTATTTTTTTATGTAGATTATAATGATTGATATATAATGAATAAGATTTCAAACATTTTTGGTTTTTTTCCACTGACATATGTATTAATTAGGGTAAAAGCTTTAACTGCTCCACCAAAATACCCTGGTCATTCCTCAATCAGGGAACATTCAGAAATAAGTCTTCAATGTCTGTGGACAGCTCTAATCCATGAGTTATTTAGGGTCTAGGAGGGCAGCTCTGCCATGTGCCTAGAGGCCTTCCAAGGCCGTTTGAGTCACTATTATTCTTTCCTGTTGAAAAAGGGAGAGAGCTCTGCATTTCCTCTTAAAATGTGAGGTGAAAGTTGCACCTAACCCTTTCTCTCACATTCTACTGCTGTGAGCTTAGTCACATGACCACACTTAGCTACAGGTGTAATATAGAGTATAGATTGTGGAGTGTCCGAGAAGGCGAGGAAATTAATTTTTCTCCATGGCATATTTGTTCATCTATGTGTTTTGGAGTGATTTTATTCTTGTCATCATACAGGGGTCAAACACAGAGAAAAAGAATATGTGAACACAAAAGAATATTCAAATATTGATAAATATTAAATTCCTATATAAAAATGTTAAAATAATATTGAGACATATGTGTCAGGATCCAAGATCACAAATCTTTCCTAATGAAGTTTTTGTTGTTGCTGTTCTAAGAAAATGAGTAAATTTTACTATTGTCATTAGATGCTTCTAATTTTCAAATCAAAAAAAGCTTAAAAGATGGAATCAAACAATTTAAAATACAGTAAATATTTATAATGACCACAAGTTTGAAGATTATAGAAACCTCATGCTTGAAAGTAAAAGATTATAAACACTTTATTGCCAATATTTGCTTTATTTTCATTTTATTTATTATTTTCTGAGTTTTAGGCCCATCCTCAACACCACCCCAGCCTGGCTATTTCTTTAAATTGCTGCATGATGGGTATTATGAGCATTCACTCATCTTAGGAAAGTGAATATTTTGGAAAGGAATTTTATGCTTGATTGAGATTTCCCAAACCTAATTTCATTCTTTTAAGCCTAGAACTAATCCTTCTATCCAACAATTTCTGTCCTCAATATTTGTATGCTTCTAATAATTGTAGATGATGATCATTTTCCTTTAAGCCATCTCTGAGACATGTGTTTAAAATATATTTACTTTATCTGGAAAAGAATAATCTAATTTGATGAAATGTATCAATTAAAATAGTAAAAGTGGAGACATCACGTAAAAAACAAGTCCTGTCATAGTCTATGTAGAAGGCTATTTCAAATTCAATGCTGAGCTAATCATTATTATTCATCCCACATGAATCAATCTCTCTAACTCATTAATCATTTTCACTGTCTTTCTTGGAAATTCCCCCACTTTGTTTTCATCACATACCATTTTTCTAACACATTACCCCTAAATGATACTATTGTTTTAGATTTAGTCTTAACAAAATCAAATAGTCATATACTATCATCTTTTTAGAGTTGGTAATTGTTCCTAATTTCAACTTGAATTTCTGTCAGGTTTAATAGTTACAATGAGGATTACTTCTCTGTTTCAAAATTTCTATTCTCATAAATATAATACCCATAATTCATCCATTTATTTTGTCATCCAGTGAACATTTCTTGAGTGCCTACTAGTGCTAGGCACTGTACTAAGCACTGGGGCTTCCATGATGAGTACAAAGAGACACAGAACCTGTGCTCACAGAGTTTATAGTCTAGTAGGGAAGACAGATGTTAATGAAAGAAACAAATGTTTAAATTTGAAACTTTAGATGTAACAAATATTTTGAAGAAGAGTTACCAAGTATTCTCCAAACTTACAATAAAGAAAATTGACCTAGTCAGTGAGGATAGGGAAGCTCTTCCTGAAGATGATCTGGTTAATCTATGATCCAGGGAAGCGCTGGAAATAACTAGGTAAAAGCTAAGGTTAAGAGAAGTATCAGAGGTAACAGTTCGTCTCATAAAGGAGTATAGGTGTATTCTGGAAAACTAGATATGAACCAGCCTTGCTAAAAGCATGTTGTGAAGTAAGACTAGAGAGGTGGGAAGGGGCTTACAAAGCTAAGCCGTAACAAAGATTTGGTTCTTTATTTGGTTCTTAGAATTCTTTTAAGCATGTGGGTGATATGACCGACCTTATATTTTGGAAAAATCACTCTGGCTTATCTACCCAGATCCCAGTGAGGGTGACATGAGTTGATCTAGAGTGTGAAGTTAAGTGGCTGTTTTGTGCCTGATATGAGAAATTATTTTAGTTATGAGAATGGACAGAATGGCGAGTTCACTTAGAAGGTAACATCAATAAGACTTTGTATAATACACATGGATGAAAAGAGAGAGACAGGTATTAAAAATGGCATCTTGGTGGGGAATGGTGCCCAGAACCAAGAGGGAAATATCATAAAGTTCAATTTTGAAAAGTTTGATTTGAATTACTCGAGATATCCAGTGGAAATGTCATGTAGGCAGTTGGATACATGGGTCTGATGCTCCGAGGAGACTTGAAGTTTGGATATAAAAAGTTGTGAGCCCCCCTTCATAAAGGTGAAAATTTAAGCCATAGGTATGAATACAATTACCTAGGTATAAGGTATGGAGTGAAAAGAGAGGAGATAGAAAGAGAATGCTTGAAGAACTTCAACTTTCAATGGCTTGGTAGAAGATGAGCCTACTGAAAAGAGAGAAGGTGCGCATAAAGAAACAGACAAAATGTTAAGGCAGTGTTATATCAAGTAAGCCAATGTTAATAGAGTATTTAGAGACAAAGGTCAAGGCCAACAATGTCAAATGCTTTTGAAAGTTAACATAAGATTGGTAATGAAAAATGTTCATTGGTCCTAATGACATTGTAGTCACAGGTCACTTAGAATGGAATGAGAGATGTAAATCAAACTGGAAGGGTTAAGGATTCAATGATAGGTGACAAAATGGAGATTGTAAATATAGATCTTTCTTACAAAAAGCTGGCTATGAAAAAGTAGGGTGAGATCAAGCAGCAGCTGGAAGGACTGTTGTTTTCATTGTTTTACTAATCCTTTCGTTGATATCTTTAAAAATACTCAAATGAGAAACATTTGATCCATTTAAAGGTGATTGAAAAGAAACAAATGAGTTGAATACACAAGCGAGAAAAGGGACAATCAATAGCAAAAGGACAAGGTGTGAGGGCTCAGGTTGCAAAACACAGGTGGGAAAGAGGTGCCTTTATTTTATCAGCAGAGAGAGAAAATGGTGGGTGAGATGAATACAGCGGGTTTGCATGTTCAGTAGAGGTGATGTTAGGCATTGTCCTTCTGGTGACTTCCACCTTGTCTGTAAAATAGAGGCTTCTCTGTCAGAAATTTGAAGGCAGTGGAAGGTTTGAAAATGTCCCTGCAGGAAAGAGAGAGAGTGCATGTTAAGAAAGCAATTGAAGGCAATTGTCAACACATCTCTTAACAAAAGGCATCTCCCTTGGTAAATCCTAATTTTATTGCAGTTATTACACTAATAGAAAGAAGAATAAATAAATGTGTCTCTTTTCAGTATTTGTTTGTATACAAATGATACTAAGGGTTACAGGATAAAAATAGTAAGAGACCAAGGATGCTTTTAAGTTTCTTATAAAATTTGAGATTGAAAACAATTTGACATTTAGAATGATAAAACTTTGCCTTTTGTCAAATGTATTCCTTTCCATTTGACTAGCGTATGATTTCAACCATCTTCAAATGTGTTTGGTACAATAAGATACTTTTTCAAGAGCTTTTTAACTTAATTGCTAAAAGCACTGCTTTTAGAAAGACACTGTAGTTTGTAAATGGTAAGGACCATATACGCTGCCTCAGAGAATTCCAGATCATTTACTTGGATGCCATATCTTCAAAATATTTTGAAGAAATTTTCACATTCAAAAAGAAAAGTAAAAGACAAAAAAACCTTTGACAGAATCATTTTAAAAGAAAAGTATACTTTGCTATTGCAAATGACTCAAATCTTTGAAAAATTTGCTGGTGAGAATAAAATTCTAAATCTGTTAAGTTTTATTTAACATTGTTCATGGTAATGTTACCATTACCAGCTCAAAGTATACCAGACATAATAAACAAGAGAATTAGATAGCTTCTCGAACGATTATACTCAGAATCTAATAAAAACTGCCACTCCTTTCCCCAAAAATACGAGTTAGCACTTTCACAACATTTCTCTCTCTTTAATTTTTATTACCATTCAACTTCCTGTAGAACAGGGAAGTATCAAAAGGTGATAACAGTGGTTTCATACTGGCTTCAAGATGATAGACTGACAACAAATCATTGAAGCTATGTTCTCATCTCACTCAAGCTGAAATTCTTTTTGAAACACCACTAAATTCTGAGTAGATAAATCAATACATTTATTTCTGCAAAAGTAAAAGATTCCAATGTTTTCAAATATAGATTGTAAAATTACAGGTTTAATGGTCATTCTCAAGCTTTTTGTAATGCCCAGCACAATTGAGGGACTCACACAATCTGATCAATAATTGTTGCTGTCTATGGCAGTATTTCTTGAAAAGGAGGATAAGCTGATGAAGAATATAAGAATGGAAAATTTATATGTGGTCAGTGGAGACAAGAAAAGCAGTTTTTTAAAATGCTCATCCATGTATCAGAAAAAGTTCTCAAGGGGGAATAACCCTGAATCCACCATTGAAAATCACTGGTTTACTACATTTGGCTCTGGGGTAGAATCTGGTTCATTTACTGACACATGTTTCCTTAGTGGACACAGGAGAGAAAGAGACAGAAGCAGAGACTCAGATATCAGTCTCTCTAGTGAGACTCTAACTGTTAGAGAATCAACACCTTTAGTTTTTAAAATGTACGAACAGCCCAAACGCCCATCAGGTAGATGAACGGATAAACAAGTTGTGGTGTATACACACAATGAAATACTATTCATCCATAAAAAGCAATAAAGTGCTGATACATGCTACAATGTAGACAAGCCTTGAAAACGTTATGCTAAGTGAAAGAAGTCAACACAGAGTTCATACATTGTATGATTACATTTATATGAAATATGCAGAATCAATAAATTCATAGAGATAAATCCATAGAGCCCTTAGGTTTGGGAGTAGTGCCCCTATAAAAGAGGTCCCAGAGAGCAAGATTGCCCCTTCCACCTTGTGAGGATACAATGAGAAGACTGCCATCTATGAACCAGAAAGCAGGGTCTTGCCAGATGCGGAATTTGCCAATACCTTGATCTTGGACTTCTCAGCCTCCAGAACTGTGAAAAAGAAACCTCTGTTGTTGATAACCTGCCCAGTCTCTAATATTTTGTTATAGCAGCCTGAACAGACGAAGACAGTGAATTTCATCTCACTATATTAGTTTAAAAATTTTAATGTATCATATTCTAAATGAGATTTCATTAACTTTAATAAACACTGGTGAGATTTAACGTCTGTATTTACTACATAATAATACTAACTCTCGTTCATTGAGCATCTATGTTATTTCACTGAATTCACCCCATGATATTTTGAAGTACAGTATGTATGATTGTTCTCCCTTCTCATATTAAGAAACCAAAATTCACAGAGTTTGAGTTACTTACTCAAAATCATGCAGCTAGTGAATGGCAAAGCTAAGCTTTATTTTCCTGACTTTGAAATCTGTGCTCTTTTCATTATACTTCTCTGCCCTTTACCACGAGTGCCTGAATTCTCAGTTATGCACCTTTTCAATTGGACTCTATTATGTTATGATCTATAAGGAAAACTACAAGGTTTCTACTTCATAAGAGAAAAAGTTAAGAGGTGTCAGAGAAGTCATAGGAAAGGGTTGAGAGGACAGGGAAGGAATAAAAACAAATACATAAATATACCTGGAAGGAATATTTGCAATTCCAATTTTTATTCTGGTCGTGAATATGTAAAAATATTGAAAATATGTGAAAAGCTAAAAGAAATGAACCTATTTATCATTTAAAAACATAAGTTGAGGAAATAGCTAATATAATACAATAATTACATGGAGCAACTAAGCAATTAATTTTTTTTTCTTTTGAATCATATACGTGAGAATGTAAGCGTAGGCATAGATTCTAGTGCTTCTCTTGAATGTAAGGGATTGGTTGGTGTAGGAAGGAGACCTTGAGAAGATAAAGATGTGTGGCATTGAGAGCATAAAAATATGTAAATAGAATATGGTGGAATATTCTTTTCTTGAGGAGTTGTAATATATGATAAAGGCAGAAATCAAACTTCGATGCCTTTCCAGAACTGTGATTTTTTGGGATGATAAGAACAAAAAATTAGCAATAGTGAAACATATATACACATAAAATACACACACTCACACACGTATATATACAAACATATGTGCATATTAAACACATTTCTCATTTCCCCCACTATATTTTTTGTAGCATTTATCATACTTTTTCTAAGAGGGAAATATAAGAACCAATTAACCACAGTCCCTTCCAAATTTATCTATTTGACATCTAAGAAAGATAATATATTCTGAAAATTCATGAAAACAACATCAAAATTCTAAAAATAAAGAATCTCATCTTTACCTTATCTTTTTGAAAGTTAAACTTCTGATTTATTGTATTGTTGTTACAATATTTCTTTTTACAAAAACCTCCACATCCTTGCCCAGTGTTTCTGAGTGAGCCATGAAACTCAGAAAAATATTCACAGCATTTCATAACTATGTGTCATTATATATCTTGTCTCCTGCCATATAACTTTCTATCAATCATTATGGCTGCCATTGTTTCTATTACATTACTACATTTATATGCACAGATAATTTAAAAATTTTGAAATATTTTCTACACCACTTTTGGTTCAAGCATCATCTTCAAATAGATCAGAAAATGACTCTGACACCAAAAAAGAAAAGATGCCAGATTCGCAAAGTGACAACAGTCACAGTTTCTCTCAGATGCCTCGTTTGGATATTTTAATTTCATATTTCTTTGTTTTGCTCTATGTATCAATATGAGGAAACTAATATATTCAACCTGGACTCAGATTTAATCTTGCTCAGCATATTTATTTTACTTTTGCAGGCTCAAGTTTTAAAGTGAGCTTACTATGGACCACGAATATTTTCCAAAAACGTTTCATAATTTTTCTGTTATTATTTTCTCAGTTGGTGGTTTCTCATATGAAAGGGATAGAGGAGAGTGTTAAATATAAAAACAATTATTTAATATTATGGAGTTTTATTTTAGATTGCTCTAATTTGTTCTTGGGTTATGTTATTAGACAAGTGTTTAAATAGCATTCTTCCTCCTTGTAATTTAGCTCAAATCTCTACTCTCTCCCTTCTCTGTGGAGAAACCACTGTACTTCTGATTAATGCCCAGGTTACTCAGGTGTACATTATTATATAGCTTGGTTGATTGATTTCCTTAAACACTCCTTTCAAAAGTTTCAAATACTTCTAAACATTGAAATTACTTAAGCAATATAAGTATAACTCTTAGGTTAATCTGTGTACCCCATAGACACACAGAATAAACTTAATGAAGTGTCATTTATGTGACCTGACAGAGTGGATATTAGAAGAACTGATCCAAAATTATGCCTGTCCTCTATCCTCTCTACATGAAAGAAAAAGATGGAAAAATGTTTGAGGAAAAAAGTTATCATAACAATCAAATTTTAAAACAAATACATGTAATGAATGAGAAAGCATCTGGGTACCAGAAAACAAAATGAGTAAATGCTATAATTACTTTGCTCTACTACACAGTCGCACTGCCTGTGTTCTATCAAACACATAGTATTAGGCCTAATTGTCCGGAGTTTCAATCTTGGTGCTCTTACTACAATGCTAACTATGTGAACTCAAGCAAATCATTTAATGAAAACTTCTGTAGAATGGGGATAATTCCCAACCTGCAGAGTTGTTGTAACAATTAAATCAGATTGTGTTTCTAAGGTGTTTAGCAGGTTCCCTGAGCCATACTAAGAAAGTAAAAACTGATAGATGTCATCATTGACATCTTTTCCCTTCCCCACATACAAAGCAAATTTTCATACCTACTAATGTCTACTCAACTCCTGTCTCCTGGGTTACCCTTATCAATTCTTCAAAAACCATATTCAACCCTATAAAAATTATCCTGCTTGACACCTATATATCTTCACTTATATTGAGTCCCTAATACTTATTAATCATACCACATCTATATATATTAAAATTTAACATACTCTTTTTAATGATATGAAAATATAATTTTTTATTCAAAAAGTACCCTTTATCTGATAATCACTTGCTAACTACAATGTGACCAAGGATTAAATTGGCCAATCATTTTAAGTTCTAATATTTTGAGCATTGTTTTCCAGATGCTGGAGACACAGTGATTTCACTTCTCAAGGAGCATGTGGAATCAGAAACTCTTTTTTCTGCATTGGTAAAAGCACGTTGATTTCTTTCATGTACAGAGAATTGCAGTTGGAAAGGAACACTTTAGGTACACGTGCCTAATATGATTCTATAGCTTTCTTTACCCTTTTATTTTTACCCAAGGACCTATTGACCTTAACATTTTGACCCCACTGTATGATTTAAAATGGTGACATTATCAATCAGCATAAAATTTAAAACGCAAAGACAGTAATGGTAAAAGTAATCAAAGCCAAAAATTGACTAAAGGATTATGTCTTGTTCTAATATTGAAATCACAAAAAGTGACTTAAAATCATATTAAAAAATAGAATATTTTCTTTCTGGAAATTCAGTGAGAGGCTACTATGGCACCAATAGTAGGAAAGAACAGAGTACAAACAATTGTACCAAACTTCATCCCCATGTCCTAATATGTGGTGATCACACATCCTGGTTTTCCCAGGACAGCTCTAGTTTGTGCTTATTTTCTCAGCTCAATTATTAATAAATAGCACTTACTTTCACTGCTAAAATGGCACCAATTTAAGATAAATTCTGTTTCCATTACTAAAGCATGGAGCTCTCTAGTTCATTAAAAAACATTGCCCTGCTGGCCCAGAGTTTACACACATTAGGACAAAAGGATCTGTTCATTTGGGTCATATAATTCAACAAATTTCTCTCATTGTGTTGGGGTATGTGTATGTGTGCATATGCATTTTTAAATTTCTAGTGGCTTATTTTTCTATATCTTGCATTTTTCCCTTTGATTATATCATTATTCTTTCTCATTTCAATACACAAAATATCAAATTCATTCATCCTAATAATGTGTATATATCATAATTTAATCATGATCATTTGATGGAGATATATTTTTCCATTTGGGAGGGGATTACTATAAACAATTCTGCAATAAATATCCTTCCTCCTTGCCTGAGAATCAAAGTTGAGTATGGAAGTCATGTTTGTCCGAGGAGACAGAAATTGAAGTTCAGGGTAGTTGAAGCACCTGCAATCTGTAGAGTGGAACACTGAAGAGGAAGGAGCTAAAATAGGGGGCAGATTTCCCCATAAATCCTTGACTAGGGGTTAGCTTGTGTATTTTCAGATAGAGTAGAGAGTTGTTCCTATGAGTTTGAGAAAAAAAAGAGATTCTACAGGTCAGGCAGTGCTGAGGGATAGTGGAGAACTGGCCAGAATGTAGAGATCTTGTTAAAACTTCCCAAACACACTGAGCATCAAGCTGAAATACCAGAAGTGGTGTGTTTTAAGTTTAAGAAAAAATACCCTAGAACAAGGCAATCAGTACGTAGACCTGCCTGAACAAAGCCTAAAAAAAGTCTTGATAATATCCACAAGTAACAGAAAATATGGGTGTTGAGCAGTAGCAAAGAAGAACATAGTTGGAAGACTGACGCTACTTGACTTCAAGACTTACTCTTAGCAAAAGAACAGACACGTAAGTCAATGGAACACAATAGAGATCCCCAAAATAGAACCTCTGTTACACTCAACTGATCTTAGACAAAGTAGCAAAGGTAATGCAATGGAGAAAAAAAAAGTCTTTTCAACAAATGATGCTGAGCAGTTAGATGTATATATGAAAAATGATGAATCTATACACAGATCTTACACCTTTCACAACTATTACCTCAACATAGATCATAGGCCTAAGTGTAAAATGAAAAACTATAAAACTTCTCTAAGAAGAGGATAAAATCTAGGTGATCTTACATTTGGCAATGACTTTTTATATACACCATCAAAAGTATTATCCATGGAAGACAAAATTGATAAGGTGGACTATACTAAAATTAAAAAGTTCAGCTTTGGGAAAGATACTGTTAAGGGAATGAAAAGACAATCCACAGACTGGGAGAAATATTTGCAAAACACATGTCCGATAAAGAACTTGTATCCAAAATATGCAAAGAACTCTTAAAACTCAACAATATAAAAATGCAAATCCAATTAAAATATGAGCAAAATGTCTGAAGAGTCACCTCACCAATGAAGATATACAAATAGCAAAAAAGCATATGAAAAGATACTTAATATCATTAGTTATTTAGGAATTGCAAATTAAAACAAAAATAAGATGCCACCACTCAACTATAGAATGGCTAAAATCCAAAAAACTGACAACACCAAATGCTGGTGATGGTATGGAGCAACAGGAATGCTAATTCTTGGCTGGTGGGACTTTAAAATGATATAGTCATTGAGAAGACAGTTTAGCAGTTTCTTAAAAGGCTAAACATCCTCTTACCACTTGATCCAACAATCACACTCCTAGGTATTTACCCAACTGATTTGAAAATTACATTGACACAGAAACCTGCACAAGAATGCTTACAGCAGCCTTATTCATAATTTCCAAAACCTGGAAGCAAAAAAAAATGATATCCTTCAATAGTGAATGAAAAAACAAACTGCAGTACATTCATACAATGAAAACTTAATTCAGTAATAAAGAGAAATGAGCATTAAGGCACGAAAAGATATGGAGGAATCTTAAATGCATATTTTAAGTGGAAGAAGCCAATCTGAAAAGGCTCCACACTATGTGAATCCATCTACACACGTTCTGGAAAAGGCAAAGCTATTAAGATGGTAAACAAATCAGTGATGGCCAGGGATTTGGTGGAGTGTGGAGGAGGGGTACAAGATGGAATATGTGAAGCATGGGGGATTTTTACAAAAGTGAAACTCTTCTCTATGATACTGTGATGATGGGTACATGAACTCGTGCATTTTCAAAACTTGTTGACCTTTGCAGCACAAAAAGTGGACCTTAATATATGCAAATTAAAAAACCGTTAAGGCGGTTAGATGATTCCAGGAAGGAATGCAGACTTTACAAGAGAATCTAACTACATTAACCAATGTATGAAACAGCCTCTCTGAATGGGGTGGGGAGAAAAAGGCACTGACCTCAGTAACCTTGACGATGAGTGGAGTCTGTAAGACAAAAGCAAAGTAACTGTGCATAAGCACTATACTGTAGTTAATAAAGTTGTTCCCCGCAGGAGTATGTGTTAAAAATTATGACAGCTATACATGTATATTAGAAATGAATGATTAAATAAAAGGATGACAGATGGTAAGAGCCAGATTTCTCATTTTTGCATTGGAATTTACCAATAAGCAAGAGGAAGAGGCTCAGCGATCGAGCTTTTAAAGCATTAGAGTTGGAGATAATTAAGAACTCACCTTTATTTTAAAATAGATACAGATTACTACATATAGAAGCAACTATAGCTATGAGTATGTACATGGGTTGATATACATACATATACTTCCTTGCTCTGTCAGTTAAGAAGGTCTTCTCAGATCTAATACGTATCTTAACAGATGTCCCAGAAATAGAGTGAAACAAGGCAGGAAAATATTTGAAAGAACAAAGGCCAAAATTATAAAAACTTGATAAATATTAATTTATAGATCCACAAAGCCCAGAAAAATGCAAACAAGATAAAGCAACCTAGGTGCCCATCAAGGGACAAATGGATAAAGATGTATATATACACAATGAAATATTACTCAGGCATAAGAAACGATGAAATCCAGCCATTTGTGACAACATGGATAGACCTTGAGGGTATTACCCTAAGTGAAATAAGTCAGAGGGAGAAAGTCAAATACGGTATGATCTCACTCACAAGTAGAAGGTAAAAACAACAACAAACAATCACATAGAGACAGAGATTGGATTGGTGGTTACCAGAGGGGAAGGGGGAGGGAGGAGGGTAAAAGGGATGATTAGGCACATATGGGTGGTGATGGATTGTAATTAGTATTTGGGTGGTGAACATGATGTAATGTATGCAGAAATAGAAATGTAATGATGCACACCTGAAATTTATACAATGTTATAAACCAATGTTACCTCAATAAAAAATATTTTAAAAAAGATAAATTCAAAGTAAACAATACCTCGGACCATCACATCACAGTTAAACTGCTAAAAAGAAAAAGTAGCAATACTGAAACAATATTCAAAATAGCCAGAGAAAAAGAGGCATATTGCTTACAGGGAACAATGATAAATACATTACTGTGACTTCTCATTAGAAACAATAGAAGGCAGATGAAAAAGCAATGACATATTCAAAAATGGAAAAAAGAAAAAAAGGTCTATAAAATTCCTATACAATGAAAATATACAATGAGAGTGAAATGAAAACATTTTCACAGAAACAAATAGCAGAAAGATAAAAATTAAAAGGCAGAGATAATCATTTGGAAACAACTATATGTTGTCTACTGGAGAAACACTTTATCAATAACGTCATAAATACATTAGAAGTAAAAGGATGAAAAATATTTACTTATGCAACAGAAAGCAATAGAAAGCTCATATGGCTACAGTGAGATTGAAGAAAGTATATTTCAAGACAAAAAATAGAGAACAATTTCTGAGGGATAACGAGAATTCATAAGGAATACATATCAACCTAAAATATATATGTATAATAACAGAGTTTCAAATTTCATGAAGGAAAAGTTAAAAGCAAAGGAAATAATAACTCAGCAGTCATAGTCGCAGATATTATCACCTGCTATAGACTGAATGTTTGTGTTCCCTCCAAATTCATACATTGAAACCAGTCCCCAATGTGATGGTATTTGGAGGTGGGGGCCTTTGGGAGGTGATTAGGTCGTGAGGGCAGAGACCCCATGAATATTAGTGCCCTTATAAAAGAGATCCTGGAGAGCTCTCTCAACCCTCCCACCATGTGAGGACACAGCAAGAAGATGGCCATCTATGAACCGTACAGTGGGTTCTTACCAGACTCTGAATCTGCTGGTGTGCCTTGATCATGGACTTCTCAGCCTCCCAAATGTCAGAAATGAATTTCTGTTGTTTATAAGCCACCCAGTATATGGTATTCCGTTATAGCAGCCCAAATGGACTAAGACATCACACCTCTCTCAGTAATTGACAGAAAAAGAAGTCAGAGTATAAAAGATCTGAAAAGCTCTACCTCCCATTACCCTTTAATTAAAATTTAAAAGATACTGTGCTTAACTTCTGCAGAATACATATTCTTTTCAAATAAACATAAAATATTCACCAAGACTGACCAAATACTGGGCCATAAAATAATTTTAATCAATAAAAATTTAAAATATTAGAGAACATATTCTCTAATCTCTCAACAGAAATAAATTAGAAATCAATAACAATGGGAAAATTATATAGCCTGAAATATTTGGAAAGTAAATAAGAATTTTTTATATAAAGTAAAATTTTTTGATCCATGGTCAAAAAAAATTATAAGAAAAACTAAAAAATTTCTGTAAATGAATGACAATAAAAACATCAATGTTTTCAGATATGCAGCTAAAGCAGTGCCTAGAGGTTTAAAGACCTACATTAGGGAAGAATAGAAAAGAAGAGAGGACAGGAAAGGAGAAAAGGGAAGAGGGTAGATAGAAAAATAAAGAAAAGAAAGATTTAGAATAAATTATCTAAATTTCTATCTTAAGATGAAAGAAAATGTAGAGCAAAATTAAACCCAATAAGTGGAATTAAAAATAACATTTTTGGATATGATACCAAAAGTAAGGGTAACAAAAGCAAAAATAAACAAGTGGGACTACATCAAACTACAAAGCTTCTGCACAGCAAAGGAAATGATCAAGAAAATGAAAAGACAACCTACGAATGGGAGAAAATATTTGCAAATCATATATGTAGTAAATGGTTAATATCCTAAATATATAGAGAACTTATACAATTCACTAGCAAAAAAAATCTGACTTAAAAATGAGCAGAGGGAGTAATAGACATTTTTCCAAAGCAGATATACAGATGGCCAAAAGGCACATGAAAATGTGCTCATCATCACTAATCATCAGGAAAATGCAAATCAAAATCAGAATGAGATATACCTTCACCACTGTTAGGATGACTATTATCAAAAAGACAAGAGATAAGTGCTGGTGAGGATGTGGACAAAAGGGAACACTTGTGCACTGTTGGTGGGAATGTGAATTGGTACAGCCACTATGGAAATAATATGATGGTTCCTCAAAAAATTAAAAATAGAACTACCATATGATCAACTATCCCACTTCTGGGTGTATATTCAAAGGAAATGAAAAGAGGATATCAAAGAAATGTCTGTACTCCCATATTCTTTGCAGCATTATAAGCAAGAGCCAAGATATGGAAATAACCGGTGTCCATCAATGAACGAATAGATAAAGCAGATGTGGTATGTATACATATTATATATATATATTATTTATCTATAAAATGGAATATTATTCATCCATGAGAAAGAAGGAAATCTGCCATTAATCTGCCCTTTGTGACAATGTGAATGAAGCTTGAGGGCACTATGCTAAGTGAAATAAGCTAAACAGAGGAAGACAAATACTGCATGGTATCATTTATATGTAGAATCCAAAAAAACATCAAACTCATAGAAACAGAATAGAAAAGTGGTTGACAGGAGCTGGGGGGTGGGAGAAATAGGGAGAGGTTAGTGAAATGTCACAAACTTGCAACTATAAGATGAATAAGGCCTGAAGATCTAGTGTATAAAATGATGACTATAGCTGATAACACAATATTGTATAACAGAAATTTGCTAAGCAATTAGCACTTAAATGTTGTCACTAAAACATATATACACGTATATATATATACATATACATATATATGTATATATAAATGTGAGGTGATGAATGTGTTAATTAACTAGATGGGAGGAACATTTTCACAATGTATATGTACATTAAATCATCACGATATACAGTTTAAAACAGTTACAATTTTATTTGTCAATTATACCTCAATAAAGCCAAAAAAAAAAATGTAATGGCAGCAGCAAAGTCATATGGACAATGGAATAGAATTAAGAGCTCAGACATAACCCCATACATATGTTGCCAACTAATTTTTGGTAATTGTGCCCAGATAATTCAATAGGGAAAGAAGAGTCTCTTCAACAAATGGTAGTGGGACAACTGTATAGCCACATGTGAAAGAATGAAGTTGTACCCTTATCTCACACTATATACAAAAATTAATTCAAAATGGGTCAAAGACCTAAATTTAAGAGCTAAAACTATAAAACTCTTGGAAGAAAACAGAGGTAAATCTTCATGACCTTGGATTTGGCAAGAGATTTTTAAATATGATGCCAAAAGCACAAGCAATGAAAGAAAAAACAGATTAATTTAATCAAAATTTAAAACTTTATGCTTCAAAGGACACCAATAAGAATGTGAAAAGACAATCATAGATTGGGAGAAAATATTTGTAAATCATATATCTTGATCACAGACTTTTATATAGAATATGTAAAGAACTCTTACAACTTAAGACAAATAACCCAATTAATCAATTGGGACAGAATCTGAACAGGCATTTTTTCAGAGAACACAGGTATGTAAATTCACATTAATCATATGAAAAATTGCTCAACATAATTAGTCACCACGGACATGCAAATCACAATGAGATATCATTTCACACCCATTAGGATGGATAGAATCAAAAAGTCAGATAACAAGCATTGGTGAGGATGTGGAGAAATTGGAATCCTCACACACCACTTGTGGGAATTTAAAACAGTGCAACTACTTTGGAAAACAATGTGGCAGTTCCTTAAATGATTAAAGATGGAGTTATCATATGACCCAGCAATTCCACTCCAAGAGAAATGAAAACAAATTTTCACACAAAAACTTATAAACTAACACATATACCAGCATTATTTATAATAGTCAAAAAGTGGAAACAATCCAAATGTCCATCAATGGATAAATGAATAAACAAAATGTGCTATATCTATACAATGGAATATTATTTGTCCATAAAAAGGAATGAAGTACTGATAACACGCTACAACATGGATAGAGCTTGTAAACATTACACTAAGAGAAAAAAGCCAATCACAATAAACACATACCCTGATCCTATTTGTATGAAAGTCCAGAATAGGGAAATCTACAGAGGTGGAAATTAGAGATTTCTTGGGTGGGAGTGGAGAGGGGAGTATGAGGGGAGAGGTGAGTGACAGATATGGCACGAATGTTTCTTTTTGAGGTGATGAAAATGTTCTAAAGTTGGCTGTAGTGATGTTAAATACCCTAACAACCACTGAATTGTATACTTTAAATGAGTGAATTGTATCTCAATAAAGCAGACAAAATTATTTTAAAATTCATTTGTTATATGAATCAGTAATTCCACTCTTAGGTATTCACCCAAGAGAAAAGATAAAATATGCCCACAAAAGAATTATATATTAAAGTATAATATCAGAACAGCAACTTTAATAAGGTCTCTACACTAGAAATTACCGAATTGTCCATGAACAGGTGAAGGGGGGCCAAATCTTTATATATTCTGATGATGAAGTATGCAAATTATGGAATGAACTACTGATACAACTATTGATGGAATAATGTAGATAAATTTCGAAAACCTTATGTTGAGTGAAAGAAGCCAGATAAAGAGTATATATTGCATTCTTCCATTTATGTGAAGTTCTAACATGGCAAATCTAAATTATACTGACGGAAATCAAATCAATGGTTTCCTCAGATTGGAGGACATTCCCTACAAAGGGGCATGAGAGAAACTTCTAATATGATGAAGAGTTCTATATCTTGAAATAGGTGGAAATTACATTGATGTATACATATGTCAAAACTTAGCTTTAGTTTTTATAGTGGTACAAAAAATGTATATATTTTAAGGTATATAAATTATATCTCAATAAAAGTGATTAAAATATCATGAAATCAAATATTCCTATTCAGTAACAGAGTATATATCTTTATTAATTCACATTTTTTATGTTCTTCAGTAATGTTTTATAGTCCACTTACTTTTCAGAACTTGATTAGTATTTTATAATCTTTGTCACTATTGTCAATGAGGTATTATTTTTCCTTTTTTATTTCTAGCTGATTATTGCAAATATGGAAAATCTATTGATTTCTATATATTAATTTGGTATACGGCCAATTTTCCAAATAGTCTTATTCATTTTAATAAAGTTTTAATAAATTATCTTTCATTTTCTAGTAATGTAATTATGTCATCTACAATTGAAGGAGAATTTTGTATTTTTAAAATTTGTCTTGATTTTATTCTACTCTTGCCTCATTGTACTACCTAAACCTTCAAAAAAAGGTTGACTGATTTTGCTGACCATGATGTCTATTTTCTTGATTATCACTTGATTTTCAGTCTTGAAATGTCATTTGCTATTATTGAGTGTTGGTAGTCTTTACATTCTTTATACAATTTTATTCTATTTTACTTAATACATTTTGTGAGTAATAGATGCTTAATTGAATCAAATTCTTTTTTATCACTTGTTGATTTAGATGATTTTTCTCCATTGATCCCTTGATGTAATTCTTTATTCAATTAATAAATAGTTAATGAGTTCCTGTCCTGTTCCAGACACTTCTCTAGGTGCTGGGGCTACAATAGTAAAAGAATCCAATGGGCTAGAAATTTACAAATACATAAGCAAAGGGAATATAAGAGATAATACATGATTAGATAGGTAGATATGTGTGTATATACATGTATATGTATATACGTATATATATATGTAATTAAAACGAATATGATAGAAAGTATTGTACATTTGTTTGTTATGGGTATGCAAACAGTAAAATGATCATTTTGTGAATTTCATGGCTAGTGGGTATTCCAGCAGGCAGAGAAAGTTGCTAGTGCAAAGACTTCCAGGTAAGTAGAGGGCTACATACATGTTTAATGAACTGAAGGATGCTCAGTGTAATTAGATTATAGTGGGTGAGGGAGACACGGTTCAAGTCGTGGGCAGGGCGGTAGGGAGGGGCCAGATCACACAAGCTTTCTAGGTTGGAATAAGAGATAATGAATTATGTTAATATACTGAACATTACTGAGCTACCCTTACATTCCTGCAATAAACCTTTTTTTTTTTTTTTTTTGTGGGGAAGACAAGCCCTGAGCTAACATCTGTTGCCAATCCTCCCCTTTTTGCTGAGGAAGACTGGCCCTGGGCTAACATCGTGCCCATCTTCCTCCACGTTATATGGGACGCCGCCACGGCATGGCTGACAGGCTGTGCGTCTGCGGGTGCCCGGGATCCGAACTCGCGAACCCCGGGCTGCCAAGCGCGGACTAAACCGCTGCGCCACCGGGCGGCCCCAAACCTTTCTTTGTCATAGTGAATTATTCAGTTAATACTTTCCTGGATCCACTAGCTAATATTTACTTATATATTTTTATCCATATTAATGAATGATATTAATCTACAGGGAAATTCTGATTTTTATTTTTGCTACTTTTATAAGTTCTTGACATTAAGTATTTAGCTTAAAATGACTTGGTGAGAATATCATCATTTTCATGGTTGAATAGGTTAAATGTGTTTTTTGAAAAGGTGGACTTCAGCTGGGAATCCATCAGAACTTGCCAATAGATGGGTAGTTTTTTAACACATAGAAAAAAATTAACCTTTACAGTCTCCTCTCCCTTAATCTGTCTACTCAGTTATTTTATTATTTTTTCCAAGGGTCGTTAATATTTTGCTAGAAAATTATCCAGTATGCATAGATTTTCATTTTTTCAAAAAAAGAATTGTACCTGATAATCTTTTACATTAACTTTAATCTCTTCCATGACTGTGATTATGTTTACTTTCTCATTCTTCATAAGTTATTGATATCTTTCTCTCTTTAAACTTTTTTATTTTATATCATTTAAAAATTTTTTTAACTTTTCTAGACTACTAGAAGTAATTTTCTTACTGATATGTTGGACTTTTAAAAGTGCAGGCATCATATTTTTAAACCTCTTTTACAGTGTTCTGTCTAAAATAATTCATTTTAGGTTTGTTTTCAATTTTCCTCAATTTATTTTACTATAAATTATTTTTCTAATTTATAAATATGAGAATTTATTTACTTTTGTCTTTCTTTTTAAATGACAAATTTAAATTATATATTTTTCTTTGAACAGTTTTTCTCATGCATTTTCTCACGTATGTATACTCCACAGATTTTCTTATGGAGTACTCTTTATTTTACTAAATTCATGACAATTCGTCATTCTGTTTTTGAAAGCCTCATTTATACAGGGGTATTTTTTACAGTATATTTTTTAATACCAAAGGAGCTCCTGTTTGTTGCCATTTTATGCTTGAATATTGTAAATATTTCCTTTTTGGACTTTATGCAGAAGTTCTTCTTGGCCACACTGATTTCTGCTTGTGAGAACAAGGACTTCTATTAAATTGGATTTCTTAGATTTATGGTACATAAAAACTATATGGATCATTTTATTAATAAATTGTGAAATTGTGCTTTAATATATGCTAACTCAGGTGACTTAGTATCTAATAAAACAATGCAATTCTGAATGTAAATATGCAACCAGAAGGATGAAATTAGGATGACAAGTAGAAGTGGAATGAAAAGAAGAGTCTAAGAAGTGTAGAGACTATGGAAACTCTCTTTTAAATGTCTATTTGATTACCATAATATCTTAATTCTCTTCTAGAAGTTTGAAATTTTGGATTTTTAAGAACAATTGCTAACTCATCTAATATATATTGAAGTAGAAATATATTGAGTACAGACTGCAAGGAAATGATTAAATAATTATCAGTATTAAGTCCTACTTTAACTGTCATTCTTGGAAAATTGGCAAAAAATGAGACATTTAATACCCATAATGGATAAAATTACTTAATTCTTTTATTGCAGTACTTACTTTTAAGACAGAGAATTTCTAGCTAAAGAGCCCCAAACACAAAACCTTGCCTCAATTTCTAAGTGAAATGACTCAAAATTCAGGCAAATCAAGCAACAATAAAATGAGTTAACCAGCTAATAAATACAGCAAGAATGAGAATAAATCCACAGAAATAATAAATGTAATGTATAACAATAGACGCTTATTCACAATATGCCAGATGGTAGACACTGTAAGTCATTTAATCCTAAAACAACTTTACACAATAGTTACTAATACCTGCATTTAATAAAGAAAAAAAATGAAGCTCAGAGAAGCATTTTGCCAAGGTTAATTTTTTCCATCAGCCCAGGCTGTCTCCCATGGTGCCCATTAAGGTAAAATCACCAATGCCAAAGCAAAACTCGATAGAGAAGGCATTTTTTAGAGCTTTTTGTAACAGAGTTTAAGGAACTAAAAGAAGGAGTTTATTTTAATTATTGAAAGGTATCTCATGAAATCCAATGGCAAGAGTGATAATTATATCAGTTCATCTTTATCAAGTGCTTATTATGTGCCAGGATCTGCTCTAAATATATTACATGTATTAGTTCCTTTAATCTTTGCAAAAACCCCATAGTATTACTATTGGGATAATATTCTGTAATTATTATAGTAATATATAATATTACTACGGAGTAATATAGTATTACAATCATTTCCTTTTTATAGATGAGGAAACTAAGGTACAAAAAGCCAAGTTTCTTGCCTGTGGTCACAAGGACAGAGGTATAATTACATGATGGAAAGTCCTGCGCTCTGGTGCCAGAGTTTACTGGCTTTTGAAGAGTAGAATTAAACAGCGGAGCTAAAAAAATCCATCAGAACTTTCTTCCCCAGCTCTCCAATTTTGTGTGCGGTTCTAGTCCCTCTCTATGTCTGGCTTTCTCTAGTCATTGGGCCAAAAGAGTGTGAACCACTGCTTCCACAATTACATGACCTCCGTCAGTCATAAGTGGCCACTCACAGCCACTTCTGAATCTTGCAGTTCTAACAACTTGCAAGAGAATATCTATTTGGCTCAGCTAGAGTCAGCTGTTCAACCTTGGTCCAATAAATTATGAACAGAATGAAGAGATCCCATATTACTATATATATATACATATATATTTATATATGTATATATATACATTTTTTGCTGGGGTCCATACTCTGTAGATAAAGAGGAGAGAAAAACTCCTCCCAAAAAAGAATAACTCTGTATAGACAAAAGAAAAACTACCACTGAGGCAAAGGTAAGAATCAAGGAGAGCTAAGAATGGACCACTAGCTATGGCGCAGTAGGATCGTTATGTGGTTCCATTCCAGTTTCTCCTTCCAGACAGCCTGTTACTTCAAGTCATAAACTGTGTCTTATTCAACTTTGTGTTTCCACATTTGTGGGCACTGTCTGATTTAAGAAGCTGCCTTAAAGTGTTTTGGAAGTGAACGGATTGACATACTATTATTCTCCCCATGAGATGTGTATAATTTGTTAAAGTATTTTTTTCGAGGAGTGAATTTGTGAGAGAAAATGATTCCAAAGTCCTAAATAATTATTTTCTTTTTATTTCTATAAGTGAATTAGTTGGATATTTTCTTAATCACATTAATTGAGAGTAGAGATAAAGAAAGAATAGAAAGTTAGGTGTTCACAAAAAATAGACATTAAGAAAGCCAAACACTCTGAATTGATATGATGCAAACCTCATCCCATACATCGAGGAGCCCAGGAGCACAATGAAAAATTCGATGATCTCCCACAGTTCAGCAGGACACTAAAGAGTCAGAAAGCATCCAACATTGGGTCATTCTTTAAAAGGATTCAGAAGGAAATAGAAATTTTTTGGCTTAATTTAGATAAAGAGTAGACATTCCCCCAATAACTTTCATGTTGTAATTAAAAACATTTATAATGTTAAGTAAACACAGATATTATGGAATAGAAGGCAGAAAGTACACAAGTTCTGAGGAAAAACAGGCATTTTCAAGGAAATTTGTGTAGCCCCCGTGGTTTTCTCAAGTGCTAAGTTTACTCCTCCCTGACAAACTGGTTCTTCACCTTGTTTTGGATCGCAGATAGTTCCTTGGATTTGATGAAGGTTGTGCTTGGAAATATGAATATAAGAGTAAAGACAAAATTTTACGTACAGTTTTAGGGTGTCCAGACCTATGCAGGTATTCTCTATTGGTTATTGCACCCCAAAATAAGAGGACCTGCTGGATTAGAGCACACTGTAGAAAACTCTGGGGAGTCCTGTGCAAGGGCATTGACCAAAGGTGAGAGGGGAGAGTTGGTTAAGTCTGTTAATAATTAGCATTTTATTGCAGTTTTCCCAATTCTTTTCTACTCAATAGCTGGCTAAGGCACATTTATAGGGTAGGATATTTAACAAGATGCATAGATCTTAAATAGAATTATCTGAGCTGAGCAAAATTCTAGAGAAATCGGAGGGATTTTAAGGATATCATCAGGGACAAAGACCTCGCTATAGTTGGCAGGTGTTACCAATATTTTAGTCCTCTCATCTCTGAGCGTAGCATTATTTTAAATAGATAGCAGTAGTACATTCCCTAACCAATAAAGAAAATTTGACCTAAAAAATTTTAAGAGTGATTTCAGAATAATATTTAATAGTTTCAGTATAATCATTCAAATTATGTATGAATATTTTTTTTGTGTAGTGTGTGTGTGTGTGTGTGTGAGAGAGAGAGAGAGAGAGCGAGAAAGACAGAGACGGAAACAGAGAAATGACAGAGACAGAGACAGAGGGAGAGACAAAGATACAAACTTATAGCCACAAGTCTAAATAAAAACTAAATAATTGTTAAAATGATATTAACTACATCTATGAAACACATATTTATTTAAAAGAGTCCTTGCAATCCTAGGTGTTAAGAAGATTATTAAAAACATTAAAATTTGAAAGAATTGGTGGACTTTTGACACAATTATCAATTATTTCTGGATATGTAATTTTGACTTAAAAGTATCAATGAAATAATTACTTGTGGGTTAAAATGTTTGGCCATATCAATATTCAATGCCCTGAAAAAGACTTCCTATAGGAGATGTGAGTGTCAGAATCTGTAGAACTGATTTGTGGAAAACAGCTTACCACTTCTTCCCTTTGAAGGCACACAGTCTCTCGTCAATATGTGATTCCAAAAGTGTAAATTTTAATTTAAAAAGTGTATTAAGTATTTCTGGGAATAATGGTACCACTCAGTTTGTTGTTTATGTATTATTAGAATAAAGGATAATTATGAGCTCAAATAACTCAATGAAATATATCGTAAACTCTTTGAAAATTATAGATTTTATTTTCAGCATAAACAATTTTTGGTTAAGTGTAGTTCACCACAGGTGAATAAATCCTCATGTTCCTTACATTTTCTTATAACACCATTGAGTAGTATTCTGATCATTTTGTTTTAAAGCAAATCTTTTAATTGTTGTACTCAAAAGTAATAACCTACTGATTAATATTTTCTAATTATTGAGATGTATTAATAAGAAGGATTTTTAATGTATCACACTATAAATTTTATGATGATCCAGCAAGAAAGGACTATATTAAAACATATAAAATATATAAATCCTTAACATGGAATTTATATTTTCATAAGAATATATCAGTTTAGCAAAGTCTTCTTGTTATATACAACTCACCAAGACAATGTAAGATAGAAAAAATTAGCTTAATTATTATTATATGTAACTATTTTAAAAATGAAATCCATAAGTTATTTTGTGAGATGTATATGCAAGGCAATGATAACAATGAAAGCTTGTTGCCTATATGCACACCTTCCTATTTCCAATCCATCCAACTTCTTGCTGCAAACATATTTTTTGAATCATTTCTTTATCAGTCTTGCTTCTCTGCTCAACTAGCCAAGATGATTTTCAATTGTCTACTGTATCAAATTCAAACAGTCTGTATTGTTTTCATAATTCTTCATATCTGGACTTGCTCTGTCTTTTCAACCTTACTTTTCCAATGTACCTAATAATCACCTTTGCCTCCAGTTCACATCAAATCCATTACTCACTCAGCCACACATCACAACTAAATGAATTATCCAATCATTCACTCATATGTTCAACATTTCTTTCTTTAAGAAAATGTTTATCCAGTATGTATTCATTATGCCAGATGCCAAAGAGGATTGAAAAAAATATCATTAAACCCTTATTACAATAATATCATTTACTAAGCATTAGTTATGTGGCAGACACTGTTCTACATGCCTTTCATGTATCAGCTCATCTAATTTTTAACATAAGAGTTATTATGATCCAAATTTTACCCATGAAGAAGCTGAGGTTTAGAAAGGTTAAATGGTTTCCCCAAGGTCAGACCTAGAGCTGGGATTAGAACCCAGGCATTTGGAATCCTGGGATAAAAAAGACCTAATCTGATCTTTCCAATTGCTCTATGAAGTAGACAGAGTACATGTTACTTATCCATTTATGGACTAGAGGGAAAAAACTGTAAGAAATTAACCGACTTGTTCAGTATTAGGTGGCAAACCAGAGTTAAACTGCAGCTTTTAGTCCCATATTAATTTCTATACCTATACCACATTCTACAAAGTTATTGCTAAACTATATCAAAGCATGACTTTACATTTGGTTGGGGCTTGCTGGATGGAATAGGTGCAGAAATTGACACCTAACAACTATATTTTTAATGGATAGTATTTATAATTCTTAGACAAGAAATAAAGGAAGAGAGTACAAAAGGAAATAGATGGGAATTCCTGGAGGTTATATGAGTCTTTCTGTTTGAGGGACGCACAGGGTAAGTGCAAGATGATTATTTTTTATCTATGAGCTGGAACCAGATTATGAAGTACCTTAAAACTTAGGCTTCATTAGTTCATAGGAGGAAAGGCACTAAATGCTGCTTCACCCAGAATCTGGGATTTAGGATGACTGATCTGAGAATGATGTGTGGGACATGGTGCAGCAGTAGTGTATTTGTGCTATTGAGTTACACTGACCTAGAGAGCTTGTATGAAACCCACTAGCTTCTGAACATCAAACTAGGTAGGTCTAGCATGCTCCTTGGAATCTGTACCATTTATGTGAGCAGCCCTATTTGGGCTTAGTTTAGAAGATAGAAAAATGGAGTAGAAATATGGAAATTAGATCAGGCTCCATCAGGATATTGCAATATTGAATGTGAGAAGGAAAGAAAATTTGAACTTGGGTATTTTCCAAAAGAAAGGGGAGAATAATGGCAAATGTGCACCACACAAGATTCTACATACATTTGCAAGAAATTAAGTCTACATGAGGAAGGAATCAGAGGGGTTCTAAAGCATTGAGGCTGTGAGGCTTTGAGATTATGTAATTTAAAGAATTTATAGAAGCATGAATCAAGATAGAGAGTGAGAAAAAAGGAGGGGTTATGAGGAGATTTTTAGGGATTTTAAACTGAACATGGAGTAGAGATGATTATGATTGCCACTCTGATTGTGGTTTCCTCCAAAGCAGGAGTCTCACCTCACTTCCAGCTCCTACTGAAGAGGTGAACCTACGTGGCCTTGTTTATACCAGATGACCCCATCTCCTTGGTCACAGCTTTTAAGATCAAAGATGGTATCAGATCCAACCTACACTAGAATCCTATGGGAATGTGTCTAGCAACTCTGCTTTCAGTGTTAGGGATTATCCACAGCTTTGAGGCTTCTGTCCATATTCATCAGTAAGAGAATCTGTATTCCATATTCTGGTTATTTGGCTATTCATATAATTAATTATTTATATAACTATATATCATTTAATCCAAATGTCAGCTGTTGCTTCATTGTCCTCTTTGAGCTCCTTCTGAAGGAAAAAAATTGACTCACAGATACTTACATATTTTTGAACATGTAGTTTATTAAATATTTCATAGAGGAAGTAGAGGAGAGGGTACAGATTTCATGCCACACAGCAATCAGTTTTATAAATCCCCACTAGACACAGAGCAATAGGATGTAGTTGTATAAGACTGCACTACACAAAGGCTTCCTGCTGAGGTGGTGAATGGGGATGAAAATCTAGGTCATGTTCATCTCACCAAGTCAAGTCCTGGTGAGAGACTGCATCCGCCTAGACCAAGAAAAGAGCCTTTTTGTACCATATCTTCTGAGAGAACTGCCTTCTTGAAAATCATCCTCTTGAAGAGGTGGCTTTTTGTGATTCACACAAGAGTGTCATGTACGCTAGGAGGTAGCCTTAATTAAATATTTCGAATTACCCCAAAGTCCCTCTTTGGCCATGCCACCATTAAGAGGTCCTCTTGCTTTCTCTGCACCCCCATTCTTTTTCCATTCAGCATTTAATCTTGTTCCATCATTCTTCTGGCACCAGTAGTTGTAGAGGGATCCAACCATCAACCAGAAAATGCAGCCAAAAGCAGGAAGGGGGCAAGAAAAGCAAGACTGTCTTCTCCTTCCCTGGGATCTCCTGCCAGTGCCTCCTATCACTGACACTAATAGGAAGCTGGAAAGCAAGAGAAGAGACCCATGGGTCTCAGCCTTCTGGTGAGCACAGTAGGGTAAAGAAGGGTGGAGAATGGATTGAAGTAGGGGAAGGACTAGCAAAATCACTTTTAATCCAGCCTCTGCAGTCTGGATACATTAGCAATCTTCAAGTTGTTATTTTCAGGTGTGGAATGATGGCTTTCACATGACCTTTTTTTCTGGAACTCAGGATTTCAAAAGTATTAATTTGAAGCTCATGCTTAATTTGTATTTATTCATCTTATCCTCATTTATCAAAACATTAGTTTTAAATCATAAAAAACATTGATTCTAAAGTCCTTAAGAGTTTGAAAAATCAAAGACACATACTACAGTCGATTTAAGAAACTAGAGCAACAAACTCAATATTTTAAATACTTCTTAATGTATAAGAAGTTCTTTTTTCTATAAGCTTTTTTATTCTTAACAGAACATGCTGTAGGATCCTCCCAAATTGTATTTTGTTGTTATCTGAGAGAGAAGTGTGTCAAATGTGGCAGCAGATCATTTTGAGATTCAATTCATTTAGTCACTTTTTGGCAGAAGAATCATGCTTTAGAGAGAACAAATCCCCTGGAGACACCGAAGGATACTCACAGTGTTTAGCCCAGTCAGCCATTTTGAGTAAATTGAAAAGGCTTGATCTCACATATGACAGAGGGTAAACTGACTGAAAAAACTTCAAGATTCAATTAGGCATAGATAAGAGTTCTGCTTCTACTTGGCAATTGAAAATGCTTTCCAACATCATCGAGATGAGAACTCAAGTATTTTCTCCTTCTTAGCACTCTTAAATAAGAAATGTATTGTCAGAAAAGGAGGAAAGTAGAGTTTATTGAAAAGTGAAGATACACAAATAAACAATTCCCAATCAGAATTTTATATAATATGATAACTGAAATATATTAGCATTATAATAAGACAGAAAGTAGAGTGGTGATGAAAAAACATAGAATTCAGGGAAAGTTAATAAAGGAAGGAGCACAAATTTCTGAGAAGAAATTTCAAAAAGGTGTCCTATAATGTTTTTAATTTAAGTTCTTCTGACACAAGAGAATGCTTAATGATAGTCAAACAAATATGTTCACTAAAACTTGGAGTGGATCGATCAGATGATTACGTGATGCATATGTCGTCTTTGTATAAAGGAAATTTGCAACTAGCACGATGTTACCACCCAAGTCTTAGGTTGAATAGAGGTGAAATTAGATGAACTGAAATTAAATTAAATAAGCTGAAGTTAGAAGATTACTTTGTACCTCACATAAACAAGTACAGAAGGATTCGACATGAAGGTGCACTGAATGCTGCCAACACACACAATTATGGCTCCGGAAGTAACTGTATAACTCTTTTTCTCTAACCTGTTACTTTTGCTCACTGTGATGCATACTCAACCCCCGTCCCCCCAAATAGGAGAAATTTATACTGGGTTCCTGGTCAGATGGGTAAGGAAATGGAGAACATTTTGACAATCTTTGTTAAGTTTAGCCTGAAAGCAGATGAGACTGATAAAGAGAAAGTTCTATCATGGATGACTGGGCAAGTACAGAAAGTGGAATTGGTAGAAGAAGGCCTTAAGCTCTTAATCAAAGGTAAGAGGGGATGGTCAACCATTATCTCAGCCATGTTTCAAGGGGATAGAGTAAGATGATACTAATGACTGCCTTTTACTATAGTGACTCAGCCTTTCATTTGACAATCTCCCCATGGACTCATTCAGTTGGGAAATTGTCTGTGCAAGGGAATAATAAGGATTTGATGGTCTCTCTCCACGGAGGCAGAGAGTAAACACCCTTTCTTCTGAGTATGTTTTCCAAAGCAGCACCTGGTGGTTTCACCAAGGTGAAAGGACCACTTTCTGTGCCCTAGACTTCTAGTGCCTAATTCCTCCCATATGTTTCTCTATATAAGGCATTTCAGTGTTGAAAATTTCATCCATGTGTCTCTGTTTTATCCAGAAAAATCCCAGTCAGTACACCAGGATCCCCTAAAACTTCCTAGTCTGGTCAACACTTATGAAAATAAACTTTGTGTTCCATTTAATATATTGAGGACCACACTGAGAACAAAAATCCCCAAATATCTCCAAGAGTAGAAGAAATGCCATGGTTGCATCCAAAGATTTCTGCATTTTTATTTAATGAAATGAGGACCAACATAGAGTAACCTAATCTTTACCTTAATCTCTAAATTTGCCCAAGATTCTAGAGTTCTTTTTCACATGTCATAAAGCACTTTTAATGTGATAGAAAATAATCATCTGAGACTGTTTCATTTCTTTGGAATATTGGTGGTGGGGCATGATTTGGGTCAGTTTTGAGCATTTTGAAGACCACTTGGGTAGATAGAAATGGGAAAGAAAAATTACTCGTAGTCAATATTTGGAGAACTCATATAGATAAAATGGAGCTCACCCATTAGAAAACTGTAACAGCATTTAAATAAAACATTACATCAAAGACATTGAATTGTATTAATATGATGAATCTGAAAAATGATGTTGGGCGATATAAGTCTCAGCAGAATAATTATATAAACACTACATTTATATCAAGTGAAAAATTTTAAAAAAAGGCAACACTAAGTCATGTATTGTTTGGGAATCCACGCCTATGTGTTAATGCCACAGATAGACCAGAGCTGGCAAACTATAGCCCTCAGGCGAAATCCAGCCCTCCACCTGTTTTTGTAAATAAAGCTTTTTTTTCTTTTTTCAGAACACAGTCACATCAATTTACTCATGTATTGTCTGTGACTGCTTTCACAATACAATAGCTAAATTGAGTAGTTAGAACAGAGACCATATGGCCTGCGAAGACTAAACCGTTTACTCTCTGGCCCTAGGTAGTTTTTGTATTTTAAGGAATTTGATAAACATTTTTCCTACAATTAACATGAAAGGATACAGTCCAATAATAGCCAAGCGCATCTTGAGAAGAAAGAAGTTATGCAATTTGCCTTACTAGATATCAAAAATTATTATAAAGCTCTATTGAATCAGACAAGGTATTATGAGTACAAGGACAGAAAAAGAGATCAAAGGAACATACTATGGAACCTAGAAATAGACCACACTTATAAGCCAGATTTATTTATAACTTACATAGTATTGCAGATCAGAACAAAAATAAGGAACTTTTTGATGATAGTGAGATAATTTTTTACATGGAAGAAATGAACATAAACACCTACATACACTACATACAGAAATCCACTCCATATGGATTAAATTCATAAATGTTTAAAAAGATTGTAAAACATTTAGACGAAAATACATGAAAATAGGTTTGGATATGGAAGGATTTCTTAAGTAAGAAACAAAATTTGCAAACTGTAAAGGACAAGGTTAATACATATGACTAGTACATTAAAATTAAAAGCCTCAGTTCATTAAAATACATTGCATAGAAAATAAAAACAATGTGTCACAAACAGGAAGAAATTATTTGCATTACTGTTAAAATAAAGCTTTTAGAGAGCACTTTCCCATCAAAAAGAAGAAGAAAACCAATCCAAGCAAAAAGAGAGCAAAAGAATTTAAAAAGCACTCCATAAAATATTTTTTAAAAATTCAATAGACATAAGAAAATATATAAAATCAAATTGCAACTACAATTAAACGCCATTTTATACCTTCCCTCCCTTCTACATCCATACTTAATTTCATTAGACATATTAATTTTTACATGTTAGTGGGTTTATAATGACTAATTGTTATTGGTCACTTGGTTTTCTACATGGAACAATTGCCTAATGAATTCTTCATACCTTGTAGATACCATAAGTAATGGATTTATATTACATGCTACATCTTGTTTGTGAATGTCACTCCCAATTATGCTGGAAAAAGTCTCACACATCTTCATGGGGAAATAAAGACTTACTGGAGCATCATATGTTGAAGACCACTGGTCACTTATACAACAGAATGTGAAAGGGAGAAAAGGAGGGCATTTCAAAAGCAGTGTATACGTGTGTGTGTGTGGGTGTGCTTACTTTTCTTGTCTTGAACATTTATTCAGTTGGAACAAACAGCAACGTAAACTCCTTCTTTGGGCAGCAAGCTGTGTTATAACTGTATTAGAGTGTGTGGTCTACAGAAGAACAAGCAGTGTCCAGACGCACTGATTTTTCTCACTGCGGGAGGTAATGAGTCCAGCCGAGCTGTTTTAAAGCTACACGCTGGGGTTTTTTCGTTGGAACAGGGCGTGCTCACTGGAAATAGGTGATGGGGACAAGAACTGAGAAAAATGGGCACAGGAACCTGTGGGGCAGACAAGTACCAACAATGGAAAGATCTACTGGAAAAGAGGTATGGAGGAAAAAGTCAGTCGCATGAGGGAGGGGCACAAATAAGGACAGAGAAGGAGACAGGAACAAAACAGGCATGGTCAGAGACTCCACGCAATAACACAATTAAGAAAGACAAATCTAAAGAAAAAAAAGTTTTCTTTTTATTATAGCTTATAAAGCTGTATCTGTCTTCAACCACATAAAGATCCCCATTTCCTTAGAATTTTCATTTCAAAAACAACAGACTATTCAACTTTTTCTGCTTCCCCTTAAATTGCATTTTGAAACTTTTCCAAAAGCAGTATAAGCTATGCATAATTCTCCATTCTTGCTACTGAAATTCTATATTGATATTTCTGTAAAGCATCTTTTCTGTCCCTAAAACCAATCTTAGCTTCACACTTACTTTTCCCCTAACCTTATATTCCAAATACAGATATCATTTAACAGGGTATACTTCACATGATGAAGCAATGAACTGAGTGCTTTGACCTTTTTTGGTAGATATACATTTATCAATAGAGAGGTTTTCTAGTAAGCCTTATTGTATATCCTCAGAAATGATTTTTTAAAATTATTTCCTTTCCTCCCTTTTCAGTATTTGAATGTTGCATTTTGTTTCAGTCAGGGTTCTTGGTTGCAAGCAACAGTAATCAACTGACTAACTGAAGCAGAAAATAAGGGATTGAAAAGATAGTTCAAGGTTCACAAACTCGACGGGAAGGCTAGAGAACCAGGCTTGCATAATGGGTAGAGAACAAGGAAGTTAGTCAGCAGAGAACACACCCAAAGTTATGCCCAAGAATATTCTATTTAACACAGTATTGATGCCACCAGTATCAGACATCCCACCATTTCCACTGCTTCCACCGCTGGACCATCACCACTGCTATCACTTCCAAGGATACTTCAAATGGCCTGTGTCTTTGGCTCATTTCTTCAAGATTCAAAGCCCCAAATAGAAACTTGAATCATGTGCCTGTATCCTTTCTCCCAGGAGTTATCTAAGAGACACTAGTCAGTGTCTTGGGTTTCTAATAATGGGAAATTCTGCCTCTGACCACATCTTACACAATGAGGGATGCCCTTAAATTCACAATGGTGTTTGTATGTGAAACTAAAAAAGTAACAATTGTCCACATATTACTATTAAGTCACTTTTCTCTTCACATGTTACTGAGTTTTCTATTGTTTACCATACTTTCTTTATACACCTAAGACCTCTTCTCCAATGTTCAAACCATGAATTTCCTAATTTACCCCACATGTCAGAAACCACCTTCCTCTTTGTAGTCAAAAACCTTATTAGTCTTCTTCAAACCCCTTTTGAATACAAGGTCTTTCTGTTTCAATATTGTTTACGCCATACTATGAGACCATGTTTTTACTCACTTGGTATGGAAAATAGTGATTAAAAGCTATGAAGTGACTGAATATATTAAAAAAAAAGTCGTGTCGAAGTTTTATTCTCTTAAAATTATAGAAAATAGGAATATACAGAGCTGTGCCTTGTCAGAAAGAAGGTATCTTTAAGAGAAAACCTATAATTTTTGATATAGTATTCCATTCAGGAAGCATATGTTCTGGGAACAAGTAAGTCCTAGAATTAAGGGATGAAAAAGATAGGTTGGATACCTGTGCTCATGGAGCTGGCTTGTGATGTACTGTACACTTGTAATTCCTTCTCCAGATTATCAGTTTATCTAGGTTAGGGAATCACGAATTTTATTCTCCTCTATTGCTAAACCTTTGTCAAGGACACAATACACAAATGAATAAATATGAATTTAGCATTTCAATTAAATTTGCTATTTCATCATCATTATTTGATGGAGTCTTTTTTTTCTTTTTTTATGTAAGGTGTCTCAAGTTGAGAGGGGAACTTTTACCTAATTCAATACCACAAAATCTAATTTTGTAAACTTGAGAATGATACTAAGGTGTGATCTCCTTGAACTAGAATTTTTGTTGTTAATTGATTGATTTAGAGGAATATAAGCTGAGGGTAAAAAGATAAAATAGAATGTTGCAAAACTATATACAATTAAAAGTATGTTTTTGATCAAAATCCTAGCAATCTATTTTGTGGACCTTGACATACTAACTCTAGATTTTATAAGGAACTGCAAAAGCCAACATAAACCTGAAAGGGTGGGAGGAGGAGAAGGTGCTCATCTATTTACTTTGGAAATGAGTGGAGTCTATGAGACTAAAGGCAAAAAGTACTATGCATAAGAACTGAACTCTAGGTAGCAAACTTGTTTGGCATGAGCATATGGAGTAATAATACTGGCACTGCTATGCATGCATATTTGAACTGAATAATTAAAGAAGTGGATGGTGGATTATGGGAACAAGATTTCCGATTGTTGGACTGGGAAGTTGCAGATAAGCCAGGAGAATAAACTAGAATGATCCATGTTGTGATGAATTAAAGTGGGAGACATCCATAAGAATTCAGGTTTAGCTTAATATAGATGTAGATGCTTACATATAGAAACATTTATAGGTGAGTGTATGTACGCAGATTAGTATATACACATATATTTCTTTGCCCTATTTACTAAGACACCCCAGAAACAAAATTATCCTGGTGGTAAGGAGCACTTATTCAATGGTTTTTAACACAATTCTCCAATAAAAGGAATCAGGAATCCTTGGAGAAATAGCTGAATCTAGGACTGTGGCAGAAAATGCACAAGATTAGCCTACAGCACCTTGTAGAGCCAGAAAGTAAAGAAGAGCTCAAAAAAAAGAAAACAACACGTGACTGGAGTATGTTAATGTGGCACAGGAGCCGACGAAAAGAGTTCCCAATGGCCAAAGCTGAACAGTTTGAG
The DNA here is from genome assembly GCA_031878705.1 of Tapirus indicus. Classification (NCBI taxonomy): domain Eukaryota; kingdom Metazoa; phylum Chordata; class Mammalia; order Perissodactyla; family Tapiridae; genus Tapirus; species Tapirus indicus. The sequence continues at coordinate 36,580,704 of CM062933.1, read as the reverse complement.
CAGTAAAAACTTAAACAGTATTAAATTATAGCCCAAAGTATAAAGTAAATATCCGTGAGTCTATAGAGATATAGAAAATCAAAGAAATAAAATTAACTGGGGGAAATTAGACAAATCTCCTGTGCCTAAGCATTCCAAATATTTTAAATATATACTCCACACTCAGGTAAGTGGAGCATGACTCTCCATTCCTTAAGTGTAGCCTGAACATAGTGACTTATTTCCAAAGACCTCAGTATGAAGGAGGGAGGAATAAGAATTAACTTACAGTGAAGAAACATGACAAACACTCCCTCTGCCAAGCAATCAAGGTTAATATCAACAGTGACAGTCATGTTGATAATATGTCCCCTTGATGTGATGTGATGTGATGGCTGTGGAAATATATATCTGTGATCTCCCTCCCCAAAAATCCAAATCCCAGTCTAATCATAGGAAAATCATCAGAAAAGCTCAAACAGAGGGGCATCCTACAACATACCAGACCAGTATTCCTCAAAACTGTGAAGGTCAAGGGAAGTCTGAGAAATTGCCACAGTCAAGAGAAGCCTAGGGAGTCATGACAACTAATATTGTGTCATCCTGGATGGGATCTTGGGACAGAATGGAATATTAGGGAAAGACAGAAGAAATTTAAATGAAGTGTGGACTTGAATTGATAATAATCCATCAATACTGGTTAAATTTTGAAAAATGTACCATACTAATGTAAGATGTTAACAATAGAAGAAACTGATTGTGGAATATATAGAAACTCCCCATACTATCTTTGCAATTTTTCAGTAAATTTAAAACTTTTCCAAAACAAAAAAGTTTATTTAAAAAAAAGGTATACCTCTGTCCTGTGCAGAGTCTAATTCTGTAATCCTTTTCTCAGAGGTAAGCATCAGACCCAGTTTCTTTGTTGTCTTTCATAGTCTTATTATGGCAATATATCTAATAAATATATATGTCTATATACACATGGGTTAATATGTGTAGATAGGTAAATACATGGTTAATCATATTTAAGTTCATAACACTATATACTTTATATATTTAAAAGCATATATATTTATAAACATATTTTTGTTTATATAAATTTCAGCATTCTATGTATACACTATTCTGAATATTTATCATTTAATATTTTTTAGAAAAACTTTTATGTTGGTATTCATAAATCCACTTCATGTTTCAACAGCTGGTGGCTTAGCATTAAGTGAATGTTTCCTAACAGATTTAATGAATCTCTTGTTAATGGGAAAGTATGTTGTTTTTGCATATATTCGTGGTTATATTGATTCTACAAGTAGAATTGCTGTATAAAATGTATATGCTTACAAATTGATAGATAATACCAAATTGCTCCCCAAAAAGGTATGACTTTACCCTCCATCAGCTATGTATGAAAGTACCTATTGTCCCTCACAATCAACAATATCATCTATTACCAAATTATTTACATAAAAGTAAATTTTATTGTTGTTTTAACATACTTTTAAAAAGTATAATCAAGGTTGCACATCAATTTACTATTTAAAAGTCCTCTGTACCACCGGTCAGCGGATGTAAAACGTACCACTCATTAGTGTTAGACAAATGAGTAGCCATTTAGAAGAGGATTAAAACTTGATCCATACATCATACCAAGCCATAGATATAAACCACAAAATTGCTAATAATTTAAATGTTTGAAAAAATGAAACCTTAAAGCAGTTGAAGAAAATAGAGTGGAATTATTTTATGGCCTTGAAATTGGAAGGCCCTTTCTAACCATGCCTCTGGAGCTAGTAAAAATATTTCCAGGGGCCGCCCGGTGGCGCAGTGGTTTAGTTCGCGCTTGGCAGCCCGGGGTTCGCCAGTTCGGATCCCGGGCGCCCGCTGACGCACTGCCTGTCAGCCATGCCATGGTGGTCTCCCATATAAAGTGGAGGAAGATGGGCACGGATGTTAGCCCAGGGCCAGTCTTCCTCAGCAAAAAGGGGAGGATTGGCAGGAGATGTTAGCTCAGGGCTGGTCTTCTCCACCAAAAAAAAAAAAAAAAAATCCAGGAGCCATAGAAGAAAAGTTGGAGTCTTTAACTACATACAAATTGAAATTATCTGCAAGTCTAAGAAATAAACAAAAGAAACAAAACAAAACAAATACAAAACACATTCATTTGCATACACACAAAAAAGAGAAGGAAATGATGCAGAAACATGAAAAGATACTCAATCTCATTCATATTAAGGGTTACACCAAGATATATATACATATTATATATCCAGACTGTCAAAAAGCTAAATGTTTGACAACATCCTATTTACAGGGCTTTGAGAAAAGAGGTACTCTCATACATTGCTGGCAGGAGTGTGAAATAGTTCAACCTCTAATGAAGGGAAATTTGACAGTATCTTTCAAAATTGCAATTACATTTACTCTTTGAGTCAAGAATTCCACTTTGGGAAATATCTTACAGATATACCAATAAACATAGAAAATGACATATGTACATTATTCTTCATAGCATTCCTGTTCATAATAGCAAAATATTGAACACAAGCCAAATGCCTATCTCTATGGGAGTTAAGTATATACTATAGTATATCCATAGAGTGGAATATGTAGCAGCCCTGTAAAAAGTGAGAATGCTGTCTATGCAAAAAAAGGAAAAACTCCACGTTAGATTTTTACATCAAAAAAAGAAAGTGTGGTGCAGAAGAATGGATATCATATGGTGTATTTTGGGTAAGATGAGGGGAAATAAAACTATATATTTGCATTTTCTTATGTCTGCATGAATAAACACTGAACAAATATGTTTTAAAAGCTAAGAAACGTTGGACCCTCCAGGGGGTGGGGGTATGATGTGGACATAGTCAGGGACAGGAATGGCTTTTCAATGTTCATCATTATGTGTCATTTGGATTTTGATCCCTGTGAATATATTACTTATTGAGGAAAATAACTTAAGTAAATCATAAACTAAAAGCTGCAAACTGCTTCTGTATACCTTTTGTCCATTTTTATATTGATTGAGATATAGATTCCTTTCTTACTGAATATAAGAATTCTTTCCAAAATAGAGAGATGGATCCTTTGTAATATATTTTGTAAATATATTTTTTCACATTTGATGTTTGTCTTTGGGCCTTGTTTGGATACTTTCCCTCTTGGAAAAATTCTTAGTAATCAAATTTATCATTCCTTATTTTATGGCTGTTGTTGTCTGTAGCCTATTAAAATGGTCTTTGCTGCCTCACTATGATTAAAACAGAATTTACCCATTATTTTCATCTAGTTCTACGGTTTCTTTATGTTTAACGATGTCTTTGATCTATCTGTTAATTTATTTTGGTGTTTAAAAAAAGTAGATAGAGACTTGCCCCACTTTGAACCATTCTAGCCAGTTGTTGTGATATTTATTGTGATGCACCTTTCCTCCACTAATTTAAATAATACTTTCATTATAAACACAATCTTTTATATGAACTACACTTCATTATCTTTCTTTGTAAATTTCCTTGTGATATTTGACTTTTTTCTGCTGTTATAAATAGAACATTTTTCCCATTATATTTTCCCTAAGATTTTTGTTTATAAAAATTCCATCACATTTTGTTCATTAAGCTTTTAATCAGTCACTTACTAAACATTTTTATATTCCTCATAGTTTTATAGTTAATTTCTTGGGTTTACAAATATAAAATGGTATCAGTTAAAAAAACAAACTAATTGACTGCATAACCTTAGACTCATAATGTGCTTTAATTAGTGTGAACTTGTCTAAATGAAATCACTTTTTGGTAATATACACACTATAGGGATATATTAAAGTTGCCCATGTTGTCTCTGGGTGCTTTATAGTAATCATTTGTTTTGTTCCCCCGCACCCAATACTGGTGAAAATGGAGAATAAACAGGAGCGTAAACACTGCAGACTCTTTTTTCTAGTTCCTCAAAGTCTATTTTGTACAGATAGGATTTTGAATTGTTTTTCACAATCAGCCACAAAGATAATATCCAGCTTTACAGTGAAGGAGGCTCAAGGTTCAGAAGAGAATGCATTGCCTCTAGAAGAAGAGTATAAATACTGATAGAGGTCATTAAATCAGCAATATAAACAGATTGCTTGGTAATGTATAGCCTTATTCTCATCTTAGAATATTACATCCATAATTCTCAGCTAGTATTTTTGCTCTAGAATAATCAATATTCAATACAATATAATAACGTTAGCTAATGCTGCAGAGAGTTTTCACAAATGTTCTGCAAAAGTCTACAGGACAAATTGTTCCTTTTGCCACTTGCATTACTTTGCTTCAATTTAATTTATTTTCTTCAGATGCTCCTTGTTTCTTAGCAAAATTAATATCATTGGAGTTCAGTTGCTTTATAACTTGGGTAGTTATCACTGTGTTGTGTTTTAATGTTTCTCCTTAAAATATGCTAAATCCTTTTTACTACCCTTTCAATTTTCCAAAGCTGAAAATGGTGACAAATGCCAGGTTCAATCTTTTATATGTCGACGTTTATAAATATGTGCCCTACATTTTAAAGGTTATGCGATATCATGACGTCTCGGTTGTAATAAAAACTATTTTATTATCATATTTCTAAGACTGTATTGGGAATTCTTTACTTTAGAGGAAATTTACATCCTGTGTCATGGCCTGCTTTTTTTTTGGTGGCCTTTTCTCCCCTTAGGAGCTGAGAGCATATTTTCATGTGCTCATGTAGATAGTTGGGAGCTTTCTATCAGTCCCTTTCTTTGTGAGTAAATTTAATTCAAAGGACCTGTCACCATAAGTGTAAGTGAAGATAATTTGGGAATACAGTGATTCTGGAAAGTTTTAAAAGTAACTCAGAAATATGCAAATTAAGTTGTCAATAAAAGATCAGTTCTCGGGGCCGCCAGGTGGCGCAGCGGTTTAGTCCGCGCTTGGCAGCCCGGGGTTCGCGAGTTCGGATCCCGGGCGCCCGCCGACGCACTGCCTGCCAGCCATGCCGTGGCGGCGTCCCATATAAAGTGGAGGAAGATGGGCACGATGTTAGCCCAGGGCCAGTCTTCCTCAGCAAAAAGGGGAGGATTGGCGACGGATGTTAGCTCAGGGCTGGTCTTCCCCACAAAAAAAAAAAAAAAAAAGATCAGTTCTCTTAAATGATACATCACCAAGATCTATAAATAAATGCAGAATTATGTGTTTCAGTATATGTGTTAATAGCGCTCATAATGTAGAACATAGGATATTTAGAGAATATTGTCAGGCAATAGTCAGAAAATCATGGTTTTGAGATTTTTTTTTATCTAGGAAACTTCTAAAGTTGTGCATCTATTTAGTTTGAATTACAAAGTACTTCAGTCGCTCTAAGAAGATAACAAAGACAAAACAATTAAATTGAAAAGAGTAAATTTCAAATGAGAACTTTCTGTTCCAATAAAAACTGAATCTGCAGGGATGATAGTGGATTATGCAACTTCCTGTAGTAATTAGAACACCTTAAAACACAGCACTTTAATTCCATTAATAGTGAGATATTGCTAGAGCTGAGTTTTAGTTTTTGAGGATAGAATTTGTATTTTGACATTTTTAATAACGAGCGATGAAGTTCCTTTTTATTAGTTGCAATTTTTCTAAAAGGTTTTTCAAGTTCTATTTTTTAAAACACACTTAAAATACTATTTCATGTCTGGTAGTTTTTTTCTCTTAATACTTACTGGGACACAGTGCCTCATACTACCTTCTGAGAATTTAGTTTTTTCTTATGTAACATATTTTTTCTGTAGAAAAGTGTGTAATATGTTTGCAGTATTTATGTAATTTTTCTTAAAAATTGCACAAATCACTTGAAACCATAGAATTTCAAGACAGTGTTGGAAAGTGCTTGAGAGATGTCTATAGCAGAATGTAGCTATGTAGATTGAGCTGGCTGCCATAATGGAGAAAGTCTCTCATAGTCTTACAAAGTCTCTTAGTTAAATCAAATCATAGCTCCTTGTAATTTCTACTTGTTACTTTAAATTTTGACTTCAGGGAAAATAAAAATGTTCTGCATTTATTCTACACCATTCCTTAAATGATTAGAAAACCTATTCTGTTTCTGGCACATCCAATAATTAATTTCCATCCTCTTTATGTATATTAATTTTAAATATTATTCTTACACTTTAATCTTAGAATTTTTAAAGTAATTGGTATTAAATAAGTAATAGGTTTTAAGGACTTATAAAGGGCTAGGTCTTGGACCAGGCAATTTTTTAGATTATCTTATTTAATAACTACAGAAACTGTATAATATAATAAAAACTCCCAAATCTCAGTGACTTGACACCTTAAAGTCTTAGTCTGCTCATGTCGCAATTCGCTGAGGTCATCCCAGGTGGGAGGTGGTAAATTGCACGTGATAGACTTGTATGGGTAAGGCCTAGAGATAACAATGCAACTTCTATTCAGGTTCCAATGACCTGAGCTCAGTCACATGCTGAAAACCTGACAACAAAAGACCTGGAAATGTGGTTTGGCTGTGTACAAAGGAAATGAAATCAGTTAGCTGAACCCGTAGTAATATTGCTGCCACAATCCATTCTTCCCATTAACAAATGTCTGTCCCTTTCATTCTTCCAAACGAAGAAGACACTTTCTCACCAGTAAGTCAAATGTCCAGTTAATACCTCCAACCCTAAGTCAAGGGTGTGTGGTTAATGCACAGTCCTCTCTCTGGTCTGGAGGTGGGTCTTTTATTCCATCAGCCTATGAACTAAAATGGCAAAGCAGAGACAGCACTCATTCCCTTCTGAAAAGGGGAGGAATAAGAATCCCAGGCATTATCAATACACAGCAATTTTGAAATTTCTCTGTATAAACACTGTAAAACCTTCTACTCCGGGGGTGGGGCAGTTCCTTGAATAAGCCATGATTCTACTCTGTGTGATTTTATTCATCCGATTTTTTCCAGCAATATGCTATGGAAAGTTTCCCTTTTCTATTGATGGGGACCGTCAACAGAAAACATCTATTGATGTTTTCCAGCCTTCCTCCTGATCTGGGATTGTTTTAAGGCTCAGCTGTCAGTCCCAGGGGTATTAAAATCAGACTCTAATTTTCTCTCAACCAATAGAAATCTCCGCAAAAATTAGTAAGCTTCTGACCCATTTGCTTTCAGACAGTGCTCTGCATCAGCAACTACCACTCAAATGTTATTTTCCTCTTTATTGCTATAACCAACATGTGTCTTACGAGGCGTGAGTTAAAAATAATGACAGTTAAACTAAGATCAAGTGGAAAATAATCACATTAAACTAGACTAAGGTAAGCATCGGTAGCGTAATGAATTACAGACTATTGGTCAATATTATAGGTTCTATTGTTTCTAAGTAATTTGTGTTTTCTATCTCTAGATTTTATTGTTTTTAAACTTACTGGAGAAACTTCCACATAAAGTTGCTATGCTAATAAGTGAATTTAATGAGATATTTTCCTCCGATTTAAACAATTATTTCTGGAGAGATGGCTCATGGGCAAGCAGTTTTCCTAACCCTGATTTCTTATACTTCTGGTTTGGAAAACTTTTGCCAATGCTACCTTCTCAATATTCATATGCACTTTATTGATGGCCCCTAGAAAAACAATATTCAGGTTTTTATACTAGTTTCAAGCAACTAAAGAGCCATATGCAAATTAGCATAAAAGTTTATATTTCAAATAGCAATAAATTATTTTCATTTGCCTCAAGTGCTATTACTTCAACCAGAGATAAGATAAGATAAGGCAGATATAGTTAACCTTGCTTTTTTTTTCTGAGACCTGTTCTCTAAGGAAGCTGCAAAATTTACTCATGTAACTCAGCCTGTAAGGTGCCTCATGGACAGCATTTCAGAAACTCCAATTTCAGGGGCAATTCTCTGCATTACATTGTACTCCACCTCAAATTAACTATGCAATCATGAACAATATTAGTAACTTACAACTTATTAAAAATGTATTATAGTCCTCATTTTGTGCCAAGTGCTCTAGATACATATTTTTAATGCAAACAAAAACCTTAACTTCATCGTATAGATGAGGAAACCAAAGCTTAGACAGAATTAAAAAACATAAAAAGAACACAATCTTTCTGACCCCAAAGAGATCATAGATAAGGAGACATAGATACCAAGATATGGTCTCCAGGAAGCTGGCTTAAAGGACGGGGCCAGAGAGTACTGGGTTTGTGTGTAGAAGACACGGTTTCAGAGGTTCTTTCTGAGGCTTTCCAATTGAACAATGGCCAGAAATTCTCTTAAATTCAGAGACTAGGTTTTCTTATTTTGTTGGTGATGGAAGTTTGTTATTTATTTGTGTTTTTTTCTTGTTTATTTTGTTTGAAACTCCAAATTTGGATGAAAAAATAAACAACCCTAGACTGATTATAAGATGCTTCTCTGTCAACTAGGTCCAAGGAAGAAAGAGGTTTATAAAGTTTTAAGTCAGTGTGCTATACTAATTATAGTTCATGTTTCTCATTCCAAAATGTGAAATTATTGTATAATCAGAATGCATCTTAATAGATTCTATAAATGTGAATTTATGGATTTGATAAATTTGGAATAGCTTCTAAACTCCTTTCAAGTAAAAAAAATTGTACCATCTTAAATTTTAATTAATTCATTCACTTAAATTATCATTAAGACTCTTCCTTCAGAAATAGATTTACGGACGAACAAGAATGAATAAGGGAGAATGTGCATGTGGTTGGCAGAAATATCCTTTTAAATTTTAAAAGATATTTTGGCACATGCCCTTGTGCCAAAGACAGTTAAACCAGAGTGATCTCACTGTTCCTTATGGGCAGTGATGCTTGTGACCATGTAATAAAATACTTGATGGCTGGCAGTTCAGCTCTATAATTCCATTTTGCTCCAGAAGCACAATATCATAAGGCATTTTATCTCACTGTTATTAAGGTACGTGTTGCCTTTCTAGTCTACATACTAGGAACAAAACCAGACAACTCTAGTGTTCTAAGGGAAAGAGTATTTCCAACTTATTAATCCCAAACAGTTGGTTAGGGTCTTGTTATTCAGATGTAACTGAATATTAATGCCAAGGAAATGTAGAGAGCTTACACCAAGGATCTGGAGTTAGAAGATGAAGATTTAAGGTTTTGTCCCATAGTTTATATTTTATTTCACAATGGAAAAATTGGTAAAATTGCCTACTCTTTTTTTCTTCATCTAGTAATGGGGTTAATAATACAAGGTCATTATGATGATGTAGGATTGTACACTGTAAAATACCAAAATGTTGGTTGTTATTGTATCCGATTAAATTACGGATCCTCTGCAATGAAGTCAGATGGCCACAGCTGTCCCAGAGGTGACATTAAGACAAAACACAATTGGAAGAGAAGGAAATATTGATTCCTTCCATCACTTCTTCTATTGTTTTTGCTACTGAATAAATCAAGATCCATTTTGCAAGCCATATTTGTTTCTTTTTTAAGTTTGGGGACAATGACAAAAACCGGTCACTTTGTGCTTCAAACAATATTTTTAATATTTCTTTGCTTTCAAATTCTAGATTGAAAATAGCAATCTAGCTATTGCTTTGAGATATCTCTATAAAAAAAGTTTAACAAGATAAAGCAGCTTGCTTACCGTTCTTCCCAATTATGGTTTAAAATATGTGTTTTCTCATGACTACGTGTGTTTATGTTATGTACAAAAACTATGTGTTGACTCTTCTAGTACTAGTTTGTCTCTTACTGTACCCAGACATTTGATCAGTGCCAGGGACCTAAAAACACAATTAACTTACTTCCAAGTCCTATCCAGTCTACACAGCTACAAAAGAGAAAACTTGAGACCCAGAATCAGAATTTTAGAGGAAGGGAACTTAGAGACTTCCTAATTCGATCTCTTCCTTGTGGAGGTGAGAAAGTAGAGGCCCAGTGAATCGAAGTGACGTGTGTAAAGTCACATCTCTAATTAGTACTAGTGGAGGTGGGGCTGAGTCAACGCTACTTCTGTGACTCCACATAGCTTCCATCTGCACTCTCTAGTGCCCTCATTTGCTGGTTCCTTCTATTCTGCAATAGCTATGTTTTCTGGCTGTGAACCACAGCTTTCTATGACACCTTCAGGGCTGCTTTTTAAAATACATCTCAAACTTTTTTGATTTTGTTGTATCTCCCGACTTCTCCAATTTGGGATGATTCGTAGTATGGTGCTTCCATCAAGATATAGCCTCAAGTATTGGCAGTATCAAACACGTGCATAAAAGAAAACAGTAAATAAAAGAAGACCTGAAAATAGTGATGCGGCTACATAAACAGCCTATATCTGATATATTTTGAAAGTCTTTTAAACAAAAGAGTAAGTAAGAGAAGAAACAGAAAATCCTAGATACTTCACATCCTCAGGATAAATCCTACGTTCTCAGGAACTACAACCAATTCCCTAAGTGGGTAAAATATGGTTCTAATGAAACTTCTGCTGTTGTCAAGATGAATATTGCAAATCAAACAAGAGAAGGAAGAATGTTGGACTAACTAGTTCACTGACTACTTCATCTTTCTGCACTTATTTCCAAGGTTGAAAACTGAGGGATCTGAAACTAAATTACCTCTCAGTTACTTTCCAGTTAGAACTTTTGTGATTTTCAAGGCATTTAACACATTATCTCCACCTTTGGTTCTTCCTCTGTTGACTAATCAGCATCAACAAACTTATAGATTTCCATTATCCAGAAACTTCAAAACTTTCAGCACTTTATTCATATTTTGTAAATACTCATTTACAAAAATGTAGCACCTCATTCTTAAAAATTTCAGCACCTCACATTTTGTAAATATCTATCAGTCAGAATGGTGCAGTATTCCTTGAACCAGACCATCTCTGAATTTGTTATAAATGTAAAGCTGGAAAAAAGCAAGGGAAGAGGGCTCTGAGAATTAATATGTTGCATTTCTAATTTAATCATTAGAGTCTGAATAACAGATAAGAAAGTATTATCAAGTGTGATTCAGTTGTGCAGGTAATTTAGCATCTCAGTAGTGTAAACCAACCCATTAATCAATTAATAAATTGTAGGAGCACTATTACAATAGTGACTGCTTGTTAGCTTATTTCTGGAGTGAAATGTTGGTCTGTACACATTCTATTTATTTTCAATATAACATTTCCAAAGCAGATAGATCACTAATTCTAATCTATTGAATGTTGTATAATATTTTCTCTCCCACATAGGAAAGGGATGGCTGGAGGAAAATAAAGTGAGCTATATGTAAAAATATAACTCAGTGACAGTTATCCATGACATTGTGGGGTGGTGATTGTCTTAGATGACCAGAATCAACAATCACATTTCAGACTGCATCAGCTTCTATCAAACACTTTACCAGAGATATTGCCAAGAGTAGATGTGGTTCATTATGAATGTTAGCTCAATTCTCAGTCTGAGTGGAGGTGCCAGTGAGCCATGCCACTACGAGAGGAGCAGCCATGCAGGAGCCTGCCTGTATAATCCTCCCTAGAGATCTGCTCCCCTCAAATGATGTTGGAATAAATAACTTAAAAGAACTCAACCTGATTCTTGCTTTAAAGATATTATAAGCCTATTTCAACCCAATGTTAAGTCAGAAATAACTGTTAAATGTGGAATCTGTTAATAATTTTTTGTGCAATTTTTGCTGAAAGCCCACATATTTACTCAAATAACTTTCCTCATAAATTGCATATTGTCTCCCCATATTTCCTTTTTCACATATTTCTCCTTTCTAGGGAGCTCTTTTCAGCAATAATATTATTCTATAAGCTCGAGATAAGACTTTTATTCCTTTGAGTAATAAATTACAGTGTTTATCCTCACTATTAATGAACGATCCTTGTTCCACCACTCACTCTCCATCCCTCCCCCTCCCCGAAATCCGCAGTTTTGTTTCTGCCTAAGTCCCCTGAAATCGACAGTAACAAAAGTGAGCCTGGAGTGTGGAGTGAAAGGTTTGATGTAGAAACATTCTTCTACCTTTCTTGTTAACACTTGGGATTTCTAGAAATAATACAGCTACATGTTTTCTCTGAATTTCTCCCTTCTTTGGAAAGATAAGATTGAGGTGATGGAGAAGGCAAAAGTTTTAGACTTTCAAATCATAAAGAACTTGGATTCAAATATAGGATGCTTTACTTTCTAGCTATGTGATCTTGGGCAAGTTGTTTAACTAAACCTTAGACTGCTCATCTATAAAATGGGTATATGAACTAGACCCACTCTCAAAGAATTGTGAAGATCAAATGATATAATATGTGAAAGTATATAGCACAATGAATTCTTGGCACTTAGAAACAGTCCAGAGATGGTATTGTTATGCTTGGTATGGTCATGTTATGCATTGTTATATTATTTATTATTTTAAAGTTTCTCATATATTTCTTTTTCATATTCATTCAATATATCTTTGAAGGAAGGAAAGTAAGATTACAAAATTAGATGTAGTCACATACACGTGGAAAAGCTTGGCACTTTAAAATATGATTTTTCTTTAACTTTGCTAGAAATTTATTTTTATGGTATTTTGTAAAACGGATCAGTCCACAATGGATGGAGTGGGATGGGGTGGCCTAGGGGAACGAGTCTTTCTCCACAAATAGTTGTAGAAGCCCTGCCTAGAACAGGGTATCTTTTACTTTAATGTCAATGCCAATCATCTGGACTGGGATGAGGCTGAGATTCTGCGTTTCTAACAAACTCCAGGCAAGGCTGCTGCTGCTGCTAGGACCACACTTTGAATAGTAAATTATTAGAGAACTCAGACTAACCTACAGAACTTCTAACCCATTTATAGTTAGTAGAGAGCCACATGGTCACCATAAATAAATTCTACTGGTCACCTTAAATCAATTGAATGTACTGATGAAGTATATATAAAACTCAATTAGAAGAAGTGAAAATGTTTGAGTTATCTAAGTTGCATTATTATATACCAGTACCTTTTGAAATATTTATAGTGTAAATATACCAGAATGCCTTTACTCTTCACGTAGACCAGATCTTGGCTCCTGTCAAACAAAAAGGTGTTCTTCAAGAAGGAAGGAAAAGGGATTTGGTATTCCAATCTCTTCTGGGGCAGAGGCTGATTACTGTGTGACAGTGGAGGTCACCTGGTGTACCTAGAGCACTTATGAAGCTGCCTTGTGAATATAGGGGACTGGAAGTTTCTGGGACTTTGCCTCTTATACATTGGGGATAAGGTGAGAGAGAACTGGAAGAGACTCTTGGACTAACAATATAATGAACAGAGAACCACTCCTATCTAATTTCTTGCCTCTTGTCAAATTGCACCTCCTCAATAGCAAGACTGTAAGAATTTTTACCTGGATATTTTTGACCCAAATGCCCTCCCTCATCCACCCAACTCCACCTTCACCATCTATCTGACAATCATTGCTTTTAAAGTAAATAATCAATCCCTATTTAAAAATATATTTTTAAATTTCTCTTTGAGTCAGATATTAATATGCCAATTCTCTTACCTAGAACATCCTCTCTTCCAAAGATTATTTTTTCTCTATCAAATCTCTGCTGAAAAATAAAACTATTACATAAAGATTTTTTTGTCCAAGCATATGAGACTCTAATAAATTCTATGAAATCTCTTCCTACTTCCCTGAGTCCTCAGGATTTTGTGGATATGTAAGTAAAATTATGGTTTTCTACATACTTGTCATGTGCTCATATTTTTCTTTGATCAATTTGAGTGACAAGAAAACTAAAAAGACTTCAGAGGCAGTATATGATCTTTCAACTTATTAAAATCTCTCATAGCATTTAATTTGCCGTGAACTAAATAAATACTATTGATTGATTTATATTTCTGCTTTTGGAACTGACAAGTATTTTCCAAAATTTTGCTTTGTTTTTCTTTTGGGTGAACATGCTAAAATAATAAAAGCAATTGTTAGAAAATGGAAAAAAAGGGGCCGGTCCGGTGGTGCAGCGGTTTAGTTTGCGCTTTGGCAGCCCGGGGTTCACGGGTTCGGATCCCAGGTGCCGGCTGACACACTGCTGTCAGCCATGCTGTGGCAGCGTCCCATATAAAGTATAGGAAGATGGGCACGGATGTTAGCCCAGGGCCAATCTTCCTCAGCAAAAAAGAGGAGGATTGGCAATGGATGTTAGCTCAGGGCTGGTATTCCTCACAAAAAAAAAAGAAAAGAAAAGAAAATGGAAAAAAATTAGCATATTGTGCTCCTTCTCAACTTTCTATTATGATTCATTATCAACATTCAGGGAAATTTATTTTGTTTAAATCTTTACAACATATTTATAGTGTTTCTGCTTTCTATTAATTAATTGGAACCCAGAATAATAAGTTAATTAATAACTTAAAAGTTGTTAGCTATTGCCTATCATGTGCTAGGCTTTTTATCAAAAATTATAGTAGAGCATGCCTAGTGAAGCCCACAGTTTGTGGGGAAAGATGTAACTATAATTAACAATCTCATGTTATGAGTACTAGTAATGGTTCAAAATCTTTCTGGCATGCAGATTAAAGTATCAGGGAGAAGGTTCTACAGAGGAAGAAATAAGAGTTTTGTAGCATTTAATAAGAGTGTATACTCTGGAGTCAAATAGACCTGCATTGAGTCCCCTTTCTGTCATTGATTAGCCGTGTAGTCTTGGATACATTTAATCTCTCTAGGCTTTCATTTGCTCATCTGTAAAATGGGTGTTGTTAGCCTTGTTGTAAGATCTAAGCCGGAACATAGAGAGTGAGAGGGGGAGAGCATAAATTGCAAGGAGGCAGAGGCCTCATCTCCCCGATCATCCTGATCTTGCTGAGGAGTTTGGATTTTGTTCTCACTGCAAAAGGAGTTCACTGGGAAAATATAAACCAGGACCTAACAAGATGTATGTGATTTACTTTTTTAAAAGATCACTCTGGTTGTAGTGTGAGCGAGATTAACATAGAGGAAGAATGGAAATGTGGAGCGTTGAAGAATGAAGGTCCAGGTGGGAAATGATGATGCCTATAGACCTATAGAGAGACTGAAAATGAAGATGAGTCAGGAAGTTACTAAAATAGTCTAAGGAAGCAGGGCATGAACTGGGTCAAAAACAAGCTCTACATCACTAATTAGGGAAATGCAAATCAAAACTACAATGAGATATCTCACCTTCCACTTGTTAGAATGGCTATAATTACCAAGATGAAAAATAGCAAATGTCAGAGAGGATGGGGATAAAAGGGAACCTTCATACACTGCTGGTGGGAATGCAAACTGGTGTAGCCACTATGGAAAACAGTATGGAGATTTCTCAAAAAATTAAAAATAGAAATACCATACAATCCAGCTACCTCACTGCAAAGTGTTTACCCAAAAAACTTGAAATCAACAATTAAAAGAGACTTATGTATCCCTATGTTCATTGCAGCATTATTCACAATAGCCAAGATGTGAAAGCAACCCACGTGCCCAACAATGGATGAATGAATAAAGAAGATGTGGTATATATATACAATGGAATACTACTCATCCATAAAAAAGACAAAATCGCCCCATCTGCAACAACATGGATGAACCTTGAGGGTATTATGTTAAGTGAAATAAGGCAGACAAAGAAAGACAAACACCATATGATTTCATTCATATGTGGAAGATAAACAAACACATGGATAAGAACAGATTAGTGGTTACCAGAGGGGAAGAGGGTTAGGGGGTGGGTGAAAGGGGTAAAGGGGCACATATATATGGTGACAGATAAAAATTAGACTATTGGTGGTGGGCACGATGCTGTCTATACAGAAACTGATAAATAATAATGTACACCTGAAATGACACAATGTCACAAACCATTATGACCTCAATAAAATAATTGAAAAAATAAAATAAATCAAGTGAAATAGAAAAATATGGATCTGACAGATTCTGTAAAGATATAAATATAAAAAAATATTTATAGAGACAGAGATACAATGGGACAGCATTCACATGGCAAAGACTTTCAGTGTATCCAAAAAAGAGGTATAAGTCTGACATAAGAAGAATAAGTATAGGATATGAAGTAAAACATTTTACTAATGTTTCTCAGAGAGAAAATAGCATTTTTTGAGACTCACGGTATATACTATTTTGGGGTGTATTTTCTCTATTTAGATACTCAAAGGCAGGAGTGATAATTTTAAATTCATTGTATATAGGAAACAATACATTGACTTAAACACCAAAATATTAGTTGCTTTCTCAACATAAAATGGTATTTTTTAGCATTCTGAAATAAAATCTGTATCCTCTAATAAATGATTAAATTTAAGGGCTTTGAGAATATCTCCCAGAAAGAAGTTTTATTAATAAGCAAAATGATAGTACACGCCTGTTACGAAAATTCTGATAGAACAGATTTTTACTTCCTTAACCTGGAACTTTTGGTGAAACAGTGCCTGAGAATGGACAAATCATGTTTTACTTGATTCTTTGGTAACCTGAGCTTATTCTTAACACAGTAACTTATCTATTGGACGTACCATCACCTTGAAAAGAAAAATTTATTTTTTAAAAATCTGAATTCTATTAAGTCTGGCAAAGTTGCATGAGAATTAACCACCTGTGTCCAATCAACCGCCACGTGAAGGCCTCTATTATGCCCGCACCTTCCTTTGGGCAGACTCCAAGGTGGCCGCCATTTATGAAGCAACCACTGTGACCTGATGTCATGGTAGTCTTGGGTTTACAGCAAGAAACAAACCTTCATGGACCTAAGTATTAGATCATCTATTCATAAAACAGGTATTTATTGAGTACTACTGTGTGCCCAGAACAGTTCCAGATACTGCAGTCACGGTAGTGAATATATTACACAAAAACCCTTGCCTTCATGGAGCTTACAATCTAGTGAGGAAAAAATTATTTGCTAAAAAGAAATGATATTCTTGCATATACCTTGGACATAGGTAAATTATATATAATATGTGAATTTGTTACCTTAGTTTTCAATTAATAGTAGAAATTATGTTATTAGTCAGCTTTAACCCGTACGTATGAATTGACGACTTCAAGCAGTTATATAGTAGACTCCTGGATCTATGACCTTGCTCATTGTTATGCAGAAGGACTGGGAGTGCCAATCAGACATTTTGATTAAATTTTAGAGTACTTCTCTCATATATAATTATCACAAGTATTAAGAGGTACCTGTGGTTTCTTTGTTGGTTATTTTGCCATGTTTTGATTCTTTTTCATAGATACATCAACACATACTTCAAAATGATTGTTAATGGATTTTAAAGTTATGATTAAAGGAAGCTATGAAACCGAAACTTGAACTACAATCTCAAATGCCTCTAATAAAGTCCTTCAGAAAATTATCTTGGAAGCTCATTTTTTCCCAACTTCTTGGTAATTTGAAGAGAAATGTCTTACATACCTCATACTGTACTCCAATGCAGATATGAGAATATGATCAAATAAAATAGGACCCCTGGATAATAATGTACATTTCAGCAGCAATCATAGAATGAATTCATAGATTGCTTTATAATAGTACCCTCTAGGACTGCATTGCATAAAGCAAACATTGAACTGGGTAGCAATCAGCTAAAAGCCTGATTAAGCAAGTATGGTTTAAGCAAACATTTCAAACACTCAAAATTGATCCCTGAAGTTTCTAAGCATGGGAGCTGCCTTCTGTTTACCACAAACAATCAACTCATGGAGCAGAATCAAATCGCAAATGCAAAAGCAGGACTTTTGATACAACTGCAAAGCAAGAGTGAGGTGCAGTTCCAGCAATCTAAACGATGAAGTGCACAATTTAGAAGTTGCGCCTCTGGCTTAGAGGTCACCAGTGCCTGTAAAGCACCGTATGTGCACCGAGGGCTGTTCTGAGCCAGTGAGGTAAGAATAGGTGCCCAGACAGACCAAGAATTAGGAAGAGCATCCTCCTTTTATTGGATCACTAGCTTTGAGAAACAATGCATCAGCTAAATAATTAGGCGCTTGGGGAGATATGCTCTGAGTAAAAAAAATACTAAAATTGATACATCCTCATCTTCTTTAACTGCCAAAGTTAATAAATTTTTCTTACTCTACCACAAACACTCAGAACCACACACACACACACACACACACACACACAGACAAGTTTCTTTCGCGTCCATTTGCTGTTGCCTCTTACAGGTATAATTTGAATTGTTTCAGTACATTTCCTTAAAAGGGTTAAATTGCTTGAAATCGTTGTTATTCAAGTTGTGAATCAGGTGACAATGTTAAGGATACCACCTCTCCAAAAGCAGACCAGTAACTATCTCAAAGGCAGTATATTAATAAATGACTCGGCAGCATCCTCATTAATTATCATCAGCATAGGCGTCCCGACTACATCCCCACCACATAGTTAATATTTAGCTTCCCATGCGCCAGGATTGTGCTGAAGGCTTTGAAGTCTGCGAACTCACTTAATCCTGATAAGAGCCCCTTTAGCCACCATCCTTTATAGATCTTAAGCCGATTGTCCAACATCACAAAGCTAGTAAGGGGCAGCATCTGAATGCAAATTTAGGCACTGATTAGAGAATCCCTAAGCACTTTGCCCCGAACATGCGATTTTAACATTTTTAATCGTAGAGTTTATACATAGTATCAGTTTCTTCTTTTTTTCCTTTTACGTACTCTTCTAGCCAAGTGAAGAAAAAGCATTAACAATTTTTGTTTCTGCTAACAAATTCCTTTTTTACATTCAAAATGAACTTTTCAGCTAGGGCATTACAGGAATCATTCAAAAACCAATTATTCATTATTATCAGAAATGTAAATCTGTTGCCTCTAGAAGAGTGTTTTGGGTGAAGGAACACATAAGGCTGTTTAAAAGCATCTATTCTATCTCCTCTCTTTTTTGGAGGAGAGTGTGTGATAAGGATATTTCCTTGACATTGGTGGTATTTCTATAGCCTAAAAGGGCAATTTCTTTTAAATAGTGAGGGTTAAAATTCTGTACCAGCTGAAGTTTCCAGATGGCGTATAAAACAGGAAGCCAAAGACAGGCTGGCTCCAGAATATATCCTTGAAGTAGCTGCATGGGAACAGAATTGCTTGAAAACGGTAGTGTCATCATTGATGATAAACAAAATATGCCTGGACCCATGGGGCCAATAACGTAAACAGGAAAGCTAAGAATAATAGGTTCAACCATCTGACGAGTGTATCTCCAAAGCCCTTGACTCAGAATAATTTTCAAATATACAAAATTACATGTCAAGCTCGAGAAGTCCTAAATCCAAGTAAATTAAACAAAATAAATCAATGCAACCTCCTCCAATAGCATTTATATGTAATGTTTCACAGACTGTTAAGATCGAAAGGATCACGGAGTTTATCTAATCCCACCTTTTCATTTTACAGATGAGCAAACTGATTCAAAGCATGGCCTAAATTCAACACAGAGCATTACTAATCCAGTTCATTTAATTACATGGCAAATTAGGAAATGGCTCAACATAGCTGTTCTTTTCCTCCTTTTTTAGTATTCATGTAACATTGGTTAGAAAAATGAGTATCAAGATATTCATCAATGCCCTCATTTCCTAGTATAGCACTAAAAAATAATCTAATAATAATAGAAAAATTTAAAAACAAAATAAAGACACATGGTAACAATCAGTTTTTTATTTATCTCCAACTAGAATTTCTTAGGATTATAAAACTGATTTTTAAAAAAGAGGAATAATAGAAAGGAAGAGAAATGAAGAGTACAGCCAACTTGAGAGTAACCATTCTCTCATCTGTAGGTGACGACCTTCGTCATGTGGACAAACCTCTTGTTCTTGAACATGTCATACAATCTTGAAGGCACAGAAAGTGGCAGGATCTAGACAAGCCTTTTTAAAACACTTTTTATTTTTAAGTGATTTTAGAATTACAGCAGAGTTGCAAAGATGGTATTGTTTCCATATAATGGTCACTCAGCTCCTTCTAATGTTAACATCTTACATAACCATCGTACAATTATCAACACCAAGAATTTACTATCGATACCATCCTTTTAACCATTACAGACTTTATCCAAGGCTTTTTTCAGTTCCAGGATCTAACCCTGGCCATCATTGCAACAAATTGTCATGTCTCTTGCATCTCCTTCAATCTGTGACAATTCCTAAGTATTTACTTGTCTTTCACATCCTTGACATGTTTGAAGAATACTGGTTAGGTATTTGCAGAATGTCCCTCAATTTGAGTTTGTCTAAGGCTTTCTCACAATGAGATTAAAGGTGTGAATTTTTGGCAAGCATACCACAGAGGTCATGTGCCCTTGAGAGAGGACACCATTATCGTATCAGGAGTTCTCAAAGTTCATATGTCTTACTGATGGGATGTTAACTTTGATCACTTGGTCAAGGTGATATTTGCCTGGTAAGTCCACTGTAAGTTAATTTTTCTCTTTGTATTTAATAAATATTTGGGGGGAGATATTTTATGGCTTTGAAGTTTCATTTTACGTGCCAACTTTACTAGTCATGGAGTGCCCAGATAAAACATTATTTCTGGGTGTGCCTGTCAGGGTGTTTCCAGATGAGATTAGCATTTGGATTGGTGGACTCAATAAAGTTGTTTACCCTTTCCAATGTGGGTAGGCATCATCTGATCCAGTAAGGGCCTGAATAGAACAAAAAGCAGAGGAAGGAGGAATTCACTTTTTTCTTGCCTCGCTAATTGATCTGGGATGTCTCGTCTCATCTTTCTCCAGCCCTTAGACTGGGAGTTACACCATCTACTCCCCTGGTTCTCAGGCCTTCTGAATGACACCACTGGCTTTCCTGGGTCTCCAGCTTGTAGATGGCAGATCATGAGACTTCTTAGTCTCCAGAATCACATGAGCCAATTCTTCATAATGAAGATAGATAGATAGATATAGATGGATGGATAGATAGATAGATAGATAGACAGACAGATAGAGATAGATGAATGGATGGATGGATGGATGAATGGATAGATAGGTGATAGATGATAGAAAGATAGACAGATAGATAGAAAGAGAGAGAGAGAAATATATCTCCTACTGGCTCTGTTTCTCTGGACAACTGTGACTAATACAGAGGCTATGAAATATCTTATTTTTCCTAAAACTTTTGTCCACTAATTCTATCATTCATCTGTGGATCTTGTCTGCATCGATTATTACTATGATATTCTAATAGTGATTTTCTATTTCCCTGATTCTGTCTACATTTATTATGCTGAAAAGAAGAGCTGTTTCTTCTTTCCAATCTATTCAATATCCATTTATATCATTAAGACTCAAGATATTTATTTTAGTATATAAAATAATGTTTTTATGTAATAAATGCAATAATTGGGAAATAATTCAGTATGCTAGTTATTTATTTAGTTGTTCAAACTATTTCAGCTTTGGCCAATGGGAACTCTTTCAGCTCTGTGCCTGTATCCCTTTAACATGTCCCTATATTTTTGTTTTTTGAGTACTTCCTTACTAACCAATATTATACGGTGCTCCAGGATCATCTAGTAATTTGTCCGCTCAGGCCTGGAATCATCCATTTCTCCAAGAAGCCCATTTCTGTAATTTGGAGAATGATATTTAGAAACCAAGATCTGAACATTAGGTGTATTTATTGCCACTGGATTATCACCACTTCTAGACCATCTTATACACACATACACACACACACACACACGTAAGCATATATACATATATATATATACATATACACACATATATATTGTTGTTTCTAGCTATTTCTGTGTGTGTATATATATGTGTGTGTGTATATATATACACATGTATATTCAATATTAACTGTGCATACACAAGCCTCTATATAATTGATGTCTCTATCTGTGTGAACATTTATATACAAATATATATACCACATATGTATATATGTGGTACACATAGTAGGGTTATGTAGTATTCCTCCTTTTCTTATTTGTAACTTATTTCTCCAACAGTGCAATACCTGGCTTTCATTATCTACAAATATTTACTTATTTGTTACATAGATAAACTAGTTTCAGAATTGATAACACATGCCTCTTTGAGAAACAAATTTTACCCAACTAGAGTTTAGTATTTGTATACTATTCTATCACTAGCCCTACAGTAGTCAATGAAAATACTGTTTTCCAAAGTTACTACATCCACTCCCCTCTTTCTCATTCCCTTTCGTGTGTTAACATCATTTATTTGTATTGCAATTAGATTCATTGTCACAATTCTCAGTCTCTTTTGGTTTTTCCAATATGCTGGTTGATTTTTCAAATTTTTCAGACATTAAAATTCACTCTTTTTGGTGAACAGTTCTATGGGGTTTGACAAATACATAGAGTTTTGTATTTACCACCACAATGCCACAAAGAACCACTTCATCAACTAATTTTGACACTCTCAAAATTCCTTTATGCTGTCCTTTTATAGTATATCCTTCCACCACCCCAACCACTGGCAACCACTGGGATCTCCCATCCTTACAATTTTGCCTTTTCCAAAATGTCATAAAATAGAATCATACAGTGTAACCTATTAGGTCCTATACTTTCACTTAGTAAAATGCATTTAATAGGAGTCAATGTTGTTGTGAATTGATAACACATCCCTTTTCATTACTGACATGTCTTCCATTGAGTGGATCTTTCATTGTTCGTTATCCCTTCATCTGTAGAAAAAATTTTGGTTGTTTCCAGTTTTTGGTGATTACACATAATGCTGCTATAAACTTCACATAGAAATACTTTTATTTTTTTAAAGTGCACCTTTTTCTTTTTTTTGAGGAAGATTGGCCCTGCACTAACATCTGCTGCCAATCTTCCTCTTTTTTCTCCCCAAAGCTCCAGTACATAGTTGTGTATGAGCTGGAGCTCTTCTATATGGGACGGTGCCTCAGCATGGCTTGATGAGAGGTGTGTAGGTCCGTGCCCAGTATCCAAGCCAACAAACCCTGGGCCACCAAAGCAGAATGCATGAACTTAACCACTACGCCACCAGGCCAGCCATCACATAAAAATATTTTTGAAAACATACGTTTTTATTTTATTTTCATCGATATTCAGGAATAAGAGTGCTTGGTTAAATGGTTAGTTTTGTTTAACATTATAATTAAACTCCCCATACTGTTTTCCAAAATAGCTATATCATTTTGTATACCTAACATTGGTAATGAGAGTTCCAATTCCTGGACATCCAAACCAGCATTCGATAATGTCAGGGTTTTGTTTGTTTGGTTGGTTGCTTGTTTTGTTTTGCCATTCTAATAGGTGTGTAGTGATAGCTCATCATGGTTTTAATTTCCAATTCCCTAAAAGCAAAAATATTGAGTATCTTTTCATGGGTTTATTGCTCATCCATTGGTGAAGTTTCTGTCCACAACTTTTCCTCATTTAGTTTTAGTTGAGTTGTTTATTTTCTTATTGTTGATTTTTAAGAGTTCTTTATATATTTTGGATACAGTCTTTTGTTAAATATATCATTTGAAATATTTTTCCCAGTCTGTATCTTATCTTTTCATTCTCTTAGTAGTGACTTTCACAGAGCAAAATTTTTGATTTAAGATAAAGTCTCATTTACCTTTTTGTAAAATGGATCCTGCTTTGAGTGTTGTATTTTAAAACTTTTTGCCTTACACAAATGCACACAAATTTTTACCTAAATTTTTTCTAGAAGCTTCCTATTTTTATGTTTTACATTCAGACACTATTCATTATGTGTTTTAATTTTTGTATGAGGTATGAGTTATGCTTTGAAGTTCAATTTTTGGAAAATAGTTGTCTAATTTCTCCAAAACCATTTGTTAAATATGCTATCATTTTTCCGTTTTACTACTTTTGTACTTGTCAAAAATTAGTTGACTTGGGGCCGGCCCAGTGGTGTAGTGGTTAAGTTTGCACGCTCTGCTTTAGTGGCCTGGGGTTCACAGGTTCAGATCCCAGGCATGGACCTACGCACCACTTATTAAGCCATGTTCTGTCAGCCATCCCACATATAAAAGTAGAGGAAGATGGGCATGGATGTTAGCCCAGGACCAATCTTCCTCAGCAAAAAGAGGAGGATTGGAAACAGATGTTAGCTCAGAGCTAATTTTCCTCACCACAAAAATTAGTTGACTATATATGTATATCTATTTATGAGCCCTCTATTATATTCCATTGATTATGTCTATACCTTCACCAATACCACAGTGCCTTTTTTTCTTTCCCAAGTTTCATTTCTTTTTGTTTTTTTCCTTTTATCTGGAAAATTTTTCTTAAATATTCTTTTGGAAATGTTAGTTTCTGCTATCTGGTGATTAACTTAAAGACTTTCTTTTTTGTTATCTGAATGTTCCATGTATAAATATATGTGCATATGTTTTTGTTTCATGGATATAATGTATTCTCATCTCTCTGAATCATTAATTTTCTTAAAATTTTCTTCTGCTTCTTTCATTTTGTATTTCCACAATTGTTTTGGTTTGTTTTCTTCTGTCTTTTGTGTTAAAGACTTTCTTCAAATGTGTAATGATCCTTTGCTATCAGTTTGTATTTGAAAATGAGGTGCTGAAAAGTGGATTGGGACTCAATACGCATTGATGGGGCTTGGAAGCTGGTAAGCCTCACTGGCAAATTATTAGGAAAGACTTGATCTTTTCTTTGGGGAACTTTTCTCTTGTAACCAGTCACTTTCATCGGAAAGAAATTCCTCAATTGCAAGTTGGGATTGGGCAAGGGTTAAGCATCGTTGCTAGATTTCTGGGACCAGAGAAGAGAAAGTTGGAGGGTGATTCTCACCTCTCAATAAGTAGACTTGTGTCATCCCTACCATCAAGGGGTTCCCGATGTCCCCAAATCCAGAGTCAATCTGTCTGGTTTAGGTTCTCCAGCAAGCATCTCCAGCCTTCTGCTGAGGCTCAGAAGAGAAGGTGTCCTGGCTATTTGGGATGGAGAAGGGATAAAGGAATTTAACTGCTCTTTTTAAATGTTTATGATCATTTTCCCTGTTTTAAATTACTATGCATTTCTGTTTTCAGAGCTACCTGTTCCCTTCAATATCTGAGTTACCATGAAAACGATCATTTTGTTTCTTGTGAGCTTTATGCACATACTGGCCCAAGTTTTAGCATTTCCTGGTCTGCTAGGTCAATTATCACCTGCTTTCCAGTTCCTAAATGTTGTTAACATAAATCATGCTTTCCTCCTATCTCTTTGTTTTTGTGGACTTTTGCCTTTTTATTTACTTACTGCCCTTTCAGTGAAATTTTGAGAGGAAATGAAGATAAATGCATAATTCTATGTGTGACAACCATGAAAATGCATTTCTCAGATGTCCTACTGTAGGGAGACAGTGTCTTAAATAGAATACCCTTATAGTAAGTCATCAATATTGGGTAATGTGAGTTCTCCAAATGCTTTTTCTTTGTCAAAATTGTTCTAGCTATTTCAGTCCTTTGCTTTCCATATAAATTTTAGAACCAGGTTATTGATTACTCCAGAAAGACAAAACAAAATGAAAACCAAGCTGCTGTGATTTCCATTGGGATTGTATTGAACCTATAGATGAAATTGAGGTGAACTGACATCTTAACAATATTGAGTCTTCTGATCCAGGAACACTGTGTCCAGGAACACAGTGTATCCCGTGGTTTATTTAGGTCCTTTTATTTATCACTTCAGTATTTTGTAGTATTCAGCATACAGATACTGCAATTGCTTAAAGGGTTTTTAGTTTCAAATTCCCATTGTACGTATTTATTTTATAGAAATAAAATAGACTTTTGTTTATTCACCTCGTACCCTTCAACTTGGAGAGAAATGTTGACGTCTCCAACTACAGTCATGGATTGCTTAACGACAGGGATACCTTCTGAGACAGGCATCCTTAAGTAATTTTGTTGTTGTGCAAACATCATAGCGTGTACTTACACAAACCTAGATGGTATAGCCTACTACACACTGAGGCTATACGGTTCTAATCTCATGAGACCACTGTTGTATATGCTGTCCATTGTTATGCATCATTATGTGGCATGTGACTATAATTACGGATTTCTCTTTTTAGATCTGTTAGCTTTTACTTCATTTATTTTGAAACTCAGATGTTAGGTATGGACACATCTAAGATTGTTAATTCTTCTTTGAGAACTGCCCCTTGTTCATTATGTAATGATCTTCGTTACCCCTAATAATTGCTTTCAAGTCTACATTCTCTGATATATTATAGAAAATCTAGCTTTGTTTTGGCTACTATTTGCAGGCTCCATGATTCACTAGAAGGACCTGTAGGACTCATAAGTTTTGTGATCATGGTTACAATTTATTAATGAAAAGATGCAGAGTAAAATCAGCAAACGGAAAAGATATATACGGTCAAGTCCAGGGGAAACCAGGTGCAAGCTTCCAAGTGTCCCTTTCCAGTGGATTAACACAGGACACCCTTAATTCCTCCAGCAATGATGTCCAACAACATGTGCAAAGAGATACCAACCAGGAAAGCTTATCCAAACCAAGTTTTGCAACATTTTATTGAGTATCTGTCATACAGTACCTATGTCTGACCTTAGTTTCTCAAGATCCAGAAGCCCAGAGCAAAAGTAAGCATTCAGCATAAATCACATCATTAGCATAAACTATCTGAACAAACTAATTCAGTATGGCCCAGAGCCTTAGGTCTGCAGAAATATGCTTTTCAGACAGAAAATTCCAAGAGCTCAGTTCCCATGAGCCAGCCAAAGGCCAGTCATGAAAACAAGCCTTTCTTTGGAATGTGTAGGGTTTGAACAATCCAGGCCTGTTAAATTAATCCTTTCCCATACATGTGGTGTGACTTTTTCCATCATTTTCAAATTAACTGATCTATATCTTGATTTGTAAAATGAGTTTCCTTTAGATGGCATATAATTGGATCTTGCCTTTCTGTCCAAAACAGAAATCTCTGTATTTTAACTGTTATGCTTAGATTATTTGTATTTAGTGTAATTATTAATATGGCTAGATTAACATTTATCATCTTAAGCAAGATTTTCTAACCAACGATATAGGGACACTTGGTAATCCAGGATTGAGCTTCAGAGGCCTCTACAAACCTGTGGAAATTGTGTATAAAATTTTGTGTATATATGTTTGAGTGAAGTTCTTTGTGGAGAGGAACCAAGGTTTCATCAGACTCTCATAGGCCTCCGTGACATGCTTCCCCTACCAAAAAAAATAGTGTTTAAAAGGCAATGAAGTAAAAAGGATAAATGGGGAAAAAGAAGAGAGGAGCAGCAATGTAATAATAAATACCATTTTCTGAGCACATAACTGTGTAAGCTAGCACTGTTATAAGAGCATTGCATTTATCAACTCACCTCTAATCTTCCTAACAATCCTCTGAGGAAGTTACTATTGTTGCCTCCATTTTACAGATGAGGAAACTGAGAGAGGTTAAACACTTGCATGGATGGATAATTAATAAGTGATTAAGTGGATGTCAAATCCAGGTTGTCTGGTCTTAGAGAGTACCCTCAACAATATACAGTGTTACCAACCATAAAGCTCTCACAGACACTGAGATTGTAAGTCTGTCCATATCAACACCAGAAGCAAAATGTCATCATCCGTAGATGCTGATTTTCATTGACAAATAACTGCAGGAAACAGTTAATAAGCTCTACATTTTGGCAGTCAATTGTCCGATAATTGATAAAGAAATAGGAAAAAATCCAGAGGAACTGGCGTGTGCTTTTAGGAGCTGTCAGACAGAGATTGTTTCAAATGTGAAAAACACAGGTCCAGTTAGTAATAACAAGTCAATATGGATTTCCTTTACACTTGGCTTATTTTATAAATGACATATTTAGTGGTTTGAGCCTCTTTTCATATCATCAATTACAGCCTTCTCTAGTTCAATTTTAGGATCTAAATAATATCTTACCTAACCAAAATTCAAGCATATTATTGCTGCAAGACTATAAACAACATAAATAAAAGGAATTTCTGTTTCAAACTTATTTGAAATCCTCTTTACTTGCAAATAAAGGTCAAACTGTATGTAAGATATACCTGCTAAATCAGAAGAAATTCCCTGCAGTATATGGAAGAAGAGTATTCCATCAATGGAGAAGACAACAGAACAGCCTTGAGACGGGACCATGTTTGGTAAGATCCAAGAACAGTAAAGAGTCCAATGTAGCTGGGAGTGGGGTAGGTGATGAATTTAGTAGGAGATGATTCAAGCAGTGAAATGAAATGGATTTTATAAATCCCTGTAACGGCTTTGGGTTTTGTTCTGAATAAAATGGATTGATCTCACAGCTGAGTCTGTGCAGGGAAAAGAGAGGAAGCAGGGAGGCCAGTTAGGGGTGTTTTGCAATGATCCAGAGAAGACAAGATGTTGCCCACCAGCATGATAGCAGTACGGGTGATGATAATGCTTAAAACCTGGAAATATTTTGAAGGTAGTGTCAACAGCATTTGCTTTTGGAAGAGATATATGGTACAAGAGAAGAAAGGAATCAAGGATGGCTCTAGAAATTTTGATCTATGAAGCTTAAAGAATAGTTGACATTAACTCAGGTTGGGGAGATGTGAGGGGAGTAAATTTCATAGGGAGGATTAAGAATTCACTTTTGGGAATGTTGACTTTGAGATATCAATTATACACCCAATAGGAAATGTTAAGTAATAAATAAGTGAATGAATGAATCATGCTCTTATATGAGATAAGGCAAAGAAAATGTAAAGTTCTTGTGAAAAATTAACTGTTTTTCGTCAATTTTTTTGAGGCATTTTAAACTTGATATGCCTGTTATGTGCCAGGCACTTTTCTAGGTTCTGGGAATAGACTAAAGAAAATAGATATAAATCATTGCTTTCATGAAGATCATATTATAATGGGGAGAGATGGAAATTTTAAAAATTAAATGGATAAGGGATGGTTCAACATCCGCAAATCAATCAACGTGATACACCACATTAACAAAATGAAGAATAAAAACCACATGATCATCTCAATCGATGCAGAGAAGGCATTCGACAAGATCCAGCATCCATTTATGATAAAAACTCTCAACAAAATGGGTGTAGAAGGAAAGTACCTCAAAATAATAAGGGCCATATATGACAAACCTACAGCAAACATCCTACTCAATGGGGAAAAACTGAAAGCCATTCCTTTGAGGACAGGAAGAAGACAAGGGTGCCCACTCTCACCGCTCTTATTCAACATAGTACTGGAAGTGCTGGCCAGAGCAATTAGGCAAGAAAAAGGAATAAAAGGACTCCAAATAGGCAATGAAGAAGTGAAACTCTCACTATTTGCAGACGACATGATCTTATACATAGAAAACCCAAAAAATTCCATCGGAAAACTACTAGAAACAATCAACAACTACAGTAAAGTGGCAGGGTATAAAATCAACTTACAAAAGTCAATTGCATTTCTATATACTAACGATGAAACAACAGAAAGAGAACTCAAAAAGACAATCCCATTTATAATTGCAACAAAGAGAATAAAATATCTGGGAATAAATTTAACCAAGGAGGTAAAAGACCTATACAATGAAAACTATAAGACACTATTGAAAGAAATCAAGGAGGACATAAAGAAATGGAAAAAGATTCCATGCACATGGATTGGAAGAATAAATATAGTTAAAATGTCCATTCTACCTAAAGCAATCTACAGATTCAATGCAATCCCAATCAGAATCCCAATGTCATTCTTCACGGTAATAGAACAAAAACTACTGAAATTCGTATGGGGCAACAAAAGAGCCTGAATAGCTAAAGCTATTCTGAAAAAAAAGAACAAAACTGGAGGCATCACAATCCCTGATTTCAAAATATACTATAAAGCTTCAGTAATCAAAACAGCATGGTACTGGTACAAGAATAGACACACAGATCAATGGAACAGAATTGAAAGCCCAGAAATAAAACCACACACCTACGGACAGCTAATCTTCAACAAAGGAGCAAAGAACATACACTGGAGAGAGGGAAGTCTCTTCAATAAATGGTGCTGGGAAAATTGGACAGCCACATGCAAAAGAATGAAAGTAGACCATCTCCTATCGCCATATACAAAAATCAATTCAAAATGGATCAAAGACCTGAAAGTGAGACCTGAAACTATAAAACCCCTGAAAGAAAATATAGGCAGTACACTAATTGCGATTGGAC
Source organism: Tapirus indicus (assembly GCA_031878705.1). Lineage (NCBI taxonomy): Eukaryota > Metazoa > Chordata > Mammalia > Perissodactyla > Tapiridae > Tapirus > Tapirus indicus. The sequence goes on along the minus strand of CM062933.1, from coordinate 36,550,616 downwards.
ATAAAGGGATCCTTTCAGATTCCACGTCTACCCAGACAAGGGAAACAAAAGAAAAAATAAACAAGTAGGACCTCATCAGACTAAAGAGCTTCTACAAGGCAAATGAAACCAGGATCAAAATGAATAAACAACCCACCAGCTGGGAGAAAATATTTGCAAATCGTTTGTCCGACAAGGGATTAATCTCAGTAATATATAAAGATCTCATACAACTGAGCAACAAAAAAACAAACAACCCGATCAAAAAATGGGCAGAGGATATGAACAGACATTTTTCCAAGGAAGAGATACAGATGGCCAATAGACACATGAAAAGATGTTCAACATCACTAATCATCAGGGAAATGCAAATCAAAACTACACTAAGATATCACCTTACACCGGTTAGAACGGCTATAATCACAAAGACAAATAACAACAAATGCTGGAGAGGTTGTGGAGAAATGGGGACCCTCATTCACTGCTGGTGGGAATGCAAACTGGTGCAGCCTCTATGGAAAACAGTATGGAGAGTCCTCAAAAAATTAAAAATAGAAATACCGTATGATCCAGCAATCCCACTCTTGGGCATCTACCCAATGGACATGAAATCAACCATCACAACAGGCATATGCACCCCTGTGTTCATTGCAGCATTATTCACTATAGCCAAGAAGTGGAAGCAACCCAAGTGTCCCTGGACTGATGATTGGTTAAAGAAGATGTGGTATATACATACAATGGAATACTACTCAGCCATAAGAAAAGACACAATTGTCCCATTTGCAACAACATGGAAGGACCTAGAGGGTATCATGTTAAGTGAAATAAGCCAGAGAGAGAAGGACAGACACTGCATGAACTCACTCATATATGGAATATAAGTGAACACACGGACAGAGAGAACTGATTGGTGGTTACCAAGGGGAAGGGGGGTAGGGGGGCACAAGGGGTGAAGGGTTACATCCACAAGGTGACGGACAAACAAAATGTACAACTAAAACCCCACAGTGTTATAAACTATTAAGACATCAATAAAAAAATGGTAAAAAAAAATTAAATGGATAAGCAAAATATATAATAAGTTAGAAGGTAATATATACCTTGAGAAAAAATACATGAAAGGGTAGAGGATATTGAAAGTGTCAGCAAGGTGGAGATGGGTGCTATTATTAAAACAGTTCTGTATTCCTCACAAACAATGGTTTTCTAGAATATCTAGGCAGTCATACAGCACCTAGAGAAGCTTTCTCAGAATACTGAGAAGTATTTACAGCGTTTGTAAGATGCTTGAGGCAGAGGACCGTGAACATCACTTGTAACCTTTAATTCAGCCTAGGAGGACATTTCAAGTGGAAGAACTCCACAAACATATATCTGACACCACAGATTGCATTGAGACACATGAAGTTTGCTCATATCCATTCAATTCCATCATTCATACTTAAACAGTTCAGCTCCCACCTATGGCCTGGTGAGGTAAGGGAATCATGCTTTTCAGCTAGTATCATCAAGATTTCATCTGTTTCCAGAAGTGGAAAAGATGGAAAGAGGAAGAGGAGAGGAAAGTAAGAGCTTTAGAGAGGGAAGAGTCAGGATGGTAGAAAATAGAGTAAAGAGTCACATATCCTAAAGTATCATTGAATCGAGCCTGAAAAATCCGAGAATGGTAACAATTAACATGAACTGAGCATTTACTGTTTGACAGGAATTATTCTAATTGCTGCACATTTATTAACTCATTTAATCTTCATAACAACTCTAAGAAATAGAAGTTATTTTTATCCCCATTCCACAGATGCAGAAACTAGGACTCATAATGTGTAAAGAGCTTGTCAAATTCACACAGCTAGTAAGTGATGGAGCTGTGGCAATCTGATGCTGCATCACGTGTTCTTACCTGCTAGGCGATGTAGCCTACCTTATTTTTCAGGTGAGAACAACCTACTCTACTTCCACATAAGATTTGTTGCACATTCTTATTAGTCACCTTTGTGCATTTACCAAAATAGACTACAGCACTAGAGAAAACAAGGGTCAAGGCAAAATGCCACATTACAGAAATTTTGATTTTGGAGGTCTCTTTTTCCTATAAGAAACTGTTAGCAATATAGTTGAATATGGTCAATTCAACTATGTAAAATTTTTATATTTATATACACACACATATATACAATTTGTCTGTAGCATTAAGCTTATAAAAATTAATCTGTAAAATTTCTTATTACGTTATTTGAATGCCCACAAATTAATGGATAAACATCTAACTTGTTTCCTTCCTCTCTACTGAGGCCCTAACCTCGGTTTTAACCACTTATAAGTGATGATAATAACAACAGTTTTTTAAAAATTTGCATGCAATATTCCCTTTGATATTTACACCAACTCAATGAAGTAGGGGTGGTCCCTGTTTTGGAAGACAAGCAAAAGAGTTTCATAGACTTAGATATTGTTACTCAGCCGAATAATAGAGCTGGATCAAAGCCAGTTCACTCAGTCTTGTGCTCCTCTACATTCTGCTCTACGATCATGCAAAATTGATTGACTGCAAAAACTCATCCATGAAGGGAAGTGGTTTATTATGCCTAAAATTTTTCTCTCTGTCACTTAATCACCAGAATGACTTGGTGCCAACTCTGATAAACAATCTAATTAGGGTGGAGGAGAGAAGAACACATGAAAGGAAAAGGAGACTGGGAAAAGAAAAAGGGAAGAAAATAGAAGCCTTTCACTTAAGAATTGCAAATACTTTGGCTACAATATTGATAATAGGCAGAAAAGCAGTGATGACTATTATTAGAGTAGATTTTAAAGATAGCACTTGACCTTGGAGTTAAGTTAGTACTGTTGCATAAATGGAACCAAACTCTATCCATGTTCTAGTTTGACCATAGTTTGAATTTTCTCTATGCCTTTTTGATAATAGACACTCATTTTTAAGGGAGAAAAATTAAACATTTGCTATTTACTTAAGTAAAGTAGTATTCATCCTTTAACACAGGAGAAAACAGCAGTCGTCATGCCTGATTCCCGATTTAATCACTGACATTTTTAAAAGCCAGTGCACTTAATAGGAAGACCCGAAAGAGTGCACCTTCAGACCATGAAACGTGATGATCTGTAAAGCCCTCTGATGCATAGTATTTGGCATATACGGTTAAAAGCCTGGAAAGAAGATGTCACCGAAATGAAACTGTGAGCCTTTCCTACAATATTCTATGAGCTCTCATGGTCTCTCCTTGACTTTTTGGAAGGAAAATATAGTTCTGGAGCTTGATTTTATGGCTTACATGAGGGTTTTAGTTAATCATTATCTTAAATTAAATTGTAAGGCCTACTAATGGACTTTATACCAAAATAAATTTTAAATGTCATAATTACCTGAACATGAAGGATCGTTAAAACTCAGGTAAATATAATAAAAAGAAAGAATCCAAAGAGATGAGAATGAGGCGAGTTGGAAAATGATGTCTTAAAAACTTCACTGAATTCTTATTCATTTTATAGTGTCTCATCCTCCCAGTGTTTGTCATTACTGATTTTTCCAAATAGAATCTAGTTTATTCTCCCTTGAACATTAGATGTGATGGGTTTCATTAAAATGGCATAACTTGTGAAATTCCCTGGGAAATCTTACAGACACCTGAATGAATAAGCAATCTATTAAATTATAGATACATAGCTTTGATGATAAGTTCACTTTCACAAACTCTACTTCTTTTGGTCCCATGATACAAAAACTCAGCTTAAAGGCACTTGAAGTTAACACAGTGGAAAAATAATGGAATTCATACAATGTAGCAATAGATTATAGTTGACTGTGGGGGGGGGCAGGGGGAGGCGGGAGGGGGAGGCGGGGGACCTTCCATAGGGAAGCATAGCATGCTCCATTTCACTGAGCAACAAAAATGAGGAGAAGTATCATACATACGAGGGGAAAGTGTGGCAAGAAGGAAAACAAGTTAGGGAAAAGAAAAGAAGCCCAGAAAACAGTGGCATAAATAGTTTCAACACTGACAATTCAGAATTGTCAGGTGAAAATGATCAAGTGAGGCTTTTGAGTTGCACTATGACATGCAGAACATTTAATGGAAGAAAATGGCAAGCTCTTAAATCACTACCAATGTGCTTTTAGAATTTAGCCAGCAATTAAGTAGAGAAAGAGAAAGGTCATGTTCCTGCAAAGAGGTGCAGACATCTTTATTTCCATTTTTCTGTGCAATTGCACAAACAAGGGGTAATATGAATTATTCCTCCTTCAACTCTGTGTACCTCATCCTCTAGATTGCACTATCTATAGTGACAATGAGATGGAAGGTAGATTTCTCTTTTTAATTTTTTAGCTTTTTCTTTCTCTCTCTTTTTTAAAAGAATGACACTTTTGGATTTATTCTCAAAATAGCATTTTTAAAAAGGAGTCCAACCTATAACCCCATTTCCTCAAACCTAACACTAACTTAGAAAATGATGTAAAGATTTACATTAAATTGCTAGAAAGAAGACTTTAGGATATAGAAGGAGGGATTTCTTCTAAGAAATGTAGTCAATGATATTCTCATATTAAAAGAAAACATTTTTTTGGATGAATACTATCTTTTTATCATTCAACTTCACAGAGATAAAGGGAAAGGATACAGATTTTTTTCATGAATTATTGCCCTTTGGAATCCTTTCTGAAAATAAACATATCATCTGTAAAGCAATTATATAAAAATGTAGTTACAACACTGACCCAACAATCAGAATTCATTCTTTCTAAGGACTCACAAAACTCTTAAAAATAGTCTTATGCTAGTTCAAGATTCAAGTCTCAACAAATTTCAAAAATTGAAATATTTCAGAGTATATTCTCTGACCACAATGGAATCAATCTGAGTATCAAATAAAAATTTCTTAATAAGTCCAAATTGCTGGAATATTAAATAATATATTTTTAGAAAACCCATTGAACAAAGAAGAAATCAGAATGGGAATTAGACAATAATTTAAATTTAATGATAATAATAAGCAACATATCAAAATGTATGGAAAGTAGCTAAAACAGGGCTTAGGAAGAAATGTACAGTTTTAAAGACATATTTAATGAGAAAGGTTAAAATCAATATTCAACCTTGTTTCTCAATAAACCATAGCAAAACTAAACCAAAGAAAATATATACACTGAAATAATAAAGATAAATTAGGGGAAAATGAAATAGAAAACAAATGTACAATAAAGAAAATGTAAAGGCAAAAATTTAAGACTAAATACGAATGACAGAGAGAGAAAAACACACTGCCAGTATCAGACTTGAAAAGGGTGACAACCCTACAAACATCAAAAGCACTAATTCAGCAGTTTAGGTAAAACAGACAAATTCCTTAGAAACACAATATATCAAAACTGATATGAGAAGCAAAAAATCTGCATACTCCTTTTTCTATTATAAATTGAATTTGTAATTAAAATTCTTCCCACAAAGAAAAAGTCCTTCTAACAAAAATTTAAGAAAGAGATGACACTAATCCTATACAGCCTACATAAACTCATTTAAAGAACAGAGAAAGGAGGGGTAGTTCATAACTTGTTTCGTGATGTCAGAATAATGTTGACATCAAAACCTGACAAAACTACAGTCCAACTTCCCTCATGAATGTGGATACAATAAATTATAATAAAAATATTAGCAAACTAGTTCCAGTGAAATATAAAAATGTTTATACATCACAAACAAATAGTGTTGATTATAGGAATTCAAGGTGGCCTCAACACTTAAAAATCAGTCTATACACTGTGTCACATTGACGGCAAAAAGGGAGAAAAATTAATGATTACCTCAATAGATGTAGAAAAAGCACTTGATAAAATTCTACGAATATTATTGAGAACAATTTACAAAGATCTAAATAATAGATATACCTTGGCATATTGGGTATTTGAAAACTCAAAGTTGTAAATAAGTTAATCTTCTCAATTGATCTACAGATTTAATAAAATCCAAGTCAAAATCTCAGCTTTTGTTGTAGAAATTGACAAGCTGATTCTAAAATGTATAAATAAGTGAATCTTGAAGACGACAAAGTTGGAGGGTTTAAACTACCAAATATGAAGACTGACTGTTACACTATAGTAATCAGTGTATATTGGCACAAAGGTGGACAGATCAATGGCACATTACAGAGTGTAGAAACAGACCCATACCTCTAAGCTCACCTGAATTAAGGCAGTACGATGGGGAAAGGATGCTCAATTAAAACTCATGGAAAAATAAACTTTGATTCTTACTTTACACCATACAAAAATTAAAAAATTATAGATGGAATGGAGATCTAAATGCGAAAGATGATATAAAGACCAAATGTGGTTTATTCTGCAAACTCTCAAATGTTCAAAATAGGTCCAAAAATGGGTGAATGGTTAAATAAATTATTATCATTAAATTTATTTTTGAAAAAATGGTTAAAGGCATAGTAAATGTCATAATTTAAAACATAGAAGTTAACTGTACAAAATTGTATACAGAGCATGATTCCAACTTATATTCCTGTAACATGGATGTAAAATCTGTAATAAATAAACCAAAATAATAGTGGTTATCTTTGTGTGATAAAAATATTGGTAACTTTTTGCTTTCCTTATCCTTCTTTATGTTTCTAAATTTTCTACAGTCTGTATATATTCCCTTTTTAACCTGGAACAAAAGTTTTTAAAAATTGCCCCATATTACTTCATAATTCACATATTGTTTTCCATTTCTTGTATGTCTACCTGTACATTGTACATTTACAGCATTTGATCCTGGCAAACTGCACTTCCCCAGTAATGTGACACCCTGACTAGAGTTATTCTTTTTGCAGTAAGTGTTTTCGTCAATATTGACATTTTTGATTTGCTTGTTTTTACCTCACATATTTGATTTTTCTAAACACAAGCTGAGAGTGGCTTTAAAATTAATAGATTTAAATTTTAAAACTCAGACTGTGCTCTCAAAACTTAACAGTGAAAAAGCAAACAATCTAATTAGATCATGGGCAAAAGACACAAACATGTAACCAAAAGATATATATATATATATATATATACAGATGGAAAATTAGCACATGAAAAGATGTTCAACATCATTAGTCATTAGGGAAATGCAAACTACAACAACAATGACATATCAGTACCAACCTATCAGAATGGCTAAAATGAAAAATAGTGGTAATACCAAATGCTGGCAATGATGTGGATAAACTGGATCACTCATATGATGCTGGTCAGAGTATAAAATGGTACAGAAGCTGTGAAAAACAGTTTGCCAGTTTTCTTAAAAAAGAAACAGTCAACTACCAGAAAACCCAGCTACTGCATGTCTAGGAAATTATCTAAGAGAATTGAAGGCTTTTGTTCACACAAAAACCTGTACATGCATGTTTATAACAGCTTTATTTGTAATCACTCAAAAGTAGAAACAATCCTTTAATGGGTGAATGGTTAAACAAATCGGGGTACTCCCAAACCATAGAATACTACTCAGCAATAAAAAAGGAAAGAACTACTAATATACACAACAACTTGGTGACTCTTCAGGAAATTATGCTAAATGAAAAATGCCAATCCCAAAAGGTTACACTTATATATGATACTGTACATATAACATTCTTGAAATGACAAAATTACAAAAGTGGAGAACAGATTACTGGTTGCTAGAGGTTAAGAAGGGCGTGGGCAGGAGGTAAGTGTCTGTGGCTATAAAAAGGCAACATGAGGGATCTTTGTGATGGAAATGTTTCTTATCTTGACTGTATCAATGTCAATATCCTGTAATGGTGTACAACAGTTTTGCTAGATGTTACTATGGGGGGCAACTGGTTAAGGATACATGAATCTCCCTGTATTATTTCTGACAATTGCATGTGAATCTACAATTATCTCAAAATAAAAATTTAATTTAAAAAAGATAAGCTACAATTATGGGTCTCCATACATATTAGTTTAAAAAAACAGTAAATGATAACTCAGATTAGGTAATCATTAGTGAAAGAACAGAAAACATTTCATGAAATCAGTTAACCAGTTTTTTCTGCTATTACATAGACATAGTTTCAGTGTAACTTCATATTAATTTGAGAGAGAGAGATCCATTTTTATAGGTTCTTTTCTACTGTTGATTTACATACCGCTATGTATGATGCAGCATTGAGCCTCATGTACTCAATCACCTTTAAATGAAAAATGTAGTAGAAATGCCAACTTCTTACAAGTGAAAAGAAAACCTGCACAACTAGATAGCAACTCATTAATGAATTTCACTCAGTCTGCAGAGCTTGAGCAAGACCTGATTGGGAAGAACATAATTAGGAGCATTACAGGATTCTGTGGAAGAAAAGATTAATATTTGGACAAGTCAAGTAACCTAAAGGGAACTAGTTCTTTACATAATTGAAAAGAGCTGGATTACACATACTTTAGTAAAAGAATCATTTATCTCTGAATATAACATTGGCAACAATGAAAGTATCTTCTAATTGTATCTAGTGACCAAAACAAAATGCAACAAACACTTCAGTTAGGTAGCCATTTAATGTTAACTCAGCACAGCACTAGGAAGGACAATTTATCTTTGAGTCTCTTGATTTAGAACTTAAGTACTCAAGACTCTGACAAGCACTATTTTCAGGAAACAGCAAAAAAGAAATAGCTGTCATGAAATTTACAAATCAGATCCAGGAAGTGATGATAAAACTGCAGAATTATTTTTATCTATTTTAACAGACAGCTTCTAAAGGTGTTGACTCTCTTATAAAGAATGTAAATCAGAAGTCGGAAAAGTTTCGTTAAGTACATCATTGTCAGAGTACCCAGAAAATATGCTTACGGCATGTTTTCCTCATCTTCACTCTCTACTTGTTTTGTTTTCACCAAATATTGTCGTATGCAGAATCTATCTAAATTTTCAATATTGAAAGGTTTCTCATCCTCAGCACAGTGTTCTCCTTCATATTTTAGCCTTAAAAAATAATCCTTTTAAAAAGGCCATTGCCCTTTTTTTTTTTTTAATGCATAGGCTTCTGACAACCATGGCATAGTTTTTGGCTTATCTGGATCCTTATTCCTTCATGGTCAAGCAGGAAATGAGGCAGAAGCAATAAGGGTCTGATGAACACAGATCTCAAGATTTCAATTATCTTCCACCCACCACAACACTTCGTAACTGCAAATCTGCTCACTGTTCCTGCAAAGAGCTTGAAAATACTCATCTCCAGTTCTTTCTTCCACAGGAAAGATGTTGCATTGCCCCCTCTTGACCAATATTTACTCATTGTCTCTTCCAACCTAGTTGAAATTTGAATTAAAAATGCTTCACTCTGATCACAGCTTGACTCGAAGCAGCACCACAGCACTTACCGTTTTTGACTGGAGTCATGTTCATCCTTTAAAATTTGCTTCTGCCACTCAGACCTTCAAATCTGACTCAGGATCAGGGCCGGATCTAATGAGGTAAGGGGACAGTCAGCTAAGGATCACAGGGTCTGTGTTCTCTATTGGAGGCTCCATCCTCTTTCTCAGCCAAGCGATAACATCACAGAACAATAAAAGCAACAACTGAGGACTTTCTCTAACCGTTCAGCTGGCTTAAAGTGTTCAGGTGATTTAGGGAACTAGTTAAAAGTGTATCTGAGTTACTGGACTTTAGATAATAAACTCAATAGTTGCATTCAGAATCAAATTATTACCTGGAAATGTGGACTTTAAAGTGGAAGCCCCAAACGGATTTGGTCTAGTTAACCGCATGCTGACAATTTACACACACACATGAAAACTTGTGAAAATCCTTGTGAAAGAAGTGATAATCTTGTCTAATTCTGATTCTGTAAGCTAACCTTCTGAACAGATGCCAAATGAATTGGATAATTACGTTAGTCTGAATCCAGACACTCTGTTTTTATGGGAAGATGCATTTTAACAGATTAAAGGAACGCAAGTGGCAGCACTAATCAGTGAATTAGTCGGAAAGACTGGAAAAGCAGTGTCCATAAATCCAAGACTAAGCATTTTCTCATGGGACCTATTTATTGCATCTTTAACTTTTTCTAGCCGTACTTCTATTTTTATAATACATAAATTTCTATATATAAAACCACATTCTAAATACACCACTGAAGTGATTTTTTTTAAGCAACCTAGAAGTGAGTTTTAGAAAACAAAGATATTTGGCAATGGGAAAAACTATTAATAATGGTTCCTTTTCAATCAACTTGTGTATCTGTAATACATCTCGATCACCTCACAACAATAAAAATTTACTTTCCAGAGAATTAGAGAATTTCAGTTATAAGAAACTATGTAATCCAGGCTCCCAGTTCTAATTAGAACAACTGTAATAATCAATATTGGCTTTTCAGGTAAACCCATGGTGGTGCATATGTATTATTACATAAAAGACGATAAGAAAGTGGTATGTGCAAAATGTTCCCCAAGCCAATAATATGCCTGAATTTCCCAGGAAGATTCACCATTTTAAGATCATGGTACAAATACGCTTATTTAAATGTCTTTTGCCTTAATTTAAGCTAGTTTATCAGATTATACTTAAATTCTTTAGCAAGTCCCATGAAAAAGCAGCCATAAATAAAAGATTTAGGAGGACTAAATAAAGCATACGACCCTAAGCTCCTACAGAGCTTTCAAACAGGGATTGGGAACTTTATTAATTTTCTATTGCTGTTATAAAAAGTTACCACAAATTTAGTACCTTAAGTGAAAAATACCCATTACCAGGGGTTAGGGGGAAGGGAGGGATGAATAGGCAGAGCACAGAGGAGTTTTAGGGCAGTGAAACTAGTCTGTAATGTACTATAACCATGGATACATTATAGTATTTGTCCAAACCCATAGAATGTACAACATCAAAAGTGAGCCTTCGTGTAAACTTTGGACTTTGGGTGATTATGAGGTGTCCGTGTAGGACCATCAATTGCCTCAAACGTACCATTCTAGTGGAAGATGTTGCTAATGAGAGAGGCTCTGCATGTGTGGGGCAGGGGGAATATGGGAAACCTTCCACTCAATTTTGCTGTGAACCTAAAACTGGTTTTAAAAAATAAAGTATATATTTTTAAAAAGACCCGCTTATTATCCACAGTTCTGTAGGCCAGAAATCTGATACAGCATGACTGGGTTCTCTGCTTAAGGTCTTATAATGCCGAAGTCAAGGTATCCGGTAGCCTGGCTTTTTGTCTGTATGCTCTACAGGAGAATCAGCTTCCAGGCTCAAACAGGCTGTTCCACAGAAATCAGTTTCCTGCAGCTGTAGGACCAAGTCCCTGTTTCCTTACTGGATGTGGGCCAGAGGTTGTTCTCATATTGTAGAAGCTGCCCGCATTCCTTGGCCCGTGGCCCCTTCCTTCTTAAAAGCCAGCAGGACAAGCAAATAGGCCTCTTTTCCAGAGAGACTGGGGGTGTGTTTGTAGCTGTCTGTGCAGTGCCCTGAGGTGATAGCCTGCCAAGAACTGTCACTCTGATTGTTATAGTCTTGTGGGACCCAGCAACACAAGCCACCCTGACCACCTGAACCAGGGGTTCAAGGGGCGTCCCCAGGGCAGCAATCACAAAAACAAAGACACTGACGAGAACCAGAGCACCAGACTTGTAAGAGCTCCCCTCTGAGAAGTACTGAGGCTCTGGAAGCTGGACAGAGGGAGAGGGCAAGACAGCGCCCACCTTCTGAGGTCTCTAGAAAAGTTTACAGCCAGCCCTTAGCTGTGCGTTGAATGAGAAGCCTGGCCCTCAGGCCTCAGCTATGATGATAATCTTATAGGTCTCTTTCACAGAAAGACTGAGCTCCTGGGTCTGTTGCCTCTTGCTGTGCCCTGAGGGTGGTGGGTGTTGGAGAACTTTCCCCATTGGTTACAGTCCTATGGGTCTCAGGAGCTTAAGCCTCACTGGCCACTAGAGCCTGGAGATGTAGAGGTGTCTCCTGGCAGCAGCCACAGAGACTGGGGTGCCAGACAGAGGTATGAGCTCCTTTCTGGAAGATACTGTGAGCTGGAGTGAGGCAGACAGAGAATGCAAAGATGGCATCCACTGGCTTCTGTTACCTGAGAGTCCCTCCACAGGCCCCCAGAAGCGTGTCATACCTCAGGCTAATGCTCCTAGACAAGCAAATAGGCCTTTGTCGGAAGACTGGGAGTGTGTTTCAGTCTGCTGTCTGTGCAGTGCCCTGGGGTGGGAGTCTGCCCAGAACTGTCTCTCCAATCCTTACAGTCCCATGGATCCCAGGAATACAAGCCCCCTAGGCCTACAGAGCCAGGCTATCCAGGGGCGTCCCCTGGACTGCGGCTGCAAAAACCAGGGCACCGGAAGTGTGTAAAAGCTCCCCTCCAGGAGGTACTGGCTCTGTGGATCCCGGGAGAGGGGGAGCACGAAGATGGTGCCTGCCAGATTTAGCAAGGCCTAGGGAGAGCTAAAAGAGGGCATTCTCCAGTTGGAGGGTGAAGATGACACCAGTGGAGAGAAAAAAAGAAAAAAGTCTAGAGTAAAAAAAATAATGGCACCAGATTTAGCAAGGGAGAGGGAGAGCGAGAAAATGGCACCCACCAGCGCCTCTGTCCCTGGTCCCCAGGGGCTATCCCAACAGGCCCGGCTGAGCTGATGCTTTAAGATCAGCAGATGAATCTCTCTGATGTAAAATCTGCGTGTTTTTCAGCTACTTCTGCTCTGGGCCCCGGGGAGAGCAAGTCTGAGCACAAGCCCATTAAGAGGCGATTCTCAGGTCGCTATAGCTCTTTGAGTCTCGTAGACACTTGTCCTGTTGGTTTTCAAAGCCAGATGTGTTGAGGCCTCCTCTCTCAGGTGTCTTAAAAGTTGGAGAGCCTAATATGGGGTACAAACCCTTTGCTCCTCAAGGAGAAGCTCTAGGTTTGTGAGTTCCTGCCGGATTGTGGGTCACAGGTTTGTGAGTTCCTGCCAGATTGTGGGTCACCATGCCAGAGGATGGGTGTATGGTGAGACCGCGTCTCAGCCTCTCCTACCCACCTCCAAGTGGCTCTTTTCTCATTTGCTGATGTGAAGCAGCTGTTCAGATAGTTTTCAGAGGAAACTGTTTCAGATTTAGCTGCAGATTCCATGTGTCTGTGGGAGGAGGTGAGTTCAAGATCTTCCTACACCGCCATCTTGGGCCTTCTCTGTGATGTTGTGTGTGAAAATTCTATTTAGCTGTTATCCCCTCATCCCAATGTCTTGAATTGTTATTTAGAGTTTCCACAGTCAACTGGAATATGATTCTAAATAACTTTTTGAAGAAGTATACAAAGGCATTTTGTCTGAACCTTAGTATATATGAAAATGTCTTATTATTGCCTTCACATTTAAAATATATCTCAGCTGGATATAAAACAGCTTGAATGACAAATTTTCTTCTGTCAAACTCTAAATACTTCTCTATCTAATTTTGATATTTAGTGGTAAAAGAGAAGACTAAATTCAGGATGACTTGTATTCTGCATATATGCAGAATTTTCTACCTGAATGCATGTCAGAGTTTGCTTTTCTTTATCATTAAAATTGAAAATGTTTCAAGTATTTTCTAGATGTGGGTCTTTTTGTGTGTGTGTGCGTTTTCTTGTAGCAATGTTACTTTCATCTGTATCCTAAGTTCTGTAATGCATCAGGAATAAATCAGTTTTATATTATTGCTTCTATGATTATTTTGGTATTACCTCCAGGAACACTAACAACTCAGATTAAATCTTTGCTTTCTGACTTATGTGTCATATTCTCTGTTATTGTTTTAATCTTATTTTCCCCAGAATGTTGGAAAAGTGACTTTGGAAGAGCCACTCAGGTATTTTTTTCTACAGCATTGGTACAATTTAACAGTGTCAATTCTGCTATCGCATTTTTAGTTTCCCTGCAATTATTTCTATGTTACTATCCCTTTTTTAAAAAGTTCTATGGACTTCAAATCTTTACCTAGACCTTCCATGTAATTTCTGTTTCTTTTTCATAGAAGTCATTCTGTCTTATTTCCCATTAAAAGATATCAAACAGGGTTTTATAATTTCCTTCTAGCTCTTAGAGGAAATCATTTTCAGGAATTTCTGAGTCCTCAGGAAGATGTTCTCCTACCATTGTTCCACAACATTAACTCATGGCCCCATGTTTGTATGACGCTCCTAGAAAGGTGGAAGCTATATACAAAGGCTGTGTTTTGTATAGACAAACAATGTGGATGAATATTCTTGATCTTATTATCTGTTCATTCCACAACTGTCTCTTTCAGATGGCTAATTTAAAAAAATGAGGCTTTAGATTTTAAAATGAATTTACTTTGTTAAAAGCACTTTTATTTAAGGCAGGTCTTTCAGACCTAAGTGCTCTTGTCCTCCCCACCAGCTTTGTGTTTCCCTGAGTCGAGAGGGATCTGCATTACCAAAAGTTTTGTTATGCCTTGATGGCAAAGCTAATCTTGACTGTCTTAACTACAATTAGCCTGGCCTAATGAGAATTCAGAAAGACCTAGTTTTGAATCTCTACTCTATCACTTTCTAGTTTTATGGCTTTCGGAAAATTTCCTAACCTCATTGAATGAATTTTCTAATCACTTACTTCTCAGTATGGTTGTGTGAATTATATGAAAAGAGATATGGAAAGCTCCCAACACTGGGAACACCACATAGATGAAAATAAGTGGTAGGTTTAAGTATTGTTACAATCCCAGGATGTAATGAGTCACCATCAATTACTCTTTCTTCCTGTTCAGGTTTCCCCCTCAGTGTTGCAGATTTCGACTAAATATAACAAACAAGTTTATACTGAGCGATGAGAGGGGAAGGGATTAAGGTCAGCACTTGGCCTCAATAAGTGGCACAGCCCCAGGAGAGAGACAGTCAACTGCTTTTTCTATTGCTATAGATCTTGAATGTAGGAGCCAAAAGGCAGAATGTGTCTGCTAACTAATTGCAGGCAGAGGCCATATAAACTAACAGTTTCATTTTTCAATCTCATTCCCCTAGGCTCTTTAGTTAGAGAAAATCCCTCACAGTTTATTACAATATGTTGACAGGCATCCTTTATTGTTACCGTGAGTGTGTGTGTGTATATACATGCCTTAATAAGTATTTTAGTGGGAAGCTGGTCTCCTTCAGAGGCTGCTGCCGGATACCATTTGGAACAAAAAGCTATGAGAGTAAAATTTTCCTCTTTAACTTAAAATTCTTGAGGTGTCATTGGGAAAATTTCCAGTGCATTTCTTCCAAATGGTAGTCAAATTCTTGCATGGTAGTCAAATTCATTTGGGAAATACTGGATTGGAAAAAAAATTAATAGTTTCTTTATTGCATTACTACTTAAGACCTATAATATGCTATTGTGGGTCATCAGTCTCAGAAGGAGATATAGCATATATGGTTTCTCACATTAGTGTGACCACGTAGAGAGTTCGGGAGGTGAATGGCTGCAGTGGACATCCTGGATGTGCCTCCTAGAAACCCACACATCGTTTTACTGGCACTGTGCCCACCCCTCAGTTTTTGCTTGTTTTACTGCTAAAATGCCTCACCTGATAATGTCTTCTGAGGGTCGCCCTTGGGCCCTGAAACTGCCTTGCCAGCTGGAAGAACTTGAAATGCATGGAAGTTTATACCCTCTTCCATTCCCATTCCTCCCCCATCCCTGACTCATATCCAGTGACTGACTGGTGTGGTAATACAAAAGCCCAATTCCTTTGCTGGGAAAGGAGGTGGACTCCAGAACTCCCCTTGGATTAGGCTGAGTCTGGGACTTCACTTGAAGTTACATCCTTGCTTGGAGGTCCCCTTCCCTGCCCTGCTTTCTTACTCCCCTACCTCCTAGGGGTTTCTCCCGGGAGCATATCCTTAATAAGTCACTTGCAGAATCTGTGTTTTAACAAGCAGCTCAAGTAATACGATGCAATTTAGTGTTTAAGAATAAAGTAACAAGAAGTATCTATTAATGCATATTAAATATGTCCCAATAAACAGGGTCTTCCACTGTTGTCTACTGGTTCCAGTCTCTATCCTTGCATCCTTCAGACATATTTCCACACTTTCTTTTGAAGACTTTTATCCTTTACTTTCTCAATTATTTTAAGCAATCACCTCAGGAAAGTTTCACTACCAAGGGTAAAATTTATATTAACCTATTTGAATTTCAAATAATGGTATTGGAGCTGGGAGAGACCTTAATGATCATCTATTTTAACCCTGTCATTTCAAAGACGAGGAAACTTAAATTTCGAGAATAAAAGTTATGGCCCAAGGTCACATAGAACCGTTCCAAGTTTTTTGAATCCTAGTCAGATATTTAATCTTTACACAAGGGTGCCCTTCTAATTTTACAGGTAATGATTGAGCAGGAATGCATTATATTTCTGGAGTGTTCATTTTAGCTATATTTCTAGTCACAAAAATCTGATCATTGCTTTATGTAGAGCTCTTATTTAACACTCTAAACTCCACAAATTGAAAACTGATTTTTCTGTTTATCTTGATTGTGAGGAAGGAAGATAATATTTAAAAATGTATATATGCAGGAAACTGCAATAAAAATTACTAATATTTACCATGATTTCACTTTAAAATTTTTAGCTCTTGTAAAAATCATAATAATATTGGCCCCAAAATAGAAAGGAAATTATTTCTTTTGTTCAGAAAACACATCAGTTATTTAAACACTAAGAAGGAACAAATTTCGCTGAAAGGATAAAATATATGTGCAAGTGCCTTCATTATTTCTCATTTACATTTTAGATTTTATATTATATAAAGAATTCAGAGACATTATAGATGTTTGGTGACAAATCAGATCATTCATTAGCTTTCTATTCTTTTCTCGCAACTCAAGCTAATTCTCCTAATAGCTAATGATTCTTCTAATTACATTACAAGCTCTATGAATATTGATCTCAATGCAAATATTGGGGAAGAAAAAGCAAATGAATAAAAGCAAAAGGAAAAGGTAATGCAAATTCTCCTCCTCATGGTCTCCTTTGAGTGCAATGTAATGTTTTTTGATATTTACACCTCAGCATCTCTGTCTCCCTTGTTCTATTATAACAAGACTGATTAAAATATCAGTCCATAGTAATAAAATCAACTTATGCAGTTATTGGTACTGAGACATTAATATCACAAGATGACTTTACATTCTTCCTTCACGGAGTTTGAGTGAGTGGTAACTGTTATTTCAGCCATGTTAAGAACCAGTTTCTTTCCCACAGGACTTCAGAAAATCTTACAGGTTAGGTGGTAACATTTCC
Source organism: Tapirus indicus (assembly GCA_031878705.1). NCBI lineage: Eukaryota > Metazoa > Chordata > Mammalia > Perissodactyla > Tapiridae > Tapirus > Tapirus indicus. Next base: position 36,533,394 of record CM062933.1, on the reverse strand, counting down.
CAATGTTTCCAAATATCAGGAATATAATTTGGAACCTATTGGCCTTAAAAGTTCTTGTTCCATATTATGGAAAATGTGAAAATGGCTCCAAGGTACAGAAAAATCATCAAGCTCTTGGATCAATGTTGTTAACTATCCTTGTCTCTAATTAGGCTAATCTGATAATTCGTAAAGCCTGCCAGTAGACAATTTTACAAATATTTGCCAAGAAAAAGGACATTAAAGAGATTTAATAAATATTGAGCAGGTTTTGTTTTAGGCACTTTCATGCATTATCTCATTTTATCCTCAAAATGACTGTGGAAGACAGATATTATGATTTCTGTTTCTGAGATGAGAAAATCGGACTGACAGAAGTTAAAAGATTTGCTCAACATCTGCAAGTCCACTAAGTGGTAGATCTACGACTTGAACACAGGTTATTTTCTAACTTCAAGCATGCTTTCCAGTATAACAGAGGGCTATGAATTCCAACCAGAGGGGAAGCATATTTTAAAGTTATTTTATCTCAGTTTCTTATTTTTATCAGTATCAGTTTTATTATCAATTTACTCATGATGTGAGGACATGTGTGAGGGTAGTTGGAGTAGTTGCAACAAAACACCTAAGAAGTTCAAACCTGTGTGATTTGGGACAAGTCACTTACAGTTACTATCAATTATTCTCATCTTCAAAATAAAATTAAGATATCTGTTTCTCAGAGTTGTGAAGATTAAATGATAAAGTACCTGGAACAGTATTTATTAACTCTATGATATTGTTCACAGGTAAAATATTCATTTTTGTTCTAAGACTGGATTGAATATTTACTGCCAATTCTCAGCTAGGGAATTTTGTTTTCACAAAATAGCAATGAAATGAGTGTTTCCATATCAGCACACATATTTTATGTTCTACCTGTCAAATCTCATAATTCAAACTCTGCACCCGAAATCCTAGATTTTTAAGAGGAGTGAAGGTATCAGAAATCCAAAACAATGTATAGAGATAATTTTTGTCTGAACATTTTCTATATGCTGATTATATGTTTGTTTAATAAGTCAGTCTTGCCAGCATGAGTAGCTCTCCGAAGATCAAACATGTTAGCTTGTAACTTATAACGTCTATCAACTGTGAATATGCATGGGACTAGGTAGTTATTACTCAATGATTTTGTGAGAAATGGGACATTATTAGTTGAAAGATATCCATTTGTGATCATTGATTTAAAACTTGGCAGAGATAAACCATTTATTCTCCCCGCTGCCACTTTCTTCTTACATAGAACTTAAGAATTTGCATTTGACAAAGCATCTAGATGGATGAGCCAGAAAAATTAAGCACTTTGAATAGAGGGTAGGGCTCAGACAAGCAGAGGTGATATTCTTTTCACAGACTGCCTTCCAAATAGGCTCCATTCTAACAATGACAATTTAAGTACAAGGAGAAAAGATGGTGGCTAGTACCAGTAAAAATGCATTAAACACGTTTCTGCTCTTCTGGGACAATTGGTGCAGGGACTCTACCATATTTTATACTATTGGTTAAATAATTTCTGTCTTTAGGAGTATAGCATTTTTCCTACAATTGTGCAAGGCCCGAGGCAAATCATGTTGCAGGCTGATCCCCATTCTGACATAATTCATACATCTCATTAGCACCTCTGCATTTTTTTTTTTTTAGTGAGGAAGATTGGTCCTGAGCTAACATCTGTGCCCATTTTCTTCTATTTTGTACGTGGGACACCCTCACAGCATGGCTTGACAAGCAATGCATAGGTCCACACCCAGGATCCGAACCCGCAAACCCCAGGCCGTGGAAGAGGACCACACGAACTTAAGCTCTATGCCGTCGGACCAGCCCCTGCACATATTTTTAAAAGCTTTCTTTAACTCTTTAACCCTTAATGTATTTTAAATATTTGTGTGGCTATTTTTCAACTTAGCTATAAATTGCTTAAGTCATAGGATTGCTTTCTACTTTTATAACTGAAACCATTTTCAGTACATTAGAAAAAAAAAAAAAACGAGTATGTGGTTGGCATTCGGTAGATACTTTTTTGCTTGCATGCTGGTTTTTATCCTATGACCCCTTTCCCATTTCTATTCCCTGTGATGTCAGAGCCTCGGGAAACTGATCTATGTGGACTGCATCACCTGGGCCCTCTTGCCCTGTGGCTTCCCATAGGGTTCAGCCAATGGAAGTTGCCAAAGAGGAGCAGAAGGCAAATAAATAGAGAGGTCAGGGGATTTATTCCACCCGATTCCAACCTCAGATTCCCCTGTGATACCTGCCTGGCTGAGCATCTGATTTCCTGTTGTATCCCTTCCATGTTCATTGCTTAGTAAATCACCCCTTCATTAAATTCTTTTAAGTTTAACTCTTTAGAGTGAGGCAACTATTTCTTGTTGGAACCCTGATTGATACAGCATGTTAACATATTATTTAGATCCCAAATCCATCTGAATGTGATATACGGGAGTATCTCTTTAACTGGTGTAATGAAATGTTTTTAAAGAAAAAGAAATCTTGTGTATACCCACTGTCATTTAAACATATTCAAATATCAAATAAGATATAAATAACTAAAAAAGACAAACAAAATGATTTACAAATTAAACACAATTAAAACTATCAACCAATTAAATAGTTAATAACAATATTTTGATATGACAAATGTTTTGCTGCAATTAAATAGTTATTTCAGTCAAATGTGATGCCACAAATATACTTATGAAATTTTATACAATTTTGTGATCCTTTCTCCTTTTAGAATTTTATGGAAAAGACATCACCACCTATGCAGGACTTAAGATGAAACACGTGGGTCCCATCCTGAATCCTTCCTCTTATCTACTCTCTCCCAGCATGCAATTGATCCACTTATTTCTATCTTTAATGCCACAATAACATTGCAAATTACCATTTTCTATATAGTGGATTATTGAATCAACCTAATGTTTCTTCCTCTAATTTGTCCCACCCCGATCTAGCCTCCGTTCTGAATCCTGTGTCATTTTTATAACATGTAAACCTGTTCGTGTCACTTACCTTCAAACCCTCCAATGGCCCTTCACAGCCCCTTTTATAAAGTCAACTCCCTCTGCATACATTCTGAGGCCTCTTGTGATCTGTCCACTATTTGCAACTCCACTTCAACAATAAGCACCCACCATCTCACACTCAGTGGTTGAGACACTGTACCCATCTTGGCGTTCCGCTGTAAGGGGCTCTTTGTTTGGGCCTCCACAATGGAAGTTCTCTCCCTAACATATAATGTCCTTTTAACGTTTTTGCCTGAGATACTCCTCCAATCTATCAGTAGAGCCTCTTCCTCTAAGATTCTTTCTCTCAATCTTACTTGTATCTGGTTTAAATGATCCCATTCTTTCCTCTCGCAATGTTACAATTTTCAGTTCACGTGTCTGTATGCCTGTCCAGCTTCTGTCTAGACAGAAAATGTGTCCATCTTGTTTCCAGGTTTATTTCCAGTGTTTGGCACGTTGTAGGGATATTAGTAATATTTGCTTCATAAACGAATGTATAACAAATGAAACATTGCATTTAAACTCATCATTACATTTCTCAAGATTATTTTCACTATTTTTTTATTTAGGAATTCTCCATTTTTATCTCAAAATATTCAAATCTTAAACTGTTAAAGGCTCAGTACTCATTTCAGAGTTCTTAGTAATTGTATGAAAAGAAGCTTTGGTTATTTTCATCTCTTAACATTTCAGATAATGATAGAGTCTCAGAAAAAGAAAAAAGACCTGAAAATTGATAAAACTAACAGGCAAATTCAAACAAATATTCTCTTACTTATTACTTTTAAAAGAAATTTGCTGGTGTTTTTTATTTTACTAACTAAAAAAAACAGTTTACTGCTATTTTACATTCTATGTACAGCTACAGATAAAAACAAATAAAATTAATTTATTTTAGATTCTTTATAAAAAATTCAGAATGTTGACTAAAATACTATTAATCTTATATTTTCAGCCAAAAATGGGGCACACAATGAAAAATCTACTGTCTTGAATTATAATGTGCCAATCAAAAAATATTTTCCATATATAAGTGTTTCAGAATCTTCTAGAATTGTATTTTAATACTATGTCTCCAATATAATGCTAATTCAAACTATAAAACAAGATGTACACTGTACTTACATTTTTGGTTAAAAAATGAAAAAGTTCCTTGAAAGTAGTCTGGAAGGATAAAAAAATTTTTAGCAGATGTATTTTAGGTGACAAGGTAGCATATATCTTTTCTTTTGAATTATCTATAAATCCTAATTTCCACAATAAGTATGAATTCTTTATTTAATAACAGTTTAAAATGCATCAAATAAAAATAAGTTGCTTCTATGTCATTACAAGTCTGCATAATTCTGTGAATTAAAACAAAGATATTGAGACAATAAATAGATGGAAAGAGCAAACAATGTCTTCAGCATTTCTTTTAAATCAGCTGGATCCCTACAAATGTGAAAAAGATAAAACATTATGCCACAGTGTCTGTTCTTTTTCTCTGGTGTAGCTTGCTGTCATATTGAATGCTAATTTAGGCCATTTTAACCATCCTGATTTGATTGCTCTGTGAATAGATTATTATTAATGCATTAGAGTTGTTTTAAATTTTTTGGTAAGTAAACACACTGCTCTTCCTATTCACAAAATGGCCATATTTGCTTTTATTTCTTCAAAAGCCTATATGGGCAAAGAGTATTCTCTTCTCTAAAGTAAATCTATTCTTACTTATTTTTACTTAGGCTTCTACATACCTTTGGGAAAGACTACCGTGAAAGAAAATTTATTATTGTTGTTATCATTATTATTGATTATTAATTAAAGCCATATATTTGCCAAGCTTTCATGCTCTCATCATTGATCTTTCACAGTAAATTATGTCTATGAAGCAATATTTTATGTAACTATGTCTAATATGTAGTTATGATGACATATGGGTTTGCCAACTTCTTTTATTTTATAATTATAGTAAGTACATAAAAATATGATCCTGGTTTCCTTATTAAATTGATTTGTAGATAATTTCTAAATTGATGCTAACTTGTAAAACCTGAATAAAGCATTATGGACTTAAAATTAAATGCTTAGAGTTGACAATAATGATCCATTTCTCTAACAATCTCAATCCTTATATCATATTGTACATTTAATAGCCACTAAAATTAAGGCCCAAGATTCAGTCAATTCTTAATACCACAAATAAAATTGAAAACAAAGGGAACTCTTCCTAACTTAATAGCATATGTAAAAACTGCTGCAGGATGGTGCTAATTTATCAAGTACTAAATAATAATTATTAGAAATAACAATGCATTGTTCAAAGAAGCTTACTCAACTTGGGAGGCTCATGAGAAAAATAGAATATTGCATCTCCAAAGACATTTATCAAATTCACATCTGATTTTCAATCCTAAATTTGGAATAAAAGCAAAGCCTTTTCAAGGCTGACATACTAAGAATCAGTATAGATATTATACATCAAAAATTGGGGTGGGGGGTGGAATTGGTGAGAATAGACAGAAGTCAACAAACTGGACTAGTAATACTGCAGACTCTGACTCACAGAAAACCTCACCACGCCTCTGGGCCTGAATGTTGAAGCTGTGATTCGTGTATTAGGCAGATCTTTTGCCACTTTCTTAGAAATCACTGCAACCCCACCCTTGTAAGAGGCAAATGCAGACAGCACATGGGAGTCCATGCACACTAATAATTTATCTCCAGTCCTACTGAAATTTACCACCATGATTTTAAAATACAATTACAGGCAGCATTAAAAATAAACTTGGAGATGTGAAAATGTTATATTGGCCACTTATTAATTAAGAGGCAGATTCATTACTTGATAATCTCAGGTCCCTGGACACATGAATATGCACTGCCAGTCTTGGACTCTGTGCTTGTGCCACTGGTGTAGTGCATGATTGAGGGCCAAGCTTGGAGCCCTGGTGGGTTGCTTGGAGTGCCAAAGAAATTGATCCAAATCTAAAAGCAGCTGAATGGATTAGAGATCAGGAACATCAATGGCCTCCCCTGTCTGCTCCACACACTTCTTGGCTTTTTCAGAATCAGCCCATTAGGTCACCAGAGGGAACCATCACTGCACACAAGAGAGTCAAAGCATTTGTTAATATCTTTATGATAAAAATATTTAAGTTCTATATTTGGTTGACCCAGATGCAGAATTTGTTGTTAGTACCATGAAGTCAATTCTGACTCCCAGCCACCCTGTGCACAGCACAGAGAGACCTTGCCTGGTCTTTTTGCACCATTCTCTCACCTTCTGGCACTATATCAGACAATGTTCCACTGATATTCATAGGGTTTCCATGGCCAGTTTTTGGGGGAAGAGGGTGGCCAGGTCCTTCTTCCTAGTCTTCCTTAGTCTGGAAGCTCTGTTGAAACCTGTCCATCATGGGCAACCCTGCTGGTATTTGAAATACTGGTGGCATAGCTTTCAACATCAGAGCAACACACAGCAGCCACAGTGTGACAACTGACATCAGGAAAAAACAGCACTCCCTGGGGAACAAAGGCTTTGTCTCATTGAACTTGGCCTGTTACCTTCTAGTAACTAGAGAAAGGCCACTACTGGATTCCACATATAGAAAGGGCTACAGGCTTAACATTTTTCCCACCATTTACTCAGTTGTTTTTTCTTTGATTCAAGCTCAATGCAGTGAATTTATCCTTTCCTCCAAGACATTTGAGCTAAAATGAAACTAGGATACTCTGAAAATGCTGAGAAATGGATTATTCATAATTGTATCTGACATGGTAAAAAGAAATGAAAGCACTGGGCAAAGCTCTGAGATACTATGGTTCTTGGTAACTCCAGTTTCGTTGTGTCAAGTCAGAGACATGAAAAAACAATGCAATAATAAACAGAACATAGTATATCTCCAAAGCAAATCAATGATTTCATTTGCATATTTACAGCAATGGAGAACATTGTTCAAAAGAGAGAACAAACAAATATTTCATAGAGAAGTAAATGAGATTGAAGTCAGAGAAACAGAGAGAGTAAAGAAAATATCAATTCAGTATTTGTTGCTCTAAATAGCAGTATTCACACAGATAAGTCAAAGAGCCTTAATGGTTTACTTTATCTAGGCACATGCCATGGAAAGATCATAAGGGTCAAATCTCAACCACGTAGTTTTAGATATGTATAGATTTAGATAAGGGACAGATGGAGGTTAGGCTTCCAGGGGTCCACTGAAATATAAGTGGACATAGATTGCAGGGTCTGCCCATTTCAAAACCACCCCCACAAAAATAACAGCAGGGAACAAGACAAAATATCTTGCAACACACTGGACATAAATTGGAATCTAACCCAGGAAGGGCCATTTGGATTGAGGGAGCATGTAAACAGTGAGATTAAGTCCATTTACTTCTGTGTGCCTGGGCAACAGAGCAAGCTGGGCTGCAGTGAGAAAATTACAAAGCAGATGAACAGAGCGGGATGTGGATTAGGTAAGTGTCCAGGTTCTTGGTTGTTTTCCAGCCTCAGTCATCTTGTCACCAGTAATCCTTCCAGTGGTCTAACTGCTCTCTTGTCATGGAGAAAACGTATTTTCCCGTCTTGTAACATTAGTGCCTTGAGTCAAAATCACTTTAGGAAATATAATTTTTATGTATTTATTAACTTCTAGTCTTGTCCATAGAACCACACCAGTATCAGAGTTTATCAGGGTAGATTTTTAGTTTGATTAGAGTGTTAGTAACTTTTATCCAGAGAAACAGAAAAAATAGGAGAGAGGAGATTTAGGAGATTTAATATAGGAATTGGCTCCTGCAGTTATGGAGGTTGAGAAGTCCCACAATCTGCCAAGCTAAGAAACCAGGAAGCCAGTGGTATAATTCAGTCCAAATCCAAATCCCCAAGAATCAGGGGAGCTGATGGTGTAAATCCCAATCCAAGTCTGAATGCCCAAGAGCCAAAAGCACCAATGTCCGAGGGCAGGAGAAAATGGATGTGCCAGCTCAAGAAAAGAGAGCATTCACCTTCCTTCACCTTTCTGTTCTATTGAAGCCCTCAATGCATTGGATGATGCCCACTCACACTGGCGAGGGTGATCTTCTTTACTCAGACTACTAATTCAGATGTTAACCTCTGCCAGAAATATTCTCACAGACATACCCAACAATAATGTTTTACCAGCTCTCTGGGCATGCCTTAGCCCAATCAAGTTGACACATAAAATTAACCACCATAATTAGTACTCCAATTTTAGGTTATTAGTATTATTGGGAAGAGACTTGGTAAAGAGTATCATACACTACCATGTCAACTGAATTGTGCTAGGCATATCTCTAAGAAAAGCTTAGTTTGGGGGACTGAGATCATAAGTGATTGAATTTTCTCTCTTTTTAAAACATTTTCTGAATTTTCAAAAGTTTTCACATAAGAATATATTATACAAATAATCAGAGAAAACAGCACAAAGTAAGATATCACAGTCCTGCCTCTCCAAATAAAGAAATGGACTTTATTCAAACAAGGACTGGACGTATTAAAAAAGAAAAAGGCTGGCTTTAGTCAACATGTCTGGAGACCCTAAAGAGTTAGGATTCTTTAGTAAATGACATGACATAATAAATATTTATATCACTGTATTTAATTTATTATATGGGTGAATACTTCTATAAACATAAACTGCCAGAAAGGAAGAACAAAGGGATGAGAATTATAATAACTGAGGTAGGATAAATAATGGCCCCCAAAGATATCTAGTTTCTAATTCCTGGAAACTGTGATATTACCTTATATGGCAAAAAGGGACTTTGGAGACTTTATTAAGTTAAGGATTTTGAGACTGGGAGATTATCCTGGATTATCTGGGTGGACCCTAAACACAATCACTTGTGTACTTATAAGGGAGGCTGAGTAAGATTTGAAACAGACAATAGACAGAGGAGAAGCAATGGACCACAGAGTAGAGATTGGAGTGATGCAGCCACAAGCCAAGGAATGCCAGAAGCCTCAAGAAGCTGGAAAAGGTAAAGAGCAGATTCTACCCAGGGCAGAACCTCTGGAGGTGACACAGCCCTGCTGAAACTTTGATTTCAGCCCAGCAAAACTGATTTTGGACTTCTGATCTCCAGAACTGTGAAAGAATAAATTTCTGGTTTGCAGTAATTTGTAACCACAGATCTAGGAAACGAATACAATAACCAATTATAACTAATATCAATTATTCTTTTTCAATTATCAAAGGTTTATTGAGCAACTATTGTGTACTGGGCACTATGGTATGCCCAGAGCTACCAAGTTGCACCAAACGTAAACCACCTGCTCCCTGACAGAGTTTGCAGTCCAGTGAGAATCAGGTAATGAAGCTAGGGCAGAAGCCTGCACCTTATTCATGCACAATGTGAACTGCACCACTAACAAGAACTTGGAGGGCTCAAAGCCCTGAGTTTTTCTGCCAGGTCATTGCTTATGCCGTTCTGCAGGGCTGACATGCCTGACCAGGCTTATCGATAATATAATAGTATTAATTGGCTGCCTACTCTGACAACGACTTTTTACGTGTATTGTGTTCTAATTCTACTCCAAACTTTCAACTCAGATACTATTATTCCTATTTTACAGAAGCTGATAAAATATTTACATTTGTTTAATTTTGCTACATTTTTCTGAGCTTATTAATAATAAAATTCTTACCATTATAAAATACCACAGACTGCACACAGAACACAAATATGATACAAACAAACAAAAAAACTTGGAGCGTTTTTTAATAAAATAGTCATTATTAAAATTCCAGAAATATTACAGTTCTGCTTTTGTTAAAAAAAAATCCAAATATTCTTTTAAGATTTTGGTAGATTCAGTCATCAAAGCCGTGATTCCAATATTAAGTTTCAGCCAAAGTATATTTGTGTTGATTCTTCAGGAAAATAGCTTTGTGGTAATAAATTATGATTGGATAATTTCAAGATAATTATTAAATAACTCTTCTGGTTATAAGCAAATATAAGGCTAGAAATTAAATCCAGTTAATGATAAGTCCTCAGTGCTATATGCTAAGTTATTTTGGCCTAATATGGTAAGTTCAGACAATAGTCCAAAATTTTTTTTTCTTAATATAATTTCCAAGGATCAAAATACTATTTAAATGTGGATGATAATGTGGTGCATTTTACATGCTTCATGCCTTCAAAAATAGAGCAAATGAATACCAAATCTTAAATTATTTGGAAGACTATACATATTACAATGCATGGGAGGGGGGTGTTGACAGAAACAGATAGCAGTTTTGATGGTTGGAATAATGCTATGAGATTAAGGATAACATTTTCTCTAAAATTCAGATGGCTAGCAAAGGAATTCCTTAGAAGTTTATGGTGATGATTAAGTGAAAGAACTCTACAATAATGCCTGGAGCATGCCAAGGGCTTAAGATATGTTAGAAAGTATTAGAATATACAAAATTGTAATTTAATGTTCTTTGTAAGAAAAAAATATTATCTGATATTAGTAACTAACATAGGAATGGTCTGCTGTAATTCCAGTCGAATGCTTAATGTGGTTTAGATTGTTCTCTAATGGACCAGCTGTCTTGTCACCAAGCGCCACGAGTTTTGGAATTAGTCAAATCAAGTTTAAAACCTAGCTGTGCCATTTACCAGCTGGGTAATCTTGGGTGATTTTTTAAACTTTTCTGATTATCAGCGTGATCATTCTATCTACAATGGAGACTCTATTATACAGCAACACTGATATTATTAAGTAACATAGTACAGTGCCAATGGAGTGCCATGGGAGTTCAATCAGTGATAGCTATTAATAAATAATAATAATGATAATAATGGCAAAACATTTAGTCTGTAGTGGAAATGCAATATACTTGTTTGTTAAATGAATAAGGGTGCTTTTCAACCTAAATATGATGCAATTTTAAGCTAGTGAAGAATGTGATCTATATGCATTGTTCTTCGTATTTCCCACAGCAGGGACCTCAGAGAAAGGCCCATAAGAGGTTTTGATAAACACTTGTTAAAATGCTTTTTACCTAAGATTTTCTCTATGATCTGACAAGTGTGCACAACATTTCTTAATCTCCCCACAGAATCTCAGATTTGCAAGAGACCACAGAGGTGAATCTCAACCAGTGCAGAAAATCAACCTCCAATATTTCTGATTTAGGATTAGCAAAGTTCTAGCTGAATGTTTTCATAATTATGGACTACTACTTCTCAGTCTCTTCCTTTTTGAAAGAGATAGCTCTATTTTTGAAAGATTGTTAATATATTTGGAAAAAATCTGATTCTTCATAACCACTTCCCTTCAGCCAAAACACGTCCCTTTGCGCATATTTCTATGATGGGAGTTACCACATTGCATTATGCTTCTTCTTTTTTTTTTTTTTTGTGGGGAAGACCAGCCCTGAGCTAACATCTGTTGCCAATCCTCCCCTTTTTGCTGAGGAAGACTGGCGCTGGGCTAACATCCGTGCCCATCTTCCTCTATTTTATATGGGACGCCGCCACGGCATGGCTGACAGGCAGTGCGTCGGCGGGCGCCCGGGATCCGAACTCGCGAACCCCGGGCTGCCGAGCGCGGACTAAACCGCTGCGCCACCGGGCGGCCCCAATGCTTCTTCTTTTTACATATCTTTTTTCCCTCCTAGACTTAGAGCATTTTTAAGGTAAGAACGATGTCACAGCTCCACTTGTGTTCTCAAACCACACAAGTACCTGACATGCAATACATGTTAAATAATTTTATTGAGTGACTGAACAAAAGATTCTTCTTTCTGAAGCCACATATAACAGTTAACTCTTTGTTTTCATGACAGATAGCAAAACATCTTATATTACTTTCATTGCTTGTTTCTCTTAAAACATCATTTTTAATTGCTTCTGATGTATGATTCCAGCATCTATTTGAAATAGTATTCCTCCCATATCCCTTACTTTCATTATTCAGCTTTCTTTTTTGGTAACACCAAAGAGTTTGAATAAAAATGGATTCAGAAATATTTATTGAGTCAACTGAGATGAGGACTGTAAGTTCCATGCCCCTTTTTCATATAGCTGCTTTATTTTCAGGAAATGCAAGCTTATTTGAAAATTTGTCTGTTTCTAATTAGTAACATGATGATGCTTTGGGAAAATAATGAAACTTTTCTTGAAACAAACAAATAAAAAAACCCTCAACATATCGTTTTCTCTATCATCCTAAAAATCTAGATAACTTTATGAGAGCAAAGAAAAAAGACGAATATTTAATGTTCAGTTTTGGTTTGTTTTCCTTTCCTATTACTAATAACATAATTCATTTAATCATACTGATAGTCTGTAAGGTATAGTTATTATTCCTACTTTTTAATATTTGTAAACAGTTCTTGACACACCAGAAGGGCTATATATAAAAATAATAACAAACAATAAAATCAACCAAATACTCAAAATTAGCACACACACAAAAGTATGCCATATATATACAGTTGCGCTTTTTCCATTTTTCAAGTAATTCAGGAAAATTATTTTCATTTACACACTCATGACTATTTAATATTTTACCTACTCATAGATAGCTTTCCTACAAACCCATTCACTTTTTTCTACATACATTTGCTTTAACATTAAAATAATAGAAATAAAAACCAAAAACAGTTTTTTACTCCAAAATTTGTTCCTAAAAGAGAATATAAATGTTCTCATAAAACAGAATGCTGGATACAATGTGAGCATTCATATAGCATAAAGATCCCTCCTAAAGTAAAATAGAATTCAAAAATATGTAAAAAATGCACCAAGGGGTTTATCCAGAGACACAAGGTTGGTTCAATATTGGAAAATCAATCAATGTAATCCATTTTATTAACAAAGTAAAGATGAAAAATTATACGATAATATTAATTGATACAAAAAAAGCAAATGACAAAGATCAACATCCATTCACAGTAAAGACTCTTAGAAAAATAAGAATAGAGGAGAACTTCCTTAACTGATAAAAGCATCTACAAAAAATCTACTGTGAACATTTTTTTTTTTTGCAGGGGAAGATTCACCCTAAGCTAACATCTGTGCTAATCTTCTTCTTTTTCCTTCCTTTCTCCCTGCCAAAGCCCCAGTACATAGCTGTGCATAGTTGTCAGTTCTTCTGGTTCTTCTATGTGAGCCACCACCATGTCATGGCCACTGACAAGATAAGTGGTGTATCTCGGGGCCGAGAACTGAACCCAGGCTGCCGAAGCAGAGTGCCCCAAACTTTAACCACTAGGCCATCAGGACTGGCTCTACTGTGAACATTTTTATTGATGAAAGAGTGAACGTTTTCCCACTAAGGTTGGGAATAAGACATGTATGTTCTTTCTCACCACTCTCATTCAACATAGGGCTGAAAGTTCTAGCCAGAGCAATAAGGCAAGAAGAGGAAATAAAGGGCATACATAGCAGAAAAAAAATAAAGAAAACTGTCATTATTTGCAGATAACCTAAATATTTATGCAAAAACATGTAAAAATCAATTATGTTTTTATACACTAGCAATGAATACATGGACATTGAAATTAAAAACAACACATGATTTACAGTCACTCAAAAATGAAATACTTACATGTAAACCTAACAGTACACGCACGGCCTTTATGCTGAAAACTGCAAAATACTTAGGAAAGAAATTAAAGATCTAAATAAATAGTGAGACATATGTGTTCCTGGATTGGAAGACTCAACATAGTAAAGATGTCAGTTTTTCCCAAATTGATATACAGGTTTGTGTAATTCCTGTCAAAGTCTCAGCAAGATTGTTTTATAGATATAGATAAGATTATTCTAAAACATAAAAGTTAAAAAAGTGGAGAAAATCAGAATGGGAAAGTTTGGTGAAAAACTCTAATCTTTAAGTATTTGAAGGGCTATTGTCTGGAAGAGGGACCAAATACATTCCCCATGTCCCCATGATGTGGAACTAGGTTTTAAAGAAAAAAATGTATAAAATTTTATGTTAGGTTAAAATGAAGAAGTTGCTCCTATGTCAGTCTGTGAAGTACGAAGATAGGATACACTTCCCCATCAATAGAGACGTTCAATTGTACGTCACCTTAGTGGGAAAATAATAAGGGAATTTGAGCATCAGATCGAGAAATAGATGAAAGTCAACATGAGCTAATAAAATTACGAGGATATAAAAATGTTCACGATGGAAAAAAAAGGTAGACTAATTCAATTCTAAGATCACTTCCAATCCAGACACTGCTTTGATTTCATGTCAAAAGGAAAATGTTATCTCTACATTCGATTTGGACAATCTGAGATTTAGAAGATGTAAGTACATAAACTAAAACATGAGGGAAAGCATTATAAAAGAATCACCACAATTTCTCCATCACTAGTGAGTCCTCAGCAAACTATCATACATTCATACATGAAAAGAATTCTGAACTTTTTTCCAAGCTGTATTTTCATCTTATTTGAACCAGCAAAAGGATCTTATATGTATTTGACTCTTCTGGCCAGTACCTTTCATAGGCTTTTTAGTGGGATATTGGTGCTTCATGCTTACTCCATGGCTGGCTTCTCACATACTTTATGCAATAATATATCTTTCTTGTCTTTTCAACTGGTAACATCATTTATAGCTACCTAATCAATTGTTCTCCATGGACATTCTTATATTATTGGGTTTTCTCAGGAAACATATTTGTAAACACACCATTTAAAAGTATAAGAATTATTACCATTTTTTCCTAGGCATCTACTAGGTTAGTAATCGAGTATCAACTTGAAAAATTGTTTTCTAATTTATACTTTTCCTCAAGAGGCCCTATTTTGGGCCATTCTAACTTACATTTCATTTTAAAACTCTCTAATGTAGGGGAGGAACTACTATTCCTCTACCCTTCAGGTCCCTCTGGCTAGTCTAAGAATTAAATTGACATGAGACAGAATAACAGGAGGAAATCAAACAAAGTTTAATAACATGTATACATGGGGGAAACCCAGGAAATCTGAGTAACTCACCAAAAAGGAGGAAGCCACTGCTTTAAATACCATCTTCAGCTAAGGACAAAGGAGGATGTTGGGGGTAGTGGTTTAGAACTTCAACTTTTAGAGGAAACCAATTTCCACAGAGATGGAAAAGCAAATGTCTGATAAACAAATGTTGCCTTTGCCTGGTAAAGACATTGATAGACAGAGAGGACTTCGATTAAATGGTCATTGTTAGTTTCCTCCCTGTCTATTACATCTAGTTTATACTGTACTCAAGTTATCTTATGGTATTATCTCCTTCCCGGAACGGGTCTTCTATCTTAAATTATTTTAGGCAGTTAGGGGGAAGGTTGGAGTGTCTTCCTGAGTCTTTTGTTCCTAAAAAGTAATGAAGCCAGAGAGACACATTTTGGGGTGGCAAATTCTGATCCCACACACTAACTTTGTCTTCTAAACATTTGGTACTACAAGAAATATTTTTAAAAGCATATACATATTGCTAAATCGTGATAGGAACAATTGAGAATAAAAGGTAATCTCAGTTCCATGATTGCTGTGAATTAGAAGGCATAAAATATCAGTAGGCACATGGGAGAAATAAAGAAGAATATTATTAATTGACACAGTTACAGTAAAGAAGTTAACCTCAATTATAAATTATATTTATATTATATATTATAAATTATAATATGTAAATTATATAATAATTTATATATAGTGTAAATTATTATATAAATATAATATATAAATATAATAATTTATATTATGATATAAATTGTAATTATATTACAATTATATCTCCATTGTAATATAATCATCCATAACATTTTCAGGAGGAAAGAATCTTCACACTATACATTGCATTTGTTGATTTTTTTTCCTTTTAATCTTCAAAATGTTTTAGCATTGCCAAAAAAAATTCCAATTTCACTTAATATTGTTAAAACATTCAAATAAGTCACTGTAATTCTTCTGATTGTTCCTAATCAAACAACAAACCCTCTTACAACTTCATACTAGTGAAAATAGGTAATAATTTCACTTTTCACTTTCTGAATAGTCTCTCCCAGATTGCTCTACATTCCACCACACTCTTAGAGGGAAAAAAAAGAAAACCTACGTGGAGTTCATTGTTCATTCAGGTGCCTAGCAAAATGCCAGCTGAATTCCTTTGTTCAGATACCATTTCACTGCCAATTGTTTATCTATCAAGCAAGTTTAAAAGCATAACATTACATTTTACCTGTCTTTCTGCTCCATAACTGACCTTATCTTCATCTAATGAAATCATAGCCTAACCCCCAAGCCATCAGTCCAGCATTAATACGCATCCATATCTAATTCAGTGTTCAAAATGTCTCCACACACTTGGCCCAATTGTGTTTCAAAAGCTCAGGCTTTGTGTTTTGGAATTTCACACTGTATTTAAACAGTAAAGAAGGTGTTTAAAAGGGCCCTATCAGCTTGTCTGCTCCTACTTTGATTTGCCTTAAAATTGCTATAATCAAAAAGGAAACTGTTTGATGAACCATGACCCTCCCATCTTTTCACGATTTATGAGGGAGAGATGAAAATGGTGTTAAAAATTACTCCCATCCTAGAAAGCAGTGAATGTTTAACCTCACCTTTGTCAAGACAGGAGACTGTGTTTGTGTACTGAAAACTGTTGTCCTGCATCTTTCTGAAAAAGCTAATTATCTAATCATTCCTTCTCAGTTATCTGCTTCCTCTAGTGTTCACATATTATCTAGAGGACTATTTTCTGGACAAAAACACAACTCACAAATTTACAGGCAAGAATAACCAAATTCATAACCCTGTATCTCCTAGTACTCAATCTATCCAAAAGAGTTGGCTCTTCTTTGCATATTTTTTGAAGCAATATTAAATTACACAAAATACAGTTTTTAATTACCAAAAAGCCATAACTCTAAACCTGAATTTCATGCATTTTTAGGAGAGAGGAAAGGACAATTAACAAAAATAAGCTAGAATCTACAAATCCCGATTACGTAGAAAGGGAGAAGAAAAGGATGGAAAGGGAGAGGACAGGGAAGGAGATAGGAGTAGGAGGATGGGAGAGAGAAAAGTTAGAGAAAGCAGAGAAATGAGTACTCAGAGAAAAGTCGAGGCGTGGTGTGCTTCCTTCTCTAAGCCAGACACCGCTGCCTGGAGTCAGTCAGAAATCAAAAACCTCACAACTTCAACCTCACTGGAGCTAAGACAGGAATTCAAATAAATGAGAAACTTTAACAACCACATCCTGTGCTTCACTATCCAAGTAACCAGGCCACAGTAGGGACTTGGTAATTTAGTAATTTGATTCCTTCAAACTATTATCTAATTTCTTCTTTAAATGTGGGCTAAACTTTCTTTTGAAATACATTCTCTGAGCCCCTCTGCTATCCCCCTTGGAAATGAACAATGGAAGTGTGCTTAATACTTGGCAAAGGCTCAGCTGAATGAAATAATATGCAAAGGATGTTCTAAAGGAGTTGCAGATAATCTATTCCTACTGGTCTGCATTGTTTTGGTCCCCATTGCTTGATTTTTACTACTTGTGCTTACTGAACATTTAATAGCAGTGTAAGATGTCAAACACTCAAGAAGATTGTAAGAAACATCCCTAGACTACTCAGTGTATAAAGAGATACTGTTGAGGAAGCACTTTCAGCATCTTAATATAAACTCTTTATCATGATCCATGGGAAAGAAAGTGTTCTCGGTATTAGTACCAGGAATAGTTGCACTTTGCCTGAGTAATAATTTTATTTTCATCTTTTGGATTCTGAGAATCATGTAACTCTTTATGTTTCTCGATTTAGTTCGGGTACCACAAACACTAAATCAAATTCATATTTCACAAATAGCAAACACTTGAGACATCTTGGCACTTATTTGGGTAACAATCTTACTACTGGCTTCAATAATTCAATATTAAGCTAATTTTTGTAGTTTCCAATCCATTATCCAACGTAGTGGAATGTAAATTG
Source organism: Tapirus indicus (assembly GCA_031878705.1). Lineage (NCBI taxonomy): Eukaryota > Metazoa > Chordata > Mammalia > Perissodactyla > Tapiridae > Tapirus > Tapirus indicus. The sequence goes on along the minus strand of CM062933.1, from coordinate 36,515,438 downwards.
GAGGAAATAAAGGCATTGATTGGAGAAAGCAGAAAGTAAAGGTGAGAAAGAGGTATTTTAGCTAAATCATTCTGGCCCAATCATGTTCTCAGTTTTTAAACCTTCCTTTATTCTGATCTATTTAAAGATGATTTTAGAAAATTAAAATATACTTTTACATCAGTTAGAAATGTGTAGGGCTGAAAGTAAGAAAAAGTCATATAAACATGGACTTTCTGATAATAAGCAATTTATTTTTCTTATGCCATATCAAGATCAGGGTTGGGCAAGCAGATGTGGTATAACCAGACCTCGTATAACTACTCTAGGAAGTCTTGATGTTGCAGCTTCATTTGTCTTCCTGATTGACAATTTTTATGTGGTCTCAGAATGACTGCTTGATTTCAGGTATGAAATCTAGTTTTCAGGCAGAAGGAAAACACAAAGATAAAAAGGACATCTTCTACAGGGACTTCATTCTATATTGACCATAACTGAGTCACTAGGCCACGTTTAGCTGCAAGGGAAACTGGGAAATAAAGTATTTTAAGTCTAATCTCCATTAAATGAAGAAGAAGGAGAAGGGGATTAGACTGGGTATTGAATGTGCCAAAAAAAGTATATGTCATATTTTATTAGTATATTATTATAATATACTTATTTGGGGGATGATTATTGACATGTAACATTTTTGAGTCTTATCTTTTTTCTTATCTGCAAAAGGGGTAATAATTTCCATTTCAAACAATTCTTGTGACTATTAAATGCAAAGTAATATTTGAAAGTGCCTGAAATATAATATATGCTCAATAAATATTGGTTTCCTTCTGAAGGTAAGTATTCAAACAGAGGCCATGAAACTATTCACTTAAAATAGTCAATTTTAAAGAACAATTTCTAAAGCAAAGAAATCTGGGAAAAAATCTAGTCTAAAATGTAAGCATCATTCTATGCCAAGTACTAAACTAAGTATTATACACATTTCATGTGTTGGCTGTAATTTAAGAATTTAACATAACACAGCGTGCTTTTCTGGGTAGTATGACTAATGCATAATAAGCTGAAATACACTTATTTCATCAGCCTTTAAAAATCAAGAAAAACACAAATTCATATTTGTGGATTTTCTGTTAACATTTAAGGGGTTGAATGTAATAATGACCCACTATTCCTTTTTTTCCATTGTTATATGTTTATTTCAGCTGTTGAAAGCTGTGCCACCTCCCTCTGGGAAGAGAAGAAATTCTAAAGCGCACATCATGACATAGTGTATCAGAAAAGAAAAATCGGTTCCTGAAAATATATCACGAAATCAATATATTTCCACAAGTGACCAACTTAATCACCCAAACCGCTAGTCAAAAGAATATCAATTGAAATGCCTCTCTGTCTTCAAAACTCAGAGCCTGCTCAACAATACATTGACCATTTTATAGAAGTAAGTAGATCTGGAGAGCTATGTATTGACTTGAAAGGAAAGCATTGCAAGTCTAGCCAGAAGCTGCAATGCCTGAGCTTAGAAGTAATCAATAAGAAAAAAAAAGTATTCATAGTTCTATCTATCTATTACTGTCAAGTGTATTATGGTGATCCTTTACATTCTAAGAGTGGCATAAATGTAGCAAGAATAAATTTTCTATTAGATAATGATGCTATCTGGCTTTACAAAAAACCCTCAAAAGTTGCAATTTAGTGTTCTGTCAAAAATAAAAAAGAAATCTTTTTCTACTACAATAGGTGCCAAGAAAGAACCATGAATTTTAGAGAAAGATAATATGTATATGAAATATTTAAAGTTCTTTTTCAAATATCTCTTACTGAAGATTTTTTTCACTGTGGTCTAAGAAACTACTTATTAGGAACAGAAAACAACATTTTCCCATCTTTCTTTTTCAGAAAAAAGGTGAAATAAAGATGAAAATAACTTAGCTAAAAGTAAACTAACACAATTTGCCTGTTCACTTGGTAAAACAGAAGTACTGCCATCATGTCATTCTCTCTATGAGGGACACACCCCTACCTTTTCCATTTGACAAAAGGACTGCTCTCATTTCTGAAACTGGTCCAGCACTATCAGTAGCTACTTTAGGTGGAAGAGAGTGATCCCCTCTAGAGAGTGCTATATGGCCCACAATATCCTTCTTTTGGAGCATCTGTTCTGATAAAAAGAAGAAGATTGAGACAATAACTCTATTGTTTCTTTATCAGAGTTGTGTCTGCACTCTGTCAAACCCTTCTGCGTTATCATGTGCTGCCTACCCAGCTGAGTCTATTATTCTATCAATTTTAAATTAAGCCACAACTTTTGTGGGTCTTTAAGCTAAGGATTAAGACCCAAACAATCAGATAAATAATAATAAATGCTTCTTTTTATAATTCCTTGCATTTGGTTTATATTCAGTTTATATATTTCATTAGGGATTAAGCTCTTCATTTTAAATTCTTAAAATGTTTGCACCAAATTAACGTGGACAAATCCTTCAGTAATAACGTTGTGCAATACTTCTATCGCAGATATCAGCTCTGACATGCTCCCAGCTTCTGACCTTAGACAGGTTACTTAACCTCTCTATGCCTTAGTCTCTTCAATAGTCTCTTTACCCTCACTTCCTAACCATGGGGGCATGGCTGTGATGGTACTTGTTCTAGGCCTATAGTTACAGTTGACCTGTCCAGGCAGGTCATCTGACCTGAAGCACTTACCTTGGTGCCAGGCACATTTTAAGTGTTCAATTTTTTTACTCTGAAGAAATCTAGGAAATTAATAAAAAATACAACTATTGATAACCAAACTTGGTATCAAGGGCAGTTATTAAAAGTAGAAATTATAAGGATATAGGGACTCAGCCAGAAAGCATGTTAAATGTAGACTGGGGACATTAAAAGGCATTGTGGAGGGAGATAGGGATGAAGGAAATGAGTACCACTTCCAAACTCCCTTCACCCACAAAAGAGGAGGATGGAGCTGAGGAAAACTCTAGATGAAGTATGAGAATCTTGGAAAAACTGATGTGGAGCAAGTTCTGAAAAAGAGCACGAGGAATCTGCCTCATCAGGAAATAATGAAAGTAGTTTCTGTTTAAAATGCAACAGTCAATTAACAAACAGACAAAAAAGATAGGCGAGCCACCAGAGATCAGGCTTCAGAAAGCACAGGAAAACCTGGAGGACGGAAAGAAATTGGAATGATGATTTAAGCTGGGAGAAGTCAAATAAAACAAACTAAGGATTTTATAACAACCATCATGTATGAACATGCAGATATGTATACATATTTAATATAGTTGTGATTAAATATTAAAAGTGTCTAAGAATTATTTAAATAGCCAATAAAATATTTTCTTTGACAAAAATATTTGAAGCCCACCACAAGAAGCTTATCAATGAATTTTCTTTTTATTAGTGGTTATTTAGTGTTCTCTATTTCTAAAATTATTTTTTTCTGCTCTTCTCCCATTAGTTATATCATTTTGCTTTTGATGTTTGAAAATATTGTATAGAACTTGATACAAAATATCTCAAATTAAAAGTAGGAAAATAAAATATTCGTGTTAAATTTGTTAAATATTCCGAAGAGAAAACACAAAGCTATTTCTTAAAAAATTAATTAATGGAATTCTACTCAGAGTCTTACAATAAGTAGATAATCTCTTCTAGACATCAGATTTAGAAGCCACAAGCTTTTTCCTATATGTTTCACAAGAGAAGTGCTTAACATTTGTAGCATGAGCACCCCAGAATCTTCCATGTGAGTCCAGTATAGATGTAATGAGGGGAAATGTCAATAGTCAAGGAAATTCAATGTGCTGCTCTTCTGGATTTACTCTCTTTGTAGCCCTGCAGAAAAACTGCAACCTTGTATGGAATTTAGGATTTATATTTGCCAGAAAAATAGTTTTAAATAGTGAATGAATACCATCTATTTGTTCTGCTTGGACTGTTGTGGGCAAGTATAACATATATAGGAAAAAAATTTACTGGATGGCAGTTGAGAATGCATCAGATACTAGATGGAGGGCAAAGAAGAGGAAATTGATGGCAGTAATAAACCTTGTAATAATTGTGTGTCCTAAAGAGTAACACTCTGGGATATGCAAAGGAGATGGGGAAATGGAGAGAAATGTTGACTCTACATGTGCAAGAGATCAAGAGAAATTTATTCCACGTTTTCAGGTACTTGGCAAATATTCGCCTCAAATAAATAGAAGTTGAAAAGAAGAAAATGAACAAATGTTATGATATTACACCCTACATAATCTAAAGGGAAACCATATTTTAAAAATAATTTCAAAATAAATAGAAAATCATCATCTTCTATTAAAAAACAATCAGGATTACAAAATACTCCAATGGGGGTGGGGATAGACTAGACAACTCTGTGAGTGACCATTCGCATGGATTACACTGTTATAGGTGCCCCTAGAAGTTGGCAATAACTGGGTGGCCCTGAAGACACTATTTTCATGATTATTCTAGAATCCCCAATACTTTGTATTTAATATTAGAATGACGAAAGACCACTTGAAAGCCATCACCTTGGATTATAAATACTTGACAGGTATACTTTTGTAAGAGTAAAATTTAATATACTTAACAAGTCATATAATTTTACTTGTTAAAAAGTCTAAGAATAATAAGACCTTTCAATTATTTAATTTGGAATTTTAAGAATGTACTTTATATTTCAACGAAACCAGAATACTTTGTTAAAAAAGTTAGAAACACAATATGGATAATCCTTTAAGCAATGATAATGTGCTTGCTCTCTGTATAAAACAATCCATCTCTATTGATTTTTTTTGTGTTAATATTCTCTAAATCCAATTTCCAAACCCACTAAAGCACAGCTTTCATATTACAAGGTATTCAGAACTTCACTAGGTCTAAGATATTTTTTCTCTTTATAGTTCAACACACACACACACGCACACATTTAGACACAGATCGCCATTTTTATCATTTGTCTTCTCCAGAATTTTCAGTATGTAAAAATTGCACTGACCACCAACCTGAGTGATTTATGTACTTTTATTAATAATTCGTGGGCATTTAATAAAATCATTGTAGCAATATATAAAGAAAACAAAGCTGCCAGTGATATGCATCATTCTAATATGGCCCCAGTGAAAAGGAAGGTAGGTTAGCTTGTTTTGTCTTGGGAAGTTAAAAGGGTAAGTTAATTTATGCCGACAAAGAAAATCAATAGCACATTGTGCACAAAAGAAGAATCAATCATCATTTCTATGGCCTCTCTATTCATTATGACGTGAATTTATTGAGGAAAACATTGCATTCAAATACGAATTGAGTTTGCCTCAAAAGTCACTAAGCTCATCGAGGGCATAATCAAGACCCTTGCATCAGAATCTTTTAGTGACTCCAGCATTAACATAGCAACCTGCAAATAATGAATCGCGAATACGTGTATTTGGTTGACTCCAACAGCATTTTGAGAATCATAAATCTTACATTTCAAATATCACAATAATAGAAATTTCCATCTAGTGTATTTTCATACATTAATTTTAATTTTATCAAGAGTTCCTGCAAAATAACTCCAGTATACCAGGACTTTGAGATTATTTTTGCTATTTAATAAGAAATATATGTACAGTCATTTGTGCCCAGTCTCCACTTTTGTTTTTATTTTTCAGTCATCCTTGTCTGAAATAATTTTCCACCACTATGGTAATACTTACTGATCAGAAATGTTTCACTTTCTTAAAGGCACATTTTAAGTATTTTTCTTCACAATGCAACTAACATATTAATTAACAAAGAAAAGAAAGTAGCAGACTGTGAGGATACAGTTCCTGAAATGAACAAAGTTTTTCCAAAATTAAATATACCCAGAATAAAAGCTCTTTGAAGAAAAAGAATATGTCATCTATGTATTTTTTATGTCTTCTGTGTAACTTTTATTTCCTGAATCATACATCAAAGTGGGGAAATCAAGCTTCCGGTTAAAGTTCATGATCTTTTGGCTCAAATTGAAGCTTATAGCTTGCATTATAACACTGGAAAAACTACTAGTAGACGACGTGGGACAGTGGAAGGAATCACAGTTCTGAGCCACACTGGCAGCAGGCTTGGGGCAGGAACTCTCAGGCAGTGGGTCAGAAAGGACACTGGAGCCCTACAGGGCACTGGGAGTCAGAAGGAGTCACAGTTACAGCCACAGAGCCTAGTAGGTAGGACCAGCATGGTGAAGGCAGATCTAAAGAGGATCTTTAAAGCAAGTTGGTTAAAGCAAGTTCACCTGTGTCTTCATGGGGTTAATATTCATTTGAATGTTGAACAAGTGTATAAGAAACCCCCACAGGTTTTTCCTCTCTTATTAGTCCTGTGATAACAAATTAAACTGAGCAAAGCAGCCACTCCCACTGCAGCAAGAACAATGTCTTTCTGAGCCTGTCCTGTCCTGACTAAGCTAGTGTGGCTTAGATCTACACTGCCAACCCGCCATCACTTCCAAGTGACATTTTGGCTCTTTCTTATCAACACAATCACCACTGCTCCAGCCTGGTTTCCACCAGAGGTAACCTGAATTACTATTTCCACTGATTTGAAGAATGCTGTGCTGCCATTTGGGGAACTGTCTTGATCTCAGGCTGAGTCTCTTTGTTCAAAATAGTTTTTTAAAAAACTGTTTTCATGGCTACAATAGTTTCCAAAGAAATTGTAGAGTGAGCCCTGAGGTTAGAAGAGGACATGCAGAACTGCACACACAGAGTTATGGAGCAGAGAAAACGTTTTTAATTGGTGCTATGGACCATAAAGCGAGAAACAGAAATCCCAGCACAGGGGATGAAGGATCAGAGCAACCTGAGCCACAAAAGGAAAGCCAGGCTAGAATCAGCCATCTCCTTGGCTGTAGTGCTCAAGACCTGCCCTTCGGAAGAACTGGATACCCCAGCACGGGTAAGTCCAGATCAGGATGGCAGTTTCAATTCTGATGCCCAGAAGAGGCAAAACGAGAAAAAGATTTTCCTTTGTCCTAGGAGACTTCTACAAAGACAAGCTGGTGCCATTGTGCTACTGAAAGGTCCTCTTTAGCTCTGCCTTCACCATGCTGGTCCTACTAGGCTCTGTGGCTGTAACTGTGACTCCTTCTGACTCCCAGTGCCCTGTAGGGCTCCAGTGTCCTTTCTGACCCACTGCCTGAGAGTTCCTGCCCCAAGCCTGCTGCCAGTGTGGCTTAGAACTGTGATTCCTTCCACTGCCCCACGTCGTCTTCTAGTAGTTTTTCCAGTGTTATAATGCAATGACTGTAATGAGAGAAGAATCTTTGAAATCAAGGAAGCCACTTGTTGAAATTTGGGAAAAATTATTTCACATCACTGAAGCTGTTATCCCTATAAAAGAGGATTGTTTTAAGGATTAATGCATTAATATATGCAAACTGCTTAACTCATTGAAATTACTCAATATTTAGTAGTTCTTAAAATTAGTATTGTTGTGTAGGGCCAAGTTAATTATTTTTGTATTTCTACCCAGGTCTTTTTGACAACAATGTCTTCCCACTATACCAGTGGTTCTTAATCCTGGCTATGCATCAGTGTAAAAATAATGCAGCTGTTTGATATATATCCCAGACCCACTACTGTATCAAAATCTTCTAGGGTAGAGTTCTACAATATTTTGTTCTAGAAAGCTTCAAAGGTAATTTTGAAGTACAGCCAGGATTGGGAACTTCTCTTTTGACATATGATGCTATACTAAAGTTTAACTCTGACTTTACTGAGCTGAAGAATTAAACTCAATTAAATGTGGTTCCCCAGATGTGGCACAAGTAAGAGTATCCCCTTCTGATATGGAAGTATTCTATTTATGTTAATGGAGCCTATTTTATGGATAATTAAGAGCATCTTACTGTTTTTCTTTGTGAAGTTATTTTTTTTAATTCATCTCTATAATTCTGGGTTTGTCCCATTGATTTTGTTGTTTTACCAAAATTCAGGCTTTGACATTTGTTTTTCCTGTCATATATCCCATTGTTAATTCCTGGAAGTATTCTGGGGATAAATCATGATTCTCAAATGGATTGTTTGGCTCTTTTTCATTCAGCATCTATATGGACAACTTTGATAAGCACACCATTTATTTCTTCATCAAAATTGCTAATGATCACGTTTAGGTCAGAACAGAGAGTAGAGAACATAGCAAGAGAAGACAAACTATCTGATTACTGCCCCCAGCAGTTGTCAGGCCTGAAAATACCTAAAATATTCTTCAGAATTTAAGCATAATTTATTTACAGAGGAATGAAAAAGTCCAAATGCACATTTGCTCAATTATGGTCGTAAATTCTTCTAAAGATTGACAAAGGCTATTCTGCAACTGGAGTTAAAAGACATTGAAATGGAAATGCCCAGAGAACTATACCCTGGTACAAAAACATTTAAAAATGTAAATGATAATACTTACCATATTCTGGTATGATCAATTGAAATTAGAAGACTAGAACATGCCACTTGCTCATCGGTGTCACTGGAAATGCCAGCATGGCAGAGACAAAATAGAAAGAAGAAACTTCAATGCATGGAATTTTACAGTTGTGAATCACCTTACAAATTGGAGACCACCTGCATCCTTTTACAGATGACAGAAGTGAAGAAATGACTTACTAAAAGTGGCATACCTAAATAGTGGCAGAATTAATACTAGACTCCAGGTCTTCTGCCTTTTAGTCAATATATTTTTCACTACACTAGCTGGTGAAGCAAATCTTAATGGGTCTATGACAGTAAGCAAAGAAGTGATAAATTTAAATCTATAACCTAGTATTTATTTGTTAATGTTTGATGGTATCCTAAAATATAGTATACCTACATTCATTTATAATCCAACTTCATTTTAATTCCTATCTTAGAGATACCCAGAATCATAGTAGAAAATCTTGTATGTTATTAAATTTTCAAATACGATAGCAAGAAGCTATGATTAGGATAAGAACAATCCTCTTAATCTTTTATATGAATAAAATGTAAACACCCACCTTCCTGACTTGCTTTATGAGCAGACGCAATTTAGAGGGTGCTTTTTGAAAAGCTGGTTTGCAGTAAGATTAACAAATACCTTTGTGTGAGAACACGTGTACAGTATAGCGTTGAAATATAAATCAATTATTTTCGACCTAACGCTAGCCAGAAGCTGTACTGCTAATTAGCAAACTGAACTCCAGGATCCCTTTGCCGCTCCTCATTAAAGAGTTCATCACAAATGTTAAAGAATCTCAGGATAAGCAAACTCTAGAGCATTGCTATTTAGAGAAGAGGGCAGATGTCCATCTGGTTGGGATTGTTAAAAATTCAAGTATGAAAGAAATGAAGAAAAGGTTCCTGGGGAGATACATTGTCACAGGCATTCACAGAAAGGCTGCACTGACATTTAGCAGAAGGATATCTCAGTGTCATTAAATAAGCTAGTGCAATAAACTAATGGTCACTTAGGTAGAACAGCTATGATTCCCCAAATACATAACAGAGTGATGCAACTCTGAATGCAGCTATATATCTCCTAACACATGCAAGGTTGTTACTTAAAGCAAGGACAGATCAAAGTCCACAGTCTTCTCCTAGTGCCTTGAACAATATTCCGAATATGTTAAATTTAAACTACTAATCTCCAAATTTTCAGAGAAGACTATGCAGCCATTTTGTTTTAAAACAGAGAGCTACACTGAATACAAGCAAGTAAACAGACCAAAAAACATTTCATACTCTGTCAAGGTAAGGTAGTTATACTTGCTCCTGAAAAGAAGACATTCAGTCTTCTTAGTGTTAAATTTATTGGGCAGCTGAGAGCAAGGTTAGGGCTAATCTGAAAGTCAAGTATGTGTTCATAGGTCCATTGCAGGTCTTCTAAGGAGAGGGTCACATCAACACTAGATTTCAGGTGGAGGTTCTGCCTCACACAGGTGAGGACATAGCCAAAATAGGCCTAGAGAAGTAATGGCCCCACAGTTCAGTCCACTGGAAGTGGAGAGGGAATGGGAAGTCACTGGCCATTTCTAGCTCTGCAATTTCACTTTCTTGTAGCTTTGCCCACTAATCTAACTCCCAAGCCTCCCAAGCCAGGCCTCATATTGATGTTCTTTCACTCATCTTTGTTTCTTTTTACCCACCTGCAATGCTCACCATTCCTTCTACCTGAATTCTAATTCTGATCATTCAAATGTTCATTTCAAAGTATACCTTCTCTCAAAACTTACTCCAAACGCTGGGACCCATATTGTGCTCGCTACTCAAACCATAAGACATAATGTCAACATGTCACTCATTTGGCACTTGTATTGTTATGATTTATTTATGTACGGGTCATTCTTTTCCAATCAGGCATATGCTCTGTGACATGAGAAGCAATGTCCCATATTGCTTTTTTCACCCCGGTGTGGTCATATTTCACAAGGGAAGAAAATCTCTGTTATTGTATGAGCTCACTGAAACTTTGTGAGCTGACCTAGAATTTAAGTACAGTTATGCGCCACATACGACATTTTGGTCAAAGACGGATCACATATATGACAGTGGTTCTGTAAGATTAGTACCACACAGCCTAGACATGTAGTAGGCTATACCATGTAGGTTTGTGTAAGTACACTCTATGGTGTTCTCACAATGACGAAATTGCCTAACAACCCATTTCGCAGAACGCATCCCCATCATTAAGCGACTCATGACTATACTGTTCAAGTCATTCTTTCAGACGAACCTATTCTCAGCTCCAAATTATACCATTTAAATGAACTTAGGGAACACAGTGAATATATAGGTTAGGATTTGTATGTATTTTCTCAATACATTAAAACAAGCTGAAAACCTAAAAGTCACATATCTTATTTAAAAAGTTAAAATTAAATACAAAGCCATGCTTTTCTTACTCATTCTAGTTCCACTTCCCCTGCAAATATAGAGTTAGCATTCTGATCAAGAATCCTGAAAATTTATTCCTATCAATTCCTTGGGCAAACAACTCCAAGTTATTCCAACACACATGATATGTGTGACCCTGCCTCACCCAGAAAAATTATGGAAGATATCAATATATGTTTCCCAGCTTCTCATTCAAGGGGAAAAGGAACATGTCAACTGTAGGAATACCATAATAATTTTAAAATATCCAACTTAAGTGTAGGTCCAATATCAAATGCTAGAGCTTTAATTGTAACTTTGGGCCACATTTCTCAGTTCTGTATCTACTTTCCACTAGGGGAAAAAAAAGGATTTTTCCCTGTCTAGCATATTAATCACATCCCAATTTTGTTATTTTAAGCCATATATAATGCTGACCTAGCTACCTGTTGTTGTCCCAACTTAAACATTGTATTAACCACTCTAGAGATACATACCATTCAACAAATGTCCAACTTAATTTGGGCAATAAAAATTGCCCAAATTAAGTACGGCATTGGCTTGCACAGTGCTGCAGTGGTAAGGCGCATTTGCTGTAATTATCCACACAAAGCATCAGGGAGGATTATAGATTGGTTAAGTGCACTCCCCCTCCTTCTTGGCAATCTAATACTACATCTCACCATTAAGCAAAGGAAGTCTTCAATACATTAACAACATTCAATCTAAAGTGCTTCACAGAGAAAATGCTATAGAACACTGCAATTATCCTAAACATGGGTGTACACTATCAGATGTTGAGTATTTTTAAGTGTGAACCTGTTACATTTTTCTTAATCAGGAATTGTTACAATAAACCTGTCTAAATCACTACAGTTTAGAGAGACGTCATTGATTGATCACAGTTTTGCGGCATAAAAACTATCTAATGGAATGTGAGCAAATCTTATCCTTCTTTATCTGAAAAGCCTCCAAAATTCTGTAAATATTATGAAAAATGTTTAATGACTCTCCTGTGAAAGAAGGGTCTCTCTGCTTCTCATCTGTCCTTTTCAGTATAAAAGTAAATTTGAAAATTTCCTAAGTGGTGTTTTAGACAGGATGATCAGATTAATTTTCCCTAGAATTGGAGATCCTGCTTCCAGAAATCATTTAATTAAAAGAAAAAAATCTAGATGTCTCCACTCAGTGTCTCTGCTCCTCCCGACTCCTTCACTCCTTGCCCAGCTCCAGCCTGGCTGCCCTACCATTACCACCACCAGTTTCCTCAGGGCACCAACAATCTCCATATTGCCAAGCTGAGGACTCTTTCTTGTATTTAGCAACTGGGGTACTTAGAAATACTCAACACAGTTAACAATTCCCTCCTTCTAGAAAGCCTCCTCTCTTGGGACACTTGGATTTTCTATTACCCACTGACCAATTCCTCTTAGTCTCCTATCCTGGATAATCATCCTCAACCAGACTTATATATCTATGTGTTCCCCAGATTCAATTTCTGGCCTCACTCTATGCTGTCATCCACCTCCCACTATAATAAAACTTCCACAAATCTATCTTATTCACTATTATATACCCTATCCCTCCAATAATATCTATACCATGAAAGATACTCAATAGATACATAGCATGATTATATTAAACCACCCCTGCAGATTTAAAGATCATCTTTATTCTAATGGCTCCCGGGTGTATATTTCAAGGCCTGATCTCTTTCTGAGCTCCAGGCTTACAAATGCATATCCTTACTTGATCTGCCCCTTAAATGTCACAGACTTTTAAACTTAACAAATGTAAAACATGAATTCTTGATTCAGCTCAACCAGTTACCCTCAATTTTCTTCCATCCAAGAAAATGGCATGGCCATCCATCCTGTTGCTAGATCTGGAAATTATGCATCATCTTTGAAATATTTCATTTGCTCAACCTCATGTCTAATACGTTAGAAGATCCTGTAATTTGACCTTCAAAATATAATGTGCGTCTATTTACAGGTCTTCATTGTCATTGTTTCTGTCCTAATCCTGACAGTATCGATGTCTCTTGTCTAGAAAAGTGCATAATTTCCTAACTTGTCAATGGAAGGAACAGGTGAGAGAAAGCCAATTTAAGTTGATAGGACTCAAAGTTCCAAAGGGATTCTGGGATGAAATACAAATCCTAAATAAAGAATTTAAGCCAATCTGACTTTGATTCCTTACCCCAATCTCCCCACTTCTTGGACCAAACTCACTCTCGTGATCCCACTAATTTCTTTTCACACAATAACAAAAAGTTTATTTAGAAATATATATCAGATTACATTACTCCCATACTTGACATTTTTATTGGCTTTTCATTGCACATAGTATAAAATTCCTGTTTATTACTATGACCTATGAGGTACATCAATGCCTGGATTATGCCCTCTCCTCCTTTTTTCTACTCTTCCTGCTACATCCTAAGTTCTTAAAACTCTACTTTATTTTTCAAGTGCCAAGTTCTTTCCCATCTCTGGAGCTTTGAACATCCATTACCTCTATTTATAGCATTCTTTCCAGATCTGCTTAACCTGCTGCTTCTCTCTGTTTTAGGTCTCTGTTTACATATAACCTACCCTTCACAGAGGCCTTTCCTGACCAAGGTGTTTAAAATAGGTTCTCTTTTGTTTTTCTCTCTATCTCTGTCCCTCTTGTGTTTTCTTAATAGCATGTATCAGGTTAAACTTTGTTTGTAATAATTTAAATTATTAATTTTCCCAGCTTTATTGAGGTAGAATTGAGAAATAAAATAGCAACATATTTAAAGTGTACAACATGATGATTTGATATACATTGTGATAGGATTCCCCTCACCGAGAGTTAACTAACACATCCATCACCCTCACATACTTTCCTTTTTTTGTTCGGGGTGGGGGAGAACATTTAAGTTCTACTCTCTTTGCAAATCTTAATTATACAATACAGTGTTATCAACTACAGTCACCACATTACACACTAGATCCTTAGACCCTATTCATCTTAAAACTGAAAACTTTTACCAACTCTTCCCTATTTGCTCCACTCCCAGCCCATGGCAACCACTTTCTACTTTCAGTTTCTACGAGTTTGACTTTTTTTTTGTAGATTCCACCTATAAGTGATACCATATGGTATTTGTCTTTCTCTGTCTGGCTTATTTCATTTATTATAATGCCCTCGAGGTCCATCCATGTCGTTGCAAATGACAGAATTTCCTATTTGTATATCACATTTTCTCTCTCCATTCATCTGTCGACAGACACTTAAGACTGTTTCCAAGTCTTAGCTATTGTGACCAATGCTGCTATGAACGTGGGATTACAGATATCTTTTTGAGATAATGATTTTATTTCTTTTGGATACATACTCAAAAGTGGAATTGCTGGATTATATGATAGTTCTATTTTTAACTTTTTGAGGAAACTCCATACTGTTTTCCACAGTGGCTATACCAGTTTACACTCCCAACTACAGTGCACAAGAACTCCCTTTTCTCCACATCCTCACCAGCACTTTTTCTCTCTTGTCTTTTTGATACCAGCCATCCTACCTTGTGTGAAGTGTTATCTCCTTGTAGTTTTGATTTGCATTCCCCTGATGATTAGTGACATTGAGTAGCTTTTCATGTACCAATTGGTCATTTGTATGTCATTTTGGAAAAACGTCTATTTAGTTCCTTTGTCCATTTTTAAATTGGGCTATTTTTGTTAGTTTGTTTATTTTTGCTGTTGAGTTGTATGAATTTCTTGCATATTTTGGATATTAAGCCCTTATTTGATATGTGGTTTGCAAATATTTTCTCCCATTCCATAGGTTGCCTTTTCATTTTGTTGATGGTTTTCTTTGCTATGCAGAAGCTTTTAGTTTGATGTAGTCCCACTTGTTTATTTTTGCTTTTGTTGCCTTTGCTTTTGGTGTTAAATCCAAATATCATTGCCAAGATTGACGTCAAGGAGATAACTACCTATGTTTTCTTCTAGGAATTTTACAGTTTTAAGTCTTATGTTCAAGTCTTTAATCTATTTTGAGTTGATTTTTGTGTATGATATAAGATAGGAGTCCAGTTTAATTCTTTTGCATGTGGCTGTCCAATTTTCCCAGCACCATTTGTCAAAGAGACTGTCCTTTCCCTATTGTATATCGTGTGCCTTTTTCACCAAACATCCCCATGAGGTAAACAAAAATGTCTGACTTTTCACTTTTGAAGGCTCTGGCATAGTTACATAATTGAGAAATATTTTTGGAATGACTATATAGTGTATATGTTTCAGCACTGTTTAGTAAAATGAGTATGTTATTCATTCATGTAGACCTAGTCATTTTTTTTTTGAGGAAGATTAGCCCTGAGCTAACATCTGTTGCCAGTCTTCCTCCTTTTTTTTCCTCCCCAAAGCCCCAGTAGATAGTTGTATGTCATAGTTGTGCATCCTTCTAGTTGCTGTATGTGGGACACCACCTCAGCATGTCTTGATGAGCCGAACCAGCAAACCCCAGGCCTCCTAAGTGGAGCAGGTGAACTTAACCACTACGCCACCAGGCTAGCCCCTTGGCCTAGTCATTTTTAAGCAATAGCTTTTTATTCTTTATCAGTAACAACAACAATAATAAGCATTTTGTGCATTTCTAAGAAGAGACGGATTCAACATTGCAGTCACAATCCTAAAAATCAAACAGAGAAGTGTGGAGCATCACCCTGTTCAGAAAAATGTCTGCAGGGGTTTATTAATGTATGTGTTTAATAGCCCTTCGTTAGTATGTAGTAGATACTCAATAAGTATTTGTTTGATCCATTAAGGAAAATAATTAGCAGAACAGATTCTTAATATTGCTTTTTTTTTTGGATATGCTGTTTATTGTTCCCGGAATCTGTCTGGCTTCCAGAATGCAGAAGCTTCATTCCTGGCAGGCTCCAGTCTCTGTAGTCAGCTTTCTAATCTGGACTTAAGAAAATTCATGGCTTAATATGTAGATGTTTTAGGTAGGTCCAACATTACAGTTGGCACATTTCAATTCAGGGATAAAGAGCTAAAGGAGAAAAAGCATAGGGGATTCTAAGAAGACGGAGATTTGAATACATCTGTCCTGGTCCCCTCATCTCCTAACTCTTATCTCCTTCCTTTTAGTGACTATCTCTGTTTGTGGATAGCAGGCAGTCAAGGTCATTCGTGGAATCCTGACTGAGAAAGAGATGGTAGAAGAATTTCTCTCCAGGGAGTCAGACAAGAGCTCTTTAGGAGAAGGGTTGGGTCCTCAGAGACCTATGGATTCCCCCACCCCCACGCAGTGAAAAGGCAGTGTTCATCCCCTCACCTGGGCTTTGCCTCCCTGTTCCTCAAAGGCCTGAGGAGAAGCTGAAGAAATTGACTTGAATATTCTCTACTTCTGAGCCTGGGTGAGTGTGCAGAGATCCGAGAACAGACAGGCTTCAAAATGGCAACTCCCTAGCAGGCTGAGAGAGTCCTCTTGCTACAGGGCCAGCCCACAAGAACTGAGTTCAGGCACCACAGGACCGCTGAAATGATATGAACCAGAAGGGAGAGCTGAGCTGCCATTTGCTGACAAAGGTAAACAATGATGGCCCAAAGGGAGATGGACATCAGAGAAAAAAAGAAGAAATGGTGCACTCAGAAGTAGCTCTAACATGGAGGAGAAGGACAAAATCTGGAAAGAAACAGTAAGAACATTAAGAAGATTCAAGGGCAGCACTAAATATAGAATATTTGAACTTTTGGGAAAAAACATACTTTTTCAAATAAAATAAAATCAGTGATTTTATTGACTGAAAAAGAGTATGGTATTGTTAAATACTAAAGTATGGCCTGGTAAACGAGAAGAAACTATAAAAGATGTGAAGAGTGAATTTGTGAAGCTAAATATCCAGATAATAAAAGTCCACAGGAAATAAAAAGGAATAGAAGGAATAGAGACAAAAAGTAAACTAATAGAGGAAAAAAGATGTTCCTGAGCTGGAGAAGAACCTGGGACTGAAGACAGGCTAAACACATTCTAGGCAGGATCCATGAGAACAGACATATGCAAAGAACAGACAAGGAGAAGCATCTTACAGTTTCCCAGGGCAGAAGAACTAGTCACTTAGAATGAAAAAAAAAGCTGTCATTTGGCTCTCACCCACAACATAGAAACTTACAAGATGGTAGAATAATATCAGTAGACCACTGAGAAAAAAAGAGAGAATTTAAACAAAGAATCCTATACACATCCAAGACAGCATTTATCTGTCAGGTAAATGTGGATACACAAAGATGTGAAGAATAAATGACTCACATGTCCCTTCTGAGGAAAACATTCAAGAAAATACTCTTTCCAGACAATAATAATTCAGAACAGAATTATCAAAATAAGAAAGATGAGGAGGAAAAGAAGTAGTATTGATCAATAAGCATAGATTAGATTGATGATAGACAGATAGATAGATGATAGATAGATATGGATATGATTCATAATCTGTGTACATGATTTAAAAGTATCAAATAAGAATTTTTAAAATAAGTAATATACCCTACAGGAAACAGCTAATAATAATTTAGAACAAAAAATCTAAAGTATCTCAGCAAAATCTATTGATAGTGGCAAGCAGAAGAGGAAGAGGTGAAAGTATTCTGGGCATTGATGGACAGAGGCAGTGAAGAAATGGGATCTATAAATTGGAGGGACAAGGCATTGTTTTCATATACTAGTAAACTGTGTGTTTGATTATGAGCACTGGGAAAGAGAACGTAATCAGAAATAAAATGGAAAAATACAACAAAACTTCCAAAATGACAAGAGGGAAGAAGGGAATGAATAACAATTTGATCAATTCACCAAAAGTTGGCTAAAGGAAAAAAACAAGTAAGAAATAAGAAAAATAAATGATGAATATTTTAAAAATTAGTAAAAGATAAAATCAGTTTTATTGATGATTTATTATATTGCATTAAATATGGGTGAAAATTTCCTACTAAAACCCAAGTACATTCATATTGGCATAAAAACATAACATAGCTCTATGCCATTTACAAGTAACTCATTTAAAATAAAGTAATAACAGGGCATTGGAAAAAGTGGTTGAACAAAAAGATTTAATCAAACAAAAAATAGGACAAGCAATGCTAATAATAGAAAAAGAAGATATAAAATGTAAAGAGTTTAACAGGATTCAGAGTAAAGAGGGAAATTATACATATAGTATATATGTGTATATACACACACATGCACACAAAGACATAATGGTCTGAGAGAGCATGAACAGTTCCATAAAATACAAGTAGTTCAAGGTCACTGGTGCCATGCAGGGTAGTCAAAAGTGAAGGCAGAGAGATTGACAACAAATGCTAATATACCTCTCTTACCCTTCCTTAAGTTGACAGAGTTCAGTTCTATACATTACTACTTATGGGATCAGTCATACTAGCAAAAACATTAACTTACAAGTCTAAATTACATGTTTTAAATAGCCACGTAGTATCCAAAGGTGAAAACCTCACAAAAAGACCATTCCGAGATTTTTATTATGACACGCTGTAATTTTTTCAGGCTTATAGGTTCAATCTCTGTTCATTTTTGACATACCACATTAACATGAGATAAAGTATTAACTAATTTACATTCTAATGTGCTTGGCAGAAGAAACTAACTATATTTCAAATAGCCAAAAAATTGCTAAGTATAGAATATCGGAGATTACCAAAACACAAAGATTTCCAGTAATGTTAATTCAGCCATGTTAAACATATTGTAGATTTTATCTCTCATTTAAGTACTACTTAGTGTCTATGTTGACAAGTTACTGTAGAAATGGTTGTCAAAATTCAGGAAATGGAGATACTTAAAAGTTCAAAATACAGTTACATAGGTATATTAAAAAGCTTCCCATTTTTGAGAAAAGAAAAAAATGGCAATATTTTGAAGAATTAAAGAGAACTAAGAATAGTAACATTTAAAGGAACTCTCATTCTTAATAGAATACCTCACCAGAATTTGCAATTTTCTTAACCAAAAGTTTAAACCAAAAATTCATAAACAGATGCTCGGAAGATTTACTTTCCTCGGTAGTCACTGATCTCCAAGTCAAAACGTGATGTTATCACAGGAAGTGTTTACTTTTCTCAATACCATCTGTTTCTTAGATACTAAATAAACTTTTAAATTGCAATTATAATTAATTTGGCTTATATTTATTAATTAAAGCTAAAATTTATTAGTTTTTCTATTGTTAACTATCAGAAATTTTTCCCCTGGCATTTCTGTTAGCTTTGTCCTCTTTGAGGTCCCGTAGCTGGATGCTTTGGTTATTTCCATTAATTTTTCAAGAAAACTTTCATAAAGAGCATACTGCAGAATAGTTTTGGCTCTGGAATACATATATATACATCAACTAGAGACTTCCTCCTCCTCTTTTTCACCATTGACTCATTAGGATACATGTCATAAGAGAACTCTTTCTCCACATAAAAATAAAGTGAAATAGTGAGAACATTTTAAAAGCTGATCTTTTCAAAACGCTAACATGTAGATTCTGAGAGAAAAGGTTTTCTTAAGGTTAGCAAGATCTTTTCAAGTATGTTAGTCTTTCCTTATTAAAAATTATCAGTAATAAGTATAGAACAGGTGAAAACATAAGGAAAAAGACAAATAAAATTGTAATTAATCCAACTACACAGAGATAACCACTACTAATATTTTGGCATATATATAATTAATTGTTTATCCATTTGTGAATATAAATAGAAGGGGAAGAAGGGGAAGAATGGAGGAGAAAAAATAACTCCTTCAAAATTTTTTAATATAATATATTAAAGTTACTTCCACAGCAAATATTTTAATGATTGTATAGTATATCTTAAGACTAACAATCTTTTACTGTTAAGCTTCTAAGTTGTTTTTAACAATCTGTTGTTAATGCTGCACTGAGTGTCCTCATATATAAACCATTGCAAATATTTCAATTATTTCCTCAGAATATAAACTAGAAGTAAAATTGCTGGTCACACTACGCTTACAGAGTACATTAGTTTCTTGGAAGTTTTGATTAATTTCCATTCTGCATGGCTGAGTTCCACATTTTCGATAGTCTTAACCGATGTTTATATGTTAAAAATATTTGTAATTTGACAGATGAAAAGTATCGCTTAATACCTAACTAAGCCTTACATTTCTCACAAATATCTTGAGAGAGAGCAAATTGTCTTCCACACATTAAAAAGGAGAACACTAATAAAAGACATCCAAAATAGAAAAGAAGTAAAACTCTCTACTCACAGATGACATGCTCCTATATATAGAAAATCCCTCAAAGTTCACAAAAAAAAAAAAAAAACTACTACAGCTAATAAATAAATTCAGCAAAGTTGCAGGGTAAAAGATAAACACAAAATCAGTTGTGTCTCTATACACTAGCAATGAAAAATCCAAAAAACAAATTTTTTTTAAAAATCCCATTTATAATAGCATCTAAAAGAATACAACACCTAAGAGTAAATTTAACAAGGTGGTAAAAGACTTCTATACTGAAAACTACAAAGCATTGCTGGAAGAAATTAAAGAAGACCTAAGTAAGTGAAAAAGACATCCCATGTCCATGGATTATAAGATTTAACATTGTTATGATAACAAAGTAATCTACAGATTCAATACAGTTCTTATCAAAATTCCAACTACCATTTCACAGAAATGGAAAAGTTGACTTTCAAAGTCATATGGAATTGCAAGGGGGCTTGACTATCCAAAACAATCTTGAAAAAAGAAAAAAGTTGGATGTTTTAGTCAGTTTAGGCTGCCATAACACAATACCGTAGATTGGGTGGCTTAAATGAGAGAAATAAAAAGTAATGGAGTACTGACACATGCTACAATATAGATGAATCTGGAAAGCATTATGCTGAGTAAAAGAAGGTAGACACAAAAGGTCATATATTGAATAACTCAATTTATATGGCACATCCAGTAGAGAGAATGGTGGTTACCAGGGGTTAGGCGTAGAGAGTAATGGGGACTAACCACTTAATGTGTGCAGGGCTTTCTTTTGGATGATGAAAATGTTTTGGAACTAGATAGCGGTGATGGTTGCACAACATTGTGAATGTACTAAATACCACTTAATTGCTCACCTTAAAATGTTTAATTTTATGTTACCTGAATTTTTCCTCAATTGAAAAAAAGAGGAGGGCTTTGAGAGATTATGTTCGTTAGCCAAAAGTATGAAAGAGATGAGAGGTATTTGATTTCTGTACTCAGGCAGTCTGACACATTGTGTACTATTTTTCTTTTTGCTGTACTGCCTCTTTCTGTGCCTCTGTTTGCTTTTTATTGAAAGTGATGTTTCTATATACTTATAGAATATTGGCGTTCTTTACAAAAATGCGTTATTTGTATCATTGGCCCATTTTTAATCAGATTGTTTTTCTTTCCTTTTGGATTTCTGAGTACTTTATAAACTAAGGTAAAAATCATTTATCTGTTACATATGATGCCAATATATTTTTAAGTGATTCCATTTGTATATAGTTTTGTTCATCATGTTTTTGGTATAAAGATGTTTGCTCTGAAATCCATCAATCATTGCTTTCAGGGTTTTGCCTTTACAAGATAGGAAAGGCGACACTATAATTATCAAGAGGTCCAAGAAGATTCCCTGATAAAAGACAGAATTATTTTAGCCACTAGATAGCTATTCCATCTATTTCTAAAGCTCAAGCCTTTAGAAAAAAGAAAAAGAAATCTTAATTTCAAGTTTTTAAAAAGCAAATAAAATTTATTTTTCAAAAAGTTAACCTCAACTGACTTGGAAAGTCTCAACATTTTCTTCAGAGGGAACTTGCATTTACAATGCCCAGCTAACTGCCAAGATTTATCATCAACTCACAGCTCCTGCAGGAAGTAACCAGTAAACAACTGACTCTGAATACATTTGTTTCCTTCCCTACACTCCAATCAAGGCTGTTTCAAGTTCCCACACCCAGGGTGGCTCTATGATTACATGAATTTTCCACCCAAGACCATCTCCTCGGGAATCATAGATATTTAGATTAAGGTGCAGAGAAAAGAGAAAGTGCATATTATTAAGTTGTGGGAAGAAAAACAAGGGAGAATAGTTGGTGACTCTAAAGAGTATGGATCGGGATCAAGATCATAGCGCTGGAAAAGAAAGGTTTAGAATTCATTGGCTAAGTAACCTTAATGGTTACTTAAGGATTATGAAGACAATCTAGAGAGACTCCATAGAGTGAAAGAGAAAAGAAGGAAAGATCAAACCCTATGGAGTATTAGTATTTAAGGGCAGGGAGGTGAAAGGACACCATAAATGAAAGAAATAGCAGAGAACCTTGCCATAGGCATCAAGGAAATAAAGCAAAACACAAGAGACAAATGGTTCATGCTGTCATCGAGGGATCAAGTAAGATGTTAAATAAAAATTATACATTGAATTTGACACTTATGGCTTAAGTAAGGCCCTAGAGAACATAATTTTAGATAGAAGACTGATTGGTAGAAAGTAGAGATGGGTAAGATTAGGAAGGCAGGGAAGTAGGAGTGCCCCACGGAGGGAAGAAGTTTATGAAAAGATTATCGTTATAAAGATAGGAGAGACCTGATTATGTGTATATACTGAGATAAAATAGCAATGAAGGTGTAGCTGAAGAAGATACTTGATAAAAAAGGGATAAGTGATAAAGGTAGTACTAAATATGAGAGAGGATAAAATTTAGAAGATAGGAAACGTTTAGCCACTGAGAGAAGAGATGGGGAGCTATGTTTTATCTTGAGTGAAGAGAACATAAAAGAAAAAGTCTGAGAGACTGTTCTGTTAAAATGTATGTTGAATCCATCTACTTTTAAACTGCCACAATCTCTCTTCTAGACTCCACAATACAGTCATAATTGATCTATAGGATTCCATTCTTACCCCACTCTCATTCCTTTCCTCACAGGGAAGCCAGAATGATTTGTTAATATGCAAACTGTTATGTTACTTCTGGTTTAAACCCAGAGTAGCTTCCCATTACATTTAAAATATCAGATGTCTACCAGTGCCTTCAAAGTTCCCTGTGAGAACTTTGTTTCTGTCACACTCATCAGCATCGCTCCCTTTACTCACTATGATCCAGTCAACTTGGTTTTCCTTCAGTTTCTTGATCACAACTACTTCTTTTCATAGACAAGGCCCTTGCTGACACTGTTCCCTGTACCTGAAATACTCTTCATCTTGATATTCCACACATAGATGGCTCCTTCTCATTTTTCAGGTCTCAATACAAAAATCACTCCCACAGAGAGGACTTCAGTGACAAATCAATATAAAGTAGACCTCCCTCCTCTCAAAGAATCCTTCCTAATGTTTATGAGAAATGTATCTATTTGCTTATTTATTTGTTTTTCAGTCGAACTATAAACTCTGTGATGAGAAAGATCATACTGCACAGATGCTCAACAAATATTTGTTGTGTGAATGATAAATAGGATAGACAGATGACAGATAATAGATGATAGATAGATAGATATAAATAGACATACAGATACCAAGCAAAGTAGACTTGAGACGTTAATAGCTGAGATACCACATTTCTCTGTGAATTAAAAATCAAATTCAATTACTCTTGCTAGAGACCCTTAAAAAGATTTTTGAGTTTTGTTAGGGGTCAAATTAACGGTATCCTAAAGGCTTTTCACAGGAAGCTAAGATCTGAAGGATAAATGAGATTTAGCTACAAGAAGTTGATGGGGGGGGTGTTTACAAACATAGAGAAAGGGTGACCACAGGGGCTGAAAGTGGGTCAAGAAACTCTTGGTACCACCCACAGTACTGTTTACCTCCTCGTAGGAGAGCTGCCCTATTTTATTTTTATTGTTACTGGTGGTGTTTTATTTTTTTGTTTGATTTTCATTTAAGATTCTGAGTCACACACAGAAAGAAACAATATAAAAAGGGCAGCATGTCTTTCTGCTTTTTTTCAAAAAAAATTGAACAAATATACGGAAGAACTAAGTTTAAATCAACAATTTGCTACCCCATCCCTTAACTTTCCCAAAGCAACCACTTGAAAAACAAACCAAAAAAACTTTTTTAGACCTTCTGGTGACCACTCACTATTCTAATATGATTTGACCCCGATTTCTTGATCTACTAACTTTGAAAGTTATCTCTTGACTTCTGTCTACTCATCCACCCCTTCTTCAAATAAAATTATGTCACTGTTCTAATTTCTCTGCTGATCTGTGCAACCACAAATGATGGACTTAAATCTTTGTGACTTGTCCCGTCAAATTCAGGCAGAATCTTTTGACCCCAACTTTATAAAAGGAGGCATTAACCTGCATCATTTCCTGCCTACTTTTGCAGATCAATTTCTAGCCACTGTAATTTTGTCTTTACACAGTCAAAGATACATTTACACTCTGTCTAGTAAACATAATAAATGTTTCCTTACCTTGTCAATAGCTTGACATTAAAAATTGAAAATCAATGTAATAGGAATATATTTCATAAATAACTCACCATCTATTCTGCCCTTTCAGTAATCTACTGCCCACCCCGCCCCCCCCACTCCTGCAGCCTTTCACTTTAGGAATAGAAAGAAATGACAATTGAGAACTTCCTGTCAAGAAAGAAAATGAAATATAAATCTCTTCCAGATTAGGAGGAGAAGAACGAGGGAATGAGAAATATTCAGGTAGTAATCCACAGGGTCTGCATTATCACCCCTTCACTCCCTCCCGCTGCCACATTTCTCCAGGTGTCAAAATCCCAGGTTCAGAAGTATATAAAAACAAACGGGTTCAACAGAATCTTTTTTTCCCTGAAATGTGCGTTGACAGCCCTGTTTTCTTTTTCTTTCATGGGCATGCTCCATGAATATTTCTCTCATTTCCACAGTACAGCTGTAGACAATTTCAAGCCCCTTAGAGAGGTACTGGGTTCTGCATGGCAGTGCCGATGCCATTAGGTAGACACAGCAAATAAAGTACCTAAGCAGGAAGTCTGCAGGCAGGCCCTCAGAGCTCTGCCCTCTTTCTGCTTAGCCTCAGGGCAGGAAGATATTGTTTTTGTTCATTAAATGTTTACTACTAGGAGTACACACAGTGTTAAGTGACAAAGACAGAGATGAACAAAAAAGGATCACCAGAGAGATAGATGAAAAAGGTGAAGACATAGAAAGCATTGCTAATATAGTTAACAAGTTAAATTGAAAGTTTTAGATTGTAAGTTTGTTTCCTATAAAAAGGAAATATACTTTCTCTGTAAGTGCCCATCGACTGCTAAATTTTTAAAAGAATCAGTTTTCAGACAATACATAAAATATGAGTAAGCACAAAAAATCAATTTTGTGGGCCATATGATTTGAATGAAATGCATTTAAACTAGAAGTTGATGATAAAGTGGAGGAAGATGGGCACGGATGTTAGCCCAGGGCCAGTCTTCCTCAGCAAAAAGGGGAGGATTGGCGACGGATGTTAGCTCAGGGCTGGTCTTCCCCACAAAAACAAACAAACAAAAAAAAACTTTGTATTTTAATGCTGAATGGTAAGGGGAAAAATCATATCCCCTAAACCACTCCATGGTCTATGAAAATTGACATTTATGAAGATTATTTAGAGAAGACGATTTTTAAAACACCAGTCATCACTATATATGGGATATAGTCAAAGCAAATTCATAGTTTTAAATATTTTAGTAAGTAGAGAAGAATAAAAAATAAATCAACTGAACATTCAACCTAAATTAGAAAGAAAACAATAAAATAAGTAAAAATAAAAGTGGAAATAATTAGGAGATAAAATCAGAAATTAATAAATTAGAAAATATTTTATCAATAATTAAATCCAAGACCGGGTTCTATTCAAATTATGGACTATACCAATTCTTGGCAAATCTAGTTAAGAAAAATAGAGAGAAAAACAAATAAATGATATTCAGAATATATAAATGACTATATATATGGCAGATATTTTCAAATGTGTGACAATACTATATGTAACTATGTTAATAAAATTTGAAAAATCTCTATGAAATGGATAAATATCAGAGAAAAAAATATATGAAATATAATATATGAAATATATATTTTATATATAATATATATTTATGTATTTATATATAATATATATTTATATTATAAAATATAAAAAATCCAAACTGACTCAAGAAATGATAGAAAACCTAAATAGTTGTAGAGCAATGAACATATAAAATTTTAGAAAAGATTTTTAAAGATCTACCTCCAAAAATAACATTTGGCCCAGATTTTTTTGAATAATCTCTAAGAATGTGTTCATAAATAATTCTTTGCTGTTGATACTGTTCCAACACATAGAAAATCCATGTTTTCAAAACTAGTCCCAACTCAACTCAAAAGCTTGACAAACTTAATAAACACACAGATTAATTATAATACAGTCTCAATTATATTAGGTTGAACTCCATTAAATTGCTGATACATTTTTTTTACCTACAATTATGGCAAATTAATAAAGTTCAACATAATTAAATACAAATTTAAAAACCCTAATTAAATTACTAGAAAATAAATCCAGTAGCATATTCAAAGAATGATACTTGGTATTCCTTTGTCCATGGAATTATGTTCAAATTTTTATGTATATCTTGACTATAACATAGAATTTAATTTTGCTTTGACAATCAATATCTTTTTCTTTTTAGACGTGCATCTAACACATTAGAGTTTACTAATAAGACAGATATGTCTGGCTTTAATTCTATCATATCGGACATGATCTTTCAATGTATGGTCTATATTTTCTTCAGTTTGTTTCCTTTTGGTATTCCTTATGACAATTTTATAGTGTTTATTTTTTATTCTAATGCCTAACCTTATAAATATAACATTATATATGCACGGTCCTTTAATTATTGAAAGTACCTATTGAATCCTTATTGTTAGCAATGATGAAATTGAAACATTTCCATTTCCAACTTCTCATAATTTTTACTACCCAATTTTGTTTGATTAATATCTTTTTATATTTTTGTTGTATTTCTATATTTTTATTTAAATTATAGCTTTTAAACCTCAGGTATAAAAGTTAAAATCAGCATTATTTACATCTCTCCCACACTTTCTCTCCTCTTTTCCTTCCTAACTATAAATACATCTACTTATATGTACATAATATATTTATAGTGTATATATTATGTATCCACATTATCAGACTGTGTATCATGTAGTCTAAGTCCATAACCAAATTTACCAGATTTATTTTAGTTTTAGTGGTGAAATGGGTTCATTGTTTACCACTAGACCTTTGGCCATGGTTTTTGTTTTATTTTAAGTTACCTCCTATTTAGTTATATTTCATTCCCTTACAGTTTTATCAAGAAGAAAAAGAAAGTGTTATTCAACATTTGTATAACTGCTTACATTCTAAGGGCAAAAGTCAAATTCTATCTTTATGTATTACACTAAAATAAATTTTAGGCTATTATACTAAAGAGATAAATATAAAAACAAAAAGGTTGAAAATCTTTAAAAAATATATAGATCAATATTTATTGGACCTGGGGACTTCATAGCTTTCATAAAATCTATTATGATGTCACAATGATAAAATTTGAAAGATATTATATACAATTAAAAAAAACATTTCCATGTCAGAAATCCCTTAAACAATTTCAATATAAAGGAGAAAATTGAAATTAAAATATTTAAAACAAATATAGCAGATTTAAATTAACACCCAGAACAATACAAATAATTCTTAAGAAATTATTGTCGAGATCTTCATTTAAAAGGTTGTTTGTTCAAGGTCTTAAAGCTCTTAAATAGGCAAAGAAGTAATATAGTTCAGGCATTGTAGATGGAAGGAACAGTTTGAAAAAATAAAACTATAGCTGGAGTATTTGGAAGAATTTGGAAGGAGATAAAAGACCACCATTAAAATGGGATAATTTAGAAGCAAATACAAATGTACTAATCAGCTGATTAAAGTATTATTAGAATACTAGACCTGAGCATGTTTTGGCTTTCAAAACTTACCTAGTTCTCCAAGATTTTTATTTTTCCCCATACTCAAGATTTCAGCAAAAGCTGTCTGATTCCAAAAACCATTTCTTACAGACCTTCTCCTAGGAGCCATCCATAATGCTGAATAATATCCTTATTTACTAAACGTCTAAACTCAAATTAAAAATACATTTTAGGAGATTCTCCCTGCAATCTTCTCTTCTGTATGAGTGCTGGAGGAGAGCATATTTGATGAGATAAATAATAATGATATAGATTTTCACCCATTCTATTGAAAACAATGATGCCCTTTTTGGCTCACATCCACTGCCCCAACCATGAAGACAAAAGGCAGTTTTCACCCCGATGAAAGAAAAGTGGGAAAGGAAACGGAGCTTGAAAAGTTACAGTACACAGATGCTGATTGTTTGGAAGTGCCCGGGGTCAACAGAACCTACTGGCCTGCAACAGTTGAAGACAGAGTGGTTTAATTTGTGGAAAACCATTACACCATCTATACTGCAAAGGCAAAAGCTACTGTCAAAAATGGAAAATTCTGCAGGCCACTGCCCTCGCTACTGTTCAGAATACAGGCTGTCACCTAATCAATGTGTATGGCTTTGAGTCACCCATCCATCTTCCTAATCAGACAGGTGGCCACACTATGAAAAGTTAACATCTTAAAAATAAACGTGGATGATATATTTTATCTTTAGGCAGAAATCGGCACCAACTCTACATCTCTTAACATCTACATCTCCCATCTCCCATCTACAAAGGGCTTTCTCCAGACTTTGGCTTCCCATGTTATAATATAGAACATTACCTCAAAATTGCGAAATCTTTTAGGCTTATCTTATTCTGGGAAGCAATCACTCTTATTTCCTTGCAATGAAATTAACGTTCATAATAAAGAATGTTTAATTATAGCAGCAGTAACCCATTTGGAATAGAAGTTTGATTTCTGCTGGGATTTTTTTATGACAAGCTAGAGCTTTTTGAAGATGTATTTTTTTTTTCCAGACGATTCAAGCAATTCTTCAAATGAGTTTGAATCTTCAATTAGGAAAAAGTCACTGACATAGGCTTGGAGGAAAAGGCACTTATATAGTGTCTTCAATATTACTTTGCCAGATAATGATATAAACCACAACACATCAGAGAAAATAATGAGCTTCTAGAGCTTTCCCCAAAACCTCATGAGCTTAAATGAGATCTTACTGTCTCTAACCCACATCTGAACATTCCGCTGGACATGCAGAAAATTGCTTAAAGACAAAGATATATGGTTTTGAGGCTTTAAAATCCTTATAACACAGACACATATCACACAGATTTTGACAAACCTCCCTGGATACCGAAGATGAGCTGTCATGGAACACACAGCTCCCATAGAAACAAGCTCCAATTATCAATTTCACCACTAATATATCTAGCTTAGGAAAACATATTAACCCAATTCTGTGTATAGCAGTTTAATTCTTTTCCCCTCGGGGGACTAAAAATTCCCAGAAACGGAAGTTTCTCGTGAAAAGCACAGTAATAATTTTTTATAGTACATCGTTTAAAAAAATCTTAAATTTAACGTGATTTTTAGTGATCTTATATGATTCTTCACTCATTTTTCCATGTTGATCAAAAATATTTTTAATTACATCAGCTTCCAAAACAAGTTTTGTAGCAAAATAAGCAAAAGCAAACAAACCAGGTGAAAACAAAACCAATCAAACATGCACATTAAGAAATGGCAAGAGAAATCACCAACATTCAATCATCACTGTTGTACATTTTCAGTATCAAATTTTAGGTCTTAACTATTATTCTGATCAGTCAGCTGAAAAGAAACATCGATTACTGTTAAATGTGGGTTTTTATTTCCCACCCTCTTAAACTTCAAAATGAGAAATAAAAGAGAATAAAATATGCTTTAAAAATATACCCTGTTTTAAGATAAACAAAGTAACTCGAAAGTCAGTTACTGACTTGTGTTCCAGGAAAAAGTGCTGTCTGCACCCAACTTCTAGGAATTAAACAATACTGTATAGTAAAACAAGACCCTCCTAAAAGGTCAATAGAGAGCAGGCAGGCATGAGATTCCCAAAGATTGTTTTAGAGAATATAGCTTAGATTATCTAGGATCTCCAAGAAGAGCATCAGTTCCAAGGCCCAACTCATTCATTGTGGAGAACTTGCTTAACAACCAAGAATCTTAAAATACTATGTGCCTGGCTTCTGCCAGCTACGTAATTCGCTGGGCTCAGTGCAAATTAAAATGCAAGACCCCCTGGTCAAACAACAGGAGAAGAAAAGCCTTTTCCTTTTTTCTACAATCTATCTTTCTCAGTCTGTCTTGGTTGTTTATTTGCTATTAAGGTCACGCTCCCTGGATCACAAGTATACTCCCAGCAAGCGCAGGCCTTCACCGGCACTGAGGACCCGGCCGGGTGACTTAGCATACAGGGCTACGCGCCCAATCTCTGCCTTCTCCGTGCCTGCGCCCGGCTCCCTCCGGGGGGTGGCAGTGGCCCCTGGGAGGGGCAGTGAACAGGTGGCTGAGAACCTGTCTCAGGGGAGGGGGAGGTAACGGGAGACTGGCCCTGCATGAGCTGAGAGTCCAAGTCCCCAGCACTGTGCTCCATTGTCCCATGGGACTTCGCACACAAAACACAAATCCAAAAATTACATTAAGAGTCTTGAGGTAGTGACCACAGATGTTAAACCCTAAGCCCCTTTGAGTGTGTGACTCTATGCGGGGGCACTGTTCCTAGTACCAAGAAGCCAGCCCTGTGCCCAGCCCTGTACAGGTTTCTCAACTTAGTGCTATTGACATTTGGGGTCAGATCATTCTTTTTTGTCGGGGGCCATGCTGCGTGTTGCAGGATGTTTAGGGGCAGCAGTCCTGGTGTCTACCCACTAGGTGCTTGCACAGTCTGACAGCAGGTAAGGTCGCTGGACATTGCCAACTGTCCCCTGGGGAATAAAATTGTCCCAGGTTGAGAACCAATGCCTTAGATTAATATCTGTCTACACACACCCAGGATGACACCCTGCCCTTCTAACATTCCCCCAGAGAAGGGACAGATTCCAAGACCATGATTAACTTTAGGATAATCATTTAACAGTTACCAGTTAAAGAAATGGAAAGCATTAAAGATGAGTTGTGTGACAGTCTTTTGGTGCTCAGGGCTGGCTCCCTACCAGGTCGTCTCCTGCCTGGGGCAGAGAACAGCAGACCCAGCCTTGTAGGAGTGCATAGGAGATGGGCTCAAAGGACACATCTAGTGTTCTTCAAACAGAGGGCATGGAGTCCAGCTGCTACTCTATTCATCTCCTACTTCCTCTGAGATAAATAAATCAAGCCATTTACCCCAAGTCGTGAGTCTTGTGGGAATTATTGCTTGGACTTAGAAGGCTTTGTGAAGTTGGCAGCAGTAAAGGGAGATCAGATGGCTTTAGGACCATCACCTGGATCACTGCCTGAGACACACAGGATCAGATGGAAAATGTTTTCACTTGTCAACTTTGGTAGTTGCCATACTGACCTTTAATATGTTATATCTTTATCTGTTTATTCTCATTGCACCTTCCGAATTTTAAGTAAGAAAATCCCAGTATTTTAGTTGGCTTAATATGATTGGTCGGCAGCTTCTTTACCATCTTGACTTTCTTCAATACCTTCCCAGTTCTGCTTCCTTTCCTCCCTGTCTTCATCCCTGCCTTCTACCCCTCCCAGAGACTCTCTTTACTTCTCAGCTTCAGCAACTCTTCCTCCTTCAACATCAAATCAGGTCTTGTTACTTGATGAAGGGGGAATGGGCTGAGGGGCAAGTACAACAAAGGCTGCTAAGATACCATCCCAGTCTTCAGTCCCCCCATTTTCCATACGAGCTAGTGGGGCTGACGAGGAGGTACTCAGTCTCCCATATTTCACACTGCCTTGTCTTTCTCCTTGATGTGCCCATGACAACTGCTTAGCTCCACACCTGTTGAACTTCTCCTATTCATCTGGACCCAGATCAAATGGAGCTTCCCCTAAGAACTTCCTCTGACCATTCCATGCCACAATAATCACAGGCTTTCTCAATTTCATGAGCATGCATTGTTTGTACAGCATATGGGGCATACTGCCTGGCACATAGGAGTCAGTTATTAACTACGGAAAAAAGAAATCACCTCACATTTTAAGTCAGTGTTACAATAATATTTTTTTGTCATTCTTCCCAACTATATTATAACCCTTGAGAGCAGAAGCTGTCCTCCCATGGCTCAATGAAGAATGAATAAATTAAAGCATAATTAGTTACTGCTACTTTAATTCTGCTTCTCTTAGTCTGCTCTTTTCTCAAACTGAGCTTTTACTCCTCTTCTTATCATCTGTATCAGTCCGCAAATTCAGCTCTTCCCAAGCTCTCTAGATATTTTCCCCAAAGAAGAAACTGAGAACATTGACATTCTCTCACTGTTTCTTGCCAAATTATTGACTATCTATCAGCTCTTGGATTGTGTTATTTGCCAAAATAATTATCCCACTAGGGCCTATTTTTTTCTGTTCTCTATCCACATAGCACATGAAGGGGACTAAATATTGTGATTATTATTGTAACAAAGAGTCCCTTATACTCTTACAACAAAATTAAAAAGCATAAGAGAATTATTTGTGTGTAGCTAGGAGCACACTGAGAACAATTTTTTGTTATAGGTATTCAGGTAAACCTGAATTACACAAATGATCTTACAAAAGCATGAGTGAATTGGACATCACTTGCGGCCTGATGGAATCATTTGTCTCTTTACACCGAGGATAGAACAACATTATAAGATTAATCAGCTGAGCTAGCAAAAAGTAAAGAAACAGAGTGAACAAAAATGCTAAAGAGTTGGGTTCGAGACTGGCAAAATAAGCAGGGAGTGGTCAACCTATGTGGTGCTAATTGACACCCATATTTTATTGGAGTATTTGTAATCTCTGAAAATTGAATAATAATTTAGGTATCAAAGGAAATGTTCAAACTTGGCCAGGAGGAGGAAGTTATAGTAGTTAATATAGGCCAGTGTTAATTGTGAATATATTTTGATTCCTGGAACACTTGTTGACCTATCTTTGGTCACAACAGAAGAATTATGAGATATGTAAGATATGTCATCATAAGATATTTAAAGTAGATGGTGTGATTCTGCCTTTTATACCTTTGTGTGACTGTTCCAGGGATTAGTATTAGAATATCACCCAGTCTCTTAAAATTAAAAGTGAATATTCAAAAAACTTTTTAAATAAAATGATTTTATATAATTGA
Source organism: Tapirus indicus (assembly GCA_031878705.1). Lineage (NCBI taxonomy): Eukaryota > Metazoa > Chordata > Mammalia > Perissodactyla > Tapiridae > Tapirus > Tapirus indicus. The sequence goes on along the minus strand of CM062933.1, from coordinate 36,482,354 downwards.
GATCTACTAGATGAGATCCTAAAAAATAGGAAGGAAGGCTTTGTTATGCTAGTTTATTTTTCTTTTAACAAGAAAAACTCGTTTAGAATAGATTCTGGGATTTTTAAAAAATTTAAACATACAATTAAATACTGTTAGGTAAAGTGGATATATCAATTAAGGAAAACTTGAGAAAAGAGGAAATGAAACAAGCAACAAAAGCAACCAAACAGCAGGAATCTTTATGTATCAATGAAAGACAGGAAGATGGGCTGAAAGAAGAGCAGTCACAACATACTCTGTCCAGAACAGATGGACACGGAGAGTCCACCTGCACCAGCAGCTTCAGAGGAAACGGATACCCCACTGGATTGTGAAGACAGAGTGTTGTATGCTTCCAGTCTCATAGGCACTCAGCAGGAGAGAATTGCCATCAATTCATTCCAATCAGTGTCACATTTTGGCACGGCTGAAACCTGCCAAACACCGAGGTCCAAAATTTGTAAATAAGCTGTTTCAAGATTATCTGGGGAAATATGCAGTGTGAGGACGAGGGGATTGTCGGAAACTCGCTGAACAGTAGATTAAGTTTTAAAAAGCTAAATATCATATAGTACCAGAGAAGAGAACACATTTTCAATCCTGATATAGATTTTCTCCTTCTTGCTCTGTCTCCTATGTCCAAGAAAGAATGGGCTTAAAGGTGCTTGTCAAAGTTTATACTTTAATGAATGCAGAGCAGCCAGGCTTGAAAATGACTTTCTGAATGTGCTCCTGGAAGCCTAGCGTGTCCTTCTAATTGTACGAGTGGCAGGAAGAAACTTTGGGTTTATCTTCTCTTTTGACAAGAATCCACCAATGTGCATGACCTTTTTCCACCCTGCCTTCATTTCTACCTGTAAAAATACCATAGTAGACACTATCAGCACAAAAATTACCATTATGCATAATGAGTGCATGAGGGGACATCCAAGTAACTAGAAGAAAATTACTTTTTGGATTGCAAATTTCCCTATCATATCTTGGGGACAAATTACAAATGCGAAGATGTGACCTCTTGTGAGATGCTTGGCATGTTACAGAGTTTATGTTCAGTCTTTCCTCCCTGCCATGGGAACCAGACTGCACACAAAGGACGCAGGTAAGTGGCATTAACTCACCCACCCAAACATGGATCCTTGACAAATGACCAACTTGATTTTACTCCAACATTGGGAAAATGTGGGGAAGTGTTTAATATGGTTGATAGAACATTCATTCTCTCTTTGTTTTTCAGCAATCAGCAATTTTTACATTATATAAACATCAGAATTAGCCATTATTAAAGTGAATAAATTTTTTCCTATTTCTTAAAATTGTATATTCAGAAAAAAATGTTTATGTATTTTTTTCTCTGTAGTTCATTAGGATAGTTCTATATTCTTAAACATTGGTAGATTATCATCATCAATCATTAACATAATGCTCAAATTGCTCTATTGCTCTATTATTAAGTTCTTTTAAAATAAAGTTTAATTTGGATTAGTATAGAAAATCAATTTATTGATTGTGCATTAAGGTAGGTTAAACGTAACATTCTCTAGAGCAAGTAAATACCAGAGAGAGAGCTACAAAAAGCACTTCTATGTCATCATGCAGAAATAAGATAAAGGTTGCCTTTTAGAACTTCCAAAAAGTGTACCCTACCAAAATGAACTCAGAGGTTCTAAGGGAATTTCTGACTGCCTGGCCCTTGAGGGATGGAAGATCCCAGCTGTGCCAGGTTCTCAGTGTCCTAGCAGCAATCTTTCAATCACCATTCCTTTTTGTTTAATATAATAACGAAAAGAAAGTTGTGTTTTATAAATACCATTGATGCCAGATTATATAGACTAGGCTTGGGCAAATGAAATCTGTTGCCAAATATCCTTACCACTTCATCACCTAAAACAACCAACATGGAAGACTCGGGCATTGCCAGCATCCTCGTTGCTGAATGGTGAAAAATTCATACAAGCATCATAGTTTCAGGAAGCAATGCTCACAAGCCATTAGAGTTCAGATGGAAAACTTTGTTTAAAGTATGAATGGGTACTTTAATTTCACATATGAATATTTGACTGATGAAACATTTCTAGATTACAAATAAATGTAAGCATAATTATGTATTTATGTATTATATATTATAAAATTATGTATATATAATTATGTATTATAAAATGTAATTATGGCCCTAGCCATCAGTAGATATAAATCCTCCTTTCTTTATGTGAATGTTCCCAGGTTATATGGATTAGGAACTTGAATGTTTTTGAAATATTTTACAATCAATACATTCTTCTGAAAATGAAATTCATCAGAAAGGTTGAATGAATAGACAAATTCTAGAGTCACTGAGCTTTGACACCCATCCTAGTATTTGGTTTCATTCTGGTCGTAGGCATCAGGCTCCTGTCAGGAAACATATGACACACTTACATAGGTTAATTGAGAATAGTTTAATAAGGAGATGTTTGCATGTGTGGGTACGTTTCAGGGAAATGGATTGGTAGTCCTGGCTTCATGGGCGTACCATCTCTACTGTTGCACAGGTCCCTGCGCTTAAGTGCCCTTATGTTCTGCTGCTGCCATCTTGAAGTTCTTAATAATTTTTCAACAAGGGCCCCCACATTTTCACCTTCATGGAACCCCACAAATTATGTTGGCAGTCCTGCCAACAGGAAATATTGAAGCACCTAAAGGAATTCTGCTCCAGACTTCCTTCAGACTCAAAACTGCAATATCTCCAGGCTGTTTCTCAACTGCTCTGCAGATTTCAGATTTGCCAGCCCCCACAATCATGTGAGCCAATTCCTTAAATAAAAATCTAGACGGATAGATATAGATAGATAGATATAGAGATTTATATGGATAGATAGATATATGTAGATAGAGAGATAGATATAGGTCTATCTATATCTATCTACCTCTCTCTCTCTTTCTATATGTATATAGTAGTCTGTCAGGGATATATATCCATGACAGATTACCCTCTCTAGTTTCTTGTTCCTTTAGGTTTAGAAATGATAAAGTCATCTCTTTCTCTCTCTCTCTCTCTCTATTTATATATACATATATAATAGATGATGATAGATGATAAATAGATAGAGAGATAGATAGATAGATAGATAGATAGATAGATAGATAGATAGATAGATAGATAGATAGATAGATAGATGATAGATGATAGATAGATCGATTGATCCAGGGAAATAAATAGCTAACTCTTCTCCACCCTGAAATCTTGAAATTTCCATCTTGAATCTTCTCTTTGCCCTAAGCTAATTAGAAGCCAAATTAGCTTCTAATTTTGTTCCAAAAGAACAAGAGAATTTGTTAGCCCACAGATGTCAGCCTCTTGAGGTACAGAGCAAGACAGAGAAAAGTGGGAATGAATCGAGAGGGCAAAATAATAGTACTCATCATCCTAATACAATTTCCTACCTGTAAAATTCTAAATATAGCTCCTGGTCAATGCAGTGCACAGTTATCATCAGTATCGTGGTTGCTTTATCATATTGACCTTTTCTCAACTTCAGGAGATATAGTTGCTATTCCCACTTCACAGACGAGGAAACAGAGACTTCGAGTGTTTCTGATCCCAGTGACAGTGGATTGGCTACTTCCTAAACTGATGTGGATGTGTTTCTTTGGTGCACTCCTATCTTCAATACATTCCCTAACACAAAATATTCGAATTGTTCTCAATATCTCCCTTATATCTCATGATCAACCTATAGCCTATCCCTACAATCTTATTCTCTCAGCTTATTCTCTCGGGGGGAAATGATCTCTGATAGATGTCACCTAACAGCGTACCCTGGAAGACAAGGATAAGTTTTGTCAAATAGCAGGCCTCCACAGAATCTGCAGCTGACTACATGAAAGTCATTCTTCATACTTGTCTTTTTGTGAATATTTAGTTTGTTTATTCTACCATCTCTTTTGAGTATTCTTTGGAAGGAAAGAAAAATTACAATTGTTTTGTTTTGTTCTTTTCCATACCTTCTCCAACTCTTTACTCCAATAGCATGAATAGGTGGCAATCAGCATCTTGTAAATACATATTTTTATAGTTTAAAATCTGGGTGGTGTGTTTGATCATTTCCATCAAGAGATCTGAGCACAGAGAGTCTTGACCTGGTCTTAGACCTACCCTCCAGGGCAGGGAAAAGTACCAGGCACTGACTCAGCCACAAGTTCTGACGGGAGATTAAGTAGGACACGCAAGCAGTCTAATCTCTGGTCATAATCCATGCAAATCTCCACAGATGGGCTCCAAAATCAAAGGAGCTCCAAGATAAAATGTAGAACCTGGAGGCTGCTGTGTCACAGAAGTTCCAGAAGGTGCGATCAGTCAAAGGCATCTATCAGGGGTGGTAGAATTCTATCCAAAGGTCAGAGTTCAGAATCAGAACTCTTGCGTCAGGATTGAAAATGACAAGAACAAGTCAAGGTCTCTAAAGAGAAATTGACCTGCATACTAAGCAGGCTATTGAAGAGAAGTGCAACTGGGTCAAGGAACAAGGCAGAGGCCTGTTTATCCAACTTGAACCTCATACCAAACCCTCAGAGCTGGGGTTAACAGTAGGCTCAGGGCTGCCTGCCATTCTTGGACCAGGCCTGATTTAAGACGAGTCGGACCAGAGCAACTGATGGAAGCAGAGACTGTGGATCAGACTGAGTTCCATAAATGCAGGCAGCCTTTATTTCAAACACCAGACGATATTTATTTTTAAACTTAGGTGCAAAGCAGAGTCTAATTCGGAGCAGTCAGATGCCGTAGGCTAGGAACTCATCGACTCATTCAGAGCATATATTATTTTCTGTTTTGAGTTCTAAAGCCCCAACGAGTTC